>OX326971.1:49124746-50471505 GCA_946800305.1 Medicago arabica | reverse complement strand
TTTGTTGAAAAAGCTTGGTGAATCTCCTGGAAACCAAATGAGAGAAATTTTAGAGTATTTAGATATTAAAGGTTGAAGGTCTTTGAGTTAGGTTCAAAGCTTCAAGGTGTGAATCTTGGAGAACCAAAAGAGGGGGCTCTTAGGAAAGGGTTGGTGCCTTTTGGAGAGAGATTCATGAGGTTGGGAAACACATGAGTGGAGAGTCATTTATGAGCAACTTGGGCGAGTCTTGTGAAACCAAAAGAGAAGATCCTTAGGAAATCAAGCTAAGGGTTGGTTCTTTTTTGGGGGTTAAATTGTAGAGTTGAAAACAATTGTAAACACGTGTGAGTGAATATCATTAAATATCTTGTTCACCGGTGAGGTTGGGAAAAAGAGTATAATTTATGAAGCGTACATATACAGACATGGACACCGGACACGACACAAATACTGACACGCCGACACAACTAATAATTTGAAAAAAAAATTACATAATTCATTGTAGTTACATGTGTCGGTGTCGAACACGACATGTGTCCAACACCGGGACACGCCTAATCCAAGGAGCGTTCATGCTTCATAGGGTATAAATTAGGGTTTGCTCTTTGTGAGTTTGTTGAAGCTAATTTTTTGTAACCCTTTTGTACCTCTTTGAAAGAACTCATGGATAGAGGATTGGAGAGATCAATATCTCTCCTAGAGTAGGTCATGGCTGGACCGAACTGGGTAAACATTTCTTGGTGTTGTTATCTTTTTCTCTACTATCTTTATATTGTTTATTCTTCGATTCTATTGTGGTTTTGCTATGCACTTGATTTCTAGATTAGATCTAGATTGTTGTTTTTGTTTGTGGTTATTTGGTTATTGGTTGCCATTGATACTTGTCCCACACATCTAAGTTCATTGATGTGAGGTTTGGAGTTGACCGAATTCACATATATGTACGTATAAAAAGGATAAATCATGTGATTTACATAAGGAAATAGAAAATATTACATGGGAATATATTAAAATGCATAGGTTGTGGTTTTTAACATCTTACCTCACCATGATACTATTTTTTTCAATTTGAAAATCCTTTGATATGCTTCATCCTTATTCTTATGCTTCTCTATCAATTTTGCACTCAAAGAATATAATTCTGCATTTATGTCTTCTTGTTCTTTCACACCATATCCAATTCTGGTCTCAGATTTCTTCCATTCACATAGAAACTACCACAAAATATAAAATATCTGTTATGCTCAATAATAACCTTTTTAAGACATGAATAAGCTGCTAAGTCAAAGCCAATTATTATTTACCTTAATATGATATTTTATATTTTTCTTCAAGGATTCATAGTTGGAAAAATTTCCCTTCTCAAAATCATTACAAGAAGGTCTTTCCATATGTTTGATTTGGAATTGTTCAATTTCTTTCACAAGCTTATCCAAATCATTCTTCCGTTTAATCTGCTCCAAGGTCATACCTTTTTGAGGATAATTGAATATACTCCATCCGCTATACAATATCTGTTATATTTCATTGTTACACACATATTATAAAATGATATTAACTCGACAAAAGATAGCCATTATTTTAATACAGTCGGACACTAGTTTAGAAAGTTAAAAATGAAAAAATTTCATTGAAAACAATAAATTTTTTACTTTCAAACAGTAAATATTTACAATGTTTCTATATTGATTTTTTTAACTAGTGTTCCGAAACACTTGGTTAGCAATGAACTCTAATCTTCATAATGAAAAGAAACAATAAATTTATAAATTACCGTTTTCTTAAGCACTTCTAGTGATTGGAATGAAGCAACATCTTTCTCTTTCTGTTGAATCTTTATATCCCTCAGAATTTGTTTCTCCTCAGCCAAACTTTTGCTTCCATGTAGCTTCAAATAACTCAAACACTACACAAATGATTTTAATACCAAAAATAAAATAAAAAATAATGATAATAAAAATATTAAAAAGCTTTATTTTTCTTACATTTTTATCAAGCTTTTCCCCCAAGCATCCTCCATTCGCTTCTTTCATACTCCTGAAATTCAATTCATCAAGTGCCATATATAAATCTCTCAGCACCTTCTCTCTATTCTCCATACAATATCTCCGATAATAATGTGGAAATTTTAACCGATTCAACACAGAATCTAGATAATCCCTGGTTGACTGTTACAAAATAAAATAACTTTTTTTGTTAATGTCAATATTCAAATTTATCATGGATGGAGTCAGAAATACAAATTTATATTCTTATATACCACTTTCTTTGTGATCATTTCTGTGATTTCACAAATGTCTTGATTCATTTTCTTAACCACTTTCTCTTCCTTTTTTATTTTTGATATTGATTCTGGATCTGTTGGAGAAAGCTTGACAAAGTAGAACGGATCAACAAATTTGGAAACATGCCCTAAATTGTCATCGATAGCGTTTGTTTTCTTATTCTCCATTATGTTAAAGTTTCCTAATTTTGACATAAACAAAGTCATAAGTAACAAGTAAAATGATCAGTCATAATAACCAGTGTACAAATCAGTTTTATTTTATTTTATTTGTCTGTCCTAAATAGAAGAGTCTAAGTAAGATATCAAATCAACTTATATCATTGAATTTCATAGGCAATGAAAAACAACATAAAGAAAAGATGCTTACCTTTGGTGATTGAGAGTTGACTTGTTAGGATATGCAATGGATTACTCATTTTATGGACTATTTAAGAGGCTAATTACTAATTAACTATTATGTGGTTAAACTCTTGCACCCCACGCCAAGAAAGTTAACATTTGGGATTTATTTTATTTATTATAACTTTTCAAATAATTTATAGGACACACAAACAGCTATAGGAATTTAAAATCTTAAACAGCCTAGCTTTTGACTTCATGAATTATGCAACCTACCTATTGTTGTTAGTTTAGATGATGAAATGCAAATTTAGTTATTTAAAATCTAGGTAGTTGGATTAAATAAAGAGCGATAACATTATGGACAATAGTGCTTCTCTTTCCCATCAAAGGACATTTTTAGACAAGGCAGAGTTAAAATACTAATAAATAAAAGTAGTTACGTTTGACATGAATAATGGATTAACCTTTCTATATACGATGCAGTTAACAAATGATCCTATGATAGAAGACTTACCAAGGTCAACCATAAGTGGTTTATGTTAAAGCTAAACACTACCTATGATAGTTTAGGTCATTAAAAATATTTTATCGGTATTTTGGTTACAATATATTATTGCAGCAGAGATGTTAGCTATTTTATCCCCATAATACTGGCTGTAAGTAACTTTACAAATTGTATATATGAAAATAAATAAGTACGTTTTAGAGATGGAAAAATGGATTGTGACTTATACGTAAAAAAGAGGAAAAAGAGGTTTTTTGTTTTTTTTACTTTGACCAATGGGCTGCCCCACCATGCAACCGGCCAGTTTTCGTTGCTGGTTAGGTGGGATGGGTCAACTATTACGTAGTGATGAGTCCAACTCGCTTTGCCATCCCTACATGGTTTCATTGAATTTCTAAAAGCCATCAAATTAATTCTTATCATCTTAGAGTATGGTTTCAAATTGTAGTCCACCTGCAATTATATTTTTGGTTTTGTGAAGCTACCTAAAAGTCTAAGGATAGTTGGGCACACAAATTTTCAAGAAAGCGGAGGGTGTTATGAGGATCGAAGAGGTTAAGCTAAATCTTTTGAGACTATATGAGTAGTTGGAGGTAAGGGGAAGTTGCAAGATGTTTGATGCTTAAATTGACATCATCATCAATTTAAAGGCTAGGTTGAGAATGGTTGTGACATGCCTCAAAATCTCTTGTTGGAAACTGAAATTTTATGTTGCATTCTATTTCATGCGTCATGCGTAGGGATTGGTGCGCCAAACACACATGTTTTACAGTTCTAGGATGTTTTGGCTTTATGGGTTGTGCCAAGTGCAGGAGCCTGGTGCGCTAGACGCACATGCCAGTACATTATGAATTGTACTGGCTACTGAGTCATGCACTAGGCACACGTGACAGTAGGTCCATTTTTTCAGCTTTTGGAGTGTATAAAAGGCCAAGACTTGTTCTTTTTTTTTTTTTGTGCGGGTAATCTTATCAAACCAAAAGTGGGAACTTTTAGGAAACTTATAGACTAAGATTGAGGGTATTTAGATGAGATACATGGATCGAGAAATATTTTAAACACCTTGGAAAAGTGAAAATCTTTGAGCCATTTGTTTATGGGAAGAGATGGGAAACTAGTAGAAACGAAGTACTTCTTGAGAAATTTTTGAAACTAATTTATTTGTAACCTCTTTTGTATCTCATTGGAAGAAACTCATTGATAATGTATCTAATGATCTCCCCTAAACATTGGTCCTTATTGGGTTGAATTGGGTAACCATAAATCGATGTGTTTGTTTCTCTACTCGCTTTATCTTTATTCTTGCTTTGCTCGTGGATATGCTTTTCTTAGTTACTAGGCCAGTTGCTGGTGCTAGACTATTTTGGGTTTGGTTGTTGCTGATTCTTGCACCACTCATCTAAATTTATTAGTGTGATTTTTTTTCTTCCGAATTCACAACATGTGTGTAATTCAATTGTGTTTTAGGGATTTGATTATGTTCAAGGTCATTTGACTATGTGTTTACACCTAAAGATAATTATAATGTTAGCCGAGTTCTGCAAACAGGCGATTATAGGCTTAAAACAGAGTCAAAGACATAGTGGGATTGGACAATGATGCATTACTTACGATCACTACTCCCAAAGCCTATAACCGCTTCGAGGAATGAGAGACATGTCACAATCAGTTGTAGAGCTATGTGAAAAAGGATAGTATCAACATATTATGCCAAGGAGAGGATATTGAAGCCGAACATGGGGCGTCATGAACCGACTAACATTGGAGTTATTATGCACACTTGTAGAAATTAGCCGAACAAATGTTACGCACCGTAGGCCACTTCGTTTGGCTAATAGGCACTAGCTACACAATAAATGTTCATACATTATAATTTACACATCCAATCAATCAAAAGAGCTTATTTTTGCATTTTATGTGTTTATCTTTATGCTTTTTTATTTATGCCTTTTTTATTGTAGTTCAAAAAACTCAAAGAACTGTACCTAACGCTCGACTAAATTAGTTAGGAAACCCACAACTAGAGACAAAGTTCTGCTTCCATCAACACTATGTAATTCATATAATGTTGTTAGCATCACACATTTTAGATGAGGGATCCCTTGGTTTTTGGCTTAGCATCGATGAAACAAACAACTAGGGAGCCAGGTCCCCATGGAAAAGTCTAGTTGTTATTATATTGCTGCTATTAATTTCAATCCAATAACATTTACAAGTACTCTAATGATTACAATTTTTCCAACTTTTTCCTCATCTCCACTTAGTTGTTGTCTCTCTAATGATTGCAGAACCTTCTTCTCATAAGCTTCTCGGAAAGCCTTATTATTGTTCCATTCTAACATAAACTTCCCAACCTTACACATAAAACAAACAACAAAAATAATACCCTTATCAAAACAGAAGCTTATTTCAATATTCAACAGAAGTTTTTAAGTGAAAATAAATACCAATTACCAACCTCTGAACTTGACATCATCAAGGACTGTTACATCTTTTACTTCACTCAGTTGATGTACTTTATTTATAAGTGAACATTACTTGTAATAATGGAGAATCTGCAATAGAAAAAGTAAATATATAAGATCAAGTTCTACATGCATGTTTGGTGGGCCACTGTGGACCGGTACTTCAAATTGTCTGAAACTCCAACAATGAGTAATCTCAGTCTCTTAAAGTAGAAATTCACGATCTCTTTGTTGAAACGTCTGAGAAATTTTAGGTAGACCTTTCTCTTCTTGAAGAAGTGTAATAGCATTCACAAATACAATCATGTGTTGCGCTAGGGTCACAAATAACCATGCCAAAAATCTCAAGGCAAAGCTCATCAATCATAGAAATGTACCACTAATTGTGAAATAAAAATATTATTAGAGTTTGAGTTCAATAACACAAAATCAATGAAATTCAATCCCAAATATCAAATTATTTTGAATCCTGATACAATATTAAGATCACTAAACACAAATCAAAATGAATTTCTAGGAAGATACTCACACGCACCACCATTTCTGTTCAGTCACCTCGTCGTTCCCTTCAATGTTACGAATCCAGGCCAAATGCGTTGTGCACGCACCACCATCAGGTCAAATGCGTTGCTGCACAACAAAAAGTAAAATAGCAGTAAATGCGTTTGCCGGGAGTCAAACCCAGGTCTATTGCTTGGAAGGCAATTATCCTAACCGTTGGACTACAAACGCATCTTGGTCTTAGATTCTGTATGATCACAAATATAATCAATTGTTAAAGCAGCCACAACACTCAACCTTATATATAAACTGTTTAAATAACCAAGTTTTGAAAAACCCACCAATCACTTATTTTCTTAGACCAATATTTTGATTGAAATACTTTTTTTATAATATAAAAAAAATTGATTGAAATACTTGTGCCCGTATTGTTGTATTAAATAATATGAAAATAGACTATAAGCACTTTATAGAGGAGGAGAAAATATCACTTCTCTTATACAAAAATCTTAAGATTAGTCTAGAGACCGTGAGATAGAGTTTAGACGAGTTTAACAAAACTCAGATTTCACCATTGTGTACGCGTCGCTAATGTTCATATATAAACGTCAATATCAGACTCATTGTGCTGGCAAAATGCATGCCTTATGAGTATATGAGTGTGGGTTTATTTGCATCCCAGCTTTGGAGAATGAATCTACAAATGAAGTAATTGTGTGTATACTATACAGGCTGAGAAATGAACTCTCACCATGCATGTATCAATCAAAGAGTGTGTATCTTCATGTTCAAAGCTAATCACGCAAAAAAAAAAAAAAAAATGGAGTGACTTCATGTTCAAAGCTAAGGTACATCCTGTTACATTCTTGATGGACAATTCAAATATAGAAAGATAGTGGCATTTAAAATTACTATTTTCAAGAAAACATTTAAGAACTCCATTTTATTACTTTGGAATTAATGCATTTTTAGGATAATTCAACAACTGATCATCCTTGTAAATAATACCAAATATGAAGAAATCGGAAAATATACACAGTTCAGATTTCAAGCGCGTATTAACTTTCTGTCTGCAGCAAGTATACCCTAATATATCTCTCTATTGTTCCTTCTGCATTAATTAGAGCCAACAGCAAAGTTGCACTTAGGAATTTGTCACATGCTCGCGAGAAAATGAGCAAAACTAGGGTTACTTAGGCTCCCAGCCGACTTCCTGGCAAGTTATGTTGTTTAATCTCTTACCAAGAGGGCCATCATACATTGAAAGGCAAAAGATAAAATGCAACAATGATCTTAGAATCATAATAATTCTACTTCAAAGATTAACGAAAATCACAATAAATTATGACAGTACGGGTTAGATGTGTATGTTTCACTAACAAACATAAACTTACCATTAAACTTATCAATTTTTCTTACTGAATTTACCACTGGAAAGGCAATGGAGGCGAAGGGAAGAGGGAAAGGCGGGTGAGAAACTCAGCAAGGGTGAAAGAAATTTTGATGGGTTTAAGGATTTTATTTTCGGGGTTGAAGAATTGGATTTGTTGTTTATGGTTATGATGGTGGTGTAATGGTGAGATTATGTGTTGTTGTTGTTGTTGAGCAGATGAATTTATGAATTTGTAAGTTAAAAATTATGTAATTTGGAGATTTACGGATTTTGGGAGAAGAAGAGATGAAGATTGAAAAATGAATTTGAGTTATTTTATTTTATTTTATTTTGTTGAGTTTGAATGGGTATGAAGATGATGAAAAGGAAATAGAAGGAAGAAGATAAAGAAAAGGAAGAAAAATCATGTGTTGATGGTTCATTATTAGATTCAATGGTCTTGCATGATGAAAGGTCTGTTTTGTTTCAAAATGAACAAATGACTAAAATTAAATAAATTAATAAGGTTTACGGTTGACCACTTACAATGTTGGTCCTCTTTAGATATTTTGTGTTAAAATTAACAGGAGAGGAACAAATTGGCACAACAACATATTTAACATTTAGTAATATTTGAAAAATGTTACTAAGTCATTATAAACTGTTACTATTTAGATCTAGTAACATTTGGTAAATGTTAGATAAAACCTGTGTTACTAAATGGCTTTAGTAACCTTGAGAGTATTATTGGTAATATTTTAAAATTGTTGCCCGTTTACTAATCACTCTTGAAATTACTGATAGAGAACCACTTGCTGCCTTGATCTTTACCATCCATCTCTGAACAGAGCCTAAAATGCTTCTCACACAGATAATGATTCTAAATAATATTCTATAAATAGGGCTAATTATTCCACAAATAATATTGTATCCTGTAGTAAGAGTACCTCTCAAGTCCTCTAGAGAACGACTTGTATGCTCTGATAACTGCATACAAATCCAAAACGGGCAGAAGAAAATAAATAAGAGACAAAAACAAAATTGAAGGTAAAAAAAACAGGTCATATTTAAGCATAACCAGTGCAGCTAACCTTACATAAAGATCAAGTCTCCAAACCAAAGCAAGCAATCATGAGGCCCTCAATTTATGGCAGAGTTTGCATATGTAGTGCAAGAACAATTCTTCAATCACTCCACCTCACATTCTTTAAGTCTCATGCTACATATTTGTCTAGAACTGCAACAACATAGGCAATTTTAACTTGGTTAGTTTCTGAAATCTGCCAGCTTGTGTGCAGTTTAACAAGTGCTCCATAACCGACACCAGTGTTGCTTCTTCTAAAGGAAAAATGTGAGTGCATCAAACTTCGTAAATCATTCAAGAGGAAGGAGAAATCACAGAAGAGGTCAACTATTCATGTGAGGTAACAGATATAACATGTAAAGTAAAAAACATAAAAATAAGAACGCATGTGACAATTGATGTATTTTTCTCCAAATTATAATGTCAATCGTATAAAAAGATACCTCAGCCAAAAGTTTATAATGCCTAAAAAGATAAGTGTCCAAAGCAATATTAAGACTAAAAACATGCCATGAATCAGTAGAGTCCATATATTAAAATCTGTGTAGGATTGAAATGAGCAGAGTCCAAACACTTCCACTACATGACCACATTATTTGACTTGAACCCCTGTCATGATCACATGATTTTCACATTTCAGATAAGCACATTTACCATCAGTGCAATACTTTCATATGTTAGAACAAAAAAACTTAACTGTAAAAATAGTATGACATCCTGCACCACTTATATTGGACTGAATCACAATAATTGAAGATCATAACAACACAACATAAAAAACTGCCCCTTAAATTGTTCATTATATAATCAAAGAGAGAAGAAATAATAAAACAAATTTTAGGTAGACCTTTCTCTTCTTGAACAAGTGTAATAGCATTCAAAAATACAATCATGTGTTGTGCTAGGGTCACAAATAACCATGCCAAAAATCTCAAGGCAAAGCTCCTCTAATTGTGAAATACAAATATTATTAGAGTTTGAGTTCAATAAAACATAATCAATGAAATTCAATCCTAGAGTTTGAGTTCGAAATGAATTTCTTGGAAGTTACTCACGCGCACCACCATTTCTGTTGCGAATCCAGGCCAAATGCTTTGCTGCGCATCAAAAAGTAAAACAGCAATAAATGCGTTTGCCGGGAGTCAAACCTGGGTCTATTGCTTGGAAGGCAATTATCCTAACCGTTGGACTACAAACGCATCCTGGTGTTAGATTCTGTCTACACACAAATATAATCAATTGTAAAAGCAGCCCCAACACACAACCTTATACATAAACATAAACCGTTTAAATAACCAAGTTTTGAAAAACCCACCAATTACTTATTTTCTTAGACCAATATTTTGATTGAAATACATTTTTTATAATATAAAAAAAATATTGATTGAAATACGTGTCCCCGTATCATTGTATCAAATAATAATAAACAAAAATATTGATTTAAAATAGAGGAGCAGAAAATCTCACTTATACCCAAAAAAAAAAAAAACTCCTATACAAAAATCTTAAAAAAAAAAAAAAAAAAACTCTTATACCAAAATCTTAAGATTAGTCAAGAAACTGTGAGATGGAGTTTAGACGAGTCTAATAAAACTAAGATTTCACCTCTGAAGCACGGGTACTTCAATTTTTAAAACGTACCCGTACCGCGCGGATATGGTACTCGTACGTACAGTACGCACCCATGATGTAACAAGTTTTTTTTTTTTGGTTTTAAAACCTTCGTACGGTTACGGTACGGCGGTGGTACTCTCAGGGTACGCATAACTGTTATTTCTTGAGAAAATGAGGTTTTTCATGAGAATTAATAGCAATTATAGTTTTTTTTTTGTTTTTTTTATAAACTCAAACGGTTCAAGAGCCACAAGAACATTTACTACTTACTTAATTTCCACTTTTTCTTGTCGGCCAACTGTTGCAGAAGTAAAAAATAATATCTAGCACTCAAGTCTTTTCTTGTATCTTCTTATCTTCCTTTTTCATATTCTATAAAAGCTAATCCTTCCTTTTTCGTACTCTATACTAGCTTTTGTTCTCACTTCTCTTTTCTCCTTCCTAACCTTCCTTCCCTCATGCAAAAATATACTAGCTTTTGTCGTCATTTGAGCAATATAATTTCCTCATGCTATGTTATTTTAAAGTACGTACCTTTGTTTTTTGAGAAATGTCGTATCCCGCATTTGTCCCCGTACCGAGTACCATACCCGCACCCGTGCAACAGAGGATTTCACCATGTACCCGTCCCTAATTATGGGCATAAATTAACTTCCTTTCAGCAGCAAGCATTCCCTAACACATCTCTCTAGCGTTCCTTCCGCATTAATTAGAGCCAACAGCAAAGATGCACTTAGGAATCTGTCACATGCTCGCCAGAAAATGAGCAGAACTAGGGTTACTTAGGCTCCCAGCCGACTTCCTGTCGAGTTCTTGTGTTGTCTAATCTCTTACCAAGAGAGCCATCAGTCACTTGAAAGGCAAAAGATAAAATGCAACAATGATCTTAGAATCATACATATTTCCACCACAAAGATTAACTCAAATCCCAATAGATTATGACAGTACGGGTTCGATATGTCTGTTTCACCAACAATCATAAATTTACCATTGAACTTATCAAACTTTTAGTGAATTTACCACTTCTATTAACCAGATCCATCATTTCTTGTCTGCAAAAATATGAACAATGCAAGATTCCTTGATTCCTTCAGAGAAACAGTTTAAATAGCAATACTGCAAAAATAAATTTGACAACTTAAAAGAGAGAGCACCTAACCTAGACAAAGGATGATTATCACAACCCAAGAAAATTGGTTTACGGACTTTATTTTTCAAGATTGCAACTAAGAGTTTTAATTGAAAATTATCAACACTCCCACCATATTTCTCAGGCTATCTTTATCAGAAGAATAAACCTTGATAATTCAACAGTATAAAACACAAATTATAGGAGACACAACAGAATAAACCTTCACCATTCCAGCTTAATGCAGGTAACCTGGTTTGTTGAAAAATCACATCAACTCATAAGAAGGAAAAATAGTAAATTAACTACTACTCAATTGCAAATTTTCCTTTCACCAATAGAAACAATATTGAACTTAAAAAAAAAAAAAAAACTTATTTTGCCCTTATATAAAAAATATTGTGTTTTGGTGTAACGTTTTTCCTTTCAATTTCAACCACCACATAATTATTTTTTACCATGTTATTGTTCCTTGCCAATAAAAGCGGGAAAAAAAAATAACGTTAGTGTGTGGTTTTTTTATTAAGAGATGTTAGTATTTGTCTTGACGTTAGTAATACTATAAATGCATCAATAATTTTAAAATTCAACTTTAATATAAAGCAAAAATATAATATACCAAATCTAAAACAAATTGATGAGTGTTAGATGCACAATATACATCTAATACTATGTATATGAAATAAAAGAAATTCCCAATGGGAGTTGCATAGAGTTTTCTTAACAATAAAGTATTATTTTAGTGTGTAACATGAAATTTTGGGTTCTATACAATTATTCAAGATTCTCCATCATCCATATAAAAAAAACATTAACCATTCTTGTATTATCGACAATATTGGTGACTACTTATTATGTTCGTAGTACAAAGCAATGGTAATATTCATAGAATGAGTGAATTACTTTCACATTCCCTGCATTAGTCATTAATAGAGCAACCTTCCCTCCATTTTGCACGGGTCTATTAGAGTTGAACAATAAAATGATAGTGTCAATGCTTCACGACGAGGAGAGGAGAATGAAGCTGAATGTGGGGCTCCAGGATCCCACCAACATGGGAGTTATCAAGCACACATGCGAAAATTATCTGAACCGGGGTTACGAACCGTAGACCATGTCTGCTTTATTTATGTTTTTTTTTTACTTTAGCTCAAAAAAAAAAACATAACAACCGTACATAACACTCGACTAGAATAGTTAGGGAACCCACAATTTGGAGGCAAAGTTCCTCCCTCAACGTTAATAATTTGAAGCGAGGGAATCACACTCGAAAAAATTAAGCCGACCTCAGCTAACTTTAGCTTCCATCAACACTTTGTAATCTATCTATACTATATGTTATATATAAAGGAAACTACCCCTTTCAACACACTTTTGGGTTGGAATTTTCTTTCCAAAAATACCCTTAATTTTAAATACAAGTAACACATGTAATAAATAGATAAAAATATATTTAAATATTATAACAAATGTAACAAACACAATATGAATACATGTATATCTGTTTTTTTTCCTTTATCATTTAAAAAATATAACAAACTAGATGAATATATTTATACTTACTTTTTCATTATTCCAATTATACCATTAATTAACTTTTTCTATAATAAAGATTATTGTTTATGTCATTAAAAAAAGCGACAAACATTTATATTTTTACTTTTAATCAAAACTAAAATTTCATAAAAAAAATACCGTTAATAATTTTCAAACATTACCGCAAAAAAGAGAGCAGAAATACAGGCACTTCGTGCCCGTTTTTCGCTAGTTCATATAATGTTGTTTGCATCACCCATTTTAGGTAGTAGATCCCTTGGTTTTTGGCTTACCATCGATGAAACAAACAACTAGGGAGCCAGGTCCCCATGGAAAAGGCAACATCTCGACTTGATATCTAATGCCTTATTACTTTTTTAGGAGCTCTAATATTTCATGTATTTTTTTAGATGCTACATTTTTACATTAGAATGATCCTTCATCTTATATTTAACAGGTTTGGGGGGTTAAAGAAAAAGGAAGCCATATGTTGTCTCTAAAGGGGATTGATATATGCAACATGATTTCAATTTTAATATATGCAAATGTTGTTACAATATTCTGCTATTAATTTCAACCGAAATAACATCTACAAGTTACATTCTTCCAACTTTTTGCTTCCACCATTACACATTAAAGCATGATATATCAGGTCTTCTTCACTCATCTTCATTTAGTTGTCTTCTCGTCTCTCTAATGAGTGCAGGACCTTCTTATCATAATCTTCTTGGAAAGCCTTCCCAACCTAACACATAAAGCAACCAACAAGAATAAAACCCTTGTCAAAACAGAATATTATTCCAATGTTGACCCGAAGTTTTAGAGTGAAATAAAAATACCACATATGGAACTAAACCAATTACCAACCTCTGAACTTGACATCTCATCAAGGACTGTTACATCTTTTTTTTCACTCAGTTGATGTACTTTATTTATAAGTGAACATTACTTGTAATAGCAGAGAATCTGCAAGAGAAAAAGTAATATTTAAGATCAAGTTCCACATGCATGTTTTGTGGGCCACTGTAGACCGGTACTTAAAACCGTCTAAAAATCCAATGATAACTAATCACAGTCTCTTGAAGTAGAAAATCACGATCTCCTTGTTGTAACGTTTGGGACAATGACTTGATTTGTGCAAGTTTATCAAAGACAAATTTTTTGTTGTTGTCCCTCAAAATTTAACTCATTTGTTTTCCCTCATTTTTTTTATATTGACACCAATTAAACCACTGATTCAATGTGAAAATGAAGCGGATCGTAGACATCTACTTCTAAGTGCAAATATATAAAATTGTTTGGTCATGAGGGGAGCTCAGATGATGCTCTTCTGTTTGTTTATTAATGAAACAGTACAAAGAGTGCAATTGACACTAGAATGGTTATGGGGAATCAATCCTCTCAGAAGAAAATAATTACTGTCAAAAGTACAGAAGATAAAAGTAAGGAAACAGAAAAGAAATTTGGTGTGGTAATAGTTGAGTATAAAGTAAGGTTCACTTAACTTCATATTTTCAAGAAAGTTAAGAAAACTTAGGTAATTCAAATTCTCTACCTTGTCTTCAGTGTATAATTGGTTTTCATAAATTAACATAGATTCATAACTATGGACTATATGTACATATAAAAGGATAAATCATGTGATTTACATAGGGAAATAGAAAATATTACATGGAAATATATTAAAATGCTTAGGTTGTGGTTTTTAACATCTTACCTCACCATGATACTATTTTTTTCATTTTGAAAATCCTTTGATATGCTTCATCCTTATTCTTATGCTTCTCTATCAATTTTGCACTCAAAGAATATAATTCTGCATTTATGTCTTCTTGTTCTTTCACACCATATCTAATTCTGGTCTCAGATTTCTTCCATTCACATAGAAACTACCACAAAATATAAATATCTCTCATACTCTATGATAACAACTTCAAGACATAAATAAGCTGCTGCTAAGTCAAAGCCAATTATTATTTACCTTAATATGATCTTTTATAGTTTTCTTTAAGGATTCATAGTTGGAAACATTTCCCTTCTCAAAATCATTACAAGAAGGTCTTTCCATATGTTTGATTTGGAATTGTTCAATTTCTTTCACAAGCTTATCCAAATCATTCTTCCGTTTAATCTGCTCCAACTTTTTAACTTTCCAGTAATAGAATATACTCCGTCCGTTACATAATATCTGTTATTTTGATCATTTCACACATGTTAAGAAATGATATTAATTAAATGAACAAAAGTTAGCGATCATTTTAATAAATTATTATATCCTTATTAGTTATTGATGTATAGTACAAATTAGGGGAACAATTGAAAGAAAACAATTAAAATTACATTGTCATATACTAGTAAGTAATAGTACCAATTATGTTGAGTACATGTACTCCAAACTTCAGAATGAAAAGAACAAAAATGAGTTTATTAAATTACCGTTTCCTTAAGCACTTCTAATGATTTGAATAAAGCAACATCTTTCTCATTCTGTTCAATCTTTATATCCCTCAGAATTTGTTTCTCTTCAGCCAAATTTTTGCTCCCATGTAGCTTCAAATAATTCGAAGACTGCACAAATGATTTCAAAACCAAAACAACAAAAAATATATTAATTTTATCATAATAAGAATTCTATTAAATAACTTTATTTTTCTTACATTTTTATCAAGCTTATCCCCCAAGCATCCTCCATTTGCTTCGTTAATACTCCTGAAATTCAATTCATCAAGAGCCATATATAAACCTCTTAGTATCTTCTCTCTACTATCCATACAGTGTCTCTGATGATATTGTGGAAATTTTAACTGATTCAGCACAGAATCTAGATAATCTCTTTTTGACTGTTACAAAATAAAACAACTTTTTTTTCTTAATATTAATATTCAAATTTATCACGGATGGAGTCAGAAATACAAATTTATATTATTATATACCACTTTCTTTGTGATCATTTCTGTGATTTCACAAATGTCTTGATTCATTTTCTTAATCACTTTCTCTTCCCTTTTGATTTTTGATATTGATTCTGGATCTGTTGGAGAAAGCTTGACAAAGTAGAACGGATGAACAGATTTGGAAACATGCCCTATATTGTCATCGATAGTCTTTGTTTTCTTATTCTCCATGATGTTAAAGTTTCCTAATTTTGACATAAAAAGTTTATAAGTAATAAGTAAAATGATCGATAGTATTAAACAGTGTACAAATAAGGCTTTTTATAAGGAGAATGTTTGACAGTGCCCAAAAGGCATTGGTTAAACGGTAAAAAAAAGTAAGTAAAAGATCAAACAAGACCCTTTTTATATTTGTCTGTCCTAAATATAAGAGTCTAAGTGAGAGATCAAATCAACTTATATCATTGAAATTGAAAAACAACATTAAAGATGCTTACCTTTGGTGCTTGAGAATTTACTTGTTAGGATATGCAATGGATTACTGACTTTGAGGACTATTTAAGGGGCCAATTAGTAATTAGATATTATGTGGTTAAACTCTTGCACCCCACGCCAAGAAAGTCAACATCTGGAATTTATTTTATTTTTATACCTTTTTCAAATAATTTATAGGACACACAAACAGGTATAGGAATTTAAAATCTTAAACAGCCTAACTTTTGACTTTATGAATTTTGAAACCTATCTATAGTTGATATTAGTTTAGATGATACATTTATTTAAAATGTAGCTATTTGGATTTAAATACGAGTATTGATATTTGAACAACCATTTAGTGTTAGTTTTTGTGACAATCTTCTTTTTCTCTCTTTTTATTGGTTAAAAACAATAGAATGAGAAAAAGGAAGAAATAGTAAGAACATAATGTGAATATAACATAAAATGTTGTCCAAAAATTGTTATAAAATAGTTGGACAAATTTCATTTCTCTTTAAATTGAGGACAATAATGCTTCTATTTCCCATCAAAGGACATTTTGAGGCAAGGCAGAGTGAAATAACATACAAAAGGAATTACGTTTGACATGAATAATGGATCAATCCTTCTATATACGATGCAGTTAACAAATGATCCTATGATAGAAGACTTACCAAGGTCAACTTGACCATAAGTGATTTATGCTAAATTTCAAGATACACTACCTATTATAGTTTAGTCATTAAGATTATTTTATCGGTATTTTGGTCACATTCCAGCAGGGATGTTACCTATTTAAACCCATAATCCCTGTTGTTTGTCACTTTACAAATGGTATGCCAACATGTTAAAAATATTAAGTATGTTTTAGAGATGGCAAAATGGACCGTGTCATCATTGGAAAACGTTGAAAATACCAATGATATTTTGTCAAAATTTTAGTAAATATTATTTTGAAGTGAGAAATAAAAGGGTCGGGAAAGGGTTCCACCTTTTTGTGTATTGTACGCAGACAAGAGGTTGTTTTCATAACTTGAATTTGTAACCTTTCAAAATAACTTTCACCTTTAGAAGTGAAAGTTATTTTGAAAATTGTTTTTCCTATTTGTCAAGTTTAGCCGTTAAGCTTGTCAGACTAGGTCTATTAGTTCGTGCTCTGGTCACAAGTAGAATTTTTGGATCGTCACAAAGTTGGGCAATGAGATCAAAGAGGGGGTGGGGGTCAAAATCGCACAACTGTAAAACTAGGAGGGCGAAACGTGTAACTACAACTAAAATTATATAACCTTCTCCTCTCTATTCTATGCGCCAAATATCGAAGAAAAACAAGAAAATAGATTATGAATTATACATGAAAAGAAGAGGAAAAAGATATATATTTTTTTACTTTGTTGAGTCCAACTCTTTTCTTATAACTGGTTAGGTTGGATAGGCCAACTAGTACTGACGAGTCAAACTCTTTTTGTCATCTACTTGGTTTCATTGAAATCGTAAAAACCATCAAATTAATCATTATCATATTAGAATATGGTTTCCACGTTCAACTGCAATTATATGATTAGGGTAATTGGACAACAAAACCTTCAAGAAGAGAGAAGTAATTCCGAGGATTAAAGAGGTAAAGGTGAAATCTTTTGAGAATACGTAGTTGAGGCAAGGGCAACTTGCGAGATGTTTGATGGTTAAATTGACATCATCGTCGTTATCATTGATTCAAAGACAAGGTAGATAATTGTTGTGATATGCCTTGAAATCTTTTTACTAGTGCACCGGACACACCTGCTTTGAAGTTTCAGGATGTTTTAACTTTGTGGGTTGCGCTAAGCACTGGATCCTGGTGCGCTAGGCGCAGACGCAAATACAATATGAATTGTACTGGCTGGTGAGTCATGCGCTAGGCACACTAAATATTCATAGGGTCCATTTTTGAGCTTTTGGAGTGTATAAAAGGCCAAGATTTTTTTGTGGGGTAATCTTATCTTATCAAACCAAAAGATAAAACGTTTAGAAAACTTATAGATTAAGAATTGAGGGGATTAGGGTGAGATTCATGGATCGAGAAACATTTTAAACACCTTTAGGAAGTGAAAATCTTTGAGTCTTTCGTTCATGGGAAGAGATTGGAAAATTAGTTAAAATTAGGTACTTCTTGGAGAAATTGTTGAAAATAATTTATCGTAACCTATTTTGTATTTTATTGTTCGAAACTCATTGATAGTTGTTCAAATATCTCTCTCCTATACGTAGGTCATTGTTGGATCAAACTGGGTAACCAAACCTTGATGAGTTTTTTTCTCTACTCGCTTTATCTGTGTTCTTGCTTTGTTTATGGATCTAATTTGCTGAGTTACTAGCCATGTTGCTGCTGCTGAGACTACTATGGATTTGGTTGCTACCTACTCTTTATCCTCACATCTAAATCTATTGGTGTGATTTGTTTTCCGAATTCACAACATGTGTGTAATTCAATTGTGTTCTAGGGATTTGATTATGTTCAAGGTCAATTAACTATGTGTTTACTCCTAAAAATAATTATCATGTTAACCGAGTTTGGCAAATGGACAATTAAACCATCAGTTGAGGAATCCCCTCAACCGAGGGAAGTAGTGATGCTAGTGCTTATGAGCAAAGGAGCTAATTCTTTCTCAAGACCGCTTACTCAGAACGTGGGTCGTTATAGACTCAAAGCTTAGTCAAAAACATAGTGGGACCAGACAATGATGCATTGCCAACGATTGCTGATCTCAACTGAAACGCACTGTTTCATTAAGTGTTTTTTTTTTTAAATATATATATATATATATATATATATATATAATAATAATAATAATAATTGGAAGATGACAAAAAAAAAAATCCAACCCCACCCATTTTTTAGTCACGTTTCTCATTTTTCTATCCTTTTCTTTCTTTCTTCTTCTGTTTACCAGAAGCTTCCTCAATCTTCTTTCATTCTTTTTCTTCTTTTTTTTCATTTCAACTCACACAAGAAAAATTAAACAATTCAGAATTCATACTCTTGAGTACAATGGTTCATTCTAAATCAAAGCTTTCTCATTCTCTCAAAAGTGCTTTTGGGTAGGATTTTGAGTTGGGTGTGAGTTGTAAGAAAGGATAGGAATACCCACTCATGGAAGGTGTGTTCTTGAGGTAACAAATTTATGATTCATGAAAAATTTAGAGTTGATATCTAGTTTAGATGAGTAGTGACACTAGTATAGGAAGTAAAAATCATTGATTTTCATGAATCCCTTTCATCCCCAAGTTTAGCAAATTGGGGGTTTTGCCAAATTCTTTTATATATGGGTAGTGTGATCTTAAATAGGTATTAATAAGAGTTGAATGCATTGTTTGATGTTCAGATGTGATGAAAATTGCTTCGGTGATCATTTCGGAAGGCATTGCTAAGAACGGAGTTGACTCGTCATAGTTGTGAGTTGATAACGATCATTATCACATATTTTCACTATTAATATTGTTGATATTTTGATTATCTTTTTATGCGTAAGTGTTTATTAAAATGGGAACACACCCTTTGATCATTTTTCTTGTCATTGATACTTATGTTCAAAGTCATCAATACTATTGTGGTCTTCATTTGAAATTATCTATGACTTATTGAGAAAATGATTTGTAATTGAGGTTTGGTGACATATACTATGGTATGAGTTTTGAGATGTTGAGTACTATGATTTTGAAATATATGTTTTTAAAAGATTTTGATATTAATATGTAATTCATTTGGATTGGATTTGGATTTACTAATGAATTGTAAAATAGTGGATTTAGGAATTGAAATTTGATTTCATGTATCTTGGTACTAGTTTTTCATACGTTGTGAAACGCGGTTTCGAAATGGACATTTTTGAAAGGTTTGATATTAAATTGTACGCGATTTGGATTTGATTTGGATTTTGATTTGGATTTACTTATGATTATAAGTAGTAGATTTTTTATTGAGTTTTGATGATACGTATTTTGAAATAAGTTTCGTTATGTTGTGAAATATGGTTTTAGCATTGTGTTTTATGAATGGTATTTTGAAAAATTACAGTTATAATGACGACGACCTAGGTGCACCTAGTATGTGATTTCGATTAGGGAGAGTTACCCATTAGATGGAGCCGCCCCTATGGAAAGGCCGCCATTAGGAGGAGAGGGCTATCAATGAGATGTAAACTCCCTAACCGAAAATTGTTGTACACTTTGTTTTGAGTCGAGAGAAAAGAGCTATCCGTTAGATGAAGCCGCCCCATGGAAAGGCCACCATTAGGAGGAGAGGGCTATCAACGAGATGGAGCTAGTTCTCGATTCACCCATTTGATTATTTTCACTAAAGTTTGATTTCTATGCTTTATTTAAAGTTGATTATTTTGGTATTATGAAATTGAATGTGATTTTATATTTTCTTTGAAGTGATTATTTTGATTCCCTTTCATTAAGTCCGATTTTTATACTCTATTTGAATTTGATTATCTAGATTCTTTTTCATTAAAATCGATTTCTATATTTTCTTTAAAGTTGTGAATTTGGTTTGACCTCTTGACGACATTGAAATTTTGATATGGTCTTATTTGGTTTGATAAATTGGCAAAGTTTTATGAATTTCATGGTACACTTGATTGTGAATTTATTATATTTTTATACGGTTACTAGCCTTGTAAGTTATAAAATTAGATTTGAGAAAAATAAATAATCGTAACCTTGTGTGTTTCCCTTCTAGTTGGTGGTGGTTGTTGTCTCTCACTAAGTCCTCGTGACTTACTCTTTCTTTTTCTATTTTTTTTCAGATTTTCAAGCAGCTCGGTAGAAAGCTGCTAGTAGACTTGAAGCTCAGCAATGTCACATTTTATTGGTAGGCCTCCTTGTTGGCCGACTCTTTTACTTATGTACATTTTAGTGTCAATTGATGTATCTGCAGCTATTTGGAAGTCTAGGAAGTTTTATGTTGAGTTGTACAAGTCTGAAAATAAAGATGTTATATTGAGATTATGACTGATAAAACAGGTTTTAAAACAGGATTAAAATCTTGGAAAATATTGAGAATACAAAGGATACTCTGTCAAAATTTCAGTGGATATTGTTTTGAAGTGAAAGTCAAATTGGAAATAGTCTGAATATTTTAGTTTGTCAAGTGTCGTCAATAGGCTTGCCGAACTAGGATGTTCTGGTTCGTGCGCCGGTCACGATTTTGATTTTTTTGGGTCGTGACATCAACCCCCATAACCGCTTCGAGGAATGAGTGACATGGCACGGCCGTCGGCCAGTAGTAGAGCTGCGGGAAAAAAGATAGTATCAACAGATCATGTTGTGGAGAGGAGATTGAAGCCAAACATGGGCCGCCACGATCCCACTAACATGGGAGTTATCATGCACACTCGGAAAATTAGCCGGACATGTCTTACACAATGTAGCCACGTGTTTTGGCTAATAGGCACTAATTACACTATAAATAGTTTGTTTATACATTGCAATTAACACATCCAATCAATAAAAAATGAGCTTATTTTCGCAAGCTATCCCTTGATCTTTCTGCTTCTATTTATGCATTTCTAAGTGTAGCTAAAGAAAAACCAATTGTACCTAACACTTGACTATGCTATAATTTTTTACATTAGAACGATCCTTCGTCTTATACTTCAGAGGTTTGGTGTTAAAGAATAAGCAAGCCATATACAACATGGTTTTATGTATGCAAATTTTGTTAATGTATTGTTGCCTTACTATTTCAACAGAATAACATGAACACTTAACAATCTTCCAACTTTTTTCTCCCACCATTACAGATGCATAGTACTGCAAGATTTATCAGGTCTTCTCCGCCCATCTCCACTTAGCTGTCGTCTCTGTAATGATTGCAGAATTTTCTTCTCATAATCTTCTCGGAAAGCCTTATTATTGTTCCATTCTAACATAAACTTTTCAACCTAACACATAAAATCAACCAAAAAAAAATAAAACCCCTATCAAAACAGAAGCTTATTCCAATATTGAACAGAAGTTTTTTAAGTGAAATAAATACAATATACAGGGAACTTTACCAACCTCTGAACTTGACATCTCGTCAAGGACTGCTATATCTTTTTCATCACTCAATTGGTGGACTTTATTTATAAGTGAACAATACTTGTAATAGTTGAGAATCTGGAATTGAAAAAGTAACATATAAGATCAAGTTCTTCATGCATGTTTTGTGGGCCAATGTGGACCGGTACTTCAAATCATATAAAACTCCACCTATAACTATCGCAGATTCTTAAGGTAGAAATTCACCATCTCGTTGTTGTAACGTCTGAGACAATGACCTGATTGATGTAAGTTTTTCATATACAAGGGAAAACAAACATGTCCCTCATATTTGTTTTCCCTTAGTTTTTCAAACCGGCGCCAATTAAATCACCGTCTCAATCGTGAAAACGAATCGGATCGTGGATTTCTACTTCTGAGTGCAAATGCAAATATATAAAATGGCATAGATTGCGGTTTTTTAACATCTTACCTTCTCATGATAAAATTCTTGCAGTGTCAAAATCCTTTGCTTTGCTTCGTACTTTTTCTTATACTTCTAATTCAATTTTTCTCTCAATGAATATAATTTTCCGTTTATGGCTTCTACTCGAGGGATAATTCTGGTCCCAAATTCCATCCACTCTCTTTTGTTTTTCAAAGAGTCGTAATCACAGAGAAGCTACCAAAAATAGAAAATATCTGTCACTCTCACTGATAACACCTTTTAAGACATGAATAATCTGTTCTTGGCAAGTCAAAAGCCAATTGTAAGTTACCTTGATTTGGTCTTTTATACTTTTCTTCAAGGAGTCATACTTGCAAGCTCTTTCCATATGTTGGATTTGGAATTGTTCAATTTCTATCACGGGCTTCTGCCGATCATTCAAATAATTTCGTCTAATCATCTCCTCCGAGTTTTTAACTTTTCAAGTAAAGAATATACTACCCCCGTTATGCAATAACTGTCGCATTTCACAATTTTACGCAGATTAGGAAAATGTAATCAATGAAAGAAATATAATGATGATTTTATTATCAAATCATCAATATTAGTTATTGGTTTATTCTCGTTGTCGTAGATAGAATAGAAAATACGGGATTGTTTCATCCAGTATTAATTAGTGGTACAATTAAAAGAAACAATAAAAATTACATTAGTATTATGGGACAAAGTGAGTAAGTTGAATTTAAAAAATTACCGTTTCCTTAAGCACTTCTAGAGACTTGAATGAAGCAATATCTTTCTGTTGAATCTTTATATCTCTCAGAATTTTTTTTCTTCACCCAAACTCTTGCTCCCATGTATCTTCAAATAATTCAAAGACTATCCACAAATAATTTCAAAACCAGAACAAGAAAAAATATATGAATTTTATCATAATAAAAATACTGTTAAATAGATTTACATTTTTATCAAGCTTTTCACCAAACCATCCTCCACTCGCTACTTCGATATTCCAGATATTCAATTCATCAAGAGCCATATTAAAATCCCTTAGTATTTTCTCTTTAATCGCCACACTGTTTCTCCGTCCCCTTTGATGGCAGTTTAAGTTAGACAACACATAATCTCTTTTTAACTGTTGCAAAAAAATTATAAGTATCATTTCATATTCAAATTTATTATCGTGGATGAAAATATTCAAAATATCAATTTATATATAGTACTATATATTATATACCGTTTTCTTCGCGATTTTGTCATTGATTTCAGAAATGTCTTGATTTATTTTCATTACTATGTTCTCTTCCTTTCTGATTTTAGAAATTGAATCTGGTTCTGTTGGCCAAAGCTTAACAAAGTAGAATTGATGAACAAGTTTTGAAACATGTCCTGAATTGTCTTCCTTATTCTCCATGATGTTATGGTTTCCTAATTTTGACATAGTAAAAAGCATAATTAATAAGAAAAATGAACCATAATAAACTTATACAATCAATTACTACTAACAAAAAAGATGATTACCTCTGATTACACTTAACTTTTCAGGACATGCAATGGATCGCTGATTTTATGGACCATTCAACTGGCTAACTCTTGCACCCCACACCAAGAAAGTCAACATCTGGAATTTCTTTTATTTTCTTTACCTTTTCAAATAATTCAAAGAGTTAAATGAATTGAAAATCTCAAACAGCCTAACTTTTGACTTTATGAAATAAGTCATTTGTTCAAAAATATATGTTGATTTCAATATCAATAAAGTATTTATTGTTATTTTTTCTATTATACCCTTAACTATTTATTATTTTCTTTTTTTTCGATTCTTTAAGCTATCTTTCAGATACCATCAATGAAACCCCTCTTTGCATTTTTCACATTTCTTAAGAAAAGTTGTCAGTGTAATTAATGTGTCTGTTTTTTGTGTTAATATTACCAAATTATCTTTTGTTTGTATGTGTATTAAATTTGACTTTTCATATTTCAAGACAAGTTAGTAGTATTAATTAGGAGTATGTATAGGAAAAAAAATAATAAACGCATCTAGTAATTTGAAAAGGGGTTTAGATTTAGGGACAAAAATAAAATCAAATTGGTGCTTAGATGTAGGGACGGAGGGAGTATAATTTTGTAAAATGATTCATAATTTCTCTTTCCTTTGCAAAATTAATTATCTTTCTTAGTTTGTAGAAGACTTGCCAAGGGTGAGATTTATGCTAAATTTTAAGAAACACTACCTTTTTATTTTGACAGAAGAAACACTACCTAATCCCTAAAAATAAAATGCTACCTAACTAGTATAAGTATAACATATTGACATATTGTTTTATAGTCATTTTAGTTACATTGTACCAGGGTCCTTACAGTCTGTTACTTTCTAAATAGTATGTATCAATATGTTGAAAATATATAAGCTTGTTTAAATGCATCGTCCAGGTTGAGCTCAGACATTCCAAGTAGTTTGAGAAAGAGGTCCTTTGTTCACACTAAAGGAATTCTATAACACCTATACTCAAATTAAAGATATATCTCATACATGACAAATGTTCTTGTTCTATACTGACGCATGCGATTACATTAATTTATCAAATTATAGTATCAATATTGTCATTGTCATGTACGATGTCTGTGTCTTTGAAAGGATACTCCATATCGAGTTGTTCTGAAATTTCAACAGAACATTTACACTTAACATGCAACCGTCCAAACTTTTTGCTTCCACCATTACAAATACACAATCCGGCATGATTTGTCAGGTCTTCTTCTCCCATCTCCACTTAGTTGTCGTCTCTCTAATGATTGCAAAACCTTCTTCTCATAATCTTCTCTGAAAGCCTTATTATTATTCCATTTTAACATAAACTTCCCAACCTAAAAACATTAAAGCAATCAACAAAAACATACCCTTATGAAATAAGAACCTTATTCCAATATGAACAAAAGTTTTTTCTAAGTGAAATAAATAATATAGGAAACTAAACTAACTTTCAACCTCTGAATGTGACATCTTATTAAGGGCTGCTACATCTTTTTCTTTAGCCAACTCATGGACTTTATTTATCAGCGAACAATGTTGATCATACCGGAGAATCTGAAATTTAAAATGTAACATATAAGATGTGGCAAGTTAGACAAGTTTCGTGATTGACGAGTACTTAAAAAAATCACCGTCTCAAACTCTCTAAGATAACTAATAATCTAATATCAGTCTTCTGAAGTATAAAGTTCATGATCTTTATTGTTGTAACATCTGAGACATGAGACAATGACCTGATCGATGTCAATTTGTCAAAAACAAGAGAACAAATATTTGTCTCTCAAAACTCATCTCATATTTATTTTCCGTTCTTTTTGTCAAACTGTGAAAACAAATGATACTTCTAAGTGCAATTATATCAAATTCATAGATCATGGTTTTAAAAACATTACCTCCTCGTGATGCAATTTTTTCAATTTCAAAATCCTTTCATATGCTTCATCCTTTTTCTTTTGTTTCTCTGTCAATTTCTCGCTCAAAGAATATAATTCTCTGTTTATAGCTTCTAGTTCTTTCATATCATGTCTACCTTTGGTCCTACATTCCATCCATTCTCTTCTGGCTTTCAAAGATTCATCACATAGAATCTAGCACAAAATAGAAAACATATGTCACACTCATTCATAACACCTTTAAATGAAGTAAATAAGCTGGTACAAAGTCAAAGCCATTATAAGTTACCTTGATTTTGTCTTCTATACGTTTCTTCAAGGATTCATAATTGGAAATACTTGCCTTCATAGAATCATTACCAGAAGCTCTTTCCAGATGTTGGATTTTGAATAGTTCAATTTCTATCACGAGGTTCCCCCAGTCATTCAAGCTATAATTCTTTCTAATATGATCCAAGTTTTCAGTATTCCAACAAAACTCTATACCCCCTTGCTTATAGGTTAACTGCAACATTTAAGTATTTCAACATAGATGCAAAGTTATTTTTCATTATCATAAATGCATAGTGGAAAATAATAATTTGAGAAAGTAATATCAATTAAAGAAACTCCAACCTTCATAATATAGAAAGGAAGACAACAAGAATTTATTAAATGTGAAGGTGATTTGAATGAAGCAACATCTTTCTGTTGAATCTTTATATCCCTCAGAATTAGTTTCTCCTCAGCCAAACTTTTGCTCCTATGTAGTTTCAAATAATTCAAAGACTACATAGACGATTTCAAAACCAAAACAACACAAAATATATTAATTTCATCATATTAAGAATTCTATTAAATAGCTTTATTTTCTTACATTTTTATCAAGCTTTTCCCCGAACCATTCTCCCTTTGCTACTTTGTTTATGAAATTCAATTGATCAAGAGTCATATACAAATCCCCTACTATATTCTCGTTACTCGCCATGAGGTTTCTTCTGTCGCTTTGTGGATAGTTTAAGTATTTCAACACAGAATTTAGATACTCTCCTTTTGACTGTTGCATCAAAAATTAACTTTTGTTAATGTAAAAGTGTCATTCCATATTCAAATTTGTCATGCATGAATTAAAAATACCAATATCTATATATTATATACCGTTTTCTTTGTGACACTTTCTGTGATTTCACAAATGTCCTGATTCATTTTCTTGATCAAGTTCTCTTCCTTTTTTATTTTAGAGATTGAATTGGGATCTGTTGGGTAAGGCTTTACAAAGTAGAATTGATGAGCAATTCTTGAAACATGCTCGGAATCTCCATTAATAGTCATTCTTCTTTCATCATGTTTTGTAGGTGATGTAGTTTCCTTATTCTCCATGATGTTGAAGTTTCCTAATTTTGACATAATAAAAGTCATAATTAATAAGAAAAATAAACCATAAATCATTGAATTCTAGGCAATGTAAAAAAAACATCACTCAGGTAAAATATGCTTACCTTTGGTGTGATTGAGAATTTACTTGTTAGGATATGCAATGGATTGCTATTTTATGGACTATTTAAGAGGCTAATTAGTAATTAATTAATTATTATATGGTTAAACTCTTGCACCCCACACCAAGAAAGTCAGCATCTGGAATTTATGTTATTTTTTTATACCTTTTCAAATAATTTATAGGACACAAAAACAGCTATATGAATTGAAAATCTTAGACAGCCTAACTTTTGACTTTATCTAGCAACCTATCTAGAGTTGATCTTAGTTTAGATTATGTTATGCTTATGTAGTTATATATTTAAAATGCAGCTAATGGGATTTTAATAAAGAGCAATAAAATTAAGGACAATAATGCTTCTTTTACCATCAAAGGACATATATATCTGGCTAGTGGTATGACTTCAAACACAAGGTAGAGTGGAACTAATAAATAAAGGCAATTACTTTTGACTTGGATATTGATCAATCCTTCAAAATATGATGCATTTAACAAATGATCTTTGAGCAATTTGGGGTTGTTTAAACTATAAATATTCACCACTTCAGTATATTTTTTGCATTCATGAAAAATTGGATTGACAGTAATCTAGATTGTTTCAAAAAGGAAAAAACAATACGGATAACACTTTGTCAAAAAATAACCAAACAATCTTGATCCCTTGTATTTTCAGCATAAATAAGTGTTGGTTTTATTTGGGGAAATCCTAGGTCAACTATAAGACCACGAAGCCAAATTATTTTAAAACGGGCAATAGACCTATCTCGATACTGATATTCAGTGAAGGACATAGAGAGTCATGCCTGCTTTTCACTATGCCCAATTAATTTTGGAGATATTCCAGTGAGAAGGAATAGACGCCGTTCAGAAGTGTCTTTCAATGCTGTGAACATCGACCACATGGACGTGGCAAGGTGAGTGCATGAATTGACTGACATGTTATATTGCAAATGATATGTATCGACATGTAATAGTGAATTAATTAAGACTACCTAGGAGTTGACGATACAACAAAGGATCAGACAAAATTCATATACTTTACGGCGGTATTTAAAATTAACCTCTGTAGGAATATCCACCGGAATAGCTGATTGAAGGCCAACCAAAGAAATTAAATCATAGGAGTACTATTACATAGTGATATTGCTGATAGCAAGATCACTTAGTTTGAGATTACTTGCTATGCAAGTAATAGAGCTTAGAGTTTATTTCCTCTATTGTTTGACCATGATAGCTTATCCTACTGCTAGTTATTTGTGTGTGTGTGTGTATATATATATATATATGTTGTAAGCTCACTTTTCATCAATAAGAATTCATTCTATTCATTTTACTTGGTTTCTTAATATGGTATCAAGAGCTCTTTCCAAAGAGAAAGAGTTTGTTACGATCCATTACGGTTTCTAACCGTTTTTCTGATGTGCCTTCTTCTTCGATCAATCCTAAATTGATCGTTTCTTCTCTGATTTTTGGTGAAATCACATTGATTTCACACTTGATTCTTATTTCTTGCATCAAATTTCTACTTTTTGTTCGATTGAATTCTCATTCAATCGGTGATTTTTGGTGTTTGATCTTCTTCTTCTTTGATTGAGCTTTGTCTCTGTTTTCTGCTTCTTCCATGGTGCCAAGGAATTCTTCACCTGATACTGAATTGGTGTACTTCGTTCATCCTAGTGAAATCCCCATTTCACTTTCTATCACTCCCAAACTCAACGGTTCTAACTACATTGCTTGGAGCCGCACCGTTGAACGTTCTTTGGGAACATAGAACAAGCTTGGATTCATCAATGGTGCTATTCCTGTGCCTGATGATGATGATCTGAATCGTGCAACTTAGGAGCGTTGTAATCACCTTGTTCAATCTTGGCTTATCAATTCTGTTTCTGAATCTATTGCGCAAACTATTGTATTTTGTGATACTGCACTTGAGGTTTGGCTTGATTTGAAGGAACATTTCTCTAAGATTGATCGCATTCGCATTGCAAATTTGAGTTCTTCAATCAACATTCTCAAACAGGGATCAAAATTTATTTTGGATTACTTCACTGAAATGAAGACTTTATGGGAAGAATTATCTTCACATAGATCTATTCCCAATTGTGCTTGTATTCATCCTTGTCATTGTGCAGCTTCCAAAGTTGCTAAGATTCATAGAAATGAAGACCAGATCATGCAATTTCTAACTGGCTTGAATGATCAATTTTCTGTTGTTAGAACTCAAGTTCTTCTCCTTGATCCCCTTCCTTCCCTATACAAGGTTTATTCTTTGGTTGTTCAAGAAGGGAGCAATCATGCTTCTCTTTCTCTTTTGAGTGTTTCTGAAGATACCTCAATTCAAGTCAATGCTACTGATAATAGAAAACCTCAAGGTCGTGGCAAAGGCTTTTCTCCGAACAAACCAACTAGATTTTGTATTTTTTGTAACCGTACAAATCACACTGTGGATTTCTGTTACATGAAGCATGGATATCCTAATGTGAATAAACCATCACCAAGAGTGAGTGTTGCTTCTCAAGAAGATTCTGAAAATGGTGCAATATCTTCTTCTGGTTTGGATGCTTCTGCAAGCTCTTCTCCTATTGGTTTTTCTCAGGAGCAATTATCTCAACTTGTATCCATGTTACAACAATCAAATTTGGTTGTTTCAGCACCTTCCCCTTCTCAAGCTACTTCAAATCACATTGCATCCACCAGCATTTCCACTCCTGAACCTTCTGCAGGTATATCTGCTTTTGTTTCTTCCTTAACAAGTAAACCTCCTTTTTGGCTTATTGATTCTGGTGCAAATGAGCATATTTGTTGTGATATTGCTTCTTTTAGTTCATTTTATAGAATCAAACATGTTTATGTTTCCTTGCCCAATGGTAACTCTGTGTTAGCTCATTTTGCTGGAAATGTCTCTTTCAATTCCAAGTTTCATTTGAGTCATGTTCTTTATTCACCTCACTTTACTCTTAACCTCATTTCTGTGGAAAAATGTTGTGATTCCTTAACCTGTTTCTTTCATTTTTCTCTTGAAAAATGCCTTATACATGACCAACAATCTTTGAAGATGATTGGTTTGGCTAAGCAGATAGATGGCTTATACAAGTTCTATCCATCATGCAAATCTTCTAATTTTTATTCTTCTGCTTTATCCAATAGTACTTGTCATGCTGTTTTACCTTCTCAATGTAATAAGACTAGTCAATATGTTCCTGATAATGCCTTATGGCACTTTAGACTTGGTCATTTATCTCAAAAAGACTTCATATGATGTCTCTTTTGTACCCGACTATTTCTGTTAATGATAATAAAGATACTTGTGATCTATGTCATTTTTCCAAGCACAAGTATTTACCTTTTAATTCTAGTTCTTCATATGCTTCTGCTAATTTTGAACTCATTCATTTAGATATTTGGGGTCCTCTATCTGTTGCATTTGTTCATGGACACAAATATTTCTTAACGATTTTAGATGATCACAACAGATTTCTCTGGATCATTCTTCTTAAAACCAAATCTGAAGTTTATATTCATGTTAAGAACTTCATTACTATGATTCAAACTCATTTTCACACAACCCCAAAATTCATTAGAACTGACAATGGCCCTGAATTCATGTTGTCATCTTTTTATGCTTCTCATGGTATAATACACCAAAAGCCTTGTGTGGAAACTCCCCAACAAAATGGTAGAGTTGAGAGAAAACACCAACACATTCTTAATGTTGGTAGAGCTTTACTTTATCAGTCTAAACTCCCTCCATCATTTTGGCCATATGTTATTCATCATGCTGTTTTCCTCATTAATAGAGTATTCACACCTTTAATTCAAAACCAATCACCTTATTTCCTTCTTCATCACAAACTTCATGATGTTTCTCTCTTCAAAGTTTTTGGTTGTTTGTGTTATGCTTCCACTTTACACTCTCATAGAACCAAATTTCAGCCTAGAGCCAGAAAATCTCTTTTCTTGGGTTACAAGTCAGGTTATAATGGCTTCACTCTTTATGACCTCCATTCTAGAGAAATTTTTGTGTCTAGGCATGTTACTTTTCATGAAAATCATCTCCCTTATCCTCATTCTCCATCCTCTACTTCTCCTGATTGGGATTACTTCTCTCATTTTCCTTCTATGCCTGTTACTGATATTGCTGATACAACTTATCATTCTCCTTTCATTGATGACATTGTTACTTCTTCTACACCTATTCATCATCATACTCCTCCACCTTCACCTGTTTCCCCTATCATTCCCAGACATTCCACTAGACATACTAGTGCTTCTTCTTACCTTCAAGACTATATTTGCAATAATATTCATGCATCTACATATCCCATTTCTCAATATCTTTCACATCATCAGATTTCTAACAGTCATTCTTCATTTGTTATGTCTTTGCATTCACAACCTGAGCCTACATCCTATGCTGAAGAAAATAAACATGATTGTTGGAAGCATGCCATGCAAGTTGAACTTCAATCTCTTGAGAAAACTGGTACTTAGAAGCTTGTGAATTTACCACCAAATGTTAAGCCAATTGGTTGCAGATGGATTTACAAAGTCAAGTTTCATGTTGATGGCACTGTTGAAAGATACAAGGCAAGATTAGTGGCCAAGGGTTACAATCAAATTGAAGGCTTGGATTACTTTGATACATATTCTCCAGTTGCCAAACTCAACATTGTCAGGCTTGTGATTGCTTTGTCTTCTATCCATAATTGGCATCTACATCAGCTTGATGTGAACAATGCCTTCCTTCATGGTGAACTTAAGGAAGATGTGTACATGTTGCTTCCTCCTGGCATCAAAACTGTCAAGCAAAATCAAGTTTGCAAGCTGCAAAAATCTTTGTATGGTCTCAAACAGGCCAGCAGAAAGTGGTATGAAAGATTAACTTCTACTTTTTTGGCTCAAGACTACATACAGGCTCCATCTGACCATTCCTTGTTTGTCAAGAAAACTCCTTCATCAATCACAGTTCTTATGGTGTATGTTGATGACATCATTCTTGCAGGCAATTCTATCAGTGAATTTGAGCACATCAAATCTGTTTTGGATACTTTATTCAAAATCAAAGATTTAGGATAGTTGAAATACTTCTTAGGCATTGAAGTTGCTCATTCCAAACCGGGGATCTCTTTGTGTCAAAGGAAGTACTGTCTGGATTTGCTTGCTGATTCAGGCACTGTTGGTTCCAAACCAGTTTCCACTCCAACTGACTTTTCCATCAAACTTCACCATGACTCAAGTCCTCTTTTTGATGATATTGCTGTTTATAGGAGACTTGTGAGTAGACTTCTCTACCTAAACACTACCAGACATGATATCACATTCATTACCCAACAGTTGGGTCAATTTCTGTCTAAACCTACACAAACTCATCACCATGTAGCTTTAAGAGTTTTAAAGTATCTTAAAGGTTGTCCAGGAAAAGGTTTATTCTTTCCAAGAACTTCATCTCTCACTTTACAAGGCTTTTCTGATGCTGATTGGGATGGTTGCCTTAATACTATAAAGTCTATCTCTGGCCAATGTTTTTTCTTAGGCAGCTCTATGATTTCTTGGAGGATAAAGAATCAAATCATTGTTTCAAGATCTTCATCTGAAGCTGAGTACAGGGCATTAGCTTCAGCCACTTGTGAATTGCAATGGATCCTTTACCTTCTCAGAGATTTACATGTCTCATGCTCCAAGTTGCCTGTTCTCTTTTGTGACAATCAAAGTGTTATTCACATTGCTTCTAACCCTGTTTTTCATGAAAGAACCAAACACTTGGAAATTGACTGTCATTTAATCAGAGAGAAATTGCAATCTGGCATCCTCAAGTTGCTTCCTGTTTCTTCACAAGACCAAGTTGCTGACTTCTTCACCAAGGCATTGCTTCCTAAGACTTTCAATACACTCCTATCCAAGTTGGGGTTGATAAAAAATTATCAACCTCCATCTTGTGGGGGGATATTACATAGTTGTGCTCTCGATTTTCGGGTACCAAAACATTAATTGGATTTGAACCTTTAATCTTTGAACTCTCAACTCTTATTCGTGGGAAGGGAAAAAGTGAGTAAAAACCCTTATAAGACCTGGATCCGGGGGTTGGTTTCGATTGGGGAAGGTGTTAAGCACCCGAACCGACTATGGTATCCCATAGGAACCTTTTACCTATTCTTAACTTGCGCTAAATTATTTTTACTTATTTGAAAATTATTGTTTAAGAGTCTAAATGAAAGAATGGGGGAAGATGAAGCATGTTTTTGGTTATTTTTATTTGATTTGGAAAGGCCAAAGCCTTTTGCCTACTTACCCAAATACATCGGGATCAAAATCAAGTAGTTCACCTAAAGAACTTCTTTGGTGGGTTGGATTGATTTTAACATTTTGGAAAAAAGATTTTAAGAAGAGATAAGAGGCCTCAAGGCATGAGAAAAAATATGATGAAGTTGATTAATTTTAATTGCAAGAAATCCATGTCTAATGTGGATGTTAAATTGATTAAACATTTGATTAAGAATAATAAAAGGAAAACACTTGGGTTACAAGCCAAGGTTTATTAGGAAAATACTTTAAAGTTTGACATACTTGATTTTTTTTGAGAAAAGGGATTTTTTCTAAGTTAAAGAAAGCGTACTAAATTAAATGCAACGACGTAATTTTAAAAAAAGGGAGAAGTTTACAAGGGACGTTGGATCCCAAATAAACTCTCGAGTAAGTGAACCTAAAATTACTAGTAATTTGATTTTAAGAAAATAGTTTGAAGTCCAATAATTATCCTAAAGTGTCACTAAATTCATTTTTGGTCCTCGTTCGCGATTACGACATACATGAAGCGGTAAAAATAAATGTGATAGTGTCGGTGCATGTGTTATTTACGTAATTACAATAGCTCCTAGATACATTTTATAGTCTTGCAAGAAATTAAATGCATGCATTATATTACATCAAATCATATTATACACCCTAAAAATTATGCAATTTAAACAAGTTAACATAATAAAGCAATAAAAATGCAAACACATAAAATAAGCACAAATGCTAGATAAAGCAAGATTAAAATAAACAAATATGCATGTAAAGATTTTTTTTAAAAAGCCTAAATAAACTAAAATGCATGAGATAAAAATTTGGCTATTAAATGAACTAAAAAATGCATGATATGAAAATTAAAACACTAATTAAAAATGCATGAAATAAAGTTCAAACATTATATGAGTTAAAAAATAAAATGCATGAATTTAAAAAGTTACTATAAAATATGTACAGGGAGAGGGGTGCAGGCAGCAGTACTGGGGGGTTCATGCAGCAAAACTAGAAAACAAACAGAAAGGAATGGGCCTTGAACCGAACCGGTTCAGGCCAAGGGGAAATGGGTGGGTCGAACCAGAGTAAAGTGGATTTGGTATAAAAGAGGTTTGCTGGTTTATTTTCTTTCATTTCCTTCTTTGCTTTCTCACTCTAAAAAAACATTTGCTCCTCCCTCTATCTACAAAAACCAGCACCGGAAAAAAAGGGTGGCGGCCGGAGCGCCGCCGCGTCGGAGCAAAAAATTTTATTATTTTTTGAAAATTTTTACACCCCAAGCTTCATCTTCTTCTCCTCTTTATGGATCTAAGCTTGTCTTTCACAGGAACACAACAACAAAACCTAGATCTACATATTAAAATTCAAAAAAATCTACCTCTTTTGCTTCGGCTTCTTTCTTCCTTTGCTATGGCTTATGTGTTATGTTGTTGTGGTGTTCGCGAATCAAAGCCTTGCCGGTTCGATTGTGTTTCAAATCGGTTTCACCGTGGTTGTTGAGTGTTGAATTCGGTTTTGTTCCTTACTGATTTATGGGTTTGGATTCGGATTCAAGGTGAATCAGCAGTGGTTTATTCAAAGGTTTTTGATGTTTTTGAGTTCTTGGTGTTCATGATGTGTTCAATTATTTTTGATTTTTCTTGTAATTTGATCTGGAAAAGGGAAGAGAATGAAAGGGATTAGGGTTTGTTGATTTGATTGGTGACTGACTTTTTCTGACTCTTTGGAATGTGTGTCAGCCCCCTTTTCTGAGCCCATGATTGATGTTTAAATAGTGACCAATTAGGGTTGAGATGGAAAAATATTAGACCAAAATGCCCCTGGCTTGGGCAGCACCCTATGGATCTGAACAAAAAGACTAAAAAAAGACAAAAACTAAAATAAAATATTAAAAACGAAAATTGCTTTAAAAAAGAAGAAAATTAATTAAGATAAAATAGAAACATTAAAAATAAAAAGCAAGATAAAGGTAATAATAAATATAATAAAGAAAGCTTAAAAATGTCCCTTCGGAACCAAAAAATGAGGTATTTCAAAATACCTCTCTGTTGAAATTTCGTCTGAGACGACAAAACTTCTCAGCTTTTAAAACGAGTAAAATTTTCAAAAGTGGTCAAAAAATGGGGTATGACAATAGTGATATTGCTGATAGCAAGATCACTTAGTTTGAGATTACTTGATATGCAAGTAATAGAGCTTAGAGTTTATTTCCTCTATTGTTTGACCATGATAGCTTATCCTACTGCTAGCTATTTGTATATATACATGTTGTAAGCTCACTTTTCATCGATAAGAATTCATTCTATTCATTTTACTTGGTTTCTTAATAAGTACTTCTATGGATGTAGAAATTACCCCTTTGAGTCAGAATGAACCTCAAGACTTGAGAAATTTCGTAAATTACCAATTTCCTATGTTCACTACTAGAAAAAGCAAAATTAGAGAGGGAAATTAGTGACGGAAAAAATAAAATTCCTCACAAATTCCTTGGTCGCAAAATTTAGTGACAGAATTAGAGAGGGATTTCACGTTTTTCCTCTCTAAAATTCCCTCACTAATTTTTGCTTTTTTAGTAGTGGTTGTTTAACTTGCTGGAGGGATGCATGATCAGGACTAGAATTGACCATATCGTCAACACACAGAGAGAGAGAGAGAGAGAGAGAGAGAGAGAGAGAGAGAGAGAGAGAGAGAGAGAGAGAGAGAGAGAGAGAGAGAGAGAGAGAGAGAGAGAGAGAGAGAGAGAGAGAGAGAGAGAGAGAGAGAGAGAGAGAGAGAGAGAGAGAATATGAGCAAGCGAACGATGAAAGAAGATAAATGCTCCATAACGACTTTGATGAAGGAAAACCCAAAAAGAATAGAACAAAAATTTGTTTTTATTGTTTTGAAAGACTAAATTGGGTCTCACATTTTTTTCTCAAGTACTAAAATGGATCTTTACTACAAAAACTATGAATTGGAATGGCATTTATGTTAACTTATGTTGTCCCTTGCCCCTTGCTTCGTATGAGTAAGCCAACACTGATACTTATTTAATAAATTTCAATAAAATAGAGAATGTGAAATTATGTCTAACTAAAGTAACATTAATGATCATTTTACAACTATTTTCATTCTGATTTGAACTCCCTTTAGATTACAATGTCGAGCTTTTACCGCTTGAGGTGACAACTCATATAGGCAAAATTGAATGAAGTGGAATGTAACACTAACAGATGCTGAATATTGGCCTTGAGATTTCAACAGAATAGAATTTACACTTAACAATCTTCAAATTTTCTCTCCCACCATTACAAAAGCATTATATTCCATGATTTATCAGGTGTTCTTCTCCCATCTCTACTTAGTTTCCGTCTCTCTAATGATTGCAGAACCTTCTTCTCATAATCTTCTCGGAAAGTCTTATTATTGTTCCATTCTAACATAAACTTTCCAACCTTACAACCAAAACAAAAAAAGAAACAAAGATAATTATAAGAGAAAAGGGATCACGCACTATCAGTGTGACTATCATCTCATAACATACCAATTGTGTCATGTTGTTATATTTTTTCTCAGCAAACATCTATATGAAGAAATGTGGTACATCTGAATTTTCGGAGCAATTCGATCATGTAGGGAACTAAACCAACTACCAACCTCTGAATTTGACATCTCGTCTAGGGTTGATACATCTTTTTCTTCAGCCAGCTGATGGACTTTATTTATAAGTGAACAATACTGGTAATAGTGGAGAATCTGAAATCGAAAATAATGATGCATTAAGTAAAGTTCACTTCACTTATTTTTGAAGTAATTACGTAACTTTGGTAATTCTAATTCTCTACCTATATAGTCTTCATTGTATAATTGGATCTCATAAATTAACATAGACTCATAGCTATGGACTATTTGTACATGTAAAAAGGATAAAATGATGTGGTTTACAAAGGAAAATGGAAAATATTACATGGAAATATATATTTAATGCATAGAGTGGTTTTTAACATCTTACCTCCTCATGATGCAAGTTTTTCAAGTGTAAAATCCTTTGATATGCTTCACCCTTTTTCTTATGATTCTCTGTCAATTTTTCTCTCAAATAATATAGTTCTCCATTTATGGCTTCTAGTTCTTTCACACAATGTCTTACTTTGGTGCCACATTCCATCCACTCTCTTCTGTTTTCAAAAGATTCATCACATAGAAGCTTGCAGAAAATGGAAAAAATCTATCAGACTCATTGATAGCACAAAAAGCAAGCTAATACTGAGTCAAAGTCAATGTTAATCTATAACTAACCTTGATTTGGTCTTTTACAATTTTCTTCAGGGATTCATAGTTGGAAATATTTTCTTTTACAGAATCATTACCAGAATCTCTTTCCATATATTGAATTTGAAGTTGTTCATATTCTCTCGGGAGCTTCTGCCAATTTTTCAAGTAAAAACTCCACCTAATCTGTTCCAAGTTTTCAACATTCCAACAAAAGCAATATATGTAATACCAAACACAGAAACTCCAATCATCATTATGAAAAGAAAAAAATGAATCTATTAAATTACCGTTTTTTTTAGAACTTCTAGTGATTTGAATGAAGCAACATCTTTCTGTTGAATGTTTATATTCCTCAGAATTTGTTTTTCCTCAGCCAAACTTTTGCAACTATGTAGCATCAAAGAATTCATAGACTGCACAAAAATAATTTGAAAACCAGAACAATATAAATATATGAGTTTCATCGTTATAACATGCTATTAAATAGAAAATAGCTGTATTTTTCTAACATTTTTATCAGGCTTTTCCCCAAACCGTCCTCCCTTTGATGCTTTGTTCATGAAATTCAATTCATCAAGTGCCATATATAAATCCCTTAGTATCTTCTCTTTGCTCGCCACACGGTTTCTCCGATCCTTTTGTAGATAGTATAATCTTTTCAAGACAGAATCTAGATACTCTCTTTGTGACTGTTACATAACAAAATAAATTCTTTGTCAATGTTATTGCTGAAATTATAAATGTCAATCTCTATATAGGACTATATAATATGTACCATTTTCTCTGTGATTTTTTCAGTGACTTCACAAATGTCTTGATTCATTTTCATTAGCATGTTCTCTTCCTTTTTAATTTTAGTGACTGAATCTGGATCTGTTGGCCAAAGCTTTACAAAGTAGAATTGATGAAAATTATTTGAAACATGCTCTGAATCTCCATCAATAGCCTTTGTTTTTTCATCAAACTTACCATCACTTTCCAGTGATGGATTTGGAGGTGATGTAGCTTCCTTATTCTCCATGAGGTTAAAGTCTCCTAATTATGACAAGAAAAGATACTTACCTCTGGTGATTGAGAATTTATTTGTCAGGATATGCAATGGATCACTGGTTTATATGTGTTTTTTTTTTTTTTGACAAGTGGTTTATATGTGGTTAAACTCTTGCACCCCACACCAAGAAATTCAACATCTGGAATTTATTTTATTTATTATACCTTTTCAAATAATATATAGGGCACACAACCAGCTATAGGAATTGAAATTCTCAAACAGCTTAACTTTTGACTTTATGAATTTTTCAACCTATCTAGAGTTGATCTTAGTTTAGATGATGATGTGAAGATGTAGATATCTTTGGCTAGTGGTATTACTTCAAAGACAAGCCAGAGTGATCTAATAAATAAAAGAAACAAAGGTTGACATGAACAATGATACAGTTAAATAATGATCCTTGAGCAACAGGTTTTGGTAAAAGACTTGCCAATGATATATAGTGTTAATATTGCATTGATGTTAGCCATTTGTACCGATAATATTAATATACTCAATGTATTACTTTGTAAATTTTGTGAAGGGGGTATCCTAAGGAGCAATGTGAAAGAGGCTCGAGGTTTGATCTCTGCTAACAATTATCTCCCACGTTATAATAAATTAACCACTAAAATCTGTCTATAAAATAATACGTTGTGCTCTACATGCAACTACAATTGCTTCTTTGGTTTTGGAGGCCTTCACAATTGTAATTGTACCCGCACCTAGTGCACTTGTTAGCAATTTTCAACAATATTAAGGATCATGGACATTCATGACGTAAAAGTAATCGTGACTGCAGTAACAACTTAATGGCTAGGTCATTTGGTTCCTAATTAATTTTCAGTTTTTATTTTGGTCTCATAATTAAAAAAACTCATGTTTCGGTCCCTCAACTTCATCTCAGTTTGTAAACAAAATTCATGTCAGTTAAGGTGGACCAACATTTATTAAAAATAAAAATGTAAGGTGGACCAACATTGTAGGTGGTCTACCATAGACCTTATTAATTTTTTTAATTTTAACCGTTTGATCTTTTTAAAGAGAATACTATCATTGAATTATGCAAGTCTACTTTATCCTAGAGTAAACCAACAACACCTAATTTTATTTCATTTTCTTCATCTTCTTTCTCCCTCTTCTTCATAATTCAACATCACCTTCATGATCAAACTCAAACAGATGAACAGCCCCAGAAAATTTTTCAGAAACAAAAAACAAAACAAACATCACATAATTAACCTCTCTCTTTCAAATTTCAATTTCTTATTCTTTTATTCATTCATCACATAGATAACACCTATAAATACCAAAGAAGTATAGCGTGAATTTTAGATTCAAGTGGTTTTTTTTTTTACATGACAGAAAAAAAGAAAGTAAATACGTCCTATAATAAAGGACACTCCTACAACATCCGCTAGAAGTGCTAAAGAGAGACAAGGCAGTTGCTCATGCACCTTCACAAGGTCCTCCTATGATTATCTCCCGTCTTGGGAAGAATATATGCCACTACTATAGAAATGATTTTTTACATCAATTGGAAATGATTTTTCACATCAGTTTGCAACCGATGTAAGGTGACATGATGTGGTAAGTCCACGTCCTTTCACATCAGATTGCGACTGATGTGAAATCTTGAATTTCTACATCAGGTTCGTTTCCACTATTGTAAAAGACGGACTTTGAAATTTAACACTAGAGTTTTCACATCAGTTTTACGATAGACACTGAAGTTAAATGTATATATTTCACATCAGTTTTCAAAACCATTGTGGTGAAATTTTATTTTTTTTATTTGTAAACTATATATTTTTTAAATGGCTTATCAAATAAGCTTGATACTTGTTCTTTTCCTTTTGGCTAAAATGCATTTTTGGTCCCCCCAAATTTCACAAACTTGTGATTTTGGTCCCTCAAGTTTAAAAATAGCACTTTTGGTCCTTTAAGTTTTACCTCCTTTGCAAATTCATGGTCCCTCTTGATTTTGACTCATTCAAAGATGACATGACACTTTTTTTCATAAACAAGTTGACATATAAGCAGATGACGTGTAAAAAAAATAAAAAATCAAAATGAAAATCTCACATGACTATTTCTATGTAATGGATTTATTTCTCATCTTTCTTATCTTCTTCCCCATAAATACCCAAAAATCTCCATTGCTCTTCTTCTACCACATCCAAATCTCCATTGTTATTCTTTCTTCATCTCAATAAACAATCTCTGTTTCTAGTTTTGAAACAATTCTTTGTCTTTGTTTAACAATGAATGAAAATTAATGAATTATGTATTATGACTTTGTTTAATAATGACTTTGTTTAGCAAAATCAACCAATCTTCCAACCTTTGTACCTTAAAAGAAATCACCTTATAACCTGTAAAATTATGCAAGTTCAATTTTGGTACCTCCACGTGATCAAAACATAAACACAACCCACACAAAAAATTATGAAATACATTACAATATGCAACCAGATTAACAACAAAAATTAAAGGGCTTGTAGCATAAGTGTTTGCAAGACAAATTTAGATAACAAAAGCTAATTAAGTCTTAAGCAACATTTGTGCTTTGAAATCCAAAAAAAAAATGCATATTACATAATTTTAAAATCCTACGATCCAAGGCTTGTTGACAGATTGTTGAGTCCCATGTGCCTCAAACTCATCCATTTAGAAAATGAGACCTAAGCCCCAAATCGTAGATTTGATTTTGAGTTATGATTTGGAAATGGAATTATCAGAGCTCACATGACCTTTCATTTTTTGATGCTTTTTTCTTTATTATAAATTGCAATTATCAGAGCTGGATTTGATTTATTTTTAATAATATCCATATCAATAAAAAAAACATTAAAAAATAATGTCATGTCAGCTTTGACTGAGTCAAAATCAACGGGGACCATTGATTTGCAAAGGGGGTAAGACTTAAGGGACCAAAAGTGCTATTTTTAAACGTGGGAGACCAAAATTGCAAGTTTGTGAAACTTGGGGGACCAAAACTGCAATTTGGCCTTTCTTTTTCAATAATAAAATGAAAACAAATTATGGATAATTTTTAATGCCAAAAAAGAAGTGATATTATCAAATTGGATATTACATAATCAATCTTTGCACGTCAATATTCCTATATATATATATATATATATAGGCCTACGAATACATTAATATAGCTAGGAATATTCCAATAAAACATTTTTGGGAACAAATTTCAAACCAAAAAAAATTCACAACTGAATCATCATTGTAAATATGTTAAGCTTCAGCTGCAAAAAGCATCTCATCTCATTTTAGTCATAAGCCCGCATCCCAACAAAGAGTAATTCCTGTTAACAAAGCTTGGATTTCTGTATGTAGAATGCTTGACAAGCCCACACTACCATAAAAATCAAACAGTAATTAACCATCAAAGTTACGTACAATGCCACCATAGCCTGCTTGACCGGGGTTCGTTAATGCACTACCATTAACATTTAGGACCAAGGCATCATTGTCGTCTTGCTGCAAACACACTTCCATCGGCGTCTGTGCTGAGGAGTCCAACGGTGTCTGTGCTAAGGAAGGGGAGATTCAAGTGGTGTTTAAATGTTGTAGATTCTAAAGTATCATGTGTGATTCTTACTAATGGAAAAGAGAGTGAAAACTCATTTAATTTTTATGAAAACTGTGAAACCTAATTTGATTATTGAAAAAAATAAAACAATTTAGTCCCTATGAAAAAAGTAACAACTTATTCTCTATCTAAATCACTATTATAAAATGGAAAATCAAGTCCTTAATAATACTTCCTCCGTTTCTTTTTAAGTATGGTTTGAGTACAGATTTGACATTTTTATTTAACTGTCATTTTGATGGTTTAAGGATACATTTTTTTTTTCAATTATACCCTTTTTCATTTACTTTTTACTTACTTCTTTTCAATACAACTAATTAATGTTATCTATTTGGAAAAGGTCAAAAAAAAAATTAAACAAAGTTTGTTTTTTGTTATCTTCAAATCTAAACAATTTGTTTTACATATAATAATGGTTCCATGAAGAGTTAAAATTATATAAATAAAATGAGTAACATTGCTTAAAATTTTAAGTAAAATAAATGAACAATTCTAATGAAATAAATAAAAGAATATATATGAGAAAAAAAAATATGAATTTGTTGGAGAGGAGAACAACTAACAACTGTCTGCTATGCAAGAAACATATATAGCACATTAATTCATTGAAAAGACAAAATGTGTACAAGTCAATCTCGGTAACGCAAGCTTGTGACTTAAGATAGGACAAAGGATAGGGTGGGAGACCTCTTTAGGTCTCCTACCGTGAGAGACTTGACTATTTTTTATTATTTTTTTGCAAAATAGATATCAATCTTTGGATATATTTGAAATTTTTTGAAGACCCTTGGTATTATCATACTCTCTTTAACATTAGATTATTTTTACACTCATTCTTCTCTCTTCCCCTCCATGTTTCTGCTTGCTTGCCTACCACCACCACCCGCAGCAACCTCTCAAATGTAATGTTTAGACCAAAAATTCAACCAATCAATACTATCAATTACCTTTTTTTTTGTCTCTTTCTCATGAGCTTTCATCAATGATAAACAACCCTTAGAAAAAACATAATCTCAAGTCACTTTCCATTCGTTCTTCCTCTATCAATTCACTCTCTAATCTTTGCTTATTCCTCATAAAATCAACTCTCTTTGATGCAGAATTCTCAGCCATGTAAATACCCATTTTCCCTTCACCATTCTCATGGTAGAATGTTCACGTGTCTACCAAAAAATTAATTTTGAGATTTAGAATTAGAAAAAAATGGTACTCAGATTGGTATATATTATCTACTATGAGATTTTTTTAGCCAAACCCAATGAATAGAATAATCAAACTTCATATCCATTTTAGGTAAACAAAATTTGGATTTAAGGAAGAATAAACTGTAAAAGGTTTCGCACAAAAAAAAAACTGTAAATGGCTTGGCCTTTGACATCCATGAGTCATGACAGTGGATGTTCAAAATTTGTTATACCCATTGAAGTGAAAATAATACTTATGCAAGAAGGCAAAACCCATAAAATCACAACAAGAATTCAACAATAAAAGAGTGGATCCTTCTAGTTCTACGATCTTCTTCCTGATCGCTCACTTTGCTGCATATTCTTACCGCATCGACCGCCCCTCTTCGCCGCATCCTTCTGTATTGCAAGCTTATTCTGCTTCTAGCATCTTCAGATTTGGGTTTAGAGGAGAGAGAATTTGGAAAGGGGAAATGAATTAAAGGTATTTGGTACTGACGGTACATGATAAGATCCTTAGATCTTTATTATCTAACGGTTAAAACTAAATTATCTGAGGTCTTCAAAAAAAAAAACTAAATTATTTGAGTTGTGCACGGTAGGAGACCTATGAAAGTCTCTCACCGTAGACAAGGCCCTAAGATAGGGACCTTAAGATGTTGGAAGGTCCTTTGTTGTGTGTCAAAAAAACAAAAAAGATAATTTGGTCTCAACGAAAGAAAAAGTTCCCCTAAATAATTTCATTTTTGATAATTCATCCATTTTTGTTATTTTTTATCTTTAGCATCTAAACATGGATTGTCTTCACTTATAAACACATTATCATCTTTTATTCAATGTGAGACTCTTAAGCACGCCATCTTTTGCCAAGATTGGACATATGGTGTTGGTGTAAGCCCTAGAGGCCAATAATTTATGTTAAACTTACGTTATGTATCATGACTTTTTATTATTAAATAATATATGGCACTCTTTATTATATTTGTTGTAATATTAATAAAGTCTCTAGAATAGATAGTTCATGTAATGGTATATTAAGTGTGACTTAATCATGAGATTATATTAACATAAAGAACGATGTTCTTAAATGTATATGTAGTCAAGCGTTAATATAAATTGGGATAATAATAAAGCGTAGAGACTATTATGTATGTAGACTGATGACCACATCTCATGGGTCATAGATATGAGATATTAAGTCTATACATAGGTACTATTAGGAGTAATGTGTATACTGGATTGACCCACCGTGAGAACACTACATAGTATGTTATGAAAATGTCATAAATATTCTCACAGTGATAATGGTGTATATCACTCTTAGAACTGAAACCACTATGATCCTTAGATGTGGATTCAAGTGCTTTATTATCATTTTAACGTTGTATGTGAAAGGATAACCATAACGTTGGCTAATGGGTACTTGATGAATCATGTTGAGGGACATGAGTGTCCTAGATGAGATTTGTCCTTCCTCATAACATGAGATATATCTTTAGGCCTCTTGATGAAATATGACTCTAAAGTTTCATGGCCATACCGAACTAAGTCAATATGAGATATTGGACTTAATCGTTATTCAGTATATTTCATAATCAAAAAATATAAATAATGATCTATACAAAGGTGACAAAATCTATGTTTTATGATCAATATTGATATGAGGACAAAAGAGTAATTGTACACATGAATATTATCATGGAAAAGGTTTTGTCGTATCACTTGACACTCTTGTCACTTGGGTAGCAATGATGTGTTGCTAGATACCGCTCATTGTTTATAATTTTAAATATTAGATTTAATTTTGTTGCCAACGTGACTAGAACCTATGGGTCACACACAAAAGAACAATCAAAAGAGAAATATAAGTAATACGTATATGGTGAGTGTGTTTAGTAAATAACGTCAATTAGTTAGCAAAAGACTAAACTCGTTACTGGGCTTACGGAAGCTCAATAGTGACTTCTGACTTGCAGAGCACGCTAGGAGTTCTATAAATAGAACCCTTGTGCTGAAGTCTTTATTACACATTTAGAAACCCTAATTCTACCAAACCTCTTATCGATTGGCTAGCACCAAGAATTGGAGGAGCACTGTTCGTGTGGACTAGTAGAGGCTCTGCTCCTTGTTTAGTTGTGATCGTGATTCACTTTTCCTGCACTTCGAGGTAACATTCATTCACTGATTCATGTCAAATTTATAATGATCCAAAGAAAGAAAATCGAAATTTTTATTCCGCGGCCTATTATTGTATTTGATTTTCCTTCATCTGGAGCGTTGATATAAATGGTGTTGTGCATAACACAACCCTCAAAACTGACTTTTGATGTGAGAATTGTCCCCACTTATAAACGCATGTCAGGTCATATCTCTTATGTGACACACACACAGTGCTAACAACATTCTCTCTAATACTCAATCTCTAATTAGCTTAAATCAATCTGGATCCTACGTTTTGAAAAAGGAACCCACATAAAGTGGTGGGACATACAATGATTTCACTCAATAAAAGAATAAGTGTTTGAGAGAGTGTTGAAAAGAGAGTGTTGTTAGCATTCCTTATATATATAATATAACTATGAACTGAGTAGCATGTATTTTATCATCAGTACTCTTTTGGTACTATATTTTTTAGGAGTGATATGAACACTTTCTAAAACACTCACTCTCATATTAGATGAATTCATGTGTCTCACATTTTAAAAATAGATGGCGTGTTACAGGTTGATTTCATCAAATAAGATATTGATTGTTAGAAAACGAGTATGTTTATAGGTTTTTTTTTTATGTTATAAATCTTTTTTGGAATTGTCAATTCTTTGTATGAATGCTAAACAAAAAAATTAGTTTATTGAAGAAAAAAATTAGGGACTTTTTAAGTACCGAATTGTCTTTTTATATAGTATTGTTATTGTTATAGGACTTAGTTGTTCCCCTTTCTAGTTGGAAAACAAAACAAAAAACACCTATAAATTGACGAGTTATATCAAATCAAATCATATGAAAACTACATGATTGAGTTCATATAAATTTTACTTAATAAAAAAAAGGCTTAAATGCACTTTTCACCCTCTATGTTTCAAAAAATTGCGATTTTGGCCTCCTTTTAAAAAAATGGATATTTTGACCCCTTAACTTTTGGTTCTCTTTTGATTAACTGATTTTGATGGAGATTATGACAATTTCACAGTCTCTGATGGTGTAAAATGGTATGGGGATAGAAGGATGCTGATAAATGGATTCTAAACTGGCATTGTGTAACTTTTGGCCCCCTAAAGAAGGATCCACTTATTAGTTTGGACTCCACTTATCATGTCAGTTTGGACACCATGCAAGTTTGGACTTCATTTATTAGCATCCTTCTATCCCCATGCTAGTTTACACCATCAGAGATTGAGAAATTGGCATAAAATCAGCTAATCAAAAGAGGGCCAAAAGTTAAGGGGTCAAAATATCCATTTTTTTAAAAGGGGGCCAAAATCGCAACTTTTTGAAACATAGGGGGTGAAAAGTGCATTTAAGCCTAAAAAAAGGTGTTTGTTATGTTAGCATAATATAGTTTCGAGGAAAGGGTCATGACAGGACACGTTTTTCATGTGATGAACATATATTGTTGAATTGAATTGAACTATTATATTCTTTTTGAAAAAATTATTTGTGGTACTTGAAGTCTTTGTAAAAGTACTGGAATTTAAGCACTGTCCGTTCACGTTCACGTTCAAGAAAAGAAAACGGTGAAGTACTAATTGACTTGCATCTATATGTGAAAGAATAATAAGCCGCAATTGATGCACAATTATGTGATTAGTGACCTTAAAATGTTTCAAAAGGTCAAATGTAATGTGCTACATCTAGCAACAATTTCTATATTGGAAGCAACCAAGAAAAAACAGGGGAATCTCAACTCATATACTGCACCTACTACAGTGGAGAAAATTTAGCTCAGTACAATAACCAATTATTTCATTGCCTTTTGGTTTTAAATTTTCAAAACAATAAAACTACAAAGATAGTTGGATATATACCTTTTTATTTATTTTATTTCTAAATTTAAAATGAAAAGAAAACTTAATTACTGCTTTAAAAACCTTTTTTTTTTGTTCAAATGAAAAATCTAAACTAATGGGAACTTTTCGACCCCTTAAGTTTCAAAATGTTGCGATTTTGGCCCCCTGTTAAAAAATAACAATTTTGGTCTCTTTCGTCCCAAAATTGCTGAGAAGACGCTACATGTTCCAAAAAAGTTCATAATCACAACCTTTTGAGAAGATAAGGGGTCAAAAAATCATATTTTTTTATGTTAGGGGTCAAAAGAGTATATTTCCCTAAACATGAGGTGTCACTTTTGTCATTTTTTTTCATAAGAGGCCAAAATCGCAACTTTTTAAAACTTAAGGGGTGAAAAGTGCACTTTAGCCAAACTAATAATACTATTTTATAAAACAATAATAATTAAATAGAATTCAAAAGATGGTTTATCAAATTTTAAAAATTAAGAAAACCAAAACACAATCAAAAGTTTTTAAATTAAAAAAACTCTATTGCCAATGAGGTTGGGTCTAGGGGTTAACTATGGTTCGAATCATAGGTAGAAGTGGTGGTGATATTTGATGTCTAACGTCGCTTCAAATAATATTATATGTAATGGAAAAAACTCCATAATAGAACAGGCAGATAAGATTCTTGTTAGTCTTCTTTAAAATTAACTTAGTTGAGTCACTCATTTGAGGTTGATCTAGTGGTTGGCTTGGGATCCTGAAGTGTGCTCCACTCAAGGTCTCAGGTTTGATTCCTTCTGATACTAATTTTGGTAGGCAAGTCCATACAGAACCTTGCTCTGGTTTAGAACGGAACCCCCGCAAGTAGGCGGTGGGATTGGTCCACTTGAATTAGTCGATCCTCAGATCGGATACCGAATTTTAAAAAAAAAATTCTTAGTCGAGCCGATCCAAATGGAGTATAGATCATCTCCACAAAGGTGAACCTTTGAAGTTATGTCATGCAATAAAATGGATCCAACAACTCTAAAATATTATGTTTGAATTAGATTCTCAAATAGCGATGGACAGAATCAACTTGTTCAAAGTGAATGAAATTGAGTTTGGTGCAATTATTTTAGAGGGTAAAGGCTCTCTTTCTTTTTTTTGTTCAACATAGCAATGTAGTTTTTTTAAAGAGATAAATAAATGAAGTTGCTCTTAACTTGTTCGGAACGGTGCATTGTAATCTTGTTTTTATATTATTTATTTTTTTATTATGTTTCTGATTATACCGTGAGTCTTATTGGAAAAGAAATCAAGTTGATGTTTCCGTTAAAAAATCGGCTATTTAAATTTTAAAAATAAAATATTATCAAATTTATCTTACCAAGTTACCTAATTTACTACCAACAATACAAAGCCAAACATACTTTTAACTAAGGGTTTTTACGGTGCAGTTTGATGGGTATAAGACGAGCATTTATTCGATTTAAAGATTAAAATACACGTGGGTCAGTTTGTATGATTCCCATAATAAAATCTGATCCGATTTAATATGATTTAAATTAAATCCATCTTTTGTTATTCAAATTACAATTTAAAAGTATTCTATCAACTAATGTTATAAATCAGGGAAAAATGATGTGTTTGATGTATTCAATTAGTTTGTATGTATCCCAGTCATTATGTTGATTGACATGGGAATGTGTGGACTCAAAAGAGCTGTTAATGTTTTATGTCGTTGCTGTAAGGAGTTGATGGTATGTGTTGCGATTTCGTGTTAACGATCGATTCATTCGTCAAACTTTAGACCCGTTTAAAAGAAATGTTTAGGGTTGAATCCACTTTGTGGATGTTTTTTTATGTTTTGCCCATTGGGGTTGTTGACTGGGCCAGATTTTATGTCCCCCAGTTTTTCTGTAATTTTTCCTTTTTTCGTAATATATATGAGCAATTGGCAACATATTAGAGTAGGGTACCAACTTAGTTGGGCACTATTCTTTTTGATGTCATTTTGCTCTTGACTTATAAAAAAAATTCTGAAATTTGATTCGAATAGAGTGGTTTTCACAAAACAAGATCTAAAGACATTCAATGATATTCAATTTTTTTATTTTTTGGATCAATTTATAATTTTATTTAGGTCGGTTTGAATTTGAACGTCCTAGAATTTTTTTTCTTCAATCAAGTAACTTAGTGGCTAGAAATTCACCTCCTAAAGTGAACAAATGGAGAATCCAATCACCGTCTTTAGATACTGCAACCTCTCTACTAATTGAACATACATCAGAACTAACACCCTAAACTTTTAATCACTAAATTGAAGAGAAAGTAATACTTCTTTTTAATAAATAGAGAAAGTAATATTGTTACAATTTCTTTTTACAATAAAAAATTAATTAATTGTATTCATCAAAATAGACATAATACATGATGGAGTATAATCAAAGACTTGATGACTAACATATGACAATGTCGCGCTCTGTTGGTAAATGAGCTACATTGTTGGATTGCCTCCTAATGTAACTTATCCTGAAATTTGGTAAAGAGTACATAATAATTTTACAAGCATATAATAAAGCATACATTACAACTAACACCTTAAACTTTTAACCACTAAATTGAAGAGAAAGTAATACTTCTTTTTAATAAATAGAGAAAGTAATATTGTTACAAAAAAATTTACTATAAAAATTTAATTAATTTTACTCATCAAAATAGCATTAATACATGATGGAATATAATCAAATACTTGATGACTAACATATGACAACGTCGCACTGCTAGTAAATGAGCTACATTGCTGGATTGCCTCCTAATGTAACTTATTCTGAAATTTGGTAAAGAGTACATAATAGTTCTACAAGCATATAAAGCACTAAACTCTGTTTTATGACTCGATCTACTTAACATGTCATCAACGATTATCTTATGATCTAGTTTTATAGACACTCAAGTATAACCCATATTCATATTCCAGAGTAGCACTTGTTTTGAACCTCATGCTTCCACCACTTGAGTACTAGATGGCTAAAATTCCAAATGGTTAGTGCACATAAAGTTGTCTTTGTCGTCATTAAGAGACGTACCGACACTAAATTTGTTTTGATCCTTAAAAATAGTCGCTATCACGTTGCATTTTAGCTCCCATGATGTCGTAGATGCCCACTACTCGGTTGTTCTGTCCCTCTAGGTCTGCTACAGTTGTTATGTTGTCCTTCTATCAGTTGTTGTACTTGTTTCTACCACGTCTAAGTACTTTTACGAATTAAACTCATGGTTTATTGCGGAAAAAATTGGTATTATAATCCTTCGATCCTTAAAAAAGGGATCGTAGTAATTCGAAGTTCGGTTGAAAAACAAATAAATTTGATTAAGAATTGATCATCCCAAAAATCAAACATAAATTTTTCCAAACAATTTGTTATTTAACAAAAGTCATTAACTTCTTAAGCCAAAAGTCATTAACTTCTTGAGCCTAATTGCTTAGTTATGGTTGGTTGCATTTTGTATGTTGTAATACCATCTACGTCATCCATCGCTTCTTATGCGTATTGCGTAATCTTCCATCATTCATAAACACGTTATCTATATGAAGAGTGTTTCACATAGTGATGAAGGACTAAAATATTCTCCCTAAAAAGAGAACTAAAATATTATGTTGTTTAGAACTAAAATATTAGCATTTTTTTTTTGTTTAGAACTAAATTTTCTTATAGAGCTAAAATATTTTTTTTATTTGTTTTGTTAGCAACTTTTCAATACTTCACTTTGCAATTTTTTTCCTTTTTATTATTATGTTTTATTTTTTAAAACAATGAATTTTAATGCATGTACATAATTAGTGCATTTCAAATTTATTATTTTTTCAGTAAAATCTAATTTTAAAGTTATTATTTCTTGCATAATATATCTCAGTTAATGTTTGCTTTAGATCTCAAAATATGTTTGCTGACCTGACCTTACCTTGTTATTTTTTCTTGTCCGTTGTTCAACATGAACTAACCCACACTAGACAAGTTCAAGATAAAGTGTGTGCTTATATGAGCGTCAGATTTGAAGAAATCTCAATGTACATGTTACCGTAATTTTGATAGAACTCTTAGGTGTAGTTTTTAACAAAATCACGATGACTAACCGTGATTCTGACAATTTCACTGGTAATTCAAAATGTACATTATAAAACTACATTCTCATCAAAGATTTATAAATCTAAACTAAAGCTCCAACTTCCCCAGCAACCACAATTGACAAATTAACCTCACATATATTCTTTTCGGAAAAATACTTTATAGTGACAAAAATTTAGACATATATATTATTTTAAGAAAGCAACATCAAAATTGTCATCAAAGAAAATCGATTTAAAAAACACTTTAATGTCTCAAGTTATTATTACTAAATCAACTTAAATGGACTATTTAGATTTTAGACATATGATATGAGTATACTCACAAAATAAAAGTAATTTAATTGTTTTAAAATATACATTATCTAAATAGTTGTGACAAATATTTCCTTATCCTTATTCTCCCTAATAATAATAATAAAAAATCACATTTTGAAAAGACAACCGCAATAAAAACATTATTGATTGAAAAATGTTAACAACACATATTTTAATGCACATTTTTTAATATCATTCTCTTTGATAGATGAAAATTTACATATATAAACCCACAAAATTTATATAAGACCTACGTAAATTGATAATACTTATATAAATTCTAATCAAGAGAGTATGTTGTTAGTTTTCCTTTTATTAATTATTGGGTTGAACATGAAATCATGCAAGCTAAGGTGGCAAAATTGTCTTCAAAGAATCTGAAGAAACAGCAGAGAATGCACGTGTGTAATTTGAAAGTTTTCATGATATCAAAGAGGTGACGTGTTCGTCTTGATCTCACTTCCCCACTATTTTTTTGTTTATAAAAGGCTTCAAACTCATCTCACTCTTGTGGAATGTTTGTGAGAAAAACCAACTATCTACTAAATATTATAAATAAACAACTCACATAACCAATTATAATCAATATCCTATAAATTCCTATCAATTTAAGGTTATTTATCGTAAGGAAATTCAAGGTTTGTTTCAATGGACCATAATCAACAAGAATGTCAACATTCTTCAATCAAAGTCGAAAGAAAGGTTGTTGAGAAAAATAGGAGAAATCAGATGAAGATCCTCTATTCCAAACTTAACTCTCTTCTTCCTAGCTATAATTCCAAGGTGATCTCTTCTATTTTCATCACGTATATATGTGTATTCATTTGAGAATGTCTGCATTTTTGTTAATTTATTTTTCTTGTTATGATGGAAATAATGCATGTGGTAATTTTCAAGTGTATATAGAAATAACTTTATTTTTTAAAAAGCGAAACTAATCCACCGAAATAAGATAAATAAATTTATTTTACCTAACATGCCACAAGACTAAACTATCTAACAAATTATTTTGTGAAGGTTTTAATAATTGCCCCCAAATTGATAAAAACCCCCCGCAAATCAATTTGTCAGAGGTCAAAAATCTGACAAATTAAATCTAAAAACCCTACTTTTTAACACGAAATTGGATTTGGTGTTGTAACTGCGATGACGCAGTCTTTGTTTACAACTGTTTGATTTGTATCAACGATCGAGATTGACTAACTGTGTTATAACTTATATGTAATCTGAACCGTTTGATGTAAAATAAACGGCCGGGATTAATTACAACGTGAAACTGCATGTACTTCTCTAACAAATTCAAATCATATTTAGCACATTGTTTTTGGCAGCAAAGTTGATACTTTAACTGATATTCATGATAGTTCTATAGGTTCTACATTTTAGGTTTCCTACGAAACTATTTCTGCATCAAACCAAAAAACCAATTGTTTCCACGCAAATTTGAACTATCATCCAAGTAGATTTATCGAACTCAGGTTCTTTTATAAGTTAAGAGAAAGGGTTAGTGTTAACAATTCTCTCAACACGTTGAAAGATATATGAAAACCACGAATGTCACATTAGAGTTTGCATCAGATTAAAATTGTACACCCTCATGTCACTATTGTGAAGAAAAATTTAGAATTTGCATTCATTCAATTAATGATGTATATAATCTTTATTATAGACCACATACATCATTCAATGAATGAATCTAAAATGTTAATTTTTGCTTATATTATTGATCGGATGGTGTAGGTGAAGTTTTTCAAATACGGGAATAATGAATTTTTTTTTTTAAGAAAAATATGGGAGTAATGAAGTTGTTCCCTTTTTTTCTTCATAAACACATCATACTTGTGAAATTTCACGAACAAAACATTCCTAATGGAGCATTATTGATGTTGGTAGATGACTCAAAATTAAGTCTTTAAGTTTGTGAAGAAACATGACACGATTTGTCAACCGTGTCACGATTTCTGAGGCAGTGAGCATGGTTTGCAGGGTGTCCAATCGTGACACGATTTTGGGAAAACGTGTCACGATTTTCGACTTGCTGGGTACGTTTTCGGGATAAGGTTGGTCGTACCTTGAATCGTACGCACCAAACGTGTCACAATTGGCAAAACGTGACACGATTTTGACTGCTGAAGACTATTATATAAGTGTTTCTTTGCAGATTTTGAATGAGAGCTTGTAGAGAGAGAAACTTGGGACTACAAAGGAGGAAACTTTAGGGTTGCGTGTCTTTGTAGTGAGATTCTCTTGGGCTGAAAACATTGTAAACACCTTGGGTGATTCTTTGGTGAGATTGGAAAAATGGGTAGAAATTAGGTTTGTTCTTTGTGAGCTTGTTTAAGTTAATTTCTTGTAACTCATTTGTATCTCTTTGTAAGAACTCTTTGATAGTGGATTGGAGAGTTAAATCTCTCCCCCATAGTAGATCATCTTGGATCGAACTGGGTCAACAATCTTTGGTGTGTTTGTTGTTTTCTTTCTTGCTTTCTGATGCTTATAGTTTAGAGTTTTTCACTTGGGTCCATAGATTAGATCTAGGTGTTGTTATTATTGTTGTTGATTGTGTTCACTTTGATTGTGGTTACTACTTTCCTTTGCTCCACACATTTTTGTTATTCATTGGTGTGAGATTTGAGTCAGCATTCAGAACAATTGAATACATATAAATTAATTTGGTTTTATTTTTCATTTAATGATTTAGGAAGCATTACCGTTACCTGATCAAGTAGACGAGGCTATAAACTACATAAAGAGCCTAGAGACAAATCTAAAGTTGGCAAAGGAGAAGAAAGAAAGTTTAATGGGAAATAAGAGATCACGTGGTGGCTGCTCAAGTTCTTCTGGAGCAATAAAGTTGCCAAAAATTGAGATTCATGAAATGGGACCCACTTTACAGGTCAATGTAACATGTGGGGTTGATGACCATTTTATTTTCTGTGAAATTATGAGAATACTACATGAAGAGAGCGTCGAGGTTATCTCTTCAAATTCTTCTTTGGCTGGCGATTCACTTCTTCATACCGTGCATGTTCAGGTATATATACATAAAGAAATGTTAATATGTGTCACCGGAATACTTTTAAAACCTTTAAAAAGTAACTTTTAAAAAAAAATTAATATAATCAAAGCGTTGGAAATTGAAATTTTTGACTTTTTTATGAAATGATTTCTTTCTTTAGATTGCTTAAAAAGTTTCTCAGGTGCACACGTTAACAAATCTCATATACATAATACATAAACACATTTGCATCTTACGCCCCAAACCTATACGCATGCAAATGTGACCGCAATTATAGTTTAATTTGCAACTTGCAGAGACCCCATATTATAGAAATACCCCCTCCGTCCCTATATCTAAGCATCCATTTGATTTTATTTTTGTCCCTACTTGTAAACCTCTTTTCAAATTACTAGAAGCATTTATTGTTTTTTTCCTAAACATACCCTTAATTAGTACTACGAACTTGTCTTGAAATTTGAAAAGTCAAATTTAATACACATACAAACAAAGGACAATTTGGTAATATTAACACACAAAACAGACACATTAATTACACTTAAAACTTTTCTTAAGAAATGTGAAAAAAACAAAGGGGGATTACATATAGGGACGGAGGGAGTATATAGGTGTGCATTCAACTTTTTAAAAATTAAAATATTACTAGATTTTCAACTCGTGCGACGCACGTGTCCTATCGACTGTAAAGAGACTCAAAGAAACTAATTTGTAAATTAGAACTAATTATCACATTACTTTCCATTGAGATAATTGCAAATTCTCTTTGAAAGTAGATGTGACTCAAAGAAACTAATTTACAACTAATTTGAAGTAACTATATGCCTCATTAGTCTACTAATCAATTAAACTTGTGATATTAATAAATAACACATTAAAAAGGATTTCTTAAGCAACACATTTAAGATGGAGAAGGACAAATCTATAATCTATAATGTGGTAAAGTCGCCAAAGTGTAGAAAATCCAACAATTCAAAAATAAGATAAAAGAAGTGAAGCAATTTCTTAAGCATCACAATATAGCATATTTTTATGTAAAAAAATAAAATAAAATAAAAACTCATGGATTGTAGATCCTTTTAAAAAACAACAACTTTAAACAAATTTTATGCCTAGCTTACAATCTTTGCGTGATTGATTTATAAACTTTTTTTCTTTTACAAATGTTACCTAACATCAATTTAAACAAACGATAGCAGATATGACAAATATTGGCTTTACAAAATCACGTCATGTTATCATTTATCAAGCATACCTCTTTAGGACGGTACTCCACATGATAGGTAAGCCATTTAAGGCTCGAGAGATGAATATAAGTTGGATCTGTTGGTTCATATTCTCATAAAGCAACGTTTGCAAAGGCCAAAATCATAAGAAAGAAATCATAAACAAATGGCATAACCGCAACTCTTATGAAAACGAAAATGCAAATAAAAAAAACCTCTTTGGAAGTGAAGGTCTAATTTTGTGACATTTATGGCAGATTGACTCTCCATCATGGCATGACTATACTAAAAGTCATCAGCCATTACAAATACTAAAAAAATACCAGGATGGGATGACTGCATTATGTATTGCATGTATATACTTCCTCCGTTCCTATATGTAACCCCCTTTTGCTTTTTTCACATTTCTTAAAAAAAATTGTCGTGTAATTAATGTGTCTGTTTTGTATGTTAATATTACCAAATTGTCCTTTGTTTGTATGTATATTAAATTTGACTTTTCAAATTTCAAGACAAGTTAGTAGTATTAATTAAAGGTATGTTTAGGAAAAAAGTAATAAATGTTTTTAGTAATTTAAAAAGGGGTTTACAATTAGGGACAAAAATAGAATCAAATGGGTGCTTAGATATAAGGACGGAGGGAGTATATAGTTTTGAAGGAGGATGGTTTTATGAGCATATGCATGGGAAATGGGGTAGTGTGTGCTGAATGGAGAGTTGTATGTTTCCCACGTGGTATCCAAATGGATGTTATTTATTGCAGTTAGTAGTTGAAGCATGAAAAATTTGAAATTCAAAATGCTAAGAAACTAAAAGTCCAATATATCACGGTAAACAATATCCCTTGGTAATTGCTTCAGAAGTAATTAGGTTAATTGCAATAAAAATAATTCGAAATTCAAATTGGGAAGCAAATGAAAGGGGAAAAAATTAGGGTTGACATGCTTAGGAGTTAATGCAGCAGCATAATTAGAGGGAAATGTTTAGGATTAGGTGTTGCTTAACCTAACACAGTAAGCTTTAAGAATAAAGAATGTTTTTCAATGCAAAATTACTTTTTTAGGGTTCTTTAATATGTGCTTTTAGGACACAAGTTAACATGACTTATATATTAAAGATGTAATTGCCGTTAAAGACCGCAATTTAAAACTAGACTTAAATACATATTTGGTTACAATATATATTTTAAATGAAACAAAAATGTTGTCATTGAGTTTCACAAGTTTGAGGTTTTTCCCCCACAACTTAACTTGTGACTTATTTTTTTATGACGTGTTACTTTCATTGTGAAATTAGATTTAATAATGTAGCATTGGTGAATTTGACCGGAAATCATGATACAACATTTTTTCTTTTACTTTCATTGATCAAATGTAAACATATTTTTCTAAAATTCGCTATTTCTGATCCAAAGGAACAATGTCGCATGTGACACACTTTAAAAACATAGGGTTAAATAAAACCATGAATGTATGCATATATTCTTTACTCTTAACAATATTTTGCAAAGGAATCAATTAAGCTCTTCAATATTAAGAAACTTAATTATGAATGATTTGTTTTCTGATTTGATTATTACTCTTGATGCAGATTCCTCAAACTTTGTTACAATTTGGAGCAACCAAAATAAGCGAGAGATTGAAAGAGTTTGTGAACGGTTCTGTGAGCGATGTGGAAACAAAACCTCAATTGTGGGATCTTGAAATTGGAACTGAGAGTTGGGAGCTTCTACATTCTATAGTAGCCACGAGTTTACCAAATCCTTAACGAAGAAGCATTATTTTTAGCAAGTATGTTGCAACTCTAACTAATTTTAAGTGTAGTATGGAATTTGTCTCACAAAAAACTATTGTAGTATATGGAAATCTTCCATTGTAAGAATAAAACTGAATTGAAATCGATTTTTATGAATGTTAACAGATTGTATCTTTTCCCTTCTTATTTCAAACATTTTATTAGGTGAAAATTTATCATAAATCTTCATGATGAGAGATGTTGATCGAAGTTCTTTGAAATTCTTGGATTCTCTTTTGAACTTTGATACTATTCCTTTTATTTATCTTGATATTCCTATCTTTAAAGGAATGCCAAAAGTAGTAGCAAAGTCGGATCTTGGGGTGTGCAAGAAGTTCAATGGAATTGAGTCTCTCTGAGGTATGAGCCTAAAAAAAAATTAGGCCTATTAGAATTGTGTCATCTTGCTTTTGGTGTTAGGTGAATGTTTTTTGGGAGGGTGATTTGAGGTTCCTCATGTATACGGTAGTGATTTTCACTTTTTGGTGTACCCCATATATACAACACCTTGTATTTACCTTTTAACAAATTTAAATAGAACATTGTTCTTTTAAAAAAAAAATACATTTTTATTTTATTACGGGTCTCTTCTCACTTCAGAACCGAGCCTCCGAATTCATAAGAACGGCCCTGAGTAGTAGTGTACCCTAAGCTCGTTCTTGACAAAATCAAAGTCAAATTGCCAGCTTGGAAGACTTCTTTAGTTTCAACTAAACCCTTACCCGTGCGATGCACGAGTTTGTTTCGATTTTCATATATAAGCATCAGGTTGATTATATTATTAGTTGTCGACATATTTAAATGTATTATGTATAACATTTCAATAAAGACTGATATCAAGTGATAAACAAAATCTAAACAATGAGCAAAATTTAAACAATGAGCTAATTAAATAGTTCAAAATACACATTAAATGAAAAAAGTTACTGTCTAAAGTTAGTATGAGAAACATATCAAGTGATTCAACCATAGAAGCCTATAAGATCGCCTACATTTTCATTTTTCAAAACATATGTCGCAGGAAAAAGGGGAAGAAATTGATGAAAACCGCAAACTTTTGGGTTTAGCATGCGAAGGAGAAAGGAGAAAAAAAGGGTTTAAAACCGTTTGGAAAAAAAGGAAATTGAATTAATTGGTTTTTTGAAAAGGGAATTTAATATTGAATATCATGTAGTGGAAGCCAAATAATGTCACAAAAACATCAAGTGGCTTGGTGGTTAAAATGTTGTGAAATAACCAACATGAAATGGGTTTGAATCTCTAAAATTGAAAGCCTTTTTAAATAAATTTGTTCTATGATACAAAAATAATAATTTGTTCTCTCCTGATTTGAAGTCTGTTCTCCCCTAATGGAAACTGATGTTATCGGAACTTCCGGTCTACTTCATCTATTTGTGAAATAACCAATTGCAACACTGCTTCATCTCTAAAATTGAAAGCCTTACTTCATCTATTTCCTCAAGGCTTCATCAGACATAATCTCTAAAATTGAAAGCCTTTTTAAATAATTCTTGTGGGAACTGAGTGATAAAGAGAGAAAAAATCAATTGAGGAAATTGGATAAGGTGTGCAACAATAAACACAACTAGTGATAGGAGTTGTTTTATCTTAGAAAAGTTGTGGTTGATTGTCTCTCTTAAACAATTTTAGACAATGTCACCGTAAATTTTAAAGAAAGCAACTTAATCCGCAACTAAAATTAATATATAGGGGACTTCTACGGTACACTCACAATTTATAGTGTACCGGTACTTGTTTCACAAAATTTATAAATTAACGATCATTTTTATGAAATAAAAAGCTATTTCTCAATATTTATATTTTAGAAAATATCATTTCACAAGAAAAAATATCATTTCATTGTTTATAAGGATCATATTAAAATATTTATATTTTGTCATTAAAAATAATTAATATTCATTATTATGAGTAATAAAAATTCGTAAAAATTAAATTTTATTTCGTCGAAGCTCTTGGTAAATAAAATTTAATTAATATAGTTGTCAATGATAGAAAATAATTATTTTTCTTCAAAAAAACAACTCATTTATTATTAATTTAACGATTTGGTATACCGATACACCCAAATTTATTTTATTAGGTGTACCATAGAAATTTCCCAATATATATTCTATGGCTAAAAATTCTTTATATAACAATTTTTCGAAATCCAAAACCATTAAGAAGGAATAGGGGACATGGATACAACTCAAGCAAATTTTAAATCCGAGAATTTAAATAGGGAACCTAACTCGCTCATCATTCTCATTAGAGAAAGTTCTATTTTGTTTCAAAGTTGTCTTAAATGAGGTCTTAAATCCCTATTTGAAGTAAATCTTCCCCTAAATCTACATGGCCATAAGAGAAGTAAGAATCATCTTCGTTTAGGGTCTTCTCCATTTTCATTGGAAGCAAAGTATTTTCACTTACCTTGTTCAAATAAAAAGTATTTTCACTTACACATGATAGAATCATCTTCATAAACTCTTTGATTATTAACCAACTAGAAAAACATTATAACTCTCTAATTATTACTCCTCCGTCTCATATTAAGTGACACAGTTGACTCTGTCAAACATATTAATGTATATGTTTTATCTTTAATATTTTCAATTCTCTATTAGAAATTATTATGAAAATTTAATGTTTTAAAAATATTCATCGAGATGAATCCAAACAGATCTTATATGATATTATTTATCTTTATATATTAGTAGAAAAATATGGTCAAAATATGTTAGATCAATAGTGCACATTATCAAGTAGATTATCTATTATGGGACGGAGGGAGTAACCAACTAATGGATAATTTGAGACGCAATAATTGTTGGTGATCTAGATACTCTCACAGACATAAAAGAAAATTATGAAGAAAAAAAAACATGATATTAGTGGTAGTCTAAACCCTCGCTAATATTTAGGTGCAAAGACAATCTGATTTATTGGTGGCTCTAAACGCCACTACGGAGAAGAGCAAGTCAACACGGGTGGACTGATCGCCGATAACACTCTGACATAATTCAAAAAAGTAACCATTAGGGCAATAAAGTAATTCGCTCTAAAAAAAGTTAATTCTAATTCTCTATGTATATAGTCTTTGTTGTACAAAGGGTACCTTGTAGATAGAGAGTAGTACGATGCTTTCCTTGATATCTGTATTTATAAAAAGGGGTTTGTACAGGATAACGGAGTGATTAATGCACCACTTCAAATTTTATTAATTAGCCTTTTTCTTGAAAATTGATTTTTTTTTTCTTCTCTCCTCAGTTAACTAGACACAATTCAGGTGCAGCGATGATCATGCCTTACTCTATTTGCCATCTATGTGTGTGCAATTAGCCAAGAATGTAAGAGATTATAATTGTTTTTTTTTTTCACGACGTGGAAGAAATTATTCATGCTTTTCAACGAAACCAACACTGAGCTTTATCAAATTAATCCTATTATAAATTGCAGAGAAATCAAAGAGAGATTGATAGTGGTAATTCAATATCCAAGGCCAATACTGTTCAAAAAATACAAGTCCATTACAATAAATGATAATTAACAAATGGAGTCATCCCTTGTCCATCATGTTAATCTACATAAGAATTGAGTTTTCTCTCTACCTCATCCCGGACAAAAAAACCACAAAATCAATGGCATATCCTATGATATTGGTTATGGCATAGAAACATGTAGAGTGTCATAATGTAAAAAGAAGTTAAAAAACTGAGTAGAATAAATCGTAAAGAGAGAGCCTTTCAGAAAAATTAGGAGAGAGAGAAACAATTTATGAAAAAAGTCAGGCTACTTAAATGTGTTGTAGTTAATTGAGGAGAGGAGAAGGAAAAAAAAATCAACTTTTAAGATAAAGACTAATCAATGAGATTTGGAAAAACTCAATAAAGTGGTGCATTAATCACCTTTTATCCTATGCAAGCAATCTTGCACAGGGTAGAAAAAACCTTATAAAAAAAATACTTGTATCGAAGCTGCACTTTTGTGGACAACAATTTTAGTGTTTTTTATTATACTTTATGGACACTTAAGTGTTCTTACCCACAATTATTACCCATGTTTTAACTATGAAAAAACAATCTAAATTTCATTGCATCTAACACCAGTTTCCATTAGGGGAGAAGAGACTCGAAATCAGGAGAGGACAATTTTTTTTTTTTTGTCATAGAACAAATTTATTTGTTGAGAAGATATTTGCACTTGACAACCAAACTAAGTAAATAATTATATTTTTTTTAAGGAAAATAATTATGTTTTTTTATTATTTCTTTTATAATTAATATGTATATGTGGTTGTTTTCTCGTCAATGATAAATGAAATTGGGAGTAAAACTATAGATAAGCATATTATGAATCACACCTTTTTTTTTTTAAAGGAGTACTTTTAACAACGTGAAGTTTTCACACAATAGAAAGTAAAGAAGCCATCCAAGCAACTGCCAATTTGACTTTGATTTTGTCAACAATTGGCGTAAGGTACGCTGCTTTTGGCCTGTCTTTAAAAATATGAATACAAAGATAAATAAAAGGATTAAGTGCCAAAAGGGAATCCAAGAATTTCAAAGATCTTAGCCTTTTATAAAGAACTTCAATCAACATCTCTCACCCTGAGGATTTACAAAGAAATTATTCCTAATAAAATGTTTGAATTAGCTCAGAAGGAAAAAGATACAAGTTGTTACTGGACTGGTATGAGGACCATACCACATGGACATTATTATGATTTGACTATTCAACATGTTTAGCTTAGCTTGAGAGTTTCGGTCACGAGAGCTCCATCTTCAATGTGCTTAGTTCAGGTTGGTTGTTCAGGACAAACATCTTCGTCTTGACAGGCTTGATGCTTTGTGGACTATTGAATGGTGTGGAAGACTATACCACATGGACGTTATCATACTTTGACTATTCAACATGTCGAATTCAGCTTGAGCATTCAGGACACGTGAACTCCAGCTTCATCGTGCTTGCTCAACTTCACCGTCCAGGTCGAGGTCCCCCTCTAGCTTGCCTAGCTCATATTCACCCTTCAACATGTCTAGCTCAGCTCCACCCTTCAGCATGCCTAGCTCAACTCCGTCCTTCAACATGCATAGCTCAACTCCATAACTCAACATTACTAGCTCATCTTGATTATTCAGGTCATGCATAACTACACTCCACAATGCAGCATGCCTAGCTCATTTCCTCAATTCAACATGCTTAGCTAAGCTTGACCATTTAGGTCATGGTTAGCTCAACACTACCATTCAAGTTATGGTTAGCTCAGCTTGACCATTGAGGTCAACTAGAGCTTCACTTCTTCCTCATGTTACTGTCTAAGTGAAAGTTGTGGACCTCATAAGAAGTGGTGCATGGCATGTCACGTGTCATGCACGAACAAGTGACATAAGTTGCATGTGCTCCAACTCCATGTGTCATGTACAAAGGTGTTTGATAGAGAATGGGAAGTCAGCTCCACTAATGGGCATGGACATCCAAAGAGAGTCTCATTAAATCAATAAAGTGATGACGATAAAAGATGTCATTTAGAAGACAATATGGGATCCATGTCTAGACTAAATATGATATTTTCACCTTAATTATTTTAGAGTAATATCGGAGCTCCTCCTATAAATCTTTATTGAATAGATCATATATTATAACTTGTGTTTACATACGTGAACATTAACATTCATAAAAATGATTTCAATTCAATTTTATTCTACATTGAAAGATTTCCAAAAATTACAAAAGTTTTTTTTCCGGCGAACTTCATATACTACACTTAAAATTCTTTAGAATCCTAGATATATTCTTGTAGTGGAAGTTGCACTGCATATACTATACATACATAGGTAGCCTTGAGCATGGTAGGGAGGGGCGACTAAACAGAGCACTAATTTTTTAGGGACACTAAAGTTTTATTGAAAATATATTTTTAAAGAACCTTGATTATGATTCAATCATTTGCAACAAAAAATACAAAAAAAAGACATTCGAATAATTATAAGAGATACAATTTAATTGATTCTCCAAAGGTACCATAAATCTTAGGATCGACCCGGATACATATATGCTTCATCAAGGATTTGGTAAACTCTTGGTTACTACAGAATGTAGAAGCTCCCAACTCTCGGTTCCAATTTCAAAATCCCACAATAGAGGCTCTGTTTCCATATCGCTTACAGATCCATTCACAAATGCTTTCAATCTCTTGCTTATTTTGGTTTCTCCAAATTGCAACAAAGATTGCGGGATCTACATTAAAAGTAATAATCAAATCAGAAAATAAGGTTTGTCTAACATGTGCAATATTTCACATGTTAAAGTAACTAAAAGTATCAAGTTATATTGAAAAACAACATTATCTATTAAAAAGTAGTAGTATATTTTAAGGTTAAATATGTTTTTGGTCCCTATAAAATTTGGAACTTCTAAGTTTAATCATTACTTAATTTTAATAGTTTTTTTAGTCCCTATAAAAATAATTTACATGTAGTTTTAGTCCCTACTAAAACAAAGTTTCTCTAATTATCCTTAAACCCTTAAATTTTTGGGTTAAATATGTTTTTGGACCCTACATTTTGCCCTTATTTGACAAACAGTCCTTACATTTCAATAAATGTTTTTAAAATCCCTACATTTTTCCTCCGTTAGCACAAATAGCCTCTGTTGTCAAATAATTAACGAGAAGCTGACGTGGCAGCTTGTGGACCCTATTTTTTAAGGGTTAAATATGTTTTTTGTTCTTATATTTTACGTGACTTTGAAGAATAGTCCTTACATTTCAATAAAAGTTTTTAAAATCCCTATATTTTTCCACTGTTAACAAAATTGGTCCTTGTCGTCTATTTTCACTAACCGGACAAACAGAACATACCACATAGATGCCACGAAGGACATTTTAGTAATTTCCAATAAAGTGCAGGGGCATAATTCACCTTTACCCAAAACTTTACTCACAAAAATTCCAAATTTAACTCCGATCTGGTCCTCACAGTCGTTGTCACTTGTAGTTTGAATGGTTTCCTGATAGCGTTAGGGAGAAGAGGATGTCGCCGGCAGCGACAAGAGAGAGAGAGAACAGATCTGATCAAATTAATGTTGAAGAGGACAATGATGATTGAGGATGAGTGTGTGAGACTGATGGTGGTTGGGTGAAATAGAGAAAACACGGAGAGAGGATGAAGACGAAAGAGAAGGTTTAGCTGAAAAATCAATTATGTCCCTGACTTTATTGTAAATTACTAAAATATCCTTGGTGGCATCTATGTGGCATGTTCTGTTTGTCCAGTCAGCGAAAATGGACGACAGAGACCAATTTTGTTAATGGTGAAAAAATATAGGGATTTTAAGAACATTTATTGAAATGTAAGGACTATTCTTCAAAGTTACGCAAAATATAAGGACCAAAAACATATTTAACCCTTAAAAAACGGGGTCCACTAGCTGCCACGTCAGCTTCTCGTTAATTATTTGACGGCATGGACTATTTGTGCTAACGGAAGAAAAATATAGGGATTTTAAAAACATTGATTGAAATGTAAGGGCTTGTCAAAGGAGGGAAACATATAGGAACCAAAAACATATTTAACCCTAAAAAATTTAATGAATTTTTTTAGACAAATTTAGAACATTGCAAAAGGTTCGTTTACCAAAATTTAAAATTTTTAACATGAAATTAATTAAATATGAATTTTTTTAAGAGACAAAAGTTTAAGATAAAAGTAACAAAAATCTGGACGTAGAAATAAAATTTTCAGATAATTTTTTGCAGATGAACTTTTAGTAATGTTCTTAACACTTATGCTAAAAATTGTTCAAAATCTTAAAAGTTTAAGCATAATTAAACAAATTTAGATTAAGTAGGGACTAAGACTGAGTGCAGAAATTTTTTATAGGGACTAAAAATACTATTAAAATTAAGTAAGGATTAAACTTAGAAGGTCTCAATTTTATAGGGACAAAAAATATATTTAACCCTATATTTTATAGAAAATGCATAAGTTTCAATGCAAAGTTACTATATGTTAATCTTCTTAACATGTGCAAATTCGCACATGATAGAAAAACTTATATATTTCAGTTTTGCTAGAAGACACCTTTTATGAAGGTGTCTTTTAGCAAAGTTATAACTAAAAAGTGGAAATCACACCTTGAGGTATGGATTGTTAAAAGACATCTTCATGGGTGACTTTTAGCAAAACCCTATATATATATATATATATATATATATATATATATATATATATATGAGTTTTGCTAGAAGACACATTTTATGAAGGTGTCTTTTAGCAAGTTATTCTATGAGCATTTGTTAAAAGACACTAACTAATTTTTATGAAGGTGTCTTTTATCAAAGTTATAACTAAAAAGTAGAAATTACACCTTGAGGTGTGGGTTGCTAAAAGACACCTTCATGGGTGACTTCTAGCATATATATATATATATATATATGAGATTTGCTAGAACACACCCACTAGTTTTTATGTGGAAGTGTTTTAGCAAGCTACACCTTAAGGTGTATTTAACTACTTTTTAGTTATAACTTGCTAAAACACACCTTTTAAAAAATAAGTGAGTATATTCTAGCAAATGCTTACAGAAGTTGCTAACATACACCCACTTATTTTTTAGAATAAATGCATCAATGTCACACTATTTCTTAGTTCCATTTTTTAACTAAAACATTTTTGGTTATTTTTAGTTTCTCTGTTTCTTAGTTCCAATTTTTAGTTTCGGGATTTTTTTTTCCCTAGAACGTTAGATCATGGTTTATGGTCTAATTCATCAATGTCACACTATTAGATTTAATTTCACATCATTTTTATTGACGTCATAAAAAGTAAGAAAAAAACTAACTTTATCCTTGAAGCATGAGTTAAGAAACAAATGAAAAAAAAAAAAATCTTGAAAATTATGCATTGAATATCTTAAAAGTTATCTTTTTGAAGTAAAATTTATTTTTTTAATTCTATTTTAAACTCTTTAACTTATGTCCTAAACCCTTAGAATATAATTAGGGCACAAGTTAGCATGACTAGAACTTGTAAAAGGGATATACAATTTGTTTCATTTTAAAATATGGTAACCAAATATGTATATTCAAATCTAGTTTTAAATTGCAGTCCCCGATCATAATTGCAATTAAACCGCAATTGCTGTCACATTTGCATTTGTGTATGTGTATATATACCTGAGCATGCACGGTATGAAGAAGTGAATGGCCAGCCAAAGAAGAATTTGCAGAGATAATTTCGACGTTCTCTTCATGCAGTATTCTCATAATTTCATAGAAAATAAAATGGTCATCAACCCCACATGTTACATTGACTTGTAGAGTAGGTCCCATTTCATGAATTTCTAATTTTGGCAACTTTAATATTCCTTTTGCTCCAGAAGAACTTGAGCAGCCACCACGTGATCTCTTATTTCCCATTAAACTTTCTTTCTTCTCCTTTGCCAACTTTAGATTTGTCTCTAGGCTCTTTATGTAGTTTATAGCCTCATCTACTTGATCAGGTAATGGTAACGCTAATTCCTGCATTAAATTAAAAATAATACCAAATTAATAAGTATATGTGTTATTCAATCCAAGAAGAGGTGAATCTATATGAATATATAGGTACTCTACTTGTGGGATAGTACACTCTTAAGTGTAAAATGGTTTTACATCAACAACGGTCCCAGCTAGCCAATACAACAAAGTGTCATATGTGACAATATAATTGTGATTAGATGTCATTGTGCGACATAATATTATAGTTACCAATCTCAAAGAAAACTCAATGCGATTTTTTTTGTACAGGAAATTAAACTCAATGTCGATTTATTCCTCACATGAATATACATGTATGTATATGAATGTGATGGAAATTAAATAGATCACCTTTGGATTATAGCTAGGGAGAAGAGAGTTGAGTTTAGAAAAGAGGATCTTCATTTGGTTTCTCCTATTTTTTTCAATGATCTTTCTTTCGACTTTGGTTGAAGAAGGTTGACCTCCTTGTTGATTTTGATCCATTTAAAAGTACCCCGAATTTGAAACAACAAATAACCTAAAGTTGATTGGGATTTAAAATTGTGGTGAGAAGGTTATGATAAGGTGAAATGTTTATTTATTTATGTAAGTGCTTGTAACATATGATATGATTTAGTAGATATATATAGCCTTTAAAGGAAACATTACACAAGAGTGATGAGGTGTGTGTGATACGTATAGCCTTTAAAGGAAAAGTTTGGGAGTAAGGTCAACATGAACATGTCACCTTTCTGACAACACCTATAAAATTCGAATTCACACACGTGCTTTCTCTGTTGTGTTGTGTGAGTGAATGAATATCTGTTCTTTGTTGTACACAATTTTGCCACTTCCTTTCATCATCGTACAATAAGAACTAGCTACGAACATTCTACGAGGGCATGATTTATATGTTGTTTTAGTAATAGTACTATAAATGGTCATTTTATCATTAATAGTTGACATATATCGTGGACAACTGCATGTTTTCATTTTCAGCCGCAAAAAGTATTAAAAAAAAAATCATTCCGATTGTCTTTTCAAGATCTGAGAATAATTTGACCCTAAAAATAAATTGATGTCAGATTGTTCGTTAGTTTTGATTGGACCTTGCTATAATACACGTTTGAATGAATAGTGAGGTTGAAATTCATATGAGTACAAAGTATCCTTTCAAACAAAAACAATATGATTACAAACTTTAATGTGCCATTATATTATTTATAAAAAGTTTAAAAATTAAAAATTATAACTCTTAGAAAGAAAGAAAAAAAGGTATACGAAATAATGAAAAGCAAAGATTAGTCAACATAAGGGAGTACTTTGTTGAACTAAATACATTAATTTTTGTTGATTAATTTTTACTTATATTTTAGGACGAAGGGAGTATTTTGTTGTTCATATGTTTTATAAGTTTATTTTCATAAACTATAGTAAAAGAAAGAGTAAGGAAAATGAATATTTTAACATAAAAAAGGTAGAGGAGTGTAATTTAAACATCTTTGAGAAAAAACTCAAAGATGAGTTTAATTTACTCTAAAGAAATATATAGTTTTTTTTTATAGGTAAAGAAATATATAGTTTATTATACGAAGACATATAAACTATCATAAGTTTATATCAGTAAAAATCCATATCCATATCTATTTTCTATATATGAAATTTAATGTCTACCAAAAATACAATCATACTTTTTCTTAATTTTTTGACACGTCATCAAAATTATATCCCTTTTGTGTGTTTTGCATCAACTTCCACCTATTTTTTATCTTCAAAAAACAAATTAAAACAAACATACTCGATAAAATACACCAACTTAATTTTTTTTGAAAGAACAAACAAACTTAATCTTAATCTCAATCAAAACAAAACAAATTTTTCTATAATTTAACTTCTAAATACCATGAGTTAAAAAAAATACAATCTTCTAATCTTTAATTATGAAATTAATGTCTATCAAAAATCTTACCCACTCTTAATTTTTTGACACGTCATCAAAATTATATCCTTTTGTGTTTTTTTCTTCAACTTTGCCATATTTTTTTCTCTTAAAAACAAATTAAAACAAACTCACTCTATAAAACACACCAACTTAATATTTTTTTTAAAGAACAAACAAATTTAATCTTAATCTCAATCAAAATAAATTTTCCTATAATTCAACTTTTAAATATCTCAAGAGTTAAAAAAAATTACAAAATATTTATTACAATGCATATACCTACTTTTCAAAAAATTACACATTTACAAGTTTGCTTATTTTAAAATAATAATTTGCCTTTGTTTCTTTTTTAATCTTTTTTTTAGTCAAAATAAATAAATAAAAAGAAATAGATAAAGAGACTGAGGGCATTAAACCTGACTCAGGTACAACAAAAAACGGGGATACCACATAATAAATCAGAACAAGTGGATCGACTCAAATCCATCGTAACAAAAATTCACTAATTAATCAATAAGCGAACTTATACACGGGCGCAAAACCAGGTTAAAAAAAAGATGGACATCTGCGAGACCATGAGCACAATATCAAAATTCAAGTGTCAAGAACTCCTTAAACAAACCAACAAGCACAAAAATTCTTTCGAGCTTTAAAAACTAGAGTGTAGACAAACAAGATACTTTGAAACCTGCATATTTCAACATATTTGAAAACAACAGAGAATCAAAGAAGTCTGGCCACCATGTCATATTATAAAATATTATTTTTATTGTTGTAGATTATTAATTATTATATCTTTTAGAAAGATGACTATAAAAACAATGAAAACATGATAAATGAGTCACTAAATAATATTGTTGTACAATTCATACACGGGACTCATAACGACATCTTTATCAATAATGAAATAATTCCTATTTTAAATATTTCTACATAATATTACACTAACCTTCTTTAAGATCTTCTTAAACAACACAAAAAAACCTGCTCTATTGTTTAACTAAACACCATCTTCCTTATTTATTATTTTATCAATTTGACAAACACTTCTCTTACAATATAATACGGTTTAAACTTTATTAATTTCATTTATTTTGAGCAATTAACTTTTTCATTTAACTTTTAACCATTTTTTCTTTCTATTTTTCACTTGGTGATTTTTCTCAACTTATTGTTCCTCAATCAAGGTGATTTAATTTTTAAACTCTAATGTAATAAAACAGATATATTAAAGATTATTTTCTTTTCATTGATCAACTACAATGTCCATCGACCAAAATTCTTCTCATTTTTATATTTTGCTTTGATCTCTTATGTAATTGCCGATGTTTGATTCTATTTGATGGTAAAAACAAATGTTGTTACTGTTTCTCCATTGTGAGGAAAAAAAACCTTATTTAACCTAATTGTGAAAAGAGAAAACAAATACAAACAAACCAAAATGTCTGAAATTAAATTGTATATTTACAAAGTTATCGAAATGGATAAAATGATGGGAGATTGATGTGTTTGAAAATTAGAAGGGGTGTTTGTGTTATTTAAGAAAATCTCAAGGGAAGTCAAAGTAATTTACCCTTTTATCATTAACGTCGGTTTTATCATTCGTTTTTTCTTATTTTGTCAATTCATATAGTATTGCAATATGCTTTGATGCGCCCCACTTCAAATTAACCCATGCCGAGCACGAGCCCGTGTTTAGCACGGGTTTGTTGCTAGTTTACTTGGAAATTATTTCTCCCTTTCAAGTTCAATATCTTAGCCGTCGAATTATGATCTAATGTTGATTTTTCTTTTACAAGCGTGGTATTTAATTTGTTAGTATTTGTCCACCAAAAACGTATGTCGAAACTTGCCCCCTAGAAGGTTGACACATTCTTTGTTTTGGGTTACATGAGAGAAAGGAATAAAAAAACAAAGAAAAATTACATCTTAATAAAAGGACACTCATATAACATCAATTAATAAGACTGGTGATAGATTCGGTAATGGTTGATGCATCATCAGAATATTAACACCTAGTTTAGTAAGTATGTTCGCAGAAGAGTTTTCTTTTGAAAAAATACGATGAATGAAGATATCTCACTCCTTAATCAAATACATCCAAATAAGTTTTAAGAGATTCACATAATGGTGAAGTTAAAGGTTAATACATTTAATAAGAAGTTTACTCATATACTCGTAAGGTTCCACTACAAACAAATAAATTTGCTAATGTGTTATTGTTGGTGTTGGTTGTATCTTGTCAATTGATTGTTCTTGTTTCACTACAAACAAATAAATTTGCTAATGTGTTTATTTTGTGTTGTGAAAATAACTCAAAATGGATTTTTGAATGTGCCAATTCGGTGGTCAAAGAAGCAAAATCGATGGCCGATTTTGCTCGGTTTTAAAGGTCTTTCATTCGACAAAAATCGGTGGCCGATTTTGTAAGCATGAAATAAAACAGAGTCGTATTTTTTAGCTCAAATTTGTTCCAGTTTTTTTTAGAATACTTTTACTCTAAATATAGACCTTGTATCAAAGTAAACCTTGAGACATAGAGGGGGCTGAAAACAAGGGTTTAGAAACAAACAACAAACTAGGGTTTAGAGAATTTTTTCTAAGCGGGAGACACTAGGGTTATGATTTATTCACCTTGGAAAACATTATAAGGATTGAGTCTCTTGGTCACGGGAAGAAATTGAGACTTTTGGTAGAATTATGTTTGAAGACTAATTTTTGTAACCTTTTGTTATCTTTTTGTAAAGTTAGTCATCATTATAGTGGAACAGATGATTGTTGTCTCCTCCAGACTAGGTCAGTATTTGACCGAACAGGGTAAACAAATTTTTTGTGTTCTCTCTTTCTTTCCACGTTGATATTGGTTGCTTGATTACTTTGCTTCACAGATCAAGTATTTTATTGGTGTGATTTTTAACGAATTCACAACATTTTGTCCATAAACTCTGATCCGACCAATGTGTTTGGTTTATGGTTTACGTAAAAATTTATGGTATGAGATTTTACACCCACTAATAAAAAAAATTGATTCATCTTGTCTTTTAATACTATTATTATTTTAATTAAAAAAACAACTATTGAAAATTTAAACTAAAAGACAATAAATGAAATTTTGTCAAATATAACGGATGCAATATATGAGTTGAGATTCCCCTGTATATATTTTTCTTGCTATATATCATAGACAACATTTGACCTTTTTTATTATTTTGTTCAATTAAAACATTTTCAGATCTGCTGAATCAATGTCAAACAAACAAACAAAAAATCTTCTTAATTCTATATCCGTTAATTGACTTAACTCGTTTTTTGGGTCTTGGGCCGTTTTCTTCTCTGAGCGTGAGAGTGCACAGTGTTATAATTCAACAACTTCTACAAAGAATTCAAATACTTCAATTCAATAATATATACTCATGACATGAAAAACGTGTACTGTTATATGGTTCTTTCCACGAAAGTATAGTATACTTACATGACAAGCAATCATTTATAGGTTTTTTTTAGCAACTTAATATCTATATAAAGTGTCGTTAAAAAAGGACAGTTAAATTTTAACAATAATGAGAATGGGACAAAATAGAAGAATATGCCAAAATAAATTGAATATATTTTTGAGTAATAGCTAAAGTAATAGTTCAAGTGCCCGGAGATAGTATTCCAAACTTTTGTATATTCTGCTCGTCAAAATATACCTTATGTGAAAATCGTCGATAATACACAATAAAGCTAACCTAACAGTAGGTTTCTATTGAATATTACAAATTGAAAGGAAACAATGGCGTATAAAAACACAAAACAACATTCAAGATGAAAACTATAGATGAGCATAATGATGTGAATCCAGCTTCAATGAGTTCTAATATGCCGTCAAGTACATGGAACTACATTAATGGAGCAATAGTACTTGAATATGTGTGAAGTTGAAAGGAAGATAGAAGGTTGGAAGATTAAAAGAATAAAGTACCGAGGTCACACGTAAAGTAAAATACTATCATTTTTTATTCATGTATATCACTTTTCGTAATTTTAACTTATATTGATTGTGATAAAAATTAGCTCAACTTTTAAGAATTAGCTCTTTTTTTATCTTATCCACGAATTGAACTAATCAATGAATTAGTTTCTTTTTATCTTATCCACAATAGTCTTTGACGACGCCCACAATTACCACAATTGTAGTTAAATTCAGTTACAAAATCTCTATACAAACAAAGAGTTCCGTTCAGTTCAAAAATCACACAAAAGAGTTATATTCGAGAACTCATTCTCTCTTCTCCCTTATTATGTTTGATGCACTCTCAAGCCACTTCTCCCCTTTCTTTATGCCCATTTAGAATTAAGAGTGTTCTCAAGATCATAGTTCTTTTCGAGATAAATTGCCCTTCGAAATTATGAATGATCTTAAGAACACAATCCATTTGATAATTTATTCCCTTCGAAATAAAGAGTATTGTTATGATCATAATCCCTTTTTAGGAATTCATAATGATCTTGATAGTATATATATGCTTTTGATAATTTTACCTTTGGAAAGTTAGAGGTTAAAATGGTGGTATTACCAATTTGAGTGGTCTCAATACCATAACAGAGTGGTCTCAATATCATATATTAGAGTGATTTCAATATTAAATTGAGCGACCTTAATAGCCATTTTTTAGGATGTAATTCTCGAACGATTTTCGATAATGAAATAGTTAATCACATAGTTGTAGATGAGCTTGTTTTTTCCTGAAGACGGTGTGGTTGATATCTATCTTACACATGATTTTTTAACATAGTTATGAGTGTATTATGTCACATGTTTTTGAAGTAATTGGTTATTCTAATTCTCTATGTGTACAGACTTCAGTATAGAACTAACACACTCATAGCTATCTACTATTTGTACATGTGAAAAGGATAAATTATGTGGTTTACTAAGGAAAATGAAAAATATCACATGAAAATATATATTAAATGCAAAGAGTGTCGTTATTAACTAACTGTATGGGAGAAGCGAGTTTAAGTCCTGAGTAGAACAATTTTTTATTAGGTTTTACTTGTCTTTTATCCAACTTCAAATTACTAGGGATCCATTCCCCAAGAATTGGAGGGATGATAAAAAAAATGTGGTTTTTAAGATTTTACCTTCTCAAGATGCAAGTTTTTCAATTTTAAAATCCTTTGATACGCTTAATTCGGGTAAGGCAGCGTACAATACACAAAACAATGGAACCTCGTCTTAAATCCTACGTATGTGGGAGTTTTAGTTCATCAAGTTGCCCCTCTTGATACGCTTCACCCTTCTCTTACTATTCTCTGTCAATTTTTCTCTGAAAGAATATAACTCTCCATCTACGCCTTCTAGTTCTTTCACACCTTACTTTGGTCCATTCCAGCGATTCTCTTCTGTTTTCAAAAGGTTCATTACACAGAAGCTAGCACAAGATAGAAGATATCTATCAAACTATTTGATAACACCTTTAAGACAATAAGCTAATACGCAGGAAAAACCAATATTAATCTATAACTAATTTTGATTTGAAATTTTATAATTTTCTTCGAGGATTCATAATTGTAAATATTTCCCTTCACATAATCATCACTTGAAGCTCTTTTCAAATATTGGATTTGAAATTGTTCAATTCTCTCAAAATCATTACCACTGGCAGCGTCGAAACTAGCAATATTTTCATGAAGTGGCCACGTATAAAGAATTTTTTTTAACTAATCTAATTCACTAGGCAAAAAAAAAATTCACAATAACTATTACTTATATAAAATGTGTTTCATAAAATATATATTTGATTCAAGAAGAACGGATTATACCAAAAAATGTGGCAATAACATATTGTTACAAAAAAAGCCAAAGTAGAATAGCGGAATATACCAAAAAAGCTACAACAAAAGAAATAAAAATTGATAGTAGCTATTTAGGAAAATTGAACTCGACAGCTCTTCAAAGACTCAAATTCATCCATAATTGCATCTGAGTTAAACTGACTTGCAATGTCTTTTTCAATGTAAATAACTAAGTTATTTGAAAGAAAATCATCACTCATTTTGTTTCTTTGTTTTGTCTTGAGATTTTTCATTGATGAGAAAGCTCTCTGTGTTATCGTTGTGGAGACTGGTGATGTCAAAACAATGCGAATCAATCTATCAATTAAATGATAACGCTTTGACTTCCCCGATTCTACTTATTTTTTACACAACTCAGAGAGTGTTGATATATTTTAAAAAGACTTAGGTATATCAGCAAAAAATAAAAAATACTAGTGTGGGTGTGGACCTACTTATTTGTTAAATAAACAAAAGATTATTATTATTTATCTTTTTTGGGTGTTAATTTTCTAGTTCCTATAGGACAGAATCAAATAATTTGAAGTTCGATTGGAAGCTAAATAAAGATAGAAAAAATTATTTCACTTAAAATATAACTTAGGGTAGCTAAATATATATTATTAGGATAGCTAAATATAAAAATATACCTACTCGTTCTAAAAAAAAATTATATTGGGGTAGCAAGGGCTACCTCTCCTTTATACTACCATCCGCCCCTGATTACCACCACTTTCCCAGTGATGGATTTGGAGGTAATGTAGCTTCCTTATTCTCCATGAGGTTAAAGTTTATTTAAACTTTACTTGTCTTCTTTAAACTTTTTCATAATCAAGTTTAATATATTAATCATTTGATTATACAGATTATTCTTTAATTTATTACTCTTACCTACTAGGGTAACTTTCTCACTTGCTATTATTTAATCGTTAGCTTGCATAACTTACTTACTCCTACCATGCTCCTTGTATTTAAGTACATCAAATAATTTCTTTAAAGATGTTACCAAAAGGTATATAAGTATATAACAGTTATTAAGTCAGTGCAGATAACATGATATGAATGTATTTATTCAACAAAAAAAAAATGATATAAATGTATAATTTGTCATTATGATCACTAGCTAACGTTCAGACGGGCACACATGTGCCGATCTATCCGTTTTTCCTATTACGCTTACCGTAATTAACCACACATCTAATGACATTGGCATGTATCCATATTATTTCTTAAAAAAAAATGTATCCATATTAACCTACCTTCAATGAAAATGGAATAAATTAACTAAAGGGATGGAATAGTAAGGACTTTTACTCCCCAAAAAACATGTCACAGAAAGATAAATTATGGTTTGTACTATAACTTGTGCAATGAATATTTTAAGATTTTCGGTTCGATTCTTTTCGATGTTGATTTAGGTCTTCAAAACAAAAAAGAAATCATGCAATGAATATATACCATTGTTTTAATTCGAATTCGTTTAAAAGAACAACCCGTCAAAAAGATAGACTAAAGTTATTGTTCAAAAGTATTTTCCTTTGAAAGACAGTTGAATGTACTTTTGTCAGATTTATATTCTAGTAGCTTGTTTATGAAGATTGTGCTTTAAAAGCTATAATAGGTACATAAAATTAAGATATATCTACGAAGAATCTCGACTGAAGGAGGACACTGCGAGAGGTAGTAAAAATGGTACTTACCTTGCGTGCTCTTAAGTGAAAGAAGTCCTTATATGCCGAAGTTCTTATAGCCCTGAAAGTCCCTCCACGTACAAGTTGCAGGGATTGGGCAACCGTTATTAATACCATCAATATTACGCTTAAACCAGGTAAGAATGGGGATGCCAAAACACCTCCTGAATGCAAGGAACATAAGCAAGTGAATATGGACAAGGAAAGCTTTTAAAATAAAAATAAAAACTAGTAATACCATGAGTTAATCACATTAATAATGACTGCGTCTGCAACAACAACCACTTTACATTGGGTGACCAAGATTTATTATATTCTCAATCATAGCAGGCACATTACTAGGTACACCTTCATTTATTTTATAAGTATAGAACAAAATGACATCAAAAAGAGAGGTTCCTAACTAAGTTGGTACTCCACCATAATCTTTTGTCAAATGATCATAAATATTATTAAAAGAAAGGGGGAAAAATACATAAAAACTGAGAATAAAACCACACAAGAGTCAAACATGTGAGACAAAAATTAAAACAACACGCTAGTGTATCAACCTCTAATTAATCTTAAAACTAACTAGAGGTATTTGATGCGGTGATTGAACCATTTGTCAATTCGGAGGTGGTTTATGTACCATTAACTCCATGCAACAATGACAACAAGCTAAATGACCATTTTGAGCCTCACAGTCCAAATCAAACAAAATGAATGACGAATATTAAATTGGCGTATGAATCGTCTTCCAACACAGAAACAATTCAAGATTCATCAACTCCTTGCACGACAGCAAGCATTAACAACTCTTTTGAGTCCACACTGTCCCATGTCAAACAAAAGAGTGACTAGGATACAAAACCTAATAGTACACATGATTGAAATTCTATCTAAACCGAACTTTCTCTTCCGACGTGTAACCCATCTTCTCTTGCACGATTGACGCGATCCCGCAACTTTAACAACTCTGCCAATCTCAACAAATATGTAAGGAAATCAGGAAAACAGAGGCAAAATTGAATTGCAGCCATCTTGCAAGTGAAACACGGAAAATAAAAAAAATTCAATTCCAAAGTTGTCCTACACAATCACACTCAAAAAAACAAATGGTCGTTAGATTCTTCACATGGAGACGACACAGCAATCTCTAGCCCTTAAAGTATCATTGGAAAGAACTATGTTATGGAAACCCCTGAATCAAAAGAGATCTGGAAGGAAAAATAACTGGATTCCAAATAATTTTGGCCCAAGGCTATCATTCAAGGGAGATTTTTGAAACAAATAAGCATCCTTAAAACACATATCCCCATTGGTTGATTCCTTCCAAATAAACTTGTCCTCAACAAAGAATTTATGAGTGAGTACATTTTGCATAATAATAGATAAGAAATCGGTGTTAATATACAAAAAATATATATATATATATATATATATATATATATATATATAGGGATAAACCACTTGTAATCTATTTGAAATTCTTTACCCCGTCTTTAATAAGAAGACGATGCCTTTCCTCAGGAATATTGAAAAGATCAATCATAACAGTAATGCTCCATTTATCATGCAAAAATTTGATTTGTTCACCATTGCCAACAACCCACTGTCCATGCTCCTTGGTAATGGGGAACTTGTGCTTCATTCCAGTCCAAAAAGAAAACAAAAATATGATAGGAAATAGTTCCATTCGATCTAACACTCTAGTCCTTAGAAGCATTCGGTCTAACACTAGTATTTGCACCTAATGAAATGTTTGAAGAGTAATGATATTTTATCCAACTAATTAGAAACATTATATCTTCTTATTGTCCACAAATAATAGAGAAAACATAATGTGAGTATGAAAGAGAAAGTTTTCATAAAATAATTATACAAATATCATTTATCATGTTTGCATAATTATTAGAAGGGAAAAGATACAAGTTGTTTTTTTTTTTTTTTAAGAAATCAAAATGGAATATATATAAACCAACAGACTACCCTTCGAGCACAAGGTGTACAGAGAAGGATAACCAATAATTACAAAAGTGTTTCAACATATAAAGTTCAAGGTTAACCAACTCATGAACATAAAAAGGGGTTATGGCACCAGTCATGAAAAGTATAATTAAAAGCAATAGAATTAGCTTTAAACCACCAAAAGGAAAGAAATTTTATTTTTTCCAAAAGCTGATAAGTAGTGCTTTCTTTAGCGCTGAATATTCTTGCATTCCTTTCTTTTCAAATCACGCAAGAACTCGCAAACCAGATAAGATGCACAATAGAGCAACATGATTTTGCAAGACCCGAGGAAGTACCGAACTGAAGAAAATGATAAACCATGTTTGCAGGAACTACTGTATAAACACCCAACCAGTGTTGGACAAGCTGCCACACCTGGCCAAAAACGTCGCAATGCATGAAAAGGTGATATCTGACTCGATCAACTCGCACCCAGTAACACACATCTGAGCATCATGATGAACAATTCCCCTTCTGAATAAATTCGTCTTCGTAGGCAATCTACCACGGAAAAAGACAATTGATACTTTTAACGGAACTTCTTTTCTCCACAACAGAGGCGCATACACCATGGGAGCACTAGGCGACGTCCCCATCTCGCTTATGAGCGATTCGTAAGCACCACGCACAGTATAGCCAACTACTGAATCAGGAGACCAAGACCAGACATCATCAACATCAACCTGCAGCATAACAGACAATAATAGCATCCTACACTCCACTACCAACTCCTCCTCCCAAGCCCGTAACCCCCTTCTCCACTTCCACGCATCCCCTCCCTCATCCCAACCCAACTGAAACATTTGAGCTACAGTTAATAATTTATGTTCTGACAACTCAAACAGCCGATGGAATCTAACCTGCAAAGGAACGTCCCCCACCCACCTATCAAACCAAAATAAAGTATTGTCATACCTCAATTTTTGACCTAAGATCCTACATTCATACACCGACACGTGTCCTCAGACTCCGACCAGTCTCTAACCTTTATAGTAAAAAAAATTCGGCAGAGAGGTATTTTAAAATACCTCACATTTGGTTCCGAATCGAGCCCTCTTCTCTCATTATTTTTATTTTGTCTTTATTTAATTTCCATCTTTTATTTAATTTCTTAATTTTAATTTTGATCCTTATTTTTTAAATTAGTCATGTTTATTTTTTTAGTTTAATCACTTTCATTTTATTATTTTTTATTATTATTAACTGTCCAAAAATATCCAAAATTCATCCAAATCCGTCCCGATCCAACAACAGCTCACGCTGCCTCATCTGCAACAAATTTCCATGAACGGTCACACATTTTCTCCACCATCTTAATCCAAAAACCCAGTATTTTTCTCCTAACAAACCCTAAACCCTAATCATCACACTATAAAAGAAAACCCAGCACACACTGCACAGGGGGCCAAAAAATTATTAATCGAAAATTCACAACACAAAAATTCATCCCAAAATAGCATCGAAATCCAAACAGTCTCACACCAACAACCAGCAATCCCAACAACAATCGTCACCATCAACATAGGCCTCAAAGAACCGATCCAGTCACAAACGGCCGTACACCACCATTAAAATAACCATCAAGCTAGTTCATACGCGGACCAACAAAATCATTACAACAGAGAACCGACGACAAACCAAACCGGCTTCGTACTAACACCGAACCGGAATAGAAGGTAGTATCTTTTTTTTCCTTTTTTGGTCTATTTGTAGATCTAGGGCTTTACGAAGTATTTTCAAAAATTTTGTGGTTAGAAATAAGAAGAGGGTAAGGGATTACATAAGTTAAGCCAAAAAAATTAAAGAAAGAGGACTTTTTAAGTCTGGCTGTCGGCGCCGCCCTCCTGGGCCAGCGGACCACCGCGCCGGAAACTAGGCCATATGGCAGCCTTCATAGGCTCGCCGGAAAATTGTTGAAGAAGAATAACAGAGGAAGAGAGAGGGCAAAGAGAATAACGAGAGAGGGAAAGAAGAGAGAGATAGAAAGAGGGAAGGGAAATGAGGAAAACAAGGGGGTTAGGTCTATTTATAGACCGTCCCTATCTCCTGCGGAAGGGTGCATGACTTACTATGCACCCACACGCCCCCTCCCTTGGATTTTAATCCTGTGGCCTCTGATGCCACACTTCAGGTCAGATCTAGGCTGTCTAATCTTGATCAGACGGTCCTGATCTGACCCACCAATCCATAATCCATTTAATTCAGACCGACCCAGCCTAACAAACCGACCCGGTTCAGTTCCTTCTAAGCCCATTAACAGCTTTTCTTTCAACTGTGCACACTCCTCCATTATACCATCTGCACCCCTATCTTTTCTTTTATTTTTATTCCTTCATGCATTTTTATTTTGTTTAGCATCTTATTTCTATTTCTCATGCTTTTTTATTTAGGTTAGTTTTATTATTCTGCACTTTACTATTTATTCATGCACATTTATTTTTATATCATTTAGTTTTATCGCATGAAATTTAGAATGTATACTAGGTTTATTGTAAATTTATCATGCATATTTACTTTCCGCAGACTTTAGCATGTATTAATAGGTTTAACCTAATAGTTTAGGTGCATGTGTGCGTGTGTGGGTGTATGTTTACGTTTTATGCCTGGTAATTTAGGTTAGAGGTCTTCGTGGTGGTCCAACGCCACCATGTTGTACCTACGCTTTAATTTTCCGCTCCGTTAGTTTATTTTGTTAGTTCAATCATTTAAAAAACATGCAAATAACAAAATCACAAAAACATTTTCATAATAAACCAGAAATCAAGTGATCCTTTTATTTTATTCTTTCATAAATCAAAATTGCAATCAACTTTAATTCTACTTTAAGTCTTATTCTTTTAATATCAAAAAACACCAACAAATACTCATTTGCCACTTGGCTTTTTCTTCAAAACCTTTTCAAAAACTAATAAAAAACACAAAACAAATCAAACGTCAATTTTTACCCCGAACTACGAGGTTTTGATCCCTCACGGGTACGTAGGCAAAGGACACTTGTCCTTCAAAATCAATAAAAAATGTAGATAATAGGCTTCTCTTTTTTTTCTTTTTCTTTTAACATTCTAATTCCATTTTCAAAAGCAAGCAAGTTTATAGCACAAAAATTAAATAAAACCAAGAGGTTCTCGTAGAGTACTACGAACATAAAGGGTGCTAATACCTTCCCTTTATGTAACCAACCCTCGAACCCTTAATCTTTAAAAATGTGGTATTTGAACCTTTTTTCACTTCATGTAACCAACCCCCGAACCCTTAATCTTTAAAAATGTGGTATTTGAACCTTTTTCCACTTCTTTTGAAAAAATTAAATGTTCAGTCGTGAAATAAAATAGTGAGTCAAAAGCTAATCAAATAGCTTTGATCTCCGAAAAATGAAGCGACAAGTATGTACACCGTTTCCGACCTTTAAATGTAAATTGTCAGGAAACCAAGTACCCACCACCGATTCAACACCATCATGAATATTAATTATCTCCCTCCACCACGCCGACACATCCCTCCCACCAGCCTGCAACCGCCCCCTACAAGGTCGTATATAGCGGCCAATAAATTAAACCACATTCCATTTCTGTCCGTCACCATCCGCCAACACCACTTCTCCAACAATGCCAAATTAAATTCCTTAATTCTCCTTACCCCCAAACCACTAACCTCCTTCTCCAAACAGATGGAGTCCCAATCAATTCAAGATATTTTCATATTATCCTCACCCCCTCCCCCCCAAAAAAAGCGAATTAAAAGAGATTCGATAGAAGAGATGATACCTGAGGGAGCTTTAAATAAGGAAAAGACATAAACAGGTAACAAGGTCAGGATAGACTTCAGGAGCACGAGACGACCACCAAACGATAAATATTTACTCTTCCAACTGGACAACCGGGATTTAATATGCTTAATAACTGGGTCCCAAAAATTCAACCGTCTGAAATAGCCACCAACAGGGAGGCCTAGATAAACAATAAGCATGGTAGTGATTTTACAATTCAGAACCATCGCTGCTTCCAGTAGCCAAGACCTACTGACATTCATTCCACACAACTCACTCTTGTGAAAATTAACTTTGAGACCAGCCATAGCCGCAAAGAGATGCAAGACAACACGCATTGCTCTAACATTGGTCCAGCTTTTTTCACCAAAATTTAGAGTATCATCTGCAAACTGTAAGTGGGAGACAGTAAATTGTTGCTCGTTGCCCACCTTATAACCAATAAAAATATTACTTGACACCATAGCCTCCATCATTACATTAAAGCCTTTAGCTGCCAGAAGAAACAAAAAGGGAGATAGGGGATCCCCCTGCCGTAGACCTCTAGCCAAAGGGAACTCATCTGTTGGACTACCATTTACCAAGACCGCCGCCGTTTCCGTGGTTACACATTCTCTCATCCAGTTCTACCACAAGCTCGGAAATGACATTTTGCACATAACATCATCCAAATATTTCCAGTCAACCAAATCATACGCCTTCTCAAAATCAACTTTGAAAAGGAGTAAATTTTGATTCAATTTTTTTGGCTCATCTACCACCTCATTACCTACTAAAATGCCATCAAGAATTTGACGACATTTTACAAACACAGTCTGAGATAACACTACTCTACTCAATTTGTTTGCCAACACCTTATACAAACTTCCCACCAAAGAAATATGGCGATAATCATTCAAACTTTGAGGGCTGTTTTTTTAGGGATAAGAGTAATAAAAGTGCTATTGATACCTTTCGAGAACTTCCCATTACGATGAAACTCTGAAACAAAACGAAGCAATTATGTTTTCATTTTTTCCCAAAAGTCTTTAATGAATCCAAAGTTGACACCATCCGGACCAGGGCACTTAAAACTGTCACAGTCCCACACCGCAATTTTCAATTCCTCCATACTAAATGGTTTCACCAAAGCCGCCCTCTCCCTGTAAGATAACATGCGAAAATTCAAGTCCAATGCATGGGGATGCACAACATTCGAATCTTTGAAATGATTTAAGAAATGATTAAAAACCGCCTCGCGAACATTGGTAACGCCTTCAACTTGGACACCATCCACGTCAAGGCTCGAAATATTATTAACCCTCCGCCTGGTGGACATAGTACCATGAAAAAAATTGGAATTAGCATCCCCTTCTCGCAGCCAATTCAGTCTCGACTGCTACCAACAAATACTAGAATGAATCTGGGATAAAGAATGAAGCTCATGAGATAAATTATGAAGTTCATCCACCTCCTCATCTTCTAAAATTGATAACTCCCCCTTCTCATCCAACACAGACATGCGGTCTTCAATGATACTAATTTTTCCAGGAATGTTCTGAGTATGATTCTGATGCCACTCCCGAAAAGCCACTTTAATCATTTTAAGCTTTTCTTTCAATACATAACCATTCCACCCTTCAACTTGCAAAGACTGCCATTTTAAGATAACAAAATCCTTATAACCTGGGACATCCACCCAACATTTCAACATCCTGAAAGGTTTCGGTCCCCAATTTTGTTCGTCGACTGAAAGAATAATTGCACAATGATCTGATAAACCACGAAGTTGAGCTACCTGGATACAATTTGGCCATCTCAGACACCATATTTCTGATAATAAAAATCTATCAATTATGCTCATTGAATGACCATCCCCTCGGTACCAAGTAAACCTACGACCAACGAGAGGAGTGTCCACCATAGTATTGCCATCAATAAAATTATTAAAAAATTCAGAACCAAGCGACCGAGATGAGGATGATACACTCCGCCTTTACTCCACCCCCCGAACAACATTAAAATCACCACAGACACAAATAAAAGCACCATCATTATTAGCCAACCTGTTGGATAACGACTCCCACAACACATATTGACTCCGCACATCACATGGAGCATATACATTATACAAAATAAACCCGTCATTAGTCTTCAAAAATCTGCCCTTTACGGCCAGAACATGATCAAAAGAAGAAGATGCAATTATCTCCACCTCGTCCTTGTACCACAGAATGAGTAAACCACCGGATGCCCCTATAGAAGGGCGAAAAGAATATCCATGAGGAGAGTTACCCCATAATGAAGTGCATAAAAAATCATCAATCTGCATAAGTTTGGTTTCCTGAAGACACACGATGTACGAACATTTATCACCCACCAACTTCCTTACCTTCTTACGCTTCTCAAAACCCCCAAGACCCCTAACATTCCATGAGATAATCTTCATCAGACACACCTAAACCCAACAAAACTGCCCCCTCACACACTATCCCCAACTCCCTCCTTCAAACCCTACTTACCCTTACCTCCCTCCCTAGTTGAAACCTCTTTATTACTCCCACTCCTTCTCCCTCGATGAGACAAAACATTAACCATATAAGCCTTATCCCCATTAAATTTTTCACCAATCGCCTTACCAATACCCCATACGTCCTCCACCGCCACCTTCTCATTACCATGCAAAACAACTCAATTTTGCCAGTCACTACTCTCAGAAGCCTGTGAAGAAACCAACACATTACCACCTGAGCCATTAGTCACTTTCACGCCATTTTTAACAACCCCACCACGTCGTTTTCGAACCTGGTTTTCCAATTCTTTTAGAACAACATTTCGATCTTTTGCTGGCAACCGTGCAACCTTTTTCAAACTCACCACCGGGTGCCATAAAACGTTGTCCACTGTTTTCTTTGACGTCCGTTGCTTTTGAACATGATTCACTTATGCAATTTCTTCTTAGACGAAAAAATAACCCATGTAGCCCCATGATTTTGATCGCCTAGCCAATCTAAACTCCAAGGCCCCGACATCACAGAACGCATACGTCGAGGTGGACAAGAATGAGTTCGGCCACCATTCTTTTTTCGTTCACCATGCCTTCCAGCCCTCTTGGAAACAAAGGCGTGATTGGCCACACTAGAAGCAGAATCAACAAAAGCACTAACCTTTTTAACAACATTCTTACTAGCTAATGCCTCTGTATTAGAAATCAATAAATATGAATCTCCTTTGTTCACATACCTTGATTGAACTCTTCAAAGTATTTGAGGATATATTAACAACAAAATTTGGATGAGAGTCATCAGCAAGAGTAGGAGGCCGCACGGCCTCACCCTCCTTAACAATTACTTGCGCTTCAACACTTTTATCCCAATGTCGTTCCTTTTCCAACCACCCATCTGCAATATCATTCACTAACATTTCCGCATCATTATTCACAGTAAAATCACAATGCTCATCAACTTTCTCACAACCATCAGAAACAGATTCCTCTTCAAATAAACAAACATCTTCCACTAAGGAAAATCCTCATTCTTCGACAATTTTAATATTGAATACTTCATCATCAACCAGAATGTTTATAGGAGTATTAATAATATTTAATGATTTAGTAGCCAATAAAATACGAGCATAATCCAACCTTTCTCTATCCTCCGTACAAGAATTCATCCTCATAACCTCGCCTATGTCAAGAGCACAGAATCGAAAGAAATTCTCATTCCAGGCTTGCAAAGGAATACCATAAAGACGAATCCAAGCACCTTTTTCAAATTTAATACAGTCTGGCTTCCAAGGCACAATTGAATAGAAAAAAGAGTTAAAAAAAATCAACAGCACCTGATAAGATGGAACGAACATCTATGTCTCCTGACGCCTTCAATAATACCTTGTCCGCTCCCAACGGAATAATGATCAAATTTTCAAACGCGGCATCAAAAATTCGTTGTTGAATCAACGGAATAGAATCCTTGTTATAAACTGCAACCACTACACCTTCTGACGCCCAAGTAACATCTTTTTCCACAGGCCGATACTTAATAACATATTTTTTATCACCAGGTACCGTGATAGAATTTTGGCAAGTGTACCAAATACTATCGAAGTAGTAAAAATATCGTTCCCACAAGGACTGGTTTTAATCTCAAAAAGTCAAGTACGTTATTGAATTAGGATGTAATAAAAGTTGTTTTGTTTTGCCACTAGGCAGTAGATTGGTTTAATAGCATAAAACTTAGTAACAGAAAGTAAATTGATTGTTAAAGATAAGAGAGAGATGAGTTTAGGTCTTTCGAATCATCTGAGTTCCCCTAATTGGTTCACTGTACCTATTCTTATGAATGATTTTATAGTATCACGATAGTTAACAAAAATAGTCCTAATCAATCCCTTGAGTTAGGACCCTCTTCTAAGATTACAGCCCCTAATCCCTTAGGTGGTCTAATAATCTTCGAAGGTTTGAAGCACGTTAACCTAATATCACTAATAAAGAATTATCCATTCCTAGACTAATTATAATTATTAGAACAATTCAATTAGGTCAAAGTCGAAAGCTATGGTCAGTAGTCATTCGTTCTCACCAAATCATATATATATATGTGTGTGTGTGTGTGTGTGATCAGAATATATAAAGCATTAAGAACAATTTAATTGAATAAAAACTATATTGTCATTCACAATAAATAGAGTTTCACAGCAACATATATCAATTAGGGTTACAAAGAATCATCTCAGACCTAACCTCTAATGGATTTAGCTACTCATAATCGAGTTTATAAATAACATAATCATTAGAGGTAACAATACATACATGAACTGGTTATAAGGTGAAGAAATCGCCCCTGCAGCCGTCTTTAGGTCTCAAAATCGCACTTTGCTCTTCTCAAATCGTAACCTTTGTTTTAGAAACTAGCTTCAGCTTAAATAGGCAATTTTCCCATTCTGGTGCTGTCAAAAACGTGTCACGATTTTTGAAAACGTGACACGATTTTGCAACCGTGTCACGATTTTTGAAAGCGTGTCACGATTTTAGTGGCAGTGGCAAACTCCAACTTTTTGTACTTTCTTGCTTTTTGCACCTCCAAGCTGTCTAAAAATGCTCCAGACTCAATAAAAACATCAACACAACTGTTTCTTCAAAATCTTCTATTTTTCTTGCTTTCCTTGCTGCTTAAGCTTGCTTGTGAACTCAAAAATATCATAAAAAGACTCTAAAAATATGAAATGACGGACTGTCATCATACCGCATCCGTATGAACGTCATCAGTATTACATGTCGAAGAAGGAATAAACAAAGCAGCTGCACTACGACTTCTAGACACCGCAGAGACACCCTTTATGCCCTCCCTCTAATTCTTCAACACAACATCCCCCTCCTTCACCCCTTTCTTGACCTCAACATTTTTCTTCCCCCCCCCCCCCCCCCCCCCCCCTTCGCACACTCCACGTCCCCCACCATAATGCTCACTCCCTTGACACCTTTTCTTTTTTCTCCCTCACCACTGTCCTTCACCTCCCCATGCCCACATGAATCCGCATATTTTGCAAATCGGTTAAAAGCGGAAACCTTAGCGAACACGCGATAAATTCCAAAGATAACTTCATTCAAAGCCTTGGTTAACTTCCCTACATTCTTAACATTACCAAAACGGACAAAACCAAACACCTTTCCTTGTGCATTTAATTTCTTAGGCAAATACAAATCTTCCAAGATCCCACACACCTCAAAGCCTTGCCGCAAATAAGAGTACAGAATTAATTCAGGAACATTAGTAAAGTAAAAAGAAAAAAACTGTTTAACATCAGTCTTGTCTGTTGAATGTTTCTCACATTGTTTCTCAACCAAATTCACGTCTGTTATTTGATTCCCCTGGTCTTGCTCCTTGGATTTCAGAAGTCGCAGCAATTCTCTATCATAGTACTCTTCTGAATGTTCCAGAATTACAGGTGAAAGATGCCTTTCCTTCACCTTGGACTGACTGTGTTTCCCACGTTGCACCACTGTTCCTCCACGCCGTTCCGTTTCCAAAACCCTAACAGACCTATCTCGCTCCATACCTTCCTACCTACCTTCCTGCCAAAGTGATTCTGGCCTCCCACGAACATCAGGTGAACAACGTGCCTCCCTGTAAGGAGAAAGCACTTTGTGTCTACGTGAAAAATTTGCATCTACTGAACAAACCGATCCATCCCTGTAAAACCCTCTTTCTGAAACCCTAGACCTTGAACGACATAAACCCCAGTCATCCCTGTCTAGAAACCTTCCTTGCCGTTGCACTCCGTGTTCTCCATGTCATCCCTGACCCTGCTGCCTATCTTGACCGTAGTAAACTTGTCCATGCGCTTTTCGACGTCGTCGTCTCACCTCGTACCAATGCTTCATATCCCCCCCCCCCCCCCCAATATTTGGTACCCTGCTTGGAACCCGATCACCCCTATTGTACCTCACTTCCGGCGAATAATACCGGTGTGAAGACCCCCGACAAGGCCAAGGGCAGCCACGTCTCTCACTCTCTCTACCGCTCATGTTTTCATTTTTTATTAGTTTTATACTTTAAATCTAAAATAGCAAGATAAAGCTATATGGATACAAGTTGTTAACATTCATAAAAACGATTCCAACTCTGTTTTATTCTCACATTGAAAGATTTACAAATACTACAAAAAATTTCCTTTTTGACGAATTTCATATACTACACATAAAATTATACACACATGGGTGACTATGAGCATGAGCAGAGGAGATGACTTTTCTGGACACCAATTTTTACGAAACACCAAAGTCTATTAAAAATATATTTTTAAAGAACCTTAATTATGAACTAATCTTTTGTAAAAAAAAAAAAAGGAAGAAAGACATTTAAATAATTAAAAAGGGTACAAATTCATTGATTCATCAAGGGTACCAAAAATCTTAGGACCAGCCCTGATACATATATCCATGCTTCATCAAGGATTTGGTAAACTCGTTACTATAGAATGTAGAAGCTCCCAACTCTCAGTTCCAATTTCAAGATCCCACAATAGAGACTCTGTTTCCAGATCGCTCACAGATCCATTCACAAATGCTTTCAATCTCTCGCTTATTTTGGTTTCTCCAAATTGCAACAAAGATTGTGGAATCTACATTGGGAGTAATAATCAAATCAGAAAACAAACCATTTGCAATTTAGTTTCTCAATGTTGAAGGGCTAATTTATTCATTTCCAAAATTTTGTTAAGACTAAAGAATACAGAACACACACACACTATATATATATATATATATATATATATATATATATATATATATATATATATGGGGCTGCTAACTTGCACTCACCTAAAAACACTAAGTTGCAAGTTAGCAAGCTACACCCACTTAAAATTATTAAGATGCAAGTTAGCAACATACACTCATTTAATTATTTACACTCATTTTTATAAGTATTATTAAGGTGCAAGTTAGCAACTTTCATTAATTTACACCCACTTTTATCATTCAAAATATTGTTTCCTTAAAAATTTGTCCCTATTACATGTTTTGTGCCTTAAGGATGTCACTTTCTTTTTTGTTTCTTTTTTAAGGCTCTTGCTTTTATTTTTTTAAAAGAGCAACAAAAAAATTCATTAAATATTTAATTTGGTAATTATTATATTTTTAACGTCATTATGAACAAAATAATGAATTGGATATGAATCAAAATTACAAAACTTAGAAGAAGAAAATAACAAAAAAGACTAAACTAGAAAATAGCAAAAACGTTCCCATAAAAAAAAAAAGGAAATAGCGAAAACGTGAATCAAAATTGCAAAACTTAGAAAAAAAAAAAAAAAAATTCCCGAGCCAGGAAATAGTAAAAATGTTCCCTAGAAAAAGAAGAAATAGAAAATAACAAAAACGTATAACATCAACAACAAAAAAAAAAAGCGTAAAACATGGGATTTGCAACAACCGTTGTTGACATGTTGTTTGTTAAATAAATGAGTATAAACAAATTTACAAAACTATCCTTTAGTTAATACTAGTTTAAAATAGTAAACAGTGGTTTTTTGGTAAAATACAAATGGATGTAGCTTGCTAACTTGCATCTTAATGTTTTTAGGTGGGTGCAAGTTAGAGATATGTGTGTGTACTTTTGGTTAAAAAATTGCAACATTTTTTGTATCCTATTTTTAATCAAAACATGATTTTATTAGTCTTTCTATTTCTTAGTTCCATTTTTTGGTTTCGAGATATTTTTTTCCTGCAACTCAGTTTGGAGTTTATTTTCTATAACATGACATATGTGACATTGTTCTGGAGTTAGAAATAGAGGATTTTAGAAGAATATGTTTACAACTGATCAATAAAATCGAAAGAAAAAAATGTTATAACATGGTTTATGGTCCAATTCACCAATGCTACACTAATAAATTTAATTTCACGTCATTAATGAAAATGACACATAAAAAATGTGTATATATACCTGAGCATGCACGGTATGAAGAAGTGAATGGCCAGCCAAAGAAGAATTTGAAGAGATAACCTCGAAGTTCTCTTCATGCAGTATTCTCATAATTTCATAGAAAATAAAATGGTCATCAACCCCACATGTTACATTGACTTGTAAAGTGGGTCCCATTTCATGAATCTCAATTTTTGGCAACTTTATTGCTCCAGAAGAACTTGAGCAGCCACCACGTGATCTTTTGTTTCCCATTAAACTTTCTTTCTTCTCCTTTGCCAACTTTAGATTTGTCTCTAGCCTCCTTATGTAGTTTATAGCTTCATCTACTTGATCAGGTAATGGTAACGCTAATTCCTGCATTAAATTAAAAATAACACCAAATTAATAAATATATGTGTTATTCAATCCAAGAAGAGGTGAACCTATATGAATATATAGCTACTCTAATTGTAATATAGTACACTCTAAGTGTAAAATGGTTTTGCATCAACAAACGGCCTCAGCTAGCCAATACAACAAAAAGTCATGTGACAATATAATTGTGATTAGATGTCAATGTGTGAGTGTGTGACATAATATTATGGTTACCAATCTCAAAGAAAACTCAATGTCGATTTTTTTTTACAGGAAATTAAACTCAATGTCGATTTATTCTTCACATGAATATACATATATGTATATGAATGTGATTAGAGCACCTTTGGCTTATAAAAAAAATAAAAAATCACCTTTGGATTATAGCTAGGAACAAGAGAGTTGAGTTTAGAAAAGAGGATCTTCATTTGGTTTCTCCTATTTTTCTCAATGATCTTTCTTTCGACTTTAGTTGAAGAAGAAGGTTGACCTCCTTGTTGATTATGATCCATTAAATTTTTGTTACAACAAATAACCTTAAATTGATCGGGATTTAGAATTGTGGTGAGAAGGTTATGATAGGTGAAATATTTATTTATTTATATAAGTGCTTGTAACATATGATATGATTTAGTAGATATATGTATAGCTGGTGATTCAATCACACACATTACACAAGAGTGATGAGGTGGGAGTGCGGTCACCATGAACATGTCATCTCATCACAGACAGCACCCATTTTGCATATATACATGAAAATTTTGAATTCACGTACACACTTGTCTTCTCTCTATTGTGTTGTGCACAATTTTGCCACTTAATTTCTTCATCGTACAGTAAGAACTAGCTAGGAACATTCTACGAAGGCATGATTTTAATAATTGTGCTACAAGTGATCATTTTAAAACGGTATCAGCTGAGGTTTGAATCATACCCCCATATGTGTACAAGATTAATCTCTTATTATTGAGTTTTATCCTCTTGTTATTGAGTTCTCATTAGCTTAACTTAATTGGTAGGAACAATGCAGACCTTATTAGTTTAACTCAATTGATAAGAACAATGCATAATATATATCAGGTTTGAGGTTCAAACCCCGACCACCAAAAAAACTCGTATAACTGAACTAACACTTCTTTTATTTTCTTCGTTTGTTTATTTAAAGAAAAAAAAATTGACACTTTTTGGACGACAATTTGATATCATTTCAGCCGCATTATTATCAAGAAAGAAAAAAAAAATCATTCCATTTGTCTGTTTCAAGATGTGAGAACAGATTGACCCTAAAAATAAATTGATGTGAGATTGGACCTTGCACGCGGTATGGCTGACCCTAATAATACATGTTCGAAAGAATTGGTGAAGCTGAAAGTTTTTAATGTGCCATCATATTATTTATAAAAATTAGTTAAAAATTATAGGAAAAGAAAAAAGTTAAAAGTTTTAACTTTTAGAAAGAAAAAAAAAATTGGTATACAAAGTAGTAAAAAGTCTGATACATTGTGCTCGGTAGTATACATGTTTTTTAAGTTTATTTTCATATAACATTATTGTAAAAGAAATATATAAGTTTATTCTACGAAGACTGGTAAACTATTATATATAAGTTTATCCCCCATCTTACCCCAATTGTGGATTATGTTGTCATGTCTAAAGAAGATAGTACAATTTAGAAATTATTTTTCGCATTCAAGTTTAATATCTTAGCTGATGAATTTTGATTTAATTTTGATTTTTTTTACAAGCGTGGTATTTATATTTATGAATTTGTTAGCATTGGTCCACCAAAAAGGTATGTCAAAACTTGCCCACCTAGTTAATGAAGGTTGAATCACTTATAAGGAATTTGCTCGTATACCTCGTAAAAATATGGTTCATATTGAAAAAAATTAAGTTTCACATAAATTAAAGATAAGATTTGACAAGAGTTTGAGTGGCACCTTTATTTTATAAATCGGTTTTATAATGAAGAGTTAGACTTAATATATATATATAAAAAAAAATTGATATGATATAGAGTTTATCATTGCGGCTAATCATCATTTATATCCACGCATCAAACCTTATAATATTTTATGTGAGGCGGTGTATTGAAAAAAGCAAATTCAACATAGATTAATGGCTAGGGTAAGCTTAATCTAAAAATCTTGATATATAGTACAACTCTCACTAACTTCATGAGGGCTTTTTAGTGTGTGATTATATTTAATAACATTGGATGAACCTCAAGGTTTACTCTAATTAGATGAGTCTTTGTAATACATGACTCACTTAAATTCTTTAAAGGAGAAAGAAAAAATTTGCCCACCTAAACCTCTGTTGCCTTTAATAGAATTTTTTTTCGGTTAAATATATTTTTGACCTCTATAAATATACGAACTTTTTATTTTAGTGTCTCTAAAATTTGTTAGATTTTTAGTCCCCAAAAGTTTTTCATCACCACTTTTAGTCTTTACCTTTTAGACATCTTATGTATAGCTTTCATATTTTTAAAAAAAAAAAAATCATAAATAGGTAGAATATTATGACAATTTCCAAAAAAATTAAACTTTTTGAAACAAAACATGAATTAAATATGAATTTTAAGCACCAACAACATAAAAATGTAAATAGCCTCAAATAGAGATAATCTTATTTCAGACGTTATTAGATACTAAATATGGTCAAGTCTTCTAACCACGACTCAAACTTTCATTTACATTGTTATGTGAAACTACCATCTATATGTTGGGGTGTTTAAGGGTCAAGAAACAATGAATCCAGGAGACACCACATCTCCATCCAAAGCTTTAAGGTATGAGGTATATGGGCCACCTCTATTATAAATCCAACATTTTACTTATTCATCGGTGACGTGAGACTTAACCACTCGTGTATATAATACTCACTTGAAACTAAACAATCTCCCCCACAATTTGAGTCCATCTCTTATTACAAGATCCATTTTAAGATTCGCTCCTGCTCTTGCATCAAGCCGAATTAAGGCTCTGACACCATGTATTGAGAAGTATGGGATCACGGAAGAAACAATGGGCATGATGCTTCAAGACCGAATGAGAGGGAGAAGTCACATCTTCACCTTAAAATAAAATGATACATTTGTTTCCATTGTTGTCACCGACAATCATAATTCAAAAGAATCGTCATACTCCACACTCCACGTATAATCACTTGAAACAAAACCACTCAAGAATTTTCACATTGCCTTCATTAATAATCATAGTTCAAAAGAACCCTAGAGGTGAGAGTGTGGTGTCTCCCTCTCTAATTAGTTTTAACTTTGCTTTATGTCAGTTTAGAATACCCATTTGTGGGTTGCTCTCTTGTTGTTAGAATCATCATAGTTTGTAATTATTTGATGTTTTCTCAGTTCTAAAGATACAATAAAACATTGATTGTAACCTTTTATTTTGATAGTGGACGTTTTTGGTTGGACAAAGTCCCATGATTTTTTTAGGATTTTTCCACGTTTAAAATTCTAATGTACTTTCATTTACAATTTTTACTCTTTTTTATTGTTGTCATGGTTGGTGTTGGTTGTGGTTTGTAATTTGGTTGTTCGGGTTCCATTAAAAAGAGATAAATTAATGATTTCATATATTTTGTTTGCGCACTCTGGTGCCAACAATTTGTTGGTTTATGGTTTATGTAAAGATCTTTAATATTTAAAAAAACAATTATTGAAAATTGAAACCAAAAGACAATAAATGAAATGTTTATAATACTTAGATGTGTACTCGTATACTCAAAATACAGAGGTGTTTGTATCAGATGTCGATTCTCCGGTGATACTAGCAGAAATATACCCACAAAGTATCGGGATTAATTATTTTAAAATATTTTATAGGATATTCCGCATGTACATAAGGATACTTATAAGATACTTCATAAATTCACATTTATATATCCTAGAAAAAATGAAAGTTAAAAATACAATGCTGTGAAAATTTAGTGGAGATATATACAGTTCAAATTTAGATATGTATAGTAGAATTTTTTCTTGATGAACCGCTTAAAATTACACTTTTTGTGGATGAAGAGATTCAATGAATATATATATATATATATATATATATATAATTTTTGTCGATATTTTAACATATGAATGAAGATATAATATGATTTATATGAAGAAAAAAAATTATTTTGATCACATGTATTATTTTTAAAAAAAATTGTGGCTTTCAATGTAATATAATAATGAAGAGTAATCAATATTTATTTTTCTCAAGTATTTTACATGCATACATATAAGTTTTAGTATAAAAATTTTGTTAACCTATTGTATCCCAAATTTTTAAAATTATTATGTGTATTTGTATTGTATCGTACTCTCATTGGTACCATGTATTTGGGCTTTGTAGCTTCCAATTTAGGTGGTGTTCGTTGTAGCTTTCCTTTTTTAGAAGTGGTATATACAGTGAAGGAATTAGTCATGAAATTTTTCGAAAGGCTTGCCGTCAATATTTAAATGGATCTTGGTAAATAAAATTTAATTACTATAGTTGTCAATGATAGGAAATAATTATTTTTCTTTAAAAAAACAACTCATTTATTATTAATTTAACGATTTGGTGTACCGATACACCCATATTTATTGGGTGTACCATAGAAATTGCCTTCAGTTTTTCTATGAATTTCAATGTTTGTGCGTTGTTCGCGAGTTACATTTTCGTTGTATACCACATTTTCCTTTGAGCAATGCTATTTCACCCAAGAATTAAATTTCTCCCTGGCCGAAAAACAGGGGAGGTGGTGGGGTATAGTTTGGAGAAGATATTAAGAAAAAAGTAACTCGTGAAACTTTCGGGAATGATTCTCACTATGATAACTAGCAATATCCTTTTCCTTTTTATTATCTTGTTCAATTGAATCTATGTATTGTGAAAAGAAAAAAATTATTAATGAATATTCGTTAATTTGATTTTTTGGGTCTTTCGCTGTTTCAACGACTTTACAAAGACTTTTCTCAACCAAAAAAACTTTACACGGACTTCAAATACTTTAATAATTCAACAACATATACTCATCACATGAAAAACGTACCATGTTATGAGGAAAGTATAATATTTTGAGGGAAAGGAAAGTATAGTACGTTATGATCTTTCCATGAAAAACGTACCATTTTCCTCTTTACTCTTTTTATTGCGCTAATGTATAATGATTACGAATTGTAGTTTTTATGAAATTTTGTTTGATTTTGATTAAAATTATATGTATAGATATTTTACGCTTTAATATGTAACAAATTATATTTATCTTTTTCAATGACGTCAACAATATAACAAAATCTTAATATGTAACAAACTAACTATATTTATCTTTTTCAACGACATCAACAATATAAAAAATATAATCTCTTAGAAAAAATATAACAAATATATTAATCCCTCTTTTTAGGGTAAATTTTGTGTTCCTATTTAACTGTTTTTGATATTTTAAAGGTACGATTTGTCAATTATACCCTTTGTCAATTACTTTTATCTTTCTCAATAAAACTAATTAATGTTATCTATTTGAAAAACTAAAGTTTTTTTTTTTTAAACAAAGTTTTTGTTTTTAAACAAAGTTTATTTCTTGTTATCTTTAAATTTAAACAAAATTTTGTTCCAAACAATGACTTCAAGATGAGTAAAAATTCTATAAATAAGATGAGTGACGGTTGTTAAAAATTTCAAGTGTGACTCTAGCATTGGTTGAAGCCATAGTTGAAGTCTTAACTTTAATTAAAAGGTTTTGGAAGAAAGTTAATTTTTTCTTAACTTTTGATTAATGTGAAGTTTGAACAATTTTTATATTGATTTAAAATAATTAAAAATATGTGCACAATATTTAGAAAATTGACAATTGTTTGTTATGAGAGAGTGCGTAAAAAAAAGGAATTTGTTGGAGAAAAAGATAATAACCGACAATTGTTTGTTACGAGAGAAAAATAACATATTAAATTTATTTGAAAGATAAAGTGTGTGCAAAGATATAGAAATTTATTGGTGGATTAAAATGAGGGTATAATATGAAGAAAATATGCAAAAATACACATCATTATTTTTGTGTTAATTTTCTAAAAAGACGTTTAAAAAGAAACGGAGGGAGTATAAATTCTTTTTAGAATGAAAAATATGATATAAATTCTTATATTTTTTAATAGTTTGTTTTTTTAGCAACTATTATATAATGAAGTGTAGATTAAAAAAAAAGGACAATTAAATCCTAATAATAAAAAAAAAAAAAGGGACTCCTCTAAAAAAAGGGGGAAACAATTTAAGAATAGGAAAAAATAAATTTTTTTTGAGAAATTGCTAAAGTAGTAGTTCAAGTGCCCGTAAATAGTATTCCAAACCTTTGTATACTCTAATCAAGTTATGATTTTACCACTTTAAGTGAAAACCGTTGATAACTGTTTGGTAAAAATAGCGGATAGCTGATAAGCTAGCCGATAGCTTATAGCTTATAGCTGATGACTGATAGCTGATAGTTTATAATTGATAAACTAGTTGAAGTGTTTGGTACAATTAGCGGTTCAATTAGCTGATAGGTATAAAATGACATAAAAAGACATTTTTAATTTATAATAAAATTAGCATCATTAATATTAAAATATTTAAAATTTTGGTAATTTAAATTTATTTAATATGTATTTTATATAATAGTTAATATATCTTTATTTTATATTCAGTGTTTATTTTCATTCCAGTATACTTTATAAAAAATTAAATAAACATAATGATAAAATATAAAAAATAAAATGTTTAGACGTAACAATAAAAATTATGCATCTTTGTAAACGAAACGAAAAAGAAGACGGAACAATAAAACTAAACGTAGCTCTTTAACGAACCAAAAAAAAAATAAATTAACGAACCATATACAATTAAAACATATATATTTTACTTGAAATTATAAAGGATAGAAAAGGGTTTTAGATAAAATAGTAAGGGTAAAAGTGGAAGAAAAAACAATAAGCTATAAGCTATAAGCTCAAACGCTACTTGGAATAGCGTCTGAAAAATAGCTTATAAGCTCGTGAAATAAGCTATAAGCTCGTGGTGAAAAAACATTACCAAACAGAGCTTTTTTGGTCAAACAAGCTTATAAGCTATTCGCTATAAGCTATAAGCTAATTTGCTGGCCTTACCAAACAGACCCAACATAAAGTTAACCTATTAATTTGTGTATTAAATATTACAAATCGAAAGGAAGTTGGGAGGTCCTATAAAAAACTCCAAAACAACATTCAAGATAGAGAACTCCAAAACTGCATAATGATGTGAATCGAGCTTCAGTGAGTTCTAATATACCGTCAAGAAGTACATGAAACTACATTATTGGAGGAATATTACATAAACATGTAGATGCTCCAGAATAGTACTTTTTTTGACTAAGTTCCAGAATAGTACTTGAAACTACATTATTGGATGAATAGTACCTAAACATGTGGATGCATCGGAATTTTTCCCTCCTGTCCTTAAAACATAAAAAGTCTGAATAGTTTTCTTAGCATTGAAGGAAAGTCATTCAATGTCAAGGATTATTCAGTTAAATATCAACAATTTTTTACTTTTACAAAAAAAATCTATTACATACGGAGAAAAAAATGTATCAAAACGGTACCAATAATAAAATACATGTTTCTTTGAACAAATCAAAATAACAATAAAATACATGTTAATAACTTAGTAGTAACAATTATATAACTATGTCCCTTTGAAAAAAATTATATATCTAAGTAGACGGTGGTTATTTGAATGCTAAAGGTGAAGACTATATATCATACAAGTTTGTCATGTATTGCAATGGATAATGTATATGTCATATTTTTATGGTAGTGGTACTTACTTTCTAACGGATCAAATACGCATTTAAATATGATGAGATTTAGATAGGGACTAAGTTGGCCGATTTCTTCGTAGGAATTAAAAAATTGTTTTATTCATCTGAATGATCAATTGGATTTCACAACTTTTCTCAAAAATTAAAATAGTCTTCACTTCTTTTTTCATTAATAGGAAATGAAATGACACTTTAGAGTTTACAGCATTTACCCACCAATTGCACCAAACAATTGTGCTACATTTGTTTTTTATGGAACAATTGTGCTACATAGCATTGAATATTACACAAAGTGGCATACGAGGGTCAAAATTCATTTTTGAAATAGATGCAAAAAAAAAAAAATTGTTTTTGAAATATTGTGTTTTTTTAGCAGTGAAATATAATTTTTTTTAGATAGACGAAATAGCAAAGTCATTATAAACTCACACACAAATAGAGGTACTGAGGTTTGGCCTAACAATTTCAGCATTTTGTCAGTTGAGTTAAGACTTCTAAATATATAATTTATTATTATGTTGTACTTATTAGAAACGTGGTCCAATTTGTGTCGCTAAAAGTTTAATTTTAAATCAAGATTTTTTTTTCATTCATTGGATATTAGCCAAAATGACATACAAGGGTCAGTATGGCACCAAATTTTCGAAAGAAATATAATAATAACTAAATAGAATTCAAAAGAAGACTAAAGATTTCATAAAAAACAAAAAGACTAAAAGTTAAATTGCTTTTCACGATTTTGGATGGAATAGTATTGAATATCTATCATGTTGTCGTTTAAAATGATAGTGGACTTTGTTATATATAAAAATAAGGTTTAAATAAGTTTTTCGTTCCTACAAATAATTACCATTTAAATTTTCGTTTCTGAAGTTACTACTCATTTCAATATGCTACTACAAAATTCATTCATTTGATTTTTGGTCCTAATTAGATTTTTTTGCTGAGGTGGACTGTCATTAGCGGCGTGGTGCCCATGTGGCATGTAATGATTGGGCGAGGTAATTAGCTTAAATAGGTCTTTCGTCCCTGCAAATATAAGTCATTTGAATTTTCATCCCTGAAGTTACTAAACAGATGTAATTAGGACCAATTTTCAAATGATTAATATTTGCAATGGCAAAATGGAAGGATTAGTAACTTCAGAGACGAAAATTCAAATGACCTATATTTGCAGGGACGAAAAACCTATTTAAATCAAAAAATAAAAATAAAAACTAGTTTCGTATTTTCTGTTTCAAGTAGCCTTGGTTTAAAAATTCAACTTTTTAAAATGAATAAGTGTAGTGTCTGACGTACTAACCATGACCACTACTTAGATTATGCAATGTTGTTAAGTTAAGCTTACGGTAACTAGTTTCAAACTTTTGAAGTTAATTTTTTTTAGCGGAACAAAAACAATTTTCTCTCATTTGGATAGGTAAATTCAAATGGAATCTGTGTTATTTCTAGAAAAAATGGTTTTAGTAATTCAAAGTTTGTCAGAACATATATAAAATTTGATCAAGAATTGTTCTATACAAAAATTAAGTTCGAATTTTCCAAAACCATTCGTAATTAAGTTGAGCTAACCACTTAAAGTCATTGCTAGAGAAATGTAAAATGTTCGTGCCACTTGTGCTTCATTCTCCTGCCTGCATGATCTAGTAAAATTGGGTCTTTAGAAAATTGCTCTTGTCACACACAAAATGGCTCACATGCACCAATAAAAGACCAAAAACCTCCAACGACGATTAAATCATGTTGGCATTGATTTGGCGGTAGTAAACTGTCATTTCCGCAACGGCAATTAACTACGTTGCAATTTGAACTTATTACATAATGGAATAGCAACCCTCGCAATATGTTCAAAACATAATAAATAAATAAAAACACAACAAAGCTCCCTCAAACCAACTCCATCCATTCTCTCCATTTTTCAAGCAACCCATCAATCAAATTACAAGCAAGTGTTCTAAATTCATATTGTTATTTTCTTTTTATATGTTAGTTATTTTGAATTAAAATGGTGAAATGTTAGTGTTTAGGGTTGAAGAAAAAAGTTATTTTTTTTTTAGTTTGTAATCATATATTCAAATGTTGTGAATGTCAATGTTGTTTAGAGTATGTTTAAGTTCAATATGGTTGTTTAAAAATTGAAATAACACAATGAATCAATGTTGTATGTCTAAATGAGATCAAACCATTACTAAACGAAATCAAACACCCATATCTACAATTTTTATGAAGGAACCTAAATCCAATTTGATACAGAGAGGGGCGGAAAGATGGGTTTTTCTAAACCTAACGAGAGTGCATGATTGTGCTGACCTCTGTGTAATATTTTGATTATAACTCACGTTTTAGACGTCCTATTGGAGTCACTCCAAAGCCACATGAAAGCTAACATTCATATCTACAACTTTCATGTTTAGATCAGAACCCAGTTCAGAAAATACAATAGAACAGTTGGTTTTACTAAGTCTGGGAAAAGAGCACGACCCTAATGACCCCTGTGTAGTATTAAGATCATATCTTGAGTTTTAGATGTCGTAATGAGGTCAAACGAACGGCCAATTAAAGCTAACATTCATAGCTATAAATTTCATAAAGGCACGAAAACCTAATTCTGAACAGAAAAGTCCCGATTTTTGTTTTTGTTTTTATTTTCGGTTACAAAAATCGTAGATTTTCTACGATTTTGACTTAAGGGATCTTTCCTAACTCCGTTTCGACCCTAAACTCGCCAAAATCGACCCTAATTTTCATTTACCCTATCATTCAAACACTAATCCTTCGTTAACCTACCGTATTATCCACTCATATTAAGACTAAAAACTCAATCAAAAACCTAAACTAGTTATCTTCAACTCTCATCTTTCAATTCGTTCATCATCATTCTATCATCAAAATTCACATCATAACAACAAAAACATATTAAAATTTTAGACAACCCTCCCATCATAGATTAAGATATCATGAAGTGCAAAGATTCTCTCCCTTACCTCGAATCCTTCGAAATCTTCGGTTTGGTTTGATGTTGATGCAACTAGGGTTTTCCTTTTCCTCTGCTCCATTCTTCTTCTTTTTCCACGTTCAGCAATACTGACTCCATAACCTCTATATTTTTATATTTATATTCGAATTGATCACTCGTTGTGATCCTTTCTCTCCTCAGCCCACTTACTCTTTTACTCCATCTCTCCCCCACTTATTTAAAACTTATATTTTACACATCCTGACTCTATCATTCTTATGTTGATTCATATGTTCATTTTATTTAATTACTCATACTATTTCCCGATCATCATCAATATTCTATTTTTCTCAACAAAAAAATAACACTAAAGTGAAAGCAACATCAATAATAATGTTAACCAAAACTTCACTTATCCAACTTCATGAAATTAATTAAAAATAGAAAATTGGGGTGTTGCACTCACTGCCTTGTCTGAGAGGTGGCATGAGGAGACTAGTAGTTTCCATTTGCTTATGGGGGGATGATCGTCACATAGGATGATGTCGTGTGTCTATTACATATCCCCATTGAAGGGAAGATGTTGAGTCACGGTAAAAAGGTCTCCCAGAAGAAGGTAGTTGTAGGTAGTTGTGTTTATGGCTAAGTTAATTGGTGTTTCTAAGGTTGTTGCTATCAAAGAGTGTGCCAAAGAGTATGATGCTCATATCACTTATCCTTGGCTAAGGCAAATTTATGAGCAGCACCTTACTAGAGATACTAATTTGGAACTCCAGCTAGGAGGGAACAAATCGTGGAGAAAGATAATTGTTGATTGTGATGTGTGAGGTGTTTCTTACTATATCTGCTCGGATGTGCGTTGTTCACTAATAAGAGAAATAGGCACATCAAGTTGATATATCTTGAGGCAATGAGGAACTTGAGTACAATAAATTAATGGTCATGGAGTGGGATTTCCCTGGCTTACCTTTATCATAATCTTAGCTACACTACTAATGCCGCAAAAAATCATTGGGGGGATACATGTCCTTACTACAAGTAATAATGTATATTTGTTATGTTTGTGTATCTGATTTTATATTTCTTCTAGTAAAATGTTAATATAAGTTCATTTTCAGACATGGGTTATTGAGCATTTTACAAAATCATTTACACCGTTCGTGTTTCGTTTGTTCCATCTGCCATGTCTGGTTTCGTCTCTTTGCTCATACTACCCCCAAATGTTCCACTTGAGAAAACTTTTCAATGTTCATTTCTTTGTTTCTCTCATGAAGCTTCCTTCTTTTATCCTCCACCCTAATGATGTCTTCATTAATCACCTCCATATTTTCTTCCTCAATAGTCTCCTTCTTCTATTCTAAGTTATTTAAGCTTTTTTCGTATGATGAGATTTGGGTTCTTCATTAACTCAGCAATAATACTTTTTCCACTCGTGGTTAGTGTTGTAACTAATGAGTTTGATATCATATTCAATTGATTATTTGTTTCTTTTACCCGCTGCAATATGCATGCTACTCCCCTCCTCCTCTTCTGTTATGGCTTCTTGTGGTCTTGCCCTACTCGACTTCCTCCCACCAAACCCCTTCGATTAGGTATGGACGCGTAACTTTGGCCCCCACTTTCTAAAACCATCGTCCTTGATTGAATCATATAGCATGTAACACGAATCATCTATGTGCCCTAACAGTTCGCAATAATAACATAATATTCCAAGGCATTCATACTTCAATTGGATTTCGACAACCTTTCCATATTTCTTCTTCAACTTCCTTGTTTTTTTCAGAGGCCTTCTCACGTCTAACATCACTCGCACCCTCGTAAATTTCCTCTATGTTTGGGAACTATTATTTGGGTCGTATTCTAGGAACTCTCCCATAGCATTTGTGGTTTGCTTCCCTACTTTCTCAGACATATACCCGGTTAGTAACTAATGTATTTGAACCTAAAAAGGAACGCCATATAACGCCACCTGAGACAGTGTCTCCTCTCCCACCATTGATCCCAAAACTAGCATATGCTTTCCAAAAATCAACGCCACAATCATAATCAATTGTTGGCTTGCTGTGAGAAAATTGATGTGAAAACGGGATGTTTGTATGGTTCAACACGAGTTTTTGTATGTGAAAAACAAAGGTACTGTGAAAACTGTCGTGAAAACGAGTTGCTATGTGTGAAGAGTTCAGGTATGCTTCATTCACCACTTGCTCCATTTAGTCCATTTAAGACTTGGATGCAAGACATGTGGCAAAAAAACAATCAAGGGCTGAGATTTAAAATTAAAAAAAATAAATATTTGTTTAATAAAGATACAACTTCTCTTTCATGATTAGTCTTCCCTCTCCCTGTTACTACTGTTACGGTCTGCAAGCTCTATCTTCTCCCCTCTCCTCTCATCACCTCTCGTCATCACCCCCGTCGCTGCCTTCTTAGTCAATCACGGTGTAACTGTTAAGTGCATAATGAAGCATACAAAAGTTCTTAATTTCTTGAAGATCTGGTTTTCTCTCTCTTCACAAATATTGGTATAACAGGCACAGCCAACAACCATTACCGACAGGATTTATGCACTATGTACAACGATCTGCATATACCATTCAATCAACAAAATGAAAATAGAGATTGCAGCCGTAACAGTAAAAAGGCAAAGTGGGTGAATGAAGGAACATAAATTGCATTTTTATTTTATTTTTATTAAACAAATATTTATTTTTTAAATTTTAAATCTCAACCCTTGATTGTTTTTTTTGCCACATGTCTTGCATCCAAGCCTTAAATGGACTAAATGGAGCAAGTGGTAAATGAAGCATACCTGGACTCATGTGTGAAAACTAGAGTTTTGCGGAAACTAGGGTTTTCCTCTCACTCAGAGAGAGAATCACCTCCTCATAGAAAGAAAAAGGCAATCGCTATGAACAGACACAGATGCACCTTATGTGCATTGAGGTCAATTGACCCCACTTTTTAATTTTATTTCAACTAGTAATAGGAAGATTTTATAACTTGACCCCACTTTAAATTGGACGTTGACCCCATATAACAAAATTAATACTCTTTTCAGTCACATTTATTAACAAAAACTATTTTTTAGGTTCTTTGCATACCTAATGTATTTGATATATATTCAATGAACCTAAAGAATAGTTTTTTTTTTTTTTTTATGAATATGACTGAAGGGAATACACTAGATGAAAAGCAAAGTCATATTGCAAACTAATTTTATAGTATACTCCCCCCGTCCCTATATCTAAGCATCCATTTAAATTTATTTTTGCCCCTAATTGTAAACCCCCTTTTCAAATTACTAGAACCATTTATTACTTTTTTCCTAACCATACCCTTAATCAATACAACTAACTTGTCTTGAAATTTGAAAAGTCAAATTTAATACACATATAAACAAAGGACAATTTGGTAATATTAACACACAAAACAGACACATTAATTACACTGACAACTTTTCTTAAGAAATGTGAATAAAACAAAGGGGGGTTACATATAGGGACGGAGGAAGTATTTCTTAAAAGAGTTTTTCTATCATGTGCAATTGCACATGTTAAGATGTTCAAAATAGTAAATTTGTTTTGGAACTTGTGCATTTTACATTAAATATATGACTTTCTAAATAAAATAGCAGTATTACTTTCATATTTTCTACTATAATCTTACGTATATGCATTGACTCCGTTTATTGAAATTTTTGGATTCGTCCCTGGCTATGAATAGAAGACAACTAGTGCCATGCGTATCAAGTTCGATGATCTCTAAATATTACTTGAAGTCGCGCATCTAATTTGCGGCAACAATCATCGAAGATTTGAAGGCGAAAAGTTCTAGATTTTTTCATTTTTTATAAGAAATGACCAATTCAAATATTATACAATAATTAGAATGAGACCCGCGCAATGCGCAAGATTACGATGACTTATTTAAGTATTGTTCTATTAGATACAGCTGAGACAATAACATGAGGCTTAACAAAAATTAGTAGTGAAATTTAACCGAAAAGAAATATGTGTCTGAATCATGAAAAAGTAAAGAACACACTAGAAATCTTCGATTTTCCTGTGAAATTACCTGTGGATTTTTGCAAACTTTCCCCACAAACTCATTTCTTGCTGTTTTTGCCAAGGATTCTAGTTTCCAACTAATACCTTCGTGGGTAATTGTTTCTTGAGGATTTTAGAAACCGCATGAAACTTACCTGCAAAAATTTCTATGGACAAAGTGAAATTAATCTGCAGGAAACTTTTGGTTAGGGTGGAGTCGAATTTTGATGCCAGCGACATTTCCTACAAACATACCGTCGGTAAGTCCGCAGCAAAAAACCGCAGGAACATCCCCATGAAATTAAGATCAACAAAAACATCGCAGGAGAGTATATCTTTTCGCAGGAAAATATTCATTAAAATAATCTTCAAAATCATATTTGTTTTCAAATCTAAAACAAATGAGTTATCAATCTTTCTGTGACATTTGTTGTGAATGAGTTTAAGTTCAAAATTTTGCAATTAGAAAATTACATAAATTCTATCATAAAATTCAAATGAAGTTGGTAGTTCTCTTTAACCTTGTATAAAGTTGTGTTTCTCCTAAATCTAATTCTTTAACAATTTGAGTAACAAAAACTTTTGTAATAGCAAGATCGGCCAAAAATAAGCAAAATATCGAAGAAGAAAAAACATTACCTGCGGATTTTTCTACGTATATAATAAGACTTTGGTTTTCCTAGGAATAAGGATTAAGTAAGACTAGTTTTCCTGCGGATTTTCTTAGGATTTTGCTGTGGAAAATCTCTGTATGTAATTCCGCAGGATTTTGCTGTGGATTTTCCTTAGGATTTACCTGCCAAGTTTGAAACCGCATGAACTTTCATTTATGACGAAATGTGTAGCAAAATCCTCCTGTATTCCTGCGGATATCTAATAGTGGAAAGGTGAAGTAAGTCTAAAAGATACCAGCCAAGTATCTACGCTTTCGTGTCCTTTTTTCTGTGGTTGGGACTTTATTAGTCCTATATTTTAGCTTGCTTGATTTTATAATTCTTAAATCGTGTATGAGAAAGCGCTCTTTGTTAGATTATATTATACGAAGTGTCTATCGATATCTATTTTGTTTGAGGTCCATTAGATTTTTGTTTCAAATGATGTTGTGATTAGCCTTCATTTGGTTCTTTGGTTTCTTGTATGTTTTTTATCATTGTTATCATCATCATCCTCCTTATATTCATCTTCGTCTTATTCTTGATCCTCTTTTTTTTCTTGAATTGTTGAAGGTGATAAGGGTTCCTGGATGTAATAAGTAAATTGTTATGACTATTTTTTGAAAGGTAACGCAGTTAATACTTATTTTGTTTATACGTGTGATTGTAGTTAAAATAAAATTGCATGCTTGATAGGTGTAACCGTGTAGATTTTTTACCCAATACTAATTAATTAATGACATTAAAAATGAAAGCGTGTAGGAATTAAAAAAGCAATTGCGCAAAAAAGAATGCACCAGCCGGGAATCGAACCCGGGTCTGTACCGTGGCAGGGTACTATTCTACCACTAGACCACTGGTGCTTGTTGTTGTCAAAGTTCATCTGTTATATTATTTGACTTAGTTTTCTTTTTGCGTCCTAATTTTACTCTTCAAAGTTATGGACCTATCGCAATACATGATGAAAAGGACAAAGTGAAATGACTTGTACACGTACGTTTTTATTTATTTTGGGCAACAAGAAAATGAACTTTCCCAAACTAATTTGGATAGAGCATGATTAAGACCCATTAAACGTTTCATGACTAGTTACAATTTGACTTTTCCATCTTTGAAGACTGAAGACGGAAGACTACAAGCCATAATTACTATTTCTAAAATACTAAGTCATATTTTAAATTTCACAATTGATTATAATGAACAATGCATGGGAGCTTAGAATAGTCAAGTAAATGTATTTTTTATTTTTTATCATGGTGGTCTCATTAACAAGAATTATTTTTTGAAAGAATTATGACCACTAGATTTTGTAGCTCTATCCAAGGTAACAATGGCCCGCTATATTAGTGATATAAAGGTTAGTTATATGAAATGTTAGTTAAATTAATTAGTATAGAAAAGTGAAAAAGAAATAATATTGGTTATGAGATAATTGCTACATTATTTGATAGTACATTAATGTTTATATTAGCCAATTAGGCAAATTAACTCCTACTTAATCTAATTAATATGTATATCATTAGTATACCACGTGAAATGTTTTTTTGCTTTTTTTTCTCCATCATTTAACAAACATCTTTGATTATTTTGGTTCGGTTTGAATTCAATCATCATAATCATTAGTTTGGTTCATACCCCAGTAGCTGCAAATTATTAGACAGTTCTTCTAAACTATAATACGGAACAGCACAAAATATGTTTTTTTTTTTTTTTTGTATATCTGAAGTAGACATGGCAACGGGGCGGGTTTAAGCATCCCCGCCCCCGCACCCGCTTGCATGCACCCGCCTCACACTCAACCCCACTTTTAATGGGGACGGGTCTCCCGCCCTGCCCCCCACGAAAACTCTATTTTTTATAAAATATTAAAAAAAATGCATATTTTTTCATCTTTTCATAGCAATAAAATACAATAATTATATTAATAATTAAATATCCAATAATTTTTTTTTAAAAGAGTAAAATAAATATAATAATTATGTTTCTAAAGAGTAATAATATATTAAAATAGTTTGGTGTTTATGGAAATAAGATTAAAAAATTTAATAAAGTAAATTTCAAAAAGCGGGTGCGAGGCGGGGGTAAGCATCCCCCGGCCCTGCCCCCACCCCCAACTAAAAACTCAGATTTCCCCCACACTCGCATCCGCACCCAGTTAAATTAGCTTTTCCCCATTAAATTTGGGGCGGGGGCGGCCGGAACTGACGGGGGTGGACTTAGTTGCCATGTCTAATTTGAAGTATTGTTTGGGGTGTGAAAAGTTTGTTCAAAATATCAAACAATAAAATTTTGTCCAAAAAAGATATTGTTTAGTATATTTCATCTCACAATTAAATATCATTGTCATTTCTCATATCGTGAACAGCCATTACAACGTAGTTTATATTTATCTTGTTGGTACATTCAACGTGGTTTATATTTTATTACAACATGGTTTATTTTTTATTATCATTATTTCATAAACTATGATAACATTTCACGTTCATGGGGCAATGAGTTGGGGGAGGTGGAATTGGAGTTGTGAATTTTATTGGAGAAGATAACTTTTTGTGTGGAAGGAAGAGTTTTATCTCTTTTGGTTGGTCTTTTAAATTCAATTCAAATCCTAACCATAAAAAATAAATGGAGGTGTCATTATGTTGATACAGATGTTACAGTTATTTCAACTTCATCATATAAGTAAGTTAGACGCCGCGTCTTAACTTAAAATTTTAACGCATTAGATTTATGTATAAATTTTTTGATTGGTTTGGAGTTTTCGGTTATACCAAAGAGTCCATTTGAAATGAAAAAAAGTAATAGAAAAGGTATAATGAAAAAAAGTTATAGAAAAAAGTTTAATAATGAAAGATAAGAGTTCTTTTTTTTAATAATGCACTATAAGCTCAAATTTGATTATTTTTTCTGATTGTTGGTATATTATTATTTTTTGTTGTAAATACTTTAATGTTATAAATCAATGTCATCTGGTCATTTTTTATGAATTTCGTAATATATATTTATTTATATGTGGAAATCATTAATCAAGTCACTCTCGTTTGATTTTTAATAAAAATAAATTCTAAAAGTCACTTTAACTAACCCACTTAGTACTTACCTTCCATTTGACATCTCACGTCTGTTTATTGTTGGATCTTTGTCGGACGATATATTTTTTATAATTTGACCCAAAAAAATCATATGTTTCTTGGACTAATTTTAATCTTGATATTTTTTTTTGAATATCACTCTTCACCTAGCACAAAACACTTCCGCCCAGCCAAACTACCCAAAATGCCCATGCGCAAGTTATGCGCCCTGCGCAAGTTAACTCACGCACCCTTTGGCACGTGCGCAAGTTAACTTGCACACGTTGGCCGGTGGTCAAAACAGATGATCAAACGTTTTTGGACGGTGGTCAGTTGTTCAACATTCAATCTACACGTTTTTAACACCATTTACACGTTTTTTTTTACCACATTTATATTTTTTATAACTTATACTACCATTCTCACCTATAAATACCCCTCCATACTTCCATATTCCCTCACACCATCTCACTTTCTCTCCCTCCTCACTCTCTCCCTCTATTTTTTTTTCCTTTCAATAGTTTATAGTCATTTCAGGTAAATGGTGATCAGTTTTGAGGAAAATGGTGAGTAGCCGACTTGGGAAAGTGATCGACCCTTGAGATAAAATTATATTTGCTTCTTTTTACCCAAAATCTTTTTACCGTGGGTAAAAAGAATCTTCTTGGGGTATAAAAAGAATCAGATTTAGATTTAGCTCAAGGGTTGATTATGTATTCCCCTAAGAAGGCTGCTCACTATCTTCCCCAAGATTGATCACTATTTACCCCAAGTGGGTAAAAAAAAAATTTACCCCAAGAAGGTAAAAAGAAAATAAGTAGATTATTTAGTGAATTCAAATAAATGTATCAATTATTGTACCAATTCTATTAATAAAATGAGATGTTGTTATATGTATTTATTTTTACTTATATTTGCTTTTATTTTATGTTTATGATTATGTATTGAATAAAAAAATATTCTATTTAATGGTATCGAATTTATTTGTATCAAATTTATTTATATCGGATTTATTTTCTAATTTTGTATTTATTATCATATTGAATAAATAAATTCGAATAAAAAGTCTAATTAAATTCAGCGTGGAATCGAATAAGGAATTCTAATAAATAAAATCGAATAAAGTTGCGTATTGAATAAATTCGAATAAAAAGTCTAATTAAACTCAACGTGGAATCGAATAATGTTGCGTATTGAATAAATAAATTCGAATAAAAAGTCTAATTAAACTCAACATGAAATAGAACAAAGAATTCTAATGAATAAAATCGAATAAAGTTGCGTATTGAATAAATTCGAATAAAAGTTACATTTAAATTACATTACATAAAGTTCCTAAATATGGTCTATCGTTACATGACATTACATTCGGAATTGCACCTTTCAACTACAACAATTGTGTTACCTCTGAATGGTGCAAATTCAAAGTTGCTAAGCAGCAGGACTCCACCATCCGTCCTGAAAGTGCTTTTGTTCCATTCAAAATGTTAAATTCTCGTTGGTCTTGGTTTTAAATGATAGTATCCAAGTGCCAACAGAATGATGTCCATACCTTGACACTTCAATACCATCATTTAAATGAAGCCAACAAGAATTTAACATTTCGAATGGAACAAAAGCACTTTCGGACGAATGTTGGAGTCCTGCCGTTTAACAAGTTTGAATTGCCCCATCCAGAGTAACACAATTGTTGTAGTTTGAAGGTGCATTCCCTACCTAATCACGACCGCCACCTAATCAAGATCTTTTGGCGGAATCAGACTTTTGATGATATCTTCAGCTGATCTCACCAACGTTGCTCGCATATTGATCCACTGAAACATGGTGTGCTCCCAGAACATGGTCATCACATTTTCGTCGTTCGTCAATTCCACCCAAGTGAATGATATTCTTCCATCGTCGAGCATTGGACGTTTATACCGAACGTATTCCACCTTCCTTATGTCTCGGGGGTTGACTCATTTGTTGAATTCATCCAGCTAATCCTTGAGACCTCTTAACGTTACACCAAGGCACCGAACCTTCAACCTCTGAGGTTCTCCGCCGTTGAATTGTGCACGGACGTCGATCCATCCTGCCATTGTTTCAAATCTACACAATAAGAAATTAAAAATAATCAATGAAAATTCTCTAAAACAAACCCTAAATCTTAAAAAAAAATCTCTAAAACTCAAAACCTACAACATAAACATGCAAACATCTAAACATTTAAGCAACACACATCATTTTCATGTAAACATTGTATGATTTCTTGACAAAAAAAACAAAAATTTAAACAAACCCTAAATCTTAAAAATTTCTAATTTAAGAGAAAAAATCTAACATAAAGGTTGATTGTGTTTGATTATGAAAACTTACTTGTTATCGAAGTGTGGTTTGATTTAAACTTGAAGGAATTTTGGATTTGGTGATTTTAGAGAGATTTTGGAGAATTTTTGAGGTTTAGGTGATGAATGAGGCGTTCTGCCTTGTATAAGACAGATTGCTGCGCGAGTTAACTAGCGCTGCGCTAGTTAACTCACGCAGCGCATGTTAACTAGCGCACACTTTTATACATCCGCTAGTTAACATGCGCAGAGGCAAAATCGTCCCGCCTGTAAAGCGGGAGTGTATTTTGCAGGGGGAAAGTGGCTTTCATTTTTTTTTTTTTTACTATTTTATTAGCTTAGAACATAATAAACACTTTAATGGAAGGACAAGTGATTTCTTTCAACTTATCAAAAATTATGTATTCGATCTTTGTGAATATAACATGATTAAATCTTTTAAAGAAGAATTTTGTCATTTATTACCGTTTTATCCAACTCAAATAGTTAATCAAAGATCAAATAGTTTTGATAATTTGAACCATATGTTACTTTTGACAAAAAAATCATATGTTACTTTTTTTTGGACTAATTTAGTTTTAATTTTTTTGACTACTTTACTTGCTGAGCACATGATGGCCACAATAACTTTTTTATTTTTTTTGAAGGAACTATTTTAAATTTTATTTCACTAATTTAATCAACTAGTAATTAATTATTTTTTGTGAATAGACCAACCAATACTCTTTCTGTCTTTCATACTAATCTTCCTCAAAGACAATTCAGCTTCAGATTTTGGGTCGCAACCATAGCTTATATTAAATGAATCTAATCTCATCAAAAAATTCAGCACAACAAGATCATCTTGTTCAAAACAACCTTAAACCATCTTAACTACCTTAATCCTAATGTCTCTTCTTCTAATCCTTAACATAACACTGTTACTTTTGTTGTCTTCAGTTTCATCAACTGAATTTGTTTATAACAGAAACTTCAACTCAACAAACATAAACCTTAATGGAAATGCAACAATTCAAAACTCAATCCTCACTCTTACAAACCAAACATTTTTCTCAATTGGTCGTGCTTTTTTCCCTCAAAAAATACCAACAAAACCAATCAAAAACTCTTCAAATTTTCTTCCATTTGCAACTTCTTTCATATTTTCCATCACTCCTTACAAGAATTTCCCAGTTGCACATGGTTTTGCTTTCATTTTCTCACCATCAATGGTGATCAATGGTGCACAATCAGGAAACTATCTTGGACTGTTTAATAGAACCTCTTCAGGTAATGATTATAATCATGTTTTTGCAGTTGAATTTGATGATTTTAGGAATGAAGAGTTTGATGAAGTTAATGATAATCATGTTGGTGTTGATTTGAATTCAATTATTTCTAATTATTCTGAACCTGCTGAGTTTTGGGGTGGTGGAAAAAATGGTGATGAATTGGAAAAGTTGAAACTATCTAGTGGTGAAAATTATCAAGTTTGGATTGAGTTTAGGGAGTTTGAAATTAATGTTACTATGGCTCCGGCGGGGAAAAGAAAACCTAATAGGCCTTTGATTAGTAAGCCTATTAATTTTTCTAGGGTGTTTTTGGATGAAATGTATGTAGGATTTTCGGGTTCGACTGGGAGAATGGTTGATTCTTGTAGAATTTTGGCTTGGAGTTTTAGTCATTCGAATTTTTCGATTGGTGATGCCTTGAATACTAAGAATTTGCCTGTTTATGTGAAACCAAAGAAAATTTTATACAAATCTAAGGGTTTTGTTATAAGTGTGGTTTTTGGTTCCCTTTTAGTCTTTGGTTGTTGCATTTTGGTTTTTTTCATTTTGTTGAGAAAAAAGAAGGAAGAGAAAGAGGAAGAATTTGAAGATTGGGAATTGGAGTATTGGCCACATAAGATTAGCTACAAGGAGATTTGTGATGCAACAAGTGGATTTTGTGAAGAGAATGTGATTGGGATTGGAACAAGTGGGAAAGTATACAAAGGAGTTTTGAAAGGAGGAGACGAAGTTGCGGTGAAGAGATTCAATCACGATACTCAGCATGGAATGAGAGGCTTTCTGGCAGAGATTTCAAGCTTAGGAAGACTGAAACACAGAAACTTGTTGGGTTTCAAAGGTTGGAGTAAAGAAAAAGGAGGAAAATTGGTACTGGTTTATGATTACATGGTGAATGAGAGTTTAGATAAAAGAATCTTTGAGGTTGAAGAGACCAAGTTGCTTAATTGGGAAGAAAGAATAAGAGTCCTAGAAAATGTAGCTAGCGGAATTTTATATCTACATGAAGGTTGGGATTTTGAGGTTTTGCATAGAGATATTAAAGCAAGTAATGTGCTACTTGACAAAGATATGAATGGGAGAATAGGTGATTTTGGTCTTGCTAGGTTGCGGCATCAAGAACAAGTAGCTGACACAACAAGTGTGATAGGTACTTTAGGGTACATGGCACCAGAATTAGTTAAAGTTGGTAAACCATCAACTGCAACTGATGTTTATAGTTTTGGAATATTGGTTTTAGAAGTTGTTTGTGGTAGAAGGCCTATTGTAACGGATGAACCACCATTGGTTGAATTGGTATTTTCTCTTATGGAGAAAGGTGAATTGAGTAGCGCAATTGATGAACGTTTGAAGGGTCAAATGGAGTGTAAATACAACACTGTGGTAGCTGAGAGATTGCTTCGTTTGGGTTTGTTATGCGCTAGTGTAGACCCTGGTGTTAGACCAACAATGAGACAGGTTGTGAAAGCTTTGGAGGGTGTAAAATGCACTGAGTGTAATGAAGAGTGTGTTCATGTGAGTCTTATTGGAAAAATAAACTTAGCAGCATCTTGGTCTAAGAATTCTTATGATTCGGCACGTTTAAACTCTCCTACCCTTGCTGATATTTTGCCATTCAAATATTTTTCTGGAGATTGTTTAAGTGTGTCTTATGCCAGCATGGAGCCATTGTCTGATTCTCTCTCAGAAGGAAGGTGAGAACCGAAATTGAGCAAGTGAACCTGGTGGCATTTTCCGATGTTTGTAATACATTCTGAGCAAGTAAGCTAGGTAGCATTCCATAAGCAGGAGTTCTTGGATTAGAGTCCAAAATCTCTATTTGACTAACCATAGTTTTCTTTTGTAACTTTCTCATTACCACTTGAATCATTAGTATTTGAACTCTAAACATTAAGGATATTATTTCCTTACCATTGTTGTCATTGTCATTATTAATGGAAGTCTTTTCAATATTGATCCTAGAAGAATTTACATTCCTATTGTTCTGTGACTATAGTAAATCACTGTAGATTTATTAACAATATTTTTGATTTAGCAGTTACTGTCTCTAAACTTATCTTGTTGGTTAATGATTATGTCAATCTTTGCTTTCTTCAAAACAAGAAACTATTGGAAAACTTTGATTCAAAGTCCAATCCTGAAATCAAATCACTTATTTATAAAGGGCTATAACTTTGATAGGTTTGCAATGCTTTGTTTGAAACTTGAATCAGTTGGCCTCCACTCAGTTGGAACTCTTCGTCCTACAGTTACTCACAATAACATAACATAATAGGAAACACCATAGCTTAACAAATCTGCAACACAAATTGTGAGAAAAAAGGGTACTGTCATAACATAGGACCCCGGCACCAAATACTGCAGAAATGATCAAATTCACAACTTTCAACCATAACAGTCCACCGGATCCTATCTCCCGATCTGCTGCCAAACCATAATTTGGTCAGTAAATACCACATCCATAACCTGCAACCGGTCCAAATCACATTCCTTATAGCCTAAGCATGTAAGTAGGTTCACCATCCATTGAGCTAGAAAAGTGGAACCCAGTTTCTTTTGAATGAAGCCGATTCCAAGACAACATCTTCGCCTATTCTAAAATCTTTGCTGATGAGATTGAAATATATTAAAACATTGATGAGATTTACATACTTAGTAATCTCTCAGTTGCAGGTCATCACTTAGGTCAGACATGTTAAGCTACAAAGGTATTTTGAGTCTGCTAAAATTTGATACTCAGTACATTGATTCATCTCATACTATTTCATAAGAACTTTCATTTACTGCTAACTTCCTAATATTCTTACAAGTATAGACAAATACATGATTTCTTATCTATAAATAAGACACTTACCTAAAGGCATAGCATATAAAGTAACTAATAATAGTTGCCACATTTGATTTGAATAATATTCATCTTGACCATATATTTCCCAAGTTCTTGTACTCTGTTGACTAAATCACAGGCAACTTCTTAACAAGGGTCTTCATCCTTCTGTTTTAAATTTGACCCTATTCTGAATTATTGAAACCTCTAAATGTTGCAACTGTTGACTATTATTACTATAATTCTTCTATATCTGTGTAATGAAGGTTTGATACATAAAACTAACTACCAGGTAATTTTCAGAACTTCTCTAATTCCAGTTCCTGATTAAACATCTTAATCATTCAATAAAATGAAATTGGATTTCGTGCAGTCACTTTTGTCACGCAATCCTGACTTTAGTGGCCATCCAATCTTTATCGGACGATCCAGAAAAAGCATATTTAAATTTTATTATATATTTCCTAAAATACCAAACATAAATCATGGCCGTCCGATCTTGATCAAACAGTCACCAACATGTGACTGCGTGATTTGTCAACTGCAAGAAATCGTGGTCCCACACCTTAATAATGTACAAAATTTCATAATATCCAATGCAACTGTCTAGACTATTTTTGCATTCATGTGTTGACATGCAATGAATGTGAGCTGGTTTGTAGTAGTAGTACTTTTCAGAAATAAATACTTTCATCCACCTTCAACCGTTCCTTCTTCTTAATTATACAAGAGATGAATAATAATCTTATGCTTCAAGCCTTCAACCAATTTCAATTTAGCAAAAGTTTCTATCATAATAAATCCATTGCCAATGCCTCAACTTAAGCTCCTTATCACTCTTCTTCACACTGTAAGCATAATTATATGTTGTGTTTCCACTACTGAATTTGTCTATAATACAAACTTCAACTCCAAAAACATCATCCTATATGGAAATGCCACCATTCAGGCCTCTATTCTCACTCTCACTAATGGCAGTTTCTTCTCCATAGGCCGTGTCAAACCACCCAACTCTTCCACCATTCTCCCCTTTGCAACCTCCTTCATTTTCTCTGTTGCCCCCATCAAAAACTCTATCGCAGGACATGCCTTGTCCTTCCTATTCACATCTTCAAGAGATGTAAATGGCACAACATCAGCTGAGTATATGGGCCTCTTCAATCTCACCAATGAAGGTAATCCTAACAACCATGTTCTTGCAGTTGAATTCGATATAGCTAAAAACGTAGAAGAGTTCAACGATATAAATGACAATCATGTTGGTGTTGACATAAACTCGCTTACATCCTTAACTTCACATGAGGCTGGCTACTGGGGTGGAAAAGATGACCATGAATTTAAGGTGTTGAAGATAAAAAGCGGAGAAAATTATCAAGTATGGATTGAGTTTATGCACTCCCAGCTAAACGTTACAATGGCTCAGGCAGGACAAAAGAGGCCTCATGTTCCTCTCATCAGTAAAAATGTTAATCTTTCCGGGGTTCTTATGGATGAAACATATGTTGGATTCTGCGCTTCCACAGGGCGATTAATAGACAGTAGTAAGATTCTTGCTTGGAGCTTTAGTAACACAAATTTTTCAATTGGTGATGCTTTAGTGACAGATAACTTGCCTTCATTTGTCCCCCATAAGGGGTGGTTTTCTGGAGCAAAAGCTATAGCTGTAGGAGTCACTAGTGTTGTCTGTGTGTTAATCATCGGTTGTGGTTGTGCGGTGTTTTTCATCCGATATTTAAGAAAAAAGGGAGAGGAAGAAATTGAGGAGTGGGAACTAGAGTACTGGCCACATAGAATTAGTTTCCAAGAGATTCACGTAGCAACAAGAGGGTTCTCTGAAGAGAATGTGGTAGCTGTAGGAGGGAATGGAAAGGTATATAAAGGGATTTTGCAAGGAGTTGAAGTTGCGGTCAAGAGAATCCCTCAAGAAAGAGAAGACGGAATGAGAGTGTTTTTGGCAGAGGTTTCAAGCATAGGAAGAATGAAACACAGAAATTTAGTAGGGTTGAGAGGTTGGTGCAAAAAAGATAAAGAAAACTTGATTCTAGTTTATGACTTCATGAATAATGGAAGTTTAGACAAATGGATATTTGAGTGTGAAAAAGGAAAGATGCTAACATGGGAAGAGAGGATTCAAGTTTTGAAAAGCGTAGCCGCGGGGATTCTATACCTGCATGAGGGTTGGGAAGTTAAGGTCTTGCATAGGGATATCAAAGCAAACAATGTTCTACTTGACAAGGACATGAATGCTAGATTGGGGGATTTTGGTTTGGCTCTTATGCATGAGCATCATGGACAAGTTGCCAACACAACAAAAGTATTAGGGACATTAGGATACATTGCTCCGGAAGTGATTCGAACAGGAAAAGCATCGACTATGTCTGATGTGTTTGGCTTTGGAATATTGGTGTTGGAAGTAATCTGTGGGCGAAGACCTATTGAAGAACATAAACCGGCGCTAATTGAATGGGTGGAGTCTCTAATGGTGCTTGATAAATTGCACAATGCTGTTGATGAAAGGTTAGAGACGGAAGGAGGATACTCCATTGAAGACGCTGTGAGATGGCTTCATTTGGGTTTGTTGTGTACAAGTTCCGACCCTAACGTTAGACCAATGATGAGGCAGGTTGTGAAAATGTTTGGGGGAGAAATGAACAACATCGAGTGTGATGATGAAAATATAGAGACGAGATTGCTTAGAAGAATACAATCAGCTGCAACATGGTCTAGAACTGAAAGTGCACTTCCATGCAGAGGTCATCCTACTTTTGATGAAATTAGAATGTTCAGTTATAATTCAAAGACCTCAAGTGATATCATTTGGGAAGGTAGATAATGTTATTAAGTTTTATTTAGGATTAGAGTTTAAACTTTTAAGTTTATCCATCATGTTCTGTAATGAATAATGAATATTCAAAGGCTAGCTTATTTGGAGTTTATCTACACTACACACTGCACACTACCCAAAACATGTAAGTTGTTGTTTTATAGAACTTTCATCAAGATATGTGTGCTTGTGAAACATCCAAAGAAGGATGCATGCCGTGCTTGTCAAGGTATTTGGGGAATGGATTTTTCTAGAGTTGTGTGAGAGCTATTTGATAGCAACACTTCTTTGCTTTTAGTGAATGTGAATGAAACTAAACTTTTCTTCATTTATCGTCTCTCAAGCCCTTCAGGGATTAGGATCAGAACTACACCCCTGCAATTGATATCTAATGTGTTAACATTATTTTCTTTTTTTCTTCTATAATTTTACAACATGTTATCATATAGTGTCATTTTCTTAAGGCCAAAGTTATTGGCGTAGTGTTATAAAATTGCAGGCGATCATTGGAGAATGCTACTTTTGAAGAAACGAGTCGAGTCTTGACCATCGAGGTTGGACACCTAATTATGAAGATGCGATTATTGCTAAACCATTTATACAACCCATGAAAAAAATTCAAAATACTAAATACAACAAACTATTGTTCTGGTAATCAAAGTGAGCATTTTTAACAACAAGTGTTGGTATTGTTATTTGTTAGTAGGATGTTGAGTGAGAATCAAAACATTCACCTCCTAGCACCCTACTTAGTGAAGAGTGCTTGAATGAGATGACAATATCTCTTAAAGCTTAACCAGAGATTTCAAGTTTAAGCTCTGAAAATGCAGCAAAATCAAAACTCCACGGGAGAACTTTGTCACTCATGTGGTTCTATTCAACTCTGAGTATTAGAATACCTGATTCAAACCATGAATAAACTGGGACTGAATTATTAACAACTTAGCCTGTATTCAGAGAGGTATTTACAAGCTCCATTCCTAGAGTGTTTTGCAACACAAGAGGTATCTTACTTCAACGCCACCTTATCAGAATAGGATGGAACCTCCAAAAATTAATGGATCATGCAAAAATTGAATCATGAACGTGGATCACCAACTCTTAAAAACCTTTTGAGGAGGGTTGTGGAGATCAAATCAGAAGGGACAAAAAGCACTTCTAATGTTAAAAATATTCATATGTATAAGCATCCTAAAGAACCTCAGACTACGAGGTTCTTTAGGATGCAATGTATGTTGGATTTTGTAAAGATACGTCAACTATTGATGGATGCCGTCATGGTTATAAGGGTTGGAGATATAGTTAAATTTTCTACTAGATTACTTACACATAAGGGTATCATAAAGAATGGATGGAACGGCAAATTCCTATTGTAGAAGCCTATTTATTATTTATTTACAAAAAGGAGCGTGCATGAATACACACACTCCCCCAATCTCTCTAGTTTTGAGAGATAAACAAATTGTCATAAAAAAAATTATAAAAAAGAAATGGAGCTGTATAACTAAAAATAAGTATGTAATTGACTACTAATCCTCCTACTTCTGTTGTGCTCATACTTTCACCTTTACACCTATTTAATTCTGGCTCGTCTTGAATATTCTTGGAGCTTCCTATCGCGCTCTTTGAGCATCTGATCCATATTGTTTGATGAAACCAGTAACGGACCAGACATGAATAGATTGTTTCCACTGGATACATTCCCATCCTGTAAAAGAGGCCAGTGTTTATATTCAGCAAAAACCAAAGATACATAACAAATGTATACAAAATTAAACGTAGTCGATGGCTAGCAAAGGTTTTCATTGACAATTTAGTAAAGCAAAAAGGAAAACGAAGTTAAAAAAGGAAACAATAACAATTGAAGAAAAACTGAACAGAATTTATGTTTCAGTGAGGAGACCTACCTTTCCATTTTCTGTTTGGCTGAGATCGACTATCTTTGAATGGTGTTTTTTATCATGCCGCTTTCTTGACTCTGATCCATTACTCAACCCAAAAGACTTTTGCACTTGAATTGTATCTTGGGGCCTCCAAGGAACTGGATTTTCTTTTTGATTTCCAGAGAACGAAGTCCTAGATGGTTTCGATAGGTTGGCTTTAGTTGAAACAGGAAGCGGCCGCTCACTGGCTTCTTTTCCAATTTTGTGCCGGCCCGAACCTGGAACCAGTAAACCTGAATGTGAAGACCTCGGATAAAGAGGCCCAGAGAAATAATTAGCCGTTTCTTTAACATCTTCTGACTGTTTGCGTGGCAAAACCATAAATCCAGATACAGGCTCTTTGTGAGGGTTGAATGATTCATTCCGGTTTGTCATGTTTGGAAAGCGCTGCCCTTGCTACACAAAATAAAATGATGTAATGAGATGAAATGTGACAGAATGATAGATAAAGGAAAGGGCATAAGCTATGGATAAGCAAAGGATTAAAATCCAAACACCGCCGAAATTATTGAACTGCTACACACACGTTGAATAGAAAGACAATCCAAAATACAAAAGTCTCACCATATCTAACAGGAGAAATTATATAAGCTGATTCTAACTTGCTTGGATTACCTGAATTGATATGTGAGATACAGCATTGGCTTTGGGTAAGACAAATGACTGAGGTTCTTTCTCTTGTCTAACTCGTGACCCAACTTTTTGTTCCTTTCCCCCAAGAGCTACTTCCCTGATACAACAAAAAAAAGTTCTATACTCGTTAAATATTCGTAGATCGTCTTTCCCTCAACCTCTGTTTACAAAAAGAAAGAAAAATATATCATCCTGTAAAACATACCTTCTTGTCGATTCTTCCCGCATTTTAGCGTCGATCTCTTTGGTGGGAGGATATTTTGGCAAAGTTGATGGATCACAAGCAACGGGTTCCGATGAAAAGAACTGTCAATAGAAAAGGAAATATCAAAATGGAGAATCAAGTGCCTCCCAGAAGAATAGAAAGGAAATATGTTGCTTTAATATATTGAATATTAAACAGAAGTATTGCATGAGAAATATGATCATTTTTTTCTACTTAATAAGGTATGTGAATGCAGGAAGCAGCAACAAATGCTACATGATCATAAGCACACACATTAGGCTGAGACAGCGGTAATCAAATCTAATTGAAAAAGTCAAAGTATACAATCATTTACCTCGTTCTTCAAAGCTGTAGCTGCGGTTCCTCGAAGTGTAGGATCTAAAGAGAGTAGGGTCTCTATAAGCCTCAAAGCAGCAGATGGAACTTCTTTAAATGTATCTTTAACACAATTCCTATAATGGTGTGGAGGCCTGAACGCTGTAGAATGGGGAAGCCGCAGTTTACGCCAATAGTCTACAGATGGTGATCCACAAAGTTTAAAAATCCTATGCAATTGCTCAACCTACAAACAATGAACAAAAAGTGCACTTCAGATACCTATATTAATTCACAACTTTAATTGGATAATTTCCACATACAGTCTAAACATCGGTTTGTTGAGTTCGAATATGAAATTGTGCATAGGGCAGTGAAGACCACTTAATAAAGTCAGGTATTAGGCAACAAATACATTATGGTGAGTAAACAACTAGATTTTGATGATGCATTGTACCTCTGTTTTTCCAGGCAATATAGGCCTGCCGCTGTAGAGTTCACCGAGTATGCAACCAGTGCTCCACATATCCACTGCAACTCCATAATTTGATGATCCAAGTAAAAGTTCTGGTGGTCTATACCATAAAGTTACTACGCGGCTGGTCAATGGAACACTTCGATTGGGGTCAAAAAAATTTGCCAAACCAAAATCTGCAATCTTTAAAATGCCCTTATTGTCAATGAGAAGATTCGAGCCTTTTATATCACGGTGGAGGATACCATGACTATGGCAATGATCCAATCCACTAAGAAGCTGCTTCATGTAGCATTTAATCTGACATGTAAGGAACATCAATTAGAATTTTATGCATCTAAGTGTAGTAGAGAGCACACACATTTGCTTGAGAATAGTTTAAATAAGGGCAATGCTCCCTATCATTAAGAACACAGATCAAAAAACCTCAAGATATTAGGTAAAAGGTTTCGTTGATGGTTTTATTACATCCCTAAGACACTTGAAGTTGAAGCATGTACAATGCACAAGCCCAATTTCATCATGTGCTGAAATAAAACTCTTCTTTCAGAAGAATCAGGATGGTAAGGATCGAATTCCTAACCATTTAGTCTAAGAACTCTGATGCCATGTTATGATTAACTACTCCCAAAGCTTCTTAAATTTTTAGGTGAAGTCTAATCGAAGGTTTTACTACATCTTTGACAAGAAAAATCTCGACTGACTCAATGTAAAACAAGAGACTGAGAATAAAAAGATATCATAACTACCTGTGGTTCAGAAAATTTGATACCAGGTGCTGATACAAGTCCTGTAAGATCATGTTCCATATATTCAAAAACAAGGTACAAGCTGCGAGAATTCTTCGATGTTATCAATCCCTCCAACTTTATTACATTTGGATGGTCAAGCCTACGCAGAAAAATGATTTCCCTTGCCATGAACTTGACACTCTCATGATCAAGATTATCAAAACGCACCCGCTTCAAGGCAACCACCTTTTGGCTAATCAAATCACGTGCCTTAAAAACAGTGCTGTAAGTTCCTTGGCCAATCTGCATGGTAGAATTTCACATTACTCGTTAAGCATATATGAGATAAGATCTTTGCTACATCAAGTTAAGAAGTTATAACGGGAAAGCGACAAATTGAACACCCTAACTATTATCTCTCTCTCTCTCTCTCTCTCTGACAAAAACAGAATGAAAATTAATCTTGTCTTGAATGGATTGGACATAGAAGAATGTCACAAAGTTCCTATATTCTATAAGCTAAAATTTTTAGCTCTTCCCTTCTCCATTGGAAAGGGAGGGCATAAAAGCAATATTAAGTCCCATCTATGCATCAAATGTGAAACTGCTCTATGATTCCTACTTAAGCATTCTCATTAAAATAAAATTTATCATTTTATGAAATTTAAAATTAGACTACCAACTTATTTCCATTTCGCTCTGTTCCACTCTACAAAGGACAGGACAACAAAGGATGATTTTCTTAAACAATCCAATGTTTAGAGACTTTTAACAAGTACATTCACGAGGCAGTAGTATAAATAATTAGTTAATCATAAAAAAAGCAACCATAGACAGAGCAAACAAGTTGGTAATTTACTTACTTTATCATACTTCTCAAAAGTACTTGCACTCCGCGGCAACCACCCATTGATAGCTTCACCAGCAACAGAAGAGAGCCAAGTTGGCCATCCTGCTGCAACTTGCTCACCTTCTAAAGCCTTTGGAACCCTTCCTCCAAGACTCGGATTATCAACAACAACAGCCAATTCAGGTTTCTCCATTTTCTTCGTTTTCTTCTCATTCCGATCATCATACAACCTCACCGACCCATTACCTGCTTCCTTCTCAATCAATGAAACTTTCATACTGCCAATACCATCGAATAACTTATCTTTCTCCAAAACTCCATCAACCCTTTTCTTCGTATCCGATCTCGAAACATTCCTCACAAAATTCCTTTTGCTAGATGATGCCAAATCCTTTGTCAAACCTTCCTTGCTGTCATCCACAGCTGAAGTCTTGGAATTTATGCAACCCATCTTCACAACCAAGCAACTCTTCAACTGTGCAATATTCCTATTATCTTTCAACAATACCTTCATACAAATTCATGCAAGTCACTAACATAATTCATTCATCATTTTCCAATAAAAAAAATGATTTTTTTTCTTAAAAAACATAAAAATCAACCCTTTATGTATCTGTCTGAAAATCTAAAACTGACCCAATTCAAAATCCATCAAATTTAATCAAATGGGCAATTGAAAACTCTTCAATCACACTAAAAAAAAACATCAAATTGTAAAAATGAATTTTTTTTTCAAAAAATAAAAAAGGGGTTGATGAATGATCAAAATCAAAACAAATGAAGAGTATAAATCAAAAAATTAATAATTAAAAAAATGGTTCCTATGAAATTGGACATGGTTGAAAAAATCAACGCGTATTGAAATAATAATTGAATAATAAATGAAGAAAAAGAAGAATGTGAAGAAGATACTTACAACCACACACGACGGCTGCCGACTAAGGAAGCTCAGTCAAAACTAAGACGTCTCTCTAATCTCGTCCCTCACGGAGCTTCTCCATGCCTGTCGCAACTGGCAATAACAGAGTTTTCATTTTTATTTTTTATTTTTATTTTTTCTTTACAATCAAAATGTTAACAAAATATTTTTGTAATAAAAAAGGAAAAAAATTGATGGGAAAAAGGGAATATTTTTATGTGTATTTAAAGGGAAATTAAATTTTTTTATAATAATTAATTAATTTAGTCTTTGGACTATTTCTATCTCGAGTTGAATATGTAAAGTATATCAAAATAATAATAAATGGTGAAGTATATGGAATTTGTTAATTTAGGGCCCGTTTGTTACGGATTAAAATAAAAGTGATTTTGACATAAAATAATTTAGACATTATATTTTAGAGATTTTACGAAAAATCATAATCTATTTTGCGTTTGTTTACCGTAATAAAAATCATTTTTTAAACAAATAATCTAGTTTGTTTTGATACAATTATATAAAAGGAATTTTTTGTTACATAATTAGTTCATTTTTTGAGAAGTTATTCTTAACGGCTTCTCCTTTGAAGTTGTTTTTAGATTATTTTTAAATTATGATTATTTTAAAAAGCTGTAACTAACGGATGCAAAACTGTTAAAAATGATTATTTTTTTAAAATAAGTGATTTTTTTCTTAAAAATACTATAACAAACGGGCTCTTAATCTATGATTATCGAAAATTGGTCATCTTTTTTTTTTTGAATAAAAAAATTGGTCAATTTTATATATTAAATTGAAGGATTTATATTGTTTAAAATTAATTAATTAATTGTATAGTTTAAAATTAATTAATAACTTTTGTCAAAAATAATTAATTAATTACTTGGAGATGATATCTTTTGTGTTTCTGGATGCGGTTACGTGGAGACGACCGAACATTTATTTTTATCGTGTTCTACGTTTGCACCATTATGGCAGCAGGTGTGCTGTTGGATTGGTTTTGATAGGGTGGATTCTAATGTTATTGCATATCATCTGGTGCAGTTTTCTCATTTGACAGGTGTTGGTAAAGCTAAAAGGTCGTTCATGCAGCTCATATGGCTCTTGTGTACTTGGGTAGTGTGGAATGAACGTAATAATCGTTTGTTCAATAATATTGTTACTATTGTGCCTCGCTTGTTAGATAAGGTCAAATTGTTAGCATTAGGGTGGCTGAAAGTTAAAAAGGCTATGTTTGTTTATGACACGCAGAGGTGGTGGTCAAACCCTTTAGATTGTTTGGGCATTGGCTAACTTGTGTTTTTTCTGTTTTGTTGTACATGAACTTTTGTAACTTTTAGTTGTCTCCTAGGCACACCTTGTGCTTGGGAACTGCTGTTCGATGTGGTATATAATTTCATTTTGATTTCTTCAAAAAAAAATGTCTCAAAAAGAATTAATTGTTATATTAATATATTTTTGTAAAACTAAACTCATTAAAATTGGCATCAGATCGAACTTAACATTTCAAGGTTTGTTTTTATCAAATAGCCTAGTTGTTGATGCTCGCATATTTTAAATGTTGAGATGTGGGGGTGTCTCGGATTCAAATCATTGTACTGCTTTTGTTTGTATTATGCATTGTCTCTATCAACTAAGTTAAGATCACAAAGATATTTCAAGGTTTTAAAACAATGTCATCGCGTATATTCTAACGGATTAAATAAAATTTTCTTTTAATCATCATATTAACATGATATGTTGGCACCAAGTGTCCAACTTAAGTTTAACACCAAATCTTGACCATTTGTATCATTTGATCTAAAAGCACTATAGCCACTACAAGTGAGTTCATGAAAAGGAAGAAGAAAAGACGTGACTTCTTTTATTCGCTAAGGAGTCTTCGCCTTAACAACTAAAATGAATAAATGTGAGTCGTTAAGATGGAGAAAAAAAAGACGAATAGAATTTGGTGTCAACGGATCTAACTCTATTAACATATTTTACGGACTGCCGGATAATATACCGTGGCTTGTGGATTAAATAGATGTTTCTTTTAAATATTTTATTATTGGAAAAAGAGAATAAAAATTGTAAGAAAGTCAACAATATGAATGGCAAATACATATACATGGACTACATTAGTTACAAAATTTATTGTTGAATTAAATTTTATATTATATAGACCATTTCTATAAAAACTTATTGTAAACTTAAGACTATATGGTTTATTTATGAAATACTTTAAAAATTAATATATTTTACTAAAGGTTATAACACATTTTTCTTCATAAAAACACATTTGTATTTTGTATATATAAAGCTTAAAATGAGGAGATACCCAACAATCAACATGACACATCAATATAAGCAATGATGTGGCACGGGAGGTAATCTTGGTGTCATTCATAAAATGAGCGTATCAATAGATAAAGGATATGAAAGCACCAACATGCTTTTACCGTTTCAAACATCATGTAGAATTTACAAATCAAATGTGAGTTGTCATTTAACTCACTATTTAAGGAGGGTGGAGGTATAAGGTTTGGGGGTTCAACCAAACCCTCTCAACTTACAAAAATGCAAATATACTTTTATATATTTTATATTTTGAACCCCTTAATTTATTTAGTTTGCACCACTAGTCCAGAACTCTAGATTTTTAACACTTATGTCAAGATTCTAGTGTGTAACATTTATCACAATATGGAATTAAATTAGCATCTCAACAATTGTTGCGATAACATGGGTCAAAAGACTGGTTCAATAAATCACAAACTCTACCCTAGGTATGATCACTTAATACTCAAGTCACTTGTTATCCGCTCACATCATGTTTTGCCTAACTAGCATCAAGTGTGAAGGTTATATCACCACCATGATTACTTCAACACCTTAATAGGTGACATTATGAAATGATCTGATTAGATTTATATGTAAAAAATAAAATTACTGTATTAAAATATGATTATATAAAAAAGGATATCCGACCCTGTTATTTTTTTTTACTTCAATGATCTCTATTCTTTAGGGTGAAGTTTAGTTTTTTTACATGTAAAAGCACCAAAATAAATTGTATAGCTAGAATATATTTGGAAAATTGGGGTAGATAAATCTTTATTAGCTAAAGTGTTATTGATAATCATTTTACAACCATTTTAGGGGAATTCAAATTAAGCATCTTGAGGTTATAAGACTCAATTTTTATACTCAGAAACCACCTCAAATGTAAGACGGGTAGAATAATTAAAGTAGGAAAAACAAAAGGGAAATGCAGGCAAAACGGAAGAGAAAGGAATCAGCTAACTTGCTTTGGGTTTCAATTGGGTTACATTGTCATTTGACGTCTTTATTCATATCTCTCTTTTAACTAATTATTTTTTCGCATTTATATAATTTATTTTTTTCATTCATAAAGTATTCTCTCTCATCTAATATACATTAAAAACATCAATGACATTTTTTTTTGAAGAAGCTAAAATGAAATATATTAACAATAACGAATGGTCTTCCCAGCACAAGGTGTACTAAGGAAGTAATACCAAAGTACAAACAAAGACTACACAATAATTAAACACCACCAAAAAACGAGAACAACAAATTATTAACCAATATCTAGTATCACAAACGGGCTAAGCCACCAACCATGATAGTTTAAGGGGAGGCTAACGTATTTCCCCTTTAACCACATGAAAGTTAGCGACTTTATCTTGTCCACCACTTGCAATATAGAGCTATTTTTATTCTTGAATACTCTGTTATTTCTTTCTTTCCAAATTTCCCAAACTGTTGCAAACCAAATAACCTGAAGGATGAACTGCCTTGACTTGGTAGCTCCCCAAGACATTAAACTGATTAAAAAGACTAGAAGTATCACATGGCATAACCGTAGTAACACCAATCCACGAAAAAGATATGATTCCAAACAGCCCCAAAAACCTTACAATGTAATAATAAGTGAGCAGATGATTCCGCCTCCCCACAACCTCCAGCACAAAACTGAGCCTCAGCACCAATCACATTTCGACGGAAGAGATTGTCTTTAGTAGGCAACCTATCACGTAACAGACGCCAAGCAAATAAGACCACCTTCAAGGGAACATCCTTCTGCCACAAAGGAGGCACTGACACCGCATCATCAACATGAACAATGTCAGACAACAATTTATAAGCACTACGAACAGTATAAACAGAGGATGTTTCCAACCGCCACAACTTTCTGTCAACCCTGTCAACCTGCAAGGTTACACTTTCAAGTAAAAGCCTAAGCTCCCCCATTAACTCTTTTTCCCACGCGAACAACCTACGTCTCCAACTTCACGTTGCACCCTCCAGCCCCCAACCTAACGCATTCATGCCAAAAACTGATTCACCCTTCAACAATGATAATTCATATAATCTATTGAATCTCAAACTAAAAGATACTCCACCCACCCAAACGTCCGTTCAAAAAAGAGTATTTTTACCATCTCCCAAAGAACGACTAACATTACCATGAAACCACTCCTCAGCTCGCAAAGCAGATATACCCTGCCACCAGACAGAAGCCCCACGGCCTCCATCACTCACACGCCCCCCTTCTATCCCGTAACGTGCCGACAACACCCTATACCATAAAGATCACTATCTATCAACAGCCTCCAACACCACTTCTCTAGTAATGCTACATTAAAATCTCTAATTCTCTTTACCCCCAAACCGCCAACCTCCTGACTCCGACAAATAGTTTGCCAATCGATCCAAGAAATTTTCCTGAGGTCTACACTCCCCCACCGCCCCAAAAGAAATATATATTAAAAATAGATTCAATAGAGGAAACGATACCTGACGAAACTTTGAAAAAGGAAAGGGCGTAAACAGGCAACGATGACAGGACAGACTTCAACAAAACCAGGCGACCACCCATAGACAAAAACCTCGAACTCCAACCTGACAGTCTAGAGTTTATACGCTTCAAAAGAGGATCCCAAAAATCCAGACGGCGCGCATCTCCACCAATAGACAACCCGAGGTACATAAAAGGGATAGATCCAACTTTACAATTCAACACCATAGATGCTTCAACTAACCAAGAACTAGGAACATTTACCCTAACTAGGAGACTCTTAGAAAAATTAACCTTTAGACCCGACAAGTCTTGAAAAAGAATAAGAACTGCTCTCATAGCACGGATGTTCGCCCATGATTTTTCACCCAATATTAAAGTGTCGTCTGCAAACTGTAAGTGAGTAACTGAAACTGGATCGTGACTTCCAGCTGCACAGCCTTTGAATAAATTGATTTCAGACAAGGATTTCATCAACACATGGAAACCTTCTGCAGCCAGAAGAAAAAGAAAAGGCGACAGCGGATCACCCTGCCTCAATCCCCTTTTCAAAGGGAACTCATTTGTTGGCGACCCGTTGACTAACACCGAAACCGTTGTTGTTCCAATACATTCTTTTACCCACTTACGCCAAAGAGTCGGGAACCCCATTTTAAACATAACATCTTCCAAATAGTTCCAATTAATGACATTAAAAATCAATGGCACCCAAGTGAAATCTACTTGTGCAAACAAACATAAGTATTTAGTTTTGAGAATTTCTTTTCTCACCCTTCTGCCTTCTCACACACCCTTCACAATTTTGATTTTACCCTCGTTCAGATTATATAATCTGCACACACACAAAAAACATAGTTTGAATTATATAATTCGAACTCTTCTTATATATAGGCAACGCCAGTAATCCCCTCATTTTAATAATTATAATTTTTGCCCTAAACTACTACTATTACACCACCCAAAATTTGAACCACCGTTCATTGTGTGATTCTGAAGGTTTTTTGGTTGAAATCATCACATTGAAGCCTTTTCAAACACCAAACTTAAGGTAAGGTCGCATTCTTATCGAAGCGTGTGTTGAGCCAGTTTGGATATGTGCATATCATTCTCATACATCCACATTAGTCTGATTCTCCCCTGACAACCCGACCAGAGGTGTCCCGACACTATATAGAGTTTCTTGACCGTGTGTTGTAAGCCCAAGACCTGGGGCAGGTTGTCGTGACTGGTATAGAGATGAATTTTAGATACATGAGATGGTATTTTAACATTTCATATCCATACGTCATACCTAGACGGAGGCTTCGCAGCCACCTAAACAGGAGGTAATTGATGAGATTGTTGCTGAAGAGTTTGGGGCATGCAGTAGCTAGACATGAGCACAAGGTTAGGACTCATTAGAGAGCATGTCATCGGGATAATACATAAATGCAAAATAAAATATAATAATTTAGGAGTGATGTACAAAGTATTGATTAGATAAAACAATTGGAAAAAAATTGCATTAAAACCTTAAAAAACTGACCTTTATAGAGGTATGTTTAGTTCAGTTATTCAAGATAAGGGTGTCATATCCTTCAATGTTTTAAGCATGTCTCAAAAAAATCATGAAAAAATCCAACATTTAGGTTATTTTTATAGATTTTATGTCTTCAGGAAAAAAATAAGAGGTAAAATATAAGAAAAATATTAAATTACAATATTAGAATCTGTGTTTTATTTTTTAAAAAATTTGTTTAAGCCTTATGTCACTTTTTATTTTTATTTTAAAAGACTTTGTTACAAAATAACTTTGATGCCTCTAAATGTGTTGGACCAGCCTTATATTCGATACAAAAAAAGGTTTATGTTTTCTTACTAAGCAATATGAAATTTGGTGTTAAAACTTTTAAAACATAAGCAAGCAATTCAACACCTCATTCGTGATCCCCCAGTGAGAACCACACATTTTATGGGTTTAGGGAGGGTGAAAATAGAGTCATGTACACATTAGATTTCATCCGTGGATTTTCTGGTCCATTTAGTTTTCTAGTTCCAATGAGGAAAATAGATGGGTTTTAGCAAGAGGAAGAATATTGCTTATGAGAGATAAACACTTAAAAGGACTTATCGTAAAAACTATTGAGTGCAAGTGTGAGTTATATGTCTCACATCGATAGAAAAGTAAAAATTGAACACTTTATAAGTAAGAGGGCCCATAAACAAGTAAAAGTTGAACACCTTATAAGTAAGATGACCTATAAACTCATTGCCTTAAGGTTTTGGGTAAGAGTGTGGTGTCTCTCTTGCTTGTGCGGTTGCTCTAGCCTCGATGTGGGTGGTCTCCCTGACTCCCCTCAGTGACCCAAAAATGGTATTATCAGAGCCCCGGTTCGATATGACCGAGGCAGCCGTTCCGTTTGCGCAGAAAGCAACAACGACGGTACAAACGTGTCGGTCCGTTGCGGAGAAAGCAACAACGACGATACAAGCAAGTAAGAGCTTCCGCTTGAAAGGGGAGCATGATGAATTGATGGACTCACACTTGAGATGGAGTGTTGTGTGCAAGTGTGAGTTATATGTCACACATCGAATAGAAAAGTAAAGGTTGAATGTAACACCCCGTTCTCCCAAACGCGTAATAATAAATATAATTATATCAGAGTAATTCAACAACGGAGTATTACACTACTTTTCAAAATCTCATAAATAGAAATTATACTATTTATTATTCCACATTGAAAGTCTCATTAAACTGCAGCGGAAAATTTCGTTTAAACACATAATTCAACTTCAAAATTATCTTGGCACAAAAGGCCCAACAAAAGTCATCATTATTCAACAACATGAAAATCCAACAACATAATCGAAGTTTGATACATAAAGTAATGAAAGAAAAACATCGCGACGATCTCCCATCCTAATATGTATCAGAGCCCTAGACACAGAGCCAATCATCCTACTAATCTTCGTTACCTGCAAGTTACCCATAGGGAAGACAACGTTTTCAAGCAGAAGGGGTGAGATACACGATCAATAATAAATATATATAATTCATCAAATCAATGAAACAACAACATCTTACAACAGACATTATTCAATTCATATATAATGTGAATAAATATACATATATAATAGCAACATAATTATCTTCAACAACATTAAACAACAGCAACAACAATGTCATTATCAGCAATGAACACCAACGACGTGACCGACGACAACGACTACGACAATGCGACATCGACAACGACAAATGCATTATGCATGTGGTACCATTTTACGCGCGTTGAATGCTAAGCATTCCAGGGCATAAGCCCCCAACAGTTGGATGGTTAAAGCATCCCAGGGCATAAGCCCCCAACAGGTGAATGATAAACATTCCAGGGCATAAGCCCCCAACGGGTGTGAATGCTAAGCATTCCAGGGCATAAGCCCCCAACAGTTATGAGTATGCAAATGGACTCGACTTGTGTATGTCAACATACAACTAAAACTACATCTACGACAACAACATATGTGCCTAATCATTTATGACACACTCCACTACTTAGTCAAAATCTGACACAACAACTCTTACGACATAATTCATCAACATAACACACATACATTAATCAACTACATTCATATCAGACCAAAACATTCTTCAAAAACAAGCAAGTGTGATCAATAAGGCATAAGCCAAATACTCATAAAACACTTCAACTAAATCCCTAATACCTAAGTTTGAAGTTGGGAAACCAACCATAAGTTTTAGACTAACTCAGAATTAGTTATGCTAAGTTTTCTTAAAATTTTATGAATACCCTCTTGGACTATTTTTGTCATAACTCAAAATTTAAAAATAGTTTACACGTCAAACCAAGGCCATTAGAAAGCTAACTCAATTATCTACAACTTTCATGTTTACACCGAAAGCTAATTCAAAACAGAAACATGTGAAAAAGACACAAGAACGCGAAACTGGAAATGCTGTCAGAGAGCATCTCGCTTAAGCGAGACAAATCTCGCTTAAGCGAGATTCACGCCGAGAGGAACCCCAATTTCGCTTGTGAGTTCGCTTGGGGCTCGCTTAAGCGAACTGGGCCCCGTTTTTTGACGATTTCTCACCATTTTTCACCCAAAAACCCAAATTTTGATCCCTTAATCTCCCAAAATGATTTACAGTGATGTTTACAGGTCAAATAGGCAATATAGCAATCAAAACAACATAGGAACATGCATCAAACAACACAATTCATCCATTTTAGAAATTACACAAAAATTCTAAAACCTAGAAAATCAAGAACACCACAATTCATAAATTTTCAGAATTATATACATTATTAGTGAAAGGAATCCCACCCTTACCTTAATTCAGCAACAATTGAAAGCCTACAGCGATTTGATCCCTTCCTAGCTCTCCTTCTAGCCATCTTGGTTTTTCTCCTCTTTTTCTCAAAAACTCTCTTTTTCTCTACTGTACGTGAAAATGTTTGTTTGACTCTTTCCTTACTAACTCCCAAAACATAACCCCCTTTTTCTTTCTCTTAACTCCCACTTAATCCACATAATTACAATTAATCCCCCTTAATTCTAAATAAATATTATTACTACTTATTTCTACTTCTCATATTTTATTTTAAATAATAAAACAATTATATAATAAAATAACACATAATATATATATATATATCACACATGAATCATATATTTTCGCATAAAATCATATATATATCAAATAAGTCATGCAAAATCATATAACCAATATTCAAACATCATTTAAAATAATAGAATTAAAATGAGGTGTTACATTGAACATCTTATAAGTAAGATGACCCATAAACAAGTAAAGATTTAACACCTTATAAGTAAGATGACCCATAAACTCATTGCCTTAAGGTTTTGGGTAAGAGTGTGGTGTCTCTCTTGCTTGTGTGGTTGCTCTAGCCTCGATGTGGATGGTCTCCTTACCTCCCCTTAGTGACCCAAACGACGATACAAGCAAGTAAGAGATTCCGCTTGAAAGGGGAGCATGATGAATTGATGGACTCACACTTGAGGGGGAGTGTTGTGTGCAAGTGTGAGTTATATGTCCCACATCAGATAGAAAAGTAAATGTTGATCACCTTATAAGTAAGAGGACCCATAAACAAGTAAATGTTGAACACCTTATAAGTAAGATGAACCATAAACTCATTACCTTAAGGTTTTGGGAAGTGTGCGGTGTATCTTTTGCTTGTGGGGTTGCTCTAGCCTCGATGTAGGTAGTACCCCTGACTCCCCTCAATGACCCAACAAAAACACATAACTTCAATTTGTATCGGAAATTCTAAAAAATGGCAACAGAACTTAAATGGTCAATTAAAAAAAGGGTTAAATATATTTTTGATCCCTATAAATATACCAACTTTTCGTTTTAGTCCCTCTAAATTTTCCTTCAACTTTTAGTCCCTATAAAATTTTCAATCACTATTTTTGGTCCCTATTTTGAAGTTAATTTTTGTATTTTTTTTAATGAAATTATGCAGAAATATGTATAATATTGTAAAAAAAATTCCCCAAAAAAATTATAATTTTTTGACAAAACATAAATTAATTATTAATTTTTAACCGTCAAAAATATAAAAATTCATATTAAATTCATGGTTTGTTAAAAAATTCTAATTTTTTTGAGAGAGATTATTATAATATTATGAATTTTTTCTACAAAATTTTATTCAAAAATATGAATTCTACATATGAGTTTACTTTAAAAGAGGGACCAAAAGTGAAGATGGAGAATTTTTTAGAGACTAAAAGTCGAAGAAATTTTTTAAAGGGACTAAAACGAAAAGTTTGTATATTTATAGGGACAAAAACATATTTAACCCTTAAAAAAATAAGAAAAAAATAATTAAAGAAACAATCTAAAAAAATCAAACTTAAAAGACAACATGTGCAATTTTGCCTTTATTTTATCATTATTTGGCCATTGATGCCCTACTAAGAGTTAAATTTAATCCTTTCAAAATAATAATCATTAATCAACATACCAAGCATCAAGCATGTGTTCACCATAAAAAAACATAGTTCTTTGTCTAAACAAATAAAATAAAAATCATAATTCTTTCATGCTAAGAGAGCTTTTACTAGAAGCTATATAAGTATAATCATCTTGTGTATTATAATGTTTTATTTATCGGTACATGATAGTTCAACTATCTATGTCAATAGATAGTAAAAAAAAACTATCAATGTCCAAATTATAAGACTGGATACTATGTCAATAGATAGGCAAAAAAACTATCTACGTCAATATTGTTAGACTGAATACTTTCATCTCAATTTGAATCCAACATTTTATGGTTGTATATGTGAGTTTTAGTTGGGGTATAAACATTAGCATAACATAAGAGATTACTATCTTACATAATAAACTTATCAAACCAAATCAACGTGAACTAAAAGTATCATGATGATTAATTTTGTAGCTTAAGTAAGTAAATGTACATGAGAGAAGTTTGAATTCAATCAATCTTCTTTTTGGTCAGTGCAATGTATGATTTCTTACTATATTAGTCTTCTTGATTTGACAAAAAAAGACATTAGACCAAATCCACTTAGCTATAAACACTGATTTGCTTATGAGTAATATGATATGATGCGTTTATGATACAAAAGTGGTAATCTCATTCGTTGGCAGCCACAGATTCAGTCTAAATTAATTATATCATCATCCTAAGATATATAGTAATGGATAATCATCGTGATTTTGCACCTAAACAAATGAGAGAGATTGAGAACGATCCCATAGCTTCTCGTATAATTATGTCCCCAGTCTAACTAAAAGGGGGTCAGAATTAAAATTTTTTTGGGTTACAAGGCTAAGGTCAGAATTAATTTGTTCATTCATTATCACAACATCGTTCTAAAATGATTTTTTTTTTAAGAATTGTTCCAAAATGATTATAATGAAGATTATTAGTATCGTATTTGTACTAGGATGCTTTATTTTTTTATTTTTTAAAAGATTATTTATTTACTTTGTTAATAGTACTTTGCTTGTTTTTTTTTTTTGCACGTTTGGCTGTGTGTCCAAAATACAAAGTCACTCAAATATTTCCCCTAAACGGACAATGGTTATCTACCTTTTATGCGGGTAAGGTAGAGTGATTTTAGACAAAATATAAAAGGAAAAAAAGAGATATGGTAATTTTTAAAATTGATCAGAAAACATGTGAGAGAAAGCATAAGAGATAGATAGATAGATAGACTGAATGTAAAATAGTTAAAGTGATCGAATTGATCTCCGTCCCCGTCCTGAACTCGAATGAATTCCAGATCAACAAAACAGGACTAAAGCTATGACTATTTGTTGAAAAAAAAAGTTATAGTTTATGTGTAGTAAGGAATTATTCCTTTATGGACATAATGTTAGGTGAAAAGGGGTTCTTCCCTAAAAAAAAAATTGAAAAGGGGTTCAAAAAGCGTCACATTGAATTAATACATAAAGAGAATTTGACACAATATCTTTATTGAAATCTTAAGACATTTAGTTATGAGTCTTCTTGTTAAACACTAACTTTTTCATACAATTTGAGACCGTTAATTCACACTTCACACACAACAATCTTCATTTCAAACGTAAGTTCATTCATTCTTTTGAGTATGTTCCCCCTCAAATGAAAGATTTTTTTTTTATATCAACATACATTTGTAGTGTCGTTAATGCTCATCATCAAAGGAGTACGTCATCTGACTATTATTATCAAGAAGACATTCTACGCAAGGAGTCACCCCCTTTATAAATCATCAACTTTGATATCACCGTTAACAAACATCCAAAGAGAATATGATATAACATCTTTACTAAACCGTAAAACAGTAGGTGTATGAATCTTTTCACTTAATTGTTCAACATCTAATATGAAACTTCTAACTTACACTCCTATTTAATTAATGTGTCTTGTTAACGAGTGTCTCTGAGACACTCTTTAAATATTCTAAATTAGGAAGTTATTCTTTAAAAATGTCAAACAGTTCAATTTTCAATGCATTAAATACATAAGTTTTCCCAAGAGTCCATCTCTTCCCTCAACAATATATCATCCTCGAGTGTTCCAGCAGCACCCGTTAACATTTTTCTTAACAAAATGAGCGATATGAACACCCTCTTTCTAACACTATCTCTATCATTCACTTTATTATTAGGTGAAATTCATGTGGGTACCACACTTTAAAAATCGATCCCTCATAAAATGGTGAAACTGAAATTTGCTTAAAGAATCCAAGTCCAATTTCACACGGTCAATGGTTAATGTAATGTAATTTTGATGGTTTTGATAAATATGCCAAACTTTTTCACATTACCATTGAAAATATGTAAACTTAGTTATATATAAAAGTAATTTATATAATTTAATATTAATATTAATATTATAAATATATTTCAGTCAAACAAATATAAAAGATATATTTTCATATTTACATACTTTTTTTTTTGAAGAAAATGTTCATTAGATACATACTGGTTACCATTTTTCTTTTCTACACATTGAAAATGCTTATTTATTAATTTTGACAGAAATGCTTGTTTGAATTTATTTTTGTTTAAAAATGTAAATTTAATTAATGCAGAAATTAAATGCAAAGTGGAACTCTAATATGAGAACAATGGGACTTGATTAAAAAAATAATTTTTTAAGTCTCTTTTACAATACTAATATATTTTTAAATATATTAAAAGTGTTTTTTTAAAGAAAAAAGTTTAGCATTATAACAAGTTTTTTTTCTCTAAGAAAACAATTTTTTTAAAATATATCTCTTACATCGAGACAAGCATTTTCGTGGATGTCTGTTTGTTCCTTTTATTGTGTTAATGCGTGTAATTTGTCTTTTCAAAACTCTGCGTTAACGCGTATAATTTTTTTTTCAAAGCTCAATATCCAGCCTAAGGACCGACTAATTCGAGAAGATTCAATTCCATTGTTCCCTTTAAATTCAGAGATAGATGTGTATGGACTTAGCCTTTGCACAAGGGGAAATCAAACATGCGACCTCGAGAGGTCCCAATACAACACCACTAGGCAACACAAATGGGTTTCATGCGTGTAAATTAAGAACAATATTTTTTTTATGAAAATTTATTTTTAATTAAAATTATATGTGTAAATGTTCTAGATTTCAAGGGGTAATAAGTCATTCTTATCTTTTTCAATAAAATTAACAATATAACAAATATAATATCAACTTTTATCCTTTTCAATGACAATATCAATATAGTATTCTTATTAACAAATCTGTCTAATAGTATATTTTTAAAAATGAGAAATTTTGTCCAATATTTCTTACCCCTAATGTATATTGTTATTATAGATTTGGACCAAATATTTAGATTTTTTTAAAGAAAAATTTCGTCTTTACAATGTGAAACAAGCTTATAAAAAGAGTAATAATTAATTTTACCTTCAAATACATTTAAGTAGGAGTAGGAATGGTTCAGACCATCCTATATGAGTCTACAACTTAGCTTACGTCACACTTGATCAGACCAAACCTTTTACAAGTCAATTTAACTAAAATGGTCAAGTCACTCGCCGCTTGAAAAAGTCTCTTAGACCTATTTGGTCCACCTATCCAATTAAACACGCCGCTTCAAAAAAGCCTCTTAAACCTATTTGGTCAACCTATCCACTTAAATATGAATAATATTTTTATTACTACTAGCGTCCAGACGGACACTCCCGTGCCCGTCTGTCCGCTCTTTCTACTGCGCTAACGCATGTAACTCATAAACAGTATGTAGAGAATTCTATTTCTCTAGAAGTCTATTTCTAGAGAAAGATGATACCTCATAAACTAACATATAGTGGTATGAATTCTAGAAAGATGATGGATCTGGAAAATGGTGTGTTGGGTGGCAATGATGATGGTGGTAATTAACATATAGTAATGTGAATGCATCTAAACAAAAGTGATATGTTTAAAAAGAAAATGTTACCTTCGATATATAGCTATTCCAATAAAGAGATATAGATAGATAATAAGAGAATAAGAGAGGATTAGAACATATTGTCACATGGTAATTGTTAAATATAAGATTATTGACATATCTCTCACTTAACACACTTAGTAAAATAGATACAAAAATGTAACATAAGGAAATAATATATCAAGCCTTTATCTTAAACCTTTCAATGTGATTCAAAATGCATAGTTAATCTCTTTAGCACTTTGCCATTAAAAAGGAAAAAAATGATGAAAAAAAACCCTTGGACATTTCAATGCGGAAACCTTATCTTGGCCGATAGCAGCCCCTCTGCATTGCCACCAATTTCCCCTCTTTAAGGCTATTTCTCCAACCTAAAATAATGTAACAGTTGTAAGGTAAAAAAGAAAGTAGTAAATGTACAAAGTTACCATGCTGCAACAATGATGCTAACATACCAAAAAATTGGAGAAAGATAAATAAAAGATTATCTAAATATTCATGGAATTATCTATATATATATATATATATATATATATATATATATATATAGTGAAACAGGACTTTCAGAAATATCTTGCAAATACTTTGATAGATTTCCATTTCATCTTGGAATACTTTCCAACGATTGATTAATTTACTGATATGTAACCACTTGAAAACGTAAAGGAAAGTTAAATATTTATTGAGCATCAAACATTAGACTTGAAAACTTCAAGTATCTTCAAACTGTATTTCTTGATATGTAATTGTCTTCCTTTCCTCTTTGTCGACGTTACCTTTCACCCTTTGCAACAATTATGGAATAAAGACTCAAATGACATGGAGATAACAACATAAAAGTAGAAAGGAAATCAATTGAATGAGAGAAGGCTATTGAAGGTTTGCATAATCATGTCTACAGAAAGCGGCTCCGTCTTCCCGTCTCTCATTCAACTCTCTACACTATCCCTCTCATCTCTCATTCAACTCTCTACACTATCCCTCTCAGTTTTCACTTTCCCGTTAAATAGGAAAAAATGAAAAATATAATATTGAACAAAAAATGTATCCTTCACACTAAAACTGAAGAATAGAGCAGATAAACAACATGAATAAGTAAATGATGTTACATGGGATAAATATTTTCCTTTTTCTTGTCCATCTCTTTTTATTTTACACAATTTCCCATTCTTTGAGAAAAAAAAAGGAAATCAAAGACTATTAAGTACAGTGACATAATATTAGACAAAACATCAAATGTGTGATCAATAATTGCAAAATACAACCCAAATGTCTAAAACCTTTGCAGTGTGATTCATGATGTATAGTTCCACAACTCCGTTCAAGTAAAAGGGAGAATAAAAAGTAAAAGACCATTAAAAAAGATAGATAAAAGAATGGAGTTCCTTAGGGAATGGAGTTCAAAGTAAACATGTTGATAGCATAAAACCAAATATGCTTATAGAGTGATTGGATTTTCTTTCTATTTTTTCCTCAAAAATTTAGTACATTCAAAAACTAATGTGTTACCAACAAAGTACTTAATTATATACGTTTCACACACTTTATGCTTTTTGGTTTCCAAATTGAGAACAAATTCATTGACTACACATTGAACATTTAAAAAAATGCATATAAAAGTACATTTGGAAGTTATAAAAAAAAGGCTTCCATTAAAATATGGACACTAAGAAGAAGAAGAATTAAAGACATGTACATACAATTGTAGGCAACCTTATTATGAAATAAAGATATGGAAAAATTATGGCTTCCATTAAAACATGGACAATAAGAAGTATAGAACAAATTAAAGTACCTTGTTCCATGATGAAATTTCCTATTTGAGTGAGAAAGGTTTACCGTGAAGTGAATTAATGGAGTGATTAAGAATATCAATAGAAACAGGTGTTAATGAAAGAAAAAATGGTAGAATTAATGATTGTACGTAGCAAATATGTGTTCTTGAAATCAGACAATGATCAAAGTAGTTATTAACAATTGTGTGATGAGAAGTTAACGGGAAGTAAGTAACCGTAATTAAACTCTTTGATTGTCTTTTGTGAGAAGTTAATAATTGTAATTAAAAAAAAAAGTTAACAGTGTGGGAAAAAACTGCAAGGGCATTTTGGGATTTAATTACAAAAAAAGACTACACCAAAAAATAGTATTGCCTTTATTAATAGTTATAGATTATTAGTATATTAAATTATAATTTTTTTTTAACAAGCAAAAATGAGATATATATTACTACCAAAAGAGAATTCTCAATAGCACAAGGTGTGCCACAAAGGACCTCAAAAATATACAATCACAAAGTCACATAGTAAGCGAACAAAAGCAAACTAGTTGATGCCCAAACAAACAATCGGACTCGACCACCACTTATGAAAATTAGGACGAATTTTAAAATTAGTTTTTCTCATCCACCAAAAAGAATGTAACTTGACTTTATCCAGCAGCTGATAGATGGTACTTTCCTTATTCTTGAAAGCTCAACTATTCCTTTCATTCCACAAAACTCAAACGCAACAAAGCCAAACAAGTTACATAAAAGAACGACGAGCACGCAAGCCACTTGCGGAATACATAAATTGAAGAAAATGATCCGGTAGATAATACGGTTCGGTTGATACGATGTCAATCCAAGACCGAACAAGTCCCAAAGAGAAGCAAGACAAGGACAAGACATAAACAAATGATAGGTAATTTCAAGAGGAAAAACGCCACGCGACATTAAATTATCCTTCGTCAGCAATCTATTCTGAAGAAGTCTCTAAGCAAAAATTGAAACCTTCAAGGGAACCTGTTTGCGCCAAATTAAATTTATAGTAACATCAGGTCTCTGTAACTCTTGACTGGTAAGCATGTTGTACACTCCACATATCGAATAACCTCCGGTAGGATCAAACCTCCACAACCACTGATCTCTAGAAGTATGCTGCAAAGAAATATCATGAAGTAAAATCCTACATTTCTCTAAAAACTCGTTCTTCCACGCCCACAATCGACAACGCCACTACCAGGCCGCCCCTTCGTCTTCCCAACCTAACACGCACATCTCTGCCGCCGAAATCAACTTATTCAGGACTAAGTCGAAAAGACGCCTGAACTGCACACATAAGGGAAGAGCTCCCTGTAACGCCCTCTTTGATTATTTGATTAATTTGTCGAGTTTAGAGTATATTTGTATGATTTATGTGATTTAAATAATTACGTGATGTGTTGTGGATTTATTAAGTGGCTTATTTTATTATGCAATAGGATAAGATTTGAAAATAAAATAAATATCGAGATGAGGGGTTGTTTTGTGAATTTAGAGAGTTTAGTGGAAATAAGAGGGAATAAGATAAAGTGGATTAGGGTTATATAAATAGGAAGAGTCAGAACTTAGAAAAAAAAAGGAGAACACGTGAAATAAGTTTTGGAAAAAGGGAGAACAAGAGGAGAGAAGAACCATGAGGAAAGGCTGCCAATCGATAATCCTAAGGTAAGGGTGGGACTATCATTCAATAATATTAAGTCTATGATTTTGAAAATTTCATTTAACATGTTGTAGGTTTAGTTTTTGAGAATTGGAGAATTAGGGTTAAGAGTGATAATTGATGATTTATGTTATGTTGTTGTCGATTTGTGGTTGGATTCATGATTATGAGTTGTGGTTGTTGATGATTATTGTTGTTAATGTCATATTATGAATTGGGTATGAATTATGTTGAGTTGTTGTTGATGATTGTGATGATTTTTAATGAATGTGAAGTTTGAATAATATAAGTTGCTTTTTCTGATTTTTTTTTATCTCTGTCCCGAAATTTGAAACGAAAACTGGTATTGATTGGTACAGAATTGGTCTTAGGTGTAAACACAAAAGTTGTAGGTATGGATGTTAGTTTTCTAATGTCGTTGATCTGACGTCAAAACGACTTATAGAACTTGAGTTATGGTCAAATTACTGCACGTAGGTCACAGTGAATTTTTATGGACTTTCTGCACAACTTTTTCAAATTTGAAACGAAAACTGGTATTGATCGGTACAGAATTGACCTTGGGTGTAAACATGAAAGTTTTAGATAATTTTGTTAGATTTCCAGTGTCTTTGGTTTGACGTGAAAATGACTTTTAGTTTTTGAGTTATGATGAAAATACTCCAAGGAGGTCTTAGCGAAATTGTACGGTGACAACATTCTCTGTTTCATGTTTTTGCGTCTTTTTCACACGTTTCTGTTTTAAATTGGTCTTCGATATAAACATGAAAGTTTTTGATAATTGTGATATCTTTCCAGTAGCCTTGGTCTGACATGAAAATATATTATGTATAATTTATTATGTTTTTACAAAGATGCATGATGAATTGTTGATGTTTAAATACGATGTTATAAGACGATGTTTATGATTGATGAATATGAAATTATGATGTGAAGTCGCCATCGTTGTCGTTACCACAGTTGTCGTCAATGTCTTCAAAGTTGTAAGTGTTGTTCAAGATGATGAAGTTATAAGATGTTGTTTAAGTTGCTGAGTCCATGCATACTCAATAGAGACGAGGGCTCATGCCCTATGAGCTTTTGCTCAATAGCGATGATGGCTCATGCCCTATGAGTATATTTATGCTCAAAAGCGACGAGGGCTTATGCCCTAGAATGGTACCACATGCATGTGTAAGATGATGGAGTCGCATGGTCGAGTTATAGTTGCATTGTCGAATTATAGTTGCATTGTCGAGTCAAATTGTTAAGTTGATTTATGAAGTTGATATTGATGTTGAATTATGAAGTTGATTGTGATGATGACAATGATGCTACATGACTATTGTTATGATATGTTGATGATGTTTATGTTGTTAAATATAATTGTTGAATTATATGCTTAACATTATTGTTTGTAAATCTCACCCCTTCTGCTTGGAAATGTTGCTCTTCGTATGAGTAACTTGCAGGTGATCGAGAGTAAGTAGCTGTTGCTTGTTGTCGTGAGTGACTATCTCTCACTGTGTCTTTAGGTGCTCTGATACGTAACGGGATGAAAACCTTTGTGGATATTTTCTATTTCTTACGTATTGCTTATGATTTTACATGACTATGATTTAGTTTTGGATTATTACGAGATGTTTTGATGAGACCTTCGTGCCAAGACTAATTATGTTGATTGAATTAAATCCGCTGCGAAGTTTAGAATATTTATGCTGACCAATTTATGAAGGATAAATTGTTATTTATTTCATTTATGATTTTTTAAGAGGTGTAGCATTCCGTTTATGTGGAAAATACTCTAATTATTTGTTATGAAATTTTTATGTTGGGAAAACGGAGTGTTACACTCCCACCCACTATTATAAATTTGTTATATATTTTTCGATTAATTTAAACTTATTAGTCTACAATTTTTTTGTATATTTAAATTTATCATTATAAACTAAAATTGAAATATTATACTCCCTCCGTTTTAAAATGAGTGTCGTTTTAGCCAATTACACACAAATTAAGAAATGAAATGAAATAATAATTAGACATATCATTTTTATTAAATTTCCCAAGAAAAAGACAAACTTAAAATTGCATTGAAAATTGTGTGAGAGAAAAGTTGGAGTATTTATTGAAAGTAAAGTTGTATTGAAAATGTAAAGTGATATTCATTTTGAAACGGAGGGGGATCGTCAAATTGTATAAAATATCACTTTAAATATTGTAAAATTGTCGACACATTGATCATTTTGGCAATTTTTAATTATCCTCGGTTAATTTAAAATGAATAAATATCCCACAAAAGATTGAGTGAAACACGGGATTGAAATATGTTCCACTGTCTGACCAAACAAAGAGTGAAACAAATAAAGAGGTGGGACATAGCAATAAAGTCCTTCTTCATTCACTACAAATTTTCCACACCGTCGGTTTCACTTTTAATTTCTCAAACTCAATAATCTCCGCTAATTTTGTCTATTTTTGAGGATAATAATAATCCAAACCAAAACATCATGTGCTTCTTTTCACTTCTTTGAGGTTGTTCTTTTAACATTACAACAACAACAACAACCTCAATCATTTCCCCATTCCATTCATTCTTAGTTGTTCTTGTTGTTCATCTATAAATAATTAAACTTTCTTAATTATTTTCTCATTACTACGAAATTAACTTAATCTCTTTTCTTAATACATTTTTTTTGGTTAAGCTAATTTTCATTGCAACTCATTAAAGTTAGTGTCTTTTGGAGTTATTCACACTCTTTTAAGTTCTAAGAGAGAGATCTAGACATTTTAGCCACTTGGGTTGTAAAAAAACCAAACTTTTTTCCTGGGTTTGTGGTGTTTGAGTAATTGAGTGTGAGTGTGAGTTCCAATAATTTTCATCAAGCTTTACTAATTTAGTGACCCTTTGAGGGAAAAATCAAAAGGGTATCTTCAATTTGTTGTGAGATAATGTTTGCAGGAAATGGATTGTTTTATCCCATTTTGGGTTTTGCTTCTTTTGTGGTTTTTATTTACATGTCTTTTGGAGGGTTAAGGTTCAGTTTTGAAGAAGGGAGAGAAATGGGTTTCGTGATGAGAAATGGGACACAGTTTGTGTTGGATGGGAATGTGTTTTATTTGAATGGGTGGAATTCTTATTGGTTGATGGATCATTCTGTCGATTTTTCGTCGCGATTTAAGGTTCGTCAAATGCTGAAAACTGGAGCTAATATGGGACTCACTGTTTGTAGAACTTGGGCTTTCAATGATGGTCATTATAATGCTCTTCAAATTTCACCTGGTCACTTTGATGAACAAGTTTTTCAGGTATTGTTTGTAGCTCGATTTTTGGTAATTTTGTAACTGTGTTGTTCTTATGATTTGTTCTGATTATGTTTTTGTGTGCCCTTTCATTGTTTCATGTTGTTGCTGCCGACACAAATTAGTTTTTTATGTAAGTGTGTGTTGCGGTGACTTGTTTTTTGGGGTTTACTTTTCATTGAATTTTTTATTCCCTACTCAGTTTGTGCACTCTTTTCCTAAAATTGTGCATGACTGTGTGTGATGATGTCTCATAGGTCTTTGCAAAATTGCTAATAATAGCCTGTGGTTATAATTGTTTATAATAATGGTATCTTGGTGGGAAGGCAGGGACCAAACTAGTAAACTAGGCATCTTTTGTGGGAATAATTATCTAATGGTGTGATAGTTCTAAAAAAGTGATGTAATAGTTATGTACTTGTCCCTTTAGGGTTGAAAATGGATGTTTGGATTGATAGTGAGTTTAGCAGAATTAAAGAGTGCCATGGTGATTTTGGCAAAAGCTATACTTTCCATCTTAAAAAAAGATCACATAGTCGCTATGATTTTGCCAAACTCACCGTCAATCCAAACATGTACTTAGTTAGTTGATGTACCATTGTTTCTGGGAAGTGGTAGAATACAGAGAAAAAGTGGCAAGCGATCTCTCTCTATGGTCAGCATCTACGTGTAATCAATTAGAAGATTGTTCTTTTCTTGTGCTCCTGAAATTGTGTTTACTAGGTAGATGGATCTGACAAGCAATATGTTGGACTTTTGTTATTCTTGTCCCTTTGTCCATCATGAAACCTGGGAAATTGACCCAAAAAACGGTGTCGGTGTTTCTGTCTTCTGACTAAAATCAATTTATGAACGAAATACCAAATTTCAAGTACTTAATTTTTGCAAACGTTCAAGTACCCTAGAGATTTATGTTTTACTTAATATGTCATTTATGACCGGGGTCTAGCACAAGTGGTTGGTGTGTAGTGTGTGTAAGTGTTGTAAACCTCGGGGGTACCGATTTCAATTCCTGCTCATAAAAAAAATCTGTCATTTCTGTTATACCCGATTAAAGGAAAGAAAGTTTTTATGTTGGATTACTGTAGTGTAATTCTTTTTGCTTGTGCAATTAGTTGTTTCGTTTAGCATTATTTTTTAAGAATAGAAATTATGCTGAACTAAGGATTGGTATGAGACAGGCTTTGGATTACGTCATAGCAGAAGCAAGGCAAAATGGAATAAGGCTGCTCCTTTGCTTAGTAAATAACTTGCAACCATATGGTGGGAAGAGTCAGTATGTCAAATGGGCATGGCAAGAAGGGGTAGGGTTAAGCGCCTCCAATGATTCTTTCTTCTATGATCCATCAATCCGTAGTTATTTCAAGAATTACATCAAGGTATGACATGTTTGTCTGTCTATATATCTACCTTTCTTTTTCTCCTTTCCCCTCTTTCTCTTTACGCCGCACCCTGCTCCCCTATTGTTGGAGAGGCAATCTTATGTGCTAAGTTTAATTTCCTTTTTAAAGTCATTGTGTCAGATTCCACATGCTGTATGCCTTTAATTGTCGTATGATAACTTTAGATTTAATAATACTTTTGTACTGGTATGTTTCTTATTATTCTTAAACTCAGTAGGCCTTTGTTTTCTATGACTTGTGTTGTAAGCATTGTATACAGCAAGACAAGTAGTTTGCATGTTTTTCTCTTCTGACCAGACCATTTTATCTGACATAGGAGTTACATTTGTTGTCCTTCTTTTCTTTTTCTTTTTGAAGATTGAATCAAATAGACATGCTTTTGGAAGTTGAGACCGGTGATGGTATCTTTTTTACCGTTTAGATCATAGGACACCGGTCTTCGATAACGTTAGACTTTGACTAATATCCGAGGGTTGTTGGGAAGAGGACCCATAAAGGAGGGTAAGCTCTCCCGATGCTATTTTTCCCATCTACAAGACTGGAACTTGAGACCTTACTTAAGGAAACAAGTTTTGGTGTCACTGGTATCTTAATGAAAGAATATTCAGTTAGTTGCTAATTGAATGTATACTTCTTTTTCTCAATAAAGGAGTGGTGACCAAGGGCTGAATCATCACCGCAGCAGTGCAATCTTGCTGTGAAGCAATGAATTAGATGACCAATGCATGCCTTTCTTCTTTTTCACACACAAAATCTTAACCGTATTTTTCAAGCTTCATTGAGTATATCTTCTGCCCTGTTTCCTTTAACTTTTTGGTTTCACCGCTTTCTGTTTTCTTATGTATAACAAACTGACAACTTATAGAATGCTTTACACTTCTCTAGCACATGATCCATGACTTCCATATGAAGCTTGTATCTTTGGTTTTTCTAGGTCAAATTTCTTCTTCATTTACTTGCTAAATCAATGTCTATGACTTTTTAACTGTGCATTTCAGTTTTCGCTCTATGTTTGCAGCCCTTGAGGCTATTCTTCGTTAAACTAATAGCATCCTTTGAGTTTTCTGCAGACTGTCTTGACAAGGAAAAATACTTTCACTGGAATTGAATATAGAAATGACCCCACCATTTTTGGCTGGGAATTGATTAATGAGCCTCGTTGCATGACTGATCGTTCCGGTGACACTCTCCAAGTAAGTCCTTTACTTGCACTCTAACCTCTATACTTATAGAACAAGGCTAGCAAGTAACAACTTAAAAAATTATAATAATTATTATGTGATGCTTCCTCCTTACTACATGCTGTGAAGACCCACATGGAGATTGAAAAGTTCAAATTTCTCTATTAAAAACTTTATGATCTATAATGAATTTGTCCTGGCTGTTTTCTCTCCACATATGAATATTGCAAAATTCATGAGTTGCGTCCAAGTTCAATATGAAGGACTCTATCCAAACTTTATCCATTTTTTGCTATTTTGTACTGTAAGTTTTAGTCCCTGTTGGAAAATATATAATAAAATAAGGAAAATGTTTAAATTTTTTCTGCAGGAGTGGATAGAAGAAATGTCGGCTTTTGTGAAATTGATTGACAAGAACCATATGCTGACTGTAGGGAATGAAGGCTTTTATGGTCCTAATGACCCAAAGGATTTGACTGTCAACCCCAATTATTGGGCATCCAGACTTGGGTCTGATTATATCCGGAACTCCAAAATCTCTCATATTGATTTCACCTCTGTTCATATCTACCCGGATCAATGGTAAGCATTGCTTGAATTCTACAAGGTTTTCTTATGAATTTTTTATGTTCATTTATGCTCAAAGTCATTGGGTACCCACAAAAATATCCACTATGAGTAGGGTAAAAGTACACATTATGGGTTTGGCCACAGGTAATTACTCAAACGGTAACACAACGTGCAGAAGTAAGAAAGGTTATGACTATAAGGGGTTCTTATGAGTTTTTCATGTTCAACTGATTAACTAGTGCTAGAGTTCTGAAAATTATCTGTTCCCTTTTAGATTTGTCTTCGGTGTCTATTTCTTTTGTTTAATTATAACTTTTTGCATAGGTTTCACGAGGATGAGAAAGCAATTGAAACTCAACTGAAATTTGTCCACAAGTGGATGCTTTCCCACATTGATGATGGCGACGAAGTACTGAAGAAGCCGGTCCTGTTCTCCGAATACGGATTATCAAAAAAGAACCAGAACTTCACTGTATCAGACCGAGAAAAGATGTATGACACAATTTTAAACATCGTTTACAAATCTGCAAAGAGAAACAAGTCTGGAGCAGGTGCTTTAGTTTGGCAATTCTTAGTCGGGGGAATGGAGGAATATTCTGATGATTATGGTATCGTCCCAGCAGAAAGTCGATCAACACAATCACTATTTGTAAAACAGTCATGCAGATTGGGCAAAGTGAAGGGATGGATTAATCAACAGGATGTAAATTTCAAAGCACTCTGTTAGCAATAAAAAGAAGCGGAAAAAAAGTTGACTACAGTATGGAATAGATATCTGGATAAATATCTGATTTAAGTGACTACACATTGGGGTTTTGTGCAATATCCTAATTTCGATTTGGAATGATTGATTAGTTGAGTGTATAGTGTGGTAGCATGGATTAGAGATTTTTATAAACAAAGTATTGTTTATATATCATATCAATGCAATATAATAAAATCTATTAGAAAAATTGGAAGTGAAAGTTTTCTATGGAATGGAGTTTTTACATCACAAATCCTATCCTCTCTATTAGAATAGACACATTCTAATAATCTCATTGAGTTGTGTTGGTAATTACAAATCAATAGATTCAATACAAATGCATCCTATGGTTTCAAATCAGTCATGCACAACAAAAATGTCAATTAAGTAATTAATATAATTTTTTGGTCGAGAGTGTTGAATAAATCTTGAATCCTGGACAATCTATCAAATTGGACCAGGTGCAGTTACATTGCACCCAATCAAACACTTTATCAGAGCCATCCGATCAAGATCAAACGGTTTAGATTTTGATGTTCTTTATTTTTTTAAACATGAACACCGACATTAAAATCTGTACCGACCGACATCAATTGACTTAGATTGCACACAAACAAGTTTCACAAGGTGAATGTATGTGAAAGGTGAAAAACCAATCACATAAGATGTATGTAGCACCAAGAATCATCATGCATGGATGTAACTTGTATTTCAAGTTGAAATGATTTTGAAAATTACATTGGACCATATAACAAAAGATGTACTAAATCACAATGAACAAATTCAAAGTGTCACCATAATTTCGTCAAAATCACCATCAATCCAAAAAATTATCATCAATCTAATCTCACAAACTTAATAAATAGAAGGATGATATAATATGCTATCAAATTAAAACAAGATGAAAAACCAATAATATACAGTTAATTTAATTTTGATAACCAAGCATAAAACAAGAACATACTAGAAGATTAGAAAAGATATAATCATAATTAACTTCAAAGACAATCTATTTTCATTTTCTTGTTCACAAAAGAACTCAGCTTCTACAAGAACTACAAAGAAAATAAAAAAGATTAACCAAGATTTTTTTTTTTGACAATAAATTAACCTAGATAATAAAACAGTGAAACCCAATTTATATTACAAAACCCTAATTGGATCCATTCCTATTTCTTAGCCAATCTTGGAGAAACCCTAACCCTATTAACAAAATTGGGGCTTTTCTCCTCTTCTTCTTCAACAACCTTCTCCTTCAACTTCTCTTCAGCAACCTTCTTCACAGCATCACCAATTCTCACCAATCTCCGACTCCTTTTCACAGGTGGAGTCACCGGCACCGGATCAGAAACTACAGCCACCTCAGCAGATCGCTCATTCACAGGAGAAGCAACTCGATCAAAATCATCACCAAGCTTCTTCACCAACCTTCTCCCACGACGACTTTTCTCAACCGGAACCAAATTTTCTTGCTCAAGAAGAGTAACGAATCTCTTCCTCTTCAAACCGATCGGAGCAGGTGGTGGTGAAGGTGACCGCGAACGTGAAGCAGCAGAGCCTTTAGATCTGGGTAGATCTTTCTTCGGGCTTGGGCTAATTGGATGGGCTTTGAATTCTTTTTCGCGCTGGGAACGAAGCTTTTTGACGTTGCCTTCGATTTTACCCATTAAACGGAGACGTTTGAAGCTGACGCCTCCCATGGACCAATGGGCTTCTTGGGCCCACGACATCAGCGGGCCGGTGACGGAGACAGGGGGATCTACACGATCGGTACCGTCTGGGGAGACGTAGATGCGTGGACGGGGTAGGCTTGAACCGTAGAATTTGGCGGGTTTTAGAGAAACAACCATTTTGGTGAAGAAAAGCGAAAGTGGTGAAATGAAATGAGATTATGATTATTTTGGAAGAGATGAGAGAAGCGCGTTTGTTAAATAGGAGAATTGGAAATGATGAAAAGAAGGGTTTTGATGGCGGGAATAAGCTGTTTGGCGGGATAAGTTGCCGCTTGGAACTTTGGTGTGAAAATTTTGTAGCTTTTTTGGTTTGGGCTTGGGGTTTTTTATTTCATTGATAATCATTGCTTGTTACCTACACATTATTTTTGCTACATACACCGTAGTTGATTTTTATTTTAATAGTGGGTAGAGACAATATCTTGAGAGTGTAGTTTTACACACACAATCATTTAATGATTTTTTTTTGAGTGAATGTAATTTTTTTAATTTATAAATTATTTTAAGAATTAATATAACGTTTTAAATTATATTGAATTTGATTTCATGATATTATATAATCAATACACAACCATTAAGCCTTGGGTTTTGGAGGGATAAATTTATATTTTGATATTTAAGAACATGACATATGATGATCACATAAACTTGAATAACACTTAAATTAAAAAAGAGAAGTAAATCCTCCCTTCTCTCCCCTTCCAAAACTTAAACTTGCAAATTAGAATCAGTTTAACCAAATACTTTTTTGCTTCTGTTTTAAAAAAGGCTACGAGCCAAACAATATTTATAAGACAAAAAACTCCTCTTCTCAGTACATAATTAAATGAAAACAACTATGAAAAAAAAAATATATGCAGGGAGGAGTTTGAGAGCTTTTACGGAGCTTAATTTTTAAGTATCCCTTCTTCAATTATATTTGTGCTTTATAATCTCTATATTTTTTTATCTAGAAAAATGCTAACTAGTGTCTCCGGAGCACTAGTTAAAGATTTTTAATGGTAAGTTTTTAAAAGAATGTGTATTCAATACCAATGAAATTAGTAGTGTTTGACATTTTTAGAAAATAATTTCTAAATTTTTTGAATCCTTAACCGAGTCACTCAGACCTTTTGTTTAATATGGCATATACTCGTGCATCACACGGGAGTGGGTTAGATTATACATAGAGAGCATGTGTATATTTGGATTGACATTTCCACACATAAATTTGCATTAGCTTAATTTGCAAATTTATTTTGATAAAAAGTAAATTTTATTTTTTAGGATGATTAAAAGTAAGTTCATTGCAACATGAGTTGTGTTTGAATAATTTTTCTCCAGTATGTGATGAAATATATTTTGTCTTCATTTGTTCCTTTTTGTTTCTCACCATCTCTGTTTATTGTCTCCATTGATCTTCTGTTCATTTATCTTAGTTATCGGTATGGATAACTGATAAGTGGATATGGCATACACTATAGTGTCCCTTTTTTATGTTATCAAACAAATGAGTTTCTGAAATTTAATTAAATAAAAGAGTAATGCTATCTCTCACGAGAGTTTTCTTCACGAAATGAAAAAAAGATAACCTAACAGTTGGCACTCTCACCAAATTGTATTGATAGTACAAATACAAGGCTATACAGAACATCAAATCCAGAAAGGATTATAAAAATCAAACAAATAAAAGGTCTCCATTATAGCACACTAATCAGAAAACTCCTAGAAGCCTCGTGGAATATAACATCCTGCTATTCGTGATTTATTCTCATTCCGCACAGGCTCATCAATTGCATTTGATCATGTGCTTTTTCCACAAATAACAGAAAAATCACGTTTGACCTGATCAACAGATTAATGGAGTTACTCACAATGCACCGCTTTCCCTTGTTCCGTACCGAGTCAATCAAATAGCACAACAACACGAGAGATATAGCACATGAAAGATCCTTTTACAAACTTTACAGAATAAAGTGGCTCCTTTGTGCATCCTATAACCAAAAAAAGTACAGATTCACATTTATATAAGATACTCAATAGGCATTGGTCTACAGCCTGAATTAATACAAGGAAACACAACAAAATGGCAGGATACTTGGTATAAAATGAAAAAACAATGTGGACACTCGACATGTTATTCCAGAGTAAATTTTATTGCTATCAATATTGTCACTCCAAAAGCATATTAGAAGTCACATATACAAGACCAGGCATTACATTTTCATCAGAAACACAGGGTATAGCAAAATTTGTTTCCTCTTTTTCTAGTTTGCTTTCTCCTCAAGCAAAGAAGAAGGCATGGTCTATATTTACATATTTACACTCACAATGCAGAACAGGTGGCATCCTACCATTCTATATGTACAGTGATTGCAAACAGCTCCAGTGTAGGAATGGATAGTACAATGAAATCCGAACCAAATTACCGAGGAATGTAGGAGCAGTACTTTCTTCTACCAGGAATAATCTCATTAGCCCAAAGTTAAAAGCTGAAAAACTGAATAAAATGTCTCTCCCCAGTTCAGTTACACAACTCCAATTGTCTCTATTCTCTCTCATATATACCCTCTCTCTATAATTAACTTTCTGCCTACCTACATATTTCCCTCCGGACGGCAATTCAGCTCTAGAAGTCTTAGGATTAAGGGTATTGAAGGACGAGAGTCCTCCTAAAAGAGAAAAAACAGAGGACATTAATAATCACACTCAGTTGGAGGATAATCTGTTAAAAGTTACGCATGAAATTTATTCTCGGCAACCGAACCACTGAAATCTACAAGCATTTTATGAAGTTTGATTATTTTACCTTGAAAACAATATACTCAGATTTATGTATTGGAAGTCTGATTTTGACCCAGCTCAGCACTCAGCATATGATGAAGAAGAGCGTCAACCCTCTGGCTTCGTGATTTTGTTCTACAGAAAACCAATATTGTCAATAAGACCACCATTAATATGCCTTCAACTAATAGCTAATCTTTTAAGTTGAATGGTTGAGATTTAGTACTAGAGCATGATAAGTAGTTGGAAGTTCAATTGTTACCAACTCATTCCTCATGATTAAACTAAATTTCATCATAAGGTATAATGAGCAAGTGTATTGTCTACTGTTAAAAGTCCAATGTCCGTTGTGTGAGGTCATGTTTTACAGATATAAAATTATTCATGTTCCTTCATCTAACTAAAGCATTTAGGTTGCGTTGCATTCAGGTTACAGATACAGAGTTTATCAGATGCTTGAAGAAACAAAAAAATGTGGGCATTCACAGAAATAATGCCAGTCATGGACTCATACGTACCCAAGAGCTCTCCGCCTCGGATATCTTTCTCCCGCAACTTCCTATATTGAGACAGAAAATATAAAGTGAGATTTAGAGCGGTTCGAGAGCTATATATGTAAATTAACAAACAATCAATAATGTACTATGTACTAATGGCATTAAGATCAATAAAAAACAGATCACATAGAAACTAAAAAACTACGTTTACATTCAATAAGATTCTGTACAAAGTTATCTTTGGAGCACTGAAAGTTCATAAAATTTATCTTGCACAAATCCATTGGTAATATTGGGATCATGATTGTTGCATACAGCGAGGAGTGCAGAAAACCACTGCTTTTCATAGAAGGTTGCAGTGAACTCAGTTTGTTACCGTGTTGCTAACAGAGTAGTCTGTGAGAGTGTGCAAGTACTCATTACTCAAAAGTATCTGAATTTTTTATGATCATAACAAACAAGGATGACATGCCTGCTTCTACAGGAGTAGTGAAAACTGATTAAAAAAATGTCAAAATCACAAGTTCATTATATGCCCTGCTACTTGCATTTGATAGGAATAAAAAGGACAACCAGATAGTATGAAGCTCTAGCTAGTTGCCATAGTAGGATCCGGGGAAGGATTTGACCCATTTTGGGTTTACGAGCCTTTTATTTTTAATGAAAAATAGATCTGAAATAACATAGAATATATTCAGGGAAGTACTTATATCACTAAGTCCTTGAGAGGTCCTCCAATCAAGTTTTATATGTAACAAGTTTGGTGCATATGATTTATATGCTCCAACTTGAGGGGGAGTGTTAAAAAAATAATATAATCGTCATATAAATAAAGATAGAATAGCATGCAATTAGGAGTGTAATATCATGTAATTATTCCAGTTATTATTTTCATTAACTGCTTTAAGTCTATATAAAGAGACTCTGCTGTGTAATTGAAATACACAGTTTCACCATACATCTCTCTCAATTTCTGACTCAATAGAGCCTAACTTCGCATTTGCAAGAGACTGATTCGGAAACTTCAACCCATGATGCATTTGATATGAATCACTCCACAAATTTGGTGCAACTGTTTAAATTTTAACTTAACTATACATCATTTAACCAATGCTTGAACACAGCTGCTTGACAGACACAAACTTTTATTTTCTATAGAGTTCAGATTAAATACAAACCTTGTCATTTCCATCACCAATTTCTGCTGCCTCAAGATCTATTTCAGCAAAGAATGCCTCCAAGACAAAAGCAATAATCTGAAATACAGGAAAGGTATAATCATGTCAAACTTATGCAAAATGTGTAAAAGCAGCACACTTTAAGCATGGTATAGAAAACCAAGTTAATATATTCCCTTTGATTGATAAATTTTTTAGACATGATTACTTATAACTGACAACTACTTAAATAAATAAGTTTAGAACTTGTAATTACTTTAATCAGAAAGCATTAGTATGCATGAATGTCCATGTGAGAAACATAGTAACTTCTAATGTTCACATTCCCAAAATGCAATTCGTATACTGCATTATGAAATTATAACGTATTAAATAAAGGAAAATAAAATCATACCAAATTCAAAAGCAGCAAAACTGTAATTAAGTAGAAGCTAATGAAGTACACATAGGTCCAGGAAGTTCCAGTTAAATCCTTATAGCTCTGAAATAGAAAACCACAATACCTATACGTTAAGCACATATTAAAATCATAGTATGACAATAACATAAATAGAGTTAGGGTCAAAATAATAAAACAATAAATAGAAATGAATAAGCATCCTATAATCTTACATCACACACATGCAGCAAGAAATTTATACATATTTTAGATGTATTATTATTAATTTCAATAACAATGCTTACTACCAACCTAGCAAAACTAAAGGCTTATTCTTAGTATTATACTTATAAATGAGCTTGAATCTCACTCCCTACAGCAAGCTCAAAGGACAAGGATGTACAAGCACATATGATCACCACACAGCCTGAAAACCTTAGCAATATGGGACACAAATGCAGTTTCAATTCCCACCCTAGTGGACCTGGGTCCAATTTCTACTCTGCAAGCAAAATTCAGCTTTGATACCATATTAAAAAGTTTGGATCTCACTCCCAAAATCTAGCTCAAAGGATGAGAGTTTCACTGCACATATAACCACTGCACAATTTGAGAACCTCTGCAATGTGGGACATAGGTGCAATTTGAATATGCCTGATGCAGCAAGTCGGAACCTGCCCAATCAATGGACACTCTAAAGAGAGACCAATCCTGCTCACAAAAATCAAAGACAACTCCTTTCAATCCCCTGCCGTCTAGGTGGTGCCAATGAGGGAACACCACTTAAGATGCTTCCCTGGGGTGGCCCTATGGGGCTATTTGCCTTTTAGATAGTTTGTCGAGTAAAAATATTTTGTGATGTCACTCATCCCTTCTTTTGCCCTGTCCTACGATAACTCTTTATATCAAATGTTGAACAATTATTTTTGTGTTATCCAATTTTATTTTATTTTTGCAAATCAAATTAATCCAAAGTATTAAACAAAAAATGTTGTGCTTAGAGACAAAACATTATGTAGTTTAATTTTCAACAAAAACTATTGGAACGCGAATAACAGCTATCTAACTGCCAGACAATTGTTCAAGAAAGAACAGAAACAGATAGCACAAAATAGTAACGGCAAGCCTGCAACATTTGTACTACTCATTAGTCATTGAATTATCATGACACAGAAGAGGACATTGGATGTGACAAGGATTAGAGACAGCACATATACCTCCATCAATTCTTCCCAGACCTCCGAGACTAGCAAATTGAATAGTGTCACCATTCCATTTGGATAATCATTGAAATTAAAAAGTAAATAGCTAACTTTGTCAAGAAGAACACCCCAAGAACAAAAACTACCCTAGAAATTATTCAATTAGAAGCAATATATAGGCTAGTATTGAAGTTCAGACGTGGTTACGTTGTTGACCCAACCCCATCCTCGCCCCCTAGAAAAAGTGTTAACGTCTAAGGAAGAAATGCCATTATTACAGGATCTTACCAATCGCTACAGGTTTAAAAATAGAATTTTAAATATGAACAAAGGATACTCATTAGCAGCAAGGTCTGTGGCTTCCAAATCTGGGTTTCCTGCATTAACTAGTCCACCAAAAATCTAGAAAGACAAATGAAAATTTGGTTCATTGATTGTAAAAAGAACAAGAAAAGAGAATCCAATCACTGCAACTGAAAACATAAAATGAGTACTTAATTTAACTTGTAAATCTATGCAGAAAATGACCGTGACTCGAGCTTTTCACTCACCTGGACACCAAGTGAGCAATAAATACACAAAATGCAAAATATGGTCCCGAGGTATGGCATTAAACTTGGTATAAGAGTTAAGAAAGTTGCCACGAAACTTCGAAATCGCTTAACATACATTAGGAGCCTTATCAATCTCAACATTCTTGCAAGAAGGAGGTAACGAATCCTGCAAAGGGGACAGGAAAAATAATGTCTGATTGCATCTTCAAAGCAGTGCGTGCTCAACAACAAACTGAAACTATTTTTTTGCACCAATTACAATCTTCAAATGAATAAACTATATTCTAGGCATGGTAGAAAAGGCAACATTTTATTTTAAATTCCAATTTGGAAAGGACAAATATATCTTGTCTTGAAGAAAATTAAATTTGAGAATAACTAGTCTTTTGTCCTTTCAGGAGATCACAACAACAACAACTATTATTGTTAAGTAGGAAATTAATCATGGATTGAACCAATAATGAGAATCCTAATATAAAAGCCCTCTCGTCCATGTGAGATGATATATAAAGCTCGCTGGTTACAAACTAAAAAAAAAGTGAATTTGTTATTCAATAGTTTAGAGTTTTTTTTTCTTTTCAAAAGCAAATAAGTTATTTTGTATTTGTTTAATGTAATGAAAATCACTTTTTTTAAAATATCATCCATTGAAAATAATTTTTAAGAGAAGCTACTCAAAACAGCTTTATATTGTAAGCAGGTTTTAGTTAATATACATTTCAACCAGTAGTTTGGAATTATGAATCAAAAAAGAGAAATTTGGAAGCCATGAACATTGTAAGTAAAAGTTCATACCATTCTCCATTTGTGAAAAATGGCAGACCATCATCAGGTGAAGCAAAATCTATAGTTTCTCCAATGGCTGCAAAATTCAGAATTATCAGTCAGCAAGATAACATAGCCTCGGGAATTGGGTTTTCCCATATAACAAAATTCAGGGCCTAAAAGTGAACGAATGCTTATGATCATACAATAGAAGATTCTAGACACTAGTGAGTATTTACTAATATGATATGATAGAAACCTAGAACTGTAAGTTTATTACATGAAAGAGAAATTAATCGAATTCTCCTAAAACATACACCAATTCTGCAAATCATTGAGAGGCTGCAAACCTCCATGCCCAAGGTTCCAAAATCCTCTCTTCAGTCATGGATGAAAGATCTCACTCATATTCCCCTCCTCCTATTGTTTATATCCTCTAATTCCCATCTCTAAGTAATTAGCCAACAAACTGACTAATATGGGGTCTACAAACAAAATATTTCATGACAAAAGCCAAAAACTGCATGCATTCAACCAGATGTTAAGGAATCTAAATACCACATATCTGAAATTAGTTACCAATTGTCACCGTGATCACAAAATCAAAGCGATTTTGACCGTCCCGCCAATAGTTTTCGAATCCATATGAATAAACCTTTAGTATCATTTCCATCACATATATCCACCCTGTAAAACAACAAGGAAGGATCAACTTGAGACAGTAAGATTGTATGCTTAAAATCATTTTGTAGATTACAATGAAACAAAATGTACCAAAGCAAAAAATATATATAATCAAAATTTTCAGCAGTATTGTGGGGTTGGGTCTCATTGAAAAACTAACAAGAACAAAGGGGAATGAACATACAATTGAGTTACAAAACTTAAATGCTCAGTTCAAGCTATCTCAAAAAAACAAGGAAATACACTGTTTGGATGTCCTTACCGAAAGTGAACTCAACCACTTGCCATGCTTTTTGACCAGAACTATTTTCTACATCAAGCTGCGATTATGAATTAATACAAAATTATCAACTCACGAATGCCTTTAAATTAAAAAAATCACCAATAGCAGACTCAGAGAAGATCATATGTTACTAAACTGAAAGTATCCCAAGGATATAGACAGCCAGGGAGATCATATCCACTTCTTTATACATTCACAAGAAAGTAAACTGCTTGTGCATGTTGATGACAATATATCATTATTTCAAAACAAAAAAATCAAGTGCAAAAACTACTGCTACTTAAGGAGAAACTGGTTGCTGAACTTGAAATGAAGGATCTTGGTAGACTTGGATGTTTCCTAGGGATTGAGGTTGCTTACTTGAAATAGGATATTTTTATTTGTCAAAGGAAATATCAACTAAACCTTATTAAGGAGACAACCAAATTTGGACCCCACTTAGCATAATAAAAGAAAGTGATGAAAAGGGAAGTCCCAAGGTTGATAAGACCAGTATTAAAGTTGGTCAGGAAATCATATACTTGACATATACCAGATTGGATCGAGCTTATGCAGTGACCAGCATAAGTCGGTTCATGTACAATCAAAGAGTAAGATACTTGTAGAAAATTCTCCAATAACTTAACAACCACACCAGGGAGAGGACTGTTTTAAAAAGGATGGAAGTTGGATCATGAAAGCATACAGTTATGTAGACTACGCAGGATAAACAACTGATAGAAACTCATTCCAGGTTATTGCATTTTTTTTAGGTGGAAACTTTTTTACATGGAGAAGCAAGTAGGGTGTAGTTTGCTCAACTAAGTACCAAGGCTGAGTTTCATGCTATGACACAAGATGTCTGTGGGCTGTCACAGATGCAAATTTTATTGAATGATTTTGGATAAAGTATGAAGGTCCTATTAAATTGTTGTGACAATAAATCGACTATTAGTATTGCTCATAATCCAATTCAACATGATAGGATACAAGTTTATTTATCTTATCTCAGAGGAGCCGAGTTTGGTGTTTTAAAGCATATTAGGCCATATGCAGATTTATAATTTGTCTTCTATCCAAGATAGTATATAATTTTGTCATATGAAACATAAGTTAAATGCTCAACAATTTCCGTGAAGTTGTATTAATCTTAAAGATTCGAGTAGATATAATATTCCCTATGATACTATTTTCAAGGAAAATAAATGTAGTAAGGTACAAAATAGCAAAGAAATTCATAATATTCCCATAAGCATTAGAGCTGGAGAAGGTAGGATCCCTACCCATCAGTAGAACAATCATCCATTTGAACTGTGCTTATACTTAAACCAGTACATAAAACACTCAATAAACATCATACTCCTAAATGATTATTATGACTAGCGCTCAGACGGGCGTCTATCCGCTATTTTTATTACGCTAATGCGTATAAATTATGAACAATAGTTTTTATAAATTTTTGATTAAAATTATTTTAATTTTGATTAAAATTTGGCTAAAATGATCTTTTGGTCCCTTAACATTTTTAGTATCGCTTTGGTCCCATAAGTAATAAAAACTCCGTTTAGGTCCCGTAACTTTATTTAAAGTATCAGTTTGGTCCTTTCTGTTAATTTAATTCAAAAAAACGTTAAATTTTGGTCCCTTAACTTATTTAATTAGTATTAGTTTGGTCCTTTAGCTTATTTAATTAGTATTAGTTTGGTCCCTAAATTTAACGTTTTTTTGAATTAAAATAACAGAAAAGACCAAACTGATACTTTAAGTCAAGTTAAAGGACCTAAACGGAGTTTTTATTACTTATGGGACCAAAACGATACTATAAATGTTGTTAAGGGATCGAAAGAGCATTTTAGCCTTAAAATTATAGGTATAGATATAGATATTTTGCACCTTCATATTGTAACAAACTATACTTATCTTTCAATGATACCAACAATATAACAAATATAATATGAATTCTTATCTTTTTGAATGATACCAACAAAATAGCATTCTTATAGGTCAAATTTGTTGAAGGGCATAATGGAAGTGAAAAAGCCAGCCCAAAACCATGTATACCCTTTATATATAGTATAGATAAATAGCACCTACAGACTACAAACATATTGACAAACCCAAGTATATCCTAACATGGTCACATTAGATGACACTATGGTCTGGAGTTAAAATGAATTAAGAAGTGCTTAATAGTGGAAAAAATTGTGAATGTATATTTTCACTTGAATAACATGCCATACCGTTGTCTCAATAATTACGGCAACCAGATTCAGTATAAGAACAAAGGTCACTATGTATCCAAACATGGTGCTCTTTACGAAGGCTTTCAATCTCTTTGAGGTGGGTGAATGGTAGATTCCTAAATAGTCAAAGTAAGAAAGCTGCAACCAAATCAGATATTAGTTCATACTTATAGTACATATAAATCATTTTCCATATATTGTAAATTCAGAGTAATTAAACTTACCACATCCTCCTTCTGGAATCTTAAAGCAATGGCATTGCAAATATCAGCAAATTCATCCTTGTTGATCTGAAAGTAAAATATGTTGAGTTACATTAAAACACACATTTATGCGGGGATATATATCAGTATGTGCATAAAAGATAACAAGAGCAGTAGAGAACAAATATTACCTTTACATCATGAGTGTCATCCAGCTCATCAAATATCAACCCAAATTCTTCATTGGAGATTTTTGGCAAAGTCCTAAAAAATATACAATTTATGCTTTAACATTCACAATGTAGTAGAAATATTGTGGAAAAGATATGAAGTTAGAATCCAAGAGAAAGATCAACTGATAATTATCATGTCATAAAATAGCGCCAATTCACCAAAAATGCAAAGAGTTTTGTTATTTTGACCCAAAATTTGATAACGAATTTCAATAACAAATCTGATGGTTAACACAGTTCAAATATGTGGTTTATTACATTCAGTGAGTGGTTAATGAATATAACAAGGTGTTGCAACTCATTAACCATCAACTAAACAGAATTAGACAAATTTTGAACGTCTTAACTACAATTTCTAGGTGTTTAAATATACATGATCATGGTGTTCATGACATCCATTAATCGCAATATTTATTCAAATATAAAGGTGTACAGTCAAATATAAAACTTTTTCGGGATCAGTTAAAGTAAGATTATCTTAAAGGAGGATGTTGATATCCCAAGTTATTTCACCCGCATTAGTCCAATTTCAAATGTCCAGTCCTGATCATGGTGTGTGTTGAGAGTCTCACATCAACTAGAAAGATGTTGAAATCCCACATATTGTAAAACCCAATCAAATGTAAAACTTCTCCAGGCTTGGTTAAAGTAGGAATTTCTTAAAGAAAGATGTTGATATCCCAATTATTTCAACCGAATTAGTCCACATTTCAAATTTCCAGTCCTGATCATGGTGTGTGTTGAGTCTCACATCGACTAGAAATACATTCTAGGTAGTGCTTATAAATGTGGGAAGTCCATGATCTTTACCTTAAAACCGTTTTATGGAGATGAATTAGATCTAAAGCCTAAGATGATATCAGAGTCAGTTAAATCTGTTAATTCCACTCACATTCGTCCATGCTCCATCTAGGAAGTTGCACAATTAAAGGAATATCTAAAGATTCTTAATTTTAACACTCTGGATCTCACTCGACTGTAAGGGTCACCAAACTGCGTGCGGACACATATATTCTTTGAATATCGCTAATATAAAAGGCTTTTAGCCTTACCCCAAACATCAAAACACATCTTATAAGTATGAGAATATGCAATCAATTACACAAGGAGAATGTACAGTATATTACACAAGGCTAGCCTAACCAATTACACAAGATCCACAAAGAAAGGAAACCACGAAAGAGACTCATAAATACAATCAAGGTAATATCATCACGGATACTAATATTATTTACAATATCTCAACCCTAAAATTCCTTGGCCCCCTCTTGAAAAACATGCATACGAACTTTGTGTTAAGTTATAACAGCATATATAGTTTAACTAAAACTATTTAATTCGTCATTGCGGAAACCCTCCATGCATGTATTTTCAAAAACCGAGAGGGAAAAAAGTGGAGCCTGGATCCCAATATAAGGGTGAGCCATGCAAATGTTAAAGGGTTCACACTAAACAGATGTGTTATTCTCATCAAGAAATATATAAATTAAACAAATGCTAAAAACATTTCTACTTTGAAAATCGATAAACTGATAATATGATAAGTATGAAAGCACAATGATAATGGGGGTATGAAATAGTACCTGTACTTGTTCACCTCCTCGAATAGCCTAATACATTGATCTTTGTTGAGATATCCAATTTTCTGCAAGCATAAAACAGAAGCTCAAACAGATTTAGAATTGTAGGCATAATTAAGATATTTGTCTCTTCTTTATTGTAGTGATGATTGTATCAATAACCTCTAGCATTAGTCTTAGACAGATTGTAGTGCTATATTGAAAATAGAAGAGTGCTAAGACAGTGTTATTTTTAGTTCAAACAGATTTAGAATTGCAGGCTTAGTTTTATAGGGTTGGTTTCTTTGTTTGACTCTTCCTTTTGGTAATTAGAGAATCCTACTTGGAGTTATTTTCTGCTCTATCTTAGAGTCTTTATTCTATGTTTTTTGGTTGTTCAACGTTTTGTTAGTAAGTACTCTGAAACTCATTCTCTAACCATGATGGGTAAGAGTTATACTTTTCATCCTTTAATGCAGTGTAATTAAACTTGATTGGTTATCGACTCGGTCAGGGCACTAGATCAATGGGTCACTGGTCGAACCATTAGGCCACCAGTTGAACCACAAGAACCGTCTGTATTTAAAATATGATATGTAAATATACATATTATATACAAAATCAGATAGTTTGATGGTGCATTTGTAAAGTTTGACTTCAATATACATGGTTCAGTCCCTGGTGAGAATTGTTTTGCAAATTTCGCATTTTTCTATTCGAAACAACAAGCCACAAATGAGTGTGAGAATGAAATCCTTCCTGACCCTTGTGAGCATGATAGGCTGACAGCATAGCATCAGAACTGTTGCCCGTGAGTTATGAGTAAAGGCTTGGGAGGCGCAGAAGTCGGCACTAAAAACTGTGTACCATTAAAATTCTGCACATGAGTGAAAGGATGGTAAAGTACGAGCCACCCAAACAAGCTAAATAGAGGCTACTAATTTTTACCGGTTTGCATCCAAGTAGATGATATCATCCCCGGTTCAAGTGCACAACTCATCAAATAGGCTGATCGGACCGGCTATGGATCTGGTTCTGGATGAACCGGCCGGATCAGCTGTGCTTTAATGTTTAAGTACTGTATTAGAGGATCTCTAGATCATTAACTGAGGTGATACCAATCATATGAAACCTAACTCGTCATATTTTTTCAACCTACTCTACTTTGTCTGGAAATCCTCACATTACAGTTGCTAATGGATACCATCCCATGCCCCTGTTAATCAGATGCCGAAACGCACAACTTCAACCTTCCCTTTATGTTCATATAGGATATAACTATTACTGATTAACATCTCAAAATCGTAAAAAATGAAATGTAGTTGTTTGACATCAGCAAGGAAGCATTGTCGACAGGTGAACAGTATGCTAAATACATGGAAAATCATACTTACATGTGTATCTAGGAGATTGAAAGCTTTCTCCAACATAGCTCTTCTCATACGATCCATCTCAGAAACTTGTTTTACAAGCTACAACAAAAGAACGTTTAAGCACTGTTATAATTCGTTTTGGTATCCGTCATATAGATTCACAATCAAAATTCTCATGCTTCATTCCAATTAAATATCAGTCCAATTCTTCAAAATTTTAATTGTACCATCAGGTGAATATAGTGAAAAGTAGTGGTACGGAAAAATTTACCTCACTCTTGAAACTATCATAAACAACGGCAAGAATCAAGTTTGTAACAAAGTAGACTCCAATCAGCACAAACAGAACGAAAAACAGGATAGACGAACGTGAAGACCTAAAACGCCAGAAAATGATGATCATTGACAGCTGCAGATATCTCAAATTGAAAGGAAAAAAAATCATCTAGCCAAGCAAATCAAACTGAAAGTTAAAACCCTTACTTGTATGCAGGAACCCAAACATCGGGATTATTGGCTGTGTTAAATAAAAGAAACATCTGATATAATGTTGTACTAAAGGAAGTGAATACTGTTTTCCCCTGTATTGTATCTTCAAAAATCACATAAGCCACCCAACTTGCAAAAACAAGAAACAGAAGCCCCAAAGCCTGCAATTCGAGAGAATTAGATATGTCCAGTAAGAGAGTGTTGATTACACAAAATTGAAATAGTACAAATGTAGCACTCAAAGAAACCCAATAGATTGTGAATATTGAGAATGTTGCAAACAGGAACAGCAGAGAGCAAGGCGAATGAGAAACAGTCTAAAAGTGAACTAACCAATATATTTAAGTATGTGTCAAGCATTCCAGCCACGATGACGACAGTTTCTCGTAGCTCCCTGACATCAAATTCAGATGCAGAGTTAGAATGTCAAGAAAATTGGCTATTGATAAAACTGGTCCAGCAATGTGATAAATAGAAAGCCTTTATTGCAGAAATGACCTTGATTAGATACAGAAACAAAAGCCAAGAATTATACAGTGATACACTCTCTTTCCCTCTCTAATTCCAAATATCTCAAACTTTTCTGTGTTCTTGCCCCGTACTATGTGTGCTGTTTTAGTCCCAGCATAATCTTATATGGATTCTAAATCATGCAAAGTTGGAAACACATCATGATAACAGTTTTTAATAGTGACCAAGAAATGTTCACAGTACAGGACTCCCGCCATGGAGGTCATAATATAGCTCGTCCAATCAACTACTAACTGTTGAGACAGTTGTCAAGTTGTTGAGTCTTACTAACTATCTGATGATAGTTGGGCCAAGTATCTAATATTTACACATGATTTTTCTTTTAACTGAATAATGAAGACACATGCACATCACAATCAAGATATGTGAACAGTGAACCATGGTAAGTAAACAACAAGTCATAAGTTAATTAACATTAGCATTAAGATAAGAGCCAAATGAACCTAAAGCTAAACCGGCCACCTCACATGGAATGGAAGCCCTTAACTCAAGTTACTATGAATCTCTTCAATATCCTGTTAGACACCTAGTATTTTTTTTAGAAATAATATGGATAATTTCTGTTGATAGGGCATCAAAAGAGCATTAAACGTCTAGTTGATACTTTGAGACCGCCTAAGTTAGTTGATAATTTCATATTATTAGACTTTCATAGTCACTATAGATCGCCTAAGTTAATTGGTTTGATCCCAAAATTCAGGGATCTCGGCACTGTTTCTCCTGTGTATAATACTCCCTCCGGTCCTCATTATAAGAAGAAAAACCAAAAAACATCAAAACCAATGCTATCATTAATTAGTGTAACTTTTTGAATACATTTAGAAATATACCCTCATAAAAATGTGTGAAACATTAAATACACCTACTAATATTAAAAAGACAAATGTTAAATAAGGGGTAGAAAGGTCTTGTAAACAATAACTACACCTTAAAAACTGTGACATTTTCTTATAAATAGGACCAAAATTTTTTTTGAAAATTTTCTTATATATAGGATCGGAGGGAGTATATTTGTACAATTCCTGGGGATTCAGTTTCAATTCAAGTTCTCTAACTGCCACATCTTGACCATTCCCAAAAATCAACTAATTTGTTAATTAATTTATAGGGGTCAGGTACTAATATATTTGAGATGATTGATAGGTCAAGGGACATTACATATCATCAACAACAGTTTCTAACAGCCAATACCAATGAGGTGGAAGTGCACTATCAACATAGACAGTGTATGAAACATATGTTGCATCCTACCCTACGTTGTCTCTATCCCATTCAATCATTCACCATTCCTCCTGTGCAAATAATAACTAATAGTCCTAAATGTGAACAGCGATTGTAAAACTCTCAGGCACAAGTCCAAAAGGAGAATCTGCAACGATTCCAAAGTAAAATGAAAGATGGAGATCTGTCAATCAATACCTAATATTCAGAACGAAAAGAACAACTCTGATATACGGTGCAATTCTGAAAGGTAGAAAATCAAAAGCCACCGGAGATATATACAGAGCGTAAATCAGCATATCAGCAAGGATAACTAACAGACAGAAGGCCTGAAAATACAAGTAAATTATTTTATTAGTAGTCTGAAGCATATATGAAAGACACCAATTTGCTTATTACACACTAAAAAGAAAAAGGTCAGCATTCTATTCAGTGAATTGGATAATAAGAAAGTATTTCAAAGAGTTGAATTTAAAATTATGAGATTCAGAATTTTGTTCTTAGTACTTATCCAGGTCAGAATCTCATGGCTGCTAACAGGGATAACTGTGTGCGCCTAGTTATATCATTTTAGAAGAGAAAGATATTTGTTAAATAGCTATTAACAAGATAGAGCTTCCTCGACGATATGATATATGATTCCAGGGGGATAGAGCTATTTGATCTATGGAGCCATCCCTTTGGAACAAACCACTCATAAAAGGAGAAGGCTTTCAATGAGATGTAGCCCCCTGATGAGATGTATCATATAACTTATTACTTGAGATTAGAGGGCAATGAGTCAGACGTAGCCACCCTTAGGAGGAGAGGACAGTCAACGGGACATCTTAGAATTTTGTTCTCTCGTACGACCCCTGTTTTACTTATATGCACATACTTTATCAAAAACTAATAGGAATAGCTGCATTTAGTACCCTAACATGTTCACTACCGAGTTTTGAAAGATTGGTCATTCATGAAGCATTATGTTTCCCTTGCTATTCAGTTGTAGTTCAAGTCTTTCAGTACATTACACTATAAGGTGGGGTGTGGGTTGGGTATTGACCAACAGTACCTTCCAGAAATCATGTTCTTGGTTGAAAATTTGGCCCTCAAAAGTATGCTCTTGAGACAAGTAGAATTACAGAACTAATAAAGCGCTGTTTCCAATTACTCAATTATATTCATTAGTAGGATCTTGAATCAACATACCTTCAATAAATTAATAGGACTTCTCCAATATATACGGGACCCTTCATATGATAACGGCCAGAAAGTATGAATGCTTAGCAAAACAAGACATATTCCCTGTATTACACAAAAAGGTCTGGTAAGACAAAATACTACAGAAATAAATGAAAGATGCATATAAGGACACCTTAACGATCCTACAGATCAAACAAAATTAATATACCATAAGGAATCCCATTTAGCATGGTATAATAAACCACTTCCAATTGTTTTTAACAAAAGAAGAAAATCTCATTAGAAAAAAAAAATAGAATCCATATCTGATGAGAGGATAAGAAATCATCTTTAAACGCGAAGATAAAAAGGACACAAGCCAAATATGATAAAATGTGGATTTTTTTGGGAAGTCATTAATAAAAAATCCATTGGGATGATAACTACAGTTAAAGCTCCGAAGGAAAAAGACACTCCCAGCAGAACTGCATAGATGCCAAAATAGAAACATCAAAGTAACCACGTGTTGTAGTTTATCCAATATATGCAGGGGAAGGATAATTCGGAGAACATTTTCCTTATCTTTTTAAAATACTTGCTTAACAATTTCACACACATAAATTGTCTAAAACGACACATTCAGATCCAGTAAATAAGATAATGATACAGACAGGTACTGTTAGCTGCTTCATTTAAATTTCAAATTATAGGGGAATAACAAATATAATTTAACATGGAAATGACACATATACTGCCAAATGTATTCATCATTTTCAAAATGACAACACGTACAAGGTTCATCAGTAATTTACACATTAAAAAGATAGATAATGTTTGAGCTCTGAAGTACCGAACTCTTACCTCATAAATAATACATTCTGCAGCAGTTAGATATGGCAACTCTCCCAAAAAGTAATACTCTCTATCTTGGCAAGAATGTGTGGTATTCTTTTCGCACCATAGAGGTTTCTGTAGCATATAAAGTACACTGTGAAATATCTTCTTTCTATTCTATTTCATTTTGGTTAGCCTAAAGGCCTAAAAAACAATTTATTCAATTGAAGTTTAAGCGAAGCTTACTACAAACCTCCAGGAAATTCAGGACTATCAGAGCAAAATAACCAAGAGACCAGAGGAGATCGAATTTAGTGAACCAAAAATAATATTTTGAATAACTTTGAAAGTCTGATGAATCCAGAAGTTGCTCAGGTATACCAACACCATCTTCAGCCTGTGTAATGCATTTCCAACCAGAATGACAAATCATTAACTGACCAAAAAGTAAGTATGTACATACATACTTTTTATAGGGAAGCTAGGAGAATATATATGTCAAATACTCTCACCATAAAATGTGATTAGCTAGAGAAGTATTTATTATTTTAAATAAAATACTTAGTCTACTTTTGCTTAGGTACAAACTCAAAAGGGGATCAAAATAAGAAGATTTTTTATAGGAAAAACTTCAAAAGCAGAACTAGAAATCATTAGTAGCAATTCTTTCTAAAAATCAGCGCACAGTCCTGAATGAAAGATAAAAAAAGAAGATACTATATTTGCACAAAAAAAAAGTAATGGGAAAAAAATCACTGTTTGAGTCTTCAAACAAATGAGAAACAATTTAAAAATGAAATTACTTTTGCTTTGTACAAATGAAATCTATGACATTTAGAACCATTGTGATTATGTTGCTAACAAATCTGTAACGGAAAATTAACATCAACAAAAAACTGTTCCTAAAATATGATAAAAGGAGACCACCTATAAAACAAGTTTATGAGAGGAGGTTTACCTAGATAGGAGTTAAAAGGAAGGAATTAGTATTAACTAAATTGTACCACTGAATATGGTTGTATTGTAACTATCATTAGTTAGTAGTCAGTTAATTGTATTCCTAATACAAATTGTTACAATATATTCAATTAATCCATTTCATCATATCACTAAAAATAGAGTCACATAGCTTTCTTTTAATTGCAGTTGTCAACAACAGAGCTAAAAAAATTCTTTAACAATCGAAACCAAATTTCCATATTACTCAGACTTTTCTCTATCCTAATCCATCTCTGCATCTCCTTATATATTTTGTGTTCTCTAAACAAAAAATTCTTTCCATTTTTACATTTCTGACTATACAAAATAACTATTATAACATAATTACTTCCCCTGTAATTCAGAGTTTTAACATTTGTCTAAGTACATGTTTGGAAGAACAGACCGAATGTAAAAAGTGATGTGTCTCCATCAACAACGTGAGTTTGATATGTTTACTTGTTACAAGAATTGGTTTTGTCTTAACCTCGATTTGATTAGCATTTTTGAAAAAATTGCATATTTCATTCTCATTAAGAAAAGTTGGTAGCATAGTTAACATATTTATGTATAGATGTACTTAAAATCGCTTTGTACACTATATGTAGTTAATGTTGACTTTTCATATTCCAAGATACTTAGTGATATTAATTAGAGGTTTATTTGGAGAAGAAACACTAAATGTATTTAGTAATTTGAAAATTAGCTTATATTTAGGGAGACGAAGTTAGTTTAAGCTTAATCAAAATAAATTAATGTAGAAGTGGATTTGAACAATAAAGGAGAAGTTAAAATCAATTACAGAGACAGAAACTAGAATTAATTATATTCGATAAGAATATCATGTCAAAATCAAGTATATTCGAGTGTTAAACTAAAGCATAGAATAACAAGATCTACCTATTTCAAAACAACAATGCATGAATGATGGAAGTGAAAGGGAATTGAATTTGAGGAACGAACCAGATCGATGAGAGCAGCGGCTTTTTCGTAGTTGGAACCGTAGGTGATGGCGTCGGTGCGACGGACTATTCCTCTCGAACGGTTTCTTAAACCACCACTGCTTTCGCCTCTAAGCAAAGGCTCCATCGTTGAAAAGTGAAAAATGAAGAAAGAAGTTCTAGTGAATCATTATTGAGGATCACGCTTTGCACATGCAGAGAGCACAGTAGTATGTGACAGTGACAAAATGAATAAAGAATTGAAAATGATAATAACGACTTTATCCTCTCCCTCTGAGTAATATTAATTAATTGGGTAAGTGGTACCGGTGAATGTCAATTTATGAGTGGTCATGATGTGACTGGCAGTACTCGCTAGTTTCTCAATTCTGATCTAAGGATTTATTATCATTATCAAAGTCATACGTGCCAGTATCAACATGGACATAGTCAAAAAACTGGATGGATCTAAATCCTTTTGTTCACACTTCATACTTTTTTTGTCGGTAATAAAAACATCACTATTTTTTGTTTCAACATGGGCTATGATTGATTAGTATTTTTTACTATCTTAAGAGGAGAGTATACGGTTTAAATATCACAACTCTATTATCTTTTTACCATATGATAATTGTTCTGTTCAGCTAAAAAATGTCAATTAGAGGACACAAAACAATTGCTCTGTTTTAGCCCTGTTCGTTTTTTTTTACGATAGGTTCATATATTTATAATAACATGTTTATCTTCTCATTTTCTATTCAATCAAGTTTCAATGTTTGTTTGGCGACTCCTTCGTAACAGACTCTCCACTAAAGATAATTTCTTCGTATAAGAGTTCTTCATCATGACGACACATTATGCGTAGGAAGGTGCGGCTGCCCGGAGACAACGGTTCATCTTCTTTTTCGATGTGCCATTTTTGGTATTCATGATCATCTTCATCAGTTTGATCATATGGCGAGATTACCACATCTTACTCATTCTTTCCTCAAATGATATGGCATGCATGCGTTTGGAACGAAAAAAACAACAGGATTTTTAACCGCAAAGCTAAGGTTTTGGTCAATTATTGGACAGCGTTAAATGATATATATATATATATATATACTGATCGATAATATTGAACATTGACACTGATGTATATGGTTATATTGAAGTCCACAGCTTTTGTCCGATATTGAAACAAAACATGACAAAATGCAAGTCACGACATGATTTAATTATATGTAGCTTCAACTAGTGGTCACATGGGGTGCATTGAAGGAGTAATCTTTCCATTCTTCTGATTATCAAAGTTTGAGAATAGCTCTATGGCCCCCTCAGTCTATTCAAAAGCCCTTTAGATTTATCGGATTGTAACTTCCAATCGTACAAAATCTGGAGTTACGACCCGATCATTGTTTTTTCGATCGGCTTATTTCAAAGGTTCGGCACTCCACGTGGCTCATAGAGAATTCTCCCAAAGCTTTTACAGTTTGAGGCTTTGAGCTAACTTATGAGCTGCAGATTATGGTCATGGCTAACAAATTTGACTGAAGGTTTGTCTTCAGTACTCTCATCTGATGACAGATTTTACACTCCCTGTCAATAAGAAAAATAACAAGGTTACTACCATAATAAGAAACTTAGACTAAACCATCTTTTAGAAGGAAACAATGTCAACTTCAATGTAATTTACAACAATGATAGGAGTATAATATCATTTCACTTGCTTTTGATAACAGATCAACTAATGGAGGAAAAGAGTTGACCCAATGCCACAGCTTTTAAACCAAAAATGCTAACAAATACTAAGGGGGCATTTGTTTCACTTCTACAAACTAAGTTCATGGAAATGTAAGATGGGAACTATTTATTCCAATGTTTGGTGCACATACATAAAAAAAGGTTCCAAGGAATTAATTATACCCGGTAATTATTTTCAACTATATTATCCCATTTTTTATTCCCAGCACAAAGTATGGGAATGACTTATTCCCAGCGGTTAACATCCATTAATATCTTAAAATTTCATTTCTATCCTTTAAGTAGCTGCATGGCACCCCACGTCTCCTATTTATGTGCCACGTTTTCTTCCTGCCTTTACACAAGTTTTGCTACATATTACACTTACACATTTGAAATACTCAAGGTGGTTAATTCAATTAGAACAACAAAACTCATGTGATTATGATTGCATCAACAACAGTACGTTTTCATGGATGAATTGGTGTATGATAAAAAAAAATTGAAGTGAGATGTATGATAAATTAAAATTATCAAACCCGTTAGTTTATATTCTTTGATGCTTTGCTAAAAAATAAAGAAATTATTTAGGAGATATATGTTTTTCATGGTAAGGGTATTTTAATAAATTACACAACTGCTTTAAAGAAGAATTCCCATGAATACAAAACATCAACCAAACACTTTTGTCAATCATTCCTGAGAATAAAATTCACACTCTAACATTCCTAGGAATGGTTAATCCCAGGAATACATTTTCATTCCATATAACAAACACACCCTAAATGAACATATTGGCAGAAAGATGCAAGAAATAGAATGACAAAGAGTCAAGTATCAACAATTTGTGGAACACATTATAAGCCTAAAAAATCACTGTGAGCAAGCAGCATTATATATCTCAAAGATTAAATACACAAATGCAAACATAATTAAGCAAATTTTCCTAAGCTTGTGATATAAAAGAAAAGGGTACCTGAATTGAATCACATTGCTTGAAATCCAGGCAACCATGACAGCAGCATTATATATCTCAAAGATTAAAATCACTGAAGAAAAATTACATTGAATCAAATTCAACTTATATCAATTTTTTTCCTGCTGTAACTATCTTGGTTATCTGAAGGCCCCTACTGAATGCTTCATTGAAGAGAATTCTGGTTTGCATTGCTTGAAACCCAGGCAACCATGACAGTACTGCAACAGGAGCCATAACAATGATTCCGAATAATATATCGTATAGACGAGCCATTGAAACAACACCATGCCAAATTATGCTGCGCTGCAAAATTGGCCTAAATACTTGAGCAATCAATAGCATACCCCATCCTGTGGGAATGAATGCTAACAAACTAGTAAAAAGGTCCATGAATTTGAATTGAGTGAATTCCAACAAAGAAAGTATCACAAATATGGCAAAAACTATGACAAGTGATTGAATCAATCTGTAATAGATGTGATGTTTTGCATCATATTCATTCCTTGCATATGCTACCACCACATAAATACCAAACACAACAACTACGTAAATCCATGATAGCAAGTAAACAACTATGCTGGTACTTCCTGCAGCTATGCCGAGCTGGTAGACAATACCGTACTGGAAGACGAAGAAACGGAGGTCTAAAATTATCTCCATAAGCTTTCCCCAAAATCCTGTTCCCTTTAGATGATCTTGCTCTTCGTACCACCACTTTTCCCAACTCTCTTCAGCTCTAGCAAACACACTTCCACGGAACCAAATCCAGTTGATAAAGTCTTCAAAATCGTACACGGTTTTTAACCAGTCAAAACCAGAAGGATTGAATACAAAGGGTGCCATAAACCATGATGCAACCAAAAACCAACTAGAGATGGTCATGGCTAGATAAACATATGTTTTAGTTGATACAGCACTGTGTGATGAATAAATCACTAATATCAACCCCAATTCAATTGCTTTCACAAAATGGCTACGAGCATAGAGTCTATAGTTTTCTGCAAAACTCTTGTGCTCTACAACAAAACCACGACCTGTGGCTCGATATTTTGCACCTCCGTGCAGGATAGTTCGGCCAAAGAAATGGCTACGTGTACCCATGGAGAATGTGTAGAAAACTGATGAAAGTTGGAGCTGCATTGTCAAAAAATCCCAGACAGCTTGAAGGAATCCATGTTCAAGGGAATTCTCCACAATCATTGGAAGGGCGGTGAATAGTCCAATTTGGACTAGGAACTGCTGATTCATTATTATACCAAGTGCTTTATTTTTATTGCTGTTATTTTCCATAGCAGCTTCAATACCACTAAGCGCAAGCAATAATCGACCCCACAGAAATGCATAAACGGTAAGAACTACCATCATTGTGTTGAAAAAGAATCCCACTGTGGTGTAGAAGAATGACAGCATCCTGAAGAAGTCCAGTCTATGACCCAATCTATATACATCTCGGCTCAATACTTGCTCCCCATTTCCACTGGCAACCTTGGCTTCAAACATTGATATCTGATTCAACCCAACATCCCTTCCTTTTCCAACTTGAATGTATTCATGATGTGTGATATTACCTCCACGAATAGTACAGTTAAAACCGGCAAAAATGTCCTCGCTTATGTTGATCACTCTAGAAGCTTTACTGATACCACCTCTAGTTATAAACCAAAACCTGTCAAACACATCAGGATGGCCATAATGCATTCGAATTTTCAAAGGGTTTGCCAAAACCCTCTGCCCTAAGGTGACAAAACTTGATTCCTGAGCTGACATGAACCAAGCAAGAGAGGAAACGAAACCTGTAAATATATGTTCCCTCACTCCCAAAATAGTTGGTTTTCGAATACCATAATAATGCTTGAATTCTTCCAAGAGATTTCGTACTTTAAGTGCCTCCTCAAAGTAGTTGTCCTGGTTCATATCAATAGTTTGAATTGCATCCCCGCGAGTGAATATGATGGCGTGGTTTTGATTTTCTGGCTTTCCTTCTCCAAGTTTCAAGGGACCTGGCAATTTTACACGGTATATTTCCACCTCCCTCTCCAGCTGTTGGTCATACTTAACAAGAACAGAATAATAGTCCTTCTCATTCTCATCCCTCCCTGTGCGAACCTCATCAACATAGGCAACTCTTAGGGCTTCATTGTTTTTCATTAAATACAAAATTTCATCGGCATGAGGATCCTTTCTTGCCTTTTGAGTTCCATATATCTGACAAGCAATCACATATGTGAATTTCATTAATGCAGTTCCATAGTCATGGCCTTTGAACAAACTTACTATACTGCTTGCTTCAGAAAATGATGACTTTTGCGAGTTGATACCGTCAGGAATATCTTGATTCGATGGAACAAGTTCACGTGAGCCTTCTGTGATCTCTACTTCTGATGCAGAATCTAGAAAAGCCAAAAGCTTGAGGGCCTTATAGTAGTACATCATTCCTCTAACAGTCCGCGATAGTGTCTGGCCTCTATAGGATGCCCATGACCTCAATTCTCTTAGTTTATCTGTCCATATCTCACGGTCTTTCATCATCCCCTCTCGCCGCATTCTCTCCATAAAATTCTTCCATTCATCTTCATATATAGTCTGCAGATAGTATAGAGTTGATATCCCATCTTCATTCCCAGTTCTGAGCTGCTCTTTACTGTAAACAACTTCTTCACTATAATAAGGGGTTAGAACACTGAAAGCCATCATTTTCTCAACTTGAGGAGCATGGGGCATCTTCATAAAAAGTGAGTTACTGAAGAAAGCAATTCGTCGTCTAGCTTCTAGATTAATTGGAATGTTTTGCATTGAATCCCTGGAGGTAAGAATAGTATGCAAGCGTCGAATTTGCCGATAGAAGTTCTCGTTCATGGTGTCAGGGAACTGAATGGCATTCTGAAAAAGTAAAACCTGCGAAGAAGCTGGATCTTGTGGAGCCAAACCATCCTCCTTTAGCCGTTCGTTATTCCTTTTCTCCTTGAAAAAATCTCTGATAGAAATCTCATAAAGAGCCTGAAGGGTGTCCACCAACCGGTTAGAATCTTTCTTTCCATTATTTAACAATTCAAGAAGTATTATCAACTTGCTGTGGAGCTGGGGAAGTGCAGTAGTTTTGAATACTTTGGTGAATTTCCCAATCTCAATTGAATGATCAATTTCTTGAAACATAGCAGTCACAATAGAATTTTCTTCACTATCAGGTCTGATAATCTGTCGAAACAGGTGTTTGATACAGTCATATGCTTCAATCACAGCGCATCTCCTGAACTCGTACTTACATATCTTTCTCCAAAGCCTCCTATCATGAGAATCAACTAGTTCTTTGGCCTCGCTTAATGCCAGTAGCAACTCATTGCATAGAAGAAAACACGGCCAACGAATAACCCTGACATTCCAAGTGTTGTTTGGCAGCTCCAGCAACTCAACCTCTTTATCAGAAATGATATCCTCCTCTCTAAAGGACAAAATTATCTCGTTCCATAACAAAGCAAATTTCTTGGCATCAGCCTGATTAGACTCGAGCTTCTTAAAAGGATGACCAAGTCCATACCTGAGCTTCATCCTATGAATTGCATCCCTCAGCTTGCTCCTCAATGTCCCCCTTGCATTCAACAACTGCTCCTCTGGCATTAAATTAAAAAGAGCAGCAGTGGCGAAAAACTGAAACCTCAACTTCAACTGTTGCATACCTCGAATCTCGCCCAAATGCGCAAACAAACCCACCGTTGCCCCAACCAAAGACGAATATATCGAATACCATATCTGAATATCCATCAGGTAAATCAAAATAATTGGAACCCACAGTAGCCCGATAGCAAAAATGCTATGACCTTTTTGAAAAAACTCATGCCAATGATAATCAATATCCTTAAGATCCAATACTGCTCTTGATGGAGCAATCATAGGTTTAATCTGTAAAAAGTAACTGAAACTAAATTTTGAAACCAACACCACAACCCAAAACAAAGTATACTTAACACTATCTACAAGACCTTGTCTCAATCCACGACCAACATAAATTCTCCTCTGAAACCACCATGTGAACATATAAATAATCCTCCAATTTCTTTTCTCCATAAAATTTCTGATCCAAGGTAGTAAAAAAATTGCCAAAGCAAGAAGCTCTGGAACAACAAAAAGAAAACAAATTTTAAGAAAAAGTATCAACCTCTTATTAGCTTCAACAGACCATTCTTTGTCGTGTTTTCTCTGCGACCATGTCTTCGCATAAAAGTAAGAAAAAACAATGACCCACCCTGCAGCAACGATACTTTTCAACACCATCCTAACTCCAAGCAACTTCGTCTCCCTCGAAACCAACCTCCATTGCATAACTATATCAAGCAAAGCTTGAAAAAACCTCAATCCACTCCACGTAAAAACAACCGTTAAAAGCAGAACCTGCAAATCGCGATCCTCCATCACCGCACGCCAAGGATAAGCTCTATCATTCCAACCAACAATAACCGCCACTTGAAGAAACAAAATCAACATCACCCAAAGCCTATCAAAACTCCTAAACAAATTCCAAAACGACCTCCGTTCAGCAAACCCCGTCTTCCCAACACGATTTCCATCGAAAAAACTACTCCCAACATCAATAGGCCATTTCAATTTCTCAAAACACCTCTTACTCCAAAAATACTCATTTATATCATCATAATTTCTCCATCTCGTATGTGGTTCCGTTCCATTACTACTCCTAATCTCAGCCTCAAACTTCACCATCTGATAAATCGGCTTGACAACATCGTTTAAAAAACCATTTTGCGAATGAAAGAACGGTTCATAATCATAATGATCATTGTTTTTCTTACTCCGCAAGATTTTATTTAAATCATTTGCCATATGATGAAAAATATAGCAAATACATTCAGGAATAAAACGTAAATTCGCAGATTCTCCCCAAATGAGAAGATAAAGAGAAACATACATAATCTCATGACGATGATCATAGTTATTATTTTTGAGATCAGGAAGCCAGACACTTGACTTGACATGCAAGTAACTGCACCAAGAGGTGTAATTACGTAGAAGATTCTTCCGGAACGAGCGGATTACAGAGCCATCGAGGGAATCGATGTTGTCTGGTGGAGGAGTGAGACGCATTTGAGCATTGGCGAGATGGAGGAGAACATGTTCTCGTTGGTTGCGGACATTGTCTGTCTGGAAGCCGAAAAAGCAGGCTAGCCAATCTAGGAGGTCGTAGTGAGGTTGCCATTGGGGAGGAAGGTGGAGGTCACCGACGGTGTTGAGAGCGGAGAAGGCAGCACGAATTTCGGGGAAGCGGAGGGAGGGGTGGTCAGTGGTGAGGGAGTTGTAAAGTGGGAGGATGTTGTAGGGCTCGGCCGCGACAAAGGTGGTGTGAGTGGTTGGCATGTCATTGGAGTTGGGAAGAGAGAGTGTGAATGTGTGTGGAGATTTGTTATGATTATGTTGTTTGTTTAGTTAGTTAGTTAGTTACTAAGAGAGAAGAATGAGAAGTGGTCTTGTGTAACGGTCATAACGGGAAATGATAGACAAAAAAAGGTGCGTTACGTAACACGTGTATATGGGTTATTTTTCTTTTATAACTTGGCTTAGAAATTCCCTATTATTATGGGTTGAGTTACTAATCCTTGTATGAGGATTTCACGTGATTGGTATAATTATTTAAAAAAAAAAATTGGGCAAGTCTCTCGGACATGATTATTTTAAGATAGAATTTCACTTTACGTTATAGATTATGAATGAAAAATATTTTAATTCACTTTTTAATCTTTCATTGAGAATGATTAAACATCCATGATTGTTTGTATGTGAAAGAGAGGGTGAAAATTTAAAGCAACAATGAAATCAGTGTTCTCAAAAAAATTCATACGAAAACGACAATTTTGATATTATTGCTAAATATTAAATAAATTTAGGTGCAACCAAAAACATATGAGGTGTGATTATAGAAAAACTCTTTAACTTTATCCTCAAAATTATCCTATAGTCATACTCATTCATGGATAGAATAATTTTTTGTTAGATTATTTTCTTACTTTTCGATCGAACTCTGAATGATCAAAGTCCTATTGAAGTTATTTTCATTTTGGTAAACAATCACATAACAACCTCTAATTTTTCTTAAAAAATATCTCTAAATATTAACCTTTTAATTATTTATATCAAAATCCTTTTTTTATATCCACAATAACAAAACAGGCTTAAATGAAAATAAAAAGTATATATAAAAAAATAAAATGTATATAAAAAATAAAAAAGGAATGCTTATTTGTCATAAAAGCCTAAAATAAAAATCTTTAAACCCAGAAGAATGTAAAGGCAGACTTGTTCTCTTCTGGCGTCTCTCTCAGCCAAGCTGATCATTCGCATCCGACACTCTCTCTTTCATTTTCAACAACTCAGGTAGTATTCATCCATTTTCTTCGCTATCGAATACGTCTCTGAGATTATGAATATTTCAAAAACGTCCCAAACTCTATTAGTCTAGTCCCTATATTTAACGTCTTACTATCAATTAAGTCTCTATATTTTAACAACTTCCCTAACATACTCTCAGAAGAACTAAATTGAGTAAAATTTGCAACTGTTTTTTTATTATGAGATTGTTTTTATAATGCCATATGCATAGGTTTTGCCATGCTAGCATTTTCGAGAGGTGTGGTTTCTCGTCTACGGAAATTCCCTGTGGCGCTGCTGCCACGATTTTTGAGTTCGGATGTGGAGATTATACGGAGGATTGAAGCAAAACCTAGTGTGATGACACCAAATTCACAACGAACTGGTGTTATAGCTGTAAAATGTGGAATGACTGCACTTTGGGATAAATGGGGAGCTAGAGTTCCAATTTCTATCCTTTGGGTTGATGACAACATTGTCTCTCAGGTCAAAACTCCTGAGAAGGAAGGCTATTGTTCCCTCCAGGTGCTTTCCATTTCCATCTCGATTAAATTTAATGTTTATAATGAATTATTACGCGGAGTGTAATGTGTATCTAATTATAGGCATGTTTGATATTTTGTTTTAGTTAGATTGGTTGTGGACAGAAGAAGGAGAAACACTTAACAAAGCCTGAAGTTGGTCACTTTAGGGCTCAAGGAGTTCCTATGAAGAGGAAGCTTCAGGAGTTTCGAGTGACAGAGGACGCACTTCTTCCTGTTGGTACATCACTTAATGTTCGCCATTTTGTTCCCGGCCAGTATGTTGACATCACAGGAATCACCAAAGGAAAAGGTTTTCAGGTGTTTTTCTCTTTCCCTCATACTACATACTTCTCATTCCTTTCTTCTTTATAAATAATAATCTCTCTTACTTTGAGACTTGGAATTGGTGAATGACATACTTCATTCCAAAATGTTGATTTGCATGCTTTCTAGGGGGCGGTTTATTGTTTATTTTTTCTGTTTCTTATTTTATTTATAATTCATGTATGACTTCGGATACTTCTCTGTTTCATGCTGAAACCTTCCATCGAGTAAATCGGGCAATTACATGATACCAGATCTATGTCCTTTCAGTAACATGAGTGTTAATTCTAATTATCTTATGTTTACAGGGTGTAATCGACCGGTGGCATTTCAAGGGAGGTTCAGCATCCCATGGGAATTCGAAAGCACATAGAACCATGGGTTCTTCAGGAATGCTTGGTCCTTGTAAGGTTGGATGGAGTCCTTTAGATTAGTATTCTTTCTTAATTAATACAGCTTTCTGTATTTGTATATATTGAAAATATGTTAGATTGACTGTCTGTATAAGTTTATTTTCTTTACATTTATGTTTCTCACCTATAGTTGTTGTGATAATATATTTTTCCTCACTGTTCAGGTTTTTAAAGGTAAAAAGATGCCGGGGAGAATGGGTGGGAAGCAAAGAACAGTAAAAAATGTATGGGTCTACAAAGTTGATCCAGCAAGAAATTTGATGTGGGTGAAAGGCCAGGTAATTAGTTTTATATACTTATTATTTTTATTATTATTATTGATTTATAAAATTGGAGCTATAGGACAGGAACTATTTCATATCACCTCAGGAAAAAAAAAGCTGATTAAACTCGAGTGCTTAAAGAGTTTTGGTTAAAGATTAATCGATCTGAAGCATCCGAGTTTAAAACATGGCTGAAAGCCTGAAACAATCCTCATTCAAATTTTATTTACCTCTGGCTGAACTGTAGATTACTAGGGTTCCTTCCCTCACGGAACCGGAGGTTTAAGACCAAAAAATATCAAGACAGTTGGCCATCAATGATTTTAATCTTTTATTAAATTTGAATCTCACTTAATTCACATTGCAGTACTGCTAGTATAGAAACTTGTGTCTTTGTATGAGCTCAGAAATTTTGTATGACGATATCATTAAGAGAACGATGGTGAATCAGTAACCATTCTGTATCTACTCCCTCCGTCCCTATATGTAAGCACCATTTGCATCTAATAAAAGGGTGCTTAGATACAGGGGACGGAGGGAGTATTTTAATAGGCCAATTATTTATTAATAACTGACCAAAATATTTGGAATGTTGGCTTTACGCGGCCTGATTGTTTCTCTTCATATGATGTGCACTATGCAGGTCCCAGGAGCTACAGGGAACTTTGTTTTTATAAAAGATGCAGTCTTTGAAAAACCTGACACATCTATACTTCCTTTCCCAACTTACTTTGTGCCAGAAGATGAAGATACAAATGATATGAAACCTTTGGTCGCTGATCTTGGGGATGTGGATCCATTTATGGTTGTTGATTAAAGAGATAGTTCAGAAAATGAGTTTTTGTGTTAGGTTTTCTTCATGTAATCATGTTCTTTTATTTGAATATAGATGGGGAAAATGAGTATTGAGTACCACCATCCAAGGATGATTTTTTCACTTGAGTCCTTGACTGGTTAACTTCTAGGGTTGTTACTTTGAGACTTGGAATTGGTGAATGACATAATTGATTCTAATTTAATTGTTTCTTTTTTACGCTAATTTATTTGGCACGGACCATGCAGTGTAGTAAACAAATTTTGCTAGATCTATCTATTCAGATTGCGATAGTTTTAAAGAACTACTTGAGGGGAAATAGATTTCCAAAGGTTAAGATATGTTATATATCTGCTTAGTGCTGGATTATTTGTTTCCACAGATACTATACTACTCTATCACCATAATTTTGCATTTTGCTGAAGGGGGTCTCATTTGAGAGTGCATTGAGGGTGGTTGCAGAGGTTAGACCTGCTCAGGTAACGGTTGAGACCATTGCTGTTGCTGCAGCTGTTATGGCTGCGCTGATACTGAGAAAATTGTTGCGCAGTCAGTGGCTGGTTTACTTGAGATGATGTTGATGATGATATCGATACTGTGTCAGATACTGACTGAGGTAGTTGGGCCGCAGTTGGCGGGGTTGGTTGGGTGAAGATGCGGGCAGCATGTAATAGCGAGTATGTTGTGTGGTTTAGGTCACATTTGGTGCTGGAGCATGAGATGAAGGGGCCATAAGCTGTTGCTGGAAGGCAACCTGGTGAGAAAGGGCAAGAGCTAGCTGCTGGTTATGTGGGTCAGATGATGTAACAGATGCATTATCAGTTCTGTTTTGATTTAAGGCAGAAGGGGAAAATTTCTACTTGTTGGATTGTGAATGGCTAGAGGAAGGTAACTCTTCCCAATCAAGTCATAAGTTTGCTAATTCTTTCTGAGTCTCAACTAGCTCTTATTTGTCTCTAAAATTTATACAGGCATGTTTATCTACATGAGCAACACAGAAAAATAAACACAGAAAATTGTCTTCGGGATCAGCGTAAATGGTCGCTGCAAAAAGTAAACAGCTCGATGCAGCACAGTGATAAAGGAAAGGAAACGCTAAGCTTAGAAAAACATAGTATTCCATGCATGGAAGATTCTTAGTTTGGCAACAACAACAGTGAATATAAATCAGTTGTGATTGACAACCTTGAAGTACAAAGCAAAATTTCGAAATCAAGATTAGATAACGGTCTGCTTCACAAATTCAGAGAGGGGAAGGTATTTATTGGCTGGACTTCATTTTACTTTATACCACGAAGATTAAAACACAACGTTCCAATTATTCACTCATCAAAGGGATAACTGCTTATTATAAGTTAAAGTTATAAGTCAGGCACATCGAAAAATAAAAAATAAAAAAGGTAACTCAGCGGATAGTATGAACTCAATAACTTCTTCATTTTTACCCTGATCTTGTTCAATAACTTAGCTTGATATAATGAAATTTTACTAACTTATTTCTAGCATTAGAATAAAGAAAAAAACAGATTACATTCAAATAAACCACATTTTTATTAACCTTGTGGATTGAAAAAATTGCAGTTGGTAGGGGAGACCCACCAAAGGTTGTTAGACAGATAAGCGTGGTGGATAATTCTCACATCGCGGTTAAAAAAAATTACATTTTCAAGTTTTATCATTAATGAAAAAAATGATAAATTACTATTCAGTAAGATCAGGTTCCACAAAAAGTTCTTAATATGATTCCTATTCAAGGTATTTATTTAGGATCCGTTTGGTTCGAGAATTAGAAGGGGAGGAGAGGGATTTTAATAGAGGGGAGAGAAGGAGAGATATTTTCAATTAAAAATGTGTTTGGTTCGCAATGGGAGGGGAGGGAGGGGAGAGATTTTAAGATTATTTTACTGTTTTACCCTTAAACTTAATTAAATAAAGAAACTGTTGGTTTTTAAGATTTCAGAAATCGGCGTAAGAGCAATGCATATCTAAACTGTTTATTTTATAATAGCACATCTTTTAATATATAATCAAAGTTGTTATAAGGAAAATATAACAAAATAATAAAATTTGTTACAAGAATAAGATAACCTAATAATAATATGATTGTTACAAAATAATATAATCTAATAATAATAAAAGTTGTTACAAGGTTAATATTGAGATTTGAAATTAATTTAAGGATAATTATGGCAATGCAATAAAATTTTAAAGAGATTTGCTCTCCTCCCATCCCCTTCTACAAATTGAACCAAACATATCAAATTAAAAATCTTCTCTCCCCTCCCCTCCAAAACTCTCGAACCAAACGGACCCTTAATGGTAACCTTAAAATGGAACAATCTCTTTTCCTTAAAAAATTAAAAAAGCATCACAATGATTGCAGTTGAAGTCATGTAATCCTCTCAGAAATTTACTCAATTCAGAGATCAAAGTGTTGCTAATATAAATTTGAGTATTACTTTTTCCACCTTATGAGATTCTTGCGCGCCCTGCACTTTTTCCAAAAATGCTCTTGAAGTTTCCGGATTTCATAATCCGGAATGTTGTTTTCATTTGTTAAAGGGTGAAAAAATGAGTTACGGATTTTTCCGGATTTTGTAATCCGAAAACTTCAAAAAATAGGGCACACTACATGATTTTTTCGGATTACATAATCCGGACACCCCCTAAACACCCTTTTATGGACAATATTAATCTTCCTAACTCTTATCCTTCTGTTTTGGGTCATTGTTACATGTTCTTAGTCAAAAATCGGGCTACTTGATCGGATTGCTCCGAAACTTCCTCAAAAAATCAGAAAAAATTCAACGACCATGAGAAGGGACTTCTTACGGGACTCCGCTCCTCAAAATCCAAAATTCCATCATTTAGACCTATTTTTCATTTATTTTTTTCATTTTTCATGTTCTCAGAGAAATCCGAAAAAATTTGCACTAGTTTCATTTGATTTTTAGATTTTTTTGGTGGTATTTATATATTTATATGATTTTATTTGACAGGTTTTTAGTATTTTTTACTTAGTTTTTTTGTTGTTTTTAAAAGCAGAACTTAAAATGTGAGAGAGTCTAATGGCTGATTATACATAAGAATTGTCCGGATTATAAAATCCGAAATAGTAAAATCACCATTTCGGATTATAAAATCCGAAAACTTCAAGGGCATTTTTAGAAAGAAAAAAAAAACGCAGGGCGCGTGAGAATCCATAGGATGGAAAAAGTAATACTCTATAATATTTATATTGTTTCACTAAACTTCGACCAAGCAGTCATACAACTAGCTGCTATACTACCAAAGCATTTTGATGTTCTGCCACTACACTCTGGCACCTGTCATCGACTACATAGGCCTCTTGCGAAAACGCAACAGAAGACTGCCCAACTGTTTACCAGTGATCTATATGCAAACACAAAAATATTGCTAAAAATTAAAAAATGTCATAAAAGCTATCAACTTCATCATTTAGAGAACAAGACCAAATTCAGATACATGAAATATGCTGCCAAAAGAAGTGAGAGCCCTCATGGGTATTTACCATAGTCCTAGTTAATTTAACTCTCATATTGTATGAACAAATGAAGTCATTGACTCAAGGACCAAAGACATTAGAAAAGAGTTACTGTGACCGGATGGTCCAGACGCCATAGCTAGAGCTTTACTTTGAAATTGTGTTTGATGCAGAGACAAAGTTATTGGAAGATATAGAAATTTGGCCAGTGTTGTCGAATGCAAATTGCGGAAAATAGCAGTTTGTTCAAATTCTGCTATACTACTGTACTATAATGCCGCTGTAGCTACTATTTAACAACACTTTGACCTACATAGCATATCGCGGAACAATAGCGATTTGTTCAAATTCCACTACAATATAGAACCGGTTTTTAACAAAACTGAACTTGGGTGATGAATTGTACCCCCCTAACACTAGGCCATTCACTTTACACTAACTGCAACTCAATTTTGATCACAGAAAATCAATCCACGCCTAACCAAGGACCTTTTAATCAGACCCATGTCTGTGTTAAAAACATTGAAGGTGCTTATGTCCTACTATATCTATAGTCTACGTTTAATCATCTGATAACCTTCAACTGCATAACTAATTACACTTTGAAGCACATTCAGGTGTAAAAATTGTCTATATATTTTCTTATAAAAGCCATGCAGAAAACAAACAGATAAATCAAACCACGATACCAAGAATGAAGAAACACACATGTGACAAGTAAAATCAACAAAAGTATTATCATAACATAAGAAACAGTAGGCAACTTCCATGGTATCCAGTATGCAGACCACAACTAGCTGCTCAAAGGGTTCATCTATTTTCCTTTGAAAAAGAAAACAGCTTTTAAGACTAATATCCAATTACTAAGCCCCTAATCCTTCAAATCAGGTGAACATTTTGAACAAACAAATCTAAAATCTTCTGATTTCATTGCTTCTTCAAAAGGCATGCCCACGCATTTAGGATGGTACCTGCAAGAAATTGAAATATTTCTTTCATAAGATCTATAAGGAAATAAACTGGTTCATAAAACCAACACAGCATTACTTAGATTCTCTGTAAATTCAACAAATATTTCGCAATTAATGAATCTATGATGGCAAATAAGGTCCTGCATAATAATTCATTATACATACATAAAACCAAAATCCAATTTACCTTTGATTGCAACTTCCACACAGCACCATTAACCTATCCGGGTTATAAGGCATCTCACATTTGCACAACCTTCGAAACATAAAAGTAAAATCAACAATATTTACTCAAAATTCCCCTAGAAATAAAATATCAGTGTTTAGACTTACACTTCAACGCGTTCAGGTGTCATAGCCCCAGTAAAAGCATTGTACCAGAACCTGCTAAAGTAATCGTTAGCACCTACAACTTCAAGCTTCATGTAGTTCTTCAAAGTGTGCACAAAACACTTCCCTTCAATTGTGTCAGCACTATGAACATCATAATGATTAGACAAAAACAGCTCCTTATCTCCATGAAAACATACGCGTCCTTCAATGGTTTCCTCGGGTCTGTAATATCTTCTCACATAAACCCTCATTCTGTTCAAATTATCCTGCTCAATCTGTTCCACACGGGCTATGATTGGTTTGATCGCGCCAGTACGGCGTAGCAAAACACAGTCTTTAGCTGCAAGAAAAACAAAAAAGCAAAATCATAATCTATGTAAACGACACTGATATGGTTTTGAATGTTGTTTTAAATTGCACTGATTGTGGATGCTGCGACACACATTGTGGTCATTGTGGCGTGAAATAAATTCTTAGAAATTTCAGTTTGCTCCACAGTTGTTAGGGTTTTGCGGTAGTTGGTGTGGCTACGAATAATGTGGTACACACAAGTGATTGAAGATCACATCGCAATTGCAGTGCAATGTTGAAGAGGCTGCCATAACAGCGATATTGCGGCTGCAATTGCGGTTGCGGGTGCAATTTGAAACCGCAAAAGGAACGATTTGAAGCAATTTGCTTAACAGGAAGGTGCAAGGAGAGAAGGGTTGAGGGATTACCTCTAACGACCGTGTTGGTGCCTCTGATTGTGTATTTGCTCCTTTTCCCTTGCCTTGTTGTCACCATTGCGTGCTGTACGTTGCTGCGGCGCATTCTGTTTCTGAGAAAGGGAGAGCTGCTGCCTATGAAAAATTAATTAGGTTTAATGGATAATTTATGATGACTCATACTATATCTTTCATTGCGTAAAATCGACGCCATTGATTAGGTAATTCCTTTTTTATTTTCTTTTGAATAGATTCTTGTGGACATACTCCTTTCCTCACAATAATTGATTTATTCGTAAAAAAAAAAACATTATGTTGAATCAACATTAAATCATTTTTCTTCGAAAAAGAACATTAACTCATATTGGTAATCCTCAAATATTACAAACGGGGGAATATACACTATAGTACAGTGCACATTGCATAAAAAAATAGTAAAGTGCACATTGCTAGGCAACATTGCTCATAATCATCCATGACATGCTATATAACATTATTGCCGGACACTGTTATTCAAACAGAAAATGCAGTATAAGTTCTTCTTCGCCCTGACCATCCTCTATGGAGACCCATCGAACTTTTTACATTCTACCTCTCAAGTACAGAATTAAAATTTACAGGCTGCCCAGTTTCCTCCATCCTCTAATTAATACTTACCACAAGATCGCCTCTGACTCCCAAACTCACCAAATTCTCAATCAACTCATTGTAAGGACGGCTACGCATAAGTTGCAGCTGGCTGGGATTCCTGACCATTAGATTATGTGGTGCAGGATTCTGGAGGGAAGCACTTTGAGGAGGATATTCACCTTGAGCAAATTGAGAAAGTTTGGGAGAGTAATTTTTCTACCACCTTCATTCATTAGGTACACACTCAGTTTGTGGCGTCCCTGAATATGCCTTCTGCATCGGCATGCTGTTCGGAAATGTGTCGGAGAGAGGTGGACTTGTAGTTTGGCTTGTAAGGTACGGAGTGTACGCATTTACAGATGGGGGTCTCATTTTAGAATGCGTGGTTGCAGAGGTTGCATCTGCTGAGGTGACTGTTGAGGCTATTGTTGTTGCTGATGCTGCGGCTGCTGATACTGAAAATATTGTTGTACGGTTGATGGATGATATTGATACTGCAGATCACTGAACCTGAGGAACTTGTCGCAGTTCGCGGATTGGGTGAAGATACAGGCAGCATGTAATAATGAGGCTGTTTGTGTGGTTTGGGTCACATTTAGAACTGGATCTTGAGATGAGGGGGTCATATGCTGTTGCTGGAATGCTACTTGACGAGAAAAGGAAAGAGCTAGCTTTTGGTTATGTGGGTCAGATGATGTAACAGCTGCATTATTTATCAGCTCTTTTTGGAATAATGGCACAACGGGAAAATATCTCCTCGTTCGACTGTGAGTTGCTTGAGGAAAGTGATCCTTTCCGAGAAAGTCGAAGTTTGGTTAATTCTTTTTAAGTTTCAACTAACTCTTGTTTGACTCTTAAAATTTGTACAGACCTAAGTACCTACATGAGCAACACAGGAAAATAAACATCCAGCAAATTTAGAAAAACAAAGGAAACTCTAAGCATAGAAAAACAAATTATTCAATGTATGTCAGGTTCTTAGTTTGGCAACAACAACAATGGATGAAAAGGTAACTCAGAGGAGTGCAGAATCTCTCAATTAAAGAAAACACTTACTTCCTGAATGTGTGTATGTCAAGAAATTGGATAAGGTTGTCACATGTCAGTAGATGTTTTCATACTCTACTCAACCGTTGTTGCAATAACATCTTGGCTTATAGAAACTTCAGGTGAATTATAGGCTGTAGCAGGAACTATTGATGTTTTTGCGATCCTTGAAATGTTAAAATCCTATAAAAAAAAAAATGAAAATTGTAGTACATGTGAATCCATAATCATCACGAGCATACGTCAACTGCGTAGGAAAAAACCGGCATAAAAAAAATGAACACAAGAACATAACGTGGAAACTCCCAAAGAGTTGGAGAAAAACCACAACCCTTATCTAATGACAACTAGAGAACAACACTACATGCAAATCTTAACAACACAGACTATTCTCAAACACCCACCCACTGGCCCCGGCACACCCATACCCTCCAAAGAATGATAACCTTAAAAATGGAACAATTTCCAGCACAATGATTGGAGTTGAAGTTGAAGCTATGGAAGCCTCTTATAAAATTTCATATCAAAATATTATCCTAAAAAATGAAAACTTTCCTAAAAGCTATTCACTACTTAATCAAAAGAACGAGACCCAAATTCTGAAATTACCCATAAAGGACAAAACACACGAAATCAATAACAAAAAGGATCAAGAACCCTTATGGGTATATTACCTTACTATAATCGATGTGAGTGCCACTAGAAAAATCCTCGTTGGTAAAGGCATCATTGTATTAACAAAAAAATGTCATTGTTTTGGCACTTGGAATTGCAGTTACCAATAAAAGATGGTCATGGCACCATGGATGTAGCCTACAAATTCAGATGCCCCAACTTGAAAACAACGTACTCTTATTTCTTTTTTACAAACATGCTCTTATTTTTTAAAGTTAAATATACAAATTTTCCACACTTTTCAATACGATAATTTTATATTGATTTTTTAACGAATGTCCCGGTTAGCACCAATTAGTATTTTTAAAAAGTTGAATATACTCGGAGAAACTTTTACTTTGCTAAAAAGAATTAAAGAAGTTTGTCTAAGTAATAATATATTTATTGTAACCTTTACTTTGTTAATGAGAATAAAACAAAAGAAGTTTGTTGAAGTAATAATATACTTATATGAACCTTTAAGTGATAATATATTTGTCGAAACATTTATTTAAAGGTGTTTTTTGAGCTTATTGAAATAAGAAATGCATAAAACGTGAAGTAAAGCAAAACAATAAATGTTTATTCAAAAAATATATAAAGGGGATAAAATGCCTAAAAAAACTTATTTGATTGATTGTGTAGCTTCAATCAATAACAAAGAGGTGTCCTCGTTGACGCTTTCGCCTCAAGTTGTGTTTGGCGTCCTAGATGGAGGAGTTGGAGGATCACTTATTTTGTAAATGTAGTTTTGTGGAGGCAATTTGATATGGGATTTTTAAATGAATTGGGTTGACTATGATTTTGCCCGGTAAGTTAGTTATGTTACCCAAATGCTTTACTGCATCAAGTGGGAATGAGAAATGAAGGAAGAATTTACTACTAATTTGGTATTCAACACTTTGAAAAATCTGAAAGGTTAGGAATGAGGTCAAAAGCATTTTATGGAAATGGCTCATACCTAGAAACTAAGATCAAAGATATTTGACAAGAGTTGCTGTGACTAGATGATCCAGACACCATAACTTGAGCTATGCTTTGAAAATGAGTTTGATGCAGAATCAAAGTTATTGGAAGATAGAAGAATTTGAGCAGTGCTGTCAAACGTGAATTGCGAAAAATAGCAGTCTATTCAAATTCTGTTATGCCGCGATACTATAGTGCCTGCCGCTATAGCTACTATTTAACAACACTTAGCAATTTGTTAAAATTTCACTACAATATAGTGCTATAGGGCTGATATTTGACAACACTAGACTTGGGTGATGTCTGGTGCACAATAACAGTAAGTTGTTCAATGTACACGCCGAACCAGGTACCTTTTAATCAGACACATTTCTGTGTTGAAGATTTTGAAGGTGCTTATGTCTTAATATCTATACTCTACGTTTAATCATCTGATAATCTTCAAGTTTGTAACTAATAACACTTTGAAGCACATTCAGATGTAAAATCAAACCATGCAGAAAACACAGCAAATAAATCAAACGTGGTACCTACTAATAACACTTTGAAGCACATTCAGATGTAAAATCAAACCATGCAGAAAACAAAGCAAATAAATCAAACCATGGTACCAAGAATGAAGAAACACACATGTGACATGTCACATCAACAGAATTGTTATCAGACCATAAGAAACAGTAAGCAACTTCCATGGTAAAACTAGCTTCAATACATTCTAAACTTCAACTAGCTGCTCAAAGGGTTCATCTATTTTCCTTTGAAAAAGAAAATAACTTTATAAAACCAATATCCAATTACTGTATCTAATGTATCTCTAATCAAAAGGACAAGCAAAAGCAGATCGCCTATCCCAGACTACTTCCTGTATCAATGTGATCTGTTTAGGTGCAAAAATCTCATTGAAGTAGGAAGTAGCATGGGGTTTCTTCACCTAAACATCTCAATCAGATACACATTCAGAGCAAACCCACACATTCTGGATGGTGCTTACCAGAAATTGAAGTGATTCTTTCATAAGATCAAAAAGGACATAAACTGGTTCACAAAATCAACACAACATTACTTCTCAGATGCTCCATATGAATGTATGGTGGTAAATATAATCATAGAGTTTAAGCAAGCTCAACAAAAATAAACCCTTGCATAATAATTCACCCAAAACCAAAATTCAATTCACCGTTCATTGCAATTCACCTATCCAGGTTATAAGGCATCTCGCGTTTTCAAAATCTTCAAAACATAAAAGCATAATCAACAGTTTTTCTTTCAAAAAATCTCATACAATACTCAATATTCTGCAGTAGGTGTCAAACGCCCAGTAGCAAATTATCGCGGAAACCTACAAAAATAATCGTTAGCAGTTTCATATTCAAGCTTCTTGCCGAAAGCGTGCACAAAACACTTCCCTTCAATTGTGTCAGCGCTATGAACATCATAATCATCAGACAAAAACAGCTGCTTATTTCTATGAAAACATTTCCGTCCTCCAACGATTTCTTCAGGCCGATAGAATCTCCTTACATGGACTCTTTTTTTCTCCATATTATCCTGCTCAAATTTCTCCACACGGGCCACAATTGGTCTGTTCCCTTCAGTAGGGCGTAGCAAAACATAGTCTCCAACTGCAATCATAACAAAAAAGCAAAATCAAAATCTGAATCAGAATTTACGTAAATGATCCTGAAATGGTTTTGAACATGGTTTTAAATTACAGTTGTCATTGTGGATGTTGCCACGCACATTGCGGTCAGTGCGGCGTGAAATAATTTTATAGACGTTTTAGTTTGCGTCACATATATTCGTTTGAAAGGTGCTAGGGTTTTGGGGTAGTTGGTGGAAGCTAGGATGTGGTAGACGTGATTGAAGATCACACTACAAGTACACGTAATTGTAGATCACACCACAATTGCAGTGTGATGTTGAAGAGGCCGCCATAAAAGCAATATTGTAGCCGCAATTGCGGGTGCAATTTGAAACCATATTTTTGGACCATCTACTTCACTCAATTCCGCAAAAGGAACGATTTTCAGCAGTTTTCTTAACAGGTAGTTGTAAGGAGAAAATGATTTGAGGGATTACCTGTAACGGTCGTGTCAGTGCCTCTGATTGTGTATGAGTTCCTTGCGCCTTGCCTTGTTGTCACCATTGTGTGCTGTAGGTAGCTGCGGCGGATTTGTTTCTGAGCAAGGAAGAGGCACCGTCTATGAAAAATTAATTAGGTTTAATTGATAATATATGATGACTCGTACTATATCTTTCATTACGTAAAATCGCCGCCGTGGATTAGGTAATTCCTTTTTTATTTTCTTTAACTTTTACACTATCTTTTTTACAGTTTTCTTTTGAATAGATTCTTGTGGACATGCTCCTTTCCTCGCAATAATTCATTTATTCGTAAAAAAAATTGTTATGCTGAATCAACATTAAATCATTTTTCTTTGAAAAAGAACATTAAATCATATATTAGTAATTCTCAAATATTACAAACGTGGGAGTATACACTATAGTACTGTGCACATTGCCAAAAAATAGTACTGTGCACATTGCTAGACAACATTGCTCATAGTCATCCATGACATGCTATGTAACACTGTTGTCGGACACCAACACTATTGCCGGACACTATTATTCAAACAGAATATGCAGTATAAGTTCTTCACCCTGACCATTCCCTCTGGGGACCCAGTGAACTATGTGCATTCAACCTGTCAAGTACAGAGTTAAAATTTACAGGCTGACCAGTTTCCTCCATCCTCTGAATAATGCTTACCACAAGATCGCCTCTGACTCCCATACTCACCAAATTCTCAATCAACTCATTGTAAGGATGGCTACGCATAAGTTGCTGCTGGCTAGGATTCCTGACCGTTACATTATGCGGTGCAGGATTTTGTAGGGAAGCATTTTGAGGAGGATATCCACCTTGAGCAAATGGAGAAGGTTGAGGAGGGTAGCTTGCTCTGCCACCCTCCCCTTCATTCATCACATACGCGCTCGCAGGAGGAGGCGTCGCGTGGACCCCACTAGTTCCATACAGATTACCTTGGTTGGCTGGATGATGACCCCTTGTTTGTGGTGGAGTCCCTGAATATGGCTTTTGCATCGGCATGCTGTTCAAAAATGTGTCGGTAGGAGGTGGACTTGTAGCTTGGCTTGTAAGGTACGGAGCATAAGCATTTACTGATGGGGGTCTCATTTGAGAATGCATCAAGGGTGGTTGCATAGGTTGCACCTGCTGAGGCAACGGTTGAGACCATTGCTGCTTCGGTTGCGGCTGCTGATACCGTGAAAAATGTTGCATAGTCGAGGACTGGGTTACTTGAGATAATGTTGATGGATGATATTGGTACTGTGGATTAGAAGGAAAATACTGATTCTGAGGAAGCTGGGCCGCAGCTGGTGGGTTGGGTGAAGCCGTGGGTAGCGTGTAATAACGAGGTTGTTGTGTGGTTTCGGTCACATTCAGCGATGGTGCTTGAGATGAGGGGGATATAGGCTGTTGCTGGAAGGCAACTTGATGAGAAAGGGAAAGAGCTAACTGCTGGTTATGTGGATCATATGATGTAACATATGCATTATCAGTTCCCTTTTGATCTATTGCAGAAGGGGAAAATCTCTCCTCGTTGGACTGTGAATGGCTTGAGGAAGGTGATCCTTTCCGAGCAAGTCGTAGTTTGGCTAATTCTTTTTGAGTCTCAACTAGCTCTTGTTTGTCTCTTAAAATTTGTACAGACCTATGAACCTACATGACCAACACAGAAAAATAAACAGAAGTCAAATTTAGAAAAACAAAGTACTTCAGGGGATAGTGCAGAATCTATCAATTAAAGATAACACTTACTTCCTGAAGGTGTTTGTCAAGAGATTTGAGTTTTGAATCTGCCTCCTCGTGGTCACTAGTTAACTCCGATTTCATTTCTCCAATTGATTTGTCAACATTGTAACAATATAACTCCAACTGTGATAGCCTAGAGCTGATTCCCTCCAGAAACCGCATAAGGTTATCGGTACATGTTTTCATACTCTTCTCAACCGTTGTTGCAATAACATCTTGGCTTAAAGAAACTTCAGGTGAATTATAAGCTGTAGCAGGAAATGTTGATGTTTTTACCATCTTTGAAATGTGAAAATCCTGTAAAAAGGTAAATTTTGTCGATATAAGACTCATAATCACTTGAGAGGCATATAAAGTACACATGATTCATAATCATCACACCAGTCAAAAGGTTTGATGGTATGTTCATCTTCCATTTCATCACAATTATACACACCCATATAAAATTATAAGCTTGAGAATGATCAAGATTACTAAAGGCCTCCCTTTTGAGTTCATATAAAATTATAAGCTTGAGAATGATCAAGATTACTAAAGGCCTCCCTTTTGAGTTCATCGAAATTGTAATTAACGAGAATAGGAAGTTAATAACCACTAAACACAGTGAGATTATCACAATTTGCTTATCTTAATTCTTATGGAAAACAAGTTATGCTTGTTAATCCTTGCTGAAGAAGTGCATCTACTTTAAGTACACTAAAATAAGTATATGAACTCAATAACTTCTTCATTTTCACCCGATCATGCATCTACATTAGCATAAGAGTTTAATAGAAATCAGTCATTTTTCAATGTCATACCATAAAAGTGGGGTTTAGTGGGATGATTTGGCGGAATTCATGGTTGTTAATAGATGATAGTGTGAAATTATTTTACGCCGCCGGTGTGTATCCTATTTTCTCTTAGAATAAACCAAAAATAGATTACATTCAAATAAACCCCATTTCTTAACCATATGTGGATGGAAAAAATATGGTTGGGAGGGGAAACCCCACTAATAGCTGGTAAGCTATGAAGCACGGATACGGATACGGATACGGGTACGGACACGACACGCCGACACCACTAATAATTTGAGAAAATCATATAATTTAGTGTAATTATATATGTCGTGTCGGACACGACACATGACCAACACCGGAACACACCTAATCCGAGGAGTGCTCGTGCTTCATAGCTGGTAAGTCAAGTTCCCCATGGAAATTAGACATCAGCAGTCCCCAAATATTTCGCACCAATAACATGGTTAAAAAAAATTACATTTTCAAGTTTTGCCATAGGTGAAATGATTGATAAATCACTTTTGAGAAAGATCAAATCATCAAACAGTTTCACAAAAAGTTGTTAAAATGGAATAATCTCTTCTCCACCAAACAGGATCTGAGGATCAGCACAATGATTAGACTCTAAACCTTGTAATCCTTTCACAAAATCAAACAATCCCTTTACCAACAATCATAATATATTGCTTAAAAATGAAAACTTTCCTAAAATTAAATCACTTTTTCATCCAAAGAACAAGACCCAAATTCTAATATTACCCAAAAAGGATAAAACACATGAAATCAACAACAAAAAGGATCAAGAACCCATATGGGTAATATTACCTTATTGGAATCAATATGAGTGCCACAAGAAGAATCCTCGTTGGTGTAATCATCGTATGAACAAAAGATATCATCTTTATTGCCCTCAGAATTGTAGTTACGAAGAAAGGATGGTTCAGACGCCATGGATGAAGCTTGAGGTTGATTCAGAGATAAAGAAGAGAATTTGTGGCAAATATGTTACATAGGTTGTGTGCAAAAATGTGAACTTTTGTTGTTTTCACATAGAAGAAAAAGACAAGATAAATAAAGACAAGAACACGTTTTATAAATATGAATGTGACATTGATGAGGATAACAATTTTCAACCATGTTTTACTTGATACACATGTTTTTCATGGTCAACTCTAATAAATTAGTATTTTTTATTTTTGACAAAAATAAATGATATTTATTCATTCAAAATGATGAGCGATACAATCTAAATTCGCTAAAAACAAAAAGGATAAACATGCAAACAAACTCACATCATCCGGTTAATGGAATAAAACAACAAAGTACAAAAACTTACACATATGTATGTCTCTGTAATACTCATGTCTTCATATCTACAACGTGGACGGCGACAAAGTCGTTGTTTGGATCTGCAATGAATGGAAGCTGATCTGACAATCTAATTTGAATCGAACAAATACATGAACGAAACAAGAAAGATAAACAATGTCGCACAAAGACAACAAACAAACCAACATCACATTATGACGACGAAATCACAAAATAAAAAACAAAATAGACGTAAAAATCACTTATTTCAATATAAGGGAAAAGAGAAAAACTGAGTTATGAGTTAAAAATTGATCCTATTGGTGTTGGTGACCACTCATAAGAAAGAGAAAGGGAAAAAATTATAGCAATTTTAAACTCAAATAAAATTATGAGTTAAGATCCTCTCGATTTAAACTTTTCTCTGTTTCTTCTATTTAGAGACATAAATACACAAAAAAATGTTAAAAATAAGGAGAATGTTAATCATTGCCCTTGAGACATTGGTTAAAGTATTGAAATAAGTAAGTTTGCATCGAAAAGTGGTGTAATCATTGTTAAGAAAAAATTAAAGACTTATATTTCCAAGACAAATTTTCTATTAATGGAATCCATAATAATTGTCCTTAGGGCAGTGGTTAGCAAGACTTTAAAAATAATTAATGATGATGTGACCCATTTAATGATATGACTTACTATATATTTTTTGTGTTTATCTCTTACGTAATGGCAATCTCCATTTATTTTTATAAATGGAGAGGATCTCAATTATACTCCATATGTCCCTATATATAATTCCTTTTCTTATTTTTCACATTTCTTCAAAAAAAGTTGTGAGTATAATTAATATGTCTATTTTGAGTTTTAATATTACCAAATTGTCATTTGTTTGTATGTGTATTAAATTTGACTTTTTATATTTTAAGACAAGTTAGTGTATTAATTAGGGGTATGTTTAGAAAGAAAAGAATGCATCTAATAATTTAAAAATAAGTTTTAGATTTATCGACGTATTTTTAGTCAAATGAGTGATTATATAAGGGCGGACGGAGTATTTGCACTCTAAAAAATATAGTACATAAATTTTGACATGTATTACCCGATCGCTTTTAATTTTTTAGATAAACAACATTTTACTTTTAGATTTATTAGATAATAATGTATTTAATATGAACATTGAGTGATTTAATTATTAACGTGTGTCACCATACACTCGTTAATAATTCTAAATAAAAAAATTATTATAAATAAAAAATTATTTTTTAAGAAAATAAATATTTTAATTTCAATGTATTAAATATATAAATTTTTATAAAAAATTATTATTTAAGATCTATAAAAAGTGCTCCAAAAATATTCATTGAACGTTTACCAAGATGTGGTTCTATTTTTTTTAAGGAAAAAGGTGTGGTTCACCTTAAAAGTCCTCTGACTACACATTTTAATTAAATTAAACGTGTATGTGTGGGAAGTAATAAAACAATATTTTTTGCTTCTTATTTTTAAAGGTCTTTTTAACGAGTGCCTTAATGATATTTTTAAGAATTCTTAATTAAAAAATATTTATATGAATAAATTAATAGTTTAATTTTCAATATATTGAATGCATCAGTTTCAATAAAAAATTATTATTTAAAGGTTATTAAAGAATATTTTAAAAACTTGTACCATAAAAAAAAAAAAATATCTTAAAAATACTCCTTAGGATTCCCAATTTTTAATACATTGTTTAAAAAATTTTGAATAAATATATTTTGTGATGTAGTATAAAGTTTTAAGTAAAGGACAAGGACAAGATAAACCGACCGACCATATTTTTATAGGCTTTTAGCTTACGTAACCTCTTCATTGTTTTTTATATATACTCAGATCTGTAGTCTTAATTAGTAGACTATTTTTCCAAATAAATATATATGTCATATAGGTGATAAATCAAACATAGTATCCTTCAAAAAAAATCAAACATAGTATAAAATACAGCTCAAATATGTGTAGTATAGAAATCAGGAAGAGGAAAAAATAAAATAATATTAAAGTAAAAAACTAAAGATATAATGTTGATATCAAATTTGGAGTTGGAGAAACATTTTTGAATTACATAATTCGTGCAAAGTATTACTCATTTTGTTTATCATTAATTTTTGTTGGAGAATTTGGCCAAACATTTTTAGTGGAGTATTGCTTTTCAATCACATTATTTCTTCCATAAACCATGAACAAGTTTTGCTTAAAGTATCAAATTGAGTTCCACATTCCACTTAGATGATTGTAATATTAATTTATAATCTACGGTTAGTATTGATTATGTCAACAAACAACAATTCGTACTGATTATGTCAACAAACAATTATTGATCATGTGCATGTGGTATAAATTATATTTTGTTTTCATTAGAATAAAATACAAAAATAGAAAATTGTATACGTGTAGCATGTGTGCTGGATGACTTTATACCATATATAATTGCCACATGAATTAATTAAGCTCGTGGTGCCATATTCAGACACCTGGTTGGCTGGCTCAAGTTCATTCTATTCCGGTCCATAGACTCTCCTCATAGCATCAATATCGGTTTTGATATAAGAGTGCGTTACCAGAAGACACTGTGTCAGAATATCACATTGTCTAATGGTTGCCGTGTTATTGCATTGTTACGGTTCCTTTTCTTCACTTGAGGTGTACAAAATAATATAAAATTAGAATATGATTTTAAACTATAAATTTGAGGTGTATTGTGTGGTTAGTGGGACTCTATTTAGAGTTTTAGATGAGTAATATGAATATTTAGATAATGTAGTTGAGTGGTTTAAATAATTGAAAAATGTGAAATAATATTTATATATTGTGTAGGCTCCATTTAAACCATCAATGTGGGTAGCATGGATGTGGATGCTCTCACTTACTGCATGCAACTAGCAACGATATTATCATATGTTGAATGTGACGTGTCAGTCTTCTTAGCACAAAATTATGAGCAAATTTATACATTTTTAGTAAAATAAAATGTTGCTTCCAGTGGGAAAGTATTTCATAATAATCTAAGATGAACTCGACAATTACATTGGTTTTCTATTGATTTTTGTCCCGTTCCAACGTCAAGTACGTCACACCATCTTTTGATGTATTATTTGTTTCACATTTTTCTCTTTTATAAAAGACGTCTCGCTTGGTTGAGGAGTGTGTTGTTTATAAACTATTATTGACCTCAATTCCAAAGCAATGTGGGGTTTTAAGGTGTATCAGGGCAGTCTCCAATCGAGGCGATGAGAGAGTTGATCGGTCTCTTTCCCATAGACAATGTCAATGTTTCCTTCTAACTTCAAGCTCATCACACCACCTTCTGGGGTATTGTTCTTTTTTGGTGTAAATCCTTCATGGTTTTGTCTTTATAAAAGATGGCTCAATTTGATGAGGGGTGTGGGTGTTGTGTATAAAATACCCTTTAAAATGTACCATAATAATTTTGTAGTTAGAGAGTTTTATGTCTTCTCCCTTTTTGTGTTCAACACTCTTACGAGTCGTCCTCTCCCTCTTTCTTTGTCCCTTTGAAAAAAAATTCTTCAATTGTCTCTTTGTTTGTCCCTTCGGAAGTTAGACTGGTCTTGTACCATATCGAGTGGTCTAAAGTAACTATACAGAGAGTGTATTTCTAGAACGGACCATACATTGCAGTAGGAATCCTATACAATTGTAACTGAGTCATTTTATCCTAGAGTCGGTTTAGTTGATAGTTTGTTTGTATTATTTTTTTCAGTACTATGAAACGTATTAAAGAGAACGATCTAGTTTACGCCTCATCCCAATAATTTCTCCAGCACCACCTCCAACAATAGTTGTTGAAAGGAAAGATGAAGAAGCAGAGCATCAACTCTTTCCTCTTCGAAGCTACATTTTGGTGTTAAGGTCACTGACAAGGCATGTGATGTTTTTATTCATTATTTATAATAACTTGTAATGATATTTCATACCTCATCTCGAAAGAATCTCAAAGATGTTGTCTATCAGCAGGGCCAACCCTGGGCATAGGCCCTTGGTGTGACAACCTAGGGCACGTGCTTGTAGGGGGGCCAAAAACATTTTATATGCGGATGTATATAGTAATACGTGCTTTATAAGGAGGGTTTGTATAACAAATGCACCAAAAGAGCCCAAAAGTCAGCAATACCAAAGCTTCAGCCCAGCAACCTTTAAACCAATTTTTAAGGGGGGTCTGTATAGCAACTTAAAGCTCTAGCAAACTTAAACACAACACAACAGAAAAACGAAAACTCTGCAAAAACTCAAACACAAAATTGGTAAAATGGATCAAGAGTGCCAAATCCTTTGTCTGATATATTGATGATGATGTGTATAATGCATCTAATATTGAAATTGCTCATTTTGATACTTATGATCCAAGAAATCGGGAGAATTTTGATAACACATCAAGGGATATTCTAGTTTAAAAAGGGCTTACTAGAGAAATGAATCTTAATTTTCCAATGACAGTTATTTTAGGCATTTTTTCATATGTCAATTATCCAAGAAAAGTAAAAAATGGTGAGATTAGTTATCGAAAATGACCAATATTTTGTCAACCACCGTATATAATGCATGTGTCATTCATTGTTTATCAAGAAAAAAGATTATAGGGACCTTTTTCTCATACTATGTCTAAGACCCTTAAAATGCTAGGAGTGACACCGTCTATCAGAAAGGCAATTGATGTTTTTTTGGAGACATGTTGATAGTTCTTGACCATAAAATAAATGGATGATGAGTAACCAAAATTTTGATGTTATGCAGTAATAAGTGTCAGATTCCTGTTATTTTACATGATATTTATTGACTTGTGAACAAGTAATCTAAATAAACCCCTCCAATTGTATTTAAATACATAATAATGCACAAAATAGCCTTTTACATCAATTAAAGCCTTGCCATATATACTTGACCAAAAAAAAAAAGCCTTGCCATATATAATTTTTTTTTTGTCTCATAAGTTATTACAAACTCCTAATAAGTCATCAAAATGTTTGTCATTGGAATGATGGACCTCAAGCTTGTGCTCTCTAACAGAACTAATCTCCATTGAGATGAGTAGTTTTAAAAGTTTCCTTGAATCTCAAATTATATAATCTCATAAGTGTCCTTGAATCCATTAACTCTTGCAATGTCCTTGACACTTGAAAGTATTATGACCTGAATCATTGCATATAATCCACACAAAGCCCAAAGGTGTCTCAATGTTTTTAATTGTCTCACTCTTAATGGTTTGATAAACTGTCGAACAAATCATGATGAATGATATATAGAACAAAAGTTACACTTGCGCCTAAATCAATATCTTGAGACAAAGGTATTCTCATTCCAATTTCGCAATGCATCATGGAAACTGCCACCGACGGTAACTTGTTCACTGCCATCAATCAAAGGCAGTATATACCAACCATCATTGGAAACTTACATATATACAAGACTATAATAACCCATAATACAGTTGTTAGGGGGTTATTGTCACGTTTTCCTTTGCAAAGTAACTACCAATAATTGAGGGCAAACGAGGCAAAAGAAGAAAAAGATAAATATTCTACATTGAATCAAATGACTGGAAAAAATATATATAACTATTAAAACATAATTTTTTTCCTTAAAAAAAACATAATTCTTTTTTAAATAAGTGAAAAATAACATATAACCAATATGAGACTCATTTGATTTTATTCCGGCAAATTAAAAAGAATCAACCGAGATCAAATTAACCAATTGACAAAATGGTTCAATCGATTGAACTAGCCGGTCCAGTTCTGAAAATATTGTATAAGAGATGAAAATAATCTTCATGTGCGTTTATTTTAGATTTTTTAGTAAATAATCTTTTTTTTTATTAAAAAAATACTTTTATCATTTTTAAATGTTTGTTTAAGATTTTTGAAAATTTATTTTTGATTCTAAAATGAAAAGCTATTAGGATTAGCTTTTTTCAAAATCTATTTTTTTTTTCAAACACAACGAAATAACACATAAACTAGTTAAAAATCATTTTTTTAAGTGATTTTTATGTAAAATAAACAAACATAAATAGCTTCAATTTTTAAAAAAAATCTCTAGAAAAAAATCTCAAAAGAATGTCAAACATATAGGCCAAGGCCAAATTGGGTATGAATATCGAATTATTGGTACAATTTGTGATCCAAGATCCCTTGAATAATGTGCTATGATAGATAGATCCACATATCTGGCACATGTCTTTGCCTTGTGTGATACAAGTTCAAGATTTAGTTGTCCCTTTCCTTATGCCTCCCACCATGTTTGGCACATACCTTTACCGTGTGACCCAAGTTTGCGATTTCTTTCTCCCATTTTCATGCCCACTACAACGTTCAGGAAATTGTGGAGATGTTGTAGTTTGTTGGATCAGCAAAATCTTCAAGGCAGACAATTTTTTTATTTTTTATAAAACTTGGTTAGTTGGTTACACTGTGTCATGACTCGTATCACATGTAGATTAGTAATTCAATATATACATATGCAATGAAAATGTTTTCCTACGTTTGGCTTAAACAAGTGGAGGCAGTGGCTCAATTTGAGGGGAGAAGAGGTCGTAGTAGAGACGGACCTTTTTTTTACTCAAACTCAAATTGAGCCACTTTCTTTCTCTCTCCTCCAAACTCCCAAATAAAACCTCAATGTTTCGTTTTCATGTAGCAAGTGAACTTGATCGATCTAACCTATTTATATATGTTAATTCAGGTCGGATGAATTCATTTGACACCTCTGTATATGGCCAAAACAATTGCTTTTTTAATTGTATTATTATATTATCATTTTAGTTGCATTACCGCACAAACTATGGAAACAAACCATTGCTTTCCTTGAGGGAAAGTGTATAAACCAACGGTTTTGAAGCATAAGTAGTTATTATAAATAAAACATAGAAAACCCACATCCTAAGCATTAAGCTCTTCTAACACAATGGCTAATGATCGCATTGTGTTATTGTGTGCATCATAGTACTATTACTATCACTGTCTCTAATATTTGTATCAAACAATGCAAATGCAACAAAAGTGTACTACCATGTATCTATTTTCTCTACTTGTGAACGTATATTTGAAATCTTCACAAATTGCTTGCCATACTTGGTGAGGGATTCAAATGAAATTTACGGTTATAGTATACCCTTGAGAAGATGTTGCCAACACATAGACAAACTTAACATATTAGCCCAACATAGGACAAATCCCATGTTCATTTGTTGGTGTATTCAAGTCATGATGAAGGGGACAACACTAGCATTGGACCCTTTTAGAATACAAGATCTTCCCCTTATGTGCAACACTACTCTCAGCTTTCCTATCTCTAATGGCATGGATTGCTCTAAGTAAGGAAATTCATATGCAGGAAAATGGTATTCATAAATGGAAAAATAAAAGTTTTGGAAATTTTATTTGATGTATTGATCTAATTATAAGATATTTTGAGTTTTTTTTTTTTTGCCTTTGTGTAAGAGTCTCCTTACAAATTAAAAGATATATTTTATTAACTTTTTTTCTAACTATATCTATTATTTAATTTTAATTTTCAAAATTATTGATGTTAGTTGCTATTTTTTATTTAGAGGAAGAATTGAACCCACAACCTCCTTTTATCACTCAAAACTCTATATTTCTCTTCAAACCATCTTATGACTTCTCAAATAATTTGTTATCTTGACATCTTAAAGACCAATATTAAACACATCTAATATTCATATGTAAAATTTACACATCAATTACATTTTAATTTTCCTACATACATGTAAAAATGAAAAACAAACTTATAAATAAGGCCTGGAGTATTTATTTTTTTAAGGTAGTGTTTTCTTAATTACCTTAGAATAGTGATTATCAACTTTTTGTCCAAATTGTTGGAGGATGGTATGCACTTTCATATTCTTTATCTAAGTACCACATAATGGATGAAGATACAACCTGAATTGTGACGAAGGTGATGCCCCGTTCATTTAACCCATACCACACACGCGTCGATTATTGATTGGTTTGTTCTAGAAAATATCGTCCAATCAATCATGATTGTTTTTCTTACAAGTAAGTTCAAGTTCAACTATAACTAGAACTAGAACATCGACCAGCCGCGTAACGTAAAACCTCTAAATAATTCTATGTCTTTTACCATATCACCCTCCTAGAGGTCAAGGCTTAGTTAGATTCAACCTACACGAAACAATACTAGGCTTAGATTCACTATATACTTAATTTAGATTAAATTCAAATATTTGTTGTGTGATGTTTATTGGAAGACAATTGAATTTGTACTTTTTATAGCTTAGCTCAAATTAGTTGAATTTCATTCATTAAAATTGATAGAGTACATTAATACAATATAAATTTAAAGTCGTTAATAAAAATGATGAATTTACGAACAAACTCATATAATTCATGTTAATTAATATCATAAAACAACATAGTACACATGTCTACGAATATGACTAAATTCAAGTCATTGAAATACTCATATTTTCGGATCTACAACATTGACGATGTCAAAGTCATTGATTGAATTTGTACTTGATCAAAACTAATATATTAACCTAAATCAAATAAACACCACACTAGGATGAGAGATAAAAAACACGCCGCAAGACATGAAATTAAAATAAACAAAATTTTGCTAGACGACGGAATAACAAAAAAATGAAAAAAAACTGAAAATATGTTAAACTCATTTATTTAACTAAAAGATAAAGAGAAAAACAATTTAAGGGTTATTATTGATCAAAATTAACCCTAAATCATCCATCTTTAATAGAGAGAGATATAATTCTCCACTTACTTATTTATCTTAAAAGATGAATTTCTAACCATTAATTTACTTGAGAAAAAAATATACTACCCCTAAAAAGTGTTAATGTATACTAGTATAGTAGTACTAGTACATCATTACCTTGGAAAAAATAATATATTAGTACATTATTAATGGCATAATTACTACATTATTGCATGAGGGATTCTATTTAGTGTCATACACATGACTAAAACAAGGTTTAATATTAATGTTATATGAGTAAAAGATATTATGAGTTGTTTTACAAATATGTCATTGATAAATGGTATTTGTAAAATAAATTAAAGAATTGAAAACAGGTATTAAATAGTTAACAATATAATAGAAAAAAGTAACATTAATATTTCATTAATATTGTCAAAAGACTTATAATTTAAAACAATTTTTTCTTTCTAAAACGACTTATAATTTATAAAGAAGTGAATATGATCTAAGTCTGAAAGTCACGATTCAAACTTTGCTAATGCATTTATAGAAAGAAAATATAAATAGATTTACAAATGCTTTTTAGACTAAGACATCATCATCTAAATTTTTATTAGAAATATAAACAACGAACCTCGTTATAGAAAGAAAACCGTCAGCTGCATATATCTTTTTAATATTAAAAAAATATAATTTTGGCTTTTAATAGAAATCATTGGTAGGGGTTATTATTTATTTATTCTTAATAAATGGGTAGTCTTGTCTTTTTTTGCTTCAAAAAAAAATGGGTAGTCTTGTCCAATTACCTTTTCTTAGAGAAATGCTGACGAGTCTCTCATAGCATTGTTTAAGAACTTAAAGCGCAAGGGTTTTATGAAAAATGCAAACGAGTCTCCCATAGTATTGTTTAAAAGCGTAAGGTTTTATGAAAATATGTATAGTAAATGCATTGGAATTTGAAGTGTTTGATCATTCTTAAAGAATAACTTATAAAATTAGGATTCTTAACGGTGTTTCTAGAACACTCGTTAGCATGACCATTTCTTCTCATCGTATACTAGTGGATATACAGGTACATATTTTCCTTATTGTAAACTAGCAGAAAGACGGGCACTATCGTGACCGTCTGTCCGCTCTTTCTACTATGCTAACACATGTGATTATTTTATTATGTTTATTTGTATAATTTTGACTAAAATTTTAAAATATTAATGAAAATTATTGATATATTGATTTATAAACAAAATATTGTCAAGGCATATAACAAAATTATTTTTTAACTCAACATATTTTAGTTTGGTGCATATAAAATTAAGATAAAATAATGATCATTTATTGTTTATTCTAATAATAATTAGTAACATCATAACATAAATGTATAGATGACATGTTATGTAAAAGAAACATTGTTATGATTACGATAAAATAATATCTTTAAAAACTACATTTTTCATAAAGTCTTCATCTTCTCCTTCTATTTTCCTTTTTTTAATAAGAACTTTTGTTGAATTTTGAGAAACTCTTCTTGATAAACCTACACATAATTGACCATGACTGAGAATATGTCGTGGAAGATAGATTATGACATTGGGAATGATCTTCCTTTGTGACTTATTTATGGTAATAGCAAAACTTAGTCTAACGGAAAACTATTTTCCACTAAACACAAAGGGAAGTCTTGAACTCACATTTGTTTTTAATTTAATTCTGCTCAAGAATGCTCTTTTTCCAGCATTGTTTCCTGTTAGGATTTCCACACCCAACATATTCTTCAATAAACCACGATATAACAGTCATGTCTTATTACACAGGTCATATCTAGGGTATATGTTTCACAACAACGTCAAATGTTCATCTTTTTTTACCTTTAAAATATATGGAGTGATACTTCCTTGAGCATTTGAGTTTAGGAATTCATGTTGAAATAAGTTATGAGTATCCCCTTCAACCTCGTCAAATGACAACAAATTATATTCTTCTCGTGGGAACTGATTGATAATTAATATATATACCATATATAAAGAAAACTATCTCTTTCAGCATTTTTGGGTTGAATTTTTCTCTCTAAAAATACTCTTAATTTTCAATACAAAAAGCACATGTAACAAATAGATAATAATAATTTTAAATATTAAAACAAATGTAATAAATACGGTATGAATATATGCATATATGTTTTTTTCCTTTATCATTTAAAAGTATAACAACTATATGAGTATATTTGCACTTACTTTTTTATTATTCCAATTATATTCTTAAACAATTTTTTCTATAATAAAGATTGTTGTTCGTGTCATTAAAAAAGCAACAAACATCTATATTTTTATTCTTAATCGAAACCAAAATTTCATAAAAAAAAATATTGTTCATAATTTTCAAACGTTAGCGCAATAAAAAGAGCAAAAAGACGGACACGGAGTGCCGTCTTTTCACTGGTTTAATATAGTGCGAACAAATCTTTTTGTGGAAGTAACTTATATTAATAAAATAATATGGAAATAGTGGTTTTTGTGAAAATAATAAAATAATATGGAAATACTGTTTTTTGTGGAAGAGATATGAAAATATTTGGCAATCTTTGAGGGGAACAACACAGATGTACAACATAAAATCGGCTGATAAAAAAGTAACATGAGTTTTTGTTTTGTGCTAGTTTTTTGTGAGTTTGATATGTGGTTAACGGAGGTAAAAGAATGTTAACGTGGACGATTAGTGGCATGCATTAGTAATCCACGTGTTATTTTATAATTGGCTAACAATAAGAACAATTCATAAGGAATTGTGTGTAAATTTTCTTCTTAAATTTAATTCATTGTTATCTATTTGTTACATGTGTTATTTATATTTAAAATTAAAATTAAAAATTAAGGGTATTTTTGGAAAGAAAAGTCCAACCCAAAAGCGTGTAGTTTTCTTTATATATAATATAGAATAACACGTTCTAAGGTCTCAAGCCAACACAATCAGACCAATTCAAGTGAATTTTACAATACCTAACATTGTTACTATTGTTGCTGATTGTTACTCCTGTTGTTATGAGTTGTTCATATTTTAATGGAATTTAAACCAATTTTTTATTGATAATTTAAACAATATTATAAAAATGGTAAAATAGTTCAAATGATGGGGTAAAATTGAAAAGAAAAAAATCAATCAAAAGATGTATTTTCTCTTTACATTGTTATAGATTAGGAGTTAAATCGTTTTATCTTTTTATTGCTTTTTCACATGTTAATATTATATTTAGAGTCTGTTTGATGGTCAGGATAGAATATATGCAGATATGATATAAATCTGGATAGAGATAGGATATGATAAGGTCATGATAAACATTAATCATAACATGTGTTTGATGCGCACGTGATATCATTATAATTAAATGAAAAACTGCTATCATAATTAATTAAATATTGTAAAAATGACATTTTATTAATTATAATAGAAAATACATGTTATCATTGTTTTAAAAATGACAATATTTTTAAAAAGGCAGAATATCAAGACAATAAATAAAGAATGATCTTCTAATCTCATCATGATAATTTCTAACCCAGCCTATATTCAGGATAGAAATTACAAAGGAAAATCAGAATAAGATAGGAAAATGGTTTATTTTATCATATCCTTTTGGTGCATCAAACATGAGATTTAGACATGATATGATTAAATGTATCATATCCTGCCTTCATATCCTGACCATCAAATAGACCCTTACTATACATTTTAGCGGAAAGACAAACATGTTCCGTCCATTTTTCAATTGCATTTAATATCATAAAACATGGTTTGAGGTTGAATAGTTGAAATATTAAAAGACTTTGAATGAAAATGACAATTGAAGCAAGAAAGTTTGAAAGTAACAAACTTTAAGTTAAAAGGGTAGAATTACATGAAAATTAAATTGGTGAACTAAAAATGACTTGAAAGATAAAGTTAATAGAAAGTAAAAGAATTTAAAGACGGACATTGATTCTCTCATTTGAAGTTCTCACTGAAGCATGTCCAATGTATATCCACACCATTAATTTATTTTTAATTATTAAAACTGCATTGATTACAAGAAAAACATGGGGTTGAGATTTCACAGGACAAAAACTGCACTGGAGAGGATCCACTCCCTTTAAAGACAATAATTTGATATGTAAATTTGATGAAAACATAAAGTATTTTTAATTGAAATTACAAGAATTTAAAAGAATTTAAGACAGTGAAAGATATACTTAAAGTTCTAAAAACTTATGTTTTTCCTGGTTAAGGATGACAATGGGTACCATATGGGTAGGGTACTACAATATTCTTCCCCATACCTACGTTTGTAAAAAATACACGTACGTGAGCTCATACCTTCTTGGACAACAACTTTAGTGCCCTTTCCCCGTAACATATGGGCACCTTAGCGCCTATACCCACACTTTAACTATGAAAAGACAATAAAAATATCAAAATTGAAATAAAACTATGGTTTAAATTTTTTCAAATCAACTCATAAAATAGTTTGAATCGTATTATTTAACAAAATAAAAACATTCAAAACTTCCTTTAAAAATTGTATACCAGTAGAGATCGGTTATTGTATTAAGTAGTTTTTAGGTTTTGATTTAGGCTTAAATAGCTAAATAAATTAGTTAATTATACACCAAAAATATATAAATTATTTATCATACTATATAAATATGTATATGCGGGTTGCAGGGCTGGGCAATATAGTACCCTTACTCGTACCCATATCCATTTAAATTTGCGGATAATACCCGGATTCAAGCCCATACCCATGAAAGCAGGGTTTTACCTACCCATTATGGGTAATTTTTGCGGATACCCATCGGACCTGAGTCCAATTGTCATCCCTAGGTTAGAAGTAGATTCATAGGAAAAGAGAGCTAAGTAATCTTCCCCTTAGTTACATTTCACGATCGTAGCCATTACTTTATTGAACTATTCCCAGCCCATCATGTGTTCAGGATCGACACACGCCCCACATTTGTTCTTCTTTTGCTGAATTTTCATCGAATGGAATATTGTTTTAACATGTGCTTTAAAATCAGCTTTCTCGAGATTGGACTCAAGTGGTTAATGAACTTCGCAATGGATGAATCGTTAAGGAGTACCCGAGTTCGATTCATAGGTGGAACAATTCTTGAATAAAATTTACTAACCTCTTGGACAAAGCCCCAGGTTACTAAAGATGATTTCCCTAAAAATTGGAGGGTTAACACAAAAAAACTCTTCTCCACTATCCATTGTGATACGACGAGGATCGTTGTATTATTTTGTTGTGTCTGGCAAATCATCTTCTTTTTCGATTTCTCAACTGTTGTTAACTCATTTATCTTCTTTAAATGATTGACTACGTTGACTCATGGTCCTCTTCGACAAACTAAAGTTTTGCTAGAAACAATAATATACTAATAATTAATATTTATCTTCTTTAAAAAAAACTAATATTTATCTATCGAAAAAAGCAACTTCATGCTCGATACATGGGCGGATGTATTAAGAGGCTATGTGGGGCTAAAGCCCGATATCCAATTTCCCTAATTTTATTATAATTGAGGTAGTAGTTATTTTGGTCTCTGATTGTGTAATAAGGAGTTACAATAGTCTTTTAATGTATTAAATTTTAAAATAGTATTTGATTTTGCATTTTGTTAGTCAAAATAGCTTTGAAGTGACAACAAGTAAGTACTCTCTTCGTCTATTAAAAATAGTCGTTTAAGGTTTGTGCACGGTTATTAAGGAAATAATTGATTGTGTTGATTTCAATGGTAAAATTAATATCATTTACTAAAATACTCTTATTAATTGTAGTTAGTGGAGTAGTTAAGTTGGATGAAATTCAATAAATAAGGGTATAATGATGGAAAAAAATAATAAATGCTGCATTGATATTCTAAAGTGACAATTATTTTAAGAAAAAGAAAGAATGATAAAAAGACTATTATTGTGAGACGGAGGGAGTATATTAAAAGACTAATATGATCATATTAACAAATTATTTTAATGTTATAAATTATTTTGACTAGTAAAATGCACAATCAAAGACTATTTTAAAATTTTAATACATTGATGGACTATTATGGTTACTCCTTACACATTCAAAGAGCAAAATAGTTATTACCTCTTATAAATAAAATACAATAGGTTAAAATAAGACCAACAAGTCAAAAACCTTGTGCAAAATTTGTATCTGTGCAACATATTGACTTTGCTTTTGTCGGTAGCAAGTGTAAGTGTTAGCAACTTAGCCAAATTTTAACCCCACATGCACTAAATGTTTGGATCCGCCCCTGACTCGATATAAATACGACTTTGAAACAAATTTTGTTCTTTTAACCAAATTTATATTTTTTTTTCTTCTTTCAATCAGATATCCTCTGCATACGATTGCCTAAACTAATACCTTGATCGAGTAAGACCACAACTATGATAAACTCTCCCTCAAAAGATTTAGCATCACTATCACTATGTTATCAAAACGAAATTCAAACTCTCATTATCTCATATATTTGCCACGTTGAAGTTACAAATGTAGAGATAGAAAACCGTATACAAGGTAGACAACCAATTTGAAATTGACAAAATTTAGCCGGAACTAGAAATTTCCAAAAAAAAATAGTTTGGTAAATACAACGAATATTATCAGCAAAAAGTTAAGTTGAAACAAAACATTTAGAAAGACAAATTGGTAATTTCACAAAAGAATGAAAAAAAAAAGAAACAACGTGTTTTTGCCGCATAAATAAATTTAACCTACAATTCTCTCCTATATATATGCCGTCAAACCCTCCCCAAACCTCCGCAAGCAAATTTCCTCTGTCTTTCTATCTCTTCCTCTTTCTCTCTCTTCATCTTCTCCACATATTCACTCTCTACGAATTCTTCAAAATTTTCTAATCTTCATTAGTTTATTCTCAAAACCACCACAATGAAGAAATCCGGCCTCTTTGCCGCCTCCGTCGCCGCCGCTTCCGCCACCGCTGTCTCCGTTTCATCTTCAGCAAATAACTCCAATCATCAGGTACATATTTTTCAATACTTCTTTCTTCTAAACCTTGGATCTGAAACTTTCTTCAATTTTCTTCAATTTTATTGAATTTTCTTGAGCGGTATTTGATTTTATTGTGTGAATTTGTGTTTTGTTTAGGACGGTACGGTTGAAAGAAGAGGCCGTGATGAGAGATCTTCGTCGTCGACGACGGAGAAGTTTGCGCCGAGATTCGATGGTTTGCGTTTCATAGAAACGCTGATAACTGCTCATAGATGAAAGTGGGGTTTGGAATTTTTCTTCTTCCTCATATGTTTCTTCGTCTTGTTGAACTTCGTTTTGTGTGGTTTTGAGAAGAAGAAGTTGGAAATATATTTCTTTTTTGTTTTCTTTTAAGAGAAAATATTTGTAATGATATGAAATTATTATTTGATGCTTTTCTTTTTTGTCATCCTTGATGGGTAATGAAAATTAAGAGTATAAGATTTTGGATGGTTTAATTTTGTGCTTATATTTATTTATTATTTTCTTGCTTTATATTTGTTTTTTATAAAAAAATAAATACTTTGTGTCTTCATTTAATTAATTAATGATGTATGTGGTTCATATTATGGTTTACATTCATAATTAATTGAATGATTTTAAAAAGTTAAATTTACTAATAAATTAGTGAATGTATTTTGTTTTATAAAGTTTAAGGGCGAAACACACTTTTGAAATGGGTGTTTGGGTTATCATCAATGTATAAAATGTTTATGCAATTTTTTATTTATTTGGATAGTTAAGAAATCAACAATGAATTGGTCAAAGTTATGAGTTGATCTCTGACTCTTTTGCACATAGAAAATGTTTGGTTATTAGAAAAAAAATCCATTTGTGTGTGGAAAATTGAATGCTAAATTCGTGTGGAAAATTTGTACCTTTAGTACTTAAGAGGCTTGGATGAGACATTTTATTTCCTTTAATATTAATTTATAAGTACAGTGAAATTTCCTCTAAAATAAAGTACAATGAAACTTATATGCAATCTATTAATTAAAAAATTTAGGACTTGAAAGAAAGTACTTCTTGTGTGAACAGAGTATTGAACCATATGTGCCAAGTGCCAACTATAACCAGCAACTGCATGTGCCAGCTATAATAGCTCCCTTGATTTACACTGATCCTTTCTTCTTATGTTGATTTTAATAAAGTGGTGCACCGTCCACTTGTAGGTCCAAGGAAAGTGCATAATTGCTTGTTTGTCAATTGCTCCTTTGTACATAAAAAAGATAGTTAACCCTTTGAAAATAGTTTCTTGTGTGTGTATAGTATGCTTGAACCTGAATTAACGATATTACAAAAACAAATAGGGAAAAGTAAAGATAAAAGAAAAAGTAAGTAAAAGTAAATTCCATGGCCATTTTAAATCTCACTTTAATTTCATATTCTGGAGAAATCCTAATGTTTGATCAGATGATTGGTATATGGAAATTAAAGTAACTCAGGTAATGTACAGTATTGCTTTTGCAATTGATTGTTTGTTTTGGGAATAATGATGGTGATGGTTGCTTGGTATAATCCTCCTAATTATATGGAATATTCTCTCCGAAATAAAATTTGTTGTTTGTGATGATGGAACAATTTTATACTAGTATTTTGCCACTGCGTGTTGGGCAAGCAGCTAATTTGTCTGGTTTGGTATATTCTTTTGTCTTCGCGTGTTACAAAATTTCTGAATCTGATTCTGAAAAACAACATATGAATCAAATAAGAATAAATATTTGGTTTTGGTGTCTACAAATTCTAACTCAACTGGTAAAACGTCGAAATTGATAAGTTGAATGTTATGATCATGATTCAAACTCCAGCACCTTCACTTATGTGTGAGTTTATTTACAATGATTTGCTGTTTGTTTATCTAAAAAAATGATTTGCTGTTTGAATCGGGTGGTAAAGAAGGTTGAGTTTCTTAAACAAGTGATAGTGAATATGAAAAATCTGATAACCTAAAAAGAATAAACCCAATTTGTGAAACTTTCTATTGTCCTGCTATATTTCCTTAAAGGAAATTTGATTAATTACCGCTGTGAGGACTTGAGTCTATAAGTGCGGTATGAGCTTTTAAAAAATGGTGTTAGGTTGTGGTTGTTAGATGAAAGTGTAAAAAGATGAGCAAAAGGAGTAACCTACAAGTAAAGTAGTGCAAAATCAAAACGATGTTTTGATTCTCTTTTACTGTTGTTACTAGGGCTAGGCATGGTTCGGTTAGCAATATCAACTGAACCGAACCAAAGTGTTGAAATGGTTTGGAATAATCGAGCCGACCCGTTTAAGGTTTGAAACTAACCAAACTGAACCAAAATTATGGTTCGGTTAACCGCTTGCTTACCTATTAACCGAATCGAACCGAACCAAAAACAAAATTTTGAACTAAAATGTATTTTTTTTATCCTTTTGCAAATTTAATTGTGTTTTTTTTGTTCTTTTTAAATTTAATTGCAAGGTATTCAAAACATTATGATTGGATTCCTTTTCATTTGGCCATCAAACCCTATTTAACCTTGTTGTAGATAGTAGATTGCAATACTTGGTTCGTTTACTATTTGAAATACAACAAATGCATGAATGAAACTAAGGGAATGCCAAATAGGAAAATAACTTGGTTAGGGAAAATAACGTGGTTGTGAGGGTGTTATGGCAGCCACTCTACCTCACTGCAGTACTGGCTTTTCGATTAATCTTTCTTTGTTTCCAAAAACTCTTAATACAAAATTAAACACCGATAAGAATTCCGCATCATGATTTTACTCGTGCAGATAACAAATTTCAGAATTAGGCTATCAGCTTGTGACATAAAATAAGTTGTTTAGAATAAAGCAAGCTGTTTTGAATAAGCAATTTTTAAAATAAGTTGTTTTTTTTATAATAATCTGTTTGCATAAAATAAGCTGTTTTTTAAAATAAGTCATTTTGAATAAGCGTTTTTTTAAAGTAAGTTGTTTTTGCATAAAATAAGCTGTTTGGAATAAACAGTTTTTAAAATAAGCTGTTTTGAATAAGTTTTTTTTTAAAAAATAAGTTGTTTTCATAAAATAAGTTATTTTGAATAAGCTGTTTTTTAAAATAAGTTGTTTTGCATAAAATAAGTTGTTTTTAATAAGCTTTTTTTTATTTTAATATAAGTTGTTTTTATATAAGCTGTTTTTAAAGTAAGCTGTTTTAAAATAAATTGTTTTAAATAAGTTTTTTTTTTAGATAAGTTGTTTTTTAAAATAAGCTATTTTGAATAAACTTTTTTTAAAAATAAGTTGTTTTCATAAAATAAGTTATTTTGAATAAGCTGTTTTTTAAAATAAGTTGTTTTGCATAAAATAAGTTGTTTTGAATAATTTTTTTTTTAAATAAGTTGTTTTTAATAAGCTTTTTTTTTTAAATAATTTGTTTTTATATAAGCTGTTTTAAAAGTAAGTTGTTTTAAATTAAGCTGTTTTGAATATTTTTTTTAAATAAGCTGTTTTGACTAAGCTGTTTTTTAATATAAGCTGTTTTGAAATAAGCTGTTTTGAATAAGTTGTTTTTATAATAAGTTGTTTTGAATAAGTTGTTTTTTTTAAAATAAGCTATTTTGAATAAGCTGTTTTTTAAAAATAAGTTGTTTTGCATAAAATAAGCTATTTTAAAATAAGTTGTTTTGAATAAGCTGTTTTTAAAATAGATATGGTTAATGGTTTGGTTTGGTTCAGTTCGGATAATTGTGGTTACTAACGGTTCAGTTCGGTTAGTGAATTGTTATCAAAATAATGGTTCGGTTCATGAGTTGGTTAAATGGTTCAGTTAATTTTGATTTGGTTCGGTTCGGTTAACCCAGTTCAAATTAGGTTTTGGTTATTTTTGCCTACCCTGGCTTTTATTAATTTGGTACATGCTATAAATATAGACTTTACTCACGATTGTGGGTTTTTAATTCATTCGAAGAGTGTTAAGCGTGTCAAATTATTTGAAAAAAAAGTAAAAAAATATAGCTAAAATGTGAGTAAAATAGTTTGTTTGATCAATTGAGTGTCTAAAATGAATTGTACATGTGGTATTTATTGACAAGTGTTTAAAGACTATAATCTTATTAACCATGAACGTGGCTCACTAAGACTAAGTTTTGACTGTTGTTATTCAATTAAACTTGTGCGGAGTGTGTGAAATGTAACAATTGCTTTTGAATGTGGTGCCCCATGTTTTGCGAAACTCTTCTCCATGTTAACGGTCTTTTGTGATACCTATCTATGCATATCTTTCTGGTCATGCTTTCTAGATTCTAGACTTCTAAGCTGTAAAATAGGGAATCGACTTTTGAGACCGAATTATCCAGCTTAACCAATTCCGACGATCCCCACGAGTCCACATTCATTCTAGGATCTTTTGGAACTATGAAAGATTTGGTTAACTCATCTTTGACTACTTTTACTTCGACTGATCACTCATTCGACCATCTAAATATTGACTCAATTTTAATTTAGTTATAGACCGTCTTCGACTTGCAACTTAAAAAAAAATTCTAGACGTAAACAAATATATATCTCAATTTTTCTCTTTTTATTTTTCATTTTCTCATAAAGGAAGCCTAATCTTGACTCATTGAACATAGATTCATCAATCAACACTGAGTCATTTAGTGGATGAGTAGAACCCATGACCAAATCCTTTTCAAGTCATAGCACCTTCAAAAAAAAAGTCACAGCACCTTCTTGCAATATATTGCAAAATGCAAATTCTCCACTAGCAAAAAGTATATAATTATTAAATTTTGGAACAGGCAAAGGAATATTCAGCATTTACCACTAGGCTTTATAGACCAAGTACACAACTTAACCTTATCACATGATTGCCATGTTGTGTTTCACTTTTACAGTTTTCAGTTTCACTTGGCGTGGGAATTTCCCACACACACTTTCATTATCTTTGCAATATAATACGAGAAAATTACCCTTCCCTTTTTCAAAACTGATTTCAATTAGTATGTTTTTTTTTCTCTTTTTATTTTGAACACAACCATGGGGAGGAAGATTATGAGCTTGGCGGCTCGTGGATATAAATGACAGGTGGTCCGATAACAAAAACTTGATAGCAGATGATTTAGATCTTGAAAAGACTCTGATACCATATTAAAAATCGTGTTGAGCCTAATACTATCCCACAAAACAGGTTTGTGAGGTGAAGATTGCCCCACTTATAAACATATTATCAGACCACTCATATCCGATGTATGACTCTTAACAATGATCAAGATAATGATTACCATGGCTTTTAATTTTTAAATACTGGGAAATATTTAGGTAATAAATTATTTATGTATATAGTAATTTAAAAAAGACTTATCTGAAAAAACTTTTAAATTGAGCTTACATTTAAGGATGTTAGTAGAATTACTTTATTGGTCTATTTCAAATTTCAGTATCATCAAGCTTTCTATATATAGCCTTTACGAATAAAAAGGATTCCTATACACTTTTTTTTTCCTTTGTATGTGATTGTTATTATACACTCCCTCTGTTTTTAAATATAAGCAAAATTTATTTTTTAGTTTAATTCATTTAAAGATGTATATGGTTCATATTATGGACCACATACATCGTTAAATGAATGAACCTAAAAAATCAATTTTACTTATATTATATTTTGATACCGAGGGAGTAACACATAAAGGATTATTCCAATTTCCAACTTCTAACTATAGCCTCCACAAAAGACCGAGTTCACATCAAACAATCAACATGGCATGTGAGTTTTCCTTACATAAATAATGAAACAAGTGAGTAGGTTAAAGTTTGGACATAGAATAATTGGTAGACAAACATCACCACCAAATTTGTGTCTAGGAAACCAAATTTGGTGTATTGTGTTGTTTGTACTTGAAATTCTGAGTCTTTGTCGCAAGTTTTGCTCTTGGGGTGGCTTTTCATATGGTTATTTCTTCGTTGTTTTGTGTTTTGTTTTTGGACCTGCTCTTTAGATGTTATGAATTGTAGTTTAGATGTTGTTTATAGTGAAATGTGGTAGTTTTATGGTTTTAAAAATATTTGATTTTAAGTTGATTAAAATATGAACTCTAGGTGTTTGATAAAATGTCTCGATGAATTTTCTTTTGATTTTTTCAATGTTAACAATGAAATTAGTTAGAAATATGTTTGTTAATGTTGATTATAGTTAGTTTGACTGCAATGTCGTAGTTTACTGATTGAAACGACACAGCCGAAATTTAAGTGTTGTTGTTGAATTGTTAGAAATGACACAATGTCCGTATGAAAATGTCTCATTGATTTTCTTGCTTTTGTTGTGGAGATATGTCTCAGAGAGATATATCTCAGAGGCCTGCCAAAGTTAGGTTAGGGAGGCAGCAATCCTCTACTAGTATATCACAGAGGGAGCCTGATATGGAGGATGAGGACGAGGGCTTTTCGGGGGGGCCTTATGAGTTGTCCCTTTTACCGAACTTCGGTAAACATGTGGCATGCAAGCTTTGGAGCGATAAAGTAGTAAATATAATTGCTTTATTTAATTTAATGATATGTTACTAATTATTTTTACTAAAAATATTTCATGTTTATTTTACTTATTTAATTGTTTTTAACGGTGTTTGTTAGAATACGTGACATTTATTTTGTACTTAGAATATTTCATGTTTATTTTACGTATTTACTTTTTTTAACGGTGTTTGTTAGACTACATGACATTTATTTTTTACTTTTTATTTGTATTTCAGTTGCAAAGAGAGCATAAGATAACCGGTGTCTCACACGGGAAGAAACTTAAGCTTTCAAGTTTGATGCTTCCGTTGCCGGTAGATGATAACCGTTGGTTCTGGAACCCGGTGGATGCATCCGGTCTAAGGCCCCTCCTTCTGACTGGGTACGAAAACATCTCTCACAGGCTCGTTTGTGCTTTGACTGAGAGATGGCATAAAGAGACCAACAACTTTCATCTGCCTGTTGGGGATATGACCGTCACACTAGATGATGTGGCGTGTTTTCTAGACATCTCAATCGTTGGAAGAATCATTCAGGAAGATGAGTTATCTCATGATCGGGGCATAGAGCTGGTGATGAATGAGCTATTGTTTACGGTGGAGGATGCGGTGGAGCAGGTTACTAAACATTTGGGGTGCTCATGTTAGTTACACAACCCTGAAAGAGCGTTATGAGCAACTTTTGAATAGATGTAACCAGTTGGTGGAGGAAGATTTATCAAAGGAGGAGGAGTTGGAGCTGAGTCGAGTTAGGCCCGCTTGTGTTAAGGCGTTTTTGTTGCTCTTGCTTGACTACACCCTTTTTGCTAGCAAGAACAACAAAACCATTAATATACTGTGGATGCTTGCGCTTCAGAATTTGGATGACTTAGGCAAGTGGTAATGGGGCGGGATGGAACTTGCTTTCTTGTATGAGCAGATTTTCTTACCTCCAGCTCACATGTTGGTGCCGTTGGTGGTTACATGAGCTTGCTTGTGGTAATATATATATTTTCTAATTTTTTGACGTTAATCGTAAATGTATAGTTTTTGTATGATACTTGTATGCTAATATAAATTTGTCTCTTTGTGTTTGCAGGGATGGGTTATAACTCACTTCAGACATGTCGTTCTGAGGAGGAAATATGAAGATTACGAACGGGAGAACTCGTATGTGGGTAGATGGAATCCTCCCAGGGGGTTTGCTGATGCTGCACACTTCAGAGGCTTGATGGATTCGATGGAGCATTGTCATGTCATCTAGAGGCCGTACGAGCACCGACGAGATGTGACGCCTTTTCAAGACGTATGTTGGTGCTCCGGATGGATCATGACCGGCAAAGAGAGGATGATGCGTCACTTGCCGAAGCGGGTTCTGTGGCAGTACGGCTATGTTCAGACAGTTCCCAGACCACCCACTACGATTGAGCCTCTTGATCCAGCAGAGGTGTTTACTGCTTTCTTGGAGTTTGCTCTCTATGTCCTTAGCTAGCAGGACAGGGGTGACCCGGTCCCGAAGGGCGACGAGTGGGCGCATCCAGTGGGGTACATGAAATGGTTCTACCATGTATCCCATCCCCTTATTGTCGGTCCTGCTCCTGTTCTTGAGTACGTAGCTCCCAGACCTGTCTACCAGGAGGTTATTGTTGAGCAGGAGTGGGCCAGACATCCACTCGATTCATTCCAGGTCCTCGGCACCATGAGAGCCAGAGTGGAGCATGCAATGGAGATTCCTGAGGTGGTTTCAAATCCACTCTTTTTCAACATTTTGGAGGGCCTCCGGTCCGATTATACCGTGTTTGACGAGGTGCCGGCTCCGTGGAGAAGGAGTAGGAGTCCACGGGAGCAGCAGTAGAGTCTTATTTTATGACTTTTGTATATTTGTAGTATTTTTATGACATTTTGTCGGATTTGGATGTAATATATTTACATTTGCACGTTTGCGTTTTATTTATGACATTTTGCGTTATTTTATTCCTTTATTCTTCGTATTTTAATTAAGAGTGAATGCTTAATTGAATGAATGATGAAAAATAGATGCAATTGGTTGAATGGATGTGTGTATCAATGAAGGATCGAAGTAAAACAGGGAATTAGAGCTTTTGTCTGCTTTGTGACTGAGCACAAACATGGCGTGAGTTAACTGACACAGACTCTGTACACTGCGTGAGTTAAGTCGCGTAATGATTTACACTAATGTAAGTTAACTCATGCAGGAGTAAAATGGTCATTTCATTTGGGAGCGAATAATTTGTGTTAGCTAAATAGCATAATTCTTTGTTTTTTGTCCTTGTTAGCACCGGTGGACTAAATTGCTTTGTAATCTTTTTGGGCATAGCATGTGCAATTCTAGTTAATCGACTGTCTCTTTGGTTTTGTAAAAAATTAAATAAACAAACTAAACGGCCACTTGAAGCAGGTATACATGAAGATGATGGCATGGGTGATTCTATTTTTCTTTGATAATGCTCACTAATTTGTTGCGCAAAAGTAGTTGTATCAATAACTTAGCTCCCAGTCAGTTTAGGTTGTTGGACCATGAAGAACAAGTGGTTAGGAGCTTGAATTATGTCTGAAAATAATCATTAATTTACTTATCTTTCAGTCAAACTTCGAATTACTAAGACATTTTATTTTAAGGATGAGAAGATTATGAAAAATAGAACTATCCCATATTATTTAGGAATCAAGGTTAAAGGTAGTTTATGAACAACACTCATATAACTCACACGAGACCAAAGTGAACAATGCCTCGAAAATACGGTGATATGGACTAGAGGTTGAGGCATTGATGCTAGTAGAAACATAAGCTACATCCCTTTAGCCTCTGAACCTTGACTGGAGGCTATTGTTCAAGTACACTAGAATAGTCTCGCATTACTTAAAAATTGAGTTTGCTCTTTTACAAAGGGCAAAATTGCGAAGATTTATGTAAGATTCAAAGCGGATAATACTTCAAAACACAACGTTGTGGATCTTAAGGTCAGAACTTAAAGGTGCTCAACAACTTTTATAATCCTTATCCATAACCTCAAACAACAACTATTTTGTAGTAGAAAGAATAAGAGGTCATTCCAAGAACAGATGGCCAACTGGGCGGTCAAGTATTAATAATTATATTTTAATTAAAATATATGGACAAAACAAAACAATTATTTAATGATGATATAGATATATACCGCAGCAGTTAGAAAGTTGGATGCTTCAACTTATGAATAACAATTGTCATCCTCACAATCTTTTAAATACATAAACTTTATCTTGTTGTGTAACCTCAGAAATTTCTATGGTCAATCATTTATTTAATTATTTTTAGCTTTAGTCAATCATTAAGATATTTGTACTTGCCACTTTTCATTCACACCTATAGTATTGGAGGAAATTTCATATGGTGTTTTTGGTCAAAGTTGAAGAAGATAAACACGAGTGATATGAATATTAGACACCAATTTGAGAGTGCCAACCCCACTGCTATTTTAGTTGATAAATTCTGCGTCGGTGGTATGCTATATCAGCAACTATCAAAGAAGAACCCACACCACTTATCATCATTACCTAAAAAGATTGATGTCATTCTCATACCAATCAATTTGTTTATTCAATAATAATTTTCCTTAAGATTAATAATTGTAGCATGGAGAGATGTTCAATCTCCACATATGCTTGAAGCGTGTGGAGATAAGTGGTTGCTTGTCTTCTTCTACATATATTTAAGGCTTTGTTTAAGAGTTGGATGGAAATTAAGAAAATGGAATTGATTTATTAAGTATGACTCATAAATATTGATAAGTAGGTAGTCTTTTATAAATATTGTATATTATATGGAGAGATTGGAGTTCGAACTCCGGACACCACACTTCATCACGTTTAAAATGTACTATGAATTCCAATCATTAGATTACTTGACCAAAAAGAAGTGTATGTAGTCTATCCATCTAACATTAGACTATAACTCTATTATTTAACGAAGAAACTCAAAATACATTGGAGAGATTCGAAGAATTTTGAATATATTTTCAAATCTATTATTTTTTTTGTAATACTTTCAAAAAAATATAGTTCATAAAAGAGTATTATTAAAAAGTATTTTCATCTACTTCCTTCAAAAATACTCTTCCAAAAAAGTGAGGGATTCCCTTATATTTTTCTTCTTCCCCTTCCCTCCAAAACTCTTTCCTCTATTTCCTTCTTATCTCCCACACAAAACTTAAAGGATAAACATGTGGTCTCAAAGCCGTTGAGATGATATGCAAGTTGCACTAGAAGCAGAGGATGTGCTCTAACATGGGTGGCCATTGGATGCTAGAAAAAACGTGTCCTACAAGTAATAATGAGGCAAGATATTTCCTTGTCACACAAGATAACCTAGGGATGAGAATAGTTGGAGATAACTATAAAAGAAGCATGGATGTTTGTAACTCTGGCAGGAGCTAAATATGGTCGAGGTTTGAATTCATCCAACCTGCTTGCAGTATGGAACATTTGGAACACATGCAAAAGACAACTACATGATGCTAAACAAGTGTTCTTTTACAACAAACTCATTACATTGCTGAATGAGAATTGTTTCATTGCTCAAAATTTAGCGGAAACACCCGTCGAAAGCTTGCTTTCAATCGGTTTTGTAAGCAAAAAAAAAACTATCAAAAGATACATTCCAATAGGTTGAGAAACTCAAGTGGCCGCTAAAGCAATCTACTTTCTAAATCAACAATGTCACTAATACCAATAGATAAAAAGTTGTGGGACTAGCCATGATGAAGCCGTCTTAACTACTGGTTTATGGGCTGCCTTACTCACTTGTCTCCCTTAAGACATCTACGATGGACAATACTTAGAGCAAGGGTACATACGAGGAAATAGGGGTTCAGATTTGATGCACTAACCACGTGCACGATTATTGATCTTGGTTATCCAATCTCAATTCAATGGTGATCATGATTTGGTAGAAGTGTGATGCAACACCTATTTGGAGAGTGTGTATAATAATACACACTTCATTGAACAATCATGAGTAGACAAACATTAACTCCTGCATCATAGGAGAGCAAGATCCTCACTCAAACATGCTTGGGAATGACAGTTCAATAACCAGAACATAGATTCGATTCAATAAATATACAAGAGGCTTTCTTTTCTTCAAATTTTCACTCTTCCAAAACACAAGGAAAAAGAAGCACAGAATACTAGCAGTGGTCATAGAAAAAAAATCTTAAAATCGATTTTTTCCCATGCCTGATGCACTCCAAAATTCCATGCAGTACCGAATTACATTATAAGTGTACTTACTATCCAAAATTTGCAAGAAAAATTATACATTGTTCTCAAATATCCTCCTACCCAAGCCACCAACATATTAAATGCATTTCCTTTTTCATTTAGTACTAGTCACTTCATAAAGTACTAAGTGGTTATTAGGAAGATTATGTTGGACGGTATAACATCAATCATGTTGTAAATGAAAGAGGAATGTGGGAGTCGTTGTTTCAATTAAACTTTGAAACTTGAAGCCTCCGTAAAAAATTAACATGGAAGAAAATTCTTGTCTGCATAACTATAGTCACTTTCTCGTTAGGGTTGACAATTACCCCATTTCAAAAATTGCAAGAGGCTTACTAAGTTGTCAGAAAAAACATGGTTAGATCTCTAGCAGATGTTATTTGGCCTTACTTTTCGTGTTATGGACCTTCCCATTCGAAGTCGTCTCTTTGTGAGAGCTTCTAATAGCACTGTTAAAGCATGTTCAACTGTTTCTGCATGTTTATCCAATTCAGCCGAGCTAAACCTCGGAAGTAGGTGGAGCTCCAAGAGTAGGCCAGCAGCAGCGGCTGCTGTACATGTACGATCCCAAGATGGTTGAGGCCTGCCCTCGAAATACCATAAATCGGAATTTAGACTTAACATCAAACACATCAAAAATCCAATAACTAAGATAAGAAAGCAAGAAGGGGAAAAGCAGAGGTAAATAGTTAGTTAATCTTAAGTTCACTTTCTCACTCACCTGAGTTTATGCATGGCAGAAGTACCAGGATTTAGCGATATACAAGAAAGGTCCTCATCTCCCCAAATTGACTTTGCTTGATCCTGTTGAAAACAAAATATCATACTTCGCATAAATATTTTGTAAATGGTGTTTCAGTATAAATTAATTCTTCCATTGAATTTAAAAACTTGAATATTACATGTTTTAAATATTTTAGGACTATCTCAGGTAAAAATATCTCTTCAGGCAGTGTCAGTATATTACTATATTCAGTCTAAAATAAAAATAAGCCTTTAGCGAAATTGCATATTATTATGTCTATATGTTACAAGGCCACATAGGCCTTTTCATCCTAAGATGCAGAAGCATGATTAAAAAGGGTAAGACTCCTCTGAAGTGAGGAATTCACTTTAGAGAGTAAAGTGAGAAAGATCAATGGTCGATAAACAAATCAATGATTGACATTATATGCATACGCACAACAAATCATGGATGGTTACAATATCAACCATATATTTTCTTTTTATTAACTACTCACTTTAGAGGAGGAAAATCCAATTAAATAAAGTATTACATTCACATAGCATCATAACATCTAAACCTCTGTTAGAATCATGTATCAAAAGAAAAGGCATTAAACTATTGTTGCACAAGAGATAATCTTTTCTCAACTTGAAAAGCTCTGCTGCCAAAACTGACGCATTTTTCTTAGCAGAACCGCAAATATCTTATCAGAAACTGTGCCAACTTATGCAAGTACTATTTATTAAACAATGAATTTTTCCATTTTCTCCCATAATTTTAATCAACAGCACCTTGCAACAGAACATACAACACTCTACAACATAATTGGCAGCAGTTTGTAGGGAAGCATTTGTGGCAAATATATTCATACTCTGTAGAAAAATTTAAGTCAAAATTATCTTCAAAGTTCAAACATAATGGCCCAATGGAGTAAATGGGAATAAAATTTGTTATGTTACTATTTGAATCTATGTTTTAAGTACAGTGATCGTAATCTATAGGGTAGTTACTTGATATGTCTTATTTTTCTTTAGGAAAGGTAGAAAAAATTTCATACCAACCAGTGTTGTCAATCACGGATCACAGAAAATAGCAGTTTGTTCAAATTCTGCTATGTTACAGGTGCTATAGCGCTGCTATAGCCGCTATTTGACAACACTTTGTACGGAGAACGATGACAGTTTGCTAAAAGTCTGCTATGCTATACTGCTATAGCGCCACTACATCTGCTATTTGAGCAAACTGATATCAATTTAATGACATAGGTCTATCCACGGTTGTCTTTGTCAAAAATAAAAACCATGGTTGTCAAATTCTGAAGTCAACTCATAGAACCATGCAAGTATACGATTGTTGGCATCAAAATTGAGTTAACTCACAAAATTGTGTGTAAACTCGAGTCCACTTGCATAGACTCGTACAATTCAACGAGTCTACACATAATGGCCATTTTCCCCCAGATATACCTAAAATGTAGTTTGGTGTTTTTTTATAAAACAAAAAATGCAACAGCTAAATGATTAAACTCCATAGTGCGCAAAACATCAACCTCAGTTGTTCAACTCAACAGATGCATTTAACATCCCACATGAACCCATCCATAAAGGAGAAAAGCGACTTTGTATTAAGTCTCAACCCCATAGCTCCCAACATAATCGAACTCGCAAACCAGAAAATATGAACAACCTTACTTTTTGAGGTTTACAATTAACCCAACTGGCCAACAAGATGAAGGAACCAAACTCTGATGAGCTCAAACCTAGCTCTACCGAGTTGAATCTAGCCCCAACGAGGGGAACCCAGTCCCACCATCCTTCACTCTTTGGTAACTGTGAATGTTGTAACTTGTCATTTTGCCAACGATTTTGAACTTGTATGCTCTTTTTGCGGGATATATTGCTATGAATATGTGATGCTATTTGTATTCTGGTCTAGTTTGATTTGGAGCTATGAACCCATCTTAGTTTAATCTGTGTTGCTTATATAATATTAAAATTTTGTTATTGTATTAGCAACCTTTCTTATGCTATAAGAAAGAATTCCCAAAACAGGGCAGATTTGAATAAACAGAGAAAAGTTCCAACTAGAATAAAGATTGCAATGAATGAAGGATTTCTCATTGATGAAGTGGGATTGAAAGAGAAGATACAAAAGGTATAGAACGAGATAATTACCCTGCAGACAAGGTTACCCTGAAGGAGTATTCTCCTTTCACACTAGAGCATTCTCTAGTCACTAAACTTAATTATTCAAAAAACTATCTTTCCTTTCTACCTTTGAGGGCTATGTAAAGACTTTCTAAGAATAACCAAACTAACAAACTTATCAACTTACTAAACTAACTAACTCTTTATTACGCTAATTATCCAATATTCCATATCCGGCCATATTGTCATTTGTTTTATTACTAAGGTAGAATGTTCAATATGTATGGTGTACATAGTATCAAGTTGTATTTAGATCCTATGCTAGATGTTTTAAACATTATTTCTGTATCAAGTCAACTTACATTTGTAAGAGTTGGAAACTAAAACCTATGCATAAAAATATGCAGTTCAATAAGATTTCATTCTATCCGAGCACCTAATCACCAGTAGGTTAATTTTGGGATGATCAACTATGGTCATATTACGAAAATTCTCAATTTTGAACTGAAGAAAACGCAGAACAAATCCAACCAGAAGATACCTGAAGGCGCCTAAACATTGCCGCTGAATTGCTCCATGTCCCATCAATCAAAATAAAATGCTGAGTTGTATCTACTTTTAACTGCTTTATAATTAAGACAAATAGATTACTTGGAAGCACCAAATGGAAGATAGCGAAATCTATATCAAAAATGTCAAAAGAATCAATAACAAATGAATTTTGGTCCACGAGAGATAAACAAAGATATATGTGTGTGTGTGTGTGTGTGTACACATACATGCATTGATTGCTGCAGGCAAAACAAAAAAGCAGCTAGCATACCAGTAGTGTAATTTCATTTCTTCTCATTTGCATAAATTATTATATACTTCATAGGTCAAACAACAGCAAGCAATTTAACATTTAATACATGAAAATGGAAAGTAATTGACCAAACTCAATTAAGTAAATTGCTTCAAGGCACATATTGATAGGAACCCAAGAATTTAATTGAAAAGAATGAACTATTTTATTGAAAGATTGAGAATAAGAGATATATCTCTCCTCCAAGGGTTTCTCCTTGTATTCTATTCAAATTATGTCCTCTATCCTATTCACTGAACTTTACAAATATTCAATTACGTCCTCTATCCTTGTATTCTCTTATTGTATATCCTAACAACCTCCTGTTTGTCCTATATCTTAACAATACACCCCTCCTCAAAACAACCTTCTCCTCAAGGTTGAAATCTACTAAATTATACTTGTACAATATGGTTGTTGAAAGAAAAATATTAAATTAATTTTATATCAATAGTTAGAAATACAGTAATCAATATAATGATACATATACCTTTTCTGATGATACTTCATTATTTGCATCTGGTTCCTGACCAAAAGCATTTTCAACTGATTCCAAAACGGCATTCTTGTTGGGATAAAGGCACCACACATTACTTCTTCCTGAATCAAGGTAAAAACCCACAACCTAAGTAATGGACACTAATTGAAATGAAGGAATACAAACATTTATTCCCAGCCATATTAGGACGATTATAGAATATTATATTTTACATTTCTTATATTATTTTAGAAGCAGTAAGAGTCGGTTATAACAAACTCTTCAAGAAACATAGACAGTAGAAATAGTAGAAACTATGCTAGGTTAAGAATTCCAAGATCGAAATCTGACTACTCGAATGATAAGAAACCATAATAGTGACTGACAATTTTTATGAATTGAGAGACCTGCCAGTTTAAAGGAATTCCACATGATTTGTTCATGTTCAGGAATGCCATAAAGGCACAAAGTTGCACAATCAACCCCAAAAACTTGCCACAAAAGCTTTCCAGTGTTGTTCTGTCGTAAAAAATCCTGCATATGAAGACTAAAAAGTAAATACTTTATGAAAAATAGACAAGACACAAAAAATGAGAACCATAACCAAATCATAATTCACAAGACATATATATATATATATATATATATATATATATATATTATATGTCCAAACCTTGGGATGCATATACAACCAAAACTTTATTCCAGGAAAGAGCAAAGAGGATGTAATTTGTGAACACATACAATCTTCCATAGCAAGCCAGCACTGCAAAATAAATAAAAATGAAAGCAAGATTAAAAAGTAAAATGTCAGATGCATCATCATCCCCACAACCATTACTCAGCAGCAGAAACACTAATTTATAGGATTGACACTTCAGATCGAAGACGTATCAGACGCCAACATGATACTGAAACATGCATAGCATATACATGTAATCTTTTTTTATTTTTCTATAGGCTCTGCTTGGTAAAAAATAACAAATAGTTGATAAGCTAGCTGATTGAATGTGAGGGGCTCAGTAAAATTAACAGTTGAACTAGCTTATAAATTGATAAGCTACAAGCTACTTGAATAAACTGATAAAAAAAAACGCTATAAGCTAATAAAAATAAGTTTTATATACTTATGACAAAATGACGGTTACAAATCTTTTTTAGTCATATGAGCTTATAAGCTATAAACCAGCATATTGAGTTTGCCAAACAAACCCTAAATCATTAATGGTTTATATTCATCAATGTGACACTGTCGTGTCTGTGTTTGTCAGTGCTCGACAACATCAATCATGCAAAAACCAAATAAAATCAAACCTTCTGACAAAGATAACCCTTGCTACCAAGCACACGACAAGCTATTTGTCTAGCAGAATAAAATTTAAGCTTTTCTTCAGAATCAGCTAAAGCCTTATAAGTTGCACGGTGCTTCTTATCTTCTTGCTGTCCAAAATTCCCCTAAAAATCAACCAATTCAATCACATCACACACAAAACAATATCAACAACACCAACATCACTCTATCCGACCCAAGTACCGACTAATATTGGCATTGGTCCCCGGATTAGTGTGTCTTGGGCCGGATACCGAGTTTTCTAGAAAAACAACACCAACATACTCACTTGTAACTTTCCACCGGCGCGGCCAAACTTCATCTGAGAATCGAAATCTTTTTCAAGAAGTTTCAAATCTTCAGCGATTTGGGTGACCATAGCTGGAACAGGTGAAGTGGTGCCCCAATCTTGCCATTCCTGTAAGGAGACAACAGCGTCGTCGTTCATGGCTGTTGTTGTTGTTGAGAGTGGCCAATTGGAAATGGAATAGGAATTGTAACGGTGTGTGAGTATCTTGGTTTTGTTTTTCGGGAAAATTGAGAATAGGGAAAAGGTTCTTGTCAAAGGATTTGATGACACCAGTGTGGTGGCCATTTTGTTTTGTATTTTACTTTGGATTAGGATTTTAAAGGACAATTTTTGTTTAAAAAAGTCATAGTATTGTTATGACTTTGATGATTTTAAAAGACGGATATCAACAGATTTAATTCATAAGATTTTAAAGGATTTGAAACGATTTTATGGATTTCAAGAGATTTCAACAGATTTTATGAATTTTAAGAAATAATTGAAAATAAATGATCATAGCATAGCACGCTCTCATTCATAAAATCTTAATAAAGACTATTTTATTTATTTTTACTTTATTTTTTACGGGGGAAAGCTAGAGAGAGAGTGAGAGAAAGAGAAGGAAGGAGAGAGAGGGGAAGAGAGAATAGAGAAAGAGAGGGAGGAAGAGAGGAAAAGACAGAGGGAAGAGAAAAAGAGAGTAAGAGATAATGGAGGAGAGAGGGAGAGAGATAGTAAAATCTTTAAAAAAAATCCTAAGAAATCTCATCTTTTTTATGAAAGACTTTTTCATGATAAAATTTCACTAGAAAATCCCACAAAATCCATCAAAATCTGATTTATTAAATAATCCTTCGAAATTTGAATGATTTTGAATACCACTAGACTTTTTTCAAGTGATTAAGAGTCTTGATTGAATACCACAAGACTACTTTTTTAAATGACAAAGAATCTTGATTGAATAACACAATACTTTTTTAAAATTAGAAAAAGTCTTGATTTTTTTTTTAAATGGAAAAAGTCTTGATTGAATAACACAACTTTTTTATGATTAAAAAATCTTTTAAAATCCCTTTAAATCATGATCCAATACACCCCCTTATTAGATTCAACAATTATTAAGGTTTATTTTCCGAAGAAAAAATAATGTTTTTATAAATAAAAAAATGTTTTTATTTTCAATTAACATGGGTTGAGGAAGGCAAATATTTGTTTTTATATAAGCAAACTAGTCTATCAAAATTGATATATGTAAGAGTCGAACATGAAAATTATTGGCAGTCCAAGTATCAAGCCAAAAGTAAATATTAAATAATTAAGTACATTTTCTTTTAAGTTGTTTTTTTGGTGATGATATCTATTTTTTAGACGGTGATAATTGTTTTCAGTAATTATAGCGTGTGTAATTAGTGATGGTTATTAATGCATTTTTAAATTTAGTTTCATGATAACCCATTCTGATCATAGCCAGAAGATCTCTACTTTATCGCAACCATCTGATGGTTGGTTTTAAAGAGAACTTATTGGCTTTGCACATGCTACACAAACATTAATCCTGGTCACTTTTCAACATTTTCAAAGAGATGATATGTGGAGATACTTAGCTTTCATCTCCTAAATGGTGAGATTATCACTTTGGATGATGCATCATGTATGTTGCATTTGTTAATTGACTAGATCGCGCTTACGTGCTTCGTACGGGTCAATGATAAACACAATAAATTAAAAGTAGTTTAAACTTGAAATATCGTTATTTTTTTTAACTAAAGTTAAAGTCTACCATGTAGTCTTTATATATCGGGTGACGATAAAGATGCATAGAATAGTGCACATATCTATGTTCAAGATGAAGTCTTTATGTATAATTGCAACTTCTATGCTTAGAATGTAGCCTTTATGTATACGGTGGAAATGAAATCATTATTTTATTATCTAGGCTAACAAAATCTTTTTATTGTTGCTTAAGAATGCATCATAAGATTTGGTTATAACTAGATTTGCATAATGATTTTGATGTAGAAGAAAACATGCAATATTGAGCCAATTGAACCAATGAATAGAGGTATCTTCATAGAAGAAATTATGATACAAATGACATGGTTTGATTGTTGGATATCATCAATGGGTAGAAATGTCATGTTGCCTTGCATTTTGGCACCCATGTGGGGGCATTTTAGTAAAAAATCATGGTCAAACCTAGGATGTTTCTAGGGTTTGCTTGCAACATTTCCTTGCATTTGTATATAAGATGACATGTTGTCATTACATTTTTTTTTTCTATAAGTTATTTTGATGTTTTTGTCAATTTTCAGTGTTCTTAGACAACTTAAAGTGAAATCAATTTTTAACGTTCTTGGACAACATAAAGTGAAGAAAGCAGAGATTTTACATGGCAAAGAAATTAACATCATCATATCATAATTTTGGCATTGTGACACGATTTTTGACCAGAATTTTGAAATTGATAATGCCAAGAAATCGTGACACGATCTTAGGCACCCAAAACCTTGCCTATGAAAGTTGAACTTCTTTTTGGAGAGAGTTCTGAATTTTGGAGAGAAAAACACGATTTTGAGGCAGAAGACTGGAGTTTCAAGAGGTGGCTTGCCATAAAACTAATAGTTGGTCTTCATGCATGTAATGTTTGCTTGGAATTTCGTTATTGTAATTTCAATTATGAGTAGCTGACCATCCCCAAAGAAGGGGTCTTATTCTTTTAAGATTCGATACTTATTAGGTACCCCCATCGCCATTGGGGATAAATTTACAGAGATGAAACTGATTAGGATAGTTTGAGCCATGTAGGTTGTGAAACACTATTTAATATGAATGCAAATATAGTTTTATTCAGTTTAATTTCTGCTTAATGCTTTTTATGTTATGATCAAATAAAAAATAATTTTAGAGATTGAATGACTACTGATCATAATTTATAGTAAAAAATAATTTTAGAGAACTGATCATAATTTATAGGAATTCTGTTCAATCAAACTGATCATTCTAGGAATTGATTGTTGTAGATTGTGATAATATATTAACGTAATGTAAAACCTTCTAAGATCACGAGCTCACCTAAAAATTAGGCGGTTGCAATCTTAGAAGAGCTCTAATTCAATGGATTGATAAAAGCTATCTTTGTTAATGATCATAAAATTAGAGGAACATTTTTATGGTTTAGGTGTAGTCTACTAAACAAAGATAGTTAGAGGATTCGAAAGATCTAATCAATTTCTCCAAATTATCTCCAAGTATTCACATGGTATCTCAACCACTTAAATATGGTGTTACCATCGTTGTAACCTCTAACTTCTTCAAGAATCGAAGAAGAATATATTTTTAAGATCATTCTTAATTTTCAAAGAGACATTATACTTAAAAGGGACTATGATCTTAACAATATTATTTATTTCTAAGTGGCATAAATTGTCGAAAGGACTATGCACTTAAGACCATTCTTAATTTCGAAGGGACATTATATCTAAAAAGGGACAAAAAAAAAAGGAGATGAAGTTAAGAAAGGCTCGTCAACACAAGTCGAAAAGGGAGAAGAAGAAAAGAATTCAAAGTTTCGGAATATTTTTCATAAACAAATAATTCACATATTAGATCTAGTAAAAAATATCTCAAATTGAGTACAAATATATATATACACACCAAAATATATTTAAGATCAAGTACCTCAATATATTAGATTGCATACTAAAATATTTGGATTGCGTTCCAACATATTTTAACAAAACTTGGGGACTAAAAAAACACTTTCTAATAATGTTTAAATTAATTATTTAATTTAACATTTTCTTAAAAAAAATACAAAATTTCAAATAATAAAACACTACTGATGCATATGATTTCCATTTTTTTTTTGGACAGAAACACATGCTCCAACAATATATGTGTGTGTGTGAGAGATTCACGAATAACTTATTTTTCAATTGTAGCTTATTTCTTTTGTAAGTCGGTAGCTTAAATTAAGATAAAGTGGAAAAATCATAGATACGTGTCCTACTTCACCCCCCACCCCAATTATATAATTCTGATTTGCTAGATAGTCGATACATCACATTCACAATTTATTTTTAACGTCTTTCAATTTTCACTTTTCTTGCGCAGTTGCAGCCTTCATCACACAACTAACTTTCTTCCCTGTACATCATCACCATCGCTTCTTAACTGTGTAAGTACTCATATACCATCACTTACTCTTTTCTTATACTTTTTCATCTGAGTTTGCTTCCAAAAATTTACAAGTTAACAAATTTATACTGTGATAGTAGGAGATATTAGTTCTACTCGTCTAGGAATTTTTGGCTGGACCATATCCATGGTTTTTATTTTCTCTATTTTTTTTGTGTGAATAAAAGGGAAACAACTAAAAACCTCTAGGAAACATAGTTCCAGATACACCAGCCAATAAGACGTAATAAAGAAAAAGTGGAGAAAATTCAAAAACCTTGACACCATTATCTATTGTTGAAACCTGAGCCAGAAAGTCCTAAACACTCATGGATGTGATCTTCGACATGGTTACTACACATCGGACAATCATCATCTGTAGCCATTCTTCGACGGCAACGGTTTACATTATTTAATAAACACTCATGGCTAATCTTCCAAAGAAAAACATTGGATTCTAAAAGGGCCCTTCCATCTCCAAATCAATTTATATACCAAATGCGCTATATGATGACCACGATGTATCAAATCATCATATGCAGTAGTTAATTTCCATGCCAATGCATCGTCTCGTCTCCATTCCTAGGATGAGGGGGAGGCATAGTTGATATAGACTCAATTACATGAGCCGGAAGACAATTAACCACATCTCTCAGTTGCCAATTTCCATTCACATCAACAAAACTAGCTACTGTTATATTAAAAGTGCCATTCAAATTATGGTCTGTTGCATAAGAAATTAAAGGAAGGGGTTAAAAACTCCACACATCATGCCATATATCAACTAACAGAACTGAACCACACCTCCAAGTTAAGTTTTGCACAAAGTCCACCCACACTAGACACATTCTCCTCCAAAAGTTGCTCCCAAGTTTATCCTTATTCACAACAGGTAACAATTCTACCCCACACTTGTACTTCTTTCTAATTACATTAGACCACAAGTAATGATGTTGAGTACAAAACCTCCAATTAGCTCTCAGCATATATGCAGGGTTAACACTTCTCATTTTTCTCAAACCTAACCCTCCAGACTTTTTAGGAGTACACACAACGTCCCAAGAAATAAGATGAGGCTTAGAAGCATTATCTTGATCTCCCCATATAAATTTTCTACAAATCCAATCAATATCTTCACACACAGATTGAGGTAACAACACAGTTTGCATAACATATGAAGGACATGCTTGAAGCACCGATTTGGTCAAAGTGACGCGACCTGCAAAGGATAACGTCTTACATTTCCAAGAGCTAAGCCTTTGATTCACTTTATCAAGAACAACAACAAATTGATAGGTGTGTTGAGTTACCTTTTTGTGAAGGATTGGAACTCCAAGATACTCTCCCAAATCCTCGGTAACCTGGATTCCCAAGCTCTGACTCAGCTCATGCTTCTTATACCAACCAACATTCTGAGAGAAAAAAAACACGGGATTTTTCCTTGCTAACTTTTTGGCCAGAACTTTTACTAAAAAATATCCAAGATACCAGAAATAAGTTCCACCTGCTCCAAACTTGCTTCAGCGAACAAAATGAGATCATCCGCAAAGGCTAGATGAGAAATTAAGGGGCCACCTCTAGATAATCTAATAGGATTACAAACCTTTGTGCTCCAATGCTTCCCCATTCCAAAGGACTTTAATTCTGGAAGAGGTTATGCACCACCAGATAACATCTATCAACCTTGTGAATGTCGATATCCCTGAGCGTGTATCTGACGAAATCCCACTTGAGTCTATCATATGCCTTCTCTAGACCAATTTTAACAGCCATCCACCCCACAGAGCCCTTTTTTTTTCTCATACAATGGAATATCTCCTGTGCTACTATGATGTTATCACCTGCTTGACAAGAGGGCACAAAACTAGTTTGACAAGGTCTAATCAAGTTTTGCAAACAAGACCGCAGTCCGCAGGTGTTTGTCAATGATCTTAGTTACCGTCTTGTACGACAAGTTGCATAGGAATCAAAGCAATATCCAATAACATTCCACTCAGACTTGAAGAAAATTGCCTGGAGGCCATCATGTCGGAGCTTTATTCTCTATGTTAAAAATTGAGAATTGAATTTATAGATTTTACTTCTTTTTGATGTTATTATTGTTTGTCTTGAAAGAGGTAATTCAACGACCTCCAGATATTCTATTGCGTGTTGGTGTCCCATCAATTATCTCATATATAGTTTAACTTAATTTATCATTATTTTTGAGATGATTCCCCCCCCCCCCCCCCCCCCACCCTTCAGCTTGTAACAGAACGATATGAACCACATGGAACTAATATAAAACAAAACAAAATCTTTTTTTGTTAAAAGTGAAGCAAATGTATCTTAAGCCCTTTATTTTTTCTGAAAGACATCAACACTCTGGTGTTATTAGATCGTCTAAATGCAATTTGGATTTTCAATAATTTCTTCCTTGTTACTTTGTATTATAGACTGATTTTTTAATCTTTATACGAATGAAACTTCATTTATTGGTGATGAATTAGTTTTTTTCACTTCAAAATCCTACAAAAATTTTGAAGGTTAAGATTGTCCGACGCAATGCACGTGGTTGAATCAATTCTGACGGGATGCAGAGAAAATACTATATTTAGGGTTGTATAATTGATGTCAATTATTATTTACATTTTTACCTTTCAAATTCAGGCACTATATGCAAGTGCTAATGGACATTCTGTCGAACCGGGCCAAAGCTGATGCTAATGCTAATGCAGATTCTAATAAAACCAGTTCTAATGATTTTGAATGCAACATATGTTTGGAGCATGTAAAAGATCCAGTGGTAACACTTTGTGGTCATCTCTATTGTTGGCCTTGTATTTACAAATGGATTAATAGCACCTCATGGGAACATAATGAGAAACCAGAATGTCCAATATGCAAATCAGAAATTTCAGAATCAACACTTGTTCCATTATATGGTCGTGGCGAAACCGCATCAAGTTCTGAAGGTGAGGCTCATCAAGATGGGATTGCTGTACCACCAAGACCACTTGGTCCAAGATCACTTGATACTGCAAATGTTTCACAACCTGAACTAGAACAAGCAGAAGCAGAAGCACCACCAGCACAGGAGAGTAGTTTGCACATTTGCTTACAATATGGCCCATATAAGCTTGATTTCCGGAAATTTGATTGAATATCATATGTAATTTTTTGAAAACTAATATCGCATTAGCATGTATCGGATCGGTAAAAACATTTATTCAATTCTCCATGATTTTGCTTTACTCCCTTTATTTTTTATTTTATCAGTCATAATTCAATCCATAACTATAGATTGTAATATTGTATAAAAATGTTATGTCATTACTTTCTACATCTTTGGACATACTAGAGAATCCAACGGATGCTGCGCTGAATGATTTATAGTTGTATTTGCAGTGAGTACAATGTCCACTAGTAGAGATGGAAATAGTAGAGCTTGGATAGAGGACTACACTTTTCTTTTTCTGATAGCGGCAAAAGGCCTTAATATCATGATGAAAGCTTTTGTTGATGCATGACTCTTCTCTAGCTACAAGGTGGGGACTCAACTGGTCTTCATATTTCTCATCTTCCAATTTGCAGATGATACTTTGTTGATATGTGAGAAAAGTTGGGTTAACATAAGGTCACTCAAGGCCATTCTTATTCTTTTTGAGGTGATCTTTGGTTTTAAAGTCAACTTCCACAAGAGTCAATTAGTGGGAGTCAGTGTCTCGGCTTCTTGGTTGGTTGAGGCTTCAACGGTATTGAACTGCAGAATTTGAACTTTCCCCTTCTCTTATCTTGGTTGGGTTGGGAGCAGAATGATTTGGGACCCAAAAGACTCAAGAAATTTATTATCTAAGAAATTGGTGACATGTTTTGGGCCATTTGTTATAATAATGTACCTCATTGATTATAAATATGTTGACGATATTTATTATCCAAGAAATTAGGAGAATCTTTGTGACAAAACAAATAATATTTTAGTTGAAAAGGGATACCTTAAGGTTTTTTTTTCTAGATTACCCTCATGATATTAACCAATCAAAATGTAATATACATTAGCAACATTAAATGTTAAATAAATAAGTCAATTTTTTCTAAGAAAAAAAATTAATTTTAATCATAAGGTAACTTTTAATACTTTTAATTTTTATTTAATTATAGACAAAATTACATTAGAGGTCCTTTATCTTATTTATTTGTAACACTTTCATCTTTTATCTTTATTTTTTTCCGTTTAGGTCTTTTATCTCTCATAAAAGCACATATACATCCTTTTTCTCATTTTTTTATTAAAAAGAATATAATTTTATTTTTTAAAATATATTTTTATTAAAAATGAAAAAAATTCAGAAATATGATGAAGATGTTCATCATCTTCATCTTCTTCCTTTGAATTTTTGTCATCTTCATTGAATCAAAAACATTTCTACACAAATATATCGTCAAATATCATGAATTAATGTTATGTTCACCTCAAATATTCTTTTAAACACAAAAATCAAAACTCTATAGAGAAAGAGATTTAGTTTCATCACAAAAAAAAAGATTTAGTTATATAAATTGTCACACCATATATTATTACTTATTATTATTTTCTAACTCAATATTCAAACTCAGCATAAAAATAACCCCAAAATTGAGAGCAGCTTTGCACATCAATTTTGTTGTTTCCAGAACAATCTTAACTTTCGTAAAGCCTAACTCTTCCGCTAGTGACTAAGCCTCCACCATCCGCCTTGCAACATTTGTGAAATTAAGGTTTTGATTTTTGTGTTTAAAATAAAATTTGAGGTGAATATAACATTAATTCAAGATATTTGGAGGTATATTTTAGTAGAATTTTTGTTGATTTAAAGAAGATGATGAAGATTCAAAGGAAGAAGACGAAGATGATGAACATCTTCATCATATTTCTGATTTTTTTTTCATTTTTAATAAAAATAAATTTTTAAAAATAAAATTATGTATATTGTTAATAAAAAATGAGAAAATAAATGTATATGTGCTTTTAAGAGAGATAAATGACCTATACGAAAAAAATAAAGATAAAAGACCAAAGTGTTACAAATAAATAAGATAAAGGACCCCTAATGTAATCTTGCCTTAATTATATTTAGGTGTTCAATCTTAATTAATTTACACTACATGACTTGCTTAGAACAATTAAAATTTCACATCAAATTTCTTTCATCTGAATGTCCTTAAATTTATCAGTTACATTCATAAAATTTCTTCTTCCCATTTTGATTGTTCAATTTTGTCGTTCCAAACTGCCGCAATTTTCAATTTTCGTGAGTATCGTTGTCGTTTGTTTGACTCCAAATATCGTGAGAATTGCTGTTATTTCCAGAACCACATCAGGTATGGCGACTAAATTATTCTTTTTGATTTGATTCTTCTTGGTTGTGAGGTAGTTAATTATAACAATTGAGTAAGTCATCTGTGGTACTTTGAGGACTGCTAGCGGGTGTTGCCGTTGTGATGTTGTGGGAGTTTGCTAGCATTTTTTTCGGATGCTGCTGAAATGGTTATGTCATGAAGCTTTTGTTCTTTTGTTTGGACTTAAAGGCTTTGGCTGATAGTGAGGCAGGTCTATGCGTGTTAGCAGATTTTATTAGGTTGGCTGCTTAAATAAAAAAAATCAAGTTACGATACCAGACGTGGTTCTAGAAACAACGACAATTCTCACTATAATTGGAAACTGCGACAGTTTGGAACGACAAAATTGAATAATCAAAATGGGAAGACGAATGAAAAAGAAACAAGAATTGATCAATAAGGAAGAATAAAGAAGAAGAAATTTGAATGAAGGATATGTTTTTGTTCTCACGTTCAGGGTTCTGGAATGGAAGAAATTATATGAATGTAAGTGATGAATTTAAGGACATTCAGATGAAATAAATTTGATGTAAAATTTTATTTGTTATAAGTCTTGTAGTGTAAATTAATTAAGATTGAACACCTTAATATAATTAAATGAAAAGTATTAAAAGTTACCTTATGATTAAGATTAACTCTTTTATGTTTAGAAAAAATTGACTCATTTATTTGACATTTGATGTTGTCTATATATATATATATGTATATATATATATATATATATATATATATATATATATTACATGAGAGAGTAATTACCCCCTAAACAAGAAAGGGTAATGTAGGCCTCACCTAACTTGAGAAATCAATCTTAATCTTTCCTTTAGAGAATCCAAAAAAATAAATTATATTAATATAGTAGTGTCAACTTTCTTGGATTGATTGAAATGATTGTCAAATTAAATTTGATAATGCAAGATCATGTGAGACACATTCATGATCATGAAACGCGATGTGACACACATTTAAGATCATTCGACCCATCTCAATTTTCTGTTTTGTTTTTCGCTTTTATCAATAATATATAGGATGCGGTGAATTTGATACACGATGTTTTGGAGTGCCAACATAATTGACTTGTCAACCGTCAAAATTAATGCATGTCTCATTAATTTCAGTGAGACAACTTCTTATTATATGTGTGCTACAATTATTGATACCAGGGATCAAGTGGGCTTAAATTCCCCATGGAAGGTACACTAATACTATTAACAACAGTCTAACACTAACAGTCTAACACTGATATTGTATCATCACAATGAATTTGATAGAGACACTTGTAGCATATAACAAGAAGAAGATGTATTTATAATATATAAAGGAGTTCTTGTATATTTGATTCCTCTAAAAAGTCTAACACCGGGTTGTATCAAGTATTAGTATTGTTATGAGTTTAATATTAGAGAATTTTGCATCCAAATAGCTAACATTTAATTAGTGTTGATATTTTTTGTGCTAACATTTTAGTCTCTATTCTTAGGTGCTAAACTTTCGGTCTAATTCACATGTGTTATTGTTCTCTACCTTTACGATTATTTGTTTTGATTTAGTTTCCGTTAAGTATTTGATTTATTTTGAGATGTTGCCTAAAAAAACATATATCTCAGTAGTGAAAAGCGGAAGAAAAAAAGAAAGAAATGAATAGCTAATAAAATTACAACAATATGCTAAAAAAGTTTATGATGTATTATCTAAGGGACCCTTTTCTCATACTATGTGCCCATAAAATGCTTGGAACGGCCTTGCTACCTCTCTCAAGATTTTAGAGAGAAAATCAAGAGAGAGAAAAAAAATCAATAGAGAAAGAGAAAAGATCAAGAGTGAGGTAAACACAAATTTGAGAATGAGAGAATGAGGGGAAGGAGAAGGGAGAAGATCGAAGTGGAGAAAAATGGTATTTATTCGACTATTTTTGGACAACTCTCTTTTCCATACTCTTAATGTATTCTTACTATCTCTTCCATGTATTTGTTGGACTTGTAAGTCCTCGTTGCCTCCACTATAACTAAAAAAACCATAATTTTGTTTTCACTGTTGTTGGTTTTGATATGTGCTGCAATTAAGCACTTATTTAGACGATATACCACTTTTAAGTATACTCTTTGCATAAATTAGAGATTAATTTCTTGAGTCGGATTAAGTCACAATGGATAACAATGGTTGTTGGATCAAACAAAATAGACTAAACTCTTACAATGTAGCAAATTAAGATTCAAATATCACTTGAGAGAGATATCTATATTTAGTGTATGACACGTTTCAAATAGGATTATCTCCGGCAAAGAGAATTTATTGAAAACCCACAAAAAATATATTTTAGAATTAGATAAAATTTGATTAGAAATTTCAATTAAGATCATATCAAATTTAAAACTATGATTAAATTCAAAGTAAAAGGAACTCTTTCTAAAAAAAAAATTCAAACTAAATCAATATAACTATAACATTAAAAAATATTATATTTAACTGATTAAAAGACGGACACGGCTTTCCGTTTTTTTATTGCGCTAACGATTGTAGATTATTAATAATATTTTATAAAAATTTTGTGTGTAAATTACAAACGATATTTATCTTTTTGAAATGTCACGAGCAGGTGTGAGTATTTCTTTTTATTCTTTGTATATAGTTGGGCTCTATTGGGACCTCCCTTCAAAAACAAATAAAAGATAAAGTGGAAAATTATATAGCAAATGTCTCTTTATATCTTGGATTAAACTTTGAATGAAACATAATTACTACTTTTCGGTGGCATTTAGCATGGGAAAGGGAAAGAGTTTTCCACCATAGAAAAGTTATTTATAACCATTAGATTAAATAGAGAGCATAGCTTTATCATAGACTCTCAACACTACATATTTTTCTTTCACCTTCATCACTCACCCACCACCACCAACCAAGCTTTTGCAGGATCAAACCAACCATGGCTACCATTTCAACAACTTGAATTGCACAAATCTTCATAAACTACTCTTAATATTTTCTTCTCTCTATTTCTTACTTCAATTTTCAGTGGTAAGTAGGTCACTATTTTTTGTAAATTGAACATTGGTTTTTGTTATGTGTTCATGAATTAAATTCACAATTTGCAAATTCTTTACCAAATTTAACACCGTAAAACTACATCTTTTGTTTGAATTGAATTAACAAGAGCACTCTCTTAGTTCAATCTTTAACGGTGCTTCTCATTCTCCCTCAAACACTTATTTTCATTTGTTGTTGAGTTGGGTTAATTTGGAGTTGGAAGATGAAAAATACCCAATTCTTGTTCATAGAAATACCCAAATTCTAAATAATTTTGTTTTTGATGCTTTTTTAATTACATTTTAATAAATTAGTTTAAATCATATTTATTTTATATACAGTTTGTGATGGCGTGAATCTATGTGGATGTTGGATGAACATAGCTTTATCATAAGTTATTTTTGGCAGTAAAGAAAAATGGGATTCATTGTCATGGTGTTGGTGGATGTGGGTCAATTTGAATCTCATGGAGGAAGAAGACAATGTGAAAAAAGATATAGTATGGATGGACTATGATAAGATCAGAGTTCTTAAGTTATCTAACGGCTAAAAATAGTTTTCCCATGGTGGGAAACTCTTTCCCTTTCCCTGTATATATATGATGATTTTTCGCACACTTTATCTTGGCCTTTATCTCTCTAATCAGACACGTGTCATATTTCACCCCTCAATTCGGTAATTCTGTTACGCTATATAGCTGCTATATATATCACATTCACAGCTGCTTTAATAAATCTAATAATATTCTGCTATTCTGCTACCAAGTTAGGGTTTTTCACAACTTCTTTCACTTTGCATCGATCCTTCAACACACAACTTCTTCTCTGCTCATCACCATCACTTCTTAGCTATGTAAGTATTCTAATCGATATCTTTCATTCATTGCAACTTTTTTATATGGGGCAAAATTAAATGTTTCTTTTTTCTTAATTATTATACTAAGCTAGATATGGCCTTATGACCATATACTATTATACTGTACTTCTGGCACTAAACCATAAAAAATTGCTCTTCTGTTTGGTTTGCTAGTTTGTTTAACGACCTTTCCTTTGAGAAGATTTCATAGTTTATATTGAGTATTCACTTTTTTTCTTTTCTTTTTTCAGTTTTCCGATGATAAAATCGCGACTCTTGAGAGATTATTATTGTTTTTTTTTTTTTTTTTTAACTATTGTTGCTTAGAATAACATGTGACATGTAACTTTTTGGCGTTTTGGTCTCCTATATGAAAATATAATTTGCTAATATTCTATTGTTATTGCATCCTCCTTGGCAGACAAACCATCACTGAAAATGATGAACCATGCTAGTGCTGAAGGTTCCAACAAAAATTGTTCTAGTGGCTTTGACTGCAACATATGCTTAGAGAATGTGCAAGATCCAGTGGTAACTCTTTGTGGCCATCTTTATTGTTGGCCTTGCATTTACAAATGGTTGAATGCTCATAATACCACCTCATCTAGAAATAATAAAAAATCACAATGTCCAGTATGCAAATTAGAAATTTCAGAATCAACTCTTGTTCCACTCTATGGTCGTGGCAAAACAACATCAACTTCTAAAGGGATTGTTGTACCACCTAGACCACTTGGTCCTTCTTCATGGTTGGGTAAGTTATCACCAAGATCACGTGACAACACTGCAACTGTTTCACGACCTTCTCGACAACTGCGAGAACAATTAACACCAGAGATTCGACCAAGATCACATAATACTGCAACTGTTTCACGACCTTCTCGACAACTGCGAGAACAATTAACACCAGAGATTCGACCAAGATCACATAATACTGCAACTGTTTCACGACCTTCTCGGCGACTGCGAGAACAATCAGCACCGGAGGTTTCTCCTCGGGATATACCTGAGAGAGATCCTTGGTGTAGATTAGATAGGTGGTTGGAGGACACGAGGGAGCGTATGATGTTATCTCAGAGGCAGGCACATGATCACCTTGTGTCAGGCATTCTTCACCAATTTCAAAATAATTCATCTTAGTTGCTGTTACTTGTATTACAAGTTATCTGTTTTCGTTAGTTAATTTTGTTGAAATTTCTTAGGAATTTTGTTAAGCTTTTGCATTGTGTATATAAGAGATGCATTGTATTGCAAATGATGATAAAATACAAAACTTCCAATAACTACTTTTCCCTCTTTTCTCTCTATTATCAATTTTCTCTCTTTCACTAGTTTTCTCATAATTACACTTGAGTTTCATCACAAATTAGAAGCTGATCCATAAAAAAAGTAAATAACCCCAGCCATCTATACTATTGTTAGTTGAATTTTCTTTGGTTAACTTCCAATAAACAAGAATTTTTTTTGTGATCTTAACTAAACAAGAATTGTTTTGTATAATCTCTTGTTTATAAATCTGAACCCGTCAAGCCTTGATGAGTTCTTCTCAAGATTTTCACCACTAAGCCACTGACAATTTAATTGATTTAATTTTGCTTCCATTAATTGATATCGAATATCAAACGCCCTGTGTTTCTTTAGAGAGTATTCATAGACCTTATTAAGCCTAAATTTTAAATTAACATTTTTGCAAACAACCAATTTTACCATGTTAATAGTTAGAATATGAAAATCAAATTTTTTATCGACTTTTTAAATCTCCTTTTTTTTTTTACAAAACACTAAAGATATTTTAATTTCAATTACGGGTCAAATCTATAATGTGATATACTTTATTCTTATTCTTATATATTATAGTTGATATGACCCGTGTATCGCACGTGTCGATTGTCTAGTTGTTATAGTTTTTATTGTGAAGTAACCTAGTGACTAAAATTTTACCGATAAACGAGGTTTATGGGATTCAAATCCGACCATTGCATATATTATGTAATGTTCATACCAATTAAGCTAAACTCGTAGGAAAAATTGTGTTTTAATTAGTTCCTAAAAAATTGCGTTATAATTAAGTTGTTTATTTATTATTACTTTTAATACTTTTCTTTTAATCTTCTTCGATGTGTGATGCAAAATATGCATCCATGAATTTGTCTCCTCGATAACGAGTTACTATATATTGCTCCATTATATTATACAATACATGGAGAAACATTCTATTTTATTTTGAAAATTACTCTTTATGCATATAATTTTTCTCCCAACCATATAACTTCAATGTCTCCAACGGCAATTAACTGTTGTTCGATACCTAACAACAGTTAACTATTGTTCACTCTTTCTCCCAAAGACATATTTATAGCAACTAATAGTAATTAATGGACTTAAGAATTTAATTGTTTGATGGTAATTTTTGTTTTTAGCAAAAGTCAGAAGCTAGGAAGCTTAACTCATCACACTATATATAGCAAAGAGTGTTTGCACACCGATTACTCTCCCAAAAAACATGAGTGGCAATGAAATTACAATTTGTAATTCTAGCTAAAGCATCGTCCCATATGTTTCTTAATGACCATGGAACCAAAGCTCTATTCTTGAAAGCTAACACCATAAGATTAGAGTTTGTTTCTAGCCAAAGGTTTTGCCATCTGTTCTCATTAGCTTTTAGTCTCAGCTGGTTCTTTCAATTGTTTGCTGGTAATTTAGGTTTATTACACACACAAAAATTATGCATTTCCTTTAGTAGTAGTGTATATAAAAGTGAAGATTATATTATTTATTAACAAATGCTTGAATATCTTGTCAATCATTTTTTAATGTATTTTAAAGCATTAAATATGTTTTTTTGTCCTTATTTTTTTAAGAGGTTAAAATAGAATATATTACCAACTCAAAAAGTCTTTCCTAACACAAGGTGTACATATAAAATAGGAAAGGTCAAACAATGTCGAAACAATATTTACAATAGGAAATTGTACAAAAATCACAAGAAAGAAATAACTATCAGCCTATTCCTAACAAGGTGAATGGATTAAGCCACCATCCATGGTAGTTAAAGGGAAGAGTAGAAAATTTCATCTTCAACCACCTAAAAGCGAGAGACTTAATCCTATCGACCACCTGACTTGTTAAGCAAATCTTATCGTTAAAATGCCTGTTATTTCTTTCTTTACAGATTTCCCAAACTGTCGCAAACCAAATAACCTGAGATATAGAGCGGCGCGTCTTCGCAATTCCCCCACTGACACTGAATTGATTGAAATGATCTTGCACCTGAGCATGAATGACCGCTGAGATGTCAAGCCACCTGTAAAGTGCCAAACAACCCCAAAAATATTACAATGTAAAAACAAGTGCTGAGAAGATTCAATCGAACCACACCCAACCACACACATCCTTGAGTCACGATCAAGAACACCACACTGATACAAATTATCCTTTGTAGGCAACCTGTCCGGAACAATCGCCAAGCAAACACCACAACCTTTAACGGGACATCTTTATGCCATAGGGAAGCAATAGGAACCGATGGAACTAACGGAGGATGAACTTATAGGAAATTATATGCACTCCGAACAGAGAAAACATTAGAAGATTCCAATGTCCACAACCATCTGTCGTCCCTATTAACCTGCAAATAAAATAAAATCTCATTTTTTAGTCTTTGTAAAAATTTCACTCAACATTTTCAGTCCTTGCAAAATCTTCCCATCAACATGTTTAGTCCCTATAAAAGTTTCCGTCTATATTTTTGGTCCCTTGAAATACTAAAGAAAAACGTTAAAGGGATTAAAAAAGTATGATTTTATTAGACCATTTACAATGGTTTCAACACACACTTTTTCTTTTCCCAACACTCCACATCATTTTCTCTCTTTTATTCAACACTCATTCAACTTTTACACTCTTCAATGTTTTTTTTAACACTCCATCTCACCACTTTTTATTTCATATTCTTATTTAATTTTATATTTTTGTTTTTATTATTACATAAAATTACGATTATCGATTATAATTAAATCTACCACCAAAGCCTCTGCAATCGCCGCATCATCTCTACCACCAGCCATCTCACTTCTACACTAGACCAAACCAACATATAAGAAAACAACACAACAAAACAAGTACCGAAGGTAACTCAATACCATTCGTGTACAAATAGGAAATTCAACGAATACTAGTCCGGACAAGACTGACCACGGCTCTGATACCAACTTGTAACACCCTATTCCTATTAAACGGTAAAACTCGCGAATATACAAACATATTCTAGAAATAGATGTTACGTCGACAACAAACTTCAAAATTCTCAATTATAAATTATCATGATTCATAAATATAGCAGCGGAACATATCAAGCATATCTCCAATCTCATGATAATAAATACATAATCTCATCCTCAAACATCAGATATAAATCAATCATGTCATAACTCCTCGGATCAACATATGATAAACAAATTCAACATATAAACGCTATCCTAGATCAGAGCCCTAATCTAGACGCGCGCAAAAAGAAATAGAGGACTCCTGCTCCTCAGCAACATCAAGCAAACAAGCTACTAATCCTGCACTTCATCTACCCGTCCGTACGGAATGGTAGGTGGTAAACCACTGAGGGTTAGCATTACATCAACATAATCCGCAAAGCAAATAATCAGGAATATCATATATAATGAATACTAAACAGTATAAACATCCTCATATATACAATCATACAATATTCCAATATCATTCCAATTCATCAATTCAAGTTCACATGAACCAAGTGCATTAACCACATATCACAACTCAATTCAATTCACCAAACAAATGTATGCAATGTTCTAGACTCATCTAGATGCATGTGGTACCAAGTCTCCTCAAGGTCGTCACCTTTGATGCAACAAAAACATCGTATGTAAGGTTTCACACCCGGCCTTACATTGGACATAAGTCCGTCACCAAACAATGAATGCATGAACATATGACTCGACTCAATGCATATGTTCATACAACGGTCACCTCATCAATCAACATGCATATAACATTATGTAATCATCACCAAAACAATGCATATACAATTATGCGATCATCACCATCCTTCAACAAGTATGCACACACCGACATACAATCAACATACATGTATTCACCATCATTTGAATATTCAAACAACATATATGCATTCATCAATTTCATCTTATTTGCACACTTCATCATAAACATACATGTCTTTCACAAACTCGGATAATAGAGACACATATACCATAATAAGACATATACCATTATCAACATCTATCATTCATTCACGAGTCTCCATTTAATCATATAAAATCAGTCACAAAAGGTTTGCCAATCAACTGGTCTTTAAGCTAAGTTTTCATGAAATTCAACTCACAATTCACAACTTTGAAAATAATTGAAGTAATGAATCAAAACCAACCAAACAAGGTTAATTGCCTAAGCCATGTATACTCTTAAGTCACAATTGTGTGCAGTAGAGGTTACATAAGCATTTCATCGGCCAATCACGATGAATTCACAAAAATCACGAAGTTCGTCTCACTTTGTCACTTTTCCAAAATTCCAAGTTTTCAAAACTAAACAAGACATAAACCAATGGAACCAATTGAAATCATTTTTAGAATGAATATAAACAAGGTACAAGCATAATTCCACTTTGTTTCTTTGAAAAAGATCCAGCTCGGAAAAATTCATGTTCTTGAGCATTATTCAAAATCGAGTTCGATTTCACAAAATTCAATTCAATCCGATCATGGAGGAGTTCCAGTGAGATTAAGTAGGTAAACAGTGTTTATATGAGTTGAAAGGAACATTATGGAATGCTCGGTTAGGTCCCAAGGTATTCAAATCAAAAATCAAGTGGGGCTGAACATGGCACTGTTCGCTTAAGCGAAGACTAGTTCGCTTAAGCGACCAGCTTGCCGAGAGCAGATGTCCTGCTCGCTTGGAGCTCGCTTACAGCTCGCTCAAGCAAGCTAGCATCCCAAAATATGGGTAGCTCATATGAATGTTCGCTTAAGCGAACAGGGGTTCGCTTGAGCGAACAGTCATCTGGGCAGACCAGATGCACTCAGGTTCTTGACCCTTCTTCACTCAAAAACCCAATTTTAAACCCCCAATTCCCAAAATCGTGTTCCAGAAAGTGTTTATAGGTCACAATCATTATAAGACACCTAAAGGAACTCAAATCATGCATCATAAACAACAATTCAACTCAATTCATCAATTTTTCACAATTTTCTCAAAACACCAACAACAATCACAAATTTCATCTTCAATCCACAAACAATGATTTCAGTTCAACAAATCAACTTCCAACAGCTCACAAATCATTCATAACATCAATTGAACATGAATCCATACATAACTCAAGATCACAACTTCATTTCTCATCAATTCTTCACATAAACTCAAAATATTCATATTCATACATTTTGACATGTTAATTCAACAACAACTACATAATTATCATGTAATTCATGCTCACAAACATATCATCAACATCTAAGCACGAATTTACAGAATCAAATGCAATTAATCAAATCATGAAAATGGGTAGAAATGAAAAACTGAAGAATTATATGTGAAAACTATCCCTCTTACCTCTAGCACAAAGAATTCATAACCCAAGCTTCACTTTAGCTCCTAGGATCAATCTCCCTTTAGCCTCCAACCCTATCCCATTGTTCTCCTCTCTAGCCTCTTTGACTCTATTCTCTTGTGTTGTGTTAATGACAAAGTTTCTAACCCTATTTGCTCTAAGTCATGGGTCATATGCTCACACCCCTTAATGGGCCTAAACCACACAACTAATTGGGCTCAATTCTAATTACACTAAACCGCTAACTCTAACTCACTAACGGTAATTAATTAGAAACCTCGGCTCTAACTAAATTATATCGACAACTTAGTATCTTACAAATAATAACGGCTCTAACTTGTAACGCTAAAAGAAAATAACTACTCTCACAAAGTTACTAAATTACCCTTCCTCGTAAAAGACTAATATACCCTTCTAATACGAAAACTCATGAAAATGCACACAGACATAAATAAACACACATAAAACAAAATAATTGCAAAATCGGGCTGTTACACCACTTGTTCCTTATTATCCACCAACCTGCCACACCCACTTTCCTCCAACATTTGCGTGCCACATGGCCTGGCATTCCCCCAACTTTTCAGCATTCAACATGTTGATACCTTTCATCACATCTCTCTTCCACATCATTTTTCAACAAATTTCAACTCCCTATTGCACAACTATCAAGTGTTGAAATTGTCCTTCAACACAACCATTGTAAATGATCTTATAAAGACACTGGGCGGCGTGCTGGAATTACCGGTATCAACAGCGGATTGGCGGGTATCGGCGTCACTGTGTTCTGAATGGTCTGAATCAGTCATGGCTCTAGATGGAACAGTGAAAAATTGAAACAAGAATACATTTTAGAAATTTGGAACAGGAACACGTACACGTACATACAGAAAATAATCAAGTTTCTGAACACCTACAACAAGCACACATAACTTGATATCAGATCGGAAACCGTCACGTACTAATGTAGTCGACGGACAAATTGGAATTGCGAACAGAGGAAGGAGAACACGTGGGTTCTTGTGACGATGGTGATGTACGTCGGCGATGGTGGCAACACAATCGGAGAAGAAGGTGAACACTTGGCAACAGACACAAACAGAACGAACGATCGAAAGCGACGATCGGACAACTGGGAAACGGCGGCGGCAACGGTGCAAGAAAGGAGATGTGCTGCGACACCTGCGTTTCTAGTTTGCGTGAAGGAAGAAGGTGAAAAGGTTGCGCGCATGTGTTTCTGTGTGTGGTTTTTTTTTTTACTCTCTCCGTCTCACAATAATAGTCGTTTAAGGTTTGTACGCGGTAATTAAGAAAATGATTAATTGTGTTGATTTCATTGGTAAAATCAATATTATTTACTAATATACCTTTATTAATTGTAGTTAGTAGAGTAGTTAAGTTAGATAAAATTCAATAAATAAGGGTATGGTAGTGGAAAAAAGTAATAACTGCTGCATTAGTATTCTAAAATGACTATTATTTTGAGATAAAAAAAAAGCTAAAGTGACAATTATTGTGAGACGGAAGGAGTAACTTAGAGAGAGGGATCGTTTGGGATTGATACCACCATGTAAGATTATAGAATGTTTGATTTTCTCATTGATCTCAATAGAATATATATACATCAATGTGTAACATTTGGTCAACTATCAAATTATGATACAACATAATTATAAGAAACTAATTATGATTAATTACAACAAAATATTCTATTCTATCATTTTCATATAATATCTTGTAATTTTATATTGTAACAAACTACTATCTTTTTCAATGATACTTGCAATAAACAAACAAAAAATATAATAAATATAATATAAATTTTCATCTTGCTTAACAAAATAACAACCAAATTTTTTAATGGTATAATTTGAAAGAGAAAAAAGTCCGACCAAATTCATATAATCTCTTTGTATATAATACATATATAGATTACGTTAATATATTGTTTATTAGTTTTTTTTTCTTTCAAAATACTTAAAAAAAAATTCTCGGTTAATTAAGTAAATGGTCCCTATAAATATTTAGAATTTTGTTTTTAGTCCCTACAAAATAAAATCACACTTTTTAGTCCATGTGACATTAAAAATGATGACGTAAAATTTTTACAGGGACTAAAAACGTTGATGGAAAATTTTTCAGGGACTAAAAATAATGACGGAAAATTTTAAAGGGACTAAAAATAAAATTCTGCATATTTATAGAGACCATTTACTTATTTAACCTTTTTTTTTATAATATTAGTATCTATATTTCTTTTACAATTTAAATTGATTAACAAAAAATTGTTCTAATCTAAACTTCATTTAATTGAATTAGATTGATATAAAGATATCATCCAAGTGATCTGCATTGCAACTATCAGACATTGAAGTATTTTTTTAGGAAGTTAAAAATTGTATTTTTAAATCTTAAATAGTTTAATGCACTACTTTGGATTATAATATTTTTATATTCATTTATCAATGTCAAAGGAATATTGATTTCCGATATGTAAATATAATTTGCTAATCTTCTATTGCTTTTGCACCCTCCTTGGCAGACAAAAACCATCACTGAAAATGATGAACCGTGCTAGTGCTGAAGGTTCCAACAGAAACTGTTCTAGTGGCTTTGACTGCAACATATGCTTAGAGAATGTGCAAGATCCAGTGGTAACTCTTTGTGGCCATCTTTATTGTTGGCCTTGCATTTACAAATGGTTGAATGCTCATAATACCACCTCATCTAGAAATAATAAAAAATCACAATGTCCAGTATGCAAATTAGAAATTTCAGAATCAACTCTTGTTCCACTCTATGGTCGTGGCAAAACAACATTAACTTCTAAAGGGATTGTTGTACCATCTAGACCACTTGGTCCTTCTTCATTGTTGGGTAAGTTATCACCAAGATCACATGATACCCCAATGGCTACCACCAGAACAATCAGCACCAGAGGTTCCTCGTTGGGATATACCAGCGAGAAATCCTCCTCTGTGAAGTCAGGAGGATAGATTAGAGAGGTTGGAGGACATGATGGAGCAAATGATGTTATCTCAGAGACAGGCGCATGATCGTCTTGAGCATGGGCTGAATATTATCTATGATCGTGTCAGGATTATTTCACCGAATCCAAGAGACGACAGAGCAATTCTTTGTTCCAAAAACCTATTTAATCTCAAAATAAGACATCTTAGTCGATGATTACTTGCATTGCAAGTTATCTGTTTTTGTTAGTTAATTAATTGTTGAAATTTCTTAGGAAGTTTGTTAAGCTTTTGCATTATGTATATAAGAGATGCATTATTTTGCAAATGAAAATAAACACAAAACTTCCAATAACTACTTTTCCCTCTTTTTTCTCTATTATCAATTTTCTCTCTTTCACTAGTTTTCTCATAATTTCACTTGAGTTTCTATCACAAACTAGAAGCTTTCAAAAAAAAAAAAAAGTCAATATTCGCAGCCATCTATACTATTACTAGTTGAATTTTCTTTGGTGAACTTCTTATAAACGGTAATTTTTTTGGTGATCTTAATTAAACAATAAAACTGAGGTAATAATTTATGAAAGTATAGTATATTTATTCATTACTTTGAGTCGGAATCATTGGCGGAACCAAGATTATTATAAAGCTTGGGCGAAAAAAAATTCTTATAGGGGTTTACATAAGAAATTGCAAGCAAATAATTAAAAAAATCTAAAGATATTGCCCAATTTATAAGGGTTTATATAAGAAATTCAGAGGAATTTACAAAAGAAATTGCAAAAAAATTGGATCGGAGCCCGGGCGAGTGTCCGGGGTCGCCGGGCCTTAGAACCGCCCATGGTCGGGATGATTGCCATGTTCTGTATAGGTTCGAATCCTGACCACTGCATATATTATGAATATTCATATCAATTGAGCTAAGCTCGTGGAGACAATTGTGTTTGAATTAACTCCTTAAAAAAATTGTATTATAATTAGCGCGTTTTGGTTTTAGTCCCTGTATCTTTTTTTGTTGCGAGACAACCCTTGTATTTTCTTACCTTTTTGAAATTTGTTCCTGCCGTTAGTTTCCGTAAAAAAAAAAGTATTGCTGACTAACGGACGCAGACATGGAACTTGATGAGATGGTAACTGGTCTTAGCAAGGGACTAAAACAAAAAGGGTCTTGCTAATCGTTGCCCTCAGGGCAATGGTTAAAGAAACCAAAAATAGTAGTTTTACATTGGAAACTACAATTTTCAAACTTCTAAAAAGTTGAATTTATCACTTTTAACCACTTTCTAAGACAATCTTTCTATTATTGTTCTCTTAACCAATTCCCTAAGGGCACTCTTTAATATTTCCAAAAAAAAAAACGTATATTTACATATGGACAAAATTAAAAAACATAATCATCAAATTTTGAAATGTAAAACCCAATCTTTCCAACTTCTTCCTCACTCCGTTCTTTTTCTCTTCTTCATTCCTTCCCTGCCTAGCCTCTCATAGCTTGCGTTCCAAATCACTCCCATAGTGAAAATACAAAAGCTGGAAATTGTCACTTCAAGCTGGACATGAGAGTGCTTTGGACATATTTCGGCACAACACAACCAAACAAATCATATTTCCGAATCATCATAAGTTTCATCATACCATTTAGCACAATCAATGAATTAGTGTTTTTTTCTTTTCTTTTTGCTAGCACTGTAAAAGTGAATACTGAAACTTTTCTGCAGGTTGAATTGATCAGCACTAATAGATTTTTTGACATGACTTATATTGTGTCCCTCTATCCCTCTATCATGTGAGCATGGCAACAACAGTTATAGTTAAGAACAAATCTCCAAAACCTGTTACTCTAACTAATGCTAGATTTCTGCTCTTCTCCAAACACTTTTTGCTTGCGGCCAGTTGTTTTACCGAAAATATCTCTATGTTAGTTAAGTCACGCAGCGTGACTTAACTCACGCGCCTTATAGGGTCTGCGTGACTATAAGTCACACACCACTAGCCAGTGTGCGAGTTAACTCACACAAGTTAGCCGGTAGTTAGAGCTCAAGAACACACGTTTTTTGGACGGTGGTCAATGCATTTTAATGGCTTTTACACTTTTTTTTAAAGTTTTTTCACGTTTTTTGACCTCATTAAGTGCTATGTTACCTTAAACCACCTATAAATATCCCTCCAAACTTCCCCATTTCCTCACACCATCTCACATTCTCACTCTCCTCCTCACTCCCTCCCCCCTATGAATCTCCTTCCTTCTTTATTTTTTTCGTTTTACCACAAGAATGTTGGTTTTCTTGTGAATTTCTTTTAGTTTTACCACCGGAATGTAGTTTTTCTGGTGTTTTTATTTTTTCCGTAGATTTAGTTTTACCCTATTGTAAATTTAATAAGAATTATATTAATAAAATGATATTTATGTTCTATTATTTTTATTTCGTAATTTTTGTTAATTTTTGCATTTATTTTATGATTGCGTATTGAATAAATGAATTCGAATAAAACTAACTAAACTCGGCGTGAATTCGAGTAAAAATTACGTATTGAATAAATTCGAATAAAAAGTCTAATTAAACTCAACGTGTATTCGAATAAAGTTGTGTATTGAATAAATTCGAATTATAGTTACATTACATTACATAAACAACATGTATATCAACTATATATGTTATCACATCGAATTCCATCATGTAAGACGGGTCATCACATAAAGAATGAGGTCCATTCTATGACACTGATCTTATATGAAGGAACTCGATATCATAACTTATATAGATGATTCTACATAATACATGTTGTTTTGAAACTACATTACATTACATAAAGCTCCTAAATATGTCATATCATTACATTACATTCGGGTTGCACCTTCAAACTACAACAATTATCTTGCCTCTGAAATGACAAATTCAAAATTGCTAAACACCAAGACTCAAGCATTCAACCGGAAGTTATATTGTTTCATTCAAAAAATTAAATTCTTGTTAGGCTTGGTTTAAATGACGGTATTCAAGTGTCAAAAGAATGAGGTCCATTCCTTGACACTTCAATATCTTCATCTAAACCAGAGCCTACCAGGAATTTAATCATTTGAATGGAACAATAGAACTCCCGGGTGAAAGCTTGGGAACTGCCATTTAACAAGTTTGAATTTCCATTTCAGGGTAAGATAATTGATGTAGTTGGAAGGTGCATTCCCTACCTAATCACGATCCCAACCTAATCATGATCTTCTGGCGGAATTAGCCTTTTGATGATATCTTCAGTTGATCTCACCAACGTTGCACGCATATCGATCCACTAGAACACGGTCTGCTCCCAAAACATGCTCCTCATGTTTTCGTCGTTCGTTAATTCCACCCAACTGAATGATATTCTCCCCTCGTGGAGCGTTGGACGTTTATACCGAACGTATTTCACCCTCCTTGTATCTCCGGGGTTGACTCCTTTGTTGAATTCATAGAGCTGGTCCTTGAGACCTCTTAACGTTACACCAAGGTACCAAACCTTCAACCTCCGAGGTTCTCCGCCATTGAATTGTGCATGAACGACGATCCACCCGGCCATTGTTTCAAATCTACACAATAACAAATTCAAAATAATCAATGAAAAACTCATTCAAACATTTCATCAAATACTTGGAGTGCAAATTATACATAAACCCTAAAACTCATAACTACAACATTAACATGCAACCATTTAAACAATTAAGCAATATAAGTCATTTACATGTAACATTGTATCATTTCTTGCCAAAAAAATCATAATTTAAACAAACCCTAAATCTAAAAAATTCTCTAAAACTCTAGACTACAACATGTTTACATGCAAACATCTAAACATTTAAGCAACACAAATCATTTTCATGTAAACATTGTATGATTTCTTACCAAAAAAACCAAAATTTAAACAAAATCATAAAACTAAAAAACAATCTAATTTAAAATAAAAAATCTAACATATAAACATAAAAGGTTAATGGTGTTTGATTATGAAAACTTACTTGTTATTGTAGTGTTGTTTGATTTGAACTTGAATGAATTTTGGATTTGGGTGATTTGAGAGAGATTTTTTTAGATTTTAGATAAGAAATGGGGAAATGAGGTATTCTGTCTTCTTTAAAACAGCACGTAACGTGAGTTAACTAACGCAACATTAGTTAATTAGCGCAAAACATTACACTTGCGTTACTTAACTAACACAGGGGTATTTTCGACAAAACAACTGGACGCGAGCAAAAAGTGCTGGGAGAAGAGCAGAAATCATAATGATATACTAAGCCATTTTAGATTTAAGAGAAAGGTGGCGCGACAATTAAAGATCTTCAAACCTTCTCATACTGCTCACACCCTCCTCTTGCTTCCCCTTTTCAAATCTTCACTCCATCGGAAGCAATGAAATCTGAGTCTCAAAGGTTGATTTCATTTAGTGTTGAGCCTAAAATGATGCCAGGTTCATGGACTCGACAAGGTGTTCCTATTACTCTCCTTGAGAATAAGATGAGTATAGTTTTTGCTTGCACCTCCCAAAGAAAGAACAAAGGCTTTTTATAACACACCGCCTTCAAAATATGAAATCATTGATCAGGTTAGAATGACGTTTCATTTTGATATAATATTTTTTACACGATCAATCAAACATAAGTTGTCACAATATCATTGAAAATATTGAATTTAATTCTAACTACTCAAAAAGTCACATATAAGATGATTTGTGACAGGTTGATTGATGGTGTAAAAGATCTTCACAGTGACAATGCATACCAATTAAATTCTAGAATGATTTACATTGTGGACATGTGACAAAACATTTGGAATTTTTCATGTCTCATATTTAGTGTAGCCTTTTTATAGAATAGTTTTTTTCTTTCTTTCAGGGACGTGAGATTTAATATAGGGTGATACGAATGGCATTTGAGGATATTTATGTGGCAAGCCCTGGTTTAATGTCAGAGAAATATGGAAAGGACTATTTTGTATGCATTGATCCTGCTTCAATATTGGAGATGAACTTCCTTTTGCATGTTAGGACGCAAGCTATGAGAGGGTGGGCATGGAAGGAATGAAGAAGAGAGAAAGAACAGAGAGAGGAAGAAGTTGGAAAGAATTGATTTTAAATTTTAAAATTTGATGATTATAATTTTTAATTTCGTTCCTATGTAAATATGCGTTTTTGGTTTTAGTCCCTTTACTAAGATCAGTTGTCATTTCATCAAGTGCCAAGTATGTGTCTGTTAGCTAGCTATATTTTTTTTTATAGGAACAGGCTGTAGGGACCAATTTCAAAAAGTTAAGTAAATACAAGGGTTGTTTCGCAACAAAAAAGATACGGAGACTAAAACCAAAAACACGCTAACTTATAGGAACCTTTTATTTATGCCTTTATTTATTTATTACTTTTAAGTACTTATCTTTTAAGCTTGCTTCTTTAATGTGTGATGCAAAATATGCATCCATGAATGTGTCTCCCTAACAATGAGTTACTACATATCGCTTCATTACAATATACGGAGAAACATTATATTTTATTGTGAAAATTTCCTCTTTATACTTCTAATTTTTCTCCAAACCACCCTGAAATTACCTTGATACCTCCAACAGCAGTTAACTATTGTCTGGTACCCAATAACAATTAACTATTGTTCTCTTTTTTTTTCAGACGACAATTGATTGTTGTTGCATTAACCTTAAGGAGAAATTAATGTATGAATGATAGGACAAGCTTAGGGTGATGATTTGGTTCAAGTCTGGTGAGATTTAGGTCGAAAACAGAGTCGGAGAAGGCTTCATGAAGCGAAATCTAAAAAAAAACTGCAATTTTATGTACCTGTCAGGCACGCACGGTCGTGCTCCCTAGTGGCATGTATAACACCCTAAACCATTTAATGCAATAAATCATGAAATAATTCAATTATTGAAAAGAGTTTAGATGTTACATCTTCAATTTTCTCAAACATACATAACTATGCTTTCAAAAGCTCGCAGCGGAAAATCATAATACAAAATATCTCAACAACAAAACAAAATCTCAACAACCATGTCTCAATATACATCACCAATATAAATCTCAATCTCATGCATAAGTGAGCAACAAGTCTCAGCAAGACATAAATAAATAGCATAAACCTGTCACCCTAATCAGAGCCCTAAACTAGACCCCGAACATAAGGAAAAAGAGGTAGCACCAAAGCTAGTCCTGAAGCAACTCACAAGCAATAGGAAAAATCAGTCTATCACGCCGTCTACACATTCAAACAAATAGGTAGGTGGTCAACCAAACGGCCACAAGGTTAAATTATATTTCACATAATAAACATATAATCAAAACAAGTGTAAAGCAACATATTCATTTACATAGTTTAATAAATAACTCTTAATCAAATCAAACAATATTGAATCAACACATTAACATTATTATTCAAGTATACCAACAAAATCAAGCAACATATACATTTCCATATATTCACAACATTCTCCAAGTTTCATCAGTTCATATAGTCAAGTATGATACGTTTCACAACTTCAAAAGATAGTAGAGAGAGTTTGATGTATAAATGAGACAATTTAAGATTTTGGATTAAAGAATAAGTAATGTAGTGATATAAACGTCTTATTAGAGAGTAACAATGAGGAGTCCTATGTTTGTAACGAAGAGTAATGCTATGCATATATTTATATATATAATGATGAGTAACGATGAGGATTGTATAATGATGACGATGAGGATTGTTTAATGATGACGACGTGAATGATGAATTATTTTGTCTTGATGTTGTGCATTATTAGGGAGAGTTGCATTATGATGTGAATTATTGTTGATGTGTAGTACTTGATGAGACTGTCCTCATGCTTGCCTATAAAGTTGTGCCTAGGAAAATGAAAACGAAATGAAGATGAAATTATGATGTGTATGTTCAGTAACATAACTCTGAACAATATAATAAACGATAAGTTATCGTAGGTGTGGTACCACGTACATATAGCTCATGGGATGGAGTACATATGCATCGGAACATTAATGTTTGAACTTGTGAATGCCTATACAATGATGTGTCATGTTGAATGTATAACTTGTTGAAAAGAACCTTCTAATGAAGTAAATGAAGATGATTGAATATTTATTATTGTTTAAAATTATTCATGTTTCCAATAAATGTTATGACTCGCATTCACACCCATTTTGATTTTGTTGTGCTATGGTGGTTGTACTCATGGGATACAAATACTCAGATTGAGGAGATTTAATTGTGGGACGACTTAGAAGGTGGCGGCAGAATTGTCTTCCTTCATTTTAATTTAGTAATTGAATAAACATATAGCCAAAATGAGCTCTAATATGTAACATTAGGGTCGAGTTGACTATTCTATTTTGCATTTTGATGTTTGGAGTATTTTAAGTTTACGAATTAATTACGAATGTTGAGACTTGATTTTATTATTATAAGAATATGAATTTTCCGCTGACATGTTTATGACTTTGTTTTTGTAAAATGATTATAAGTGAGTATGTGTGACACCTAAATCTTTTTTTATTTATATTCGATATTTATTTATTTAAAGTTGGGATCTCAGGGCATTCTTAATTCTTATTGTGAAATTTTGTTGTTTTTGTTATCTGCACTAGTTTTAGTGTGTTTGTGTATTTTTATTTTTATTTAATATTTTCCTTTTACAAAAATTAAATGGTCAAAAGATAAAAAAGAAAATTGTCATTTTTTTAATTATGTAATTCGTGTTCACGAGTTGAACCTATTGAGACGAATATAGTTGTTCATAAACTTTAAACAATCTTAACTCAAGTCAATAAAAAGTTCTTATCAAACTAAAATTGAGTTTTGAACCAAACCAATTTTTATCGAATTGAATCGAGTTCAAACAAGTTCGACTCGACTCAATTTATTTTAAGTCCTATATCTCCGGTGGACCGAGAAGAGAGGGAAGTTTGAGAGAAAAAATTGTGAGTGTATTCAACAACTTTGTTAAGAAGTATTTAGAATAGATAAAATTTTGGGTTCTCAATACCACAAGTACCACATTTATTAAGATTAAAAATGCATTACATCAATAAATTATTATTCCAAGGAAAGCAATGCACACTATTATCAGATAGAATCTGACATGGTCCTAATTTTGTTACACCCCAATTGCAAACACGACAAGCATTGATATCTGTACTAGACTTGTATATATCATACCTATGAAGCTCACCATTCCATTGAAAGGAACAATAGAATAGTGTGGTGGCAAAAATGTTATCGCTAAATTCCCAACCAAAACTATCACCATGATGAAGAAGATGAACTCCAAGATCATTATCTTTAGATTTGCAGTGAATAGTTACATCCAAGTTGTCTTCCAAATTGTTAACAATACTCACATGGCGATGGCGCGATCCAAGAACGTTGTGCATTGAGAGCAACAACAACACACATAACATTAGCAATTTTGAGGACACCATAGACATTACACCTTCCATTGAATCTTTTGGAGGTGAAAAACTTTTGTTATATGAAGGTTACAATAGTTGTTGTAAAAGAAAAACATATGCCGATAGATTTATAGGAAAAGACATGCATATAAAAAAGTTTAAATTTGTAAATATATCTGATATGTTTTATTAAATTTACTATTTTATAAAGAATACAAATAAATTCAAACAAAATATAAAGATTACCGTAAAAATTGAGATGTTTAAATAAATTTTTTTTGAAGGAAGATGATTAAATAAATTTAATGCTTGACTCGAGGAAGTGTTGACCATATATTTTTAAAAACAGTAATTTAAAGAAAGTTAAGATTTTATCTGATATTTATAAAGAATGTTTTACTTAATTGATAAATATCAGATATAATCTTAACTTTCTTTGAATTTACCTTTTTTAAAATATATGATCAACACTTAATTATTTTATCTAAATTGTCCTTTTAGTCCCTTAATTATTTTTTGAGTTTTACTTTTTCCACCCTATGCATGACTAACGCGCCCTATAAATTTTCCAAAAGGCCCTTGTGTAATCCGGATTTAAAAATTCGAATTCATGTTTTCCTTTGCTATAAGGAGAAAATTTGAGTTTTTCACAAATTCCGATTTTTCCGTATTTTGTAATCCGGAAACTTCAAAAAATAGGGCGCTCTACATGATTTTTCCGGATTACATAATCCGAACACCCCCTAAACACCCTCTTTCAAGGAAAAACAGTTCGGATTATATAATCTGAACTGTATCAGCACAAATTTTAAACATGTTTGTAACATGAATATTCATTTTTAGGGAACATTATTAATCTTCCTAACTCTCATCCTTCTGTTTTGGGTCATTGTTACCTGTTCTTAGTCAAAAATCGGATTTTCGGGCTACTTGATCGGATTGCTCCGAAACTTCCACAGTAAATCAGAAAAAATTCAAGGATCATGACTCCCGTAGAAGGGACTTCTTACGGGACTCCGCCCCTCAAAATCCAAAATTCCATCGTTTAGACCCATTTTTCATTTTTTTTTTAATTTTTCATATTCTTAGAAAAATCTAAAAAAATTGCATTAGTTTTATTTGATTTTTAGATTTTTTTTTTGTGGTATTTTTATATTTTTATGATTTTATTTGACAGATTTTTAGCATTTTTTTCTTGATTTATTGAAAAACAATGATAAAATCCACAATGACATGCAAATATGTTCCAGTTCCGTGTACTGGTGCGATATAATCCGGAATGTACCGAGGGTAATTTTGGAAAAAAATAGGGCGTGCGAGGAAAGGCATAGGATGGGAAAAGTAAAAACTCATATTTTTTCATATCGCTTTGGTTCCATAATTAATTTTTTGTCCCTTTGAGTCTTTAAGTTCATCCCTGTTATACATTTTGGTCCCTTTCGTCAAGGGTTTAACCCCAAATTTCTTAGGTGGGACAACATTATAGATGGTCCACTATAAATCTTGTTAATTTTTGGCTTATTCAATCACCCGGTCCCTTAACTTAATTGATTGTCTCAATTTGGTTCCTTAACTATAATTTGTATCAATTTGGTCTCCTATGTTTTGTTCAGTTACTAGTTTTAGTCCTTTCTGTTAATTTCTCTAAAAAAAACGTTAACAGAAATGACTAAAACTAGTAACGGAGCAAAACATAGGGCACCAAATTGGTACATAAGTTAACGTTTTTTTGAGAGAAACTAACAGAAATAACTAAAACTAGTAGCGGAGCAAAACATAGGGGACCAAATTGGTACAAATTATAGTTAAGGAACCAAATTGAGAAAGTCAATTAAATTAAGGGACCGGGTGATTGAATAAGCCTTAATTTTTTAATCTTAACTGTTTGATCTATTTGTCAAAAAAATAAGTCATTTGATGTTGATGGTTTATTGTAAGTAATAGTGCACTATGACCACCTAATGTTTTCCCCCTATCTTCATCTTCAACATAACCTTCATCATCCTTCACAAAACCCAGAAAATCTTCTCTCTTTCAAACCCTCTCTCTTTGACCCTCTTCCTTCCTATATCTCACAACCCTTTCTTGTTTACTATCACACACAACATAGAAAAGATCCAATCCAAAAACAAAACAAAAAAGTAAACGAATAAATTAGGGTTTTGTTCATATTCAATTTTGTGAAATCATTCCATTCAATTGACCAAATTGTTAATGTTTTGTTAACGTTATTTTATTAAAACCAACGGAATGGACCAAATTACATAACAGAGATGAACTTAATGGAGTCAAACAGACCAAAAATTCATTATGGGACCAAAGAGATACCAAAAAAATAGTTAAGGGACCAAAAGAGAAATTTTGCTTGTTTTTTATTGGCTTTTTTTTTTTTATAAAGACCAAGAGGAAGATTAGGCATCAAGGTGAATCTAAAACATCCCAAATAGGTTGGCACACAATAAAAACTCCAATCCTCTACCACCTTCCAATACATATTATTAAAAATAAAGGGAAAAATATGTACAAAAAGGAGGGACTAGGCCAAGACCCTCTGAAAATAAAAAGAAGACTAACATGAAGAAACCAATGAAATAAATTAAATTAAATAGCGAAAACCTATCAAACATGAGGGGTGTCTAAAATGGAATCATCAAAGTCGACGAGTATACAAATAAAAGACAAAGACAAGAAGCCATCAAAAGACAGATTAGCCGACACAAGACACAGGTTAGACCACCAAGCAAGAACTCAAGTAAAAAAAACCTACTCCCTCAGTTTATAAATATAAGCAAAATTGACTTTTTAGGTTCATTCATTTAATGATTTGTGTGGTCCATATTATGAACTACATACATCATTAAATAAATGAATCTAAAAAATGAATTTTGTTTATATTTAGAAACGGAGGGAGTGGGTTTTTAAGCCTTCAACCATCACCATAAATTCAGCTTAATCATTTCAATCAATTGCACAACAAACATAACTTTGTTAGAGAAAATCCGTGAATTTTGCTCCTTCCAAATGACCTACTTATAAGCCAACCATATCATTTGGAAGCAATGATGAATTATATTTGTAATATTGTGAAATGTTTTAAGATATTAATTGAAAATTATCAACACTAATATAATATTTTTATTAAATATTTTTTCTTTATATATAAAAAATGTGTTAAATATTTGTATCGCGCTCGTTGCAGATTTTATTTGCTTGTATTTGCGAAAGCAAATTTTTATATATTGATATAAGAAAATAAATACGACAAAATTTTAAAAATTCGTAACTATTTTCTAAATATCAACATTAATATAGTCTTCATGTTAATTTCGTTATTTTATATGCAAAATAATGTTAAATATTTTGTACTGCATCCGTTAGATGCATGTTTATTGTTCTTATATCCCTCACAAAGATATGAGCCGTTATATTCGTTTATCTCTTGATAAACTTGACCTCAAATTTAAAAAGAATAGCACTAAACACATATGAGCCTTGGTGATTTGAGTAAATAGCATTCACTAGAGTCCGAGTATCACTTTCAAAAACAAATCGATCAAAGCCTTTGGTGGATGTCATCCGCATCACTTATAAAAAAAGTCGTTGTTACTCCTTCAAATTCAAAGAGCAAAACACCGTAGAGCAACAAATACGTAGAGCAAAACACCGTTGGAAACAAAACAGAAGAAAATGAAAATGGATTATGGTTTGGAGGGGGAGGGAAAGGACCACCTACGCTAAATCAAAGAGTATAAGTTGTTAATTTTGCTCTATGTATTTGTCTTTTTTTTGACCAAAAAAATGACTTTTGATTTATGTGTGTATTTGATCATCTTGAAAATGAAAATTAAGGTCTTAAAACTTACTCAACAACATCAATAGATAAAATGGTGGGTTCTCAATACCACAAGTACCACATTTATTAAGATTAAAAATACATTACATTAATAAATTCTTATTCCAAGGAAAGCAATGCACACTCTTATCAGGTAGAAGGAAACATGGTCCATATTTTGCTATATACCAATTGCAAACACTGCAAGCAATACTATCTCTACTAGACTCGTACATATCAAACCAATGAAGCTCACCATTCCATTGAAAGGAGCAGTAGAATAGTGTGGTGCCAAAAAAGTTATCGTTCAATTCCCAACCATAAATACCACCATTCTGAAGAAGATGAACTCCAAGATCATCATCTTTAGATTTACAGTGAATAGTTACATTCAAATTGTCTTCCAAAAGGTTTTCAATATTCACACGGTGATGAAATCCAAGAACGTTGTGCATTGAAAGTAACACCAACACACATAACAGGAACAATTTTTGGGACAACAGAGACATGACACCTTCAATTGATTTTTTTAGATGAAAAACTTTTGTTATTGTGAAGGTTACAATAGTTGTTAAAAGAAAAACATATGTTGATAGGTCTATAGGAAAAAATATATAAAAATGTTAAAATTTTAATAACATATTTGATATATTTAATTAAATTTACTATTTCATAGCGTATAAAAATAAATTCAAACAGAATATTAAAGATTACCATGAAAATTGAGATATTTAACTATATTTTAAAGTATAATATTAATAACATAATAATGCTTGACTCAAGAAAGTGTTGACCATTGATTTTTAAAAGGTAAATTCAAAGAAAGTTAAGGTTTTATTTGATATTTATAAAGAATGTATTAATTAAAAGAAAAACATATGCTGAGTGGTTTATAGGAAGAAAAAATATAAAAATGTTTAAATTTATTAACATATTTGATATATTTTTATTAAATTTACTATTTTATAGCGTATAAAAATAAATTCAGATAAAATATTAAATATTACCATAATTATTGAGATATAATAACATAATAATGCTTGATTCGAGAACGTGTTGACCATAGATTTTAAAAAGGTAAATTCAAAGAAAGTTAAGGTTTTATTTAATATTTATAAAGAATGTATTATTTAATTCAATAGTAATTTAGAAGAATAATATTTTTATTGGCTTTGACTATCATTAAGGAAGCAAACACAAGTCATAGGCGCCCCGAGCATGGTCCATGTATCTCAAGCATGTATTTTTTGCACATTCATGTGCCCTAAGCATAGCTTGTGCGCCTCGAGCATTGTTTAAACGGGCCAGAAGTGATTTTCGCTACTTTTAAGTGGAAAAGCTCGATTTTTTAGCCCATCTTCTGGTAGAGACTCTCATATAAATATCAATCATTTTTCATTCATAATTTCTCATTCAAAACGAAGCGGTTCAAGAGGTAGGCAAGCGCTAGGAGCTTCCAGGGAGAAGTTTTTCTCTCCTCACTCCAAGTTTCTAGGATACGTTTTATTTCTTTTGTAATTTATTTTTAGTTATCACGAGTAACTAAATCTTTTTAGGCTAGGGTTATAAGATAAACCTATATTTTGTTTGTTGGATATTTATTTAATTTAAAGTCCTTATTCAGTTATTTCTTGATTGCTATTTAATTTTATTATAGTGCGTAAGATTTGTCTCTTCTAGAACATAACCTTGATAACGAGGCACTTAGGGAGGTGACATACCTAATATTGGTTTAGACATACCTAATATTAATTACTTTCTAATCAGAAAGTAATTAATTAGTAACTAGGGAAACACACCAAAGATAGCAGAACCCTGAAAAAAGAGGTACTTAAGGAGGTGACATACCTAATATTGGTGCATACCTGCTAGAATCAGGAAGTAACTAGTTAGTAATTAAAGAAACAGACGACTTCACGACTTAAATCAGCTCAATAACTTCATTCTCCTCGCACCTTGGTAAGGTAGACGCCTGAGGCTTCCCGTTTGTAGAATTACTGAGAGGGAGAGTGTGATATGAACTTCTAAGATTCATAGGTGAGGGAACCTATTATTCTTCTTTATTTCAAATACATCTGAGAAAGTAAGAACCTACACGTAAATCTACAAGTGTAAGTGCACCTCTCTCTCTCTTAAGCACTGAAACTTGCAGGCACTCTGGTGTGATGGTTGCAACTGACAGATGGAGGGGAAGAACCCATATCTTTGAGAGGGTAAGACCTCATATATACCACTCCGTGTGATCAGTAGGTGCAACTTGACAACTGATAGCTAGTAAGACCCAACAAACTCCTCACTTGATTAATCCCTCGTTAACTATTGAAATAGACTTGATTGCTACTTAAATCCAACAAATAAATAAGGGATCCTAACCGCCGCTAACATTCTGCAATCAAAACAGGTAAACTTTGCTCTGTTGCAAACATATTAAATTCCAAAACTCTAAACCTTTTATCTCTTTTATTTTTATTGTTCCCAAATAAGTAACGCAAATTGTTTGGTTGAAACGATAATTTATGTGGATACAATACTCTACTTATCACTTTATTACTTGGTAAATGATTTGGTACACTTGCCTAAATCTCACCATCAATGGGTGTGTCTAAAATTGAATCAACAAAGTTGATAAGTATACAAACAAACAAAAAAAAGATAAGAAGCCACCAAAACAACATCAAAAGGTGGAATAACCAATACAAGACAACGGGTTAGACCACCAAAAACTCAAGTGAAAAATAGAACTACGTCATCGAGTCTTCAACTACCATCATGAATGCATCTTAATCTTTGCAATCAATTGCACAATAGATATATTTTTGTTGGAGAAAATCTATAAATTTCACTCCTTCAAAATGACCTCGATACCGACCAACCATATCACTTGAAAGCAATGACGAATTACATTTGTAATATTGTGAAATGTTTAAGGATGTTAACTAAAAAGGATCAACATTAATATAATGCACAACATTAAGTCAGGTATCGCACTCTTTACCATATTATCTACCTTATTCTCTTAAACTCTTACTGACTTAAGCGCCAAAGTACGTGTAGGTACACCACTCCAGTCCGATGGAGAAGAACTCACGGCAGGACGAGTGGATGACGAAGAGCGCACCCCGTCTACATAGTGGATATTGTACTTGTGGTAAGTACAATCGTTTCTACCATGCTTGGTGTTGTTCAAGCAATGGACAATTGTGTTTTTGTGTTTATATAGACAATATTGGGAGTTAATGGTAGTTTTAGGGGGTTAAAGAGGAGTTAGAGAAATGGGCAGGTTGGATAATAAATGGCAGCCCAAGTTGAATCCCTTTGTCAGCCCAACCTGACTTACATTTGTATATGATTACTGCTCTCCCTCCTGTATAAAACACTCTCGTCTTGCAGTCATGACTAAAATGTCACTGCGCTAGTTAACTAACGCAAGTGTAAAACTATGTGTTAGTTAACTAACGTTGTGTGACTAAAGTCACGCTGCATGAGTTAACTCACGCAAGTGTTATACCCAGCGTGAGTTAACTCACGCTGGTACACAACTCATTCATTTTTTCTCACTATGCACAGTAATGGAGAATCCAAAGATAAATCATTCACCTCATTATCAAAGAAGTGGTTGATGATGTGTAGAGACATTAGCATGACGTTTAACATGATTTAAAGTGAATGAAAGAAAATAAAATTAATCTTTTGCCAATCAATAATCATGGAAATAAAATAGGATAAGTCTTTGAATTTTACAATGCATTTCTTTTGAATTTTTTTATTGTCTTTGACATGATACAGATGTAAATATTATACTTATATATTTGTTGTTAATTGATGGGGTAGGTTACACATGTATTTCATGCAGAAGTGTAATGTTATGGAGATACTACTTTAGCTTCAGTGATTATACTTGTTGAATATCTTCTCTCAAAAATGAATGCTTTGTGTACTAGCGGCGTGAATTAACTCACACAACATGATGTTGGGTTTAACACCTGCGTGAATTAACTCACGCAGCGTTAGTTAACTTACGCAAGGGCATTTTCGTTAGTTCAGTTGGACGCGAGCGAGCTGTGCTGAGTGAAGAGCAGGATTTTTTGTATATCTATCTAGCCTTCGTGCCGAGTACCTTGTTTTCTAAATCATCTCGAACCCTATTGTATTTGAATGACCTTAGGCCTAAGTCCATAGCATGAAATACATGAATGCTTTGGAGTATGAACATTAACATTAACATTAACATGAACAGTACCGAAGCAGGATTCATCGTAGTGGTGTAACTACGAAATTCAAGAATGAAGGACTTGCGATCAATTGTGGACACTTATTGTTAGGCAGTTGTTATAATAATAACACAGTCTCTTCTAATACAAAAACCATTAACAAAAACAAGAACAATCAATTCATCAAAGGACGTCAAAAAATCAAACGATCACTTTACTATTATCGAAGGACATCAAAAAATCAACATAATTCAAATAATGAAGAAACGATAATAAAGCAACATAAAGTCTTGAATTTCTAATACCAAATCCTTCATCAAACTAGTGTTAAGACGAATTATCAACAAATTTATCTCCAAAATCAACACATGACCACATGAAGTTAGAGTGTGTGTTTGGTTTAGCTTTGGATAAAATTGATTATGACCGAATTGATTTTGATAGAATTGATTATGACAGAATTGATTTTGAGAGAATTGATTTATGTTTGGATACAATAATGTAGAATTGATTAAACAAACTGAATGTTATTTGGATAGTTTTGATCAAAATCACTTTTGAATGTATAAATTACTAAAATGGACATAGCTAAATGCAAGTAAATGAACATAGTTGAATATATATGTAGATCAATATTAAATGTAGATATATTATTTAATTTAAATAAATAAATTTTCTATTTATTAATTTAAAAAATAATCTATATGATAATTAAACCAATTTTTTACAAAAATATTTGTTCATATATTTTATATTTTTCGATAAAATATATTTAAGTTAAATACTACTAGAGTTTGTTGTCAAAAATGATAAAATATAGCGTAAAAGAAAAAATACAGTAAATATGAGCGTAAACATCGTAAAGGAAAATCCAAAACATGGTAACTAATTACCATAAACATTTTTCGGTGGCTAATTTGGTTCATTAAGTTTTCTGATTAAATTTGATTCATCAAATTAATTACAAAGCAAAAAGAAGGAGAATTGATAAAGGGCAATAAAGGAAAATAATATGTTGTAATAATCAAAATATAAAATATATTGGAGAATTTATTCTAGAAAAGCCAAAAGCTAGGAATTGTAGCTTTAAGGATAATTGTTTTTTGAGGATAGAATCAATTCTTATAAGGCAAACCAAACATCATTTGAAAACTGAATTTTTTATGCAATCCTCAATGAAAAAGTGAATAACGAATTCAGTTCATTAACTTCTTAAGTCACATTAAAATCAAGTAAAATTTATGTGGCCAGTAGTCGTGCGTAGAAATTTATGCAATCCTTAATAGAAACAACAGAATAGAAGTATGGGACTCTAGAAACAACCACTTCAATCACAAAGCAGTTTGATTTTTCCATCTTAACTTCATTTTTATTAAAATGATGATGATTCTTTCCAACTTTTCTAGAAAATCCAACGCATTCAAATCCACAAAGATAAATACTTTGACACAACAAAAAGTGAATTCGGCCAACAACAATGAAATGAAAGAAACACTTTTTGATTTCATCTTTGCGTTCTTCATGATGATTAATTAATCCTTGAGGCTGGGCAATTGTGTTTTAGTGTTTATCTAAGTCCCCCGTCTCAATGCCTCCCTCTAGGGATAAACTCACTCTCATTTGTAAGGTTAGAGGAAAACCTCCTAGAATTGAAGAGAAGGAAAATAGACTTAATTCCATTGATGATTATAAAAGAGAGTATAATATCTTATATAAGCAATACTATTTTAGATTCTTCCTAACAAACTAGTGAGTTATCAATCTTCAACAACTAATAAGTTACTACTTAATAACAACATAGTTACTCCACTTTTAAGAATTCTGCTATTCTCCCAGCAAGTTTCACTTTCATCCAACTAAACTGACCAAAATACCTCTGCGTTAATTAACTACTGCAAGTGTAAAATTAAAATAACTTAAAATTACGTTTGTTTTACACATGCGTGATTTAAGTTACGCCGCGTTAGTTAACTCACACTGGTGTTACACCCTATGTGAGTTAACTCACACGAGTAATTTAAGGCAATATCAATATCCCTCGCCTTTATCAACACGTGAGAGAAACAGCCATTTCAAGCTAGGTTCTTGTTGAGAATACGTATTGACCAAAGTACATGTTGATAATACGTATCATTTTATTTAATTAACCAAAGTACAATTGATTTCAAACTATTAGAGGAGTGCAAACATATACTATTTGAATTAAACATAAAGTTATTTTTTTATATATTATTAATATTCCTTGTCTTGCATAACAATTTTGTTTTTAAATTAAAGCTTTTATACGTGTTTAGTCCTTGTAAATAAATGTCATTTAAAAAATGGTTTGTGTATTTGTTAATCTTGACAATTTACCCTTCCAAAATTTAATCACTTAAAAATTGCTCTCTTGCCCCAGTTAATTACTGATACGTCACTGATTAGCTTATTTCATGTTAATGGACCAAAATACCCCTCTAATTAGCTTATTAAACATATAACATATAAAATAAATATTTAAAAGCATTTAATTCTTTTTACTTACACTAGATATGCCAAATCGAATACATACATATTTTGGTATCTAATGAAGAGTATTTGTTTCTTTTCCAATATAAAAAAAAAAGGAGTATTTGTTTCTTTTAATCAATTTAAAGAAAATAATAAAATAAGACATTTGTTTTCTGTGGGCAAACCGGGGCGGCGGTGATACCGCATTATTTTTTTTATCCACAAAAAAGGAAGTGATTATTTATTTTTTAAAAGGAAAAAAAATAACAATTTTTTTAAGCCAAAAAAGAAATGATTATTGGTAGCCCACAAAAAAATTGTATTTAGATACACGTATCACTGAAAATGTTGATTTTTTATTGAAAATGAAAAAAATATGATGATGTGACGTTAAATCATTTATGTGGATGCCATGTGTGCCACGTTATTGAAGATTAATTCAACTAAAAAAAACGTTATTAAAAATTAAATTACATATAATTTTTTTAAGATAAAAATAATTTAATGTGTTTAAACTTTAAAATATGTTAGATTTTTTTTAAGAAACTAAAATGTATTATATTGATTTAACGGGTTCTTCGTAGCGTAAGGAGTGTCAAAAAAGAACTGGACATGATGAAAAAGGAAACTGAATAATTTTTGTTACATAATGATTTTTCAAATAAGAGAGCGGATGAAGCCATCCTTCTCAAACAAGAGAGCGGATGAAGCAATCACAAATGATAATTAAAAGCAAAATTAATGTGATTCGCTTTTAACCAATAAGATTGGAGCTTAACTTTGTCAAGAAGTTGTTGCAATGTGTCCTCCTTTTACCGGAAAACCCAAACATTTCTTTCGCGCCAAATTACCATGGCACATGAGAGCCAACACAAACTTCCAAATTGCAGAAAAAGATCTGCAACTTGTGTCAGATGCACCATAGTACCATACCAAAGTTTCCTAAAAAGAATCACAAGATAGAAAGAGATGATTCTTATCCTCCACTTGTTTGCAACCACCCACACAAAGTTGCACATTAGGTTGCAAAATACATCTTCTAATTAAATTGTCCAATGCAGTTATAGGAAAATCAACAACCAAAAGACCGATCTTCAGACGGACCTCCTTATTTCAAATTAAAGTTGTGTTGTCTATTTCTAAAGTTAGAGTATTGTTTTTAAAATACAAAACGTTAATATATATCTATTTTACCGTTTTTCGTTAAAATTCATAAAATGAATCACATATTTAAATATGCATTCGAGCATAATTTTTTTTTGGCTAAAATGTTTTTTTGTCCCTTAACAACATTTTTAGTATCGCTTTGGTCTCATAAGTAATAAAAACTCCGTTTAGGTCCCGTGACTTTATTTAAAGTATCAGTTTGGTACTTTCTTTTAATTTAATTCAAAAAAACGTTAAATTTTGGTCCTTTAACTTATTTAATTAGTATTAGTTTGGTTCTTTAGCTTATTTAATTAGTATTAGTTTGGTCCCTAAATTTAACGTTTTTTGAAATAAAAGAACAGAAAGGACCAGACTGATACTTTAAATAAAGTTAAAGGACCTAAACAGAGTTTTTATTACTTATGGGACCAAAGCGATACTATAAATGTTGTTAAGGAATCAAAATAACATTTTAGCTTTTTTTCGTGATCTATTAACATATAAATTACACGTAAATAATAGTATTATGATAGTGTTATCATTCTTAAATTGGCATGGAGATTTTTACACAAGCAATCATAAACGTTGGATTGTAAAAATATTTTTAATTTATTTTTTTGAATTGTTTAGGAAAATAACTTTTAACATCATATATAAATGATTACAATTAGAAAAATGTTGGACATTTCTTAAAAAGACAACAATGAAAATAATTAACTTTTGTGATCATTTCTTTAAAAATCTAAAAAAAAAAAATGTTCTTTTCATTATAAAATAGGTTTTAATATGTGGAGGGAGTATTGATGTACTACGATTTATGTTTTTTTTTTGAACAAGATAAAATGGAATATGATATTAAACGGGAGTGAAACACCACGTACAAGATGTGCAACGGATGAAACGCCTAAAAAAGTTACAAAGTCACTGGTGCAAAATCATGGGAGCATGAAAAATAATAAAAGAACTACACAAAAACACCCATGCATGATTGAGGGTTTCGCCATCAGTCATGATAATCAAAACCAAAGGTAAACAAATGTGCCTCTAACCACAAAAAAGAAGTAAGCTTGATCTTGTCAATAATGATGATAGTATCAGCCGCTTTATTGTTGAAAAACCTGATTGTTCCTCTCCTTCCAGATGACCCAGACACAAGCCATCCAAATAACTCTAAAGAATGAATGAGATGATCGCGGCATCGCCGCCATATGAGAAAATTGATAAAAATGATCCTGAAGCGATGAAGGGACACCGGCACCACTCGAAGCCATTGTCAAACACGTTCAAATGTAACATAACTTGTAAACAGATGCTCAACAGTCTCGTGAAGGTCGTAGCCACCAGCACACTAAATACTATCTGATGTAATGACATGCTGTTGTAGAAGATTGTCCTTTGTTGGAAGTCTGTTGCACATAAGCCGCCACCCAAACATAGACATTTTTAGTGGAATTTGTCGTTGCCACAAATGAGATAAGTGATGCCTAGTCGTGGGCACGTCGGTAGCTGTGAGATACTGATAAACCCCATTCACAAAATAACCATGAATATGATCTAACAGTCACCTCCACTTATCATTAGTATCCTCCTGCAAAACAATGTTAGATAAAGATATAAAACACTCCCTCAACTCATCCTTCTCCCACGCAAAAAGGCGTCTCCTCCACACCCATGCTCCTCCACCTATCTCCCAACCTAAAGTAGTCACCTCCGCCATCGTACTCCCTCTAGTCATGGCCAGGTCAAAAAGCCTGAGGTACTTATTCTGTAAAGGGACACTGCCAACCCAGTTATCTGTCCAAAAGTAAGTACTACCACCATCTCCCACCACCTGACGTGAGTTGTCGTCGAACCAACTACCGACACCCATTCCCACGCCCCTTCAGACATCATAATTAGAGTCTCAATTGACCCATGTAATTTTTTTATGTTCCTCACAACCCCCCCTCCCCCCTCAAATAGCCTTGAAAAAGGAAAGAAAGTAAACCGAAGGAGAAGACAAGACAGACTTCGGTAGAATATTTGTACAACCATTTTTTTATAATTTTTGTGACAATTTTATCTCTCATACTCACATTATGTTTTTACTTTCTTGCTTTGGTTTTTATGTCAATATCTTTTTTTTTTTTTTTTGTGTAAATTTATAGTTTTAATGAGTTAAGATCCTCTTCATTTGTCAAAATAAGCGGAGTATGTAATTTGGAGAGAGAGATAGAGACAAAAAAAATAGTGAATATTTTAATTAAATGGTTCTCACCATCATTAATTATTTTATACTTTTTTCAAGATTTTCTGTGTTTTTATCTCTCCAAATTGAGGAAATGGATATAACTGTAAATGGAAAGGATCTTGACTCCTCAAAAGTTGTCGTATAAATGGTTGTTCAAATAACACAATTTTTTCATTTAATGTGTTTTATTGCATCCTTTGACAATGATGTATAATAATTTAAAATAAACAATTAAATAAATAAACTCTTTTGACCATGAGTTAAGTAACAATTTTATTTATTTCATATATTTTTTCCTTTTGATTTTACAACTTATCATTAATCATAAAGAAGCAAATTAATTAAAAAAAACTTAAATATTTATTCCTGGTGTTGAAAAGAAATGTCATTCATCATATAAAAAAAACAAATTAAATATATAAAAAAATCCCCCTTAATTTTGATATTTATTAGTTTAATTTTTAATGTTTGTGACAAATATTAACACTCAAAAGTTTGACTCCTTCCTTCTTCTTGTATATAAACAACAACAATATCAGATTTTCTTCTTCCTCTTATTCATTTCATTCCTTCCTTCCGTTCCGCTGCCACCGATTTTTGCTTTTCACACCCCTCTCTCTACTTCTCTGCACCCTTCAACAATCACCATCGTTTCTCATCTCTGTAAGTACTAAAGTACCCCTCTCTCTCTCATGGTTTTGACTTGCTCTTTCAGTTCAATATTCTACACCTTCGATCAAGATTCTTCTGATCATGATTCGTTTTTTGAGGTTTATGTTCAAATTAAACCTAGTATGCAAAAAAAAAATCCCTTTTTTTTTTCTTTTCTATTTCTTAATTACATTTTTGACCAATTTTTCTCAAAATCACGAACTTTCAATCGCAAAATTCAGTTTTTTTAACTTGTAAATATTTGGGTTTTTTTGTTTCTTTCAATATTGTGTTTAATTGTTTCAGTGGCTTCAACTTTGGTCTGTTTTTTGTCAATCTTGTTTTGCACTTGTGTCCTGTTTTGATAAACAACTTAATTTGCAGCTTATTGATAAAATAGCTTATGCATAATCTATTTCTATTGAGAAAGATGAGAGTAATTTAAATTGTTTTCTGTATAAGCTGTTTTCAGAAGATAATAGCCTATGGATGTCATAAGTTGTTTTCACAAGCTATCTTGGAGATCATTAGAAAATAAGATGAGAATAGCTTATGAATATGTCATAAGCTGTTTTCATAAGTTAAGTTTCTTAATTGCTTATGCTAGTGGATAAGCTCAATAAAGTTGATCTAAACATGCATTTGGTGATTCAATCTTGTTTTCTCTCCCATGTGATTAAGAGAGAGATTTGATTAACTTTTGGGATTCATATAAAAAATTCCCATAGATTGTTTTAGTCAATGGTTTTATTATTTTGAAATTGTTTTATTCTCTCTCTTATGTACTTGTTCAGACTTCAGAATATTAATAATATTGGACAGTATAGATGACACTGTACGTTTAATCTTATCTGATATAGGTGGCAAGATTGTGACTTTTTTCTATTTCTCTTATGATTGATTAATCTCATTTTTAGTTAGTTTAGTTTAGTTTAATTTAATTATTGGGTTGTGTTATTATTTTAATGTGGAATTTGCTTATCTACTTGTTTGAAAGTAGTTATATTTAGTTAAGAAACTGTTAGGTAGGTTGGAACAACATAACATGTGAATGAGGAATTAATGTAGACAAAACATAATGTTTCATTGTGTTCTATTCAAGTGCCAAAGGTTATCCCAATTCCTTAGTTTTATAGTTTTTTTTCCTAAACTGTTCTGACTAATTTACATATTTTTGATGGGTGGGTCTTATCTCTTTGGGCTGAAAATACTTGAATATTTTGAAGAAAATGAAGCACATACTCTTTATGATAAAACAAGTATAAAATTGTTAGGTGAGATGTTGATGTTCACATTCATTTCACCAACCAAAATTTGTTGTGGAATCTTAATCACGTCAAGTAAACTCCTAGAAGGTTCTAGTTTCTCCTAATCACTTAAATTGTCTTGTGGCGGTGTTTAGGATTTATAAGATAACATGAATTTCTTGATCTGAATACAATTTTATCGTTTCAAGTAATTACTTGCATGTTAAATTATGGACTGGTTTTATTATATTAATGAAACTTCAACAATGAAGGATGAATTATCTGTTTACAGTTACTTGTAAATTTTGTATTTATACTCTTTTTCTTTTCAGATTTAGGTACCAAACAAGGAACAAATTGTAAGACAAAAGAGAATGGCTTTCAATCAGTATTTTGAAGAGGGTATGAACCAAATTGATTCCATGGAAGAAAAATCATCTCAGGAAATGTGGAATTGTCCAAGTGCTGAAGCAATTTCTTGTTCTAGTGGCTTTGACTGCAACATATGCTTGGAGTGTGTGCAAGATCCAGTGGTCACTCTTTGTGGTCATCTCTACTGCTGGCCCTGTATTTACAAATGGCTTAATTTCCATGCCGAAAATCAAGAGAAGCAGAAGGAGGAGCCACAATGTCCAGTATGCAAATCAGAAATCTCAAAATCATCCCTTGTTCCGCTCTACGGCCGTGGCCAAACTACACCGCCTTCCAAAGGCAATGTCATACCACCTAGACCGCTTGGTCCATCATGGATGACAAACTTACCAAGATCACTTGATGCTGCAAATGTTTCACAACATAATTCTCGGGCTTATCATCCCCATTATCTGAATCATTCTCAACGATACTCTTCGCCAATGCTTAACACAGGCGGTTCACTGCCCAATCCATTGGATACAAGTTATGGTGTCTTTGGTGAGATGATATATGCAAGGATCTTTGGAAACCAAGTGACAAACATATATACATACCCAAATTCATACAATCTTACGGGGATCAGTAATCCAAGGATCAGAAGGCATTTGATGCGAGCTGATAAGTCACTCGGTAGAATCTGTTTCTTCCTCCTTTGTTGCACAGTTTTGTGTCTTCTCCTATTTTGAATGCTATTCCATATTTTTGTGCAATACATTCCTGTACAGAAAACAAGCGGTATCCCGGTTTAGTTAGATGTATCATATATATCAGAGAAGTTGCACATTTGGTGCTGAGATAGGCTGTTGGTATAGTTACCTGTCTCTCTTAGATTATTTGAAATGGATGTTTGGATAAGTTTGCATCTGTTCTATTTTGGCTTTCAGCTTGTTATAAATTAAATAAACTCTGTTATATTTCCAGTAGGAAAAACAACATATGTTTGCATTAGTTTGCAATTGTGTAATTTATGTTTGACCTTCAGCTTGTTATAAACTCTTCACATACCTTATGGAGAAAAATAGACTCATGCAAGTGAAAGATTATCCTCCATTTCCTTTTCACTTCAATTTCAACTCAAATCCTCAGTCTCTCAAATCATAGAATTGTCACTTCTGTTTAGTACTTTTTTCTTTGCAATGTTTTTACTTTTTTATCCATTTGTTGTACTTTCTAATATTTTTCTATTGATTTATTTGTTAGGGTTCAAATGTGGTTGAATCAATTAAATCATAACTCAGATGTGACACATGTTAGATCTCTCTTATCCTATTTTATAACATTGGTTTTCGTACATAAATTAATCCTTTTGATTGGCCAAATCATTCTCTCTTTTTTTTTGTTGAAAAATTTGACTAAAATTAATCACTTAATTACTACCAAATTTGAATTAAAATTCTGACCGGATTAATATTCTTGTGGTATCACTTCAATTATTCCCTTGATTTTCATATATCTTTTCTAGAAAGTACTCCCTCCGTTTTAAAATATAAGCAAAATTTGTTTTTTAGATTCATTCATTTAATGATGTATGTGGTCCATATTATAAACTACATACATCATTAAATGAATGAACCAAAAAAACAACTTTTGCTCATATTTTAAAACAGTGGGAGTATAGAACTGAGTAGGGGGCACTTCATACTAGTATGTTTATAAGAAGCTTCTGTTAAAATCCATGTACTGGTTGTTAAAACATCCTTTTCAAACTCTTCTTTATAAGCTGTTGATCACAATTGAAATTGTGGATTATAGGATTACTTACCAGTAACGGCATGGCATCTGTGCAAACACATGGATAGGGTGTATGCCTATATTTGCTACATTTTCACTTATAAAGTAATTGTTGCATTCTTTTTCCAACTTCTAAGCCCCCACTTTTGATTATGAAATTCGACCAACACATGGATAGAGTGATAATTAATGGTCCTTTTTATTTTGCACAAATTAAATATATATGTTTTTTTAGTGTAACAATTGATTATTTTTGTACGGAATGACAACAAATGATAGAAATGGTTGTTAGTTGGGGAAGTTGAACACTTGAATAAATGACTTTATTATCACTCCAACTAAACGACCTTATCCCTCATATGAATTTTCACCAAAAAAAATTCAAGATTTAAATATATAGATTTATTTTGTTTTGGCTTATGTTATTGTTTTCAAATTTCTTCTCTACAAAATCACAAACCGTCATTTTTAGCCTCTGACATCAACCTCCACCACATAAACGATGTTGTGGCAATCCAGCTAATATTTGATTCATCATGGTTAATGATATGACACTTGATTTGGTGCTTATGAGGATTAAATCGAAACAATTACAAAATATAAGACACCAAATCGAATCAAAAAATAAAAGCTAGACCAAATTGATCAATGAATCTTCTTTCCAAAATGATGACTTGGAACTTTTACAAATGTATCATTTTTAAACCAGCTCGACCAATGAATCTTCTTTCCAAAATGATAACTTAAGAGTTTTTGCAAATATATCGTTTTCAAATACAACCTTCCAACATGGTCAAGAAAGATTTGTAATAAACTCGGCTATTGGATCATCTGTTAATTGTTACATAAACTCACTTTTTTCTAGTGATCGATGAACCATGTTGATATAACATTTGTAACGTGATAGACCGGTTCGAAACAAATAAAAGACAAGACACGACTATACAAAAACTTAACATAAGGGAAAAAAAACTTATTTACTTCACAAGGGTTTTGGTTTATTCCCCCTTGAATTTGTTCTGTTTTTGTTCTTTTTATCAATAAATTTTGGGTGACATAGAATCATCCGTTAAAACAAATATGAGTGAATAAATTAGGATGCTAATTAAATCAGAGACATAATGATGAAAGGTGCAACAAAAAGTGTCTAAACAGGAGGAAAATAACCAACCAGAGCCTCTTGATCAAAAGCTTTCCTCCATGAAAATAATTGAACACGTCCTTCGCAAAACATCGTTTGCATTTGCATTGAAACATTAGTTTTCTTCATCATCAAGTTTACATTGAAACATTAGTTTCCTTCATCATCAAGTTGAACCTTTTCATTCGTTAAATCTTCTTTAATCAGATCACTGGCTTCTGTATCTGGTATTTCACCATGAACATAACTTACTAGTCTATCATATGTAGTGTCTGAGATATGACCTTTTTCTTTAAATAACTTCAAAATCTCAAGGGATTGCTCCACGTCAGCTTGTTCTTTCAGGTGCTTGATACAATCAACCAAATTCCAGGCGTTAGGTTTCCATCCTGGTCGACTTCCCAACGTTGCTTTCTTTATTGCTTGAACTGCTTTTTCCATAGCATTATCGGTGCGATAAGCAGACGACAAACGGTCCCATGAACTTCCGTCTAATTCCTTGCCATCATCCAAAAGCCTCTTGATATATGCCTCAGCCTTATCCAACATACCCCATTTACAATAAGCAGTGATCATCATATTTGGAATTCTGATGTCGAACATTGTGTTTCCAGACTCCCATTCTTGCAAAATCTTCTCCGCGCCTTCAATGTCATCCAGTTTCACTAATGAGCTTAGCATACATAAGTAACTTGAGTTGAGAGTATTTCTAAGATTTTTACACCTATTCCAAAGTCGATAAACCGCGTCCTTGTTTCCAATTGCAGCATGCATAGTTTGAAGAGATTCATACGCAAGCCTCTTCGATTCATACGGAATCCTACTTGCCTGAGCATTAACTAAATTTTCTGATTTCTTCAGCATTTCCGAGGCCTTTTCGACATTGCCAGCTTTCATATAAGCATCTGCTGCTTTAGAATATGTATACCAATCCACAGTTGCCATGGGATCAGCTTCTATTTGCATCAGTAGCTTCTCCATCCCCTCTATGTCTCTAGAATTTGCATAAGCATTCAACCTAATAGTAAACGTAGCACCGTTGCAGATGTCCTTCTCTTTCATTTCTTGCATCAACCTATCCAATAATTCATATTTACCTTTCTGAGCATATAGCTTTAACATCATATTATAACACACTGTCATGTGCGCAGGACGCAACTCCTTAATTTTCTTCATGATGACCTCTGCTTCCTCCAAAGATTTATGTTCTGCATAACAGCCTAAAAGAGCAGCATATATCTTGAACCCAATTTTAGCTTCAGGGATGCCTTTGAAAAATTTCTCTGCTTGTTCTAGACCGTGAACTTTAGATATCAGGTTGAGCTGTTTAGCAATGTCTCCAGAAGATAAATTATTATTACTGTTATTGCTTTTCCATTCTGATACCTAACACAGTGTTTTGACAATGATATGATCAAAAGTAAATAGTAGATGGAATATATATGATTATTAAAACTAGTGGTCGAAAGATGGAAATGAATAGCAGCCTTAAACAATGCACATTCAAGGACAGTGGTGAAAATTTCCCTTGTTCTTTGACTATTCATTATAGTCATAGAGTCAATTTCGATAAACTTCTCAAAATGTACTTACGGAAAAAGAAAGATAAAATGAATCTTTTGGCACCTTGCTTTAATCACAAGTTGTTTTCACAATTTCCTATACAACACCTTTATAACAAAGTGAAAACAAGGTAGCATTTTTGCAACTAAAGTTGAAAACAGAAAAAGAAATGAAAAAATGAACAAGCCCAATAATTGTAAATTCTTAAACTAAGATTTCTTGTACAAGTTGAAACTGGATCCTTCATCACAATCATTTACAGCCATTGTATTTAACTTACCAAAAAAACATCAACTTGGTATGGACTATGGACAATAAACTAACAAACTAATCACACTAGGATCCACAGAAGTTGGAAAAGAATTCATGATAGCTCATTTCACTTGTTCATAAACATACCTCTGCCCCTTATTATAAGTTACTGTAATTGATGTGTATATCAGAAAAGAATTCAAGATAGCTCATTTCACTTTCACATATATAAGAAAAGCAGATACTCTGTAATTGATGTGTCTATTTGACTATTTTGTACATAATTGTTTCTAAAATTCTCTTTTATACATGAACGTGTTCCATTTTGACTTCTTATCTCTCAAGACACTAGATAAAAAAAATACGCAGACGCTTAGTATTACTTAGAGACACATTTGAATAAACAAATAAACTTAACAAATAAATGTATCAAAGGGTGTGTTTGGATGGATGATTTTGGAGGAAAGAACTTCATTTTCTTTTCTGAATTAAGGAAGCCATAAAATGAACATAAAAATAAATTAAGTGTGGTTGCAATGTTAAATGATCAGATATATTATTATGTTATCATTTCAAATCCTTTTAAAATATCAAATATAGATTTAACCCTCCAAAACCCTCCATCCAAACACACCTAATAATTTGAAAAGGAGCTTTTTATTTCGAGAAAGAGTTAGTTAAACCAACCATACCAACTAACTAAAGACACAAGGATCCAAACAACTTAGAATACAATAGACTAGAGCTTGATTTTCTACTTACTTTTACGACTGAAACAAACCAATTATCCTATGAAACACGGAAGCCTCTAGGACTAGGCCTGTCGCAGTGTCCAACACACGTCGGTGTTCGACACTCCTATGACACTTGTACGACACATGTCGGACAACTAAGACCAATATTCTTAATAAATTTGTTTTTTTCTTTACTTGGACACTCTTGGACTGGTGTTCAACACATGTATAACACTTATACGAGCCATGTTGGACAACTCAGGCAAATGTCTGAAACATTTTTTTTTTCTTTCTCTCTCTTGGTTCCACACACTGTAGAAACAAGAGTAACATCTGTGTTGAGAAATGTTGATCAACTAGAGGGTTATAGAAATTAAAGTTGATTACAATTTTTTTTAGCTTTTTGCATAATAGATGAATAAACAAAGGTTAAATACTATTGTATCTTGTTTTAGAACCTTTTTCAATGAAATAAATTGCTAAGTTAAATTTTTATGTATTTTGATTTTCATTTTAGACTGTCTATAAATAAATTAATATATATGTAGGGGTGTCGGTGTCGACATTATTCATATAAGCAACTTTGATAATGTTTAGGAGAACTTAGGATAACAACTTACGACATGTTCATAAACTGTTTGCAGCTTATTTCCATAAGCTCTTCAGAACGGCTTATAAAAACATCTTATAGCTTATACGAAAACAATTTGACTTTATTTTATCCAAACATGACCTTTGTACATAACCTTCCCAACAAAAGGAACACCAATCCCTAACATCACATCTTCATTCATTATAAGTTGTTTCGTATAAGCTATAAGCTGTTTCATAAGCTATCTTGGAGAACTTAGGGAAATAAGCTTAAAACAACTCATAAATTGTCGTCATAAGTTCTCTCAATCAGTCTCACAAATGTTTATGTTAGTATATAAGCTCAAATAAGTCAACCAAAACAGACTTTACTTCTGATCGAAGGCGTGTCCGGTGTTTTCTCATGTCACTAAATATAAAAAGAATGAAAGTATGAAGGTTATACCTGAAGGGCATGTGAGAAGCGACGATTATTGGAAAGACGAGCGATGATACGTTTGAGAACAGGTTCGGTAACATCACCACCTTGTTCAACCCATTGATTAAGAATAGGAAGCATTGAAGTTTTTGGGTTCCCATTCTTCAATATGCGTCTTTCAAGTTCTGAGAAACCAACTGGGGTTTCTGTTGTTGAATACATTTGAAGAGACCTAGAAACTAAATATGGGTTTATGGTTTTGCATATTTTCGACCTAATTAACATCATTTTTCTTTCTTCAATGCTTTGTTAGTTATCACACTATGTAGCTCACTAGCTTTCAAGAAGAATCATACTGAACCATTTTTGCTTTGACAGGGCCAACAAGAAGCTTGATGGGTTATAGGCCCAAAACATAAGATTTCCATCATATATAAAACTTAGACAAATTCTTTTCCCACCCTTCACACGACTCACGCGCCTTCCAAAACCTCATATTTGTCTTGTTTGGATTATATAATCCAAAAATATTTTTTGTTATTTCAGATCATATAATATGAGTTTGTTCAGAGCACATAATATAGAAAAATTTGCCAATAAATCACATTAATAATTTAAACAACATAATTAAATACAAGCAAGAATGTGGATCACCCCAACAAACATCACGTGGTTCCTCCATGTAAGTCATGATTTTTCATATGTCCTAGACCGAATCAAAATTTCTTGAATATCACGAACAAATCTCACTAAGGAAGCGTCTAACTCGATCAATCTTTTGAACGATACTGACGAAATATAGAGAACACAATTCTTACATCGTCGTAGCTCTAGAGCTTCATATAGATGAACCTAACACATCCATCTAAGTCGATCAACAGACAAAGATACTCAATCACGAACATATGGATGAATCGAACGCGTTCATCTTAGCTTTATGAATCACGTCACTCTCCATAATGTGAATCGTTTAAAAGAAAAATACTAGTCAACATCTAAAAAAAGTACTACTTAATATGATAAAATAATTAAAGTTTGCAATTATTAACATCTTAAAATTTGTAATTAAGATATTTCATAGGATTCTTCCTTTGCCTATAAATAAGCACACATTGCTCTAAAATGTTATCGACAATAAGATATCCATTTTGTTTTTCTTTGCAAACCAGTCATCGTTATAATGGAAAATAGGTTGGTGGTGCTCTTGAAGCTTGTGGTGTTTTTTTTCTTCCTATCGGAGTTGTTTTAGTTGACAATGTACAAGTTTAAAACCTTGTTGCGAAGAAGGAGAAATATGCAACCCACGTGTATGTCATAGGCCTCCATGTCCTCCATCAATTGATACAAACCCTAAAACTTTGCTTATGTTCTATTATTTTTACGCCAATCAGTATGTATCGAAAAGTTCGTATCATATCTATCTAATACTTGTATTAATAAAATTGATGAATAAATATTATCTCACAAAATTGTATTCATCTTTTTTTTTTTTTTGAGGGAAAAATTGTATTCATCTTAGGATGTGCTTAATTCTAAAATATCTCTTGTCACACTTCTTCCTTGTAATGATCATTGATGGACAATAGTTAGTTTGTATGACCCACGCTTTGACTCCAATTTTGGTGATTTTGTCCTGGCCTAAGTTTAACATCCCGTTTTTCGTGGACGGTAAATTATTAATTAGTTCACGAGTTAAGTCTATTTTATAAATAGAGAGATGATTGTTAGCAATAATCACTTTTTTGGTGATGTAGAATGTAAATATTAAGTTTAACAAGTTGGAGTCAAGATAATTTGATGTCCAGTTTTATGTGGGCATATATTTTTTCTGTAATAGTAAAGATAAACATGTAATAAAATCAGGGAACTTGTCTCACAAGTAACATGTAAACAAAATGTAACAAAAATTATAAAAGCCAACAATAATTATAAGAACATATGGACATGCAGTGGAATGCATCTTCAGGCATTGATTAGTCTATGTCTGGACTTGGCCCCGAAGGTGGAACAAAGCCTTTTGGAAGCATCATTGCAAGAGTCTCAAGTTTCACTTTCGAGTCACAAAATTTCCTTCCAAATATCAACGAAGATTGTACAAGAAAAACCATGAACACAAATATTAAGAAGCATATCAATTTTTTCATCTCGTACCAATAATAATATGCCTTTTAATTATTTTTCCAATTACTTTAATTTTTTGCAATGCCAAGTGAATTGCTTATATAATGAAGCTTTGTGAACTGGGATTTCATATTTTGCCGGCACATGTTCCATTGGCAGTTCTCACATGTTCACAGATCAATGCACTTGTAAAAAATTTAGTCTTGCCGGCTTTGTCGTGTGTGATATGATTTAGAATATCATTGACATAATTATAGTGATTTGTTTGCTTGATTAATTAATAACAAATACGTTGTAATTCATAACCATCTTCCATATGCTTAATTAATTGAAAACTAGTACTAGATTGCATGGTTTTTCATTGTAATAAAAAAAACATGGTTTTTCACACCCGTGAACATAGTACTAGATTCATAACTTCCATCCGTGAGTTATCAGAGAAACCACATAATATATGTAGAGACCTAAATTTCTCACTTATTCACTTTAAAAAGATGAATTCTTATCTACTAAGCTATTTGACTAAAAAAAAATGTAATTGGTTGCATTTAATATTATTTTTTCAATTAATAATAAAGCTATTGATTTAATATTTGTCGAAACAATATTAACTTTATATACGAATCTTTCTGCACAAACTTATATATATGATTTTATTATTTCTAATTTAAAAAATTGTAAAATATTAGACTTTTTTATTAAGTAATTTTTTTATGTTTTCGGAGGCTTGAGGTGGTTGCCTTGGTGGCCAAAACTGTGTTGATGCTGAACTTATTATACTCTAAATGTGATGGATACCTCCCTTCCATCTTAACACTATTTGTCTCTATTAACTCTCCAATTACACTCATTGTTTCTATAATTTATTTGTGTCGATAACCACTAAAGTTTATAAGTTAACAAAATCTATTGTTTATGTTTTTATCTTCAATGCACACCAAATTAAAATGCAACAGATAAATCGAAAAGCATAAAAAGAAGCTAGAATTTCAGGACTTCATGCAATCACTCAACACCGTAAATAAGAGCATGACTCGTGTGAGAAACTGAGACACATTTAACATAAACTAAAAATAAATAAATAAATAAAAAGGAAATTTTACTTTTATAGTGAATTGATTAAGATCCCAGGAAGATTTTGACGAGTTTTATCAGCTACAAGATACTTAGAAGTTAGATCCATATGGGACGAGTAAAATAACGGTGCGTTGACTTTCCGTAGAAAATTGGCAGTACTAAACTTCCAAAATCTCACTGCATTTAGTTACATTATCCCATTTAATTTGCAACTAATTCAGAGGTATACCGGCTCATAGGGTTGAAAAATAGGTTCTGAATGCCAAAGTGGCAACAACTTATTAATGAGAACTCCAATACATCAAAATGTCTCATACTATTTGTAGCATTTAACTACTAATTAACAATAATTAAGAAAATATGATAAATAAAAGATATAAATATAATTCAAAAACGTTTAGATGCGATAATGAGAGTCTCTTCTAACTTAACAAATATTCTGGGTTCGAATTCAGCCTTGGACATTCAACGCCTTAAAACTCTTACGGAGAGTTTGTCGTCCATTTGAATCCCACAAGGCACGATGGATTAATCTCCGCTATTGCGCGCGGAGGGTATCTGGTTTACGCTGAAAAAAATATATGCATAATTTTATGCGATTAAAGTTACATTAAAAATTAAGCCTATGTTTAGTAAGTGTGTTAGAATCACAGCGACCCACCATAATTTTCCAAAAGCTACACTTTATAGCTTCTTTAAAATCACTGAATCATCGTGATTCTGACATATCTACCATGATATCAAACATACACTAACAATGACGATTTTTTTTGTTGGTAAATGGACAAATATTCAAAAAAAATTGTCGCATTACGTTAAGGTAACACTACTGAGCTCACTGATACAAATCTGCGAAATAGAGAGGAGGACAGCTCACACTATTTTTTTTTTATGGTAAAAAGACAAAATGACAATAATTATTAATAATATTAAAAATTCACATAAGATTGTGTATAAATCCCGACCACCACGTCCGACCTATATATTTTGATATTTTATCAATTAAGTTAGGACATGTGGGCGAATAGCTCACACATTCTGTAAGTTAGGACATGTGGGCGAATAGCTCACACATTCTGTTTTATTGATGAATGATTATTCGAATATGATGAATATGGAGTGCCTGACAATTAATTATTGATATTTGTTATAAAAGATAGGCTTAAACGCACTTTTAGCCCCCTAACTTTGCACTAGTTGCGATTTTAGCCCCCTATTAAAAAAATGGGAAATGTTAACTTGTGCCCTTAAGGCATAAGTTTAGAAGCTAAATAAAAAAAATAATGTATTGGAATGCGTGCATTATATTTAATCTTTAATATTTTAATGAATTGAATGCACAAAATTTAAGGGAATATTTCTTTTATTGGATTTCTTATCATATGCCCTAAGGGCACAAGTTAACACTACCCTAAAAAAAATCATGTTTCAGTTTTTCTTTATGTTGCAACTTTCAATTTTCATCATTTCCGACGGTAGAAGATAGAGAAACCAGTTTCAAGACTTATTCTGTGTCATAAATCTAAAACTTGCTCAACAAAACACCCCACTTATTTTTAATGTCTTGAATGGTTGATTTTGAACGATTGAAAGTTGCAACAGAATGGAAACTTATGGGGCTAGAATGTGGTTTTTTTTTAATAGAAGATCAAAATCGCAAAGTTAGGGTCAAACGTGTGCTTAAGCAAAAAAAAAAAAAAAATATATGACCACAAAACTGAGTATTTTGTCTTTCACTGCAGCCGTTTTACTTTTAAAGCATCATCTGAGTCTATTCTTAATTGGATTCTATTAGTATTATTGTATTAAATAGTTCAGAAATGAAATCAAGTTTAATTACCTACACATAGATTCAAGTTCCCATTCTACCATAAAACCATCTGCCTATTAAGGCTGTGTTTGGTAACACAAATAAGCTAGCTTATAGCTTGTTGGACTAGCTTATAAGCTTGTTTATGTAGAATGAGACGTGTTTGGTAAAAAGCTTTTCTCGTTAGCTTGTAGCGTTTTTTGAAAAGCTAATTCAAGTAGCTTTTTAGTTTATAGCTTTTAGCTTTTTATATTTTCTTCCAATTTTAACCTTTTAATTATTTTTTTATATTAAAAGAACTACCCACTTTCTATGCTCACGTTCTATTTTAAACTACCCACTTGACATAGTTTTTTAATTTTTCTTGTTAATTTTTTTTTAATCCTTGCTCTTAATTTATATAATGAATAATTTTATATAAAATTTACAATAAATAGTGAAGCAAGTTTAGTTAAATAAAATTTATAAAAAGAAAGTTATGTTAAATAAAAAATGTCAATTGAATTCATAAATACATTTATCATTTGGGATATGAAAATATTTTGAAATAAATTTAAACATTTAAAAATAAATACATTAAGTAATAAAAATTGTATAAATGATTTATAAAAAAAACATGTCCTTTTACGTCATTTTATATTTATCAGTCACTTCAACAACTAATTTTACCAAACACGTTTTATGTTAATAAGCTAACTTTTCAGCTATAAGCTATCAGCTATCAGTCATCAGCTATAAGTTAGCTTTTCAGCTATCAGCTAGCTTATCAGCTATCAGCTAGCTTATAGCTTCTTTTTACCAAACACAGCCTACGATAGATTTTGCCTACGAAATGCTAGAATAGGTATGTGTCAGCTTTTCATAAAGCCTTGAAACTGTCCGGTACGTGTGCAGCGGAAATCATGGATGCAATAGTAAATAAAAGCTTGCCACGACATTCGCGGGATACACACGACAGTTTGTGTCGTGCATTTCATCATTTCCCATTAAAATTTGAACTTTCATCCGAATAAGTCGTTTAATGCAGAATTGGAATAAGTGTCAAATTTAAGAACAAAACATCAAGCGCCTAAACAACAAACAAGACTAAGTTATGAGAAGATACATAACTCGTCATTGTACAGGTTTCAGAGTTGATCCTAGGATTTAACGATTATGTAAAAAAATCTCCTGTAGAAATCATGCTTGTGCATAACAATAATTAACTACATAACTGGAAAATAAATAAAGCAGAAATAAGAAGTGAGAGCAAGAATGCAACTCTAGAACGATATTTGATATTCCTTTAGCATGTACACATCATATGTCATAAGAACGTGTATACACAATGTTAAATATGGAGACTGTCTGCGAGGTTATATAACTCGTCTTTTTCAACCTACATCTACCTAAAGAGCTACACATAGTTATTAAGAATGCAAAGCCAATATATGTACTTGGATATACAGCAGTCAACAAACTCTACGCAACATTCGCACAACTCTTACTTGCCACATGCTCATCATCAGCACGATAGAACTGCAACATTTTGATTGGCTCCACATTTTCCTGTAAGCAAAGCCATCACAATATATGTTAGAGCATTAAACACTTGCCATTATCTGTGGTTAGGTGAAAATCAATGAAGTGTAAATGACCTCAGCTATCTCTTCAGAGTCCGAAGGGAAGTGAAACCCAATTGAGCAATTCTGCAAATCCTCAGAACTCTTGATCCATTCTTTGCGTTGTAGAATTATCTTTAATTTCAGTCGGAACATCTGCACAAAGATTTTTTTTTTTGGTCCATTGCACAAAGATTATTAATTTCAAATAAACTATTTTTAAACACAAGACAATATTCACCTAAAATTAAGATATCAATGCTGAAAGAAATCCAAAAGGGAAAGGAGATTTTATATTATGAAGGATTAGGAAAGGATTGTCGATGCAATGAACAAACCTGGGACAGAGAACACAATTTTGGTTGCTCCAACCCATCTGCAATGATAAGACCGGCACCTTGACACTCTGGACAGAAAACATGTTTTATATCCCTGTCTTCTTTACCAGAACCTGTGACAATCTTTTTCTTCCCTTTTTGGCGAGCGTTTTGATTAACTAAACGATCTGTGATCATTTCATATTCGCACAAGAGTATCCAGTGTATGACACAGGCAGTATGAAACACATGAAACGCCTGCATATAAACGCAGATATAACTTCTGTTTTGATAAATGAAAAGGAGAAATGTTAGAGACACAAGTTAAGGAACTAAAGACAGATATGTTTTCTTGGAAATTGTGTATTCAATGTTTTTCAAATTCAAACATTTATCTTTTCAATACAATTTTTTTCTTGTTGATTCGATTTTTAGTTCCTTAACTTGTGCCTAGCATGACCCAATGAAAAATGAATGTAACTATTTTCCAAAGTTTTGAATACATGTATTGTATTGTGAATAAAATGCAGTTTCAACTTTCAATATCATAAGTTTTTACACATGCTTGCTTTATTACTAACAAATATATATAGCAAAACAAGATCAGAGCATTAATGAAATGATTTTACCCCAGTTGGATTCCGACTGCAGCAAACTACTCTTCCAGTCTTCAAATTCAGAAACGTTGCTACATCTTTGCCAGGAATCATGTTTTGTTGACAGATGTTGCATACTTTCTCTGCTGCTAAGCGCTCTCGCCGTCTGATTGCCTTCCTGATAGCCCGGTTTGAAACAAAGTTAGTTTGAAGAAGCTGACTGTTGGATTGATCAAGCGTCAATGTTGAGGGGCCATTCCTCAAAGGTGGAGACTCTTCTGAAGCATACTGCCTACGGATTTCATCAACATCTTCCACATCGGACGATGGTTCTTTTCTCTTCCGACCACTTTCTCTCTCATCTTCCAGTTCTAGCATAGAGGAGGATGGGAGTAATGACTTAGCATCCTCAACCTCAAGCACTTTGTCCCGACCCAAATCATAACTATAAGGGAAAACTACAACCGCAAAATCATGCTCTTGAACCTCAGCGTCATCTTGTTGATTATTCTCTTTTCCTAACCATTCACACCATATACTTCTAATTTCATTCCCTAAAGAGCCATCCTTCTCAGCAAACCTAGCAGAAATCTTCCCCAAGCCAATTTTCCTAAATTTCACATCAATAGCTTCACTTGCAATCTTCAAACATGGAATTACCAACATAGAACCATCAGCTTGTGTATCATCCCTCGCAATTGGTTGAGCATCTGACTGAGCCTCTTCATTAAAAGCCACAATGGCACGACAATTGTCGTTGCCACTTTCAATTAGCTTCAACAATCTATTTCGGTTACCATTTACAGTTTCCGGTTCTTTATCACCCTCGGATGAATTATCAAAGAATATAAGACCATCACTAAAAGGCCACGGATTCGGCTTCATCAAAGTACGTCTAGCATAATCTAATCTAGACCTATGAAGCTTACCCTTCAAATGATCATACACAACACTATCACTATAACATCGAGCAAGACACAAAACACAGAAATATATAAACTTTTTCCCATTTTCACGTAACTCGATGTAAGGATGCCCTTGAGCTCTAATGTGTCTCAGTATAATCCTCGCACCTTTCTCTCTCAGATTATTCGAAGAACCAACATTCGAACAAGACCCCAATTCCAACTTCCCACCCATTTCAAATTTTTCCACCGAAAATACAGAATTTGAAATTCAACAGCCAACAAGAACACAAATTCAACAAAAAAAATTTCTGAAATTCCAAAAGCAATAATATCCTAAACCTAATTCAAGATCAATATTTTAAACCCTAGAATCATACCATACCAGTAAATTTCTCAAATTCAACAATATTTTACCATCAATATTCAAAGATTGGATAAACAAGTTCATACTAACAGAAAATATTTGACAAATGCAATAAATCACGAGTAACAAGTCAACAAACCCTAATTTTTGTTTCTTCCAATTTCGAGCAAAAAGGGGGATAATTAAACAATTGAAAAGCGAAATTTGAAGAAGAAACCTTAAAACGTAGCAGTGAAACTAGGTTTACTTTGCGTAATCGGTATAAAATTTTTGTGTATTCGAGGAGAACGAACGAAACGGAAAAAAGCGGAGAGAATGATGGAGAGGATTTGAAACGAGCGCAAATCTTCCATTGACATCTCCATGTGTCGCCGGTGAGGAAGAAAATGCGCTAGGGTTAGGGTTTGTTGTGCGAGAAAACGAGAGAAAGTGAAGGAAAATGAAGAGGGAAAATTGGAAGATGAAAAGAGAGAAAAGAAAAATGGTTAGGAGAGAAATTTGAGGGTGATTTTCGAATTCTGAATATTTTTAGTTGATGGAATTTTTTTATATGGGAAATGGTTTTGCAATGATGAAAGTGTGAGGAGTATGGGAATTAATTGATGGCCCTTGATTATTTATTATCAACGGTGGTTGGAGTGGAGATGAAGTTAATGCATTTTAGGATAAGGAAAGGTTAGGAGTAGATTCGAATTTTTGTGTAGATATTCTTCTTGCGTTTACCTTTGCTTTAGTTGATTAATTAAAGCGTTCCAACCCTATAATTTATTATTTTAATTGATTATAATTCTCCTTATTGTGTGAGTAAATGGGGTATCCGAGGTTCGAACTACAATCATGTATATCCTAATGTATTATTCCTGCCAACTGAATTATGTTCATGGAGACAACAAGGGTCAATTTTATTACACAAAAGAAATTATAATAGTCATTGAAAACCTTCTTACATTAATATTAGGAGTGTCCGTGAGTTAAGTCATTTTTTAAAATAAAAAAAAGTAGTAAATGCACCAAAAAAACCCTAAAAATATGAGTTGGATTTGATAATTAGGTGGGTATTGTTTTAAAAAATGAAAAACCTGTAAAAAATAGTGGATTTCAGATAAATCAGACACAAATCTAAATAACTCATTTATCCAATAATTCTAACGTTTTTGTTTATGTCGATGATATAGTTCTTATTAGAGATGATGTGACAGAAATGGAAAGACCAAAGAGAAACCTCGCAGCAGAGTTTGAAATCAAAGATTTGAGATCTCTAAAGTACTTCCTTAGCATGGAAGTAGCTAGACCAAAGAAAGAAATAACAGTGTCTTGAAGAGATAAACATGCATGGATGAATGTAGACCATTTGATATTCACATGGACCCAAATGCAAAACATTGAGAAATTGATTTACTTGACACATACACGGCTTAACACTGCTTTCATCGTTAGTGTTGTTAGTCAATTTATGCACGCCCCTTAAGAAGAACACCTTGACGCCGTCAGTAGAATTTTGATATATTTGAAGGTTACCTCCAAAAAAGACATGTTCTTTGGAAGAAGAAAAAAACAGTGATAAAAATGTGGCTATTTAAACAGATGTTGATTGGGCATGACCTGTTATAGATAGAAAGTTGACCTCTGGTTATTGTACCTACGTGTGGGGAAATTTGTTAACATGGAGAAGTAAGAAGCAATGTGTAGTTGCTAGAAGTAGTGTAGATGTTGAGTTTAGAGCAATGGTCCAAGGAGATTTTAAGGGTCTTTGGATTCATTGAGTTCTAAAGGAACTAAAGATGACAGTAAAACTTCAATTGGAAATATATTGTGACAACAAGGCCAAAATAAATATAGCCCATAATCTAGTTCAATGACAAGTCTTAATTTAGTGTGTTTTTAGCATTTGAATTCAATAATATTTATGAAACTTTCGTCTTTCTTTAGAGTTGTTTTACTACAAAATATTAATTTTCATTTTCATAACCAGATAATGAAAAAAGTAGAAAACTTTAATCATATCTCAAATATCAAACGAAGAACCGAGTGGTGAATTTTAATATTGGATCAAATGAGATTAGACAAGATAAATAAAACATGAGAATAGTTTTGTGAGTCTTAGGATAATAAGGTGTCACTTAAAGGGTCTCAATGATAATCAACCATGAGAATATGTTTGATTATTATTGAGATACATTTATGAATTCTAAAAGGAAACATAAAATATCAAAGAACACCTTGTTCTTAGAATTGAATTTAGCATAAAATAGAGAAATATGTAAGAAATCTTTAGAATTTAGCATTATGATGAAAACAACAATCTCATGACGCTTTATTAATCTGAATTTCAAACCAAACAAACATTACTCTCAAAATATTATTCATTTTCAGCTAATCAAAACTGAGAATTAGATCGGCAATCACATAAAACTCCATGTGGATCAAGGCTCTTTTTACTACTCGATAGAACTATACACTTGTTTTGGTTCATCATAGTGTTTTGTTGGTTCAAGGATATGCTTTTGTGTTGGCCGTTAGGTTCATTCACCGAATTTTTAGGTTTAGATTTGGGTTTGTATGGACTCCTTTATGGTTTTGTGCTCACGAACATTCTCACACTGAACTTTTTCGCATTCTGGTTTCGCACTCCCACGTGGGTTCACTAGATTATACTTCTTATAGGTGTGAGTTTGCCTCAATTTTTTTATTATCTATTAGAGTTGATTTTAGACCACTTTTGATGTAGTTTGACTATTTATAATACATGTTAGACTAATTCGTACATTTTTTGTGTGGGGTTGATTAGTCTGGTTTATGCTCTCCTAATCTTTTATAATCTCTAACTATTTTTATTTATCAAAGGTGTTGCTGAAGGTTCACCATATATACCTTATTTGCCTTAAAAAAAAAGGGTCCCGCAAACAAGAGCATGACATGTCAGCACATTTGTGAGACCCTTTTAGAATTGATTCTTAAATGTTTGGTTAGTGTCGAGTAGAATTAATTCTGCTTTCATAATTAATTATACTTTAAACTAGAATCTGTAGCTTTTGATTGTAGAGTTGATTTTCATTCACAAATTTATAGTTCAAATCACTTTTACATGAATGTATCCAAACACAAATAACTTTTTAGAATCATTTTTGACTAACATCAATTATATAGAATCAATTCTATCAAAATCAATTCTCCACCCAATCAAACACACGCTAAGTTGTTCCATTTTTTATCATTTTTTTTTTTATAATATTAAACTGAATCCTGATTTTTTTTTATATCAGAAATAAGAAATAAAAATATAAGGTATATCACTTGAAACATGTGATTTTGTTTAAGAATAAAGTCAAGCAAAGGCTCTTATTATTCAAAAAAACAAAAAAGCAAAGGCTCTTATTGGAAAGAAAAAAAGGAAAGGTCAAGCAATGGCGTGAATGGCAACTAACACATCCCTTTCCCGAAGCTGAAAGGTATCTTCTTGACCAATTTTGAGTAAACCAAACTCTTATCCACGTTCTGTTTTTCATGATAACACACACCTACTGATATAACATTCACAGACTCCAAGTTATTTTAAGATATTATATTTACCCATAACAAATTTGTTAAGAAATAGCTTTTGTTGCTGCCCAGGATCGAACTGGAGACCTTTAGTGTGTAAGACTAACGTGATAACCACTACACCACAACAACTTGGTTGTTAAGGTTTTAACTACATATTAAACAACACTCTCATTAACTTCTACAATAATCACGATGCGTACAATGAGAACTTGATTAAAGTATATAATAACAATATTTTTTTTTACAAAAATAGTTTTGAAATACAATATTTACATCTTTGTACAAGTTTTAAAAAATATCATAGGTTTTGTAATTCCAAATTTTGGTCTCATATTTACATATTTTTGATCTTTTCATCCCCCTATTTTCAAAACACATTTTTTAGTCCTCTATTATGAAAAACAAATTTTTTAGTCCCCCTCCAATTTAAATTATGTGCCATTAATTTGGCATTAGTGAGTTGAAATAAATATTTACCATGTCATTATTTTGGTTATTAACTTTTTTTTTTATTTTTCTTTAAAAATACTTTTTCATTCATTTCATTGATATATTAAAAAATAATAATAATTCCTTCATCATCTACACTTGCCATCATCATGACTTCAACAAATTGTAGCGTCACTAGTTGCTGTTATTTGTGTGATAGTTTTTTTAATTTTTTTTTATCTAGTCTAGCACACAATTCAAAGATTTCCTTAACCCTTCCGATAAGATGGGGAGAGTGGCACTTGTGATGTTAAGCCTAGTTGATATCATTAAAAAATTATTAATAAAAAAATTGTTTAAATTTAGATAGTTTAAATTTTCCAATTGCTTATGAAAAATATGATTGTATCATGAGCACTTACTTTCTTATCTTTCAAACTGGACTTAATTTGGTAAACAAAAGCACTGAATTAGGGAAATATAGAATGCATATGAATATAATGGTTGCCATTTTTTTCTTCTTTTGACATTGTAGGAAAATCAATGTTCTGATGCAGTGAGAATTTAGCCAAGGTACTTGAATAACACTCGGAAGACATTCTGGAAATTTAGACGCTATAAGGGTGAAGACATGTAATACTCTTGATTGTAGGTGTTATACTTATATTTATGTGACTTTTCATTTTAGTGTAAACTCTTTCCTAATGTAGAGGTTGTGAACCTATTTTGATCACACTACTCTATAATTTAATTTGGCGCGACATTACATGTAGTTCTATGTTTATCGTTTGATTATTACTCTGAAATTTTGGTATGTGGTTATCTTTTGAATTCTAGTTGACACACGAAACTGACTTTTGTGGTGTGTAGCTGTAAACTCTGAATTTTTGCTGTAAAAAATTCATACTTCTTAAGTCGGGTGAAGTGTAGCCGTCTTAAAACACTTTGTTTTAGGTCGGGTTGATATGCCAATAGAGTTTCTGAATATGACGTCTGCTTAAGTCGGGTGAGAGATAACCGACCTAAAAGGATTGTGTTAAGTCGGTTCAAAAATCCGTCTTAACAAGCCAAAAGTTCTTACCACAGGAGTTGTTAGGTCGGACACGCAACCGACTTAAAAAGCCCTTTTTAACCGACTTAAAAAGGGTTTTTGTACTGGTGTCATCAGCGGTAAACCCAAATTCATAATGTCGCTAGAAATATTAAATTTAACATTTTTGCCAAATAGAATTCTAAAATGGCTGCATCAAATAATAGTCAACTCAATAGAATGAGATTTCAAATCGCTTTCAAGCTGAACAATAACCAAACAACACCATTCAAATCTATCACTAATTTTACCATCGTTTTCAAAATCAAACATTTCAAACACTTGTAAAATTATCATTTCATAAAATAAGCCAAAAAATGCAACGGAAAAAGAGAAAATGAACTCAAAATCAGTACGGTGAAGATTAAAGAGATGATGAAAGCATGGCTTCGTCATCAAGTTAAGAGAAAACGATGAAGGTATTCTCAACAAACAAGCTTATTTTGTCGTTGTTGTTGATGACGAGTTTATCATTTTTGGGGGGAAGTGAAGAGAAAGATGATGTGCAACGGAGAAAAACATCAAAGCCTTAAAAAGGCAATTGAATGGTGGGTGTTCATGAAGACGGTGGATATTGATGATGATGATCAAGATTCTGGATGTTTACCGTGATGATGGATGCCGATGAACTTAACAATTTTTTAATTGATTTTTTATGTTTTAATATATTAATGAAATGAATAAAAAACTTAATAACCAAAATAATGACATGGAAAATATTTATTCCAACTCACTAATGTGAGATCAACCAACAAATGCATTCTAACCAGCACAAGAATAATGAAATTGGGCCTAACTCATCCTTAAAAATCGGTTCATAAGGTGATGATTGCCTCCTATATATAAACTCATATCAAGAGTCTTATCTATCCGATGTGGGACATGGGTTTTTCCCAATACACCCTCGTCGCGCCCAACACTCTTTGGGCTTTGGTGCGTGAATCGGCCGTCACACCCAACAGGACTCTTTGGGCCTAGTACGTGAATCAGTAGGTGGCCCTTGAAATCGACAGACTCTGATACCATAATGAAATTTGGGGGCCTAACTCATCCTTAAAAACCGGTTCATTAGGTGAGAATTGCCTCCTCTATATAAATTCCTATCAAGAGTCTTATCTATTCGATGTGCGACATGAGTTTTTCCCAATACACTCTTTGTAAGAATTGTCTCCTCTATATAAACTCCTATCAAGACTCTTGATAGAAGTTTATATAGAGGAGGCAATCCTCACCTTATGAACCAGTTTTTAAGGATGAGTTAGACCCCCAATTTCATTATGGTATCAGAGCCTGTCGAATTCAAGAGCCACCTACCGATTCACACACCAAGCCCAAAGAGCGCTGCTGGGCCTGACGGCCGATTCACACACCAAAGCCCAAAGAGTGTTGAGCGTGACAGAGGTGTATTTAGAAAAACCCATGTACCACATCGGATAGATAAGACTCTTGATAGGAGTTTATATAGAGAAGACAATCATCACCTTATAAATCAATTTTTAAGGATGAGTTAAACCCCCAATTTCATTAGAAGTGTCATGGATGGAAGAACATAAAATGTTGTAAGGATTCATAAAAGTTTTAGAAGAGCCTCCAACTGACCAAATTGAATGAAACGGCCAAATAACAGAAAATGTGAGCTTCTTCAAAACAGAAAATATGATAATCATAAGTAGAAAACAATCGTTTTAGGTTAATGCCAACCAACTCAACTCCCTCTTCCATTGGTTTACCTTTACGATCAAGAAAAATGAATTGCTACGCTCCCAATATCACTTCCAAGCAGGTATAACAAATTACCACAGTTTCTATCAAAACTCTTAATTAATTACCTTATTATCATAATTGCATATTCCATAATAACCTACACTTAAAGAAGCAGCATAAATTATTGAAAGTTACTGTATTTACAGAAGCAGTATAAATTATTGAAAGTTACTGTATTTACTGGTCCATCATTATATATAATGAATACATTGCACAATGTAAAAACAAAATAAGACAATTATTAGCCAATAACGTATATATGTCCCTCTCAAAAAAATAATATTAAATGTCAATATTCATTCGCAGATCTGCTCACCTAGCTACAAGTATCTAGCAAATTGAAGAATAAAATAGTGGACCGTATTAGTTTGTCAAAAATAAAATGCTATCATCTATTATTTTTTGTTTATTGAGGAATTGTATCATATAAAATTGAATTATAAAAATAATTAATGCCTAATTGACTTTTTTAAAAAACCTGCATGTTTTATTATCGTCATTGATTGGCTAATTTGGCTCTTGTCTAGTAATTACATTCAACAAAACCAATAATGCACTTTTGTCAAAAAAAAAAAACAATAATGCACTATTAATTAAATCTAAAATTTTATTTAATTTAAAACAAACTAATCACAACCACATGTCCACACCGTTCAAATAAGAAACATACAATCTAATCCTTCCCCTCATGATCACACTGCATCCCCCCTCCCTCACCAAACTGCAGTATTACCCGCAATTATTAACCGACAGCAATAGCGTTGTCAAATGATCAGTGACCGTCCAATCAATACTGAATAGTTCCGTATTGGACGGTCACAAATCTCAAGATTGCTTGATTGCATGTAATCGATGACTGCATGCAATCTCAATTTTGATTTCATCTCATCGTTATAAGGTTCATTTTCCAACATTGTTGAAACGGCATGTGGTTGCCAAACCAACATTGTTTTATGAAAGCATGATAGCCTCATTTTCCTTTTCGTTAATTCGACCGTTTCCGTTTCTTCAACAACTATAACGGGTTAACGGTAGCAAAGAAAAGAAAAACAAAGACTCATAATTTTATTCTGGTAATAAGAACAAAACCATTTCTATTGCATATGCATTCTGTTCTGCCTAACGACACACACAAACACATGCAGATTTAACGCCTCAACCGCCATTGGGACCCAACACAGTGGCACCTTCCCTAAATATACTCCTAACTAAAGGGCAATAACGTCCAAATAGATATTTGTTGGGGGTGGACCCCTTGCATTGGAATGTACTATAAGAAACACCAAAATTCTTTAACGGTCTCATAATCCAAACTTGGAGAAAATAAAACCACCTTTGCCACCAACAAACAAAGTGTCGGCTACACCAGTTTTCTTCTTCATCTTCTTCTTCCCGGTCTCCAAATTCGCCGGAGCTGACAATTGCGGCGGTGCATTAAGCATTTCTTCAATCAGAATGAAGCACCAACCTGTCTCCGCCTTGTTTCTTTTGAACCTTTGCTTCATACTTGTACAGGGAAAGTCTCAGCTCAGTGCTCACCTCGACACACATTGGTACCCGGGCACAGCCACCTGGTACGGTGAGGCCGAGGGTGATGGTAGCACAGGTAAATTCTAAAGAATAACAGCGTTTCTAGCTAGAGTCATATGAATTTGAATATTATTAATTGTAGTTTGTTTTCTTAAAAAAAATTAGTTGTAGTTTGTTAATCTCCATGCACGGACACTCTTGATGGAAAATGTGTTTGGTTTCCAACATGTGTTGTGTGCTCGACGCTGATACATATGGCTGCATTTAATAAATTTATATTTCTAAATGTATTACTATTATCACAACATGTTAGTATCACGTTTGATATTTGTGTGTCGGTCTCCGTCTATGAAGGACGGACAAAATCACCGAACACGACACGGTAATATTATGAAAAAAATGATATAATTTAGTATAATTATAGGTGTTTTGCCGTTGTTGGTATCAGACGACGCGTATACGACACTGAGACACACCTAATTCGAGGAATGTCCGTGTTTCATAGGTTTCCGTATAATGTTTCATTGTTGCTAATTTGTTTTATGATGATTTGTGGTTTGTTAAGGGGGAGCTTGTGGGTACGGTAGTTTGGTGGATGTGAAGCCGTTAAGGGCAAGAGTAGGGGCTGTGGGCCCAGTGCTGTATAAGAAGGGAGAAGGGTGTGGAGCATGTTATAAGGTGAAGTGTTTAGACCATACTATATGCTCAAAACGGGCAGTGACGGTTATAATAACTGATGAGTGCCCCGGCTGCCCCTCTGACCGAACACATTTCGACCTCAGTGGTGCTGCTTTTGGTCACATGGCTGTTCATGGTGAACATGGTCAACTTAGGAATAGAGGTGAAATTCCAGTTCTTTACAGAAGGTATTACATTCTCATATATATAATATCTTACTCTCTTTTTTTTTTTGGATTAGATGGATTAAATATATTTATGAAAAAAACATGGTAAAGGCTTAAAGATACTCATAATAATTATATCTTCACACGTGAAGGGAATAATTTTTTACTGATCTAAACCATTAGTGTTCTTTATGATTGTATTTTTGCAGAACAACGTGCGTATATGCTGGAAAAAATCTTGCATTTCAAGTTAATGAAGGCTCCACACCATATTGGTTGTCACTTCTAGTGGAGTTTGAGAATGGAGATGGGGACATAAGCTCCATGCATATACAAGAAGTATGCACCTTTCTTTTCTTGTTGATATTAATTATTTACATAGTTTTTAAACCTAAACTCCCAATTTTATCAATAATCAACTGTCTTTGTTAATAAAAAAATATAACCATGCATGTGTCCAGAAAATGAGATGTCACTAAAAGGGTCTTTTGATATGATATATACCAAAGTTATACGATTTTTTATGGCTAAAAGGAATAGAAGTTGCCTAAACGTGCACTAAAGCATCGTGGTACTTTAATTCGTGTCAATTATAGTAACAAGAATGACCATGGCCAGTGTGTACAATTCCAAATGTTGTGGATATGTCACTTGAAATCACGTGCAATGCCACTTTTGAAAGATCCTTTTTTCTATCATATGCTATATCCAGAGTGTTATCCTCATATAACGGTGCCTATTGGTAATCAATATTGCTCTTGGTCGTGTGTTCCTTTTCCTGAATCTTGTGAACTCAAAACCATGTGATATATGGGACCTCTAACAAAAATTATATTCAATTCCTCATTTCTCCATTACAATTATATAATCGAAAACAATGTAAAAAATCTCCACACTTGTATATAAATTTTATTCTATTTTAGTCAAATAATCTTGTGGTTATCTAAGGTTTGAACCCAGACCCAAGAATATTGCAATGTGTAAGTAAATTTTATACAATATATGTTTGTGTGTTATAGATGGTTAAAATGGTATACCAGTGGGGTTTTATGCAAATTTACCAAATAAAACTATGAGACTGAATTTTTAATTGTGATTGGATATTTTGGTGTTTGGCATGCAGGCTGGTTCTAGTGAGTGGCTGCAAATGAATCATCTATGGGGTGCAAATTGGAACATTGTTAGAGGACCTTTGAAAGGACCTTTCACTGTGAAATTAAGCACATCAACGGGGAAAACCATCACTGCTAAAGATGTTATTCCAACTAATTGGTCTCCAAAATCCACTTATACCTCTCGCTTAAATTTCACTCCTTAAACTAATTAAGCTCACTCCCAAAGGGAGTGGTAAGTAAATAATTAATATAAGCACTGTTTACCAAGATACAAAGTTACTCAAGTTCAATAAGGCAAAAATTAGTGGATTTGGACCAATCTATCTTGTTATTTTTTCTCTCTTTATTTTTTTATAGCCGTTGAGTGCACATGGCTATCTAGATAGTGGTATTTATTTTGTATGTCTAGATGGTTGATTTTGGTGTGCAATTATTTGTAATTTGTATCAAGAAGTCATGTTCATGTAGCCCACCTCCAAAGAGGAGAGAGAGCTTGAAGTGTAGTATGAATGAATATATGAAGCAGCATGTATTGTTGAATTTCGGGTATACTGGGTCCATTTGCTCAAATTAAAGAATATATTATTAATTATAGAACCTAAAATATAGTAATTAATGTTTGCATTTACCTTTAAAAATTTATAACGATATTCCTGCGATTTTCACAATAATCTCATGTGATTCCGTAGCTTAGCTACAGTATTGACTGCAAAGCTAAACAAAATAAAATTGAACCGTTGGCATAATTAAATAGGGAGTCATATTAGAACGTGGGTGCAGACAATACATCTAGTGATGAATTTATTGTTGTATGCCTTGAGTTCCCTACGAGTGAGGTACTCTATTGGTATGTGATGTGAGGGACCAAGGGACCAATAAATGTAAAGAAACGAGAGTTTGGCAAATTTGTGTTCTTAACCTTGACCATATCTATCATCAAGGGAGAGGATGTTTGAAAAATTGTGTAAACACTCACTTCAGTTCCAAAAGTGACATGCGGAAGAAATAAAAATATGAATTATTGGTTGGCACCTTTTTTAGTGTACCATTCATGTACACCCTCATGTAGCATGGACATCTTGGTAATCTCTCTCCCTCCCTCCCTCCCTCTCCCTCTCCCTCTCCCTCCCCAAAGGTGTACGCCATCACACCATTTTTAGTGTACCATTCATATACACCCTCACGTAGCATGGACATCTTGGTAATTTCACCTCAAAATCTATCTCTCCCTCCCCAAAAGTGTACGCCAGCTAGGAATGTCAACATATCATCACCATTCAAAAATATTTTAAAGTCTTTGGATTTAAATTCTTATACGTACCTATATGCCGATTGAGTGGTGTTTAGAGGTGTTAGGTGGGTCCAACACAAATTAAGGTTTAAGGCGAATTTAAAACAATGCCTTTTAAGTTGTAAGTAGTTTGTGAAAAAATTCTTATTAGTATTGTTTTATGAAAGTAATATTTATTCAAAATTTCAATTTTTAAACTTTTTTGGATGCAAAATCATTAATTAAATTATTGCAATTGGTTTCGTTTAACAACTCTTTTTCAATCGATAACAAAACAAATCCATTTAATTATTGCTATCCAAAAAGATCTAGTGGCGCAATTTATTGTCTGTTTGCCTTATATTCATGCGTAATTAATCATTGATATATAAACTATTATCCTTAAATTTAAAGCAAAAAAAATAATCTTTTTTGATACATTGTTGATCTTAAATAAGATATTATTAACTTTAATTTTGAAAAACTTTTTTCAATAGGCGTAATAGTTATATGAATTGTTAACATTATTCTATAAACAATATAAGCATTTGAAAAGAATTAAGTCTTTTTATATAATTAAGTATCTTAATTGGTGTGTCATTTTTCACTTGTATTATTTCTTTTAAAAAATTTAGCTTCATCCCTTCAATTATTCTTTTTAGCTTCATAAATAAATATGAGGTATTGAGTAATATATATTGAGTCCTTAGGCAAAAGCTTAGTTCGCCTATAGCTTGGTTTACCCTAAGGGATATGTAAGTGGTTTGAATAAAATTAACCAAATCAAAAGTTCAAGAGAAATGCTAGCTACACATGTTTGAACACACATTTTTTTATTGATTAAAATTCTCATCAATCTCATAAAATTTATGTGACCCACATAATTTGGTAGGACCCATGTGAATTTTAATCAATCAAAAAGAGTCTAGTCCGGCTCCAAACCAAATCTAACGACCTAAACCAATATAGTTTGATTTGGTTTTCGATTTTTTGTAGGTGACATGTAAGGGATTCTTAGTCTTAGACAATTATTGATCAATTTCAAATAATCTTATATTGGATTATGGAGTCTCGACTCAATATGGAACATGAAGCATAAACACAATCATTTTAGGTTAGTTCCAACAACCTGAACTGACTCTACCATTTGCTTTACCTTCACGAATCAAGAAAAATCAATTGCTCACTCCCAATATAACTTCCAAGCAGCCGTAATATATGATCACGCTTTGTATATGTAAATAGATTTGTATATGTAAATAGAGAAATGCTATATCTCCAGAAAAATAACATCAAGAATTCTTCAAGAATAAAGAGCAACCAATCACAATGCATTATTTGCCACAATTCAAGGAGGTGTGGCTGAAAAATAGGAAGTAAACAAATAAATCATGCAATTATAACTTGTCAACTTTTCTTGATGTTATTTTTTTAGATAAATAGCATTTTCCATGTAGATATTATCCAGGATGTAATCATGGATTTTGTACCTAAGGATCGGCGTTCAAACCTTTAATTTCTTACTTATTTAGTGAATTTTTAACCACTAAATTACTTGACACATGAAAATTACCACAGTTTCTATCATCGCTCTTGCTTATTTTATTATCATAATTGCATATTGCATAATAACCTACGCTTACAGAAGCAACATAAAATATTCGGTGACTGTTACTGGACCAGCGTTAATATATGGATATTACACACGCTAAAAACAAATTGAAGGATTTATTTGTGGACCTGTCAAAAGAAAAAAAAGAGAAGAAAAGTTCGATTAGATTGGCTAGATGAATTTTAAAAAATATATGCATGTTTTATTATCGTCATTGATTGGCTAATTTGGCTTTCTTGTCTGATATCATTCAACAAAACCAATAATGCATGCACTAAATCATATCTAATCTTAATATTTAATTAAATTAAAACAAACTATTCAAAATCTCACCAAGCAAATAAGTCAAGAATCAAGATACAATATAATCCTTCCACTCACATCACAATCAGTTTCTGCACACTACAGTTCACTATTATTGAAACGGACGGCAATGGAGTTATGTAGGGTGTTGGGTGATTGCACATAAAAAAAAGAGAACTCTGAAGGGAATTAACTTTTCACCTAGAATATTTTATTATTTAAATATGTTCTAATGTTATTATGTAGGCAAATATCTTTTTAATAATTGTCTCCTAAAAAAAAATATTTATAATAATTATATTAGATTTATTAATAAGGAGTCTAAATAAATTAGTGATCAAATTAAGAAATGAATCTAGTTTAGCTGAATAATTAATTAAACATTTAATTAATCAATATGAGCTCGATATGAGTGAAATGTTATGGTGTCTCATTTTAGAATAATGAGAACCACAATTGGCCATCATATTCTACATAGGATATAATCCGCAATATACCGGACATATCGCATATTGTTTCTTCTCTCAATTTGATGAGTGCTTAATTAGGGCAAAAGGATATCAGGTTGAGAGCAAGAATCACAAGCCAATAAGTGTTAGTCACTTGTTGCTCAAGAAAATGAGATCACGACCAGATACAATGATTTCAGGCATACTGCAACGCCCTAGTTTTATTTAATTATTTTTGGTTGATTTTTAAGCATTTTATATGATTTTATGGTGTGGTGTATTTTATTAAAATGATTATTTTCATTATTTAATAGATTAGGTGAGGAATTAGAGTTATTTTGGAGTTTGGGGGTTTAATTAGAATTATGGTAATTTAAGGGAGTTAAGGAAAAAAGGGAGGTTACTCTTTAAAGTAAAATAGAATATAAAGAAGAAAAAACAGTTTCACGTAAAAAGAAACATAAGCTTTTGGAAGAAAACCTAGAACAAGAGAGAAGAAGCAGGAAGAGAGAAGAACACAACTTTGATTTCAGGAAGATAATCTAAGGTAAGGGTGAGGTTAACTCTCAATGATTATAGTTTATATAATTTTGAGATTGGGTTTAACATGTTTTGTTGTGAATTGAGAATTAGGGTTTAAGATGAATTCTGAATTGTTGTTGTTGAATTGAAGATTGTAGAGAATTAGGTTGAATTGAATGAAGTGGTTGAAACAATGACTAATCGTATGAATTGTGTTTACAGTTGTTGTTCTGATGTCAGAATGTTAAAAGGTCATGTTTTTTCATCAAAATTGAGTTTTGGGATGTTAAATTAGGGGATTGGGGTTGAAAAACACTGTTTTATTTTTTTGAACCTGCGACAATTCGGGCGCCGATTTTTGTCGCGACTGCTGCCTCCAAAACAGTCAGAATTCGGGCCCCGATTTTGGTTTTCCAACGCTGAATTTTGGAAACTTCAAAAATTCGTAACTTGAGTTCCGGGAGTCTGATTTGTACGTCGTTTGAAGCGTTGGAAAGATAACGAGATGAACTACCTTATAATAAGAGTCTCTTGCCCAGAACGTGAGTCATATTATTGTGGAATAACTTAAAATGAAACTGCACAGTAACATCATTTCTCTGTTTCATGTTCTTGTGCCTGTCTCACATGTTTCTGACCTGAATTAGTTTTTGGTATAAACATGAAAAATGTTGAAAAGTGTGATATCTTTCCAGTAGCTTTGGTTTGGCATGAAAATCTGTTGTGGTTAATTTGTTATGATTTTACAAAGATGCATGATGAATTGTTGATGAATCTCGTCGTTAAGAGTCGTTGAGTCGCAATTGACCAAGTTGGGGAGTAAGTCATAATCATTTATGCACATTTGTTGTTGTCGTTGCTGTTGTTGAGTTGTATGCAAATATACACAGTTTGAGTCCATTACATACTCATGCCCTGGAATGTTTATCATTCAACCGTTGAGGGCTTATGCCCTGGAATGCCTCGTCATTCAATTGTTGAGGGTTCATGCCCTGGAATGTTATCATTCAACCGTTGGGGGCTCATGCCCTGGAATGCTAAGTCATTCAAACGCGTAAATGGTACCACATGCATATGCATTGTTGCATTGTCGTTGTTCGTCGTTGTGTCGTTGCATAGTCGTTGTCGTTGGTTGAGTTGCCTTTGTTGTTGTTGTTGTTGTTGTTGTTGATGATTGAGATTGCAAATTGTTGTTACTTGTTGATGAATTATGAAGCATGACTAATGACATGCATGTTGTTGATTGTACTGTTAAATTCAGCTTGATGAATTATATAACTATTTTGTTGTTTGTGAATCTCACCCTTTCTGCTTGAAAATGTTGCTCTTTATATGAGTAACTTGCAGGTAATGAAGACTAGTAGGCGTGTCGGCTCAAGTGTCTTAGGGCTCTGATACGTAACGGGATGGGATATTGATTGCTGCATTTTTCATTCCTTATGTATCAATTTGAAACATGTTGTTAGAGCTTTTATTTATTATTAAATGAATGTTGAAACGATTATTCATGTTGAGGCCTTGTGCCAGATTTATATGATGTGGTCGTATTATTTTAAAAAGATTTTCCGCTGCAATATGTTATTTGCTGATGCTGTTGAATAAATAGTATTTAAAGCTATTTATAAAGTTATGAAAATAAGTGTGACATTCCGTTTATGGTGAAATCTTTGATTTATGTATTATTTAATTATGTTGGGAAAACGGGGTGTTACACATACCATGCAGTTATAAAACTATCTAGCAAACAAGTCAGCGACTTTGCTAGCCATAGAATATGTTGGTAACATACCAATTAGGGAACTTTCGAAAAACAATCCACAACCACTAAAATGTCCATGTATAATTGGAAAGAATGGCTACAATACACCGTTTGGAATCAATAAAGGATGTATCAAACCATATGAAAGGTGTGTCGGATATTTATTGTGTTTTTTTTAACAACGAAAAAAAAATAGATAAAAAATAAAAGTACAAAGAATACTTAACCCATAAGTCGAGATAAGTACAATGGATACTCAACCCATAAAAAAAAAAACCTAACTAAATCACGACAAAATACAAATCAAAGAGTATGAAAATTATTCATAATACATACAAGACCCCCTTACTCTTAGCTAAAAATCACTTTGATCGTTCAACAATCTCCTCTGCCTCCATGGTCTTAGAAGAAAAGATGACCAGTCCCTTGCTTCCCAGATTTTCCAAATGTTGTGTTGGCAAGTGTGACAAGCATTTTCAAATGAAAAAGAATTTGAGGAATTGTGTAACTTTGCCAATAATTATTTCCATTGTTTAACGGTAGCAAAGAAAAAACAAACAAAAACTTGTAATAATTTTGTTTGAATAATAAGAACAAAACAAAACCATTGCATATATGCGTTCTTCTGGCTAACGGACACACACATAAACACATTTGCATTTCGCACATGCAGATTTAACGCCTCAACCGCCAATGGGACCCACCACAGTGGCACACTCCATAAATATACTCAATACATAAGGGTAAAGAAATCAAAATAGATATTTCATTGGATGGACCCCCTTGCATCACGATGCACTATAAATTAACTAAAATACCTTTAACGGTCTCATAACCAAAACCTGAAAAAATAAACCACCACTTCAATCATCAAAGTGTCGGCGACACGTTTAACTGTTTTCTTCTTCTTCTTCTTGTCAACTATTTACGGCGGGACGTTAAGTTTTGTCTTCAATCAGAATGAAGCACCACCGTGTCTCCGCCTTGTTTATTTTAAGCTTATGCTTCATACTTGCTCAAGGACAGTCTAAACATAGTGTACACTTCGACCCACATTGGTACCCGGGAACCGCCACCTGGTACGGCGAGGCTGAAGGAGACGGTAGCAGAGGTAAATTCTAAATAATAACTCGCTGAGACGACTCGATGAATCAAATTTAAGTATAGTACTTATAGTAGAGTATTCTTTTATACGGGAAAAATAAATTTTTATTGATACCAATGATACTAACGACAATTTTACAAATATCATTGAGATTTGAACTTTAGCGCTAAAATGTGAACTATGTCACTCTCACTTTACAAAATCAAGTTTTACACTAGAGTTACGTATGAATTAGAAGAAGTATATTATTTTAAACAACTTGTATATACTACTCACTAACAAGTTTCCAACATTATTAATTGTGTTGTTAGTTAATTTGTTTTACGATGATTTGTGATTTGTTTAGGAGGAGCTTGTGGGTACGGAAGTTTGGTGGATGTGAAGCCGTTAAGGGCAAGAGTAGGAGCAGTGGGGCCAGTGTTGTATAAGAAGGGAGAAGGGTGTGGAGAATGTTATAAGGTGAAGTGTTTAGACCATACTATATGCTCAAAACGGGCAGTGACGGTTATAATAACTGATGAATGCCCTGGTTGCCCCTCTGATGGAACTCATTTTGACCTCAGTGGTGCTGCTTTTGGTCGTATGGCTGTTCATGGTGAGAATGGTCAACTTAGGAATAGAGGCAAAATCCCAGTCCTCTACCGAAGGTATGTATGTATGTTCTCATGTATGAATATGATAGATATCTTGTCAACTATTTCTTTTGTTTTCAATATTCTTTGGGTTAAGTTAGTAGCTAGTTGTTTGGACTTTGGCAGCTTAGTCTAGCCAGTTGAAAATGCGTTTCATGGTGTTACCTAAGTAAATTTTGTCGAATAAAAAAGTATTTGAACAAGTTAGCAAGATTTTCTTTGAGATAGACTAAAAATGCATACGTTAAAGGCTTAAAGCTTACCCATTAGCATAGCACGTGGACTAAAAAGAAAGGAATATCTTTTTAGTGATCTAAAACATTAGGGTTCTTTATGATTGCATTTTTGCAGAACAACATGCGTATATGCTGGAAAAAATATTGCATTTCAAGTTAATGAAGGATCCACGCCATATTGGTTGTCACTTCTAGTGGAGTTTGAAGATGGAGATGGTGACATCAGCTCCATGCATATACAAGAAGTATGCACCTTTCTCCTCTTGTTGATCTTTATTTACATAATTGTTCACTATATGTTTATTGTTAATAATGACTCAACTAATCTAACTTTTATTGATATAAAAAATGCACTAATTAAAGGGGCTTTTGATATGATATATACCAAAGTTATAAGATTTTTTATAGCTAAAAGGAATAGGAGTGGCTTAAACGTGAACTAAAGCATCGTGGTAGTACTTTTTTCCTAGCAATTATAGTAACAAGAATGGCCATGGCCAGTGTGTACAATTCCAATTGTTGTGGATATGTCTCTTCAAATCACGTGCATTGCCATTTTGAAAGATCCTTTTTTTTCTATCATATGCTATATCCAGAGTGTTATCCTCATATAATGGTGCTCATTGGTAATCAATATTCCTCTTTGGTGGTTGCAATTCCTTTTCCTGAATCTTGTGAACTCAAAACCATGTGATATATGGGACCTCTATTAAGGAAAATTATATTCAATTCCTCATTTCTCCCATACAACATATAACCGAAGTTAATATAAACTTTTTAATACTATCATGTAAGCATATTGTACTAATTTTAAATTATGTGTGATGAAAGTCAAACATTTTTAGTGATCCAAGGGTTTAAATTGATAACGTAAAATAATCTTATATAATATATATATATTAGGTGGGTCGGAATATTATACAAATGGGTTATGCAAATTTACCAAATAAAACTACGAGACTGAATTTTTAATTGTGATTGGATATTTTGGTGTTTGGAATGCAGGCAGGGTCGAGTGAGTGGCTGCAAATGAATCATCTCTGGGGTGCAAATTGGAACATTGTTACAGGACCTTTGAGAGGACCTTTCTCTGTGAAATTAAGCACATCAACAGGGAAAAGCCTCACTGCTAGAGATGTTATTCCAAGTAAATGGTCTCCAAAATCCACTTATGCCTCTCGCTTGAATTTCTCTCCTTAGACTAATTAAGCTCACTCCCAAAGGGAGTTGGTAAATAATATTATAAGCACCTTTTACCAAGATAAGATAAAGTTATTCAAGTTCCATAAGGCTAAAAATCGAAGTCTTCAATATGTTGGTAGGGATTTCGGGCTCACGCAAAAAGTGTGTAACACAACCATCAATCTTGATCGTCAGATTTCAAATCAACAAGATTGTTTAGAGATAATTTAGTTATGCGTGATATAAGTTGGTCATCTCATGTCGACATACTAAATCGATTAATACGTGAAACTATGTTTTTTTTTTATTACTCTAGTGGATTTGGATCATTTGGATCCACCTTGTTAATGTCTAGATAGTTGATTTCGGTGTGCAATTATTTGTAATTTGTATCAAGAAGGTATTTAGCCCCCTCCAAATAGGAGAGAGAGCTTGTTGATGTCTAGATATATGATGTATTGTTGAATTTCGGGTACTAAGGAGTAAGGATCCATATTCTTAAATGAAAGACCATATATATTATTAGGTATAGACCCAAAAATGTAATTTAATGTTTGCATTTAAATAACATATTATAATGATTTTCATGCAATTTTTACAATTATTATTCTCATATTTCACGTGTTCCTAATAAGTACTACAAATATGACAATGAGGAAGAAAAGGGGATAATATCATGTGATTCTCTAGCTTAGCTACAGTATTGCCTGCAAAGTTAAAGAAAAATAAATTTGAGCCGTTGGCAAAATTTAATAAGGGAATCATATTATAAACGTAATGTGGATGAAGACAATTCTATATATTCTATACTCTGGGGAATTTATTATTGTTTTCCTCCTTGAGTTCCCTACGTATAAGGTACTCCATATCAATTGATATGTGAGGCATCAATAAATGCAAATGAGTCTGAGTGTTACCAAAATTGGACTACTAACCATATCTCACACACACACACTATATGAGCACAACCTATTCATTCATATATACAGTGTGTATATGAATTGTGTTTAGGACGTAACTTCTGATGAGTTCGTGAATAGTATTGTGAACAACAATCGTTTATCACTACTAAAAAAAGCAAAATTAGAAAGGGAAATTAGTGACGAAAAAAATAAAATTCCTTACAAATTCCTTGGTCGCAAAATTTAGTGACGGAATTAGAGAGAGATTTCACGTTTTCCTTCTCTAAAATTCTCTCACTAATTTTTGCTTTTTTAGTAGTGTAAATCGACAAACATAAACAATTTTTTTTTATTAAAGTTATAAAACATAATTCAACTGTTGTAAATTTTGAGTATATTTCTTCAAATATTTTGTGTTCTATATTTTTAATTGAGAAAATATGGAAAAATATTTTTAATAAAAACTTATTATTAACATTATTTTATTTTATTAGACATGGTCCAATCCCTTTGATCATATATTGAACCTACTCTTAACTTTTTCCCAAATAATTTATTTGAGCACATGTTTTCTATTTTAATTTACCAAGTCAAATGGGATGTACAATGTGCTCCCTATTTTTATGCTATATGAGCTATACTCCTTTTGACTTACAAAAACACACGTAGTAGCATAACCGTACACACATTAATTTAGTTGACTTTGTTGAAAATAACCTTCAGTTTTAATTGCTATTCATAGTGCATTTACATAGAATTAGTTACTGATTTTGGCAGATATGACCAACACAGAAAAGCCTCCATATTCATGTTTAGAGATATACATTGAACGAACAGAAACCAGTTTTAATGAGTATGATAAACAATTGTGGGTTACATCTTCCAGAAAGTATTTCTTCTTGCCAGTTCTGCATCCTTCATTTTATATTAAGAAAGGTCTGTTAAATCCTTGGGGTTAGTGTATAATTACGCAAAAAATCCTTAAAGACAATGCGATCAGCACGTCTCAGACTATTCATGGTTTGTTCGTTTTGTAGTTGTTGGTTCTATTTGATTTGGCTGTCAAAGATGTTGATAAAGTGGTGGTCGGGGTTCTTATTCAACAACAATCTCAAAAGAGATAAATTTATTAATCTCTCTTGTTAATATTTGATTGATTCTTTTATTTATATATATTGATTATTATTTATAGAGATAATTTTATGTCGAAATATTACAACATCAACAACAATAACACTACAAATTGATAAACATTACATAAATTGACAATATAATTTAAAATGATCATATAAATTTTGTTATCCGTGTAAAAAATTATGTTGTCATTTTAAACTAGGCAAAATTATGCAATTAGTCCTCTTACTTAGCTCTTACTTAATTTTAAGTAGCTATTCAGCCCTTTATCTTCTTTTTTTCCGTTATAATCCTTTATGTTCTAAAATATTAACATTATCTTCCTTTTTGCATAATTTTTTTTATAAATCCAAAAAACTCGTCACAAAATGCAGATCTTCATAGAAATTTTTTAGAGTTCATCTTGAAATATACCCAAATTTTCATCAAAACTAAAACCCAAATATTCAAAACAAATTCTTATTTTCAAAGTAATACCCAAATTTTCCTTTGTTTATTAAAATTTTAGAGTTTGGCGGCATAAGATAAGAGGTTTCCCGATGTGTCAACCTAGTTGGGATGTCGATATTACCTCCTCATGTCATATGGGTTTCTAGGATGAAGATATGAGTTATGTTGAATGTGAAGATGAATATCTGGAATTTTGGGAATTTTTATGTAAAAAAAGGATAATAATGCTAACATTTTAGAACATAAAGGATTAAAATGGGAAAATAAAAAGATAAATGACTGAATCGTTACCTAAAATTAAGTTAGAGGACTAATTATGTAATTTTGCCTTTAAATTATGTTGTCGGTTTGTGTAATGTTTGTCAATTTGTAGTGTTATTGTTGAATTATGTTTTATATTTTTAATATAAAAAAATTGCTTATGTTTATCGATTTGAACGATTGTTGTTCACAATGCTATTCAGAAACTCATCAGAAGCTACGTCTTAAACACATTTTAGGAGTTCCGTCACAGTTCAGAAGTTATCTCCTAAACGACCAAACCAATCGGTTTATAATTTTCGAATGCTTTATTTGTTGTAAAACATGGACATAAATTAACTCCAAAAATAATAATCAATATAAATAAAATAACTAATTAAATATGAACAAAAAATAGATCAATAAACTTATATCTTTTGAGATTGTCGTTTAATTAGATCGCTGACCACAACCTTATCAACGTCTTGGACAACCAAATCAAACCATGTTACTAAATTGCTATCAAGATCCGTAAACCAAACAAGTAGTGAGGTGGTCTGAGACGTACTGATCGCACTATCCTTAAGGATTTTCCATGTAATTATACGCCAATCCCCAGGATTTAACAGACCCTTGTTGATTTAAAACCAAGGATGCAGAATTGGCAAGAAAAAATATTTCAGGAAGATGAAACCCAAAGTTGTTGACTGCACAACAATTAAAATATAGGGATTTATACTTTTGGTAGGAAAGAATAGTTGTTTCCGTTTCTTCTGATCAAGGGCTGGCAAGAAGAAAATAGCTTAACTCCACTTTTTATGTTTGTTCACGTCAAAAATATTTTATATGGCAACAAAATAATGGCGCAATCATGCAAGAATAAAGCCACAATAATAGCTAACAAATTTTAAATATTGTGAAGGAAAAAAAAACTGCCTTTACTGAGCAAACAAGTTATTTGTGCTTAGATAATAGTTATAATTCCATAACTTTTGAAATATATATTATATATTTACATAAAGCATACACTTATTGAAAACATGCTGAAAAGACTTGTGTTGGTTTGTAAGGACAGTTAGCAATCCTAAAAGTTGTTTGAGATGTTACAAGTTTCACATACACCATTTGAAATGTTCATGACAAGAAAACCAAAAACATCTTTTTTCTGGCAAAAGAAATTATTTTGTTATAGATAATTCAAGCCGGAAAAATGAAAACCAAATCTCATGTGCCGTAATCAATCATCATTAAGAGTTATCTGAATCAAACAAGGCAATCTATTATGTTGAATTTTCAAAACATGGTAGATGTGTAGCATGATGCATGTGAGTTATCCACATGGACATTGATGGACGAATTGATAAGTGTGGCAAACCATAACAAACAATAAAGTAATAAGTTACCGTCTTCACATACATTGTCATTCGACTACACAATTTACTAAGCTTATTTGAATTAAAAACAATAAAGGAATTTATGGGTTGCACGTTTCATTGATGACATAATATTGGATTATGTTTTGGTTTATTTAGATGTTTAACGGCGATTAGGGTTTCCTTAAATCTTCTCTATCTTCTTTATTGGAATTAACACAAGATTCTATTAGCTATGACCTATCCTTAATAAACGATGGTTTTGATATGAAACCATGATGAATCGATAGGAAGTTCTAGTATTTTTGCCTAGACAAGGGCTATACTCTTGACTTCCTCTAAAGATGAATTATAATCATAATAACACACTTGAATTCAATAACTAAATTAAAGTAAATAAGCAATTTCTAAAGTTTATAACAAGATAGTCATTCATATACCCTAACCTATAGATTAGGTTAACCATTAGTTGAAGAGCATTATAACGATCGAAACAAGTATAAATTATAAAAGACTATGATCATAATTGAATAAAGACTTTTATTAATTGAATCCAACAAAGAAATAGAGGTTCGTCATCGAACCCTAATAATATAGGTTTAGTTACTCATGGTACTTTGTTACTCATGGTACTTTTATCACTCAAACCATGAACAACTCCTCTAAGTGACCTCTAAATTGTTTTCAATGCTTATTAAATTACTAAAAACATAGCCTAAAGCATCATATAGTACTTTGTCATCAAACACATGTCCATACTTTAATAGATGTGTTGTTTTGACGCATATCCTAATTATTTTGAACGATATCACACTTGTATTTTTTTATATTCATAAATGACATTATCTCAATGAAAACGAAGTAAGCCACTTCCATCCATAAGACGGATACTGCTACAGATGAAGTATTTAAGTTGTCCACATAACTATCGTTGGTGTACTTATTTGGTCTTCCTTCACTATAAACATGTATATGTATTTGACAAGATTGTGATATTGTGCGCAGTTATATTTAATTAAGGTGAGTTTTTACTTGATTAAAATCTCATATTATGTAAGCCTATTAAGTTATAAATCTTCCTTAAATTGTATATATTACGTAGTGTTAAATATTGTTTTTTTGTTTCTATAAATATTCCAAATTTTTGTTTTTATCTCCTTGAATTTTTTTTCTTCTACTGCCAATCCTAGGAAAGTTTTTTGTGCATATTTTTGGTCTTTGCTTTTAATTCAAGTCATGTGTACTCTTTAGATTTTTGAATGAGCTTATGCAAGAATATTAAGGATATTATAAGAAACTCTCCCAAAGACAATTATAAATTTTTAAAAAAACATGAGTTAAATATAAATTTTTATGCATCAAAAACATAAAATTCATATTTAATTCATCTATTGTTAGAAAAATTTAAGCTTTTGCAAGAGCTAAGTATATAATGCACAAAACACAACTGTAAATAAAAATTCAAAATTTTGAATGATATACATGAGGTAACTTAAAAGCATGGACAAAAAATGGTAATGGAAAACTTTTGAAGGACTAAATATCAAATAATTTTTTTAAGGAAATTAAATGAAAAAGTTGAATTATTTTTAAGTACTACAAACATATTTAACCCTATTATGTAAGTATATTAAGTTACAACTTATAACTAACGTAGAAGTATCATCAAATTAAACCAATTTCACATATTTCCAAGCATGCAAGCATATTGCTAAACAAGTCTGAAGATTCCATACCCAACCTGAATTCCTCATAACCAGATGTTTCAAGGCCAAATACTTTCCCACTACTGATGTTTTACAGGCCAACTTAGGGTACAATGCAAGCTATGCATGGAGAAGTATTTATCAGTCTATATGAATTATCACTAAAGGTAGTTGCTGGCGCATTGGTAATGGCCATAAGGTCAGGATATGGGAGGATCAGTGGTATCCTAACCATAACAACTTTAAACTTTTATCCCCTACTAAGGAGAATACCACCATCATATTTGTAAAGGATATTATCAACACTGAAGAACACAGCTGGAACAACAACACTATTAATGATCAAATTTTACCTATTGATAGGAATAGTATAACCCAAATTCCCCTAATTAACACTCATCCTTCATATGAGCTTATGTGGATGGGGGAAAATCATGGCAATTATACTATCAAAAGTGGCTACCAGATTCTACAAGGCTGGAAGGATAATGTTGCTAACAACCCTTCCACAAGTGGTTGTGACCTATCTCTCTGGAAAAAACTTTAGGGCCTCCCCACTATTCCTAGACACACAATGTTCCTTTGGAGAATTTTGCATCAATCGCTACCCCCTCAGAAATGCCCTTGAAAGGAGGGGCATTCAGTGTTCACCCCTCTGCCCTAGGTGCAATGCTAAAATTGAGACTTACACTCACACCTTCATGACATGCCCTTATATCACCAAAACCTGGTTTGGCTCCAACCTTAATCTCAAAATTTTGAACCAACCAATTTTGGATTTTACAGATTGGTTAACTTATGCTATTCAAAATGACAAAGAACATGTCATTATACAAATTGCAACTATTGCATACTATATATGGTTTGCTCGCAAACTAAGTGTATTTGAAGATAAAATGTTACTTGAAGAAGACATCATCAAACACGCTTATGCCATACTCAGCTTAGTTGCTTTCAAAAACTTTCCTTCCAACTCAACATACCATCCATCCTTTAGATCCTTGATTAGCACATGCATCGTAGTACCTATATCAATTCCATCATACATGTCAATAGTTCATCAATTGTCATATTAGACATGTCACACGTTTATTAAACACGTTAACGTTTTTTTATAATATAATGTTATTAGAACGACAACAATGAAAACAATTAAAGAGATAAATAACAGATTTTTAATTCAAAAATCGTAAAAGACCAACGTGATATAAAGTCAAACTTGAAGGATCACCGAATGTATTTGGTTAAATAGAAAATTAAAACTATAGACAAGAATCAAGTATCAACATAGCATAAATTAATAAACTATAACTAATATATAAACACATCAAAATCAAATTAATCTTATAAATTAACAAGCGGATAAACATTTACTAAGTAACTATCGATAAATTAACACTAATATGAGATTAATGATGGTATAGATAACTTAACCACTTCGGATGAAGAGTAATTTAAAGTTTGATAATACTCCCACACACTTTTATTGTCCTTCAAAAAAAAAAAAGCCCACACACTTGTATTTGAACACTCATTTAATTTTATCCATTATTTTTTTGTAACAACTCCACAACACTTTCTTTTCTTTTTTCTTTCATAGATTATCAATTAGATAAACATTTATTATGAAACTATAGATGATAACTTACAATTTTTTTTTTAAAATTACAACAATTTCATATATTTGCAAACAAAAGAGTATAATCATATATTAATAAACTATAGTTAACATACAAACATATTTAAATAACACATTTTCATATAGTAAACAACATACAATCATTTATTATGAAACGTTGAAATGTATATAATAATCAAGAATGATAACTGTTTCATATAGACATAGATTAAATGTATATAATAATAGCATATTTTTTTTTAGTATATTAACCAACTATTTTAAAAAATAAAGGCTTAAATATGCATTTCATCCCTGCAATTAGGGGTCGTTTGAAATTTCATCCATAAACTTACTAATCCTCCCATTTTACCCCTGCAAATATTAATCATTTGAAAATTCGTCCATTAACCCATTTAATGACTGCCACGTCATCAAATTAGCAAAATGGCATGGGAAAAGACAAAAATACCCTTTTTAATTAAAAAATCTGAAAAAAAATCCAATTTTTTTTAAAGATGAAAAAAAAAGTGGAAATTAGTTTTCCGAAAAAAAAAGTTATATATAATTTTCAAATTAATAAAAAATTATTTTTGAAAATTTAATTTTCACTTTTTTTTTCCAAAAAAATTTTTCGGAATTTTTTTTATGATTTTTAATTTTTTTTCCAGATTTTTTAATAAAAAAAGGGTATTTTTGTCTTTTCCCATGTCATTTTGCTAATTTGATGACGTGGCAGTCATTAAGTGGGTTAATGGACGAATTTTCAAATGATTAATATTTGCAGGGGCAAAATGGGAGGATTAGTAAGTTCAGGGATGAAATTTCAAACGACTCCTAATTACAGGGATGAAATGCATATTTTAGCCAAAAATAAAATAAAATCACAGAGCTGGAATAATCAATTTATATAAAAGTGAAAAAATACAAAAGAGATAGTTTTAAGGCTTAAATATGCATTTTATCCCTACAATTAGGGGTCGTTTGAAATTTCATCCCTAAACTTACTAATCCTTCCATTTTGCCCCTACAAATATTAATCATGCGAAAATTCGTCCATTAACCCACTTAATGACTATCACGTCATCAAATTAGCAAAACGGCATGGAAAAGACAAAAATACCCTTTTTAATTTAAAATTCTGAATTTTTTTTAAAATCATAAAAAAAATCTGATTTTTTTTTTTATAAATCATAAAAAAAATCCAATTTTTTTTAAAGATGAAGAAAAAAGTGGAAATTAGTTTTAAAAAAAAAAAGTAATATATAATTTTCAAATTAATAAAAAAATAATTTTCGAATATTTAATTTTCACTTTTTTTCCAATTTTTTTTTCAGATTTGTTTTATGATTTTTTTTTATAGATTTTTTAATTAAAAAGGGTATTTTTGTCTTTTCCCATGCCATTTTGCTAATTTGATGACGTGGCAGTCATTAAGTGGGTTAATGGACGAATTTTCAAATAATTAATATTTGCAGAGGCAAAATGGGAGGATTAGTAAGTTCAGGGATGAAATTTCAAACGACCCCTAATTGCATGGATGAAATGCATATTTTAGCCTAGTTTTAATCATTCTTACAACAATCCTAAAACAGATTTTTCACTTAATGATTATCTAATACAATAATTTAAATAAATAACCAAAATTGCAAAAACACAAACCTAATAATATCAATTCTTAAACTTTTTCCGATTTCTTCTGTGTTTTTGCAATTTCTTTTAGTGTTTCTTTCAATACCCTCTGTTCGTCGACATCACCTTTTTTTTTTCCTTCCTGATTTTGCAATTTTGTCGGTGCTTTTTTTTTACTACAATCTCAATTTCCTTTACATCACATTTTTTTAACCCATTTTCATTCCAAATTCGGGAGATCTCTCTACGTGATATCATAATCTCCAATCCTTAGTGAAGGTTGAGCTCCCAACCTTTATTGACATAGATAACAGACCGAAAGTTCCAATCTTAGTAATATTGGAAGTTAGCGAAACCGTTTTTCCTTTAAATGAGTATCTCCCAAGCAAATATGGTTAAATCTAAACTAAAACAAGAAATACTTGATTTTGGTATTGATTTTGCATGTGATCTAATTATATCATCCAAATCACCCTCGATGTGGGCCAACACTGCTGCCCCTAAGCATATTTCTTAATCTCCTCACCCAACAGAGGTAGATAATACGGTTGATCGACCCTTGTTCGGGTAGGAAGCAAAATGAAGGCCTTTGCCAACATCCCAACATCCACTTCAGATATAATTTCAGGCTTCTGAAAATGAGCTAAAAGTTTTTATAAATCAACTTCACTTGTCATTCCTTGTTTTGATTTAATTGTAAGAAAATCTTTTGCAACATGTTTACTCAAAGTTAAATGCGTTTCCAGGAGTTGGACATCATCTTCATGTGTCATTCTCGACACCAGAATCCCATTGATGGGATGTCCGGTAAGATACAAGATATCATCTAGCCCAAAATCCAAATGAAATTTATCCGCACCGTTTCCAAATTTAAAACAACTATCTTCAACATTATAAGTTCTAAGGTTTGTGTCCAATCCAACGTGGAATTCATGTCTCTGTTTTTGCTACTTCAATCTCGTGGATGGATTTTATCAAGTGATTGTTTGTTGGCTTGAACTCAAATGAGCAAGTCTTGACGATGCGAACGATTTTTTGATCATACGATATATTAACTAACTATAACTAACATAAAATGTTCAAGTTTATAACTTCAATTACTTAATACATAATATATATGTAGCATGTTTAAGAAGGCTCAATTATGCGGACATGGGTTGATATTATAATGGAAGTGTTGTTTTCACTAGAATTCTAATTGTTTTGAAAAACTTTAATCATACTTGTGCTTTATACATGTGTTTATTTAAGTTTATACTATATTTGAATAATCATTGAAGGGAAAACATGATATGCTTTTCTAAGTTTATTTTATCATACTTCTTATGTGATTTTATACATGTGCTCGAAAGACCGATCGTCTATATAAGTGCATTTGTTGAATTCAAAGTCTTTTCATTTTAGGAAGCATGTGTTCAAAATCAAAAGATTATTTTTCCATCGAGAAAACATGTATAAACCCTCATATGGAGGCTATTTTCCACAGTTATATGCGCAAAATTATAACAATCGGGAATGATTATATTACACGTGCCACAATTATTTTCATAGGGGCATAATTCTAGCAATAATGTATATACATCTCCTTTTGAAATGCATGTCACTTAATATATCTAGAAAGTTCCCAATGAACAAGGAAGTGAACAAATAAATAAACTCAATGAGAACTTTAAAGAATGATATAACATTGTAATCTTTTGCATTTCTTACCGAAAAGAGTTGTTTTTATGTCCATGTTTTTAATTTGTTCTATGTTGATGCATGTTTTTAATTTGTTCCATGTTGATGGAAACATTATTTGATGAAAATGATATTGAAGTGTTGGATCCAATTTGAAACATTGTTGAAAATAAATTTTTACTTTAAACAATGATCATTGAAATATTCTCTATCAATATTATTTGTCAACTCTTGTGTACCCTTCAAAAGTTAAGAACTATGTTTGCAGTCATATTTAATACAATATAAAATTTTTCCTTGTAAAAGTTAATAATTTTTTAACAAAAGATGAAGTAAATACAAGTTTTTAAAATTTTGGCGTTAAAAAATTCAAATTTAATTCATCTTTTGTTAAATATGGAATTGTTTGATTCGGTTTTGAATTTTCGTTTTTAAATACTCAATTGAAAATCAGCTTTCAAAAACTATTTTTAAGAAAACAATCAAAAAGAAAAACTATGATACTGAAAAAACAACCTAAAACAGACAAAATGCGAAAACAATTTTTTATGTACATATATTAGAAATTAGTGTAGTGTTTCTATTAAATAACTTTTTATTTTATATGCAAAACATAGTTCAATGTTTGCACCGCTCCCGTTGCAGATTTTAAATATTTATATATGCAAAAACAAATTTTACATACATATATGAGAAAATCGATATGATAAAATATTGGAAACTCATAACTATTTTCAAAATATAAACATTAAAGTAGTGTTTCTATTAAATAACTTTTTATTTAATATGCAAACCACCATTCAATGTTTGCACAACAAATTTATATGCTTATATCTGCATAAACAAATTTTTATGTACATGTATGAGAAATTCGATATGATAAAATTTTGGAAATAGTGTGTCTATCGAATAAATTTTTATTTCATATTTTAAACACCGTTAAATATTTGAAGTGCACTTGTTGAAGATTTTATATGATTATATATGCAGGAAAAAAAATTATGTACTTATATGTGATAATCGATATAATAAAATTTTGAAAACTCGTGAATATTTTCAAAATATCATCATTATATAGTGTTTCTATTAAATACATTTTTATTTTATATGAAAAACATTGTTCAATATTTGTACAGCCTCCGTTGCAAATTAAAAAAATTGAAGAAGCTAAACAAACAAGCCCACATAAATTGACACTTAAGAGAATTGAACCTCAGACCTCAAGGACGAGCACATTTCAGATTCCAAACCAATACCACTAGGCCAACCTAAGTGGGTTACCGATTTGAAAAAATTGATATGCCTAAATGTGAAAAACTAATGATTATTTTAAAAATATCAACATTAATGTAGTGTTCTATTGACTTTTTTATGCAAATTAGTAAAATTAGGAAATTGAAGTAGATGAGAATAAACTATATTCTTATATTTATTCCATAATACATTGCTTTTTTCTTTCTTTCTATATTTAAGAGAATTGGATAATAAGGAGAAGAAAGAGTAAACAAATTGATTTTATACTTTACAAAATTACCATTAAACACATAAAATTAAGGTGATCGTGAGTTTAAAAGAGGATAATTATGGAAATTTGCTGGAGTACGATTTTAATTATTGTTATTGTTATGTTAATGGATACAATAAATAAATTCATTCTATAAAAAAAAGTTATTGGGGTTGACTTTTTTTATATGCGTAGAGCAAGTTGCAAAATTATTACCAAGTTTTTGTTATTAATTACAAGAAATTGGAAAATTCTTCAAATTTATACATATGAACCAAAACAATTACTCCATTTTTTATGAATTATTATTATTTTTAAGAAATTAAGATGATTAATTATGTAAGTAATAGTAAAGTCTAAAATATACATATAAAAAACTCAAAGATTTTGTCTAATAGTAAAAAGATAGGAACATTGCTCTTTAGACTTCAAACACAGTTATCGCACATTTGAAAAATGACCTTCAATTCCCCAGCTACAGTTAAATGTTTAATTTTTCTCTTTGAAGCGAACAATAATTAACTACAGCTGGAGATATTTTGGTCATTTTCAGGTGTGATAAATCTTTTAGTGTAAACAAAAATTTTCAAAAGATAGATAGACCTTAAATTCAAAAGTTTTATTTTCAAGTTTCATTTTTTTTAACCAAAGGAAGGTGCAGAGGGATTGCAACCCGTAAATATATATAAAGATAGATGAAAGATACAAAAAGTGGAAGAGGGGAGACATAAAACCTAACCCTCAAAAGAGCTAACAAAACCTATAATTAGGAATACCAAGTCTATTCCTATCAAAGCTAACACTAATTTGGGGAGGCAAAGTTTGAAGACAACTGTTAGATGGAATAGACAAACCAATGTTAGCAAGCTGGTCTGCGTAGTTATTTCCTTTTCTATATATGTGGGAAACATTGAAGTTAAAAAGCTGAAGAAGATGCATACAATTGTCCCGTCTATTTCTGAGATTTCAAGGAACGATCTTAGAAGACTTGAATGCCAAGAAACTAACATAAAACTTCTTTGGTGATTTTTGGCTTTGGAGGATTAATTCTAACTTCAAAAAATTTAAGGATAGAAAAGTATGTGATTGATGAATTAGTAGATAGAAGTGAGATGTTGCCCGAAAAAGAAGCACCTGAGATAACCATGTCGATAACTGATCTGACAGTGATTATCTTAGCATTAAATATTCTTTGGTTTATGCAAAACCAGATGGTGTTGAAGTAGTGAATCATGGCAGATAGAACAACCAGTCTACATTGAGGGGACCAATTTATTTCAGCTATCCTTATGATGTCTAAAAAACTTGATAAGTTGGAAGTGATTTTGAGAATGTGAAACAACCATAACCAAATGTCAGAAAAGAAAGTACATTCAAGGAACAAACGAGATATAGTTTGTTGATTTTTTCACTTAAGAGAACAAATAGAGGGAACCGAACAACCTCTTTTAGCAAGAATGTCATATGTGGGGAGGTTGTTGAGAAGAATCTTCCAAATAAAAAGAGCCTTGGAGGGGGCAATAGCAACATGCCAAATAGCTTTAACCCAACTAATGTTTTGAGGATGAGGGGAAGCATGAAAAAGATATGCATCTTTAGAGGGAAGAGTTCCATCATGAGATGGCTTCCAAATTAGCTTATCTTCCATGTAAGAATTAGGAATAGACAAATATTTCAACTTTTGCTCCAAAATTAGGCAATCAACTAAGATTTCTTGGGGGACAAATGACTGTGAAGATGATGGGAGGGATGTTCAGTGCAATTGCCAAAGCCTCTCCACACCAGAAATCAGTCCAGAAGTTAATATTTTCCCCATTTCCAATATTCCCATACACATTTTTTTTAGCACAATAGAGTATTTATGCCTAACACCACTCAAAATAGATGAAGAAACATGATAACTGACTGGTTTTTTGTTCCTTAGGATCTTGCTCCTAATGAATTGAGCCCATTGTAAATCTGATTGCATGATATCCCAGCAAACTTTAAGGTTACACGCTTCATTGATATCTGAAAGATTTCTAACTCCCAATCCTCCCTCTTCTAAGGGTCTACAGACTTGGTTCCAAGCAACAATTACAAGCTTCCTTTGGTTTATATCTCCAATCCATTTAAAATTTCTCATCCATTTTTCGAAGTCTCTTAAAATTTTAAATGGCCAAGAATAGATGGTAATACAGTGAATGATCATACCTTGAATTACACTCTTGATTAATAACACTCTACCGGCAATTGATAGAAGGGATGCTTTCCAAGCCACTAGCTTATTCTTAATTTTATCAGCAATAGGTTGAAAGTAGACATATTTGGGCCCATCTTTGAAAATTGGAACTCCAAGATAGATAAATGGAAGAGAGTCGATGTTAACACCAAGATTATTAGCCAATTAAGTCAATATATGATTACTGGTAAAACCTGCTCAAATAGAAGATTTATGAGGGTTAACAAGTTGGCCAGAAACTTGAGCATAGCTGAGAAAAACTTTCTCGAGAGTGGAGATGTTGGAGTTGGTTCCTTTGTAGAAAATCATCATGTCGTCATCATACAAGATATGAGAAGGAATAAAAGCCTCCGGATCCATGTATAAGCTTTAGTTTCCCTTCCCTAACTAGTTAAGTCAATTCAAATTTCATTAATATCTTTGGAGAAAGATAAATGTAAATATTTTTTTTTCCGAACCCTAAGGTATAATCTGCATTGAAATGAGACACAATCTTATCATCTACATTCTATTGTATAAAAAAAAATCCATATAAGTTAAAGTGGTTGATCAGTAGAGTAATTTTTTTTGTTATTTCTTTTTATAAGCACTAGAACTAAAATAGTTAAATGAACCTATTTTTTTTTGTTATTTCTTTTTATAAGCACAAGAAGTAAATGCCCTCATATCTAAACATCCATTTGACTTTATTTTTGTCCTTAAATGTAAATCTATTTTCAAATTACTAGATACATTTATAATTTTTTTCCTAAACATACCCTTAATTAATACTACTAAATTGTATTGAAATATGAAAAGTCAAATTTAATACACATACAAACAAATGACAATTTGGTAATATTAACACATAAAATAGACACATTAATTGCACTAACAACTTTTCTTAAGAAATGCAAAAAATGGAAAATGGATTTAGATATAAGGACGAAGGGAGTAAAAAATAATGGACATAGCTAATAAGTTAAATAGATGAGCTTATAACAAATTATTTATAAGTTAATTTATAGTTAATAGTGCATAGGTTATTTGATTGAATTTACAGTATTTAATAAAATTAATAGTTGAAGTAGCTTATAAGTATGCAATAATATAAAAAGGTAAATTTAATTGATGTATATTTATTCAATTAATATTGCAGGGATGAAATTGAGATAAAAGTGATAAGCTACAACTATAAGCCAAATGAAGAAGATTATCAAAAATACATTATAAGTTCATAAAAATAAACTATAAACACATGAGAAAAAGACGATTATCAAACAAATCTTTTAATCATAAAAACTTTATAAGTTACAGTGTAAACTCAAATGTCTATTTTAGGAAATAAATTCTAAATGTGATCATTCTTTAAAAAATAAAACAAATGTTGTTCTGGTAATTTAAAGACAAACATAATTAATAAAGATAGATATCACAAATGAAAATTTATGATGAAGCAGTAGTAGTGTTAATGAAGAAACAGTTTTAGCAGTCAAGTTTTCACATTGAGGAGTCAGTCCTCTGTGACTGACTGCCCCTGCCAGTCACTACAAAACAAATCCACAAATAATTCTTTCTCAAAAAGTGTCCTACAACTACAAGCCTAGTTTCTAGAGAAAAACAAAGGCAAACATAGTTACGAAGTAGAACCTTGAATGCTGGTTAGAAAGCAAAAAACATGGGTTCAAAATGTCAAAGTTTTTATCTTTTTGTTTATCAATGAAATATACATCATTTTCAGTTATAAAAAGAAGGTTTTTTTTTCCTCCCTTGTTTAGTGTTTATTGTTTCCATTAGAAGAAAAAAACAACTTTTTATTTCAAATGGGTGTTCTACAATCTACATTTCTCTACCTGATTTTACTACAAGCACGCAACAAGGTTGCTTCTTACAGAGATGAAGAATGGAAGTCTGCAACTGCAACATACATCAAAGATAAAGATGGTTCTCTCATTACAGGTATTTCTTAGAGCTGTCAAATGAGCCGATCCGGTCCACTTTGGTCTAGTGTGTCCTACTACGTAAATGAGCTGAATTCGCTTGGCCCATTTGTTATTAGGCTACATATTATTTAGCCAAGCCCAACTACTGTGGGCCCAGTCGTTTTAAGCTTGTGCTGTGAAGCACAAATACGGAAACAGATACCAGACATGTCACTGACATGCTGACACTGTTATTTGAGAAAATCACATAATACAATGTAGTTATATGTGTCAGTGTCATGTTGGTATTTGACACAACACATGTCCGACACCTGGATAGAGCTTGTGTTTTACAACTTAGTCAATGTAAAATTATGGGCTATGGGTCTGTCCATCTGGCCTAATCCATTTTGACAGCTGTAATATATTTGCACAAAAATTTATGTAAGTTGGGTTCCGGGACTCACCAGTTTTAGTTTTGACAATGTGGTTGTGAGTTGATTACAGAAGGAGCTTGTGGTTATGGAGACATTCACAAGGTTGATTATGGGAAACACAGTACTGGGTTAAGCACATTTTTGTTCAACAAAGGGAGTACTTGTGGTGCTTGTTATGAGATTAGATGTGTTGATCACATCTTATGGTGCTTGATTGGAAGTCCTTCTGTAGTTGTTACTGTTACAGATTTCTGTGCTCCAAATTATGGACTTTCATCTGATTATGGTGGATGGTGCAATTTTCCATGTGAGCATTTTGAGATGTCAGAAGCTGCATTTGCTGAAATTGCTAAGAGAAAATCTGATATAGTTCCAATTCAATATAGGAGGTAAAACTAAAAAAAATATTGTTTTAATGAGACAGATTTATTGACTAGGGCATGTTTGAATTGAATTATTTAAGCTTATATAATGTTGCAAACATTTGTGAGACTATTAGAGAGAGATTATAGAAACAACTTATAAGATGTCCATATGCCATTTTTAGCTTATTTCCGTAAGTTCTCTAGGATAGTTTATAAAACAACTTATAGCTTATGAAAACAATTTAACTTTATTTTATTTTATGTTATAGAAATAGCTTATAATAAGTACTTATATGATAAAAATATTTTAAATTGCAGTTGCAGTCGTGGTTACGCTGTGAACCTTTATATTGCATCAAAATGCGACCTATACGGTTGCAATGCTGTTAAGGAGACATCAAAATTCTTTATATTGGGGCAGCCAATTTAAAACTATAAACGCATAAGCTATAAGTTCTTAATAAAGCTGTTTACTTTATCCAAACAAGGCCTAAGTCATTTTTTAATGCTCAGGCATCTGGCTTATACAAGGAGATTTTTTTTGCTGATGAGAAAGTTTTGCAGGGTTAAATGCAAAAGAATTGGTGGCTTGAAATTCACGATGAGTGGAAGTTATAATTTCTATCAAGTTCTTATTACAAATGTAGGGTTAGATGGTGAAGTGGTTGCTGTAAAAGTGAAGGGAACTAAAACTGGATGGATACCAATGGCAAGGAATTGGGGACAAAACTGGCATTGCAATGTGAACCTTCAAAAACAGCCTCTGTCCTTTGAGGTTACCATCACAAGTGGAAAAACAATTATATCTTACAATGTAGCTCCAACAAATTGGCAATTTGGACAAACATTTGAAGGAAAACAATTCTAGCATGAAAGGATTCAGAATTTTGACGGTAACCGATAAGTTTTAGTGACTTGAATTTTGAACTTCTAACTGTGATTTATGACACTTCCTAGCACTTTTATTTTGACATGATGTTCAATTTTAATGCTGTAATGATGTTTTAGATTCATGATGCTTCTTCACCTTTTTAAATAAATGTATGGACATATACAAATCTATCAATGCATCTAAGTCGTGTCTACTACAATATTATTTATCTTTTCTAAGTTTAAATTACATACATCCTCTGATGACCTTGTGCAATTTTGCACAGAATTTTGGCCTTTATAAATACAACATTCTATGAAATATGTCAAAAAATTATAGTAGAAAACAATTAACTCATTGGATAGCAGCTTTCATGATTTGTGGTGTACACAAACCATATCCAATCCAAATAAGCTAGACCTTGAATATTCATCATTCATTGCCACATGATGGATAACCTAAAATCTGCAACAACCAATGACCTACAACATTACCGGCCTTCCCGAATGATATCCGAATCCGACCGGAAAATGGAACTTGGGCCACTTGTAGACGTCTTAGAATTATAACTGAACATTCTAATTTCTTCAAAAGTAGGGTGATCTCTATATGGAAATGTACTTTCAGTTCTAGACCACATTGCAGCTGATTTTATCCTTCCAAGTAAACTTTTCTCCATATTTTCTTCATCAGATTCGATGTTTTCCATTTCTCCCTCTAACATTTTCACAACCTGTCTCATTATTGGTCTGACACTAAGGTCTGAATTTGAACACAGCAAACCCAAATGAAGCAATCTCTCAGCTTCCTCAATGGTGTATCCTCCCTTAGCCTTCAACCTTTCATCAACAGCACTGTGAAGTTGGTCAAGCACCATTAGGGACTCCACCCATTCAATTAGGCCTGGTTTATGTTCTTCAATAGGTCTTCTCCCGCAAATCACTTCTAACACCAATATTCCAAACCCAAACACATCAGACATTGTTGACGCTCTTCCTGTTCGAATCACTTCCGGAGCAATGTATCCTAATGTTCCGAGTACTCTTGTTGTGCTGGCCACTTGTCCGTGATGCTCATGCATGAGAGCCAAACCAAAATCCCCTAATCTAGCATTCATATCCTTGTCAAGTAGAACATTGCTTGCTTTGATATCCCTATGCAAGACCTTAACTTCCCAACCCTCATGCAAGTATAGAATTCCGGTGGCTACATTTTTCAAAACTTCAATTCTCTCTTCCCATGTAAGCATCTTTCCTTCTTCACACTCAAAGATCCATTTGTCTAAACTTCCATTATTCATGAAGTCATAAACTAGAATCAAGTTTCCCTTTTCTTTTTTGCACCAACCTCGGAATCCTACCAAATTTCTATGTTTCAGTCTTCCTAGGCTTGAAACCTCGGCCAAAAACTCTCTCTTCCCTTCTCTCTCTTGAGGGATTTTTTTGACCGCGACTTCAACCCCTTGCAAGATCCCTTTATACACGCTCTTGTTTCCTCCTACAGCAACCACATTCTCTTCAGAGAATCCTCCTGTTGCTTCATGAATCTCTTGGTAACTAATCTTATGTGGCCAATACTCTAGTTCCCAATCTTCAATTTCTTCCTCTACGTTGTTTCCCCTATAGAGGATAAAAAACAATGCACAACTGCAACTGATGATTAATACACAGACAACACTGATGGCTCCTACAACTATAGCTTTTGCTCCAGAAAACCATCCCTTATGAGGGAAAAATAAAGGTAAGTTATCTGTCACTAAAGCATTACCAATTGAAAAATTTGTGTTACTAAAGCTCCAAGCAAGAATCTTACTACTGTCTATTAATCTCCCTGTGGACGCGCATAATCCAACATATGTTTCATCCATAAGAACCCCAGAAAGATTAACATTTGTACTGATGAGAGGAACATGAGGCCTCTTCTCTCCTGCCAGAGCCATTGTAACGTTTAGCTGGGAGTGCATAAACTCAATCCATACTTGATAATTTTCTCTGCTTTTTATCTTCAACACCTTAAATTCATTGTCATTTTTTCCACCCCAGTAGCCAGCCTCATGTGAAGTTAAGGATGTAAGCGAGTTTATGTCAACACCAACATGATTGTCATTTATATCGTTGAACTCTTCTTCGTTTCTAACAATATCGAATTCAACTGCAAGAACATGGTTGTTAGGATTACCTTCATTGGTGAGATTGAAGAGGCCCATATACTCAGCTGATGTTGTGCCATTTACACCTCTTGAAGCTGTGAATAGGAAGGACAAGGCATGTCCTGCAATAGAGTTTTTGATGGGGGCAACAGAGAAAATGAAGGAGGTTGCAAAGGGGAGAATGGTGGAAGAGTTGGGTGGTTTGATAGGTATTTTTTTAGGGTAAAAAGCACGGCCTATGGAGAAGAAACTACCATTAGTAAGAGTGAGAATAGAGGCCTGAATGGTTGCATTTCCATATAGGATGATGTTTGTGGAGTTGAAGTTTGTATTATAGACAAATTCAGTAGTGGAAACACAACATGTAATTATGGTTACAGTGTGAAGAAAAGTGATAAAAAGCTTAAGTTGAGGCATTGTGAAAGGACTAAGAACATAGGAAAAATTGTTGCCAAATTGAGCTTATTTGAGATTTAATAGTGATGTTATATGAGTGAACAGTATTAGATGCCGGCTGGAAAAGGGAGTGTGACTGGTTGGTCAAAAATGCTAAGTATATAATTGTTTGAAATATGAAGAATCAGGTCTACACATGACTCTATAGGTCAACGAATCAATCCAAATGTGGTGTATTAATTTGGCAGCACAACACTTTTGTTTGTACTATTTGATAGCTTTCCATGCAAATGGGAAACAAATGTGTCACAATGGAAGATTTTTCAGATTTTCCTATAGCTACCCTTTTTTTGCTTCTATCTAATCCATTGAATAACTTGTTGTGGCATTACTTAGATATGCAATGCAAATATTTTATTGACTTATTCAAATGTTTCATTAGATATACATAGAATTAGAGATGCTGAAAATTACCTGAGTTTAGTCATTTTTTGTTTCTCATATATTGTTTCAAACAAGTGATTTAAGTGAAATGGCTAATGAATTTAATTAAACATGAATATTTAAAGAACTTGAATTTGAATCTTAATTGAAATAATTTGTTTTCAATTTTTTTATTTACCTTTCCACTGATCTCTAAATTAATATATTCTCTTTCAATTAGATAGATGAGAAAACTTATCAAAATTTTATAAAAATATGAAACTCTTCTTTGAACTTTAAAAAAAATAAAAAATTTAGGGAAGGGAGAATGTTATCAACTAAAGTGGCATTATTGACCATGGGAAGGGAGAATGTTATCAACTAAAGTGGCATTATTGACCATATAACAACCGTTCTTAAGAGATTCAAACTCAACGGACTAATTTTTTATCACTGAACTAACACCTTAAATGTAACTCTTCGTTGAACTTGACGCAAGTAAGTTGCTTAAAATAAAACATTATCAAACCTTCATCTCATTCACAATTAATTTCAGTTTAAAATATAATCTATAGAAATTCATCTCATCTCAATGTGCTACAAGCAAGCCATCGGAGATCATATCAAACCTTTCTCTAACTATAGGCTATAGTTGCCATGCTCCTTACTAAAATTTGAAGTAAAGTACATATTTTATGTTTATAAAACACATAAATAGGGCCGATTAATGTATTTATAGGCCTAAAACGAATTTTAAGCGTGTTAACATAGAAACGTTAAAATTAAGAACACTAAATATATAATTTTATTTTAGTTATGTCGGACATTAAATATGAGTATCACTCATTGTCAATATTTGAATATTGATTCATCAGGTTATGGAAGTCCAACTCCCCTGTTAGACTCAATCCCATTAATGCAAGAACTTTCTAAAAACAAAAATTTAGTTTAATTAATAATATATGTTGAAAATTATATTTAATATAAACATCATTTACCTATTGTTAAATCTTGAAATATCAAAGTATAATATTTGAGTCATGTCAGACATTAAGTACGAGTATCACTCACAATCAGTATTCGAATATTGATTCATCAGATTATGAAAGTCCAATTCCTCTCGTTAAACTCAACCCCATTAGTGCAAGAACTTTTTAAAATTTAGTTTAATTAATAATGTATGTTGAAAATGATATTTAATATAAACATTATTTACCTTTTTTGATTTTTTTTATCTTTTTAAAGAATAAACATTATTTACCTATTGTTAAATCTTGAAATATCAAAGTATAATATTGAATTATAACACAAATATTAATTAATATTTTACCTTTGCATATTTTGGTTTCTTAATATGCTTCCAACTAATAGTGTCATATTCATATAAATCTAAAGAAAAAAAAAATAAGATACATATAATAAATAAAGTAGCTACTTTTGAGATCGAACTAGCAATATGAAATAAAAGTCTACAAGTCAACTACCACTATATTCTATCAACTATCCTAAAACCGCATGCATGTGGTTCAAACATCTGAAACATAAAAAGAAGATAAAAAAAACCAACCTGAGATGTGGAAACTGAAAGCAAATGCACTCAGAGAAAAAGCTTGAAAGCAAGCGCATGCAAACTCCGGTGAAACTCGAAAGGTCTGAGAAGCTCTTGAACTTGGATATAGAGAGGGAAAGTTTTAAAACAAGAGTTAGAAGTGGTGTGAGCGAACACTCTAAACTTTTTATACTCTCACTCAAAACGTTTCAGAGTCCTGGAACACCAATATTATACAACGCGCCACAAAGAGCCCACATTTTTTTTTTTGAAGAAACTAAATTAACCCATTCAAATTGATATCGGGGAAAATCGAACCTGAAACTTTGAGGAAGAGCTCAGGTCCCAAGTCAATACCACTAAACCAACCCAAGTGGATAAAAATCCATACTTAAGATCCATCTAAGGGATCAGACAAATCCCATGTGACATCCAAACGTCAAGGCCATATCAATGGCTGCGATGGAGCCTCGAAGAACAACGCTGACATAAACACTGAAGGGTCTAAGTACTCAAGTGTTTTACTAGCTTTTACACGCGGCGTCTAGAAACCAAAGGTCATGTCCCCCTCATTCTCATCCTCGAGACACCCATATTAAATGCTTAGAGGACAAATGACTAACATAGAGAGGAGGGAATCAAACGGCCACATCACTAGCATTAGACACATGCGCGAGCGTTCCAACTATATACCCCCTTCGAGCATATCAACGCCATCAGTGCTAAAGCAAACACTAAGTATCAATCGAACATTGCGGCCAACATTTGATAGCCCTCTTCACGAGCTTAAGGTTTACCTGCGCGTAGACTTTTCTGCTCGAAGTATTCACTCTTATTCAAGAGCAACGACTTGGGGGGATTGGGGGGGGGGGGGGGGTACTGTTTTGGACCAAGCAAAACGCTCCCCAGACCCATTTACATGGGCCCAAACCAAAGCAAGCCCGAATCAACATTTGGGTCAATTGCTATCACAACACTCCCTCCCCGCGTGAGGGTGCTTACAACACGTTAGGAGCCCCATTTAAACTGAATGGAAGCATCTTCCACTCGATGGATACAAGTCCATAACTGTCGTGTGCCTCGGTGTGCCTTACAACGACTCATGCACGTCACCTCTATATAAGGGGACTTTACACAATCCCCAAATGTACGCCATTCTTTCTAACCTAAATCTCGCTCTCATTCTCTGAACTGACTTGAGCATCGGAGTATCTGCAAGTATACGTACCCGCAATTCTTGAGCTCACAAACATCCAAAACAACTGCGCCAAACATCATCCTATCTGATCAGGTACGATCAAGTTATACGTTAGACTTATAACTGATAATTGATAAGCTAATTGATTGAATTTGCGGTGTTTGATAAAATTAGCAGTTGAAGTAGCCTATAAGTATGAAATGACATAAAAATATGTAAACTTAATAAATATTATTTTTGTAATTAAAATTTTAAGGGTAAATTTGAGATAAAAATGATAGATATAAACTTTAAACTATAAGCTACAATCAGCTTATCCAAAAACATTATAAGTTCATTGACATAACTATAAATAAATTAGTGAAAAAATGACGGTTGTGAAACAATTTTTTTTTTTGTCAAAATCTTATAAGATTTAAGTTATAAAGTCAAATGTGTGTTTTACAACCAGTAAATGTTACCGCTGTTTAAAATACGTGTCCTAAATTATATGGTGCTTTATAATACAAATGAAATATTAATTTTACTTTTTTTCTATTATATCCTTATATATTTATTAATTTCTTTTTTCTTCAATTCTTTTATCTATCCTTCCCATAACATTTATTAAGAACAATTTTATAAAACAATTCATAATATCTCTTTTTCATAGAAAATTAATTACATTTATTAATTCTTAATATGTGTGAAATGACTAAAACGTCATATAATTTGGGACACATGAAGTATGTGTTTGAGTTCCTTAACATGTGTCATTAAGGCATCTCCAATAGGGAGTCATTTACTTAACAAGGACCTCAACATATTAAGGATCTCTATCGGAGGAAGAAAAAAATGGATACCTATTAGTTACCGGCAACTATATAAGGAATTTCTCTCTTCAGAAACTAATGGATCCCATGATCAAAATAGAAAATAAAGTATATAAAAATTGGTCTCACCATCTCTTCTCAAGTTCATGTTTTTTTTTTCCTTTTTTTAAATTTCCTTTTATTTACATTCTAAATGCACATGTTAAAATATGTAAGTTCAGATTGTAACCTAAGAGGGGAGGTGAATTAGGTTTCTAGAAATATTGGTTAATTTTTCTTAGTTTAGCGTTGTTGATAATTTTTCCGATAAATAATGATGAAGATATGAATGCGGAAAAATAAAAGAGTAAGGGAAGAAGAAAAAACACAAAAGAATTATAGTGGTTCCCCTCTAAACCTTAGGGTACTCCAACCCCTTCACACCCCACGAAGGATTTCACTATGTAAAGAATCTTGGTTACAAAACAACCTTAATCCCAAAGGCCCCCTAACAATATTTCTCTACACACCAAGATAGCACCCCACTATCTTTTACAACAAGAATCTTCACCAAACCTATGATGAAATTCTCACAAAGAAACAAGATAGCACTCCACTATCTTTTACAACAATTCCCACCAACAAATGATGAGAAACTTTACAACAATGTAATTGAAGAATATCAAATGTGTATGGCTGTATACTTTTATCAATATCACTCTTAAACAAATGGACTTAGTGCTTAGAAAACTTTTTAATAAATGTTAAGGCGTAAGCAAAGTTTTCCAAACAATTTGAATGAAAGTTTGAAAGCAAGTAATATTGAAAATGTCAATTGAGATAATGAAAATTGTTGTCTTAAAATTATTTTGATTCTCAATTAAATTTATAGAGGCTTAAAAGATGTTTGTGAAGCAACACTACTTTTCAAAAAGTTTTGTCAATGAATAGACAAATATTTCAAATGACACCTATTCATAAAAATGAGTATGAAATGAATTTAAGAAAATACTGACTGTTTGTCCTTTTAATTTGAAAAACCATGTATTCCAGAGCCAACAGAAATGAACTAATAATTGTTCATAGAAATGAAAAACAATTCATTCTCTTTCTGTTAACACTTTAATGCAGCCGTTGGAAAAAATGTCAAATCTGATTAAAGCATGTATAATAAATAATTATGCCTACAAAGTAACAAAATTATTTTTGGCATAATTAGTTATTTGATTTTTCAAAAACAGAAATGATTTTTCTAATCAAAAATATTTTTATATAAATTCACATTTATATGAAAATCATTGTGAGTGTGTGATTTATTTTAATGAGTTTTAAGCATTGCTTCATATGGGGATTTAGAAAAATGTTAGTAATTATTTTCTGAGCATTCTAAGTCTTGTTAAGAATGATAGTGTCAAAAATAAAAATCATACTTACAAGAATATAACTATGAAGTCTAAGTCTCATTATCTTCATTCTTCAACTTGAGCCTCCATATAGTTTTTCTTCTTTTGTAATGTGAGTTTGTTATCATCAAAACCCAGTCAAGTCTACGAAAGAAATCTTCTTCACAATTTATTTAGGTTGTACATCGTGACTGGGGTTCGAACCCCGATACCTCTACTTTATGTGTGTGAGTTTATGATGTCTTTGTCATCTCTTCTATCTAAATATATATATATATATATATTTGGTTTAATATCATTTGAGTCGTTAAGTCTTAATAGGTACTTTTATTTAAAAATTATAAATTAATGAACATGTAGATGCGTGACATTGGTAGAGTGAGCTATGGGGTAGCACTTGGGTGACATTGGTCAACCACAATATTACAAGTGTCTTTTTCCTCTCTCTATCACAAGATTGTTTTATCATTTTATACACTTGTGACATTGTGGTTGGTCAATATCACCAATGTCATCCAAGTATAATGCGTATATGAAAATCCACTCGTTGTGATTTTGAAGGTAAACAATTCTAGCATGAGAGGATTCAGAAATGTGATGCTAAAAGGCAAGTTTTTGTGACATGAACTTCAAACTACTAACTGTGATTTATAACCCTTCCAAGACTTTTATTGTGACATGATGTTCAATCCTCATCCTGTAATGTTTTAGATTGCTTAAGCTACAAAGTCAGTAGCTAAACTTTGTTTAATATAAACATCAGAAAAATGCATCCTAATTTCCTCTAACATTATGCTTCACATTTCTATTACCATTGTCATTTTAGCAATATTTTCCTTCAGTGCACAAATGTGAAACATACAAATCTATCACTGCATCAAAGTGATGTATACATCAATACTATTGTTTTTCTTTTCCAAATTTAAATTTCAATCCAATGACACTGTGCAATTTTTCACATAATTTTGGCCTTATAAAGATACATCATTTTATGATAACATGTTAAAAACCTATAAAAGAAAACAACTATCTTACTGTGTAGCAACTTCCATGTTTTGGCAGTGTACACAAACCAGCTCCAAATATAAGCTAAGACCTGGAAATGTGACGATAACCCAAAATCTGCAACAACTAAAGATCTACAACATTACCGGCCGTCCTTGATGATATCTGAATCTGATGGCGGAATGGAACTTGAGCCACTTGTAGATGTCTTAGAATTATAACTGAACATTCTAATTTCTTCAAATGTAGGGTGGTCTCTATATGGAAGTGTACTTTCAGTTCTAGACCACGTTGCAGCTGATTTTATTCTTCCAAGTAAACTTTTCTCCATATTTTCTTCATCGGATTCGATGTTTTCCATTTCTCCCTCTAACATTTTCACAACCTGTCTCATTATTGGTCTAACACCCGGGTCTGAATTTGAACACAGCAAACCCAAATGAAGCAATCTCTCAGCTTCCTCAATGGTGTATCCTCCATTAGCCTTCAACCTTTCATCAACAGCATTATGCAATTGATCAAGCACCATTAGAGATTCCACCCATTCAATTAGCCCTGACATATGTTCTTCGATAGGTCTTCGCCCGCAAATCACTTCCAACACCAATATTCCAAACCCAAACACATCAGACATAGTTGATGCTCTTCCTGTCCGAATCACTTCCGGAGCAATGTATCCTAATGTTCCGAGTACTTTTGTTGTGCTGGCTACTTGTCCGTGATGCTCATGCATGAGAGCCAAACCAAAATCCCCCAATCTAGCATTCATATCCTTGTCAAGTAGAACATTGCTTGCTTTGATATCCCTATGCAAGACCTTAACTTCCCAACCTTCATGCAGGTACAGAATCCCCGTGGCTACATTTTTCAAAACTTGACTCCTCTCTTCCCATGTTAGCATCTTTCCTTCTTCACACTCAAAGATCCATTTGTCTAAACTTCCATTATTCATGAAGTCATAAACTAGAATCAAGTTTCCCTTTTCTTCCTTGCACCAACCTCTGAATCCTACTAAATTTCTATGTTTCAGTCTTCCTAGGCTTGAAACCTCGGCCAAAAACTCTCTCATCCCTTCTCTCTCTTGAGGGATTCTCTTGACCGCGACTTCAACGCCTTGCAAATTCCCTTTATAAACACTTTTATTCCCTCCTACAGCAACCACATTCTCTTCAGAGAATCCTCCTGTTGCTGCATGAATCTCTTGGAAACTAATCCTATGTGGCCAGTACTCTAGTTCCCAATCTTCAATTTCTTCATCTCCTTTGCTTCTCATATAGAGAATGAATAACACTGTACAACCAATGATTAAGACACAGACAATACTGGTTATTCCTACATCTATAGCCTTTGCTCCGAAAAACCATCCTTTATGAGGGACAAATGAAGGCAAGTTGTGTGTTACTAAAGCATCACCAATTGAAAATTTTGTATTACTAAAGCTCCAAGCAAGAATCTTAACACTATCTTTTTTCTTCCCTGTGGCTGCACAGAATCCAACATAAGTTTCATCCATAAGAACTCCAGAAAGGTTAAGATTCATGCTGATAAGAGGCACATGTGGTCTCTTTTGTCCTGCCCGAGCCATTGTAACGTTTATCTGAGAGTGCATAAATTCAATCCATACTTGATAATTTTCTCCACTTTTCATGTTCAACACATTAAACTTCTTGTCATGTTTCCCACCCCAATAGCCAGCCTCATGTGAAGTTAAGGATGTAAGAGAGTTTACATCAATACCAACATGATTATCATTAGTATCATTGAATTCTTCATTTCTAACTATATCGAATTCAACTCCAAAAACATGGTTGTTAGGATAACCTTGATTTGTGCGATTTAAAAAACCGATATACTCGGTTGATGTTGTTCCATTCAGACCACTAGAAGGTGTGAATATGAAGGCAAAACCATGTCCTGTGATAAAGTTTTTGATGGGGGAGACTGAGAAAATGAAGGAAGTAGCAAATGGGAGAAGAGTGGAAGAGTTTGGTGGTTTTGTAGGTATTTTTTTAGGGTAAAAAGCACGAGCTATTGAGAAAGAAGTGGAAGTGTCATTAGTGAGAGTGAGAATGGATTTGTTAATGGTTGCATTTCCATATAGGGTAATGTTTTTGGAGTTGAAGTTTGTATTATAGACAAATTCAGTAGTGGAAACATAACTCACAATGGTTAGAGTGTGAAGAAGAATGAAAAGTAGCTTAAGTTGAGGCATTGGCAAAGAACTAAGAATGAAAGAGAAACAGTTGACAAATTGAGTTTATTTAATATTAGATATAAGATTTAAATTTAATAGTGATGTTACATGAGTGAACTAAATTTAAATTAATTAGATGCTAGGAAAAGGAAATGATTGGTTGGTAAAAAAATGCTAAAGTATATACTTGTTTGAATAATGAAGAATGATGTATAGGTCAACCTTTCAATTCAAACGCGGTGTATTAATTTGGCAGCACAACACGTTTTGTTTGTACTACTTGATAGGTTTCAATGCAAATGGGAAAAAAAATCATGTCACGAGGGAAGACTTTTGTTTCCCATGGACTGTTTCAACAAACAAAGTGATTCCACTCAAATGGTTAACATGTTCAATGAAATGAAACACATATATTTCAAAGAACGTGAATTTGAATTTTAATTGAAATAATTTTTTGTCAAATTTTATTTTTCTTTCGGCCGAACATTAGATTTACAGATTCCCTTTCATTGAGATGAATGAAGAAACTTATCGAGCCTTTGTAAAAATATGAAACTCTCTGTTGAACTTTTAAAAAATGAAAATTCGGGGAATGGAGAATTTTAATAACTAAGACGCTAATGATCATTTTACAACTGTTCATAGAAGATTCAAACTCTACATCCTAAACTCCTTTGTCTTTACCATTGAACTAAGAAGTCAAGTGTAACTCTTCATTGAACTTGGTGCAAGTAAATTACTTACAAAAAAAATATATATATATCAAACTTTCATCTCATTCACAATTAATTTCAGTTTAAAATATAATCTATAGAAATTTATCTCAATGTTCTACACAAAATTGAAGTGAAATTCATATTTTATGTTTATATATATCCAGCATAAATGATATATATCTTTAGTTAATAAAGTTCTAGACAAGAGGCTTCCTTCATCAACTGTAGCAGCTAGAAGTTTTGAATTGTTTTCAATCCCAGTTGCTTATAAAATTTCAGGACTCTAATACACAGTTGCATCAATTCCATAAATTTGTTGAAAACACTGAATTCCAATTCATGTTATCAGCATTCAGGAGAAGAGAAGGAGGAAACAGTTCTTGCCACAGGTTTTTTTTGAATTGGCAAAACCAGCAGCCAATATGTAAAGCTGATTTTTGTCCTTAAGGAACATTGCAGATACTGAGCAAACCACCGATTTAGTCTCTATTGTTAAGATGTTAGGGACTAAGTTGACATATTACCATATACTAAATGGACTTAAATTTAGTCTCTATGTTTATGATTGTAGAATAAAACCCTACAGAGTTGTTGCTCAAATTACTTATTGGAATGGGAGATACAATATGCATAGAATAGAAATCACACACTCAAACCACACCAGCACACATGGAAATTATATTCCATACAAATTAAGCATGAGACTCTTAATTAGCCTCTACAACCACAATAACAATCAGATACTTTGCTTGTCAAGGAATTCAATGATGAGCTTGTTCACTTCCTCTGGGAATTGTTCATGAACAAAATGGCTTCCTTCTGGAATATATATAGTTTCCAAGTTTGGCACGAAATTTTTCACCACCCCACTTCGGATGTAGTCTTCCATCCCAGGAAAGTTGAAACAGTAGTCTTTCTCACCCATTATCAGCAATGCAGGAACATTTACTTTAGGATCAATTAGGCCACTTTCCACCGTGAGAGACCTGTGTGGATCATAAACAATGTTCTCTAAGTTCATATGAATATGCACAGTCAATGTGTGAGGCGGTGTCACTATACTCCCTTTATGTATCGAAATTACTAATAAATCATTGAGTGTATATTCTGTTAATAATTTGATGGAAGGAAATGACTAATAAAATACTCATTTGATTACTAAACTACCTAATGTAAAAATGCATTTGAGGACTAAACTGACTAACCACCTTTAAGGGAGTCTCTCCTCCCAACTACGTTTTTCTAATCGCAAGGTTCAAATCTAGAAGTGTAAGACTATTGAACATTCCATCTATTAAAGAGCATTTTAAGTTGAATTGTGAGACTTCGATTACCTGTATGGAACCTGCAATGCAAATCTGAAGCCAGATTTTTCATACAGTGATGCATAAGCTGTCAAGTCTTCCTCAGAGAACCATGGTGGGAGGGGAGTAGATGGGTTAAACAAGTCCATGATTTCTTGATCATCACTTGCTACTGGCACCTCAGTTTTAGAAAAGAGTATATAGATGTTCCTTATAACTGATTTAACATCAAAGCGGCCGAAATCTGCTTCTGCCCTCCCAGGCTCCTGAATTAGTTTACTCAATAGTTCATTATTGTCATAAACTACTCCAAACTTAATATTTATAAGAAAAAAAGTACATGTACTTGGTTCAAATTTTGACCAGATATATGTACTTTTATGTTTATGCCAAGTCTAGAAAGAGTATAGAGGAAGATATAAATGATTATGGCAGAGAATTTGCACCTGCCACCTAGTAATGTAGAAGCCTTTTGGGAGAAGATGGTTTTGGATTGCAGAAGGTCCAGGATTCATGAAAGGAATGCCTAAAGTTATGAGAGAAGCCACTTTTTCTGGATAGACAGCAGGTACAAGATTTGCTACAATGGCACCAGAGTCCTTACCAATAAGGAAAGCCTGATAAAAACGATTAAAATTGCACATCCGAAAAACTATCAGACAACGTTTTCACCTTAATCAAAAGAGTCTTATTATTTGATTTTTCGTCACACTTTTTTTCTTCCAACACAAATTTTACAATCAACAAAGACAAAATTGTACAAGACATAGACAAATAAGCACTTAAAATTGTCATTGGCATAACTCCCTCTGAAATCTCAACTTTCATGCCGATTTTAGTGGAAAACAACACCTATAATTTTGGGATTGATAGGGTTGTTTGGAGGAAGAAACATAAGTGTTAAGAGAGATAATGGTCGTCGATTCTACTTCCCCCTCTAGCATTTCTATCCCACGAAGCACTGACATACTGACACGTCAACTTGTGTCAGGTCTGACACTAATCAAATGTGTCGGACACCAGACACACCTTTGATCATAAGTATTGGTGCTACAGCATTTCCAACAACTCATCACTAATATTTTTGAGGCTTAATTAATGATTTGATACCTTAAGTTATTTGTTGGTTACATTTTGGTCTCATAAGTTATTAACGTTACAATTTGGTCCCTTAAGTTAATATATGTTAATCAAATAAATCCTCACTGTCAGCCTTTTGACAAAACGTTAAATATGCACATGTGAACGGTGACGTGACAACTTGCAATATGTATTCACCTTAGACATTGGATTAACGGTTTTGACGGTGTGAATTTATTTGTTTGATGGAATATAACTTAAAGAGACCAAATTGTAACGTTAATAACTTATGAGACTTAAATGTAACCAACAAATAACTTAAGGGACCAAATCATTAATTAAGCATATTTTTGATAAAGAAATCGCTATGATCCTGAAGGTAAGTTTTGTCCATAAACTAATTCTTAGTTTCTGTTTTCTATCTTTCTCTCCTTACTGACTATTATAGTCTGCGTGCTGCTTATATCTAAGCTGAAGTATGAACAGAAAATTCGGTGATAAAATTTCATGCATGTTAAAATTTTATATTGGAGATACTATACTGGGTAGAAATTGATTGTAAAGAAAATCTTGATCTTTACCTTGTTGATACCTAATGTATCTAAAAGATCCTTGACTTCATCAACAAGGTCCATTATAGTTGCTTTTTCTGGTTCTGCTGGATGATCAGAGAGTCCATAGCCTCTAGAATCAAAGGCTATAGCACGGTATCCAGCGTTTGCAACAGCAATCATTTGGTATCTCCATGTATACCATATTTCTGGGAATCCATGTAAGAAAACCACTGCTTTTTCACCTACACAAACAAAAATATTGTTATAATACTTTCGAAACGAATCAATCATGAATATTTTCTGATATAAGGGTGTCGTTATACCAGTTCCAATCTCAGCTACATGGAGCTTTAGTCCCTTCACTTCTACATGACTGTGTTGAATGTTCTCCATCTTTGATCTGGATGAAGTGTGTGAGTGTACGTGTGAGAGTTAAGATGGCAAAAGGAGAAAAAGTTAACAAAGGTATAAGACAAAGGAAGCACCCAACTCATTTCCTTAATGTGCAGGTGCAGACAAATTAAATTTAGTATTTAGATGCCGTTTTGCAAACAAATTAATTGAATATTTAGATGCTATTTTATAAAATAAAGGGTCAATGGTGAGAGATTAAAACGTGGTTGGATAATTATATTACTATATGTACACCTAAAATAAATAACTTCTTAGCCGAGATCGGCAAGTGGTCGGAATTAGGGTGAGTTGAATTCTCCCCAATCGGTTGAAGGTTAAGCTAGAAACAACTGGATGAGTTAGTCGAATTTTTCTCATGTCTATTGAGGTCCACAAAGATCGTAGAGGTGTTAGAAACAATTAAAGTTAGGTTTAATTACACTTTTGATCCTCACATTTCGACCAGCTCACGAACATGGTCTTGTCTCTTTCAAATCGATTAAAATCGTTCCTAAACTATTATGTTTTTTGCAGTTTTAGTCTTACCTCCTACTTTCAACTTCAGAAATGCAGAGAAATAGCAGTTTTAGACCTATGCATATGTTCAACCATGAAATAAACAAAGAATAAAACATGTGGGTACAAGGAATCCACTTTATTCAGCACACTAACCAAAAAAGCCCTAATTTTTAAGATATGTTTCAAATTAGGTTTTTTTTTAGTGTGCTGAATAAAGTAGATTTCTTGTACCCACATGTTTTATTCCTTGTTTATTTCATGGTTGAGCATAGGGGGTAGGTCTAAAACTGTCATTTCTCTGCGTTTCTATAATTGAAAATATGAGGTAGGACTAAAACTTCAAAAAACATGATAGTTTAGGGACGGTTTTGTTCAATTTGAAAGAGACATATCATTTTCGTGAGCTGGTCAAAATGTGAGGACCAAAAGTGTAATTAACCCTATAAGTTAAGTAGAACTTGAAAATTTGACTTTTTTAACCTATATACCATGTTTATAGCGCCACCAACCAAAACAACTATTAGCATGGAGGCGCATTCCAAGGGGGTAATGCACACATGGGTGGAAAAAGTGGGAAATGCTGTGAAAGAGGGAAGAAAAACCCAAACGTAGAGCGCCACGTACATGCGATTAGTATCTGTTATTAGATAAGTATATTTAATAAATGTCATATCTAATGGGAGAATAACTGTTTTGATTTTCTAGTAGTAAAATGCAGATAATTTGTCGGTAAGACCTAACTCAGTCGACAATGGAGATATTGAAGATTGGACACATTCATCTGTGTTCGAATCCCCGAACTTGCAGTTGTGTGCGTGACATTTCCATTCAATTTGAAACTCCATATGTGATATGACAACCTGGAGAAACAACTTTTAAAGTCTTTTAGTTATTGTCGCGTCATTTTTCGGAGATCAAGGTTATTTGATTAGCGTTTGACTCACTAATTTAAGACTGAACATTTAATTTTTAAAAGAAAGTGGAAAAAAGTTCAAAAACCACTTTAAAAGATTTAGGGTTCGGGGGTTGGTTACATAAAGGGAATGTATTAGCACCCTCTATGTTCGTAGTACTCTACGAGAACCTCTTGATTTTATTTAACTTTTGTGTTATAACTTACTTGCTTTTTGAAAATGAATTTAAAGTGATAAGAGAATAAAGAAGCCTATTATCTACATTTTTTATTGATTTGGAAAGACGAGTGTCATTTGCCTACGTACCCGTGAGGGATCAAAACCTCGTAGTTCGGGGTAGAAATTGACGTTTGATTGGTTGAGTGTTTTTTAATGATTTTTTGAAAATATTTTAAAATGAAAGAAAGCCGAAGTGGCAAATGAGTATTTGTTTGTGTTTTTTTAATAGTAAAGAAAGTGAACTCAAAATAAAGTTAAATTGATTGGCATTTGATTAAGAAAAGAAAATAAAAAGGATCACCTGATTTAAGATCAAGGTTTGTTTAAAAAAATATTTTTTGTGATTTTTGTTATATGCTTTTTTTGTTGTTTTCAAATAACTGGAATAAGAGTAAACTAACGGAGCAGGAAAGAGTAAAAGCGTGGGGAACTCATGGCGGCGTTGGACCACATGAGGACCTTTAACCTAAACTACGAAGCATAATAGATAAGGCATACACCCACACACGCACACATGCACCTAAGCTATTACAAAAACCTATTAATACATTCTAGGGTCTGCGATAAAAATAAGTAAATTACATCAAAGCCTATTTACATCCTACGTGTGAGAAATAAAATGGAAAAAATAAATAATATGCGCTTAAGCCTAATATACAAACTAATAATTTAAAATGCTTAACGATAAAATATGAAACAAAAGTAAACTAAAATAATATAGGATGCAGTAAAATAAAATGCAATTGAAATAAAAATGTATGGAGAAATAAACATGACAAAAGTAGGAAAGACAAGAGAAAAAGATGAATGCAGGGGGGGTGCAGTGGTATTATGGGATACGCAGTAATAGAAAAGCTGGAAATTGGGCCTAAAAGGAACCGAACCGGGTCGGTTTGCTTAGCTGGGTCGGTCTGAATTAAATGGGTTGTGGGTTAGTGGATCAGATCAAGGCCATCTGATCAAGATCAGACAGCCTAGATCCAACCTGAAGCGTGGCATCAGGGGCCACAGGATTAAAATCCAAGGGAGGGGGAGACGAGGGTGTATGCTAACGCATGCGCTTGCGTACACTGGATTCGAGAGAGATATAAATATCGCATCCCTTCACAAACCTCTCATTTTTTTCTCTTCTTTCTCTCTCTAGTCCGAAATTCTCTCTTCTCTCTCTAGCTCTCTCCTCTCTCCTCTCTTTCTTCTTTGTTGAAGTTTCCGGCGAGCTTGAAGAACAAGCCGCTGTGAAACGCAATTCCCGGCGTGGTGGTCCGCCGGCACAAGAGGGCGGCGCCGCCGTGCCAGATTCAAAAAGTCCTCCTTTTTTAATTATTTTTTTCGGATTTCTCTTCTAATCAATCTCTCTTATCCGATTCTAAACTCAAAAATCCCAAACATTACCCCCACGAGCCTAGATCTAACAAAATAAGAAAAAGAAAAAAGACTTTGTTACTTTCTCTGATTTCGGTCTGGTTTACTGCCTTTGTGACTGCTTCGTTGCTGTTGGTTCGAATTTGAGGTGGGGGAATTCGTCGGCTTGATGCTGTTCCTTTGCTCCTGGTTCTTTTCGTGTCGGTTTGTGTTGCGGCCGATTTGCTGCTGTGCGATTTGTTGTTAGTGACTCTGATCGAGTCTTTGTGAGATGGTCACTGGTTTGTGGTTGTGTTGGAACGGTACTGATGTGTATTGTGATAATTGCTTTCGAAAATTGTTGTGAAGTTGTGTGTTGGTTTGCAGGATTATTCTTGTGGATTTTTCCGCCCCCTTGATTGTGTTTGCAGGTTGTATTTATACTACTAGGGTTCTGGGTTAGGGTTTGTTTATGATGCAGAGAAAAATCTGTGGCTTTTGGATTGGAATGAAAAAGGATCGGGATTGAACTGGATTTGGACTTTTGGATTAGCACTGAAATTGCCTCAGATGAGGCGTGACATATTTTTGGATTTTTTTGGACATTTTAAAAAAGAAAAATAGTACAATAAAACTATTGACCTATTATCTAAAAAAATAAATAAATAATAAATATATATAAATTAAAATTAAATTAATTAATTAAAAAAGTGAAATAGGAAATAAAAGATGGAAATGAATTAAAATTAAAAGGACCAATAAAAAGAGAAGAGGGCCCGACTCGGAATCGAAAATGAGGTATTTTAAAATAACTCTCTGCCCAATTTTTTATTAAAAAGTCAAAGACTAGTCAGGGTCAAATGACGCGTGTCGGCGGGATCTTGGTCAAAAATTGGGGTATGACAGTTATGTATAAAGTTAATTATGTCACATTAGTGTTTAACATGGAGTTAGGTATAAAGTCTTGTAATGTACTTTTCTTTCTTGTTTTCCATATCGATTGATTGATTATAAACAGTGGAAATGCAATTTGAAAGTTACGAAGGAGTTACGACGACACCCGATGATGAAAGGAGACCGAGACTCAACATGTGTAAAAGTATGGTAATTCTCGCATTGTGAGGGTAACAACTTGCATTGCAATCTAGTTATATTGAAAACACTCTTTTCTGTCCAATCTTGCAATGCAACACATGCAGATCACATGCGAGACCTGAGTGTTCAACCAACCAGCGTACAAGACTTGCATCACATTGCAACGCAGCTTGCACACAATTCAGTACACTTGCCAAGACTGTCAACCACCATTGCCTTGGTCGTCTTTTTCTCCTTCTCTCGTCTTTCTTGGCCATTGTGGTGAAATATAATTACCAAAAACAATTTTATCTCATTTTAGACGGGGAGTTATAAGATTGGTTAAGTAATTCTGGACCGACAGAGTTAAAGTAAAGTGTAAAAGACGAAGAGAGTCTGATTCCTATCTACAACATAATGCTAACAATACTAACATTTGCCAATTAAAAAAGATCTCATTATAGATGTTATTTATGATTGTAGCATAAAATCCTACAGAGTTCTTGCTCGAATTAATTTTGGTCTCTAAATATGTGAAGGGGTATCTCTATAGTTCCTTAATGTATTGAAATTACAAATACATCTTGAGTTTATATTTTGTTAGTAATTTGATGGAATAAATTGACTTAGAAAAATAACATTTGAGGTCTAAATTAATTAACGTAAAACACATTTGAGGACCAACGAACTGACTAGTAATATACATATTTGAGTATGTTTTTGTAATTTTCATTGATTTGAGGACTATAGCGACAACGCCTAATACACTTAAGGACCAAAATGACTATTTAGTCAAAATGCAATAGTCTCATACACAAGAAGTAGCCTTGGTTGTAAACAATTATTTGGAATAGGATTTCACTCCATTACAGTTATTATATTTTGTTATAGGTGTAGAGTATCCACCAACTTAGTCGAGGACTAATATGATATCTACCTGGAAGTCTAGCTAACCACCTTTAGTGGAGTCTCTCCTCCGAACTACATTTTTCTGTTCATAACATTCAAATCCGAGGTCTTGTTTAAGTGATTCGAATTCAGCTCCACTTAGACCAACGTATAACAATGTAGAAATGTATGATTTCTAATGTTCCAGTTATTAAATATTTTTTGTTGAATTGCGATTTGATTACCTGTACGGAACCTGCAATGCAAATCTGAAGCCAGATTTTTCATATAGTAATGCATAAGCTGTCAAGTCTTCCTCAGAGAACCATGGTGGGAGAGGAGTAGAGGGGTTAAACAAGTCCATGATTTCTTGATCATCACCTGCTACTGGGACCTCACTTTTAGAAAAGAGAATATAGATGTTCCTTATTACTGATTTAATATCAAAGCGTCCGAAATCTGCTTCTGCCCTCCCAGGCTCCTGAATTAATTTACTCAATAGTTTATCATTTTCATAAACTACTACTCCGAACTTAAATATAAGCGAAAAAATTACATCCTTAAACATGTCTATCCGGTTCAAATGCAAATCAGATATATATTTTTTTTATGTTTATATTTAAGTCTAGAGGAAGTATATAGACTAATAGAAGTTAAATGTGATTATGGCAGTGAATTTGCACCTGCCACCTAGTGATGTAGAAGCCTTTTGGAAGAAGATGGTTTTGGACAGCAGAAGGACCGGGAAGTATGAAAGGAACGCCTAAAGTTATGACAGAAGCTACTTTTTCTGGATGAACAGCAGCTACTAGATATGCTGGGATGGCACCAAAGTCCTTACCAATAAGGATAGCCTGATAGAAGTAATTGAAATTTCACATCAAAAAACTATTAGACAAGTTTTTCACCTTAGTCCAAACTCCGAACTGTTTTGTTCTTTATCCTTTCCTCTCAATTTTTATATGTCACATTCTTCACATTCAACAAAGCCAAAATTGTACAAGAGATAAACCAGGATAAAACTTACCTACAATATCATACATCATTTCATAGGTCCTGTAAGAGTTATTTTCAACAGACAGTGTGCAATAACCATGCATAACTGCCTTTGAAATATCAACTTTTAGGCTGATTTTAGAGGAAAACAAAACCAGCAACACCTATAATTCTGGCAGTGACAAGGTTGTATGGTGGTGTTGGGTATGACTTATGGTTTACTACTCCCTTCGTCCCTTTGACTAATTTTTACCATGTTAACAAAAGTTGGAAATGTAGTTAATATGTCTATTTTGCGTGTGAATATACTAAATTGCTCTTTGTTTATATGTATTTAATTTGACTTTTCATATTTCAAGACAAGTCAGCAGTATTAATTAGGGGTTTGTTTAGGAAAAAAATAATAAATGCACTTAGTAATTTGTATAGGGGCTAGAGACAAGATTTTTTTCTAAGGTGCTTATCATTAGGGACGGAAGGAGTAATAACTAATAGGAGTAAGTGGGAAGGTCGCTCGAGCTGGTGGCATATAGGCACAAGTAGCATTTAAGTAGTTCAACTGTAATCTTGTAAACTGAACCTTTAATACTTAAACACAAGTTGTAATTTGTAATTATTTGGAAAAAGAATTTTTTTGGTGGTTAAATTTAAAATTGTTTATGAACATAAAATTCTGTGTATATAGAGAATATATACATGCATGTTGAAAAATACTTCTTTCATTTCAAATTATATCCCACTCTAGCAAAATTTGTTTGTTCCAAACTATACATCACTTTACAATATCAAGGAATCATTAATGTTTATTTTCCTATTACGCCCCTTACTATTTATTACTTTACCTTTTCCAATTCTTTTAATTTATGTTCTCCATACCATTAATGAATGATATTTTTGTAAATCAACTCACAATTACTCTTTTTTATACACAATTAACTACATTTCTTAATCTATATGAAATTGTTAGAATGACATATAATTTGAAACGAAAAGAGTATTATAAAGTGATACTTCCTCCGTTTCAAAATATATGTCCAATTTTACAATGTACATTATTCACTTGACTTACATTGACCATATTTTTTAACTAATGTATAAATACAAATATTAGCATGTAAGATGTTTGATTTGTCTCGACAAATATTTTAAAATATTAAATTTTAATAATTTTTTACTTTAGATAATTAAAGATATTAACGGTTAAAATTGTGCATTAGCAGATGTGAAATGATTGAGTTGAACATGTATTTTGAAACGGATGGAGTAATGTATTAGTTAGAAATTGATTGTATAGAATATCTTGATTCTTACCTTGCTGATACCTAATGTATCTAAAAGATCCTTGACATCATCAACAAGGTCCATTAAGGTTGCTTTTTCTGGTTCTGCTGGATGATCAGAAAGTCCATAGCCTCTAAAATCAAAGGCAATAGCACGATATCCAGCATTTGCAACAGCAATCATTTGGTGCCTCCATGTATACCATATTTCTGGAAATCCATGCAAGAAAACCACTACCTTTTCACCTGCACAAATAAAAAACATTGTTATACTTTAGAGTTTAGGAACAAATCAATCAAGAAAACTTTATGATATATGAAGGAGTTGATACCAGTTCCGATCTCAGCTACATGGAGCTTTAGTCCCTTCACTTCCACATGACTGTGTTGGATGTTTTCCATCTTGGATGAATGGTGAAGTGAGTGTGTGTGTGTTTGTGTGATGGAGTTATATGGCTAAACGAAGAAAGAAAACAAAGGAAACAGACAAATGAAGCACCTAACTCATTTACTACATGTGTAGATACAGACAAATTAAAATGAATATTCGGATGCTGTTTTGTAACAAGCAAAAAGGGGTCACTGGTGAGTGATTAGGCATGTTGCATAAGTATACTCTCTTGATTTATGATAAAAAATATTAGTTATAGGGTTAGATTGCAAACTACCAATTGAGTTGCAATGGCAATTGTTGAGCATAATTGTTTCATGCAATGGACATCCAATTTTCTCTACATTTGCGACACTCCGTTAATTGTGTGTAAAATGGTAAGAAAATTGACAAAAATAGCACAAATTGATAACATAATTTGGTTTTATTCACAAGTGTCGGTAAAGTTTAATTAAACCTTTTGGTTGAAGCAACAACTCTTCAACCAACAAATTTAAACAAATTCTACCGGCAGTTTTGACACTGATAGTTTAAACGAACTCAAGTTATGTTGTCATTATTAATTGTGTTGTCAGTTTAAAGTGTTGTTCACAATGTTATTAACATTCACGGCCTTGAACACAATTCAAAAGTTATTTCCCTAACATAGTTCAAGAGTTATATCCCGAACACAGCTTATGAGTTGTCTCTCAAACCAATCGGTCTGTAACTCGTGAACGCCTTATTTTGAGGCAAAAAACAAAAAATGGAATTTTGGGGATCTATGAGCAATGAAGAGGGCCTGAAGAGCAATTTCCATTCTATTATGGTAAAAGCCCATTTCAGTTCCTTGACTTTCAATCTTGCTAGGTACGAGCCTAATATAGTAGCCCATTTCATTGTCAAGTGAAAAGAATACTGACCTCCCCTGCACAAAACACTTGCGCCTTGCAGCCTTACCGAAAATATCACTGCGTTAGTTAACTAACGCAAGTGTAAAATTATAATTTAAAATTTCGTATTTTTTACACATCCGTGACTTAAGTCACGCCGCGTGAATTAACTCACGCAGGAATTAATACCTGCGTGAGTTAACTCATGCTGGTTTTGTTTTGCTAAATATTCAATGTTTCTCTTCTTACATATGTATGATCACAAACCTATTGGATAATAATATGAGATGTCATGTTATAACAATGGGTGAACACCATAGCACATACATACCACATGATAAAGAACGCATCTTCAGCTCAAAAGTTGAAAAAGCCAAGCATAAAAAAGGACCATAGATTGATGCATGCATGATGGATTATGTTGAAGGCAAGATGGATGCAATGCATGCATGATGGATGCAATGCCGTCACTAAAAAGAAAATGGAGAATTGAGGGGAAAAACAAAAGCACCGGCATGAGTTAACTCACGCATCGTGACTTAAGTCACACATGTGTAGAAACTAAGTTTTTTTTTTTACACTTGTGTTAATTAAGTAGCGCAGGTGTATTTTCGACAAGGATGCAGAGCGCAAGTGTTTTGTGTAGGACGAAGAGCAATATTCAAATGAAAATTGATGGATACACATCTCATAGGACTGAAACACAACAATAAAATACTAAAATACCCTTTCAGCAGTTAACTGCCGCAGAAGTCAACCGACAGCAATTAATTGCCGCGGAAACTTCTGCAGTTAACTTCTGCGAAAATTCAAACATCAAATTGTCATCGTTCGTTAGTATTTATTGATTTTGATTCTTTCAAATCATTATTTTTGCACATGTATTATATTCAGCAATGATCAAGGAAGGTTGAAAAAAAATAATCAATGCTTAATTAAAGTTGCTCAAGAAATCATTTTTACGTATACAGTTTTTAAAAACGTATATTAATTTTATTTGATTATTTGCACATTTATTAAAAACGTTCACAAATGCTTAAAAACTTTAATAAAATAAAATGATAATATTCAAACAAATTTGTATATTAATTAATATAATAGAAATTAAAGTTAACTGATCTTTGCACATCTATTAAAAATGTTCGAATATGCTTAAAAGTTTTATTTTGATTAAACAATATTCAAATTGTTCTTCAAAAAATTAAATAAAATTAATTAATATTATAATTTTATTAATATACTGTTTGATTATTTTTACGTGTAAATTCCCTTCGTTTCAAATTATAAACACAAAAACTCATTTTCTATGTCTCAAATTATAAGCAAAAAACACAAACTTTTGTTATACTTAATTATGTTATTTCAAAAAATCATTTTTTTCAAAGTGAAATAAATGCAAATTAATTTCAAAGATGCAAAAATATCATATTTGATTTTGTTATACTTAATTTGCATTTAATTTCATTGATTATTTGCTACGGAGAAAATGAGAGGGAGAATAAATTAATTAATTTGCATTAAATTCCACTTTGGAATAAATGAAGTTTGAAATTCCACGGCAGTTAACTGACGAAGTTCCGCGGTAGTTAACTGCAGAAGTTTCCGCGGCATTTAATTGCAGCCGGTTGACTTTTGCGGCAGTTAACTGGCGAAGGGGTATTTTAGTATTTTTAATGGTGTGTTTCAGTCCTATGAGATGTGTATCAAGCAATTTTCTTGCCAAGTTTTCTCACAAAGAGAAACACTCACTCCCATACGAAGTACCAAAAATATCTCTGTGTGACTTAAGTCATGTTTGGAAGCAACAACGTGACTTAAATCACGTTGAGTCAGCGTGAGTTAAGTCATGTTCGGTACATACCAACGAAATTTAAGTCACGCTGCATGTTGTTATAGCATCAGAAGAATCTTTCACATTCAAAATCAAAAACAAATTTCTCCCAACTTCTCCCAAATACAAATTTCCATAAATTTCAAGAAAATCAAGTTCAACTTCTACTCTAACATCAAGTATGTGAATATAATCATTTGGCATTGGCTTTTTTTATTTATTTAAATGTAAGATTTTTTTTTTTTTATAAAAGTTGTGTAATTTTATGTTTTATGATTGATTTGCATGTTTGATTTTTAGGTTGTTAATGATGAACTAAATTAGAAATTGTTGTTTAGATGTTGATTAGAGTAGGTTTGACTCAAATGTGGTAGGTTAGAGTTAGAAATTGTTAGATTTTATGTTGAACTATAGGTGTTTGATTAAATATCTCAATAATAACTTGTTCGATTTTTGCATTGTTAATGATAAAATTAGTTAGAAATTGGATTGTTAATGTTGATTATAATGAGTTTGAGTGCAATGTGGTATGTTAGAGATTGAAATAACACTGCCGAAATTGAATTATGTTGTTCTTGATTAGTTAGAAATGACACAATGTACCTATAAAAATTATTGATATTTTGCTTTTAAAAATATTGTGTAGATATATTGAAAGACTGAACAGACTGAGAGCAGGGAGGGAGACCATGACACATAGTGCACGAGCCGAAAATGCGGTTTTGCGCCCTGCTCCTCGAAGGAGACATCTAGTCTTTATCGATGTGTTGCAGGGCATCCAGTCTTTATCGATGTGTTGCAGGGCATCCAGTCGGAGTGTCACATTTTGCAGGAGGAGTCGGTTCCCTGGAGGACTATGAGCCATAGTCCAATGGAGTAGGGGTCTTATTTTATGACATTCGTATATTTTATGACATTTAGGCGGATGTGGATGTAATATATTTACACTTGCATTTTTGGGTTTTTTGACATTTTGTCTAATATTTGGTTTTATTACGCGTATTTTAATTATGAATGAAATGAATGATTGAATGATTGATTAAATGATGATGAAAATATGAATGAATGAAGGAAAATAGGGAGAGAAAAAAACGTGTTTATGTTGTTATGCTACTTGGCACTAGCAAAACGCGACTTAACTCACATTGTCCTGTAACCTACGTGAGTTAAATCACGTTGAGGTATAACCTGCATGTTTAGTTTTCACAATATTTTTATCTCCTATAGAAAAATCAAAATAAATTAAGCTCTTGTCACAATGCTATCAAACTTCGCAGATAGACTCTACGTCTTATAGCAAAAGTATATAGAACAAGCACACTCAAAATTGACTTTTTAGATTAAGATTTCCGTTATTTGTTTTTAGATATTTTATCGCTTAAAAAAATCATATATAATTTCATCATTTGTGTTTATATTGTTTAAATATAAACAATAGCTGATGGCAGCCACTTGAAGGCATTTTAATGATGAATTGTAGGAGTACATAGTAATCTCCTGACTGTTTTAAAGGCATTTTAATGATGAATTAATGGTACATAGTTGATGGGCAGCCTCTTGAATCAAAGTGACATTAGAAGATAGGGTTTGGTTAATAGCAGATGACGACCGGCAGCAACAAGCTAAACTATGAACGTCACTAGGTACCATCCTTCTTCTATTAGATATTTTGGGATCAATTTTTTAGTGTTTATTTCAAAATGCTTACCATTGGAATCATGTTTGATAGCATGATTAAAATCATTCATTATTAATATTAATGCTGTTAAAACTTATCGTTGTCGTGCCGTCACAAGTAAGAAATATGTAAATAATCTCATGGGCCGGTGGTTGGGCCCACCTATATGCCCACTATAATTATTAATTATTTGAAAATTAAATATTAGTTGCACTAGTTAATGCGGAAACCGGAAATGCTGTGTTCATTTTTGTCCTTATTGTGTGTCTCATTTGTCACGAAGAGGGGAAGAAATATCATATTTTTTAATATTAGTATAAAAAAAACAGTTAATTATTCTCTTTAAAATAAGAGTTTAATTTGTATACACCCACAGTAACAAAGTTTTTTATATAGAATAATTTGTTGTAATGTTAATTAGTGTCGTATGACACGTCATGTAATGATACGACAACACATCTTTAGACGTTAAGTGTAAAATTTTGTTACATCGATGTTTATTTAAATTAAACTTTTAAAATTATAACATTAAATATTATGAATTCACTTGATTTGGTTTAGTAGTGTTTCTTATAAACTTAGAGTATGTGCATCGTAAAGTTTAAAGAACATTCATAAAAGTACTTACGTATTATTGAATAAAAAGGTTCTCACATCGATAATATGAGTTGAAATCATTGTCTTATGAGTTGCAAGTAAGATAACTCGTTACTACAACGAGACTTTCACAATTATTTGTCGAGAAAGATGAGTATATAATTTTATTTCGTTTTGGTACGAGTATATAATGTACACTAATTCCACACCAAAAAAAAACCCTAACAAAAAGAAATCAATAAGGAAAAGAAAAGAGTGTGTGCAATAAGCATAAGACCGGTCAAAAATCATCATACAACCAAAACCAAAGTCACGCCACTTAACGTGCCATTAGCAACTCATTTATGTATGTGGTGCTTTAAAGTTTAAAGTTGACCTTTTACTCATCGTGAGCCAAAAAGAAAAACAAGACAGCTACAACAATCTTTTAATTTATCAACCCTCCCTCTTAAATCAAGTTATGCTAACTTATTTCTTTTAGCAAAATGAAGTCACACTATTCCTTCCATTTCACAACAATGATTAAATTAACAGTTTCACATATATAATTTTGGCATTTATTATTTTTAGTTGCCTATTTTTTTAAAAATTATAAAAAATGAATATTTTAAAAATATTTCTTATATAAAACCATTTCCCCTTGTACATTAGTAGAAAAATATTATCAAATTATGTTATCAAAATAATGCACATAATCAAACTAAACCACTCAATGTGATATGGAGGGAGTAGTATGTTTTGAATATGTGGTAAATTTGACAAAAAATCAAAATGGCATCGTAATTTTATTGAAATCTCAATACATATATAATTTTTTTTATTAAAATCATTTGTGTTTATTGTTATTTTGAGAATCTCCCTATCAATCTAAACGTACACATAAAAATCATTGTGTGGTCAAACTTATATTGGAACTATAATTCCTAGTGCTTGCTACCCAAAGACGGTGATGACCTTGAAAAGGCTTATTAGGTTAGGGACTACCACTATCATATTTATTCATTTGACTTATATATTGGAAGCCATATACTCCTATAAAATATCTAATTCCTTCTTTTCTTTAATATAAAAATATAACTTTGATTTACTTGCACATCCAATTAACATGTTAATTGGACAAAACAATAAAAAAAAAAAAAACATAATCAAAGTCTAATCCTCTTTCTAGTCTTTTTTTATAAAAAATATTTGGGACGTCAGCAAAAGTTGATGTGCCTGATTTAAAATTTAGAGTAGATACATCAACTTTTATTGATTCAAATGTCTCTTATAAAAAGAATATGAGGAAGTAGTACATCATAATTTATAATGTGAGTCGATATATTTAATTCAACAACTACAAAAACTAGAAAACGATACATCATACATTATGTATATAGCAGTAGAAACAAACTTCACAATGAACAAACTACAAATTATGTAATAATTATATATAGTAATCCATCCTTGAAGCTCAAAAAGATAGCTCATAAAGGATGGAATCAAGAAGGAAATCACAAAACTGTTCCCTTCTTCCCTAAGCTACCTATACTACATCAATGAAAAGCAACTAAATAGTACAAAAGAGTTAAGAAAAAATAAAGTTAAATGAACAAAGGTAAGACTATAAGGTATATGACCCTTAAGCTGAAAGGCTAAGAAAATTATCCAAAGACTCAAAGGTTGTCTGGTAAAAATATCAGCAACCATTGATTAAGGACAAAAGAAAACTTCAAGTTTAATTTTGATCATTATTCCAGAAGAAAGGCCTAATGGAAGAAGCTGACTCCGTCTGAGAATCAAAATCACTGTATTCTGATTGTTGATTGAGATTTGAAAAAGGATTTTGTGACTGCGAAAATAGATTATCATCCCAAACAGGACTACCTGGTCCCCAAGCAGCTGGAATAGCATTAAACCATGCTGACATTTCACTCCAAACCAATTCCTGAGACTGTGAAACTGAAACTCCTTCTCCACCTTCACTCACTGTCGCGTCACTTGATCCAATTCCGGAGTCATTCTCATTAGACTCTTCCATTGGAAGTGTCTGCATCGGAGGAGGTTCAGGCTGTTTTGTCGCGGTGTTACTTGAAGGAGAAGTAACAGTTGAAATTGTTGTTTCTGTTGCAGGTGGTGATGAAGGTTCTTCTTCTTTTTCATTTTCTTTATCTTTTCCTTTGTTGAGAAAAAGATCAGGGAAATTGAGCCTAGCATTCTCACCTCTTAACTTAAACGCTTCCCGATCATAGGCTAAAGCAGCGTCTTCTGCAGTATCAAATGTTCCTAACCAAAGACGAGTTCTGTTTCGAGGTAGACGAATTTCAGCAACCCATTTTCCCCAATGTCTTTGTCTAACTCCTCTATAGAGTTTTGTAGTGCTTATAGGTTGAACTTGAGGCCTAAACATCGGTCCATTATTATTATTACCATATTGCCCCAAATACCTATTGTTATTGTTGTTCATCATCATCAACATTCTTCCTCTTGGACTAAGATTCAATGCATCACTCCAATACTGAAGAATCTGTTGTTGATGTTGCTGTTGAGACAAAATAGGTGGATATGGAACAATATTGGTCTGTTGTTGTGACTGTGACCCAAAAGATATCATTTGTTGTTGTTGTTGGTTTTGTGTTGTTTGAATAGGTTGTTGAGGATGAAAAGGTAAATTGTTATTGGCACCAAATTGTTGAGGAAATTGTTCTGAATTATGATCAAAAGCAAAAGGGAAAACATGCCTTGAAGAAGAAGAAGAAGAAGAAGAAGCTGAAGAAGGAAAAGAGAAAGGTTGAAATTGGTTTTGGTTTTGGTTTTGATTTTCACGTTGAGGACTTTTGGTTTTCTTGTAAGGTCTATTATGTGACATGTTAGAAGCTTCATCAAAAACTGGCTTCCAATGATGTCTTTGAGAAGAGCTTATTTCAACACTTTTTCCTTTTTCAATCTCCCAATTAACTTGGCTTTCACCAATCTTTGTAACCTTGTTGTGATTGTTATGAGTTTCATCACCGAAATCTTTGTTGAATTTGCCACTGTTCTTAGCTGCAGCCATTATCTTCCGCTCGCTCTCTCAAGCACAAAAACAAACAAAAAAGTGATTTCTAACACACAAAAGTGATTTTTTTTGAAATGGGTATAAGTAAAAAATTAAAAAGATTCAAGTATTGAAATCAAAATGAAGTAATTTGATGACCCAGATAAAGATTTGGTCTAAATATAAAAGAAAGACCAAATTTTTGATTCTGGGCTGTTCTAAAAAAAAGCTTATAATCTGATCAAATCAAAAAGAGAATCAGATGAAAAAGCACTTAAATTTAAAGCTACCCATTTCAAGAAAATCTTTGTATAGAAAGAAAGAACAGAATCAGAATCAAAATGGAGAGAGCGAGCGGAATGAGAATCCAATGGATTTTCAATGCTATTATTTGATGCTTGAATGTGAAGTGAGAGATTCTTGTGTGGTGAAAGCCTTGGGAGATTTTGATTGTGAGAAATGAATATGTGTTGTGAGAGGGGTTTATATATGAAGAAGTTGAAAGTGGTTTGAAATTAAATTTCAACTTTTTATTTTTAGCTTTCCTGTTTGAAGAAGCAAAGAATTGGACAAAATGCGTAGAACTTTCTTCTGTGGCTGGCTCAATGGAGCCCACACGGTTCTTTCTTTGCTTCTAAACCAATCTTTTTTTTTGTTAAGTAAAAGTTTAACCATTCAAGGTGCTTAGATGAAATGAAGTCGATAATTTTTAGTTTCACTAAGGTATTTTGAGTTTAACTAGGTTTCAGATTTGAATATGCATTTGAGTATGTCGTAGTGTTGAAGATTTTAGACAAAATTTGTTGTCCATTTGAGACTTGCAAAATTTAAGAGTTTGATTTTCGCAATTGTACGCAGATAATTCACAATTTACACTAAAAAGTTTAACAAAATATGTATTTGATAAAAATTAATTTTGTAAAATTGATCGAGACTAAAACCTAGCTTAAATATAAAAATAATATATATTTTAGTATAAGTTCTTTAAGTACATAGACACTTATCACAATAAACTTTTATGCATACATTCTTTCTATAACAAAAGTTAAAATAAAATATAAATTATTTTTATACATGTTATAAAAAAAATTCATACCCCTAAAAAAAAGTTGTCTTTGAGTTTATTTATATGGCTAAACTCAAATAACCATATTCAAAGATTTTGTTAAAAAAATAACGTATTCAAAGATGTAAAATACGAGTTGAATACGTAGGTAGAACCTTTGGCAAACCAAATTCTCTTTCTTTTTAGTTGATATTATTTTTTTGACTAATTCTTTTTATTAGTTAATATCTTCTACTCTATTTCTTAAAAGTAATGCAGAATTTGGCTAATGAAAAAAGTAGACACACATAAAATATTGGTGTGACTTATTTTACTAAATAATTTAAAAAATGGGTCCACCAATCTTATTTATGTCTATCATCTATCTATTTAATAAAAAAAACAATTTATTTCTTTTGAGGAATAAACATCATCTTCGCACCTTTATTTCATTTCATCCTCAACCGCCTATGATAACATTTCGGTCACTAACTTTGAGAGAGATTTATGTTGTGTTGTTTGTCTTTAGCTTTACACATGTCGTAATTTAAGGGCTTCATTGTGAGTAGGTTGGAAGAAAAACAGTTATTTAACTGTTTCGCTGTCCGTAAAATATGATGTGTTATGCACTGATTGGAGGTATCATCATTGACTAGATATTTTCTCTTGTGAATGTCTGATTGTCTGCTTCACAGTCACTGCACCACCAGGGTGCATGAGAGATTATTAAAATACATGTTACGATCTACTACTTTACGTATTTCAACACACAAGTTTGATAATTGATTTCTTTAAAAATCTATAGTGAATAATTATGAAAATATAGTATTTAAAAGTATTTATTGAGATAAATTCATATATATATATATATATATATAAATTAAAAAATATGGTTAAAGTAAGCCATGTGAATAATGCACATTGTAAAAATGTGATATGCGTTTTGGAACAGAATGAGTATTTGATACCTTAGATGCCTTTATAGGTATGTTGATAATTGAAATAAACTATTATATAGATAAATTAGAATGTTAAGTTATGAGAAGAGACACGTAGAGACAAAGTCACCAAATATACGCAATCCAAAGATAGATAGGTCCTAAGTTAGGTATTACTAGTGATAGAAATACTCTTATTTTGATATTCTCTCAGAGGTTTATTAATTTTTGGTGGATAAGAATAGGTTTTATCGATCATTAAATATCATATGAAGAAAGATTTTAAGTTTTGTCATTCATTTGGGGAGAATAAGGCGTAGTTATTTCATAAATAATTACATGTTCTTTAAAGTTTAAACCCTATCGAGTGTGATTCTTGAATGCAGTCTCTCCTATATGAGATTTCTAGGATTTTTTTAACTCACATTGTGTTCCAACAAATAGTATTTTAAATTTCAGCAAAATTCTCACACAAACGATTGTAGAACGCAACAATTTTCATCTGAATGGCTTGCTCTTGCTTTCATTGATATGTAATTGTCAATATACATTATTAAATCACTTGGAGCAAGATAACAAATAGTCAAATCCAATAATGGTATAATACCAAATTAACAAATAATAGCATACAAATAGTAAAATATCACCTATTTTAATATTTACATCGTTATCAAGAGGATGATATAGATTATTCGAATTATAAGAAGAATATATAAAGATGATTAGGTCGCCAAAATATATATATATATATATATATATATATATATATATATATATATATATATAAAGATGGTTGATAAGGATAACTAATGTCCACAAATCACAACTCAACCGATAAAAATGACAAATTTTTTAAGTTATATGTTGTGATCGAGGTTTGAGCCTCGATTCATCCACTTATATGTATAAATTTTCAACGACTATTATCATTTCATTTGTATAAAAACGAAATAAAAAATAAGGATACTACTTTTTTTTGATGAAAAAATTAAGGAATAAGGATAAGGGTTAATATGTCTTTGCCCACCTGTAATTTGGGCGAATTCTGGTTTACCCCCTCTAAAAAAAAAGTTTAGATTTCCTCCATAAAATATGAAGATTGTTTCGAAAATGTCCCTGACTCCATAACACGCTCCACTTGCTGACGTGGCACGCCACTGTGTATTTAATTTAGTTTTTAATTTTTTTAAACATGACATGTGTGTAATTCTTTAGCACATCATTAATTCCTTTTTTTTTAAATCGAAATTGGGAAAAAAATAGAAGAAAAAAAGGTCATATTTTTTAAAAAAAATTAGAAGAAAAAAATTCATATTTTTTAAAAAAATTAAGTCCCAGAGATTATTTTTTTAAATCAGGAAAAACATTCAAATTTTTTAATTGTTTTTAATTAATTTATTAAAAAGATAAAATTATTTTAAAAATCGGAAAAAAAACTTTTTATTTTAAATTTGAAAATTCGAAAAAAAATTCATGTTTTTATTTTGAAATTTAAGTTCCAGAATTTTTTTAAAAATCTTCCTAATATCGAAAAAAAAATTATGATTTTTTTTATTTGTTATCAAGTTCCAGAATTAATTTTTAAATCCTACATAATTTCGAAAAAAAAAATGAATTTTTTAGTTTTTAATTTGGAAAAAGAATTCATAAAAATTTAGGAATTAAATTTTCAAATTCTTTTTTAAATTCAAACTTAATATATTTCCCGTCAATGACAGAAAAACTCATGGTATTACCATTTCTATTCTCGAATTTAATTAATTTTGAAATTTCCGAAAAAAATTATACAAAAAAAAAATCTGAATTAAATTAAAATTATAAATTTTGAAATTTTTTTTATCTAATTTCTTTCGAGATTAAAGAATTAGAAAAAATTTCAAATATTTTTTACAAAATCTGAATTTTTTAATTTTTGGAAAAAATCTGGTTTTTTTGCTGATTTTTAAATATTTTTTTAAAAAATCTGACTTTTTTTCGATTTTAAATTTTTTTCCTTCTGTTTTTTATATTTTTTTCCCAATTTCGATTTTTTTCATAAAAAGGGAATTAATGGTGTTTTAAAGAATTACACACATGTCAAGCTAAAAAAAATTAAAATTAAATTAAATACACAGTGACATGCCACATCAGCAAGTGGAGTGTGTCAAATGGGGTCAGGAGGTAATCCAAAATTATAGGGGGTAAAGACATATTAACCATAATGATAACTATTGATTGGTTAAATGTTTATCTATAAACATTGACTACAGACCAAAACTTTTTTTTTTCATATAAACTTCAACAATATTTTGGTTTTTTCTTATTATCAGTTAGCATTTTCATCTCAAAAACATCTAACTTATTCATTTATTTCATTCAACATGTGACTTTCATTTACTTCGGGTCATAATCGAATCCTACTTATCTTTGAGGGTAAATATCTTCAATTCATCAATAGATAATGTAGACCTCATCCATTGAACTTTTGAAAAAATCACATTTAATCAAATCAAATTAAAATCATCTATGAAAATTGGTTAATATTATTCATACATGATTGCATGAGGCGTGATGCTCCTTCTTTTAATGTACATATTTTGTTTAGGGGATCACCTTGTTTAGACTACATCTCAATGTGTTATTATCTTTTTTTTTACGTATAGATGTTTATACAGAGTTTTTTTAATTGAAGGAATGTTTACACACAGTTACTAGTTCAGAAATTTTATGTTAAGGAATGTTTACACACAGTTACTAGTTCTGAAATTTTATGTTATGAGGCCATTTTTTTAAAGGTTATGAAGGCATACCTAATTATAATTTGTATTTTTGGCTTGAAACTTATTTGGAGTATTAAAAACATAGACATCATCATTTTTTTTCTTTCTAAAAGCATTTGAAAACTCTTTGTGTTTGTTGAAATTTGTGGTCTAACTCATCCTTACAAAACTGATTTGTAAAGTGAGGAGTGTCTCCTCTTATAAACCCTCATCAAGATTCTTATCTATTTGATGCGAGACTTAGGTTTTTCCCATTAATGTTGCAAATTGCTCGACTTAAAATCAAAAGAAGATACTTCAACATCGAATATATTTAAAAGGGTTCCAATTTTAGAAGAATTCTAGGGGGAGATAGAGTATATCATATGGATCTCTTTTTTTTTTGGTGAAGATATGGATTTTTTTGTGCTACAAAGAATATATGGATCTGATTAGTGGAATATTTGGAATAGAAAAACAGAGATAAGAATAAATCTATACATTTTTCTAAATTTTATTTTGCACTTTATAGCAAAATAAAAAATCGTAATATTTCTCAAAAAAATGTCAATATTTTTTTCACTTATAATCTTAACTAAACTGAAAAAAAAAAACAACCGAACTAATCAAATAAGTTAACCTATTCAACTAACTATGAGTGAGCAGGGGTGTAACAATTTAATTATCAGTCAAAAAAATGTCTAAACTAATCTAACTACATTGGTTCAATTTGGTTTTCATTTTTCAACATTTTTCAGAAAGGGAACCAAACCAACCAGTGATTATGGTTTGGTTGATCGATTCACTTAAACTTTAAACAAAATTAATATTCCACACATTGGTTTTTTTTTATTCTGTAGTTTTAAACAATTTGGCATGAATGAGGGACTCAATGTTAATGAAAATTGAAAAACTATACAAAACTAATTTGAATCACATTATTAAAACTCGTAAGTCCATAATGTATCGTTTGATGTGAATGATTGTAATATAGAATGTGAAAAATGTATCGGTATGTTTTGGTATAAAGAAGGGACCAAATCTTAGTGGAAAAATGACGATTTTTAAAACTTGCGGCTTAAGTATGAGAGATTGTGTCGTGTGAGTGTGTAAATGAGACGTATCAGTAAAATGTGAGGTCATTAACATTTTAGTTCATCAAATAGTTGAATTTGAAAACTAAAAACCGAAAATCAAACCAAACCAATTTGATTTCCTTTGTTTTGATTTGGTTTTTGAACGGAATTAATGAAGATAAGTTAATTTTCGGTTATATTTATTTTGATTTTTGTATTGATCGAGTAAATAAAGATTATAAACAAGTAAAGTAGTGCAATTAAGTTTGTGTTAGGAAAAGTATCCACGTTTTGTTTCCTCTCACTTTCACTTTCGGTGTAACAATGCTAAGGGTTTCAAATTCAAACATTAAAACAACACTCCTATGTGCTAGATGTTGCAAAGTCAACACCATAACATTGTTTTTTCGCAACAAGGTCGGTGAAAAATCGGCACGTGTCGGTGGTCCACATTAAACTTTTCATCATTAATTTGTTCTTAGACTTTGTTGTTTTATGCCAAAGTCTTTCTAAATAAGTTTTCCTCTCTGCATGACTTAATAAACACAGCATGATTAGCCAACCCAAAATCACACTTGAAGCACTAATTACAAATTAACGATAAATTTATAACACCAAGTCTCGTTGACACGGATTTACATCGTTTTTTTTTTCTTATTCATTCATAAAAGTTTAGGAAGAATTGAACTCGTAAAGGTATCACAAGAACAACAAAAGTTGACAGCGATTGATTTCTATATAACAAAATGTTCCTGAAAGGAGAAATATCAACATCCAAGTTCGTGGAATCTGAACTTATTTTCATTTTATAGGCACGTGGCACCAGCTCCTACACCGTGGGCTCAGATAAATATCTAGAGTAGAATTATTAATTTGACCATGAGAATAGGGATCTATGGAGAAGGCTCATTTGGGGCCGAATCACCATGGTATTATTGATATATATCATCTCGATTAATATAAAGGAAAATGTTCTATGTATATTGTTTAGACTTTAGAGTGTATACATCGTTAGAGAAAAAAAGATCGAATAAAATGTTGTGATAGATGTAATAAGTTAATGATGTGATAGAAAAATTAAGATTGAAAGAAAATGAATAAGGTAATATTTTAATATAGAAAATTAATTGTTGTACATATATCATTGTTGTAATATTATTTCATATGTGGTACGAAACTATTTTTTATAAGTATCCAATCAGATCGCATGATAACATATTTCTAGGATTTTTTCTTTGAAAAAACTAATGTTGAATTTGAAAACTCAAACTTCTTTAACTCTTAATTCAAGTCAGTTAAATTTGATACACAGTTATAGGTTAGTTCATGAGATATCTTTACAAATATTTATTTAACAAGTTTTGAACAAATATTTATTTACCCCTATGAGTGCATAAAATTCATCTGATATAATTTTTGCATTGTGTATAATTTTTTTATTTGATTTCTATCTTATATTTCACAAAATAGTACTGAAATAATACATTCAGTCATATTTTTACCACTCCATTTATCGTCACTTTTATCTCTTGATGTAATCTTTTTTTTCTTCTTCCTTTTTTCCAATAGTAACCTATTTAATTAAGTAAATTTTAGATTCCTTGGAAGTAGGCAAAATTTGATTAACACCAATTTAAACTCTATGAGTATTATCATGTTCACCATATCTAATAGAGAAAAGAGGGTGTGGACCATCAACATTAAACTCTAATTAATAACATATGTATCATTCTCTAGGTAGTATTATTCTTCCCTTTACATTAATGATAATGAAAATTTAATAAAATTGTTATACTCTCTAAGAGTATATAACTTCTATTTAATATTCTCCCATTCATAAATATATGTCGCACTTTGATCATGTATACTATTCATATAATCTATATTGATCATATTTTTTTATTAATATATAACGATAAAAGTTAATATATAAGATGTTTGATTGATTTGTCTCGATGAATATTTTTATAGCAATAATTTTTTATTATAAATAATTAAAGATATTAATAATCAAAATTATAAATTAACATGAACGAAATAATTGATTGCAATGTATATTTAAAAGAGGGGTGATATTTGTAGAACCAATTGCAAACAACTCTTGTGACAACTACTTTTCCTTTATTTTTATTGGATAAAAATAATAGAGAGAGAAAGAAGAAGAGAGAGAATAAAAACATATGTGAATATGAGAGAGATGATTGTTTCATAAGTTGTCAAAATATGGTTGTACAAATATCATTTCTCTATTTAAAAACGGATGGAGTGCTTGTCAAGTAAGAAAATGCGACGGTTATTGTGAGATGAAGAGAGTATAAGCTGATGATTGATGACTCTGCAAATAGATATGCACTGATGTTCCTAGGTAAGAGTCAATATTAATTGACTTTTCCTTATAAGAGCAGCAAAAGGAGAAGCATGGTAGAATTTGAATCATATATTGGAGGTCACATCCTACTTTGTTCATGCTTTTCAATTCAATCTAAAGAAAAATTCATAGCAATAGTGCGAACAGAATAAAAAATAATCAAGTCAACTCGTTTATGGATTGGAAGTGCTCAAAACATGGCGCATAATGAAAATAGAAACAAGAGTTTACGTGTTTATCACAAACTTGACATTATATATAATGGTGTAAATAAATGTTATATCATACGTTAATGTATCACAAATCATGAATATTTAAAATTATCCATCTACTTCACATTTCGGCGTACTTTGTTAATGTGATACTATGATTAGTTATATAAAAATTAAGTGGTTGGCACTCGCAAACATAAGAACTGGGCCATTTATGCAGCACCATTGTTCTCTTCCAACTAATTAGAGTTAGGAACTTGCCAAAGAAAAGGTTATCCCATTTTGACCAATGCAAAGGTATATATTAACATAACTAATCAATAATCAACTGCTCTAATTATTTAATCAAGTACGGCTTTTAAGCACATTAAGGGAGTGACAAAAACATGGCTATATAGGTGTCATGCTAACATTGGCAATTGGCATTGGTAAGCAAGACATAGTTATCGTCGAACAACAATTTTATAATGGTTTAAAATATCATAGGACTAAAAAAAATTCAATTCGAAAGGCTGTCAATGTACTGCAATTTTTTTTGTCTCGTTAGCGAGTGCACCGGAGCACTCTTAAGTTATCCAAAATAAAAAATTATTCTTTATAAAATTTAAATATTTCGATTTCAAAGATATTAATTACATACATTTTCATGATATACTTGCTTCTTATGGTTTAAAGAGTACTTCAGGAACATTCGTTAACATTTTTTTTTTTTTAAGGGCTCTAGCCAAAGTATTGTCATCATAATCATTAAGGTATAATGGTTCCCACATGAATTGCTTACAAGCAATCGTAGTTTGACACTTCGTCATGGTCCACCCATTTTATTATTTTTTTATGAAAGGTCTGCATATTGATTACTTGGATTTTAATGATGGTATTTGACTAATACTATTAATTGTTATTAGTTTGGTAATTTCATAAGATAGATACTATGTATTAGAAATTTGTCAATTTATTTTTTTAAATTTTAATAATTTTTTTCTTTTATAAATACTAACTATTTGTCTATTTGTTGAATCATTAACATATATCAATCAAGCACATGTTATCATGATGCTTAAAATATCTTTATTTATAAATTCTTGTCTTATTTGGGGACAAAGCTTTTGAACTTCACGAGATAAAAAATGTGTTTGATTATTAGGAGAAAGTGAGAAAGATCGTGAGAAAAGATAAAACAGTAACAAGTTAGGGTGCATTTTTTAATGGAATATATATATATATATATATATATATATATATATATGACATATCAAGTGGGAGGACTTTTATTGTGAGAGATGAGAGAGTTAAATTGTGACCCTTAGATTAATCTTTACGGTAGTACTTAATTTTGGCAACGGCATCCAATTATCCAATTCTTCTCGTCTCCTTTGCATCTTCTCATTCTTCCTCTATTTTTTTTAGCAATTTTATGTTCTTCTTTACAAAAAAAAAGGTCTGATTAGAGATCGATCTTCTTAAGTAACAACTGACAAAATAAAGGTCTTTCTTTCAAACCTCTCATCTCCTTTGCATCTTCTCCTTCTTCCTATTTCTTGTCGTTGTTGAAAAATTAAGCTAAAAGGTTAACCTAGCAAAGACAGAAGATTGGAATGAGCTTGAAAAGAAAGAGTATTTAACTTAAATGTGATATGGTATTTATTCTTGTAAAATAAAAAAAACTCACGACTTTCAAGTTTCTGATAATTTTAATCCAATTTGGAGTTGAACAAACAAGGGGTGTCTAACATGGAAGAATTAGGAGAAAGCAAAATCACGTTTACCAGATTTGTGACAGTGAAATAACTTTGGTGCATCATCAAATTGTCGGTTGAATCTAAACAAATTAGAATCACCCCAAACCCTTTTTCAAGATTTAATTTTATTGCAACATGTTGTTCTGTGATGAATGGGGTCTGGAACATAAAGAACCAGAGGCACGCACGAAAAAAAGAGTGCGAGAGAGCACAAAAGTTTAAATTTTTTCCTGACCTAAAAAAACCAATTTATGATGGTGAATCGGTGATAATGAATTTTTTTAAAAAGGTGAAAGAGGCACGCATGAAATGAAGAAGTAGAAAAAGAAACTGTAGAAATTACTGGTGAAAGAGAGAACGGCGAAGCAGATAAGAGGAAGGGTATATGTTGCACTAATTATCCCTTTTTAAAGAGCATTTTAATCTGAGCCATTGATTTAGATCCAACAGTCCAAATTAATTCCTCTCATCTCTCATTATATCTACTCCTTTCATTTGATACATACATACATACATATATATATATATATATATATATATATATATATATAAAATAAAAAGGCAACAAATGTAGAACAATATATTGACCATCCAAATTGATCAAAGACTGACAACACTACCAAAAGGAACCACATAGACAAACACCAACACCAAAAAACAAAAACAAATTAAACATTAGTTCGTATGATTCTACAACTACAACTTCAAATGTTTTTCATGGAACGAAAGACAACACAAAATTAAAATGTATAGTACTTCAAAGCCAAACTAAACTTCTAGAAAAAATTATTTTGGTACCTTGAAATGAGTATAGATTGCAGATTTCAGGACATTAGATCCAACAATCAATCTTAACTTCTGCATGAAATCATCACGAGAAATCTTCTCTGACTGCACAAGCATGACATGATACATTAGTAATATTTTATTATTTGAGACATAGAAATTAATTGGAACTCATCTACATACCTTCAACAATTCGTAATGGGCATCGACAAAAAACATATTCCGGGAAGGAACCATGTTTCTGATGGAAGCAAAAAGCGTGAAAAATGGAATCCAGGTGGACCTCGGAGATCTTCCACTGTTAGGAGGGACACTAGTAGCTTTTGCCTGAGGTATCCCATAAACCAAAATTATTTGGATAAAGCATCTAAATCTACATTTGTTTCTTGCTTAATAGCTTGAACACCATTTTCACCGCCCATTTTGTTAATGATAGGATGAACATCAACTTTTTTATCCTTAACTACATCATTAGACTTTCCATTATACTCCCCAAGTTAGATTCATATGACCCATTCATTTCAATTGATATATGTGATTTTATCTCATGTGGATTTTTCAAATCCGGACTTTTCCACCCTCCTGCTCGCTTATATTATTGAGTTCTTCAATTGAACCAGCAAAAACTTTAGGGAAAAAGCAGTCCCCTTCCTCATCAATCCAAGCAATGGGTTGTTGCAAACCCGTTCTCAGCTCCACATGAAGCATTTGTAGAAAATCTAGCACAACCTCTTGGTCATCTAACTCTATCTTCACATTGACCTTCTTTAATTTGAAATCATTCTTAACAAAGTCAACAACATCCTTCGGATAATCCAACCATTCACTGTTCTTATAGAACATCAAACGTTTGGGCATCCTACTTTTCCTATAGTTCAAATAATTCCCAGCGAAGGATCTAGAAGTACCAAGACCATAGTCATATAGTTTACTAACATCTCCGACCAATCTTATTTGGTTGACAATTGCACTTGTAGTTCCATCCAATGACTTTGAGGGGTTTGCTTCCATTTTCATCTGCTAGAGACTATCTATATACATACACTCAAATATAAAAGCTCAAGTTCAACAATTAATATGAACTCTAAACCTAGATCAACAAGAATATTTGTTAGTCTCTGGATGTTTATATCATTTGAGAATATTGAACAAGTATAAAAGATCATATATTCATCGTAATAATATCATGTTGACATAATAATAATAAAGATAGTCAATGAGAGTACTTATTGCAGAGCAAAACAAGTAATTTGAAACAATTAAACAAGTAAAATAATGAAATATAACATTAAAATAGAGTTTGAAGGTTGCTTTAGCATCATATTGTTGTATGTACTAGAAATTTACTAATATGTTAGAATGTGGAAATTTATGCTCTACAATTATACATAAGATATTCCAATTAAACTCATAATCACAAAGTATATTAAAGTGACCATTGATGGCATCAAATTTCCAACAAAACAAATCTATTTCTATAACTCTTCTTATGGTCCCCAAAAATCCTTCAAAATAAGAACTTAATGACTGATATGATTTTCGTAAAACTTACAAAGCTTAATCCGTATACCATTTACTCCTAAAAAAAGTCGTGCATAAAAAGTTTCAAACTTACTTATATTTGGGTATAACCTAAAGCCACCTTTAAGAAAAACTAGTATGGATTCTCAAGAAATTTCAGTGAAATTTTCACCATCTACACACATGAGAGGATCATGCATAATAACCAAATTAGCATTTACTAAAGGCTGAAATTAAAGATAGGTAAAAGCATAAACACCATAAATAAAACATGAATACAACAAAAAAAAAAATCAAATACAATTGAGAAATGACTCAATTGACAATAGTAATACAAAAAAATCATGCCTACCCAGCTCTGCCCATAGTAAAGAATTTTAACAATATTAAAGATCATAACTTTTTTTGCCAAAATAAAAAGATCATAACTTTTTTGAAAGAAAAAAAAAATACTTGGCTTAATCAAAATTCAAAACTACAAGGCCTTACATGTACTATTCACCAATCTCAACCTAAGAAATTGTATCAATATTTCCCCAAATTTAAACAAATAAATAAGTCCACATCCCTTTTTTAATTTTTTTAATCAAAAATTTAAATGTAAATGTATTATCATGAATTATTGGCATTTCAAATATGGTCGCACCCCAATAACCCAACAATCACCTGCAACATCCAGGAATAAAATCATTTAAAAAACATCTCTGAGTTTCAATATCAGTTCCAACAACAAAACATCCCCAAAGAAAAACTCAATTCAAACACACATAAGAAAAAGATCCTAACTTGATTCAGTTAAACTAACCAATCATTTACAAATTCAATCAAACATAAAAACAAACCAAAAACAAAGTAGATTACGATAATTGAAACTCAAAATAAAAAATAACAAAAAATTACATTAAAATAAAAATAAAAACTAAGCAAAAGAGAAAATGCTTTAAAATTATACCTGAATGCAGAAACACACACAACAATAGAATAATAAACAATTTCACGAGTACTTTGTTCTAAATTTAAAATTGTACATATACATACGGGAGTAAGGTATCCTTTTTATACTAATTCTTGAATCATGATAAGTCTTTACTTCTAGAATGCTGAGTAAGCATTTAGTCATTGTTTGTTGTATTTGTTTTCTTTTCAAGTCACAATTTTTTTTGACACTTTTAGAATTCAAATTCAATTTTTACCTTGATTTTTAAAAGTTTGTTAAATCATAGAAAACTTTCTTGTAATGTGAAATCCATGTATGATATTTGTTAAAAAAAAAAAAATCAGATTTGTTACTTTTAAATAAATTTTCTTGAAGGTGACATTGACAATCGTGCAAACAATCTTATCATACTACTTGTTTAGACTATGCATACTTGCTCACAATTTTTAAAGTAAAGTGTAAATTAGTTTTGCACTATCATTCACTGAAATTTAGTGTCACCTTATTATTTAAAAGTTAGTTTATTTTCAAATCCTTTTAAAATTTACTACCATAACAATTTATCATTATTTTAAAGTTAAAATAATCTAAAATTTAAACAAATAACCATACATGAATTTCTCAATAAAAGAATAATAATTTATGAATTATCAAGAAATTTAAATATCAAATTAAAAATATAAAAATTAGGGAAGAAGAAAACTAATTCAAGCAATCATAATTTTTGGATCATTATAAATATTTGACTTTAATTATAATTACTTCTAAAGTCATACATATGTTTAATTGGGATTTTATAAAAGTGTAACATTTTTTACGATAAATTAAACTCTTTAAATAATGAAAAATGCATGTATAGTTCTTTTTTACAACATTTAGATATTATAATGTTATTAAAATAATAGTCACTTGCCGTGGCATTCAATTTTAAAATGAATTAGATTATTTATTTAGAATTAATATTTAATATCACTTTAAAAAAAATGAGGGAAAGTTTACAAATCAAACAAATTAGGGATTCGAGAGAATCAGTGTTCGATTCTTGAATGAAACAGTTCTTGATTAGGTTATACTTACCTTACGACCGAACTCCGGATTATCAGGACCCTATATCCTAGGAATCAGAGAGTTAATACCAAACAACAACTTAGGGGTTAACTTTTATAATAAAAAAAGGAAGAGCTAAGTTTCAATATTTATAATGTACACATATATAGAAAGAGATAAAAGGGGGAAGAATCATAAAGTTGTATCATACAATATATGAACACTCTTTAGTGCGAGGTGTGTTGGTTTGTAGGTCTCGTACATATTTCTTCTAATGAAAAGTGAGACTAAAAATTCATAGGTTTTATATTTCTACATGGAGATGAGTTGCTCTCTTTATTCCTAAGCGGCAGCCGTGTGGAATTCCATCTAGTTGGTTATTTTCAGTCACGCTGCCAGTTACTTCCAAATGCGGTGCTCAATTTGGGTTTTTTGCAAATTGGTTTCTCTAAAAATGCTATGCTAGGGTTCCTCCTTACAATCGTTTTTCGGCCGTGGTTTCTTCTCTTTCTTGCGGCGGTGCACCCCTCTTTTGGTCTTGGTAATTGCTAGCACTGTTTCTTTCCATTGAGTATGTGTAATCGTGTTGATGCCTCCGGGTGTTACAAAGATTGAGTCACGTGTTTCTCATCATTAGAAATGGTACCGGTTGTTTTTACCTTGGCGGCATGGTATTCACATGCCCATGGCATGCGTTGCTGTCACTTCTTCTCCCTCTCCGAATGTTACAGCTCCTCCTAAGTCTTTTTCTGCAGCTTTAGGAGGAAATATTACTAATGATGCCCCATTATCGGCTCCATGCATTAAGGGTGACTCCCTTTGTATCCGTATTGGCCAAGATGATTACGTGAAAGGTTTGACAGAGTGTTAGGCATTCATCTGATATGGTTGGCGGCAATGCGGGACTTGGACACAATGCACGAGTGGTCCGGGGGGGGGGATGGCACTTTCTTTTCTCTACTCCCAGCTTTTTCTTTCTACATACTCGGCCATTGGCGCTGTTGACGGTTACATGACTCCACTTGAGGTAATATTTTTCTTCTTCTTTTCTCAAGCATATTATAAATTACTTACGATATTATTGTGTCTGTTTATGCATTTGTGATGGTGAAATATTTGTTTGTATGATACTTGTGCCGATACTATTGTGTCTATTTGTGTTTGTAGGGATGATATTTTAGCACTTCCTGAAGGTCTTTTTAGAGGAAGCTTGTGTAGGACTGCGATCATGCTCGGTCTCTTATTGCCAGATGGAAACCCCAAGGGGACATTCTAATTATGGACACTATCGAGGCCTCATTGATCTGATGGTGAATGCTGGTCTCATCTGGAGGTCGTACGAGGATCGTTGAGACATCACGACATTTATCGGTACTCTGGTTGGATCATGGTCGACAAAGACATGATGTACCTTTACTTGTCGTGGCGGGTTCTCAGGCAGTACGACTATGTTCAGATCATTCCCAGATCTTCCATGAAGTTGCTTGCTCTTGAGCCAGAGGATGGGGTTGTGGCCTTTCAGAATTTTCCGGTCCATGTCCCTGACCAGGCGTAGAGGGGTCGATAGACAACGACGGGGAAGGAGTGGAGGTATGAGGAGGGGTACATCAGATGGTTCTATAATGCATGTCTTCCTATTACGAGCGACCCTGCACCCGGGGTTGAGTACACAACTTTTGTCCCTCATTAGGAGGAGGTTATTGTTCAGTAGTGGGCCAAACAGGTTCCCGACCCATACCAGATTATTGAAAACATCAGAGCCAGAGTGGATCGTGCAATGGGGCATCCTAATTTGTTTTCATCTCCACTATTTACCAGTGTGTTGTTGCGCATCCAGTCGGAGTATAGCGTTTTGCAGGAGGAGTCGGTTCCCTGGAGGAGGATTAGGAGCCATAGTCCAGAGGAGTAGGGTCTTATTCTAGTGTTTTTATGACATTTGTATATTTTTAGATGTTTTTATGACATGTCGGAAGATTTTGTTGAATTATATTTACATTTGCACCTTTGTGTTTTTCTATGATATTTTCTTTAGTTTTTCGGTTTAATTTTGCGTATTTTAATTTTGATTGAATGAATGGGTGAAAAAAGGATGAAAATGAATGAATGAGTGTATGGAAGAATGAATGAATGAAGAAAAATATGGAAAAAAACCAATTCTGATGTTTTGCTTGCTGACACAAACAGAACGTGACTTAAGTCACATTGAGCTATAACCTACGTGACTTAAGTCACGTTGCCAACGTGACTTAAGTCATGTTGGTGCTAGTGCTACCGAACGTGACTTAAGTAACGCTGGAAGTATTATGGTCAGAACACATGGGAATGAGCAAAATTCAATGGGCGGAGAGCAATTTTCTTTTCTTTGAACAATGGAGATAAACCCAATTATATTGGGGAAGCCCAATGACTACCCTGAAACTTAAACCGAGGCCTGTGGTTCACTTTAATGAATGAAAATTGCTCTTTAAACACCTATTAACTGCTTACAGGCACCTTAAATTTTCAAAATACCCCCGATGACAATTAAATGTCTATTCGAAAATTTATTTAAATCAATTACACCAATTAAAAAAGTACTAAATGAAAAGTAAATACCATTTTAAAGCGAACGGTAATTAATTTTCGTTCAACAAACGGTAATAACGAGCATTTGCTAAGTGCTAAAGAGCAATCTTCTTAGTGAATAGGTTCGAATGATATATGTTTTTCTAGTATTTGTTTCGTTAAAGTGAGTTTTTAATAATTCTCAACATAGGTTCGAATGATATATGTTTTTCTAGTATTTGTTTCGTTAAAGTGAGTTTTTAATAATTCTCAACAGTGAGTTTTTAAATAACTAATCAATTTAAATTTTGATATAGTATCACACGATCATGACCAATGCGTATGTAATAATAACATATGTTAGAGAAGTCTCCCTCTTCTATAGATTGAATTGATTTTTGTAATTGCACACAAATGATACTTTACTTTACCAAAAGGAAAGTAAGTTACTCCAAAGCAAATATTCTATCTTTAAATAAATGGGCTAGCCGTCCATGTTGTTTCCTCCTTATCCATCTTGTCTTTAACTTCACTTATGTTCAATTTGGGAGTTTTGAGGGAAGGGGAGGGGAGGGGAGGGAAGAACTTGTATAAAAACGGAAGAAATGAAAAGAATGGAGAGCTTGGGGAGGAGATGTCTTTGGAGGGTTTAGTTGAGGGAACTAAAATATTATATTGAAGTAGAAGTTTTGGTGGGTTTGACTAAATTTTTCATATTCAAACTATGTTATTATAGTACTTTCAAAATTAAAAATACATTAGTCATATCTAAAGGTTAGTGTATCCTAAACACGCTTTAAAATTTATGTTCACTCTTCATCATGTACTTTTTCATCTTCTTCGTGAATAGATATAATGTTTACATTGATTCAATAGTCATGCATATACGTAAAATGTTTGGTTCAAACAAGTTCATAATTTATCATACATGGGCGTATAATATTAACTCTTGATTTATTAATTAAATATTGATATTAATCATTCTGTACTCTAAATGAATTGTTCATGCTAAAGAAGGAAAATCCTATCTTGCTATTCTCAATCATGTATAATCTTACATAGATGAATATCAAAGAATATTTAGTGGTATCTAGAAACAATATCACTGAAAGCTACTTAATGAATAATTCAAAATTTAATATTCCTTTGCTATACTAATTAATTCTATGTATATGGCTACTCTAGTCTTTGTTTTCTAGGTACTCTCTCCTGAGAGCAGTGAACTTGGCAGCTATATCATCATAATCTGGCAACTTAGGATGAACATGATTAGGATGTTGAGAAGGACATGAATATGTCCTTAACATCTTATCTTTTACCTTTCTTTGTCTCATTTGTGGCATTGTCATGGCCCTTGAATAAGGAACTTCAGTTTCTGTTCTTGTTGTAAGAGAACCATTAGTCCTTGGATTTGAAACATTGTTTGAGGCAATAATCTCTGCTTTTGCTTCATTGTTTCCATTACCAACTTCACTAAAGGGTCTACAATGACAACATTCATTAAGCATAACTCCTTGTTCAACATGTGTAGCTTCTATCATTCTCTTTCGATTCAAAGTTCGAGTTTCCAAACAGTCTTTTTCATCATATAGGCAAAAATAACAAGGCTGGTCCAAGCTGCATCCTCTAATGTTTTTTTTGAAATTTTTTCTCCTCCTGCTATCTTCACTCTTTATTTGGTTTCCATTGGATTCCTTCGACGTGAGATAACCCTGTTCGAGGCACGTTTGGACACTAAATTTGGATACCTCTTCTAGTCGGAAATTTGACCTTGGTTCATTATGTTGTGGAAGACTAGTCTCTTTTGTTGGACACAATCCTGGTTGGTTGCTGTCTTCACTCTGGCATGATTGTAAACTTTTTTCCTTTTCTGAGAAACTATGTAACATCAGTTTCTTCTGATCCTTTCTGCTGTCATGAGCACTAACATCCTTATGAGTAGAGGGATTTCTACATGGCTTTTGATAATAAATCATGTATCCAATATCCACAGTATCTATCTTTTCTATGGAGGATGATCTCCTTCTTGATCTTTTCCTAGGGCTCCTTTTATTCCTTCTTGAGCTCCTTATGCTTGACGACTCACTTGGCGATTCGGCTTGATCTACATCACTTTCTTCACAACCAAATTGAGTTTTTTTACTCCTGAAAAGGCCTGAGGAGTTGAATTTGAATAGCATTTTGTCCTGACAGAAGCCGTCTTTTGATAAAGAAATTTGATATTCCTCAATGTCATCAACATAGTCTACCATTTCTGATGAAGATATTAATGCCAATTTTTCCTCCTTGTTTCGAAAACTAGAATTTAAAGTAGAAAGTAGCTTAGGAAAATCGACCTCTACTACTTTCTCTACTTCATTTTGGATAGGATATCTCATGATATATTGAGGATATTGCTGAACAATAGACACAATTGTCGAAGAATCATCAATGCTTGATTTGGGAAGATTATCACAAGATTCACATGGCTTAGAAACTCTTTCCATCACTTCAATCTCTGAAGGATGGACTTTAGATTCTGAAATTGAGGCATTTATTTGAGCATCACTTTCCACTAGTTGATATACTTTGTTTTCTTTCAGCTGCACAAATACATTCAACATTATTTTCTACTATTAATTAATAAGATCATAAGTTCATAAATATGATTACATCGACCATATAGTATAGAAAAATGAACCTGCACTTGTTGCCATTCAAGGCTGTACTTTATGGCTAAAACATTTTGTTGGAGGCAGTTATTATCTCTAGCTATTTCATCCACCACTCTGTACTTCATATCCTCCGGCACATATTTCCCCGACAAATTCTCTCTTAACTGTAAATTTTTAAGTTTCATGAGTATGCACATACATCATTAACAAATGTTGACTTACTTTACCTAAGAAGCACAGACGCAAACACGAACATTAACATTTGTAATAGTTTAAGAAAATAAAAGTGATTCAATATAACCACATAAGTATGATTGTGTAGGTGTCGGACACTGACATGTGTCAGATACAGTACACGTTTTGGATCAAAACTGTCGGTGCTACATAGTCCTTCACTCAAAGGAACAAAAATGTACCTGTTTGTTAACAAGATTCCCCGGAAATAGCTCCACAGCTGTAGTTGCAAATTGCTCACCATAACGTTTTCCAAACAGTATCCTAATGACAAAGAGCTCAGGAATATCCCCACATCTTGCCGATGCAAATATAAGACTAGAAATTGCTTCTTTGATATCATTTGGACAGTCCCTGATTTAGGAAAGTTTTGAACCATCAGAAATTTTTGGGGAGTGTGAGAAGTTTAAGAAATTTACTTAATTTAGATATAGTTCATGTTTGGATTGATGGTGAGTTTGACGCAATATCTAGGTGTGCTATTCTTATTTTGGCAAAAGCCATACATTAGAGCTTTAACAAAACGACAGTGCTATTGAGTCAAACTCATCGATGTTCCAAACATGTTGATAGATTAGATATGTAGGAAGCAATCTTTACTTGTGCCTTCGGATATAGGAGAGTTGAGTTAGGATAAATTCACAGAATTGGTCTAGCAATTCATATGCAGCTGCCAATCTTTCATCTTTCACTAGCTGCTCAACCTGAAATTTTGACAAAAACTGTTGAAATTAAAGCAGCACTAAATATAATACCCATCAATGGTTCCTACTTTCATTATTATAATTGATCTTAGTTTCAAGTCTTGTGAGATATTGTTTTTAGTACCTCCGGACTCATAGTTTACAGATAAATGGACAAGTCGTTTGAGCCAGTGAATATTAAGTTCAAGTGTAATATCACAAAATAGACCGTAATATTTAAGCGCAAGTTGTAAACAGTAACTCTAAGCTTGAATAATAGAAAGGTACTTCAGTCGGAAACACATGCATAGTTGACTGAACCCTGCAATAAAATTTATTTGCGTTTTCGTATCTGTTTTCTTCTGAACCAAATTGTTGTTCTAGCAGTAATACTAGAAGTAGAAAGAACATACTTGATATAATAAACAATATATAAATCAAAATTTACATTAGTAATTCAGAATGAGATTATTTTCAAGTTACGACAAATAAAAAAAATAGTAATATTATTACTATGTTAATGTTATTATTAACAAATTACCCGGTTTAGAGCAGCTTCTTCATAACCACCTTGTATTAGCTCAACCAAGTCTTTTCTTAATTGCCTTACTATTGCCTCTTTCTTGTTCTTGAGAAGCTTGATTCTGTACCTAGCTCTCTTAACAGCCTTCTTACTGTAAAACAAGGTAATTATTAACACCTCATAAAGAAAAAAAACCATACATGAAATCATGCATACATACATGCATATGATTTTAATTTACATATATAGTATAGTTACCATTTTGAAGCTTTGGACCAACCGAACAATATGTCAAACATATCTAAAAATGAATAGTGTTTTAATGTTTGATTACAAGGTAAAGTTAAGGAAGAATTGTTGTGATGAGAAAAAGTTGGGGGAAGAACATTGTATTAAGAATAACTGATCAACCACCACGACTATAAGAGTTTTTGGTCGTGTTTGTTTTGTTTATAAGAGAGTGGGTTAAATTCAATTGAACATGTTTTGTCTATGACAATGTGACAATAATTGTGTGGTCTCTTTTTCAAATAACTGCTCCACACACACTACTTAGTCGCTAGTTTTGTGGACACATGTCAATTATGCACTTTGATTTTATAACTACGCCCATGGAAAAAGCATACCATATGGATGTCAAAATGTTCATGTTTGTGACCACGATGGCCATATTACTAGTACTAAGTTTCTACTTTTTTGGTATAAACTAAGTTAGTACTTCTAGCACACCACAAATCAATAATGATTGATTAAAATATTTAGAAATTATATTTTTAAGAAACCAAACTAGCCTATCGATATTGGTACTTGGAAAAGTCGAACTTGAGACGTTAAGAAGAGCATACTTCACGGTCAAAAGTCAACAACACCATACTAATTCAAGTAGGTTTCAGAAGTGATATACGGGAAGTGACACTAAAAACATATGATGGTTTGATGTACCATGTTTAGGAAATTATTATGCTTTATGAAATATGGCACTATCTTATACCTATTTTAAGTGTGAGTTCAATTCTAGGTTGAAATTATGCAATTAGTAGGTTATACTTGAATTATATCGTAAATCTTTAATGAGTTGATGTGTTTTTCTGACTTTACATATAAGTGTCTCCCTTATTATAATTTTTTTATTATTATTAAAAAGGAAGAGCCGAGAATATAAAAAATCCCACTTAAATTATGTTAACAATTAAACAATAACTTGTAAATCAATTTTAAACGTGCATCTAAGGTCATCAAAAGATAGTTAGGATTCTCTCAATTTCTCAAAAAAAAAAAGGGGATCTATTTAAAACGAGAACAAATAAAACATTGATGAAATCTATTTTTCAAAAATATTTTGAAAATTGGGTTTCATCAATCTTCCACTTATAAAATGAAGATGATCTCAACTTACGATTAAAAACATCTCTTAAAAGTTAAGCATATACTAGTTAGAGTAGAAAACATAGTTAATCATATACTAATTGATAGTTAATCATATACTAATTGATAATACACCACACAGAAATGTTACGGGTATATAATTGGTTCATTCTATTCTATATATATATAATAAAGAAATGTTACCCTCATATATAGAATAAATCCTCCTCCCGGTGCTTACAAGGTTAATATTGATGGCTCCTTCATTATTGTTAATGGTAGCACTTCTATTAGCTATGCTGTAAATTGGTTCATTCTATATATGTAAATTGCTTCTTGCTGATTGTAAAGACTCTTAATCATTTTATTTATCGTTAATTAAATTCCTTTTACACCAAAAATATTGTCCTTGTTATTTTGGCTATAATGTGACTACTCATTATCATCATTCTCATATTAACTTGCAACTATATCCATCCACCGCTTTACTACATTTTGCTTTCGTAGCATCGCCACACTTTACATTTTGCTACTACTACACCCCCTATCCATACCGCTTTCACCGAATCACTGCGCTTCACGCGTTCTCATTTGTTATGCAGCTTTTGATTAGTTGTGATTTTGTTAAAGCTTCAAAATGTAGCTTATGCCAAAATCGTAGTGGTTTAACATGATTTTGTCAATCTCATTATCAATTCAAACATGTCATTCATCTATAAAATCGTCCATTTTTTAAGTGATAATAACCTACTCCATACTTTGGATATATACCTAACCATCAATTCATAATTTAGTGGCTAATTAAAATTGTACTTATTATACTTTTTTTTTTTTATTAATGAAAACAACACAAATTCCTCACACCAAAAGGAATCAAGCATGCGCACCTATGATGCTGGAATGGCACATATATATGGGACAAAGGAACTGATATCACTGTTTTTTATCAGAGGATATCATTGTTGATTGTACTAAACCGTAACAAGTACGCATCGAATGTTCTTGGCTGCAGATATTCTTTGTTAGATGGAAAGTGGGGTCCCTCATTGGCTGATTCTAAACTCTTATCATTTTGCTTCAAATGTTCAAAAAATTTAGGTAAAATACTCTCTAATATAAATTATTTAAAGACAAATTATTTCTTTGTAATTTGCAAACTCTTACGCAAAATGTTTCACAAAATTTCATACTCCACAAAATGCTCAGGGCATAAATTGTCAAAGTATTTCATATCACATTTGTGATAAACCACAATGTCATTTAATTTGACATCTGAACACAGCTACATAGTGATGAAAGTATTTTTACCGTTTATAATTTTTTTTTGGTGATGTTCGGAGTTTGAACCTCAAACTTTGCATATATTATGCATTGTCTTTTTCAACTGAGCACAAAGACTTATTAATCGTAATTTAAATTGTTGGAGAAATTTGCTATTTTATAAATACGTGGTGTTACAAACGGTCTAACTCTCACGATTTTAGGTTTCAATTCAATGGTTTACTCAAAATAAATTGATAAATCGTTCTTCACCATACAAGTAACTAAATCATTATACGCAGCATATGGTTTTTAGCTTTTATGTAATGCAAAATTTCAAAATCGTTAACCAATTTAACCTACCACTTATGTATTCCTTGTTATAAGTAATTCATCTGGGTCGTTTACAGTTCACCAACTCATGCAAGGGTTTACAACCAAAGTGGGGGCCATATTTGGCGTGGTCATGAATAAAGGCTTGCCACAGAAAGAGTCGATAAGTAAATATATAAAGCTTAAATGTACTTTTAACCCCCTGTTTTAAAAAGTTATGATTTTAACTCCTTATAAAAAAAATTGGATTTTAAGACCTCTAACATTTGCCCATCTTTTGAATGGCTGATTTTGACCAAGTCAACTCACATGTGGCATGTTACACAGCTGATTCAGATGCCACAAGTACTTTTTTAAATTAAAAATATAAAAAGCCACCTCATTACTATCACAAATCAAATAATTAATAAAGAAAATAAAAAATACAATTAAATAAAATATGACAGATTCATAAACACTCATATTCATATTCATAAATTCATCCTTAAGCCCAAAATTTGAAACAAACACAACATATCTCAAACCCAAAAACTGAATCCATAAATTCATCCTTAATTAGCTTATCTCCAATTGAATCCCCTTTTCTTCATCATCTTCGGTGAAGATTCTTCACTCTTCTGCCTTTCTCCTTTACAGATTTTTCCCACACAAACACAACACACACCCTTTCAATTCTCTCTTGCTAATCATGTCAGATTCATTCATCATCACTATGATGTGTTACATAGCTCTAAGGCCGTTCTTGTATAGACGCTCTTGCCATCGCGGCCGGCACTCTTCAATTTGTCCATGTCGTAAACGTAAACAGAGGGTTTGATGGTAGTTTTCTCGGTCTCACTGCCTTTCCTTTTCGTGTGTCAAAAATTTCATTCCGAAAATTTCATCAATTGATTTGGTGTTGTGTCTGGGTTTGTTTGTTTGAATCTCAAAGAACCAATTTTGAATAAGAATTTGAATGAGTGAAATGGATATGGTTTTATGAGCAACAACGAAATGGGTGGAAATGGGTGGCGAGGAAGACTGTAGGATAGGTGTGGTGCGGCGGATTTCTGATAGAATCTCTGTTTATGTGAGAAAGAAAAAGAAGATTGAAACAAAAATTATTTCTGATGTCTGGGTTGTGTTTGTGGAAGGAGATTGATGATTTGCTGGGTTTTGTATAATGAGAGAGAATTTTTTTTCCTTCTTAATTATTTTATTTCGTAAATGATGTGTTGGATTTTGTATTGATTTTAAAATTAAAAAAAAAATATACATGTGGCATCTGAATCAACTATGTTACATGCCATATGTACGTTGATTTGGTCAAAATGAGCCATTCAAAAGAGGGGCAAAAATTAGGAGTCTTAAAATCTTTTTTTTTTATAAGAGGGCTAAAATCGCAACTTTTTAAAACATAAGGGTTGAAAAGTACATTTAAGCCAATATATAAAACACACTTTGCATAACATATACATATAACATGGTCATGCAATATACAAAAGGGCATTTTTTATCTATTATATATCTCATTTAATTTAATGATAGAATTTATTGATCAAATAATGAAAGATAGCTTGTATATATGATGGGGAGTTCGGGGTCTATAGTATTTTTTTTTTTTTTAAAAGATCAAAATGAATTATATACCATAACACAATAGCAGTTCCCAAACACAAGATATGCCTAGAAGACCACTATAAATACAAAAGTTTGGTTACAACAGAATCGAGTAAAAAACAAAGACTTAATCAATGCCTATAGTTTTTTTTAAGAGGCTAAAATGGAATATAAAATTGATCCAAAAATATTTTAGTTTATTCTTATGTGACAAAAGTTATGTTGGGGAGTTCGGAGACACGGGAACGACAATGGACCAATACATTAAATTTTTTAAGGTATTAGGTATATGTGTCAACTCTTTTATATATTCAACATTTTACCAAACACAGGACCCAACTCCCACTCCCTCACCAAGCCAAAGCTAATGCCACTTGTTGGGGATTCCGAGGTACATAAACAAAAACAGACAATGATGTAAAATCGTAAGAGATGAAGACGTTATATCTTTATTCAAAACCTTAATACATTAGATATCACCTCTTTTAACATTTTAACCAGGACTTCACCTTTCACACTTAAAACCCAACAAATTAATGTGTGTATTCATTAGTTTAAAATGTGCGTACTTTTTTTAATTCTATGTGTACAATCATATGCTATTTTTGTTGTTGTATGGGTTTGCCTTGTTTTCTTATTCGCTGACAATACATGGGATGAACAATTGGATAAGGAATAAACTAGAATGCTGATAAATGGTTTAAATTAAGAATAAACAGTTAATTTAGTCTTTAAACTATCACCCTCTCATCAATTTGGTCCATAAACTATTAAAATAAACTAAAATATCCTTAAAATATACTTTCACCCATCAATTGATTGACGAGCGTATAGTTTAGAACTTTTTAATTGATTTTAATAGTTTATAGACAAAATTGACAAAAGAGTGATAGTTTATAAACTAAATTAACGGTTTAATCTTGAATTAGATTAAATTTACAATTTCATATCAACTACTTAACTTTTTATTATTACTGACCATTTCTCCTTACAGGGAATCCACTATCCTCTTATTTGATTAGGATGCAGTTCTCCTTAAGATCAACAATCAAAGATACTTTTTTAATTTGGTAATGAAATTTATTTATATCATCAACACTTTAGAGTGACTAACACATTTATATTGAATTGCTTGATTTTTTTTTTACATATACTATAAGCACATATCAATCAAATTTGATAAGGTCATCCATGCATATTCTTTTTGGTAGTAGCAAATTTGTTTAAGTATTTTCTTTTATAATCTAAGATTAAATATATTAATTGGTTGCTAGCATTTAGCACAAAAGGTGCCAAATATTAAAATTTGTGTTATATTATATATTCACTTTGCATTTGCTGTGAGCTGTGTGCATGCTTCTGGACACAATCTTTAATCTATTAGAAGCATGCTGATATAAAATACAGAACAAAGTTAATTAACAACTTCTTCATGCTCAATGTTAGTGCTTCTTCATTTTTCATAAAAAATGTTAGTGCTTCTTCACTAACTTTGGCACAAACCTTTTTCATTATGCATGAGTTATTTATATGATCGATGACAAGTACATGATTAACGTACAATAATGAGACAAAATAATAGAGAAAACATAGAGCTAAATATTTGGATGCGTCATTAACTGTTTTAAAATGACGTCATTAACTTAAAATCATTATGCATGAGTTAGGATGCGTCATTAACTTAAAATCCATTTTAATACAATATTTGGAATCACGCTGAATTTGATGATGAAATTACGGTGGAAACATGATTCTGTCGAAACACTAAAGTGTACAATTTGATATACACAGTAAAATCAACTTAGTACACGGTGATTATGCCAAAACTTACCATTAACCTATAAATGTTGGTGCAATTTGATATTACTAGTATATGATTTATGAGATATATAAATCAATATCATTCAATATAGAGTGCTTGAAAGAAAATAAATACAAAGTTAGAAAGGGATAAATGATTCTTCATAAATGGAAATCATAAGTGAGATCTTTCTTCAATATTTTAGGCTTTTTTTTGGGTTCCAACGAATCTATAACCATTGAACAATTCACACGAACAACAAATTTCTTAAGATGAACAAAGTCAGCAATCACAAGCTGAATAGGAACCTTCACCTTTATTAACAAAGGAATATATCCCATTTTTTGGTCTTTCAATAGTTGAAGTTGCATTGTAGGACCAAAATCAGCATCTCCCTTCAATACCACATTTAAATTTGTTGTGGCATGCCCATGTTGCAAGGTAGGAGGAAAATGCCCTGAGCAAAGTATGGACCCTGAATAAGCCATGGTAACATCATTGGCTAAATAATCCAAAGCAATATACTTATTTGGATTTGTTGCTTTTAGAACAACATTAATGCTAGTGCGTAGTTTGTTACCATTGTGTAGATCAAAATCCTTTACATCAAGATTTTCAACATTGTAGGTAGGTACTTTTGGATCAAGAAAATATACAGTTAGAGCAATTGCCAATATAATGATAATAAAGATAAGAAATATGGTGCAAATACAACAACAACAACACCTTAGGAATCCACACTTTTTTTTGCCCCGGTGTGAATGGTACCCTCTACGATCATTTAATGATTCATATTTTTTAGGAACATAAAACTCATTTGCCATGGTAAATATGTTGAAGGTGATAGTTCAATGGTTTATTAACATTGAATAATTTCATTGAGATTATACATGACGATTTTTTTGTTGTTTGTTTAGAGAACCTTCAATCGGTTAAGAATTTTGTTATGTATGTATGCGTGTACAAGGTTTCTCTCTATGTCCATGTTTTGTGGAGCTCAAGCTGGATTCTACTGTTTTTGTCTTTGCCTCCCTAAATTTAGGCACTTGTTTATTATTATTGTTGAATTTGCTTGTTGATGATTCCAACTTTCTATCTATAATTCGACATGCTAATTCAAGAAAAGGCTAATTGAAATTAGACAAAACCAATTAACATGACTTAGTTCGTAATTAGTTTAAAGACTAATCATATGTAATAATGCAATTAATAATGTGTGTGCGCACGCATAAAAAATAATATAATGAACTAGTGGTACTGGTACCTCCATTTCTTATGTTGTCTCTCTACCCTTTTAGATTGTTGGGTACATAGTATGTAGGGGTCTAAAAGATAAAAGATGATTTGGTTTCGACTCAGTAACACAAATAAACTAGCTTATAGTTTGTTGGAGTAGCTTATAAGTTTGTTTTGATAGAATGTGATGTGTTTGATAAAAACTTTTTCTCACTAACTTATAGCGTTTTTTAAGAAACTAATCAAAGTAGCTTTTGAACTTATAACTTATAACTTTTTATATTTTCTTCCAATTTTAACCTTTTCTTAATTTTATTTTATTTTTTTATAATGAAAATACTACCCTTGTTCTCATGCCCAACCCCACGTTTACTATTTGTCACATATTAGAGTATGACTTTTTAAATTTTCTTCTTCACTTTTTTGTTTTTTTTGACCTTGCTCATAATTTATATAATATATAATTCTTAAAAAATTTACATTAAATAGTAAAGAAAGTTTAGTTAAATTAAATTCATAATAAAAATAAAATAAAAAATGTTAAATAAAAAAAGTTGATTGAATTCATAAATACATTTATCATTTTCGAGATGAAAAAAATTTGAAATATATTTAAGTATTTAAAAATAAATGCGTTAAGTAATAAAAATTATATATTATATGATATTAAAAAAATTAAACAAACATATTCTTTTATGTCATTTTATATTTATCAGCCACTTTAACAGCTAGTTTTACCAAACACTTTTAATTTTAATAAGCTAACTTTTCAACTATAAGCTACTGGCTATCAGCAATCAGCTATAAGCTAACTTATCAACTATCAGCTAGCTTATAGCTTATTTTTACCAAACATCTTAAGATAGGGAAAATTCGAAACAATCTAACTGGTTTGGTTCGTTTTTTACAATTTTTTCTCACGAAATCTAAAACAAATCAAATGTTAAAGAATGAGTCAATTTTGTTCGATTCAATCAGATTCACATTTTTTTAAAATATAAGTTATGTTAAAAATCTAAAAAGATTTGAAAATATTTCAAGCACTCTAATATTTTTTTTATATTATTAAAACAAATACGTACAAATATAGTATAGAATAAAATAAATAAATATAAAATATAATGATTTGGTTTATATAGTGGGTGATCGATACATGAAGCTTTAAAAACAATTATCAACAACGTAAAATCATATTTTATATTTCTATACTCATAGTCGGTATGTACCTATGGTTAAACATCGCAGTTCTGTCTTCTGTGAGCTTAATTCAATTGGCAGGAACATTGCATAATTTATGCAGAGGTCGGGGTTCGAACTCCGGATACCCACTTCTCCACATTTAATTGTATGAGCTTTAGCCACTAGCCTACTAGACAAAAATCGTAGTTCTAGTAGTCCTAATTATGTTCGATAACAATAAATGAACGAAAATCAATAACGTTAGAGATCAAAGCTAACTAAAATAAACTCAATGGCATAAATATGAAAACAATTCAATCACTAGATAGTTTTGAGGAGCGAGGTTCTTTTATTTACAATCTAACTAATTAAATTACCTACTCATGTTCATAAAAGAAAATTATATAAAGAAGCTTTCATTGATTTTTCAATCTTTTGTTCTTAAGATTAAATCCTCAATTTATCAGCATTCCATCTTCTCTTACCTTTTTTTTTTAAGTCCCAAATTTCAAGAATGGCTAGAATTTTTGTGTAAAACTGTTAATGCTGATTTAGGAAAACACTCCATATCCTTGAGGGAGCCCATTGCGTGAACAGGAGAGACGACTCTAACATATGCAACAACATTAAACTTTCACTTCGAAAGCTTAGTCATGTCGACTGACAATGCAAAACATAAACATCTGACTTCAAATTCAACAAATACTTCCAAGTGAGCCGACATCCCTCGATAAGTGATATGAATCCCCCCTTGATGTATTAAGGTTTTGAGCAGGGATTGATGAAAGCACTTCATCAAGCTCAATGTTGCTAACTAAAAGTGGGGCTAATGAGAGAAAATACATGCAAATAATATGTCGTATTGGGAGTGTTATTGTACTGGGGCAATGAGATGGGAATGAGAGAAGTCTATGTGTTGTAAAAAAATTCACATAATAATAATTCTCTGGTTGTCGGTTTAGACAACTGATAAGTGTCAAAAAGTAGTTAAAAATCATGTATATTTTAGACAATTTGATTACTTGTTTTGCAAGTTACTTCATGAAAAGCTCAATAATAATGCACAATTGTCAAAATTAACTCATTCCATTTATAATATCGGTATTAATATAATATGGTACATGAAAACTTTAATTTTAATTTTTATTATCATCATTTTTAAAGAATTGTTCTCTCCATGTTAATTATTTTATCTTCATTATGTGCATTATGATCTATGACATTATCTTATCTTATCTCAAGAATATATAGATGTATAAAGTGAGGAAGGGAGTATGAACATAACTTTGATGGATGCTATATAGATATGTTAAGGAGTGGTGAAATGTGGTTGATTTTGGATTAGGAGTGTTTTGACTTAAACACATAATCAAGAGATCTTAGTTGTTGTTTGATTAAAGTAATCAACTCCAGTAAATCGACATTAAACTATAATTTGGTGTTTGAAGAACTTTATTTAAAAATTATGATATGAGATGGCTGAATGTGACTGTGAGACTATGAAACAAAGTTTAATTAAAATCACCATCACAATTCACATTAATGATTGAAATTCTTAAATTTACATAGATTTACGATCAAATATAATTAATGTGAGCATAACTATGGTTACAAAGACATTAAAACTTTGATCTTATGGTCTAGATTGTTAATGTTATCTTATGGTCTAGACTTGCAAGTTACTTCATGAAAAGCTCAATAATAATGCAAAATTGTCAATTTATGCTTTTTATGTTTTAGCCTGACCTTTTGTGTAGGAAATTGCATGCCTGGACATTTAGAAAGTAAAGAAACAAGATGAAATGCGAAAATAGGCCCGTCAGGGCGAGAAAGAAGCGAGCCAAGTCAGAGAGCATCAAATTCAGGATTATCAAAGCTCGCCACAACGAGATAAGGTGAGGAAAGAGCGACAAGGCTCGCCACAACGAACTTGGAGCGAGCACAAGGCGAGACAAGTCAGAAAGCAACCGATTTCATTTGTGTGGCCAAGCGAGACCATGGCGAGCTAAAAGTGAACCTGCAGGGAAGCAATTCAGGGAGCAACAAATCCAGAGAAACAAGGTGTTGCCACAACGTGCCTAGCCCTCGCCATGGCAAGCAAAGGCAATTTCAGGCTACTTGCTTACGTGGCAGAAACCCACTGGTGAAGAAAGCCACGTTCGGCGAGAGATTATCAGAAAGACTATAAAAGCCATTCTTTCATTTCCAACAATATAATGATATACTTTTTAGAGAGAGACATATACGAATCAGGAGGAGAAACTTAAGGCAAGGGTGTTTTGAAGGTGGATTCAACAAGTTTGTTTGAGAAATCTTCATCTTGATGTTTTCCATCCATTTCTTCCAATTTTGCAAAGGCTACCATGGCAAAGAGTAGCTAAATCTCATTTTGTTGGGATTAGATGTAATGATATGTGGTAATATTGAGTGATAACTAGAATCTATATGTTTCATCATGAAGATATATGCAACGTTTGGTCAATGAAGTCTAATCCCAGCAATTTTACATCTCTGTCTAACTCCGTTTTATTTACCGCATTATAGTTCGAATAGTTTTTCACAACAAACAATCTTATAAACCTTTAACTTAGAATCATAATCATTGTTGAACGGCTTATAATATCACACTAGTCCCTGTTGAAACGTATGAAAATACTAATTTTGATACTTACATAAACAACGGTCGTGGTTTTTTCTTTGATTTTGGAGTTTCCACGTTATATTCTTGTGTTGTGATTGTGTTTATTTTTCTTCTTCAGCCCTGTTATTTCCTAACGGTGGTATCAAGAGATTCAATTCGGCGAGATATCACAACCCTTAGTATGCTATGTGGTTGCAGCATTGTCTGATCTTCCACATCACAAAAAAAGAAAAAGGAGTGTGATATTGTGAAGGTGTTGAAGAAGGGTGGTACTGTGCATCTACTATGTCTTATTCAAGCGCAATGAAGTTTGACATAGAGAAGTTTGATGGAAGAATCAACTTTGGCTTGTGGAAAGTACAAGTCGAGGATGTGCTGATACAATTAGGACTACACAAGACGTTGAAAGGAAACACTTCCAAAATGGAGGACGATAAGTGGGAGGAACTAGATTTGAGAGTTGCAAGTGGAATTCGCATGTGTTTGGCAAAGAATATTCTTGCGAATGTGTAGAATCTGTCATCAGCCAAGGAACTCTCGGAAAAGCTCGAAGGGTTATATTAGGCAAAGGGCATCTCAAATCGGTTGTTGCTGAAGGAGCAATTCCACAATTTGTGCATGAATGAGGGTACGAAAATCTCTAATCATCTTAGTACTTTGAATAATATTGTTTATAAGTTAGAATCTATTGAAGTTAAGATTGATGATGAAGATAAAACGTTAAGACTCATTTTGTTCCTTCCACCTCATGTTGATCTCAAACATGTTATTTCCTAACACATGCATCAACAACTCCATAACATTTTGTAATAACTACTGTTCTAAACGATCAACCTGCTTAGTTGAACAATTGAAATAAGACAAAATTACAAAAGTTGTCAGGTTAATTAGTGGAGAATTCTAAGGCATAAACACCTAATATATTAAAGAAGTAGAAAGCCACAACTTAGTCGAATAACTCCTAATAACTTAGTCAATTAGATTTTTTTTTATATATCATGCTATCAAGATGTTTCTTGCTTGTCTTGTCTAATCTGTTGATTTAGAGAATTTTAATTTTGAACATTCTATTCTATTTCTCCTGTCAATTTCATTGTTCAAATTTGATATATATTTAGTTCACTTATTACATGCATTGTTGATTGATTTGCTGATGTAGAGTTCTTAGCTTCTTTACTCTCTCAATTATTCTAGCTGAGAGCTTTGTAAACTAAACACTTTAACTTCTTTGATATGCGATTATCCTTGCAATTGTCACACCCTTCAGAACTCGAATTTGATCTTCTTCTTTTTTATTGAAGAAGTTGAATTTGATCTTAATTGTTATACCTGTGTATATGTATACACTAAGCAACTTATTTTATTTGGCACCTTTGAGACTTTTTGACTACCTGTGAATGTTATGCGTTGTAACCCTTGTTGGCTCTTTACCCATTTCTAAATATAAAATGGTTAAATATATTTTTGATCCCTATAAATATGTCATTTTTTCGTTTTAATTCATCTAAAAATTTTGTTCAACTTTTAATCCCTAAAAAAATTTCATCTTCATTTTTGGTCCATCTTTTAAAGTAAACTCATATGTAGAATTCATATTTTTTAATAAAATTTTGCAAAAAAATTCATAATATTACAAGAATCTCTCGTAAAAAAAAAGATTTTTTTTAACAAAACATGAATTTAATATGAATTTTTATATTTTTGACGGTTAAAAATTCATATTTAATTTGTGTTTTCTTAAAAAATTCTAATCTTTTTTGAAAACTTTTTTTCAATATTCTACACATTTATGCACAATTTCATTAAAAAAAATACAAATGTTAACTTGAAAATAGGGACAAAAAGTAGTGATTGAAAATTTTATAGGGACTAAAAGTTGAAGGAAAATTTTAGAGGGACTAAAACGAAAAGTTGGTATATTTATAGGGATCAAAAACATATTTAACTTAATATAAAATGATCCACCTTATTTGGGGTTAGTTAGAAATTTAAATGTTTATGTCATGACAAAATGTTAAGTTTGGTATTGCTGTGCTCGTGGGATAACAATTTTCTAATCTTCAAGAACAACCTAATTTCTACCCATTTTTTAATCTTTTCGTTTAATCGCAAGACTCAAATTTATTTTTTAATCTTTTCGCTTGATCACAAGACTCAAATTTTTACTCACCTAATATGTTTATAATGTTTTCCATCTCAAGAATCTCACTTAAGGACCCTTAAAATTTAGACTCTTAACTTTTTTAAAAGTTCCATCCTTCCATTTCATGAGATTCACAAAGAAATTGGTCAAAAATTGCATTTCATAGCTCTTATAGTCCTGAAAAAATTGCCCCGCGAGGCCAAAATCTTGCCGCAGTTGTTGTAGATTGGTCGTGACATGATTTTTATGGAAAAACATCACATTTAGATTCACATCAACAATATTATTTAATTTAATTAGTGTAACTCTTAGTGTAACTTTTCTAATGTAATATGAACTTTAATCGTATATTTAGTCTGATAGACTTTAAAAAGTATATCTAGGATTTTAACCATGTCATTGGTGTGAAGTATAAATTAATTACATCAATAACCAATTTTAGAGTTTCTTCCTCCAATAACAATTTTTTTCATCCACAAGATATGAATCCGAAGTTTTTCTTAAAGGACTGAAGACATACCCTATGATCGTATAATATATCTAGGTATATGGAATGTCTCTATACGAATATATTGGTTTGTTTTTGGTACCATACAAAAATACTAGGAGTATTAGTTAAGCCTACAAGTATACTATGTGAGAGAAGGTATTGATGGCAGTCACATTCAAAGCCTCGGTTGCTAAATTTATTATGCGAACTAGGTAGCACATGAACATTAATTAAATAGTAAAAATGGTGATAGCACACAAATGTAAGTGTAAATTGAGGGTGCATTTATGCTACCTAACAAATACATGTGCTGACTATGCAAGTAATCACGTAAAAGAAGCACTTTTAACTCTTATGTTTTAAATTCTTACTTTTTTCTCTTCTTTCCCTCAAACAAGAAAAACCTTAAGCAGTCTTGTGATCTAAGTATGAGTAATCTTCATTCGCACCCTCTTTCATGTGACAACCCCTTATCACACTCTCCTTTTGCCTGTGAAACGCTTCAATTCCATGCTTTATTTTCTACCTATATATATTTTCCATTCCTTCGCACCATTCACCATGTACTAAGAAGAATATCTTATAAGAACAACAATTTGAAATTGCAAGAGAAATTAACCATGATGATGAAGAGGAGCTTGGTCTATGCTGCTGCATTTGTCCTTATTTTACTTTATGTTCCAATTATCACCTCTTCAAGGCACATAAGCCACTCAAATTCGCGTAAGTCTCCAATTTTCTTACTTAAGATTCTATATATAAATACTACTAATAAGATTATTAGATATATGAGATTAATAACTTAGATGTAATTGTTACAGTTATTTTCTTATTGCTTTATTCATTAACACATTCAAACATGACTATTAAAAATACTTAAATTAATAAGGAAAATTCAGAGATGGAAAATGTGGAATTCTTATCTAATTCTATCACTAAATTCTGTGACGTGGAAACTAAATTAGAGTGAGACTTCGGTTTTTTGTCACTAATTTTACTTTTTCTTAGATACTCTTAATTATTCATATAATAACTTTATAATATATGTTTATATATGCATTATTAGAAAGAAAACAAATTGAATTGTTGTTTGAAACCAACCAAAAAAAAAAACACATCTCTATAATTCTGTTACTACGTACTTTCTCACTCAATTCAATTTTCAAGTTTGAATAATAATAATAAGAAAAAAAATAATCATTTTTTGGCTAAAAAAAGCACTAAAACATACATATTAAATTGGCTAAAAGTATTGTAGTAAAACATTTTTTGGCGAAATGTATTAATTTAATGTGTCAAATTAATGTTGTGTTAATTTTCATGTTAAATAGGACATGGACATTCAGATCTTGATGTGGGAAACAAAATAGATGAAAGTAAAGGGGCAAAACAAAATCTGCATTGGAAAGGAAGATCAAAACATACGCGGCGGCCGGACACAATGCAAGTAGCAGGGTCGAGGTTGCCGGATTGTTCTCATGCATGCGGATCATGCTCACCATGCAGATTGGTTATGGTCAGCTTAGTTTGTGCATCCCTTGCAGAGGCTGAATCATGTCCAATGGCTTACAAATGCATGTGCCATAACAAGTCCTATCCTGTTCCATAGAATTGGTTATAATAGAATTTCAATTTCAAGTCATGCTTCAATTTCTAACTTGGTGTAATATATATAGTGCCCATTTTCCTTGTTTTTTCTTTTAAGTTTTTATTTTTTTATTTTTTTTTATTTTATGAAATTTCTCTCTGTTGTCAAACATGGTAAATGGTTTCCAAGCAATGAAAATGGTTTTTGGCACTGTCACAATTAGAAGTGTTTACTTTATTTTATTGAGAATGAACTTTTTAATGTTTGAGAGTTGAGATTATGAATATCCGTTGCATTGTTTTTTTTAAGGAAAGCATCTTGCTAAGTGTTGAAGAAATTCAAACAGAAAAACAAAAAGGAAATTGTTCTTCACCCATCACGAATTGCTCATCCACATTTAAACTGACAAAAATACCTCCAACATGACATAATTCACGCAGATGTTATATGCAACGTGAGTTAAGCCACGCTGAAATCAGCGTGAGTTAAGTCACACGGATTATAGGTCAACGTAAGTTAAGTCACGCATGGATTAACACATGCGTGAGTTAAGTCACGTTGGGTCTGTGTCCTTTAACAGAACGGCATAACCTCCTCGTAATGGGTATGGAGGTTGTCTAGCCCACTGCTGATTAACAATAACCTCCTCGTAAGAAGGGACAAAAGTTGTGTAGTCAGCAACGGGTGCAGGCTCGCTCATAAGTGGACGAGATACACAGTATAACCATTCCATGTATCCAATCGAATGCTTCTACACCTCGTCCTCCAGGACCGGATCACCCCTCTCCTGCTGGCTAAGGACATGGACAACAAAATCCGTGAAGGCAATAACTACATCCTCTTGCGCAAGACGCCCAATCAACGTAGGAGGTCTCAGAATGGTCTGAACTTATCTGTATTGCCTCAGAACTCGCTCCGGCAAGTGACGACACAACATGTCCTTGCCGGCCATGGTCCATCCGGAGTACCAGCATATGTCCCAAAAAGGCGTCACGATCTCGTAGAGATTCGTACGACCTCCAGATGATGTTAGCATGCTCTGGGAGGTTTCCATCTACCCACAGGCGGGTCAGCACGCTCGTAGTCTGGCTCAAGATTCTTCGGACATATCCCCTTGAAGTGTGCTAAAATCTATCTCTGCAAACACAGAGACAAATTTATATCAACAAAACTAACATGCAAACCAAATTTATATAAACCTAAAAATGTAAAATTTCTCCAAAAAATAAAAAAATTCAATAAAAAAAGAAGAAGCAATGTAATAGGATAAGCAACACTTGCTTGATTTTGTGGTAGAAATTGAGTTTGAGTGGCGCAAGAATCAAGAAAATCGCACTAGATGGGAGAAAAATCGCATTTGGATGTTTTTAAAGTGAATGGGTTATGTTTATGTCTGTTGTTGTTTAATAACATCACGTGGAGTTTATAACTAGCGTGAGTTAACTAAGGCAGCGTGACTTAAGTCACGTGGGGGTACTTTCGCCCATTCAGTTGGGTGAGAGTGATTTTTGATGGAAGAAGAGCAATATTCAAACAAAAAAGAAAATTGACGTGGACACATATGCAAAGGCCGAAAAACACCAGTAAAAGACCGAAATGCCCCCTCGGCAGTTAACTGCCGCAGAAGTTAACCGGCTGCAGTTAATTACCGAAATTCAATTTTATCCATCGGCAGTTAACTACCACGAAAACTTCGGCAGTTAATTGCCACCGAAATCTAAATTACAAATGTCAAAGACGTTTCAGTTTTTTAATTAATGGTATATTTATTGAAAATGAATTAAGAGATTGAATTGGTTTATGGTATGGTGGACTTGGGAGCATTTGTCTTTTTTTGAAATTACTAATTTATTAGTATTAAATCTTAGTTTTCTTTTTAAGGATTCTATTAATTCTAAGTTATTACTTGTTATTTTTTTAACGATTAGTTATTGTAATTAGAAACTTGGGCTACTATTGACATAAATCTTATCTTTTTCTTTTAATAATAATTATGTAAATAGTATCTGCCAAATTTATAACCCTTAAATTTTGACATATAATTATAATTATAACCTTTTAATAACAATTTCATTTAATTAAATATACCAAAATACTATTACTATTTTTTTAATGTGAAAAATAATATTCAAATGCTTAATTTTTACGGTTATTGAAATGTTTTTTTTAAAGGATTTAAATACTCTTTATGTTTTTGTTAAGATTTAAATGTTATTCTTATTAAGATATATATGCATAAGTATAATACTGTAATTGTTTGAAACGTACCAAAATAATGATTGAAAAAATTAAAATCAATAAATATTATTAATGACAATTTAAGGTTTTTGCAAAAAAAATAAAAAAAAATCAGGTTTGATGTTTCCGCCGCAATTAACTGCCGAAGTTTCCGCGGTAGTTAACTGTCGAGGGATAAAATTGAATTTTGGTAGTTAGCTACAGCCGGTTGACTTCCGTGGCAGTTAACTGCCGAGAGGGTATTTTGATCATTTCTTGGTGTTTTTCAGCCTTATCAAATGTGTACACAACAATTTTCAACAAAAAAAAATGCTTTAATTATGGCTAGGCCTCTTGGGCCATGCATTATAAAATTAATGGGCTATTATTGGAAGCCCGACATTTTGCTTTTACAAAATTGTTTTTTCCACTTCACACAGCGTTAAGAAACACTATGAAATGACAAATTTAGCCCAAAATTCATCGGTAGTTAACTATCATCAGTTAAAATTCATCAACTGTTAACTGCCGATGAGATTATATTGATAATTATGTGGTGTTTTCCAACAACCTTTGATGTGGGGACTACAATTTTCTTACTTTTATTAGGAATGGGTTTTCCACATCTTTGATATTACTCTAAATATACACATCAAGAAAAATAAAAGAAAAACATGACATTTGTACCGCTTAAAAGTGTATTTTTAAACAAAATATGTCGTCTATAATTATTCTTTCAAAAACATATGTGATATTTTAAAAATGTGGGTAGAAGAGACTTGCTCTCTTATTGTCGTATAACATGCATGGTACAATCATATATAAATTTGACTCAAAAATAACTCATTTGAGACTTTGGAGTGTGCTTCCTTTAATGCATCAATCAGGTTTGATTCATTTGGTGTCGATTTTGTGAGCTAAATACATACATAGTTACGTTCTAGCTTTAAATGAGACCCCTACAAGTAGACAGTAAAATTAGACCCTTTAGATCATTTTGTCCTTAAGCCGAATATCAAGTTTAAAAAAATGTCATCGAAAAATCGTAAAAAGACTTCAAAGTTTGGGTTGTATAAGTAGAGCCTGCGGCCTATCATAGTCTTACTTTTTAGGCCTGAGTCTAGCCTTATGAAAGTCTGATTAGGCCTGTTAGTCTTAGTCTGTTTAAAAGTCTATTTCATATGAACATCTTTAAATAAGGAATGTGATTCAAGGTTAAATAGACTAGCGAACTAATAGATCAATGATATTAAACTCTCAATTGATATTTAACATGAAGTTTAAGATAACTTTATTATATATTATATCATATTTCAATTCTAATTTATAATAATACATTTAAATATGCGAAAAAATAATGTAAACTAATAAGTTTAAATTATTTTAAAGGTTGACAAATTTATAATTTAATTCAAAGTAGAGTATATAATATAATAATTAATAATATTATTCATATTTACGTAAGTAGGCCGGCCTAATAGGCCTAAAAGACTTTTCTAATAGCATGTGGCCTCGCCTTTTAAGCTAAGTAGGCTTCTAAAAAAGCCTAGGTCTTGCCCATTTAAAAAAAAAGTCTGGCCTGATCTGACCTATCGTAGGCTAGGCCGTAGGCCCCTGTAGACCGGTCTGGCCTATTTCCACCCCTAGGTATATCCCTAGTTAGTCCGATATGCATGCATGGTTTATTTGAACTTAAAATTTTTCACTCATTTAAACACCAACTTAAAACATAAAATAAACATAAGGAATCAAACATGCATTTAAGTCTAGATTAAACAAATCTTTTCATTTATTTTATTAAGAAAACTAATTAAATTATTAAAAAACAAAAAAGAAATATGTTGTTAAATCTAATCAACTAGTTGAATAAACACTTTTTGTCCTCCTCGTTTCATATCATTCCTTCGATCAAATCACTATTGTGTATTGATTTCAAGACAAACTTTATAATTTTATTGGATTTCTTAGCTAACAGCAAGATCCATAGACTATTTACAATGCATAATATCCAATTCACCAAGTAGAGCATTTATGATTTAACGAGAACCACAAATATATAAATTGTTCTTTTTTCTGCTAACAAGAGGTTCAAAAAGTCCATCAAATCACTAAACTACCAAATAAAAACTGCCAAAAGATTTGTTTCGGACATGATATTTGATTTTTTATGGAAGGGTACAGATGATGATATACATCGCTTTCAAGTGGTTAGAGAATTCATTATTTTTTTGGTAGAATTTCAGAATTCATTATGAAAACAAAGCTTATACTAGTTTTTTTTCTTTTTTTGAGTTAAGGATATAAATTGGACATGCATATTGATTGAGGCTACGTTTGCCACGAAGCATTTTAGCTGCATCTTATCCAAATCTATAATCTACAACAATTGCCATTTTGAATGAGTCTACGACAGCGAAATAGTCCTCATTCTTCACGTGGTGACCATGATACACATATGTTACCAAGTTTTCACTAAGACAAATGCTATCAACTTCTCTTCATAAAATTAACGTCATTTTCACATTTAAAATGAAAGAGAGCTAGTTTTCTTTATATAGCAAAAGTCACATCAAAGTCCATGTGTTTTTGTTATTATTTTATTTTAAAATCAATTAGTAATATTGAGGTCATTTATCAACTGAGATAAGTCTAGTGAAATGAGATTAAATTCTATAATTTTAACTAAAAGAGTTATTTATATTTAATGCAGACAGTGTCCCAAATATTTTATCTCCATTTATAGAAATCTAAAGGAAATAAAAAATAATTAAAATTATGGAGGATCTTTTCATACATTCAATAATACTATGCTTAGTGAAATTACTATTAAGGTTAAAAAGATATGTAAATATTGTAATTTAATATAAGAGCTTAGTCTAAGTTTTCTTTTTGTTTTTTGTTTATTCAAGGTTAAATAGATTTTCAGTTCGTGAAAAATGTTTTGTTTAAGATGAATGGAAAAAGTATCTTTAATTGAATATTCATTCTTGGGAGTGTGGCCTACTGATTTTGTTATATTTATTAAAGAAAATTATAGTGGAGTGTGTATCATATTAATATTAGTACTACACCAAAAAATAATGAATATTAGTACGCCCAAGTCGTTTTCTATGCTCTGAAAATGCATAAAAATATCTCGAATCTGGTTGGCACAAAAACAAATTATTGTCCTTTCTCTCAATAGAATAGGTAAAATGAAATTAAAGTGAATAAGTCAAATTTTTTATTTTTTTTAATTTAAGTGAATATGTCAATTGTTCAATAGAAAAATTACAAAGAAAATTCATACATTGTGACGTACAGCTGATTTTTTCCTATTGTCTTCCATAATTACCATTTTAATATATTTGTGAGATTCATTTTAGTTTTGAGAAGTATTTGTGTCTATCTCTCTTATAAATAGATAGTACATGAAAGGTAGATAAATGATGCAAATATGAACTTGTGTAGGGTTTTTGGACAGTTGGAGTAGGAATAAATGATGTTAATGGAACGGTTGTAGGGTCCATGGGTACGGTTGAAGCGATTGATGGAAAATGAAATAGTTTCCATGAATTGAACATGTCTTCACACGAACAAGTCTTAAATGGATACAAATACAAATAAAAAGTGTTTAAACACACTCACATAAATGGAGAAAAACAAATGAGAAAAAAATTTAGTCACATCATTCAATTATGTTCTCTTTTAAATTTTTCTATTAATGTATATGTACCTAAACATTTTTTATTTGTGATTGTGACTAAGTAAGTATTTTTCGTCTTAACATATGTTTTGTTGTTTTTAAAGTTGTAGTGCGTGTACCCATACATACATGGTTCAGGTCGGGGTTCAAGTTTGTTCTGGGTATAAGGTTTAAGCAAGGAAAGCATAAACATCGAAAAGGTGTAGAGTTTGGTGTAATAGCTAGGGTGAGTGTTTGAATAGAACATGATATGGGTGCTCATATTTAGAACAAGGGTTAGCTTAAAGTTTATGGTATCGAACTTTTGTTTCTAAATTCTAACAACATCATACGATCCAAAGTGGCTTATGAAACACCTCTTACATCTTCAACATTTTAAGCACAAAAATATCTCATAGAGTTCAACACCACGACTCAACTACCTATCAAACTAACTCTACCAACTATCTTGATTGGTACAAATAAATTCGCTCTCTTCTTATTGCTCATGATCTTGTTCTCTGTGTCACATGAGACAATCTTTGCGTCCTCCGACTATGATTCGATCATGGGGTAAAAAAAATCTCTAATCCTACATATTACCTATGGAATAGACAAGACAAGCTTCTCTACATAGCATTTCTTATCTTATGTGGTATTGAAGCTCATGCTATTATGGATTCAAAAAAAAACCTCTTGTTAGGAAATACATATGCACTCAAAACCAACAACAATTTTTTTTATTGGGTTATTAAATAAATGTCTCGATTGTGTACTCTAGAAATCCAATTATATAAGTACTTAATCAATAGCAGTTATCCTCTAGAAATTGTGTACTCTAATATCTAGGAACCTGCTCCTATTAACACAATGCAAGATTTTCATTGTTGCGTTATTTTATTGGATCATTTTTCAAAACAAAATTGATTGTTTCCTTTTATATAACAAGACTTAATGAACTATCAAAACCTAACGAACTCAACTTTTATTCTTATCTTCTTTCTCATCTCTTCAAACTTTTTTATCTTCAAAGGATTTGTTAGAACATCTACATTTTAATCTTTTGATTTGTAGTGCTCCACTTTGAGTTTCCTTTTTCTTACTTGATCTCTAAGAAAGGGAAACTTTACCTTAATGTATTTACTACGAGGTACATGTGGGATATGATACTTGGATAAGTCTATTGCAGACTTTTTTTTATCTACTTTCAGCTTCATCACTTGATTTCCCTTTATATGAAGTTCATCGTTAACATTTCTAGTTATTGTGTGTGACTAACTCCATATGTAACATATATTTTTTGCTTCACAACTAAATAACACAACAACATTTTGCATCTTTGATCGCCAATAGATTTATGCTTTTCCAAGCATAAAGACCTAGCCACTTGTACTTTTAATGTTATCAACATCTGCTCTCTAGTATCAGCCGGTATACCCAATTATAAAATCAATCGATTGTCGACTCTACAATATATTTGGAGACTAAAAAATGGCCATATGAGATATTTTAAATGACGTGTACATACAACACAGTGATAGATTATGAACACCCACAACTGAGTTTGATTTGTCTTACAACTATTTGATCGATTCTCTTGATTTGTCTTAGAACTATTTTGTCTTAGACATTTTTGATCGTCAACTGAGTTTGGTCATTCCCTTTCCATTGGTTATGAGCTTCATTCTCTCCGACATTGATCATATGCTTGACAACTTCTTCAAATTCAATATTGAATTTATACATGTGAAGAAACTATATGTTGTAGAGAAATGATGGAGCTTTCAAATGAGACAAGGGTTAGATCAAAGAGTCGTCTAATCAAAGAAACTTTATTATAATTATATGATCATTTAGTTTCAGATGAGACAAGACTTCTTTATCCAAAGCTTATTTATCATCTTCCAGAATTAAGTAATCATATGATTATAATCAAGTTTCCTAATTCACATTTCTTAAGTGCTTTGTATGATTCTACAAACTTTTCTTAACACTTGCTCATGTTCTCGTAGACGGACTCAAGAACAAAGTTTCGATGTGGCTAAACAAATAACGATCTATTTTTTTTAAATAGTATACTTTGCATTAAAGACAAATTATTGATTTTTGAGTTGAATACTATTTTATCATATTTTACTTACATTTTTTACCGAACTTCAGATTATCAAAATCCATTTTCTACTAAAAACCGAAGAATTAACAAAAAAAATTGGGTTATAATTGCGTCGTTCTTTTTAAAAAAATATTTTCATAACCATTTACATATGGATGGACATAGACGTAATTCAATATAAATACGACCCAACTGTCCATTGCTTTTCCATGAAACTTCAATAGCTACTTGCAATTTCTTCTTCTTTTTCTTTGTTAAATAAGTGCCCACCAAAACAAAAACAATGAATCTCATCTCATCTCATTGGTCCAAAAGGGAAATGAGATTACGACACACAAAATAAATTTGGAAAATGTAAAAGAGGCTTCCAAATCATTTCATCAAATTCGTTAACCATAACCATTATGATTAAAATATTAGAAAAACGGTAAAATGCCGAAATTGTTAGGCCGGATGTTATGGTTGGGTTCGAACCCCGGTACCCTCCACTTGTGTGTGTGAGTTTATAATGACTTTGACATTTCGTCTAAATTATTAGAAAAACGATTTTTTTTACATCAAAATTGTGATGCCAAATACAATACCATTCTCTCTAAAAAAAATATAAGATATAGGTAAACAAATACTAAGTCACATTTTTTTTTTACAAGAAATACTGAGTCATATGAAGTGCATGTATTTTGACATTTAAATAACAAACTTTCAATATTATACACAATCAAAGCTCAAAGTTCTATGGTCTCTCAGTTGTGTCCCTCTCATGAGTCATGACCACTCCCTCCCTTTACCCATCTCTCCAATTCCCTCTTGGAACATACTAAGGAGTTAAGTCATCAATCACCCTTTTCCATGGATGGGTTCAACGTTGGTCCTAAAATGCTCTCAAGGGTTGATAAGTATCAACAACTACTACTACTACTACATATCCTCAATGTTCTTTGCACACCCCCTCAATAAAATACAAAAGGAGCAATTAATGGTCCAAGAAAGTGCAGAGGAAAAAAACAAAAGATCCTAGAAATGGAGGATATATATTTTTTTTTTTAGAGTAGTGGATTAATCCCTTTTTTAATTTTAGCCATGACGAATGCCCATGAAGTAATTAAAGTCATGATGCTGAACCCTTAGTTGCTTCAACCATGAATCTGCCACACTCAATAGTGACATTAGTCTTTCTTGGTCCCGACCACGATTTCCTCCAATCCACACATTCCCTCCTTGCATCTTGTATGTTGCCAATCCAAATGCTGGCAAAGAGATGCTTTCCCCTTCCTTTTTCTTCTCTTTCCCACCCTCAATATCATCATCAAGGTCCATCCCTATACATAAACAAACACCTCTCTTTAATTAGTATGGGAAAAATCATAGGAGTAATTAATGTGACACACTTGATGCATAACTAGGTCCAAGTTAGGTTTCTCTCACATCATATATATGACTAAAAATATCTAATAAGAGACAGAAAAACTCAAACAAATCGTTACTTTTTTTTTTGAATCTTTCCGTCTTCAATTAGAATTTTCTTGAACATCATCACAACTTGTTTCATACATCTAAATTTTAATCGTTATATTTAATTTAATGATCAATATCGAGTTAAAAAGACACCATGATACAAAGAATCCGAGTTCAATATTCTAATGTATAGAATTTAATGTCATAGACATGTCTATTTTTTAATAAAAATACCATGAAAGTTGGGATTTGAAAGGCAATTATGTAAAAGTAGGTATGAGTAGTTTCAATCATTTTTAATGAAAAAGAACATTTACTGCACCTAGCCACCTATGATACTACTATTTGCTGTTATGTCTCTCAATTTAACATCAAAAAATCATTTATAGGAAATAAATACCTTGAAATGAAGATGAAAGTGTGTGGTAAGTGAGGAAGCATGTAGAAAGATCTTTGATTGTTTTTCCCATGGGGATGTGATATATTGGGTACCTGACCAAACAAAAAGTATATTCCTCAATAAAATAATTTTGTTACAAAGTTACATTATGTTGAAAAAGTAATAATAAGTAGCTAAGAGTAGGATAGGATGAGACAAAATTGATTACCAAGCAACAGCCATCCAACTTGCTGGTGAAAGATCTACACTTCTTAATGACATCAACCCTGGGTATCTTTGAGCTAATCCAGATATCTGAAATTGAAAAAACCATGTATGCCACAAATTCAACAATAGAATATATATGCTTTTGCACATTACCATTTATTTATATGATATGATTGATGTATTTTTAATTCTTTTTGTAACAAGCACCATAATCCATCCAAGTTAGACAAAAGTTGTGGAAGAAGAACATATGCTATAAGCGCATGACAAATACATTGATAGGAAATAAAGATAAAGGAATATTCTTAATTTCTATCTTGATAAGTTTAGAGGGAAATAGTTCCTACTTATTCAAAGGTCAAAAGTTAGAATTTATCTTTTTTAGGGATGCCTATATATCACTATTCACCAAATTATTGTTAGGGTAATAGTGTCCCAATTTATATACCTAATCAATTTAAGGAAACTAAAAGACGGAACATAGATATGTAAATGAATTTTAATCTAGGCAATAACCAACAAAATTAATTAATTATTTAAAAGTTAGTTTCATTGATGAACTGGGGAACATCGAAATCCGAAAGAGTCGTCATCAAAACATTCAAGTTCAAATCTTTAAAACTTAAAAATTAAGGCGACTCACTAATATTTACCTATAAAAATCATAGTACTAAGAAAAATAAGACAATTAATTTACACACCTTATCCATTAGAGGAACTCTTCCATATGGATTTGATCTTTCAAAATATTGACAATAGAGATGACCCAATCTATCATTCAAATGCCAGAGACAATCTTGTTCATATCCTCCTTCTTCAGATGAAGTTCCATCCCATCTCCATAACTTATCACATTCACTCTCATCACTAAAAGAATCACTGTATGAATCCCTTGTCTCACAGTCACCTGATTCTGTTTCTTCCCTGAAATATCCATTTCAAATTCATTAATTAATTTCTCTTAACAACACCATTCACAACTATTTATAATTCAATTAACTAATCCTATGTGAATTATGCTACCAAATCACAATCTAAGATATTTAGATAATTTACCCAATGATTAATGGTGAATTTGTCAAAATCATAGTGTATCAACGTTATTTTGACAAAACTTATACTTCAGAATTTCAACAAAATCACATATTCACTCTAATTTGGTCAAATTTACTATGATTCCAATCATACCCTTATAGTAAAACAAAAATATAGCCCACCACCAAAAACCCATAATTTAAAAAATCATTATTACACAACCAGTGGAAAAGTTTGACCATAAGAAACAGTAACAAAATCATAATTCATAAACATGATATTTACATAGTGGGGTTTCAATTGCAAAATGTCCTATGGTTAGACATGTTGGGAACACCTATGAAAGCAACAACAATGGTGGAATTTAATGAAGAAAAAAAAAACTAAAACTTAGTCAAAACTATAATGATCCAATCCAATTTTCAACCATAGTGACGTTGATATTCATAATCATATGAATCAAATTTATTACCTGAAACTATTGCTAGTGAAAATCTGAATTGCAGAAAGATAAGGCACATAGTACTGTACAAGTGTTTCACCACTAGTTAACGTGATTGGAACACCAGCTCCATAAGCACTCCATTCATCATAACAATTCCAAAGATCACCTAAGGTGAAATATTCCACTTTTTCTCTCTCCCATGGTTGCCATAACCCGTTCAGGTTTGTAATTTCAGACTGCAACAAAAAAAAAAACCAAGACAACAACATTAAAAAAAAAAAAAAACATAAAATCCAAGACAAGAACATATTCATAATCATACGATCATCAATAACAAAGATGAAAATAAGAAGAAGAAAAACCTTAGGTAGAAATTGAGATTGAACAACCGGTGTGGTACATCGAACGAAACAATCAAGATTAGAATGCATTGATCCTTTATCAAAAATCATGATTTTAGAGAGAGAAATGAAAGATAGAGAGAGAAGGGAGGGAAGAGGAGAAGAGGGTGTTTTTGAGCTTCTCTCCCAACCCTAAAAACAGAGAAAACCCAGAGAGAAAAAAAGGTATATAGATATTAATTTAGGATTGCTAGTTTTGTGTTTCAAACAAGGAAAGAAAGAGAATTGAAATGCAAATTGCTTCAAGTAAAAAACCTTTCTATTTTTTAACGTTTAGACACCTATTTTTTCGCAAAATCTAAGTGTCATAAAATCTATTTTTATCTCTTTGTTTGTTTTTTTGTTTCTCTGTCAATGTTTTTCTTAATCTTCTTCTACAATGTTGTGGATTCAACACACGCTATGTCTAAGGCTTGAAGAAAACTCAAAAGAAATCTACTTTGTTCAATGTTTAAGAAACAAAGATAAAAATGAAGCCAGATAGATAGAGTATAAGAATTCACGTTTGAAACTTCAAGGAGCGTTAAAAGTGGACGGTGTTTAACGGAAAAGTAGGGTGGCTTTTCCTGAGAAAATGGACACGAAAACTGAAAAGAGGAACTTAGAAGAGAAGAGAAGAAAAATATTGAAAGGAAGAGAAGAGAAGGTGTGTGTATGTAGCTAGATGAAACCGAGAATTGTGATTGTAACTGATGAGAAACAGAGGAGATGGGGGGTTATGGATTGGATACACGGCAATAATTATGGCAACACCATTACATTATTTATACACACATTTATGTCATTCATCTGTCCCTCCTAATACTCAATCGTATTATTTTGGTCTCAATTAATATATCTGCATGCAACTATAGAGATTAATCACTCGAATCAGATAAGATGATGATCGACAAAATTTTCATTCTTAGAGATTTAATATTGTTGTATTTTCGAAACTAAGTTCAAACATAGAGTATCTAATTAAGTTAGAAGATATCATTTATCGTATTATTCATATGTCATTTGATTCATATTATTCAATCATTATTATTGCAAAAACTTTTTTTTATAGAAATTATTTAGAAAAAGCTTATAACTATACTAATGTATGTTTTTTATATTTTTCGTCAGTGTCGATTTAAGTGGACTAGTTTAGTTTTTTAACAAAAAAAATATGCTTTTTATAGTAGGGATTAACCTCACTAGAAAAATATTTTGATGCATAAAATGGATACTCATCTTTCAACAAATTTTCTCTCCACACAAGAGTGAATCCATGATCACTTGTTTATGATGTTCGAGTCTCGGCGAGCCAGTTATAATGTGATAAATTATATAACACTATTTCTTAGTTTCTCATAAATTCTCACAATAAAAAAATTTATTCAAATTATTGTCAACACTAAATATGAGCATATATGACCTTTTCCACTAAAGAAAACTCATATTATATTATAATAAAAATATTAATATGATATATAATATATTTTCTTTGTTTTTATAATAATAATTTGATCATAGGACGAGGTTTGTTGGTATACCACAAACCCGTAGCTATCATCTTTGGAATTTTGTTGGCCTCGTTCATAGATTTAAATTTACCAGCCTATATATATTTATTAGAGGAACAAATAGTGTTTTATTTTTTATATAAAAAAGGTAAGTACAGCAGATTCTTTTTTAATGCAAAAAAAAAAAAGGAAAAGTGTAAATGTGAAAAAGAAAACAAGAAATGTTGAATACTTTTTGTTAATTTTGTATATAATACATACTACTTTTCATATATGTTTGAATAGTTTTGTCTGTAATCACAACTCCAAAACTAAAAATTAAGTTCTCTCTACCTTTCTATTTTATTTTGGATAGATATTTTGAGATAGATAAATGTGTTTTGAGAGAAGATAGATAAATGTTAATGATAGTATTTTTTTATTTCTTTCACCGAGATGTAAATATTGATCTTTGAAAAAAAATGAATTTTGATCATTTAAGTCATCAAACTCATTCAACGCTTAACTCAAATCCATAAACTACCCAACCTCCCTTTATTAATGTTTATGAGTAAGTTAAACTTATTGGTTCCAGGTTGTAAGTTTTAACGTAAAAAGTTCCACTCTTTCTTCACCCGTTAACTTCAATGAAAGTGTTATGTGACTACCAAGTTATTAATTTACATACAACGAAAGGCTTTATAATTTCTCATTAAAAAAACTTACTATATAATTAGGTGTCGGTTATAAAACCGTAAAGTACTGTTATTATGATTGGTCACAGTTTATAAATAAAATATTAAGACATCACAATCTTATCTTTATATATCAATAAACGACTTTATGTTCAAATTTAGAAATTATTTGATGAAGTCGGTGGTCATTATAGTCAATTATGTATCCCCTTCCCATAAAAATTTAATGGAATTGAGATTCAAATGGAACATATGTTAGCACAGTAAATCAATTGCTTGTTGCACAAGCAATAAGCAGAAGTAGTTTTTGGTTTTTTAGGGTTTTATTTGGTTTTGTGATTTAGTGAATTTTGGAGAATAATAAGAGAGAGATAATGATTGAGGAATATAGGAGAAGTATTGTTGATTATTTGAAAATTGTATAAGAAATGAGCTTATATACAAGTGAGTGTTTTGTTACTTGAAGTACAAGTTTTTTAAGGGATTTAATTTGTTTTTCTTGAACAAGATGCTATTTGACGATATGCGATCTCTCCGGCCATCGTAACTAACTTCTCCGGTGGCGCTTTACCTCGATCTTGCTTCATTCTTCTCCGTTTTTGTTGCGTTCTTCATCGATTTTTCTCCTCGATCAAGATCTATTCATGGATTTCGCGATTGTTCCAATTTGATCACGTATCTCCGTTAAAGGTTTCTCTCTGTTTTGATCGGCGATCCTTTGATTCTCCTTCGTCTTTTCTCTGGTGATTGAAGTTTTTCCGGTGAAGTTCCTCTTCTCTGAGTGGGTTTCTGGGTTTTCGTTCTTGCTGATTCACCTCGCTTTTGTTTGTTTTGTGCGGTCATGGCTTCTTCGGTCTGTCCTCGGCCGTTCCTCTCCTCATCGGAGACGGCGCCGCCGGTGAATCTGGAGAAATCATTCGCTCAGGCTGTTACAGCTCCCTATGATTCTCTAATGCGTTGTCTCCCTCCCAAGGTTCGCATTGGCGATAAGGTTCGCATCAAAATTACACAGAAGGTTTACGAAGCTGAGCTTGAAGATTGTAAGAGTCACCTCCATGGTCGTGTTATGTTACAGAAAGATGACCCTCCTCTGACCTCGAAGATCCTGAAGCAGAAATTGGATAGCTTATGGCTACATTTGAAGAACTGGTCAGTGACACCGTTAGGTAAAGGGTATTTTGAGTTCATGTTTCAATCTGCAGAGGAAATGAAAAAAGTTTGGGCACTAGGTGTTATCAATTTAAAGCCAAGAATACTGAAATTCTTTTGTTGGTCCAAGGACTTTGACCCTTTAAATCAAACTCAAACACATGCTCAATTATGGATCTGTTTAATACATCTCCCTCAGGAATATTGGGGGAAAACCACACTCTTGGAAATTGCATCAGGTATTGGCACACCTCTAGCCATTGATGAGGCCACACAATCTCGCCTCTTTGGCCACTATGCTCGCGTTTTGTTGGATGTTGATTTGTCTGACATTCTTTTTGAATCTGTGTTGGTGGAAAGGGAAGGATACGAGTTCCCGGTAACTGTAGAGTATGAGAGGAAACCTGCATTTTGTCCTCATTGCAAAATGATAGGACATTTCATTCAGCAATGTAACCGTATTAACTTTGCTAAATCTCAATTCAAATCTCTCTCTAGTGCAGAAGATAAGGATTTTGAGTTTACTAATCTTGTGAATGCAGCAAAATCTAAGGTGGTCACATTTTCAACTGCTGCACCTGAGCAAAATTGTGATGTTAAGAATTCTATGGTTTTACACAACTCCTTTGACATGTTGCTATCTGATACAGAGGAGTTAGAGGGGGAGCCCTTGCATGAAATTTTGGAAGACATTATGGTTAATGATGTGGTGATTGGTGATGCCAATAAAATGATGAATGTTCATTCTTTAGAGGTTGCTTGCTTAGTGTCTGGCACATCAAATAAGGCATATGCCCCTGCTGAGACTGGGCGCAGTCCTTCTATTGAATGTGGCACTAAACAGCTTGAGAAGTTTTCTGAGGTTGGGAGGGTGTCATTCCCCAGCTCAGGTTCTTCCTCTTTGGTGAAGGGTGACATAGCTGGGGATGTAGAGCTTCAAGAAGAACCCATATGTGGCAACGCTGATTCTTTTCATGCTACTAAGCAAATAGCAGCTTCAGTCATGGAGAACATAGTTGACGTTGTTCCCTCAAATTCTTCTTTGGTTCCTGGTTTGGATATCACACTCCCTCCTTCTGCTATGCCTCAACCTATCACTACTTATCACACCTCTCTAATAGCAGACAAGCGTCCTGTTTTGGAGCATGTTAACACACTCGGACATACTTCAGTTGTTTGTTCTTCTGAAGCTCAGAGAAGCGTCGAAATTTTACAAAAGTTTTGGGGGGATTATACTACTAAGGAGCATGAGTCTAGCCTTGTTTGTCCATCAGCAGCTAGAAACAAAAAGCAAAAGAAGCAAACAAATACACAAGTTTCACCAAAAAGCACAAGTAGTGAGCACATACAAACTCGCTCAAAAAAGGGTGTAGTGAAAAGTAATCCCAAATATTTGTGATTAGAGGATTAGGATGGTTTGATACTCAAAGATTCCGCATAACTGATGTTGTGTCTGTTTAGATTTCTTTATGATATGCTTGTTGTCATTTGCTTTTATGGCAGGCTCCTCTTTGCTTTTTGTTGCTTTAGGATAGCCCTAGGCTTCATTTCTTTCTTGTGTAAATAGGTTCAGGCCTTAATCCTGGTTTGCATTTTATTTTCATTGCCTTGATCCAAAAAAAGTAACAACTATAGCTCTTATTTTCTTAAGACTTCTAACCAACTTGTAACAAACTTTAAAACAAACTAAAACAGTGATCAATCATCTAATCATGATTATCATTAAACTAACTTGAATTATTAACTAAACTAACATCCCCCCTTAATTCAAGTTTCCACTTCCTTCATACCAATCAAACTTCTGAGATTGATGAACCTGTCAACCTTCAATGCCTTAGTGAATATGTCTGCAAGCTGCAGCTCAATGGAGCAATGGACAATTTGCAATGCACCTTTGTTCACTTGCTCTCTCAGAAAATGGAATTTAGCATCTATGTGTTTGTTTCTCCCATGCAAAACTGGATTTCTTGCTAAGCTGATTGCAGATTTGTTATCTATGAACAATTCAGTTGGTTTGCTAACTTCTATATCCATCTCCTTGAATATATTTTCAAGCCATACTACTTGACATGCTTCCATACACCCTGCAATATACTCAGATTCACAAGTTGACAATGCCACAACTGGCTGCTTCTTTGCACACCATGAAATTGGGACATTCAGGAACTTGAATAGGTAACATGAGGTGCTCTTTCTATCCTGCTTGTCTCCACACCAATCAGCATCAAAATATGCTATTAATTCCATAAAGTTTTCATTCAAACATTTAGGAAATAGGATGCCATACTACAGTGTTCCTTTGATGTATCTCATTACTCTTTTGGCTGCCAGCAGATGAGATACTCTTGGTTCACTCATGAATCTACTGATTATGTCAACTGCATATGCAATATCAGGCCTACTATTGCATAGATACCTTAGTGATCCCACTATTTGCTTGAACAATGTAGGATCCACAAGTTCTTCACCTTCATTCATCACCAATTTCATATTTGTCTCAGCAGGTGATGATGATGGATTGCAGTTCATCATATTGAACCTCTTCAATATATCATATGCATACTTCATTTGATGCATTATCAGTCCCTCTGCAACTTCAATAAATTCCATGCCTAGAAAGTATGTCAATTTTCCTAAATCTGACATTTCAAACTCACTCATCATATGAGATTTGAATGCTTCTATCTCATTCATATCACTACCAGTCACTATCAAGTCATCAACATATAAACAGATGAGTAGTTGATTACCTTCAATTCCTTTCTTCATATATACACCATATTTTGACTTGCATTTGATAAATTCTTGCTGCACAAGAAAACTGTCAATTCTTTTGTTCCAAGCTCTTGGTGCCTGCTTCAATCCATATAATGCCTTGTGTAATCTATACACCATATTCTCCTTCCCTTCAGTTTTGAAATCTGGTGGTTGTGTCACATACACTTCTTCATCTAAAGGACCATTTAGAAAAGCAGATTTTACATCCAAATGATGCATTGGCCAATTTATTCCACAAGCTATATCAACTATTAATTTCACAGTTTCCAATCTGGCAACTGGAGCATAAACTTCAAAGTAATCCATGCCAGCCTTCTGCATGAATCCCCTAGCTACTAATCTAGCTTTGTGTTTGGATACTTCACCATTTGGCTTCAGTGTCAACTTGAAAATCCATTTTACATTTATAGGTTTCTTGCTAGCAGGCATTTCAGTCAGTTCCCATGTGTTATTTATATTGATTGAGTTCAACTCCTCAATCATAGCATTCTTCCATACATCTTCATTCAATGCTACTTCATAGTTAATTGGCTCTGCATCAGCCAATAGTGCAAAATGAACAAATTCCCCTTCTTCATCAACTAGATTGTCTGGAGTAATTTCATGTCCTGCCAATCTTGTTGAAGCAAATCTCTGTCTAACTGAAGTTCTGGTAGCCTGATTCTCTTCAACATGTGCTTCAGGTTGAACTTCATCATCAAGTTGAGTTTGTTCAACTTGATTGTCTTCTTCAATTATTGTGGGAACTGTGTGACTGGACTCTTCTCTTTCTTATTCCAGTCCCATGCTTCATTCTCACAGATTTTAACATCTCTACTAATCATTATTGAATGATCTAGAGGATGATATAATTTGTATTCACCTGTTTCATGATAGCCAACCAATATCATAGGTTCACTCTTGTCCTCCAGCTTTCTTCTCTTTGCATCAGGGATATGCATATAGCATAGTGAACCAAAAACTCTCAAATGTTTTACTGACTGCTTGCATCCTAACCAAATTTCTTCAGGAATTTGATTAAGTTTCTTGGTGAGGCATCTGTTTAAGATGAATGCTTCAGTTCTTACTGCTTCACCCCAAAATGTATTAGGATACTTCTTCATCATTATCATACTTCTGGTCATGTCAAACAAACTTTTGTTTCTTCTCTCAGCCAAGCCATTGTGTTGTGGAGTATAAGGACCAGTGACTTCATGTATAATGTCATTATCTTCACAAAACTTCTCAAACACCTTTGAGGTATATTCACCACCATCATCAGTTCTTAAAATTTTAATAGACTTTCCACTTTACTTTTCAACTAAGATTTTAAACTTTTGAAACATTTCAAATGCTTCACTTTTGGCCTTGATCAAATACAACCAGAGTTTTCTGCTAAACTCATCAACAAAACTAATGAAGTATTTGTTGCCCCCTACTGAAGGAACCTCTAAAGGGCCACACACATCTGCATATACAACATAAAGTAGCTCTTTTGATCTACTTGCTGCACTAGAACTGAATGCATTTCTGGGTTGCTTGCCCAGCAAGCAAGTATCACAAATTGTGTTAGGTATCTCAATATTAGGTACTCCCAGAATCATATCTTTATCAACTAATTGATTAAGACCTCTAAAATTAAGATGACCAAATCTATAGTGCCATAGCCAACTATCTTCATCTTTTACCATAGCAGACAAACAATTCAATTCTACAACTTTCATATTTTTCTGAAAAGTCTTATTCTTTGAGATAGGTGTTTTCAATACTAACCTTTGATGTTTATCAAACAACTTAAATGTATTATTGTTCATTGTCACGGAGTATGCTTTCTGAATGAATTGACCAACACTCAGCAAGTTGCACTGCATTCCAGGGACTTAGAGAACTTCTTGAATTATTGCCATTTTTCCATTCTTTCCTTCAATAGCAATATTCTCCATTCCTTATGCAACTAAGACTATATGATCTGCAAGCTTCACCTTTGTACTCCTTTCAGGATCCACTTATCTTAAACATGTCTTGCATCCAGTCATATGATTAGAGCAACCAGTATATAAGAACCAACTTTCTGAATTGCAGCTCTCATTATTAGTTGTTGTAACCATCATGAACAATGACTCGTAATCTGAATCATCTTGTGCAATCTTAGCTTCCTCTTCATCATTCTTTCTTTGTTTTCCTTTACCAGACCAACATTCAGAGGCAAAGTGCCCAAATTTCTCACATTTGAAGCACTGAATCTTCTTCTTATAAAAAAATTTCTTCTTTTGATTAGAATTTCCTTCCTTTAAAGATTCACCTTTCTCAGAACCTTTATTCTTGCCTTTATTCCAGTTTCCTCCCTTAGAGTTATTCTTCCCTTTCTTGGAGTTCTTCCTATCATAATCATCCCTTTTGATAGATTGAACTTGCAGGGCTTGTTGAATTGATCTTTCACTGCTTCTTTCAGATACCATCAACTCATGAGCTTCTAATGAACTCTGTAACTCCTCAATCTTCAATGTCTTGACATCTTTTGATTCCTGAATTGCCACCACAATAAAATCAAACCTTGAAGATAGGGTCCTCATATTCTTCTCAACTATTTGTTGATCAGTAATTGCTTCACTACAAGCCTTCATCTGATTTACAAGATTAATGAGTTTAGAGATGTAATCAGAAATCTTCTGATCATCTTCCATTTGCATCAACTCAAAATTCCTTCTCAGTGATTGAAGTTTAATCAATTTCACTTTATCATCACCTTCACGGTACTTTAAAAGAATATCCCATGCTTCCTTGGAACTAACAATTTTTGAGATTATTTCAAAATTGGTTTCATCAAGACTTTGCTGAATTAAGAACAAAGCCTTGCAATCTTTCTTCTTCAATTCCTTGTGTGTGTTCCTTTGCACATCTGTGGCATTCGCAGCTAAATCATCTACACCATTCTGCACAATTTCAAGCACTTCTTGTGCTCTAAACAGATTCTTCATCACTAAACTCCATCTTTCCCAATTGCGTGCTTCAAGAATTGGAAGATGAGTGTTGAAACTGCTGCTACCATTCATGGTTCTTCCTTCAGCGTTTCTTCTTGATTTTGCGTGATTGAGGATCTTGATTAACCCTTAGAACGAAACCATAGGCTCTTGATACCAATTTGTTAGTGCATCAAATCAATTGCTTGTTGCACAAGTAATAAGCAGAAGCAGTTTTTGGTTTTCTAGGGTTTTACTTGGTTTTGTGATTTAGTGAATTTTGGAGAATAATAAGAGAGGGAGAGAGAATGATTGAGGAATATAGGAGAATTATTATTGATTATTTGAAAATTGTACAAGGAATGAGCTTATATACAAGTGAGTGTTTTGTTATTTGAAGCACAAGTAAGTAACAACTATAGCTCTTATTTTCTTAAGACTTCTAACCAACTTGTAACAAACTTTAAAACAAACTAAAACAAATTGTGATCAATCATCTATTCATGATTATCACTAAACTAACTTGAATTATTAACTAAACTAACAACATACAGTATTCATTCGATCTTTGGTGGATGGTGGAATTGGTTCTCAAATAGTCAGTCCTTAAATTAGATATTGAATTTCATGGAAAAAGTAAATATATTAATTTTTAGGAATAAACTATAATATGGTAAAGGTATAGTTTGGATCAAGCATCGAGGAATTCTAACTAAAACAAAGCAAACATACCCAATCACGTAGTAAAATGCAGTCAAGACCCGATATGCCTACATTGACAATAAGAGATAAGGCGATGTGAAAACTACTTCCAACATCATCCCTATAAACATGCACAACAACAACAAATAATAGATCTATAAGCGTTGTTGTGTTTCTATTATTCCACGTATCAAGGAGCTCTATCAAACCTAATATAACCCCTCAGACATTTAGCTATTCAACTACACTGAAGCATATCACTTATCTAGAATTATCTCAAAGACTATCTTACATGAAGTGTATTTCAATCATTCTACCATATAAGGGTTCAACCCCAGGTTCAATTGCGCAATATTCCACTCACACATTAGTTATCTATTTACAACATGCCTTGCTTTGGCCTTTGAGTGTCTTTGCATATACACCCCCTTAATAGAGAAAAATTGTGTGATCAGCTGCGCTGAATTCAGGAAACATAAGTGAAAACCACATTATCAATTCCAATGATCAACCATATGTGTTCATACAAAAATATTGGCGCCCACTGTGGGACATAGTAAAACTTACATAGGCTCCAAGATCCCGTCATTAAGGGGGTCAACGAAAGTTAAGCTCCCTCGTAGCCATCCCAGAACAAACCAAGTCACCATAATCACAACTCTAACGTTTAAAATGAAAGATTTAGGCATCAAAATTCTCAAATCTGAAGGCAAACCAATGGAGATAGAAGTTCCCATCGTCAATGATATCAATCTCCCATGAGAAACAAAGGTGAGAGGTCCATGCATTGAGCCATCTCTTCACCTTGATGACGTCACATTGAGGAACAAATGCTAAAGAATACAATGGAAAATATGGAGGCCAAATCAAGATACTTAGCATCAAGATACAATGACGTCACATTGAGGAATAAATGAAGAAGCGATACTACGACAATTCTGACTCCCAACCATGGAGGAGTGCAATTAAAAAGCAGATTTACAAGAGCATATGGCATCTTTCAATATTAGAATAGCGTTGCAACGAGCATATGACATTAAAAAATGCATTGTCTTTTTATGTACTCTAAAAAGAACTATTTTTATATGGTTCTCACATCTCCCAAAGAAGTCTGCCAAGTCGTCAAAATAGTTGTCTAAGATGTTCATATCTAGGTTCACAATGAGCCGAATAACTCAAAAACGTTTAACGTGCCTTTAATGACGAAACAGTCTAGATAAAAATATTGAATCTAACTATGGAGTTGGATGTGTTGGTAATGGGAATGAAGTGGGCACATACTCTAATTCAATGGCACAAAGACCTTTCCAGACGCTAGAAAAACTTAGAAGAAGAGTAGGCAGATACATCTTTATGGAAGATATAGTTGCATCCTAAAGAGAAGACTGCAAAAGGTCTCCCCATAATGATTGAGATCAGGGTGGAAGACGAAGCAATCAAGGAAATGACAGAATCAAGGAAGACTTCACCAACTTCACCCCACTAATAGATAAGCCAATAAAGATTGTTTGAGACATGTATGACTCCAAATTAATAAGCCTACCATGTTTAAAGCAACCAAGACTTGATGTGAAAATCACCAACGTACTTCTACCATTCTGCATACCAAGCAAGCTCATTCAAACCTAATATGAGCTATCAAATATCTAGTTATTTAGTTACGTTGACGAGTAACACTTATCCAAGAATCAACACTCACCCTGATGAAAATTTCAATGGGTTGAAGCATATTCAAATTAAGCTATTCTATAAATAGAGGCTTCAACTCCTTGATATGATCATTCATTATTGCACTTACTCATTAGTTATTTTCTCACAATATGTCTTACATTGACATCGAAGTGTCTTTGCATGTACATCCCCCTCAATTAGAAAAGAAAGCACAATCAAGTGTGTGGAATTCACGCACCAGGTGTAAAGATCACATCTTCAACTCTGATGATCGACCTTGTATGCTCATACATTAACAACGAATCCAACTTCTATTGAGCAACTCACTTTAAAGTGTAAAGTGAATAATATCAACAATTAATTAACAAATCATATTTATATATTGTGGATATATAATGATGAATTATGAGTTTGTTAAAAAAAACCATTAAATTTCTCACGCTATATATACTTTAGTCAATTTAGAGGATCAAAATTCCATTAACAACATACAATGCCTAATCGCCTAAAGAAAACATGCAATGCCTAATGGAATGGTGTATTATTGAAACATGAATTCATCAAATATGATTAGTCACATTTTCATTGTGTGTGCGCGTGTATATTATTGTACTAAGTTATCATATATCCCTTTGATCACATTGCAATTATTGATATCCTCCCGTGTTTGCTACTCATTTTTTAAAATACGATTTCAGTAAACTATTAAGAAAAACGAAGCCTCGACTCGTAAAAAAAACTCAACTCATTTTTTTCTTTTTGACAAAAAATAAATGATATTTACTTATTCAATGGATAGAGTATATTAATACAATACAAATTTAAAATTGCAAAAAAGGATGAATATACAAACAAATTCACAACATTCACGATAATATATAGTATAAAACGACAAAGTACACATGCTTACAAATATTAATATATTTAAATCTTCAAAATATTCATGTCTTTGGATATGCAATGTTGACGAACGAAATTTATTGTGATCAAATTTATCTTTCAATCTGAGTCAAATAAACACCACAATTAAAAATAACGAACTTATAATATTAAAAAGAAAAAGTTATAATGAAGTTAACATGTAAGTTTTTGTTTTAAGCAAAAGACGAGGCAAAGGGGTCTCCTACTGCCACATCCAAAAGATATATAAATAAAAAGAAAATAAAGTACAAAAGAGAGCGGGGACATAAACCAAAACCCTCAGAGAGTCAAAAATGATAGAAAGCGAAATTAGAGTTTCAATTGAAAAACATTAGAAGTACTAACCCTGAGCCATGTAGGGTAAGGCCATTTGGTAGCTTCTGCCTGCTGCTTTTAATTCTTCTTCTTTTCCTTTGAGACAACCATTTGAAATTGTTGATCGGCATCAACTTCATCCATATTATCCCAGGATTGTCTAAGAAAATTCATATCTCTTTGAATCGTAGTAGGAATAAGTGGAGCAACTAGAGCTAGTTGCCTCATATCAGATGCAAAATCATGCTCAAGATCACTGTTGGTGGAATCTTGACAGTAATCTAAATCAGTCACATCATCACACCAAGGACCAGTTATACGCATATCAGGGAAGTGTTGGTCCTTGTTATGTTCCTCAATCATTTGATAATCATGAGCTAAAGAGTCTCCCAATTGTACAAGCTGCACCAGAAGAATTCCAATATCAGTCTCTACCCCAAGATTGCTGACATCTACCACTTGAGTAGTAGCACCCATCCTTTTAGACCTTATCATATCGCTTAGAAGAGGGTCCTAATCTACAACAGGGACCTCTCCAATAATGTTCAGGGCTTCAAATTTATTCTGTTGTGCAAGACAGCTCAAGTCATTTGTACCACTAGGGCCAGCTCCATGATCTTTTGTACCCTTATGCTTTAGTTGTCCTGCATCATGCTTATCAGTTTTACATGCCTCTTCAACAATAATGGGATCCTCTGCCACTTTCCCCTAATTCCTTCCATCTTCCACTTGAACATGTATCTTTTTTGGTGCCTTGTAGTAGTGCCTTGATGGTTCAGTCTTTTCATGTACTGGTTCTTTGTTAACAAACTTGCAGATTTCCATAGAGTGACCAATTTTCTTGCAATGAATACAATAATCAGTCAGATTTTCATATTTTAGTTCCACAAAGAAAGCAAAACCCTTTCTTTCCATCAGAACATTATACCTAAGCTCCTTAGTAACATCCATATCCACTAATACTCTAGCAAACTAGCCAAAGGTACGCTCTATCATAGGTTTATATGAAGCAGAGTCTGTACAAATAGGGGTGACTACACTACTAGCAATAGCAAAAAAATATTCTAGGGCCCCAATATTCCTGAGACAGGCCATGTAACCTTGCCCAAACTTGATCAATTGAACTATTTTGCAAGCTAGGATTAAAATCTTTGGACCAGGCAAATAGTTTTAAAAAACCAGGATTAAGATTCCAGGAGGGGAGAGATATTACCCTTTTCACATCTTCTAGATTGGTGAAGATAAATTCAAATTAACCTTTTCCTAGAGAGGACAATCCCCACTAACCAAGATTCTTCCACAAATTTGACAACCTCTTGCGGAAATCATGAAATGTTAGAGGAGTTTCCCTTTTGGCCAAATTATTCTTCCATGGAGGTTGTGCTTGCAAACTTCCATACCAATTTCATATTCCTCTTCTGGAATGGCAATGGATAAACAATCTCCTTTGAGGACTGGTTGAGGGAGTTATGAGGAGGGGATGTCACATAAATTAGAGATTGCATGTGCAAAGGTTTTGGACTAATTAGAGTTTGGTTGTATTGTTTTTTATGGAGGGTTAAGGTTATGTGATTTCTCTTGTAGACATAACCAAGGAATAAAAGGTTTGGATGTGTTGTTCAATGGTGTGGGTTTAGGGATTGATTTTTCTGGGTTAGATTGGTCTTGGATCTTTTGTGAATCAGGCACATAATCGAAATCAATAAGACATGACCAAGGAATTATAACTCGCGCCATGGAGAATCAGAAGGGGAAAAACAAAGGCGGTGGTTGGGAAATTAGGATGAAGGAACACGCTCAAGGTAGAAGAGGAACAACACCTGATCGCCGCTCTTTCTCTCTCATCTCTCTATCGAGTCTTCATAAGATCAAAGAAAATTCTCTAACATGTAAGTTGATTTGTGATACAAGGTAAATATTGTAATTGTATTTTAGAGCAAGTATTCCATGGACATAATCTCAAATTAGTATTAAATTTATCAGTCATATAAATAAGTTAAATATGTTATATTTATTTTTACTGAATTCGAATTAGTATTAAATTTTTCAGTCATATAAATAAGCTGCTTTTCAGTTTGTTAGAAGATTAATTTTAATATTTTAAATTTTGCAACCAATTAAACATTAGTGTGTGAGTTTTCTTTAGAATTAAAAATTCAAACATTAGTTATTGAAAGCGAAATCCTTTTCTGAAAGCATGCAACTACTAATATTTCGTACTCCCATTCACGACTAAATTCAAGTCAAGTGTCTTAAAAATTTGTTAGCATATTTAAAATTTGGTTATATAGCAAAAGAAAAAGTACAGTTATAATATTAATGATAGTATAGTCTCTATTCTTTTGCTTCTAATTTTGTACCTCCCTTCATAAATCGAGAGATCTATAGAAGTTGGGGAAACCGCGTGAACGTAGGTGTACGGATACATATAAATCTAATACTTAGTGTCTGTTTACCATTTCTACCATGGAAACAAATGTATGCTTAGAATATGGTAAACTAGCATACATTGGAAAATATCTACCAATAATATAATCAGTAATGATAAGTAAACACATAATTTCTAACACAAATGCGACACCATATGCAAAACTTGTAATTTTGGTGTGAAATAGAGGGGTAATTTGGTAATTTCATTCCTTTTTCCCATTTCTTAGCCTTTAATCTTTCTTCTCTTCACGACAACCTCTTCTTCTCTACTGCAATTGCAACTGAAACCCTGCATTTCCACCACCACCACCCCCACTACCATTGTCCTCGTTAGTCATAACCACCGCCGTCCTCGCCACACCTTCCATCCTAACCGCCATTGTACTTGTCAATCACCACCACCGTCGGTCCGTCTTTGCCACCGCGCTCTCCGTCAACGTCACTGCCATCATCCTCGCTACTACTCCATTACATTATCCTCACCATTGTTGTCATCGACCTCCAACCCCATCAGATTTGAACAACTTTCTCACCTCTATCTCTGACAATCCATAACTATCATCATCCTTCTAATTATGCTCTCAATTTATCATGAACTCCTTTTCCATCTCACATCGACCACGACCTTCATCGTTTCTCTCACCGGTCGCCGTCTATCTCTCTCATTCGATGCGTTGTTGTTCTTCTTTGGTTTCAGATATGTGTGTTTTCAGTTTGTTTTTGCAGATAATATAGAATGGAGATGAGATCGACGGTGGTCTCGATTGGTTAGACATTTGCAAAGGAGGGGGAAAGTGTAGCAGTGGTGGTGGAGATGAGAGAAACAAACAGGGAAGGGAGCGAGAGAAGACGGAGGAAAGACAAGACTAAAAGAAGAAGAAAAATTATAAAAAATAAAATAAAAAGAAAAAATATTGTATAATTATACGGTGGTGTCTGTATTATGTCTACAAAAGTGTGTCCATTTATCATTTCTGTAATATAATATAGGCGTAATAGCACTTTTAGCCTCCTGACTTTTTCAAAGTTGCGATTTTGGTCTTCTAAGAAAAAAAACTACAAAATTGTCCCCTAAGTTTTGCACTTGTGATAGTTTTGACCCCCAATGTCAAATTTGACTCGGTCTACGCTGATGTGGCACCTTAAGTGAGGTGCCACGTTTATTTATTTTATTTATTTTTTGCCTTGGGAGGCCAAAACTGCTACAGTTGCAAAACTTAAGGGGCGATTTTGTAGTTTTTTTTCTTAGGGGGCCAAAATCGCAACTTCGTGAAAGTTAGGGGCGAAAACTGCTATTAAGCCTATAATATAATTAAAGTCACTAGAATACCAATGCATATTGTCCCCGCAAGCATAGCTAAGTTGGTAGGTATATGCATTGTTATATATAGAGGTTGGGTTTGAACCCCAAACACCTCACTTATTCATCTTGAAAAAAAGTGATTTTAGCCACTAGACTATTTGACAAAAAAAAAGAATATTGATGCATCCAAATCTGCAACGCCGGGCTCAAATCATTGATTGAACGATCAATCTTTTAATATAAACAAGATGAACACTATAATAAGATGGAATATCAAACAACGTTGTACAAGACGATGAAGAACATAACACTGCACTCGCACGAAGAAATTAATCACAAAGAAAAATAACTAGATCTATGTGATATCACTTATTTAGATTGAAATACATAGAAAATGATGAAAATGAGTCATTTCGAGTCAAACAGTGACCCAAAACCACCTCCTTAATTAAGAAATGAAAGGGGATCGGAGAACCTGGAGAAACAAAATTAGGGTCAGTTTGTTGGAAGAGATGGGGTAGAGAGAGAGAGAGAAATTGTATTATTTATATGATAATATTTTCATAATAGCCGGGACTTATAAATTGACATATTTTATAAACTTTTTTTTAAACTAGGTATCCTCTGCGCGCGCAACTGCGGAGACTAATTCCTCGAATCTTGTAGGATCCAAAATGGATGGCAAACTCTCCCTAAGAATTTTAATGGTGTTGCATGACTAAGACTGAATTCGAACTCATGATCTTGGTTAAGGTAGAAGAGACTTATATCATCTTATTTGTACACTCTTGAGTATATTTTATAAACTTTTTTTTTTGGTCAAGGTATATTTTATAAACTTTAATGATACTTATTATTTTTATATATCTTAGGGAATAAATTAGAGAGAGTGGTACTTCAAAGCCAAAATTGATTGTTTATTGTGTAATACTTATATCATTAATTAACACTTGTGCCATTGTTTTGTGATGTACCTACAAAACTAAGAGTAAACTTAAACACGACGTACATAACTTAGAGAAAGAGAGAGATGACTAATGCATTGCACGGTACAACATGAACAAGCAAAGCCACAATTTTGACATAGTCTTGATACGTAAACGAAACTGAATTCGTTCAGCCCTCTGAATTAGACAGCACGGCATTGCATTATATAAACCTTATGGGCAACCACGAAAACTATTCAAAGTTTCAAACTAAACAAATGAAATTAATGATATTATTAATTTATTACATCATATTCACATTTTTTGACTTGGTTGTATTTGTAGTTTTGTGCATGTAATTTGAAGTTTTATATTTTAGGGGATATAAAAGAACAAAAGATAAAAGACGGAAAGAAAATGTCAGTAACAAACAAAGTAGATGAAATTGCAAAAAATATGTGGGGGCCCTCTTGTTTGAACTGTTGGTCTTTACTTATGTGTGATTTTGGTTGACAATTTGTTACAAGACTAAATTGCATTTTTGGTCCTTTAACTATGTAGATAGTGTCGTTTTGGTCCATTAATTAAAATTTGATTTATTTTAATCCCTTAACTTTCTCCGTTACATATTTTGGTCATTTTCGTTAGTTTTAATTCAAAAACGTTGGATTTTCTTCTAAAATTTTTATGGGATTATTGTTGTTGAAGGTTGATAGAGATGATATGAAGATGAAGAATACCTAACATTTTTGAATTAAAACTAACGGAAATGACCAAAATGTGTAACGGAGAGAAGTTAAGGGACTAAAATAAATCGAATTTTAATTAAAAGACCAAAACGATACTACCTAAATAGTTAAGGGACCAAAAAAGCAATTTACCCTACAATATATATCATTTGGCTTTGAGCATATTAGGACTGGAGACCATAAAATACTCATCTTACACATTAAATATGATGCCACTAGACACTTAAATTTTTATTAAAATCAATAATGATTATATATTAGGATGCATGATTTTTTTCGTGATGTTTGAATCTCGTATCTTGTATATATTATACATTGTTTCTATCAACTGAGCTAAGCTCACGAGGATGTATTAATATACGTGATTGATATACTTAAGGGTTACTCTAACTTATGTCCTAGTGATACAAGATAAAAGTGTCAAAAATGGAATTTAAAGAGAAATTTTGCATCATAAAAATATATGTTTAAACTTTTAAGATTTTAAGTGTACAATTTCTAAAACTATACTTATATATTTGGTTTTTTAATTTGGTCTTTAGAGCATAAATGAACTTTTTTTTATGAAAACCTAGAAGAAAGAGAAAAATAAACCTTAATCAATATGATTAATCGATCATGTAACATTATATCAATCTAACAAAATAAATATATAATGTGATGTTCCGAGACTTGAATCACCAATAAATATGGAAGAGGACGAAACCTATCACTGTCTTACAAAGATATAGCACTGTCCTACAAAGATCTAGGACTAGCGGATAATATTTTAAACTTTATTATAAGAATAAATTGATTCAATAAATTATGTCTAATCTCTAATATAATTTAATTACATTATTTATTGAATGAATTAACCTTAAAATAAACTTTATTTTATTATAGAGAGTAGAGACCAAAGCAAGTACTCTCTTAGAAAATGGCCAAGGATCCATGATATTTGTCTGAAAATCGTGCATTTAAACTGTTTAGAGACGTGGCATATGCACTCTAACCCACTTGTCTTTTGCTCAAAGGTGTGCTCCAAAGCTCAAGTAACTATATATATATATATATATATATATATATTGAAACTAGTTTGACTATATCTGGACACGGACAACTCTAGCTAGATATATGGCTGAAAGACCACATAAAGATTACGTTGTTTGGTCTCCAGTCTCATAAAAAAAATTACCTCCAATTGTCTCTCCTAACTCCTACAATCAAAACATCAATAAATTAATAAGGTCATGCTGCTCTAAGTTGCCTCCCAACTCAATCGAAACATCAAAATAAAGTATAAGTTAATTAAGACGTTTGATACACTTGATGTGTTAGTTAAGTGATGAAAGTTTAACTTTGTAATTTCAAGGTAAAAAAATTAAATTCACTCGAGATGGTGGTAAAATGGCTATTAATATCTTTTAATCAAGAAATTAGGAAAATTTGATAATTTTTCCTCAAAAGAATTAGAAAATTAGATAAGTTAGAAGATCATTATGTATGCTTTCAAATGTCATTCTTATTATGAATAGAGAAATGATATTTATACAACTTTTTGACAATTCTCTTTTTTATGATCATATTATATTCTTATTCTCTCTCTTCTTTTTTTCCGAAGAGAGAAAAAGAAAATTGTCATAAAATGGTTGTAAAAATATCACAACTCTATGAATAAAGCCTAAAAATTCTAATTATTATTGGTGATCGAAACCATCTGACCAAATAATTATGATACATATGAATTTGAATTTGTGTTGGGAGAAGAAATTCAAACTAAGTTTGTTTAGTGTAAGTAGAAGTAGTTAGTTATGTTTGCAACTAACTTTTTCAGTTTTTCTGTTTAGTTAGTTAGAATGACAAATTAGTTGGTGCACAAGTGACCACATTAGGAGTATAGTGAATACAAGTCTTTCGCAAATTAAATCCTCTTATCTCATTTTACATTCCTTTCTCTCTATCTCTTTAACACACACTTATCATATTCTTCCCAAACAATTTGCACCATATTTTCATCATATTCTCGTGCAGTTCATTTATGCTTTTCACTTTGTATGATTTCACCTTTTTAGTTCAGATGTTTGCTTTTTCTTTAATTGTGTGCATAGAAGTGGAGCACTTTAGCTTTAAAAAATAAAAAGTGGTGGAAATTAATCAAAAGTCAACAAAAAAACTTGAGCTAAATTTGAAAGTAAACTGAAATGAAGAACTAATTGATGATTGATGACTTCCTCTTTGGTATCAAGATAATATTTTAAACTACACTGATCCAAAATGCAAGGATCTTTATCTCATGACCAAAAAAATTATATGCAACTTTAATAAAGAACTCAAACCCCGAATCAATTTTTATTTTGGTGAAAATTCTACTATAATTACTAATTACCATGTGGTAGACAAGTTGACATTTTCATAGTATTTTATAAATATCTAGAGCTTTGAGTGGTGTTCAAATTGGGGGATGACACTAGCATGTGGCATATTGCATCACATAAACTATTTAAGATATGGTATATGATTAAAATTTAAAGTCAAGTACAATGGTTGGGACCATTATATATATCCAAGTGGAGATGACCCGTAGACACCATATATGTGGGCAAAAAAGAAGAAATACAATTGCTAAGACAAGCATTGGATGGATATATAGTTAAATGTCAGTATTAAATTAAATTAAATTAAATTAAGCTTATGTGGGAAACAGGGAGTGGTTGGATACGCGGATAATCAACAGAATCGTCCCACTTTTTAAGAATGTGATGTGAAGTTTATCTGCAATTGCCCCAAAACAAAACCCCTTCTATATGGACATTATGGCAAGTGGTTTAAGAAAATAAACAATTAATCCAAACAATTCTTCCAAGGTTATATATCAAGTTCTTGTATGATTAATTTGCATATCTTGTGATCAATGTAAAAGTTTTAAGTTGGAGACAAATTACGACCATTCATATGTGTGCATGTCTTCGGAAATATTTATGAATTAAACTCAAACATTTTTTTTTTATAATCTGATAATTATAATTGATTAATGTAAAATATGATTTATATTGACAATGTAAATAAATTAAAACTTTTTTTTTCCAAGTACATATATCTACTCGTTTTGAATCCAATAAAGGACATTATGTCAATACACTTGTAAATGTAACCTCTGATGGAGGTTTCACTTTGATGTTACATGAACATTGTTCTGTTTATACTAGTCCGTTATTTTTAGCTGATTTAGCTAATGTTTTTAATGTAAGACTTGTTAGGCGGTAGTTTTGTTCTTTGTTGACCTTGGAATAAAAAGATTGAATAGAAAGAAAACTTCGTTTATTGAATTTCTTTTACAAAAACTAAATGTGTACTACTACTATATGAGCTTTTAAGTTCAAACAAACTAAGGCACCATGATTTGGAATCAAGCATAATTTAAAAAAGGACGCAATCAAGGGAATGGGTCATATACCATACATAAAAGGAAACTTAAGCATTTGAAAGAAGAAGTTAGAAAATTATAAGCCGGATGTCCCGTTAATTTGGTGAAGCATTCACTTTTAGTTAGATTTGCTTTTAGATATGTTAGGTAAATTTATGCAAAGGGCTGACTTATTATCATAAATGAACGTGTTGCTTTAGTCCAACTTCCCCTAACCTCTTAACCAAAATTTAATAAAGTCATAATCATACTTTTAAGGTTTAATTATTCTTCTCAATAGTTAATTGTTATGTTGAGTTTGGAGAGTACATGTATGTTCCTAGTTTCGATCCTTGTCAAGACAAGTTTTCTTGAGCAGTACGCACAAGTTTAAGTGTTTGATGATGTCGGTCCATTCAACGGTGTGGGTGCAAATAATGGCGTATTGATAATATAATTGGCCTCAGCAATAAAATGTTAGATTTTTCTTTTTGAGAGAGTTTTGCGTTTGAACTTTATGGATAGAAAAAAATATGGTTGAGAGAGTGAAATACACTATCAAATGACCAGTCAAGTTTTTGATAGAAAATAATCATCGACGAAATCCATATATACTCTATTTGCATCAATATTGACATGATTACCATCATAAAAAAAAAAAGGACATCCAATTAGATATAGACAATAATTGAACTATCCATCTAGACTAATTGCATAGACTATAATTCATCACATTAGATATAGACAACAAAACTCCCACTCGTACATATTTGAAGCATCCACCTAGACTAATTAAACTAAAAAGATATATCATTTCATCCAGAAATTATTCCTATAATAGCATAGCTTTACTTTATCTTGCAAATAAAATGCTCATGCATTAGATATATTTATAAAGTGTGTGTAATATTGATCTAGTCTAAATACGATCCTTACTTTTTTATTAAATTTTAATCAAATGTTATATTTATTCTTCATTTTTTTATATTATTATAATGATAATGATGAATACTTATAGATCATATTTTTCATTTTATTAATATTAGAGGCTTCTCCAAAAATAACTGGTGTTTATTATAAGTGATATGGCTAGCTTATGAGTGGGAAGAAACGGAATTGTTGCTTCTTTCGATAATAGATAGACTCAATACAACATTTGTTTGATAAAGTAAAACTACCATCTTATTCTTGGTTTAAAGTAAAAAAAATCACTTATCTTCATCATTCCTGGTTGAACTATTTTATGGGTTTGAATATTGTTTATTAGTTATAGCTTTCAACCTATATACTGCTTGTACCAGGTAGAATCTTTCGTTTTATTAATATATTCTATTTTATCTTGTTAAAAAAAATTCAATTATAAATTACTTTTTAATAAAAGTACATATTAGACACACCTCATTTATAAATTGAATATTATTAGTGTTGCCGACAAGGCCACTATGGCAATCTCCAAAGTTTTCCAAGCAACTGCCCATAGTGTTGGAATTGGAAGGTCAAGAGTGACTTGTAAATAAGATTCAAGCCAAGAAATCAACGGCTGAAAAAGAAATCTTGGACGTACTCTAAAACCATACAAGAGCAGCCCTATATTTCTATCAAGAGTTTGGTCCTTTTGAGCATATTTTCCGGCGCTAATTAGTATGGTTTTAAATTCTTTGTTAACGACAACATGTACGCAGCCTCAACAATATGTCAGAAAAAGGACCAATCTAACCCATTGGGAGGGACAAAAGAATTAGGAGCGAATCCATTAAATAATACTCCATCCATTTCATAATAAGTGTCGTTTTAGCCAATTGCACATAAATTAAAAATGTAATTAAATAATCATCAGATATAACACTCATACTAAATTGTCTAAGAAAAAGACAAACTTAAAGTTGCATTGAAAATTGTGCGAGAGAAAAGTTGGAGTGTTTATTAAGGGTAAAGTTGTGAGAAAAAAATTTAAAGTTGTATTAGAAATGTAAAGTGACATTCATTTTGAAACAATTTTTTTTTACTAAAATGACACTTATTATGAAACGGAGGGAGTAGTACACTAAGTTAGTGATGTCTAAGTGGTAAGCAATTCAAGTTTCTTAAACATTTTAGGCTAAAGTGCATTTTTCACCCCTTAAGTTTTAAAAAGTTGCGATTTTGGTCCCCTATGAATGAAAATGACAAAAGTGACCCCCTATGTTTAGGGAAATATGCTCTTTTGACCCTCTAACATAAGGGAAATATGATCTTTTGACCTCTTATCTTCTCAAAAAGTTGCGATTATGACCCCTTTTTTGGGACACGTGGCGTCTTCCTAAGAATTTTGGAAGGAAAGGGACCAAAATTGTAATTTTTTAAAGGCCAAAATCGCAACTTTTTGAAACTTAAGGGGTGAAAAGTGAACTTGTTGTTCGATTTCTACCTCATGCATATGAAAAATTCACCATTCAAACAATACAATCCTTAAATGTGTTTGTGATCTTTAAGGAAATTAATGTATATTGTTTCGCGTGTATAATATACAGGATCATCCCATAATTTTTTGGATCATATGCACGAATTATGACGTTGATATCCTTTTTAAGGGTAATATCCTTTGTTTTTAAAAGTCATAAAATACATATGTATATACGTTTTTTTTTGTTGTTGAAGAGATATTTATCATCAACAACGGAACAAAAACAAACCCAATAAAAAAAATTCCTTTTCATCACCACCTTCATTCAAATCCATAAACCTCGTCAATCACATAATCCAATCAACAACCAATTTTTCTCTTAAAAAAACATCACTTTCATTTAGCAAACAACACAAATTTTCAAATCCCAGCAACCAAATCAACTAAAATCTCAAGCCCAAAATCATAATCATCATCATCATCATTTTTTCACCACCATCTTAAACATTCATATTGCACTAGAATATGATGGTTGACACAACAGTTTACAAACTAGAAATTGGATCTGGGTTAACGAGTGAGGCTCGAAGAGGAGAGAGTTTGTGGTTTGGGTATCAAGTGTTTTTTTCTTGGAGCGTGAAGAAGGGGAGGGAGAAGGTCGTTTTTTTGTTGGGAAGTGGTGATTGGGTTGGGGTTTTGGAGGATTCATATCTTTGAGTAGGGGTTTCGGGGTAAGGTGATTTGGGGCGGAGGTCCACCTGGGGATACAAGACCAGGCATGATGAATTGAATTGAATTAGGATGTGTGAGTGATTGTTTGTATGTAAAGGAGAAAGGTAGGAGAGGGATAAGAGCTGGGGAACGATATCAACTAAAAATAAAAATGGATGGAGTTTTGTGAGTTAAGACGTCTGTTGTGTGATTGATTATTGATAGAAAGTTTAAGTTGTGATGGTGTTTTCATCACTTTTGTCATTACGCTGCTTTATCCTTTTTTTTCTTTTTTCTTTTTTTTTTCTGGGTTTATTTATTAAGGTTGATGAAGATGGTGTTGAAATGATGAAGAAGAGAAAGAGAGAAGATGAAGAAAGGAGGAAAAAAATAAATAGTGATAGTGTACTATTAAATACAATAGACCTCAAAGAATCAATGGTTTATTTTTTTACTAATATATCAAACTAATAAAATTAAAAATTCAACGAGGTTTATGGTAGGCCGCTTATGATGTTGGTCCACCTGAAACATTTGGGGTTAATCCCTTAACGGAAATGACTAAAACGTGTAATGAAAATGAATTTAAAGGACTCAAACCGATTTTTTTATTACTTATGGGGCCAAAACGATACTAAAAAAAAACTTAAAAGACGAAAAGAGCAATTAAGCCAAATAAAAAAGCATAGGCGCCAGTTATGAAAGAAAGAAAGAAAACCTAGAGTTAAACACTAGCAAAGAAGCTCAATCAAATTCTATAGATTGGCGCATATATCACACGTTTATTAAAAAGTCGTATTAAATTAATTTTTTCAAGTTTCAACTTGATTTTTTTAATGACTAGTAAGGTTAGTAATTAATTGTTAAATTAATATTTAATCGCTTGTGCTACATAATTTATTATCGACTTTCAAGTGTTCTTTATTTGACTTTATGGGATAATTCATCAAACATTTTGAATTTAACTCAGTTAGTTGAATCCTTAAAAAAAAACTCAATTAGTTGAATATATAAGTTCACCAACTATGTGTAATAAATGAATGGTATATGTGAGATTCAAGAATGCTATCAAAATTTACATTTGGAGGCTTGAAAATTGGAAATTGTGGTAACGGGACCTAAAATCGCAAACATATACCCAAATTTGGCTGACTTGATGGGAAAAATTGACCTTAACTTAATGCGAGTTTAAGTTTTCCTTAATATTCAAAGTCAATAGCAAGGTGGTAACGAGGATGTTGATATTCCCCCAACCACCTTGCTACAATAAAACTATTTATTTGTTTTTTTTATGTACATACATTCATTACTTTTATTTTATATTTTTAATTAACGTGAATTCTTCTTCTTAACAAAAATTTATTATAACATTTTTCATTAACATAGTATTATTTTGTTGTATATTATTTAATAATTATGATTTAGTTATTACATATTCATCTGTGTGTGTGAATTTCAAATTTAATTATATATACGAATTGGTGGCTGGATGGAGAAACTCGATCCAATTGAAGCTGGAGATGAGTGCTCATTCTAACCGTAGACAAATATTACGAGTAATTTTTTTAGGGGAAATATTATGAGTAATTATTTTATAGGGGTTGAAGCGCCATAATCCATGTAACCTTGAAAAAATATTGGAGTTTTATGTTTCGTGAGTATAAGTCAGTTGATGGGGACAATGCGTAATATGTTGGGATCAATGTTAGAACGTATCTTTTATTCACTTAAATATGTGAATTCTAGTCACTATGTTACTTCATAAAAAAAAAATTGTTTTTTTGAGAAGGGATTTGATTCTTGTTGAAATTATTATTGTATGTTGTGATTTTAGAACAGAATCCTCATGTCCTAAATCTTATGTGACAAATAAAACAAGAGTTTTCAATTTTTTTTTTTAAAGAAAAAACTTAATGCATTTCATTTAAAATAAGAGTAGAGATACAAGATGGAATTTAAATAAAAATACGGAAACTAACATGGCATGGGGTTACCCATTTAAACAAGGAACAACTTCATTGACTTGTTTTGTAATAAACCTTACATCAGAGGTTGCTAAATCAGACGAACGTAGACACCGACAATTATTAATAATTGATGCAAAATCAGAGACGCCAAGGCCCAAGAGTACAACCATAGATACTATATACTCCACTTTAGTGTCCATCTTAAAATCCACATTAGACATCTGAAGATCACGTACCCATCGAAGAGCAGACAACAGTCTGGATGCATCCCACATTAAATTAAAAATTATGATTCTTTTTTTACAAAGATGTTATATAAGATATTGTGCAAATTATTAAGTGTCAAACAAATATTTAAAATTTATAGTAAAATATATGTAGAAGATATATCGTGTTTTTTCCTTAGACGAGAAGAACAAGATTGTAAGATCAATGAATGTTTCATGAAAATTACTTTTCTACCATTTAAAATTTTCTAAAAACACTGCTGTAAAATACCCTTAATAGCAATTAACTATCGTTGAAGGTATTTATGTCATTTCAATGTGTTTTTTAAGAACATGAAAAAAAACAATTTTCATGTTTCATCTAATATCTGACGATTGTGGGCTTCATTGATGAGCCGTGATTGGGGTTGTGATTGTGACTATGGGCTATGTTGTGTAGCCGTACAAGTAAAGACATGGTGCAATGATATTATGGGTCTGATATTCTTATTCAACATACGCAATGGAACTTACCAAACCCCCTTTTACTTGTCAATAATAATAGTCATAAAAAAGTTCCATTTAAAATGTAAGAATTTTGCAAATGAGAATAAATTATATTTTTGGTGTTTCAAACAAAAAAATTTAATTATATTTTTGATGTAATGGTGTGTAGACTAATATCTTAAACTAGTAGAACTACAATGGACTATTAAGCTCTTAAAAAAAAATTAAGGTTGATAAGTTTTCATTGTTAAATTTGAATATATAATATCTTGTTAAGATGAAAAATATTTGAATCGTCGCGCTCATGAGTATTTACTCATTTAAATAGTCATGTTTTAAATTTACTCATTTATAGTATTTACTCATGAGTAATTTTAAAAATTTGATATTTGTCTTAAATAATCGATGTTGAGTTTTTAAGAATTATGGTATGTCACTTTAATTTTGTCAAAAACAATGCTTAAGTACTTCATCAAATTCACGATTTTGTTTTGTATATCAAGTGTGAGTTAGAAGTGTCATATTGGATGAAAAAGTTGATATAGAATAATATATGTGAAATGACTTATATAACTAATGCATTAAACATTTTGACGAAGACGTCGTATCTAACACTTGTGTGTTTGCTCAAGTTCAATGTGTTGATTTGTTTAAGACTCCTCTAGAAGTCCCCAAGAGTAGTGTCGTAGCATGTTTGACTTGTGATGATGCGAATCTCACACTTGAGGAAGAGAATGTTAACATGTCAAGTCTGAGAAAGTGTCGCATTAGAAAGAAGCAAGGTTGGCCCTGAGCATGCATCGAAGGGGCGGCAGCCCAGAGCAGCATACTTTTAGGGGCACCAAAGTTTTATCTTTTACCTATTAAATATATACATCTTAAGAGTTAGATTTTTAACTCTTATATATTAACACTCAAAAGTTATATTATTTTACCCGAGTTTATCTATATCATTTCTTTTCAATTCTCAATCTCTAATCTTCATCTCAATTTTGTTAACACAAGTCATTGACATTCAAACATCAGCCAAAAACAATAGTGTCAATGCCATATAGATATAATATAGTCTCTTAAGAGTAAGTATCAAACGATTCATTTATCTATTTTTTTGGTCAAGTTTTATGGAATGCTTCTATTTAATATTCATGCAATTTTTTTTATAGATATAATAGTATAAAATCAAAGGATTTCTTGTAGTAGTAGTAGTAGTCTCATTTTAGTTTTTTGCACAATGTCAAATGAAAATGTACAATAATCCTTTCAGTTCATTTTTTTTATCCTTGTGTATTTTTTGTTAAGAAATTTACAGGGGCACTATCCCATGATTTGCTCAAAGTATCCAAATCCAAAGGATCGGCCCTGGATGAAAGAGTTTATGTTGAGAAACATATAAAACGAGAGTATGTCTAATGTCTTAAGGTTTTGATTGAAAATTTGATGTCTATTACTTATTGGTTGCTCTAGTCGAATGTGTTCATCTACCCGGTTTCACCATAGTTTCATTAAATTGGTTAAGGTTCTTCAACGAAGAGAGTAAATAATTCTTCATAAACTTATTTAAATGACTCGATCCTAAAGTAGTCTTAATTAATTAATTTCTTCAACAACAAAAAAAAAGGTAATCTTAATTAATCTTAGTTCACACCTTATACTTTAGGTTGTTGTTTTTATTTTTGTAGGTTAATCTTTTACTTTTTCGGATGAAAAACTCGGTTGGAATCTCTTATTTATAAATTTTAACCCGTCAAGTTATATTTAACCCTAATTAAACCCCAATTCTAATCTTTGAAGGGATTCAAACCCGAGCCTTACTGACTTCTTCTCAACATTTTCACCGCTGACAAATTTCTTGATTTAATTTTGCTTCCATTAATTGATATCCAATATCAAAAGCCCTGTTTTTTTAGGGAGTATTCATAGACCTTATTAAGCCTAAATTTTAAATTAACATTTTTGCAAACAACCAATTTTACCATGTTAATGGTTAGAATCTAAAAATCACATTTTTAATCGACTTTCTAAATCTCCTTTTTTTTTACAAAACATTAAAAATATTTTAATTTCAATTACGGGTCAAATCTATAATGTGATATATTTTATTTTTATTCTTATATATTATAGTTGATATGACACGTGCGATGCACGGGTCGATGGTCTAGTTAGTTTAAATTTACGATAACTCCCAATAAAAATATATGTTTAGTGAGAAGATAAGAGAAAGTTTGAGTAAAAGCATCACCCAAAAAAAATTGAGTGAAAAAAAGAGAGAAACAAGTGCTCTTTTGGCACTTGATAACAATCGTAAAGCGGAAATTTTATCTGTGTTCAACTCATTAAAATTTGTATTTGGTAAAGAAGAAAGTCAAATACAAGCGTACGTGTTTTTGACGGGTGTTTGTTTTTTAACAAATAATTTGAGTCAAAATATAATTTTGGCCTCCTTCCTTTTCCACAATGGACAATATGAGGTTTATTTCATTATGTTTCATGAAACTCCAACAACCTCCACATTGATTGAAATTGAACCTCCTAAGTTTTCATTATTTAAACATGAAATCATCGTTCGAAAAGAATAATCAATCATACTCAATTATAAAAAACTTCAGGAATCTACAAATGCCAAAAATCAGGTGGAAAAAAGTAACACAACTTTCATGTTGGCTTCTCCAAAGAATCTTTAGCCATGCAAGAGTTCAATTATATACTTGGCTCAAACCAAGCCTACAACGATAGACAAATGATGTAGAACTATTGAAAGATTCAAATACTACATATCTATCAAAAATCTATTAGTCATCTCTCTTATATATTTAACATTTTATTCATAGTCGATGTGAAACCACTATTCACACTTGAATACCAACGATTTTACCCTCGAGTTTGAAAATGCCACATCACTATACTTAATCCAAACACCAATTTCATGCTCTCGCTTCCTCACCAAGTCAAACCAAGACTCTAATACACTTGTTGTGGAGTCTAGGTTGGTCGGGAGCCACAATAAGCTAAAGACTCATGTCTAACAAGAAACTGAGAGATCACATTATCATCCAAATCATGAAGACATGGATCACCTCTCTTATTTATTCAACACTAAACAAGTTCATAGTTGATGTCGTACTACCATTCACACTTGAATGTCAATATAATCTACAATACATCTATGCTTGGAATTTATTTAAAACTCTAAGATGACCGACTCTTTCACCTTTAAGTAGAAGTTCAAAGCTTTTAAATTTTTACAACTAAGATAGTAACTTGACACATGTTAATTCAACAAAAATAAGAGAAAACGAATAAAAGTTAAGTTTTGAAGTATTAATATTCATTTTCCTTATTTTTGTTGATCCATCACTAATTGGATCATTGTCTCATATGTAAGGAAGAGTAATATCATGGACTTATACTTACATAGAGCGACATCAATTGTTGTTAGGGTTTCAAATGAACTTGAATCAATCCTACACAATACTAGACACTTTTCCACCCTACAAGCAACTCCAAAGAGCAGTAACCACACAAACCATTCAAACTATGTTATCATTTCCAAACTCAAACATCCAAATTAAAACTTGGGCCTCTATCCTATGGTTGAATAAGCAGTTTCAGCTCTTTCCTAAATCTATAAAAACAAAATCAACTTAGGCCTAAAAATAAGCACTTAATGAGTTAACATAACCTCCATTGTTCGATACATTAAACTATGCAAATATAATCTTCTCCTTTTATTAACAGAAAAAGTGAGCCTCTTAATGTAATATAAGTTTTTCGATACATACAACAATACAAAAACCAAATAGTCAACAGCAAAGAAAAAACAATAAGAATCTAATAACAAGAAACAGAGGAATGAAAACCAAAATTCATTTCCTCCAAATACATTAGCAACTTAAGTGCTTTTTTCTTCTTCTTCTTCTTTTCTTCCTTATCTTCCTCTTTTAAGTGATTTCTCAGCAACTTCAATTTCCTCTAAAATCCTCACCCTTCTCTTAGCAGGAATAGGAGCAGTTGGACCAAAACTAATATAATGACCTGAAACAGCATTGAGTGCAGAGTACATATCTCTAAAAGAAGCTCTTGCAAGAAGTGCTTTTTCTCTTCTATATTTAGCAACCCATGAGTTTGAAGTGTCTCTTAGTTCAGCAACTGCATTAGCTACATTTGGATCATTCTTGTCCATTGTTATGGTTGTTCTTACCTTGCTTATAACCTCCTCTGTTTCTTTCACGTACTCTTCATCTGATGCTGCAAATGCAGGGGTGACATGTGCAAGAAATGTGGTGGTGAGGATGGTGGCTGTGGTGGAGAGAAACTCACGGCGGCGGGAGTGTATGGTGGTGGAGGTGGTGGTTGTTGGTGTTAAGGTGGCTGAGATGGTGGTGAGTTTGGTTTTGATGGGTGGAAGTGATTTGGGTGTGGAGGTGGGAGTTATGAGTGTTGGTGAAGCCATAATTGTGTTGAGAGAGAGGGAGAGAATGGGAGAGATTTTGTGTTGTGGTGATAATAGAGGAAGAAGTATATGTTTTTTGCCACATGGCCTTATCATCTTATCTTTGATTTTGGTTTTTGGATGAGAAAGCAACCAATGGTTTCTAAGGTATAGATCCATGTGTTGTGTCATCATAGAATTCCAATTATGGTCTAAACCTGGTCTCATATTATCAGTTGACTTTTCATGAAAATTTTGCATAATTTTAATTTTTAATATTTTTAATTATTTATTAAAATTATAAAAATTTAATTTTTTAAAAATATTTATCAAAACAACCTAACATTTTATAGGATACTATTTGTCTTTATATATTAGGAGAAAAATATCATCAAAGTATGTTACGTGAATAATGCATATCATTAAATTCACAAATATTATAAATCATTTTTTCAAGAAACTAGAGAGTTTTTTTTTTGACAAACGAAAAACTAGAGAGTTAACACACACCTAAAAAAAAGTAAGAAATGTTTTGTAAAAACCAAAATGTTATTGAAATAAGATTGGGCAATTAACCGACTTTTTGGTAGTTTAGCCGTAAAATATTACCATGACACATTCTTATTTACCTAGAGTTACTAATGTTGAGTTGATATCAATCAAAATCATTTATTTGTCTTTCATTGTTTGTAACATAAATAGTAGAAGACAAACAAATTATTTTGATTGGTGTCAAGACAATATGAGTAACTCTGCAAACCTTTTGTTGATAAGTATCGTAGTTATCACTTATTCATAATAATAAAAAATAAGGAGAATGCTAACATCGCCTTGACATTGGTTAAACAATCAAAACAAGTAACTTTTTATTTTATTTTATTAAAAGTGGTGTAAATATTACTAATCAAAAGTCAAAAATTATATTTTCATGACAATTTTACTATTTATAGTTTCATTAACCATTATTCTAAGAACACTAGTTAGCAAGACCTAATATTAACAATAATGCTAATGCTAGGGAGATGTTAGTGTTGTTTGGTGTGCAAAGATATTGGAGCCAAACCTTTACTCCTCCACAAACAATGCTCAAATTAATTCAAGAATACTGCTCTTCCCCCTCACAAAACACTCGCGCCCTGCAGCCTTGTCGAAAATACCTCTGCGTTAGTTAACTAACACAAGTGTAAAATTTACTTAACTTAAAAATTTCGTATTTTTTTTACACATACGTGACTTAAGTCACGCCGCATGAGTTAACTCACGCAGGAATTAACACCTGCGTAAGTTAACTCACGCTAGTTAAAAAACCAAAATAGAGATAAGTGCTAACCCAACTTGTGCTCAAAACATGCAGCATATTAGACCTCAAAATTAGAAATACTAAAACTCAGTAGCATCAACACAAATGATTTCAGTTAATGGAAGTGATATTGGGTTGTGAAATTACTAAGTTGTAGCAACGCTAAGTGACTACAAAGGCCATCTTTAAAGTTGATAAACAAGGTTTTTCAACGACCTTTCTCTACACAAAAAATAAAAATAAAATACTAATCCAGCCAGCCGTACTGGTCGTATCCATGCTCATTTGTGTACACAAAAACATGCCAATTTCCACGCGTGGTTAGAACTTCTCATGGTTTTTTTTGAACTAGCGTGAGTTAACTCACGCATGTGTTAATTCCTACGTGAGTTAACTCATGCGGTGTGACTTAAGTCACACAAGTGTAAAAAAACAAATTTTTAAGTCAAGTTAATTTTACACTTGCGTTAGTTAACTAATGCAAGAGTATTTTGGTTAGTTATACTGGACGCGAGCGAAAAGTACAGGGGAAAAAGCAATATTCTTAATTCAAACGGTATGTAGAATGTTTCTCTAAACTAGTATACCTTATGTTTTCAAAAGAGCTCTTGTTGCTTTGGAGTAGGGTGCAACAATAGATGGTTTAGATGGATATGAATCTAGATGGAAATAGATGGATAAAAAAGTTCATTGATCCATTAAAATCCGCTAAAAAATTTATTAAAATCAAATCCAATTCATTAAAAGTAACATCCATCCATTATTAAATTATTAATAGATGGTTATCCATCTGATCCGTCTATTAAACTGTATTTATTTTTAATACTTTTTAACATATTTTTGAAGTGAATATTTGTTTTAGGGTTTCTTTTTAGAATAATGATGTTCCCACATCAAAGGATTCTATAAAACACCATGAAAATATCAAAATAACCTCATCGGCAGTTAACTGACAATGAATTTTAACCAGCGATAGTTAACTGCCAATAAAAATTTAACTTAAATTTGCTATTTTATAATGTTTCTTAGCCTTGTTTGTAGTGTAAACAACAATTTTCTTCTTTTAAACGAAGGGTACTACTTTTCTCACTCTATATGATTCTCGCGCGCCTTAAATTTTTTTCTTTCAAAAATGTCCTTGAAGTTTCCGGATTTCATAATCCGGAATGGTGTTTTCCTTTGTTAAAGGGTGAAAAAATGAGTTACGGATTTTTCCGGATTTTTTAATCCGAAAACTTCAAAAAATAGGGCGCGCTACATGAATTTTTCGGATTACATAATCCGGACACCCCCTAAACATCCTTTTTCAAGGGAAAACAGTTCGGATTATATAATCCGAACTGTATCAGCACAAATCCTAAACATGTTTGTAACATGAATAGCCATTTTAGGGACAATATTAATCTTCCTAACTCTTATCCTTCTGTTTTGGGTCATTGTAACTTGTTCTTAGTCAAAAATCGGGTTTTTGGGCTACTTGATCGGATTGCTCCGAAACTTCCCCAAAATTCCAACGTTTAGACCTATTTTTCATTTTTTTTAATTTTTCATATTCTCAGAAAAATTTGCACTAGTTTTATTTGATTTTTAGAATTTTTGTTGGTATTTTTATATTTTTATCATTTTATTTGACACGTTTTTAGCATTTTTTACTTAGTTTTTTTGTTGTTTTTAAAAACAAAACTCAAAACTGCTGAAATGTGAGAGAGTCTGATGACTGATTATACATAGGAATTGTCCAGATTATAAATTCCGAAATAGTAAACATGAATCCGGATTTTAAATCTGAACTGCACAAGGGCATTTTTGAAAATTTTACAGGGTACAAGAGAAGGCCATAAGATGGAAAAAGTAATACTTTTAAATGAATTGGTACAAAAAAAATGTAGCCCAAAATGGATTCAAAGTCCAATTGGACAAAAAGTTTACAGTTAGCCCAATTCAATATTAGTATCATTTATGTAAACAATTTAGGGTTAAATATGTTTTTGGTCCCTATAAATATACTAAGTTTTTGTTTTAGTCCCTCAAAAAATTTCCGTCAACTTTTTAGTCCCTATAAAATTTTCAATCACTACTTTTGGTCCCTATTTTAAAATTAATTTTTGTATTTTTTAATGAAATTATGCATAAATGTGTATAATATAGTAAAAAAAAACTCCCCAAAAAAATTTGAATTTTTAACAAAACATAAATTAAATATGAATTTTTAACCGTCAATCATATAAAAATTCATATTAAATTTATGATTTGTTAAAAAATTCTAATTTTTTTGACAGAGATTCTTATAATATTTTAAATTTTTCTGAATTTTTTTATTCAAATATATGAATTCTACATATGAGTTTACTTTAAAAGAATGACTAAAAGTGAAGATGGAAAGTATATTAAGTGGGGTTGTTTACCGGTGTGGATCAGTGAACACCGATGCTCACCACGGTGTCCTGTGCGATGGAGGTCTGACGACCAACAACGACGAGGACGGTGCTCTGGTCAGTTTTTTGATGACCCGCGACTGAGCTTTAATAGTTGACAACAGAACACATTGGGGCTACGGTGACATTGGATGGTCCAACGGTGCACGATGGCTTCGTCTTGTTAAAAAATTCTTATTTTCATTATAGAAAAAATATATTTAAAAACAAGAAAAATTAACAATTTTTTTAAATATATTTTTTCTTGTTTTTTTTTTTTTATACTTTTTCTAGTTTTTTTATTATTAATTTTTTTTCTTCCAGTTTTTCTTATTATTTTATTTTTATATTTTATTAATTGAATTTATATGAACATTTCAATTGACCCATTAAATCTTTAAAATAAGTTGGATGGATTCAATCAATCCATTTTTTTAAATGGATGGACTAAATCCAATCCATAATAAAATATATTTGATGGATGGGTTGAATGAATTTTATAGTGGATGAATATAAATTTGATGGATCCAATTGCTGCCCATACTTTGAAGTATATTTGTTTTACCTAGGTTAGTTTGTGGATGGAAAGTTATTAATTTGAAACGTTGGAACCAAGCTGCTCTAAGTAAACAATTATGGAACTTGGCTAACGTGAATGATGTTTTATGGGTAAAATGGATTCATAAGTATTATATTATCCGGTCATTAATATAAGCAAAAATTCATTCTTAAGGTTCGTTCAATAAATGAAGTATATGATCATAATATCAACCATATACATCATTTATTGAATAAACCTTAAGAATGCATTTTTGCTCATATTAATGATCGGAGGGTGTGCATTAAAGGTAGAAATGTACTACCTATTGAAGTTCCTTCACAAGCTTCAAGTATAGTAAAAAAAAAAAAGTCTTTAATGTAGCTAAGGCTTTTGCAAATGCCGAAGGTAATGTTTAACAACGATGAAACTTTTCTATCAAGAAAATGTATAATGTCTTAAGAAGTGATTTTACAAAATTTAGTTGGAGGGAAATGATTTGCATTAACACTACCCTCCAAAATGTTTGTTTGTTACTTATGTTAGATCATCAACTTGTGACAGGTTGAACAAAGTTGGTATAGAGTGTGATTAATTGTGTATTTTGTGTAAGAAGGATAATGAAACTCATTCTCACATTTTCTTCAATTGTGAGTATTCTGATGTTGTTTTAAGAGCTTGCAATGGAGTAACTAAGCACTAAGACTAGCAATTGGAAGTTAGTGATGCAATGTGTCCAAAGACATTACAACAGAAACAATGATATGCATCAATTGAGTAGAATGGTAGTAAATGTGACTCATTTGATTCAAAATGAGAGAAATGATAGAAGATTTCAAAACATACATACATGAGCTCCTTAGAAGGTTGCAATCTAAGATGCTAAATAACCTAATATTAGCTTTGTAAGGCCTCAAAATTTCCTTATGTTGTTAGAGCTTTGCTCTTTAGAAGATTTCTCATACGTCATACGGATTTCAAATTTTATAATCTAAAAAGCGTTAACACCCTAAAAATTCCTTCAAACCACATTAAAACACCCTAAAAATCTTTTATTATTTTGGATTTTATAATCCAAACACAAGAAGAGTGAAAAAAAGAAATTACCTTTTCTTGTGCGTGATGATGATAGACCAGTAATGGGTCAAATAATGGGCAAGTCTATGTAGAATTGTTTCCTCCACCCGACTTCTATGATGGTTGCTAAAATATAACTTTCGAATTTTATTGGGTCCATTTTTTTTTAAAGAAAAAAGCTTAAAACCATACGACATGTTAACATCAGCTCAATCTTAATGCGTTGTTCAACCAATTTTTTTTAATGTTGTAATCAATTTAAGAAAGGCCAGGGACTAGGTAGGTTTGAATTAGGTGCAATGTACTGAGGAACTACCGAAAAAGCATCAAGGAAAAATAATGTAAGAAAAACTGATTACTATGTGAAAAAAGAACAATGATATTGATGAATATGATCAGTATAAAGTAAGGTGATCGTTAGGATGGTGAAGTGTACTATGTTGTATACGGTAGATCAATACTTAAAAATAACTCAAAATTTCAATGATGATCTATTTTAATGTTCTTTACAAGGACTGACGTGTATTGATTCGACAAAAATAAGAGAAAATGAATATTAGTTGAGTTTTTAGAAACTTCATTTTTTTGTCAAATTGACATCAACTAGGTCACATTATCATTCAACGTATAGATAGAACAAGGTTAGTCGTTGATATAGCGGCCGGCCATAAATGATTGAAGATAATTGAAAAGAATACTAAACACTTCAATTATGTACGGTAGTACTAGTAATATTTTGTTTACATGGATATGGATTTGCTATGGTAAATAAAAAACAAAGCTTCACATTGATTCAATCATAACTATTAAAATGAGATTGAACGGTTCAAATTACACATCAATTTTATGATCTTGACTATTAGTTCAAATCGAGTGATTTTAATTTGTTACAATGTCCAAATTTGTGGTTACTGCCCTTAATTACATTCCCTCTCCCTTTTTAATATTAAACACTACATCTTTTAATTAAGATCACACTTGAGAGAAAATAACCGGAGACAATCTCTTCTTGATATGTGGCCCTTAATTAAGATGAACCAAGTAAACTCTTGGTTTACCTCAAAGAGGTTTTCACTCAACTAAATGAGATTAATCTAATTACATGAGTTTGAATTTTGATTGCATGAATTTAGTTTGTATTGAGGTTAGATTTGTTTGCACAAGTAGAGGGACACAAATGGGATTAAATCTTTAATCACATTTATCTATATTTTTGTGTCTATCGAGTGTTTGGCAATTTGTTTTTATAAGAAAAATATCAAATTACTATATTTGGGTAGCGTATTTGCGTTGATGTAGCTATACTTTTTTTCATAGTACTTTGTTTTAAAAAAAAAAAGGAAAATGCTCAGCCGCACGACACTTGCCGTCGTGCAATACACACGACCAGTGTATTCTGCAAAACACTCTTCCAATTTTAAAAAAAAATCAGTTTAATTAAAAATTGATTTAAACAAATTAAATGAAGCCACAAACACAGTCGTGCAATGTCGTGTTAATATATGGTCGCGCGCTTTAGCAATGCTCTTAAAACATACACTTTCTTTAAGTATCCACTAATCTGAAACCAATTTTACAGTTTTCGAATGAGACTCAAAATAAGTTAGAATAAAGTTTTATATGAACTAACCCACGAGAATATAAATATAAAACACGCTCCGAAATCTCACATCTTCTTGAAATGGTTGATGGCTTTGCCGTAGAAAGCAGCTTATTGAAATAAATTATCAAAGGTGGATTTCATCTTGGTTGAGAAAAGACGTACGAAGCAGTTATTTTGTTTCTTAGTGGATTTTCACATATAACTTTTGATTTGTTGATGTATAATGTCGCTATGAAAATAATTCTTGGCTTCACACCTCATACCATTAAATTCATCTCCACAACAAACTAAAGAAACCTCAAATTGTTCTGACAAGAAAAGAAACACGACTAGAGACGACAAGGCAGCATTCAACAATTTTTGAGAATTGAACAATAAATATGTAGCATCTATCTCCTAATGCAATTGTCTAATTTCTTAAGACGATTCAACTATACATTGATAACTTTCTCTATACAATTGATCAATGGATCTAAAACTGGACTAACAAAGGATGCTATATGAATCACATATTGAATAAGATATGACCTGAAAATATGTTTATAAGTGGAAGTAATTTTTACCTTAAATAGGTTTTGTAAGATTGAATTAGGTTTAACCCAAATTCTAAATTCTAAGATGATATCATATCAAAACTTACCAAAATTCATTAGGTGCTAACGATTTACTCCCTCCGTTTTTAAATATAAGCAAAATTTACTTTTTAGGTTCATTCATTTAATGATGTATGTGGTTCATATTATGGACCATATACATCATACTTTTTAGGTTCATTCATTTAATGATGTATGTGGTTCATATTATGGACCATATACATCATTAAATGAATGAATCTAAAAAGTCATTTTTGCTTATATTTTGATACGGAGGGAGTACGTTCAATGGGAGGTGTTAGTTGTCACACATTTGATAGGGAGAAAAGAGTGACTTATATGGAGAGCCATTAAACGTGTGACGCTCTTATTTAAAGTATGCAGCAGAATGCACCATAATGCATGCTGGAAAGGGTCATTTTGATTAATATCACAACCTATTTCTCTTCTATCTCTCATCCTGCTTTACCTTCGTATATTATAGGATATAAATATATACTCCCTCCGTTTCAAAATATAAGCAAAATTTACTTTTTAGGTTCATTCATTTAATGATGTATATGGTCCATATTATAAACCACATACATCATTAAATGAATGAACCTAAAAAGTAATTTTTGCTTATATTTTGGAACGGAGGGAGTAAATCTTAATAACTATAAATTCACAATCTATATTTATATGTTTAAAATAAAACAGAGCCTAATAAAAGACTGATTTTTTTTTAGGAGAAAAGACACAACATTATTATTTAAACATTAAAATGGAGACATGTTGATATCTGATTCTTTTTTTTTTTTTGGATAGATAGGCGAGATGACAAAGCCGTCATAAACTCATACATACAAAGTGGAGGTACCGGGATTCGAACCCCAATTATGACGTCTCACATAACAATTTCGGCATTTTTGCCAGTTTATTTTCTACATATTTCAAATAAGAATTGTATTATTTAAGCATCAAAATAAGATATACTATATATTTATCTCTATTTTTTCTTACGTTTTATTTTCTACAACTTATACACATTTTAAAAATGTAAATAAAAATTAAAATGCATTATATTTTAAATAAACTTTTCATTCTTGGATAAAAATTTAGATGAGTTGAATCTAATAAACTAAAGAAAACCTTAAAAGATCACTACAAGAGTTACTTATATACTACTCACAAACACCATCTTATTGTCAACAAAGATTCAATGCATGTTTGATATCACAATAAATTCGCTACCCTGACTTTAGCTCCTTAGATGAATTGAATCTTAAGAGCTAACAAAAACCTTAAAAAATCACTTCCCAAGCTACTTATATCACAAACATCACATTGTCAACAATTCATATTTTGTACCATGGTTGTTAGATTTGTCAAAATTACAACGAACCACCACCGTAATTCTATAAGCTGCAACAATTCTGACAAATTCACCCTGATAAGAAACGTTCACACAAACACAAATGCTCAAAGAATTTGAGATAAATAATTAACAAAGGGACCCACCTAGATCAAACTTTTCATGTTGAAAAATCATTTCTACTCAATAAAATGACCAAGTCCCAAAAACATCAGTGCAATAATATATTTTAGTATTTTTTCTCCTTTTATCACTCCTGTCTTTCTCCCTCTCTGCTGTCTTCTCAGCTTTTGCAATTAATAACATCACACCATTTCCTTCTTGTTCTTCCGCACAACACCACACGCCTCATTCGACCTTTTTCCATCACTTCTCTGTCTCTCTGTTCTCATTCTCAAACCTCTTTCCTACTTTTTCTAACAAAGGTGATCAATGTACTTTTACTTCTACTACTAGCACTTCATCTTCACCTTAATTTTTCCATTTTTGTACCGTAAAATCCTTGTTTTCTTCTAGACATCATAGTGCATGCTTAATATGATACAATACTCTCAAATGAGAAGATCTGCATGTTGAATATGTGTCCATAAAAAGTTTCTTACTCAAACTCATTCTCTTTTCAATATATTAAAAGGTTTAGCTACTTTTAGAGTTTCTTAATTTTTTTTTTACATTCTCTTTACATCACACATTTTATTTCCTTCATATTTTTCACTTGATGATACTTGATCTTATATCTAATATCTTGATATTTTTTAAAATTATTATTATTTGTTTTGGTCTTCATCTTATATATATTTTTTCAATAATTTATTTATGTACTATTGCAAATTTTGTTGTTATCTTTTACTAGTTAGTTATTATGATCATTACGTAACATTTACTTGATTGATCTACCAATGCTATTTGTCGGATACCACTTTAATTCTCGGTTGATCATATCATATATCACACCTTTTCTTTCTGTCTTTTTCTTCTTTTGAGTTTTTCACTTTATCTCTTCTATTGTACTGATAAAGAATTGTGACTATTTTGTGTTACCTTGTTGCATAGATTAAGCCATGAAAATTGCTTAGGTAAAAAAAAAACACTAAAGTTTTAAGTTTCAAGTTTTTTTTCTAACTAAATAAATGCTTTATTCTCATTAGATATAGTTGCTTGATTCAAGTTTATTAATACTAGTACTACTTTTGTTCTTGTATTTTTCTCATTTCTAGATGTTCATTTAATCTTGGATTCCATAAATATCTAAATTTGTGTGTTCTCTTCTCTGTCTTTGTTTTCTTCAAAATTTATATGCACAGTTCCCGGATTTGATTTAATTTAATAGTCTCAAACTCCACATTTCGATGAGGTCAATGTGAATTCTGGGGAAGGACAAATAATCAGACATATTTTTAGCATATTCTATTTCATGTTGACATGTTAAGACTTTTATATTTCACATAATTGAGTTTCATTATCTTGTGATTAGTTTACATTAAGCAAAGGCTTGATTCTTGCAGACCATATATATTAAATATTAAATTCATGTGTCTTCTTCTGTTCAGCCAGTTTCTTTATCCATTCATATAGCTTACGGCAAATTGCGCATTTGACCGAGTAAAAAAGGAGCTAGTTTCCAATAGCAACAAGGTGTGATTTTTTTTTTTTAATACTTTCTATAGTAAGAGGATCTTTGGAATCAGGATTGTTTACTGAATTGACTTAGCTTGGAATCTCAGAGTTTTTCAAGTGAGATCTATAGTACAAAAGTAATGAACATAGCATGATATTCATCTAAATTGTTTTTCTTTCTGGAACTGAGAAAATGGGGTGTTGTGTCTCAACAAGCAATAGAAGTAATGACGGTTCGGTTATTCCATCTTGTCTCGAAATCGGATTGTGTGGTCAAAAGAAAGCAAAAAGAACATTCTCTGATCATGTTGTCTCTTTGAACAAGTTAGCATCCTTACCAAACAGAATATTCAGTAATGGAAAGAGTCGGTCTTCTTGTATATTTACGCAGCAGGGTCGTAAGGGTGTTAATCAGGATGCCATGATTGTATGGGAAGTAAGTATGTTTCATGTTATGGTTGTATTGATGATGTTTTGTTTGATTCTCATTGAATGAAGAGAGACTTGGAATCTTGGTTAATTTTTTGAAATTTACATCCTAGTTTTGATCTTTGTTTTCTTTAGGATTTTGTATCAGAAGATGCGATCTTCTGCGGTGTTTTTGATGGCCATGGTCCGTACGGTCACCTAGTTGCGCGCAAAGTTAGGGATGCCTTGCCAATAAAATTGCTTTCATTTTTGGATTCATCTGAAACGAGGCGAAATGAATCCAGTAAAGCTAGTTTCAAGGACATAAAGCTTGAAAGTGGAGAGGCTGAGAATAATTTCTCTGCTGAGGATGAGGTGAATTCTATGTGGAGAGAAGCTTTTATGAAGGCATACAAGGCCATGGACAAAGAGCTGAAGTCTCATGCAAACTTGGATTGTTTTTGCAGTGGAAGCACATCTGTGACTGTAGTGAAGCAGGTAGATCAAAGATCAGCATCTATCATATTGGTTTTGTTTCTTTTGTAAATTTCTGTTGAGTATGCTTCATAGTTTACTGATAAGTGGGTAGATCGCTCGTTCAAGAGTAATCTTGTAATTTGGACCATATTATTTTAACCCCGTAATCAAATCATGTGTGTTCTTTGTTTGCCTTTTCCGTGTATGTTTTCTTTTGATCAAGGGTTGATGTTCTAACAATATCTTTTTTTCTTCACTTTTTCAGGGTTCAAATTTGTTCATGGGCAATATTGGTGATTCGAGAGCAATCATGGGATCCAAGGACAGCAACGACTCGATGGTGGCAATTCAGCTGACAGTTGATTTAAAACCTGATTTGCCAAGTGTGTCATATGAAATCATCATTCATCCTCTCTGTTTAAGTTTATGTTGTTTAGCTTGTTGTTAACTTATTCAAATTTTGATGCAATAATATTCTTATAGGAGAAGCTGAAAGAATTAAAAAGTGCAAGGGCAGGGTGTTTGCATTGGAAGATGAACCAGAAGTTTCTAGGGTGTGGTTACCTTTTGATGATGCACCTGGATTAGCAATGGCTAGAGCATTTGGCGATTTTTGCTTGAAGGAGTATGGTGTGATTTCTATACCTGAATTTACGCACCGGCTTCTCACAGACAGAGATCAGTTCATTGTTCTTGCCTCGGACGGTGTAAGAAATTTCAATTTCATATATGCTGCATAGTTGATTGTTCAGTTTTTTTTTTTCAATTTCAGAAATTTCATGTTCATATATACAATTTATGTGAGGAAAGTTATATAGAATTTTATTTTGTTATTTAGTTCAATGACACCTTTCAAAAGTTTAATGTTAGCCTTTGTGCCGTCTTTCGGTCTCTGCAGATATGGGATGTTTTGAGCAATGAAGAGGTGGTGGAGATAGTATCATCAGCACCAAGCCGATCATCAGCCGCGAAGGTTCTGGTGGAATCTGCCGCACGAGAGTGGAAACTTAAATATCCAACTTCGAAAATGGATGACTGTGCTGTTGTGTGTCTATTTTTGGATGGGAAAATGGACTCAGAAGAATCTGATTGTGATGAACAATGCTATTCTTCCGCAACCATCCAGAGCAACAAGCATTCGGGTAATCCAGTTGAGTCAGATGATGGTCAAAAGTGTGAGCCATCTTTGCGAAGGAACTACACTGTGAGAACCTCAGAACATAATGAGACATGTGTAGGAGGAGGAAAAGGAGGAGAATCTGTTGATGTTGAAGACGGAACATCATCAGCTGAAGATCAAAACTGGTTAGGTCTAGAAGGTGTCACCCGAGTAAACTCATTGGTACAACTTCCTAGATTTTCTGAAGAAAGGCCAAACTCTTGAAATTGTTTATTCAGTTGGAACTCTGTTGTAATGCTTATAACAATACCGTGAGTTCAAGAAGAATTATTTTTTTATTTGGTAATTACTTGTAGTAAATGACGATTAATATTCAGTTGCGAAAAAATGCGACCGACATTAAGAATGAAGCTAGAAGTAATTCATATTTTTCTTCATATAGCTGAACATGACTGAACCATGTCAAGGCTTCATTTAGTAGCCGCTATAACATTGGTAACATTCTTCCACAAATAGCAGGTAATAAAAGTGAGGCAAAAATGACACATACCATTTTAAGAAATGGAATGTACTGCAATTCACTGAACCACAAAATATCAACCAACAAATGAGACTGCTACCATGTTAGTGGCATTCTGCAATAGACACTTAACTCACCGAAAAATTTCACACCAAACTCAACAGAAACTTGAACTATATAAAATGCTGTTACTTCCTTCTAGTTTCAAACACAAAAACCTATCTCAGTATTCAATAGTCTTGTAAACAAAATGGCTTACAAAGCTTCAACTTTCCTTGCACTAGTTCTCATCACCAATATTCTGCTTAGTACTACTTGTCAAGCACGCAATAGTATTCCGAAAAACTCAAATATCGATGAAAAGAAAGAGCCGCAGTGGTTTTTCCATTTTGATGGGATTCCAGGCTTCGGCAGAGTAGGATTTCCGCCTTTGTTTGGTTCTACACCTCAAAATCCATACAATGGCGGTGGTGGACAAGGAGCAGGATCAGAGTCAGGACCAGGATCAGCACCAGCTGGGGGCAGTTATGTTCCAGGTGGTGATGACACCTTTGTCCCTAATCCTGGTGTTGAGGTTCCAATTCCTGGCAGTGGTGGTGTTGTTCCAGTTCCAGCTGCAGTTCATCCTTGAATTAACTCAGTTATGAGCCATCATGCATTATTTTACTAATTAGACCTAGTTTCTAAGCCTTGTAATGCTTTTAGTTTTAACCAACTTAAGCACTCATGAATAAGTGCTCAATGTACACTATCTGTTACATGGTGTATGCAAATCCATAATGTTATTTACCTTTTTAAGATTAATTATGCATGATGTAAGCTCTAATGTGTGTAACCATTAATTAAAAATGTTCCTCTCTAAGATTAATTATGCATGATGTAAGCTCTAATTTGTATTTAAAATTATGAACATTGGGTCATACTGAATATTTTTCCAGTTGCACTTATGTTACTCTAAAGTTGTTAAGGTAATATGTTCCTCTCTGTCCTACAAGTCAATGCAGGGATAAGGTTGCAAACGGCATAATATGTAGACTTGTAATAAATTTAATCAGATAGTCTTGGTGCAACAATTAATGGAGTTGCTAGCTACTACCATGTGAATAATAGGTCACAAGTTTGAGTTAGTATGATTTTATTTTTATTTTTTTTGGAAATGAGAGATACGATTGTCTGTTAATGGTCCTTATCCTGTAGAACAAGGAAAGTCTTAGTATAACAGCTGTAATTGCTGCCTAGTGACTAAGATGTCACATGTTTTTGGGTGCATCTGCAATAGTCAATATACTCAATATGAATCTGACTCTTTTCATGGACTTTGCTACGGTTGGTTTTTGTAGCACAAAGTTGGCCTTCTATGAAAATATCAATGAATAAATGTTTTTTGACACACTCTGGATTACATTTTTTATAATTTGTTTTTCCACTCTTAACCCTCCGGTTTTCTAAGAAAGTAAATTTGTAATCTGGAGTCTAGTTGAGAGATAAGTAAAGTATGACTAAAGATCATTTCAATTAGGATTCGAACTCAAGTACTCCAAATCAATACGACATTAACGGATGCTCGTTTACCACATGAATCCAACCACTTGATTTTTTCATTGGATTCATTGTTGATTTGTTTTTAATAGGTTAATTTAATTGTTTCCTAAATTAATCACATTTTAAGTTATGTGTTGACATCTTAGGAAATGAACTACCATCGTAAAGAGTGTGTTCAAGAGTGTACTGTCAATCATGAGGTTAAGATTTCAGTATTACAAAGAAGGTAACTCTTGAATTTCACACTTGGAGTCATTAAATCAACCTTTCCTCAATTCATATATGACAAATGACAAATCCAAATATTTCCCTCTCCTTCACATATTAAGAAATGCTGCACATAAATGCAAAGTTGGTGTGCCATCAATATGCAAGCAACCACACTTAACTACTACAAATTTCACATGTAGCATAATTGTGTGTGGTCTTCATCTCCTCTACCCCACCCAAACCACCAACCAGAAACAAAAACAGTAAATAAAAAACACATACAGTTTTCATCTCTCAAGTACACTCCAAGGTAAAGGCATTTCAAGTTGAGTAACGAAATAGTTAACAGAAAAGAAAGGAAATTTGCTCTGCTATCACTATCAATTTTTAGTTTTAGCAGTGTAATTTGATCATGATTTTATTTTAACTGTCATAATTTTTTATCATTGTCAAGCAAAAAGGTAATGAAACTATTAAAGTAGGATAAGGATATGTTAACAAAAGATCAAATCTAACACACTTGATAAATGGTGCAAATTTTGGGATTCCAGAAAAAAAGTTTTGCAACACAGAAGGCTAATAAACTCAAGTATTACATTTAGGGTCTGATCAAATATGACATTTGACCTTTGAACTTGGACTTATATCTGTAATGGAAGCCTTGCTATGTCACATAAGTATCCTGCCAAAAGAAGAGGTTGTAAGATTTTTTTTTAAAGAAATGCTAGTTTTAAGCTGAGGAAAATTGTAGACAAAGAAGAAAAAATATATAACTTGTGAATAGATATAACAAGCACAGATAAAGCAAAAGTACCAGCAAAGACATCTACATACCAACTTCTAAAGCTGATATAAACCAACTGGTACACTAGAGCAAATAGGGGAAATCCCAGAATTACAATATTTTTTCTCTAATAGAATATAACAGTCCTTATTTTCTTCTAATATTGATGGACACAGGTCTAAGGAGCCTATGCTATGTGTCCATAGCCTGATAAGAGTTAGTTATTTAGATTATTAGAAAATAAGGCATGTTGTCTTTAAATAGAGATTAGAAATTATAGAATGATGATCTTGTGTAGACTTGGGGCTTGTTGGCATTTGGGAGAGTCTAGAGTCTCTCAAATATAACACCTCTCAAATATAACACCGTTCATGGTTCAATTTAGGAAGGCAAACGAACTGTTACAACAGTTCGGTAAAACTGAACCAAACTGTTAATGGCTCGTCCCAAACCGAACTAGTATAAAGGTTTGGTGCACTGGTTTTGTAGTTTCAAACTGAACCTGAACTAGCTTTACAAGAAACTGAACGGTACTTTTTCGAACCGAACAATACCAAATTATCACTATTAACTGATAATGGTGACAGTTGAAAGACTCTAGACTCTCCCAACACCAAAAAACCTCATGTCTACACAAATAATAAGATGATCATTCTCTAATTTCTAGTCTCTATTTATAGGAAACATGTCGTATTTCCTAAATCTTATTAGGCTATGAACATAGCACAGGTTCCTCAGACCTGTACCTATCAATATTAAATGAAAATAGTGTCTTCCAGAAACCAAAAAGGATTAAAAAAGAAATGAGAAAACTTCTATTATTTTCCTCAATGGTACCACCATCTTTCTAAACATGGATATTCAACACTTACCCTGCCAAGCAATAAAGTCAAACTCGAGATCCTACCTAGGATCGGGAAGTTGGTGAAATATTGCAACTTGAGTATCATAACAGAACTCGTAAGATCCTACCGTAAGATAAAATTGTGCTTATACATATACATATACGCATGAGCATAAAAATTATCATATATGCATAAAATAACCCTTAAATCGCTGTTAAACCAAATAAAATTCAAGAGAATAAATTAGATTGGAAGAGAGTTTGGGCCACACAGCCCAATTACTTCATCCTCACAAACATATAGAAGTCTAAAGCAAAAAAAAATATAAAATATGAGTTGGGCCTGGTGGCTCAAGCTCGCTTTGCTCCTTCAACAACAAAAATATAAAATCTACTTCTACTAATCAACAGACAGAGAGACCGTGAGCCTCCTCAACCATGGTTGTCAAGATCGCGTGACATGGAAATGGGAGAGTCGCAGATGGCAGCACGAGTGCAGGCGGTGGCGCAAGCGCAGTCATTGGCGCTAACCAAACTGGTCATCCAAACAAAACCCGACCTGAAGACAGAAAACACCCATTTTGGCGTCTATCCACACACACAATCCTACATCCCACCGGAAAATCACGATTTCAACCACGACAGAGCACTCTAACGATCTTGGTCACATTGCAGCACAGAAGTCTGGTTGTCGATTGTAGAATCGTGTGATCCTATGATCTAACTCGCAATCTTGACCGCCTTGCTGCCAAGTGATAATACATTGTTCACCGCCCATTTAATTTAATCATATATGTGAGCCTTCCTATGTGGTCACATGGTGCAAAAATATAGGCACTGTCATTGTGGGATTCAACAACAACCAAGCCTTAATCCACTACATAGTGTCGCTTACATGGATCAAATTACGTCATAATGTTCGATCAAAAACCATATTTCGATCCAATTCATTATTCTCTAGATCTTTCTTAATCGTTTCTCTTATAGTTTTTCTAGGTCTAAATCTTCTTATAGTGATCTAACTATCCTCCATTTGATCTACTTTCTTAACTGCAGCATCTACAGGTCTTCTGTCTACATGCCCAAACCATCTAAGCCTAGTTTCCACCATCCTTTCCACCTAAGATGGTTATACCATGGGAATACCTTTAGCGTGTGTTTGGATGGAGGGTTTGGGAGGGAAAGGGAGGGGAGGTTTTATTTTTCATTTTAAAATTACGGACACTATGAAATGTTTTATAAAAAGTTAACATTTAACATGATAAACAATCATATAATACTTCAATCACACTTTATTTATTTTAGGAAAACATGTTATATAATCTGTAATTTAAAAACTAAAAGTAAACCCTCCCCTCTCTTCCCCTCCCAAACCCTCAATCCAAACACACCCTTAAATTTAGTTCCATAATAGCGGCCTAAATTTAAAGGTATTCCCATGGTTTTATTTGTTGTGAACTAGGTATCCTCTGCACGTAAACGCAGATACTAATCATTTCCCTCAATAAATTTAACACTACTGAATTCGAAATCAGAACCTCTCATTGAGTACAACAATTAGAAGCATGCATTGAAGAGAAACATCTTATGGGACACGATTAATTAAAAAAAAAACAAAGAAGATGGGCACGATACCTAGTTGAGAAGAACAAAGAGATTGTTCTTCAATGCGATGAATCAAACGCTAAAAATCTGGAAAACGATGAAGCAGAGGAATCCGAGGAACATGAGGATGAAAAAATAATCAAGGAAGACAAAGAATCTGGTTGATCCATGATTCCTGTTTCTATTCGTTTTGGTCACAACGGATTCGTTGATCTCTTCAATCTTCACCATTGTAAAGAATGGAGAGTTTCGATTCGATCTTCACCGTTGTCGTCACCCGTGGGAATTGCAATAGCTATGCCTACGGGCGCCAAAGAAAAATCCAAAACAATCAACTAAACACTAAAACGTTGTTTTGGAATTTATTTTTTTTATTTTTAGGAGCTTATTTCCATCACACTTTTTTTAACAGTTCTATAATTAACTCAATAACTTGTGTGTGTGTGTGTGTGATGTTTCTTTGATATCATGCTAATAATTGATCCCATTTGATATCAAATAAAAAAATTAATGTCTTTTTTTTTATATGTAGTACGATGTTTTTATAAGATTATTTCTTAATATAATAAAGAGTATTATTTTCAAGTAAATTATTTTCATATTTTGGGAATTTAATTTTTTTAAAGTACTGATTAATTATGGTTCATGTTATAGATTTGCTCTGCGTCACTAAAATCTTAGAAACCGATCTGAATTTTATTTGATCATCGGACATTTTAAAATAAAACATTACAAGTTTCGGTAGCAAACATGCGTTACAGTTCCAAATCAAAGTTGGAAATTATGATGATAAAATGAAATAATAAAGAAAATCACCTTAGAATAAACAATATCACAATTTCATGACAATAGTTAATTTCTCTAAGTGTAAGATCTCTGCCTCTTCGTTTGAAAGACTCATTCTTGATTAATGTTTAAGTGTTTGGTCCTCCACCTGGTGGTGTCTGCAAGAAGCCAATTAAGCATTAGAAGACATAGTTAAATTACAAGAGATAGTTTAAACATGCAATCAAGACAAGTATAAATTTGGTACCTTGTAATGAATATTATATATTGCAGATTTAAGGACATTAGCTCCAACAATTAACCTCAACTTCTGCTTGAAATCATCACGGGAAATCTTCTCTGACTGTACATGCATGACATGATACATTAGTGATATTTTATTATTTAAGACATAGATACCAATTGGAGCTCATATACATACCTTCAACAATGTATAATGGGTGATGACAATAGACATAATATGGGAAGGAACCATGTTGCTGATGGAATCAAAAAGCATTTTAAAAGGAAGCTAGGGGGTCGTCAGAGATCTTCCAGTGTTAGTAGGGACACTAGTAGCGTTTGCCTATGGTATCCCACAAACCAAAATTGTTTAGATAAAGATAATAAAACAAAACGTTATAGAATTAAAAACCATAAAATGAATCTTAGAAGATGAAAGCCCCAAAATATTGCATATGAATATGTTAAAGCTAGAAGATAAATAAAAATTATTAGGGTAGAAAGGTGTACACTAGAGAAAACCAAGAAAACAAAAGATGAAAAACTTATGGAAAAAGAAAAACTTACAGTGTCCATTGTGGAATGCTCATAGCCATTTTTCTTACTCTTATTTGAACAAACACTTCCTGTAAAAGAAATATAATGTCTCGTGATCAAGAATACTTTTCGGTTGTTGAAAGAAATATCAATCATACAACTTAGCAGCATAAATAAATTATTGTTTTGTCAAACCAAAGTGATGTTGTTAATATGTTTGAAAAGAATTATATATTAATTGGTTTGTCGATGATTTACTTCTTCACACTTCTGTGATAATTATATAATGTTAAAATATAAAGCATTTTTTTATGCAAAATCATATAACTACACCAACACACGAGGTAAAAAAAATTGTTAAAAGAACAATGTATCACCTTCAACATCCAAAGTGGCCTTGAAGCTGACGACAAATTCTGGATAGATATGTGTGATCATATTCATGTTCCAAACCACATAGTACTCTGGGCATTGAATGTCGTCCACCCCATTATCATATTCAGAACTACTTGGACAAAGTTGATCGCTGCCTGGACGCAGAAGCTCCATGTTCCCCATTATTACACGACATAAGACTAAATGCTTAATTCCATTGTCATCAACATCACAATAAAGTGAACTGTAAAAATGGAAAAATAAATCATTTTAGCATTAAAAAAAACCAATAATAATATTAATGTATGAATTTCAATGTTCATCATATGAAAACTAAGTCTATGAAGCCCGGAAACTCCAAAATGGAGTTGTACCCGTATCGAATACGTATCGGATACCGATACTCCACGGATACTCGTGGATACGTACCTACGAAGTATCAGAATTAATTATTTTAATTTTTAAAATATATTTTATCCGATACTTATTGGATACTTCAAAGATACACAAGGATACTTATAAGGTACTTCACAAATACGTATCCTAGAAAAGATGAAAGGAAAAAAGTGAGACAATGTTTTAGAAATTCAGTAGAGATGTATTTGATTCAATTTTAGATATGCATCGGTAGAATTGTTTCTCGATGAACCACTTAAAATTATACTTCTTATGGATGAAGGTAACGAGAGAGGTGATTCAATTAATCAACATTTGATCAAATTTATGTTGAATGCTTCTCTCTGTATCCCAACAAATGAAAATATAATATGGTTTATAAGAAAACTTTACATGCACATAAAAAGGGTAATCAATGCTTATTTTCTTCAATATATTTACATATATATAAATTTTAATATAAAAAATTTGTTGACGTATCTTAGCCATATCGTATCCTAAATTTTAAAAAATTCATGTATCCGCGTATCCGTATCGTATCGTACCCGCACCCGTACCCGTATCTAGACTTCATAGAAACTAACCTTGCATAAGGACGGGTAACACCTGTAAGATGAACACTAAATCCATATATGCCTTTAGTTGGAGATTGTCCATTGTGAGGAAGTCCATATTCCACCATCTTTGACAACTCCTCTTTAGAACAAGGAAGCCACGCATAGCGAATATTTGCACCTCTCTGAACTCCTTTTGTTATATCAGCTTGTTTCTGGAATAACTCCAGCCGCTTTTGCCTTGACATGTTTGAGTTGCGGTAAATCTCAACAATGTCAGACTCTGTAATGCCGAAAGTAGTCATTCCTGTAAGAAACATATCCTGTACAGAATCCACATCCAATTTTTCCATATATAGATTCAGTGTAAACATCTAAATCTACATCTAACTCTTGCTTAATAGCTCCAACATAAATTTCAGGAAAAAGCAGTTGCCTTCCTCATCAATCCAAGCAATGGGTTGTTGGAAACCCGTTTTCAAATCTACATGACACATATGTAGAAAATCTAGCACAACTTCTTGACCATCTAACTCTACCTCCACAGATGTGGCTTTAGGTTATACCCAAAAATGAAAAAGTTTGAAGCTTTTTAAGCAAAAATATTTTTATGAGTAAATGGTAAATAGATTAAGCTTTGTCAATTTTAAGAAAATCATACTAGTCATTAAGTTTTTATTTTGAAGGTTTTTTTGGGGACCATAAAAAAAAGTTGTAGAAATATATTTGTTTAGTTGGAAAGTCGGTGTCATCAAAGGCTACTTCAATATACTTTGTGATTATGAGTTTACTTTGAATGTCTTGTGTAGAACTGTAGAGCATAAATCTCCACATTCGACATATTGGTAAATTTCTAGTACATACAATAGTATGATGTTGAAGAAATCTTCAAACTTTGTTTTAATGTTACATTCCATTATGTTTTGTTTGTGCTGTTGCAATATTTTGCTTGTCCAGTTGTTTCAAATTACTTGTTTTGCTCTCTTTATATTATGTCAACATTATATTAATATGACGAGCACATGGTCCTTTATACTATTTCAATATTCTCAAATTGTTGCACCATAGATTTTATATTTAAGCGTGTGTATGCAGATAGTCATCTAGTATATAGAAATGGAAGCAAAACCCTCAAGTGCATTGGATGGAATTGCTGCCCGATGTGTTGCACATCTGACTAGAGATTTGGCACCAACAAGTGTGGTTATAAAACCAAATGACTATATTCCCGGTATTTCTAAATCTTTGGTCAGAATGTATTTGAACTTTAAGAAAAGTGGGATGCTCAAACGCTTGATGTTCTATAAAAACGACGAGTGGTTGGACTATTCGGAGGTTATTGTTGACTTGGTTAAGAAATATTTCGATGTCAAGAAGACACACGTGGAGGTAGAGTTAGATGGTCAAGAGGTTGTGCTAGATTTTCTACATATGTGTCATGTAGATTTGAAAACGGGTTTTCAACAATCCGTTGCTTGGATTGATGAGGAAGGCAACTGCTTTTTCCCTGAAGTTTTTGCTGGAGCTATTAAGCAAGAGCTGGATGTAGATTTAGATACTTACACTGAACCTATATATGGAAAACTAGATGTGGATTCTGTACAGGATATGTTTCTTATAGGAATGATTATTTTTGGCTTTACATAGTCTGACATTGTTGAGATTTACCGCAACTCAGGCATGTCAGTGCAAAAGCGGCCGAAGTTATTCATGAAACAAGCTGATATCACAAAAGGAGTTCAGGGGGTTTGATTTGTGAAGGGTTTGTCAACATGATGAACCAATAATCCCGAGGCGCCTTTTTTATTTTATTTTATTTTATTATAAAAACAAAATACAAAACCTTTCAACTTTAAAACTCTTTTCTAATCATTGTTAAAAGTTAATTGAATTCATAACTCTATGTCAGATCGATACTCTTTTTACTATTTCGGTAAAACCGTGCGCTTGCGAATTTTACACATCAATCATGTGGGGTGAATTCGTACTAAATTGGGAGAAGTTGAAAGTGGGGGTGAAAAATTAATGTGTAAAATGTTAAATAGACAAAGGGTAAAATTGAAATTTTTAAAATTTTGTAGATTGGAAAGCATATGTGTTGGATTATAGGGTAAAATTTCCCTTAAATCAATATTAAACTAAATAAAATACAAGAGAATAAATTTGATTGGAAGTGTTTGGCCCATACAGGCTACAACCCAATTCCCTCATCATAAAAAATATATACAAGTCTAAAGCAAAAAATAAATTATAGGGTAAATTATACCAGCGGTCCTTTAAGTTTGGAGTTTGTAATAGATTGGTCCTTTAAATTATTTTGGTCACACATAAGTCCTCTAAGTTTGAGGTTTGTAACAAATTGTTCATTTAAATTATTTTGGTCACAAATAAGTTTTTTAAGTTTGTAAATATTTTCGACTTAGTCCTTCTACCACATCATCTTTTGGTTAATAGAAGGACTAAATCAAAAACATTAAAGGACTTATTTGAGACCAAAATAACTTAAAGGACCAATCTATTACAAACTTAAAACTTAAAGGACCCCTGATGTAATTTAGCCTAAATTATGAATGAGTTGTGCCTCGTGGCCAAAGCCTAAAAATATAATCATTTAAACCCTAAAAATATGTTGGCACCTCAATAAGCTATGAAGCCCGGATACTCCAAAACGGAGATGTACCCGTATCGGATACCGATACTCCATGGATACTCGCGGATACGCACCCACGAAGTATCATAATTAATTATTTAAATTTTTAAATATATTTTAACGGATACTTATACGATACTCAAGGATACTTATAAGATACTTCACGTATACGTATCCTACAAAAAGATGAAGAGTAAAAAAGTGAGATAATGTTGTAAACATTCAATAGAGATGTATATGATTCAATTTTAGATATGCATAACTAGAATTGTTTCTCGATGAACCACTTAAAATTATACTTCTTGTGGATGAAGGTAACCAGAGAGAGTTGATTCAGTTAATCAACATTAGATAAAATCTGTGTTGAGTTCTTTTAATTAATGTTTATTTTCTTCAAGTATTTTACGTACATATAAGTTTTTAGTATAAATTTTTTGTTAACGTATCTTAACCGTATCGTATCCTAAATTTTGAAAAATTCGCGTATCCAAGTACCCGTATCGTATCGTACCCGCACCCGTATCCGGGCTTCATAGCCAATAAGCCAACAATCATCTCAAACACCCCAAAATATAATCATTTAAAAAACATCTATGAGTTTCAAAAACACTTCCAAGAGCAAAATCATCCCCTAAAACTGTTGAAAAATAAAAACTCAATTCAAACATAAAGAAAAAAATCCTAACTTGATCCACTTAAACCAACCCATTAATTACAAATTCAATCAAACACAAAAATAAACCAAAAAAAAAGAGAAGGAAACGACAAGAAGCGAAACTCAAAATAAAAAACAAACAATTAAATTAAATAAATAAAAGTAAAAAAACTAAGCAAAAGAGACAAGACTTTAAAATTATACCTGAATGCAAAAACACACACAATAATAGAATACTAAATAATTTCGCAAGTAATTTGTTCTAACTTTGAAATTGTACATCTAATAGGGAGAGTCAAAGGTTCTTTTTATACTCTCTTTTTTAACCCATAAACATAAACTCTTAAACTAATCCATTAGACGGGCTGGCATCTCAGAGACACGCCTTAAAAGATAAACATTAAAAAATTGATGATTTTCTTCTATGAAATTCAACAAACCTTCACGCATTGGTATGTATTTATGTCTTTCACATTCACTTCTTGAATGTTGAGGAAGCATTTAGTCATCATTTATTGTGTTAGTTTTCTTTTGCAACAATTCACAAATCATTTTTATCCTCCTAGAATTGATTGCTTTCTATTTTTAATTTGATTTTCAAAGGTTTCTTAAATCATAAAAAAAAACTTTTAATGTGCAATCCAAGTAAGGATATTTGTTAAAAAAATAAATCAGATTTGATACTTTAAAATAAATTTAATTGTTATGGTAATAATGTTTTAAATAATATTGAAGGAGACATTGGCACTTATCGTCTAAACAATTTTATTATACTACTTGTTTTGACTATGTATACTTTCGTACAATTTTTGAAAAAATAGTGTAAATTATTTATGCACTAACATCCCTTAAAATTGAATGTCACCTTCAATATTTTTTAAAAATTAATCTATTTTCAAATCCTTTTAAAATTTATTTTCATAACAATTTATCATTATTTTAAAAGTAAAAATAATCTGAAATCTACACAAATAACCATAGATGAATTTAACAAGAAAATATAAATAATTTACGAATTACAAAGCAATTCAGATATCAAATTAAAAATAGAAAAAAAATTGAATTTTACAAGGGTAAAAGAGATATGAAAATTGTGGAAGAAGAAAACTAATTCAAACAATCACAATTTTTGGAACGTTATAAATGTTTATATTTAAGGGTAATGCTTCATGTCGCAAGAATCTTTATCACGACGAGAGCATTACGATACTCAGAATTGTGTTTGACGTGGGACCCTCTTTCTACATGACCCACCCATGCATTCAATCTAATGGCCATAATGCTTTTGCGACAACTTTGTGAGTTTTGTTCTCGAGATAAATAACATCACCCTAAATTTAATTATAATTATTATAAAGTCACATATATGGTTAATTGTGATTTGCTGAAAGTGTAACATTTTTTACACTAACGTTGTAATCCCTCCGTTCAAAATTATGTCATTCTAACAAAATTTGTTTATTTTAAATTATAAATCACTTTACAATATAAATGAGTCATTAATGCTTATTTTCCTATTATCCCCCTTACTTTTTATTAATTTATCCTTTTCCAATTCTTTTAATTTATGTTTCCCATAACACTAATGAAGGATATTATTGTAAAACAACTCAAAATTACTCTTTTCTATACAACATTAACTACATTTCTTAATCAAAGTTCATTTTCTAGAATGACATATCAATTGGAACGCTCCCGGGGATTATATAATTTATCTTAAAATAATGAGAAATACATGTATAATTATTTTTATAAAATTTTAAGACTGTCATGCTATTATAATAACAACCAATTGTTATGGCATTCAATTTTGAAAAGAAATATATTGTTTATTTAGATACTGATAAGACGTGTATTGAAAGATATTTAATGTATTAAATTAGGTACATAAGATCATTTTCATGTTTAATTGTATTATCTATTTAAAAAAAAATTGTCAGGTTAGACTTACAAAAATATTGTATTATTTTAAAAATTATTTTAAAATTCACATTTTAGCTTCTTTCTAACCATTATTCATAAATCATGTATAAGCTAGTCTTATTTGTGTGATACAGGGGGTTGAAGATTTGTGCCTTTTTTTTATTATGTGGTTTAGTTTCAAAAACCTGAAAGGTTCTAGTTCTGTTAACTCGAAAGGGTCTAGTTGATTACTAACGTATTGAACTCATCACTCGATTAAAGTTCTTACAAGTCTGATTGAAATCCATTGTGTTTGGTGAACTGGCCTCTTCGATACTCTGATGTTTCAAATTTGTTGAGATCTGCATCTTTCAAGGCGTCATGTATGCCTCAACTCTAGTACAAACTTGTTATCCGTGTCAGTCCTTGTAACTGTTCTGAGGTTAATGCTTTAAAGAGCTTTTATGCTTGTTGTTGTGTTTATGAAGTTGTTGGCACTTGAATTTTGATATCGTGTTGGTGGTTGATCAATTCGACATGTTTAAATCCTAGTTGTTATTTGCAGATGTTCACTCTCCATCTTTTTTGTAACTTGGTTTCAAGTTCGTACGCGGGTTCGCTGGGTTGCCTCTGTGAAGAGTGAATTTTTGTAAGCATATATTAGGGCAGGTTCACTTGGTCAGATTTATCACGATTTATTTTCGTTTAGGTTGTTGTACTTGAGTCAGGTCTAATTCCCCCTATATTTGTAACTCTTTCTTTTTTTAATAAAAATTATATAATAGAGGTCATAGAGGAGTTAAATATTATTTTAAGCTACATGTATTAGCTAAAATATATGATAAACCAATTAATATTTTTGTAATATCCCGCTTTAAGCTTGGCCGAATGCAGTGCTAACTAGTTAGGATTAAAGGATTAACTAGAACGCCGATCCGTGGGTCGCAGAGGCCTTTTAGAATTAAAAATTGTAGTATATTTTGAACAATCGATATTTAGTTTTTTTTTAATGAGAATAGGTTTTTTTTTAATGATGACGGAATATAGTTTGTTATTAACATATGAAACTATATCATTTTTTTATTAACCATCTGGTTCAGAGAGAACAGGAGATATGATAATCTGGAGTTCGGTCGAAAAGTAAGTAAAGTTTGACCAAAAATTGTCCTCCTAGAATCAAACTCAAGTTCTTTTGAACAATTCAGTATTTATGGAATTCATTAACCATTTAAACCAATTGTTTTATTTATGAAAACTATCATATGACATTTAGTTTGCAATGAGAATAGAAAATATAGAGGTGGAAGACAATACATTAGAAGAATCGTCTTAAAAAAAATGATTGATGGAGAAGACTCATTCACTATTGTCATTTACAACACAATCTCAAACATCTTTGTGTTCCACACACCAGACAAAAACATATTGAGCTACCAATTCCTTTCAAAAGGCTAATCACAACTAACTATAACTAATAACACCTTTAGATCCTATTAGAGAATCAATGTCAACTGATCAACACAACTACTATTAGTTACTAAGCACATTTTTTTACAAATTTTTCTTCACATGCTTCTAGTTTTTGATAACCCAATTCTTATGAATTTCCTTTTAAGTTATGAAGATACTTTTTTATGGAAGAACACTATAGTTAAAACTATTAACTCCTCAATGATAGTTGTATAAATAAAAGTAGAACCATCAGAGAGTCCTCGAAATAGTTTCTAAAGAGCAATACACATTAGTATATTTGACAAAACAAATAAAATATTAGTGTTTTTAAAATATGACAATCATAGGTAAATGTATTTTGCATCACATTGACTTTAAGCATATGACAGTCATAGCTATAAAGGCTAAAATTGCTTCCATAAAAAAAGGGGGAAAAAAGAGTAAATAAATTCAAAAGCAGCGGAAATGTTTCTTAATTAAGCTAGAAATGAAGCAAAAACAAAAAGCAAAGATTATACATGGAAAAGGGAAAGAAAGACATATCATTAAACTTTCGATCAGAGGACCTAATGAAAATGACAGGCTGATACATAACTATTGCAAAGGAGTTAACATATACTCAAATAGAGGAAAGTAATATAGACATACCATTGACACTTGATTCCAAATCAAAACATCTAGATATGCATTTGAAATTTTTAATATAGGCCTTCAAGTCTTCAAAACTGCAACATGGTAGTTCAGACAACATTAAAATTCAAACTATATCACACATAAGTAATCCTTACAACTACTAATTGTTTTTGCTGCCCTTTTACTTTACAAACTGGTACATACCAAAATCACGGTAGACCTTTGTTTCTTTATATCATTCTTTAATGAGTCTCCACACTACAAAAATGAAGAAAAGCAAAAGTGATAGTTACACATAGATAAAATCAATTAGTCTATAAATTAATGGAGATAAGATATTAGAAAACCTATCGTCTATTTTGACCAAATTCAATTTTATGGGACCTTCTTAGATTGATATACATGATATACGTGACTTAGCATTTTCTTCATTAAAATGGACCACAACTAACTAAGAAAGCACTGCAAAAACAAACTAATTTTCTTTATCAGCAAGTGTTAAATCTCCTAATATTCTTTATCGTATTCATTTTGCAGCAAAGCATCCAAACTTGAGAGCTTCCACTATAAACATCTCATCTATTTAAATTTGAGTAAGAAACAAAAGAATTTAAGAATAATAAAGCATCTACACACAATACTGCAAGCTCTATCTCTTTCTTTTAATTAACTATAACTACCACCTTTAGTAAGTTTTTTTTGCAAGCTACATTCTTGTGGAGCTAAAAGATCAAGTATGATCCTCAAGTCTTGTTAGTTTCAAGTAATGAGTTTGCTAGCATACTTAACAGGTCTGGTATATGCATAATATTTATGGTTCAGTTTTTTTTTTATCCAACCAATTAATCATCTTCTAAATCCAACCAAATATCATATGTCCAAAAGATACTTAAACATTAGTCAAGGAAAGACAAAATGGTGAAAAAGTTTAGGCATAAACAAAATCTCTTGCAAGACCTAAAAACATAAAGATAAGTTTCTCTTGTATTATAATTGTCATACAATGGCATCAGCACTACTTGCAATCTTGAAACAGAAACCACACTCATACAATGGCATTGGCAGCACTTGCAATCCTAGGCCAAAGATCAGCACACTCCTTACCAATTGGTCCAGTGATAGCAGAACACCTTTCATTTCTCCCTTAGGATTCACAATAACACCAGCATTATCTTCGAAGTACATGAAGACACCATCCTTTCGGCGCCAAGGCTTACGCTGACGAACGATGACAGCTGGCAAAACCTTCTTCCTGAGATCAGGCTTTCCCTTCTTCACCATGTCAAGAACTCTTTCATATTGATTGTCCTAAACTGCAAGAGATAAAGCAATGACATATAATGACATTCAAGTAATGACCTACAGTCTTGTTTTTATGCATGATTGTTACAAAATGCATAAAATTTTCAACATATATAGTATAGATATGTATAAGAATCAAGCACAAATCAAAAGCCAATGATAATTTGAGTTATGTGGATTGAAAAATTGAATTAATTCATGTCTCTGTTTCCAACAACTTGACCACTTGGTATTATTTATTAATATCCATTGAAAACTGCCTTCAATTACCTATGACAAAGTGAGATGATAAAAGAAGAATACATATTTCAAAATTTGAGTTTTTAGAGATAATTCATCCTGGATTGACAACCATATAAGCCAAGCGTTGAGGTACGTCTCTTACTAAGAAATTGCCCAATCAGTTTGTTTATGTGTATACTTTAGGAATGCACAACATAATTCAGCATACCAGAATTCTTCACAACAAAATTATGCAGACCAGAATTATGTAAATCGCAGGAACAATGCAGAAGAGTCTCAATGGCACATACCTGGTCTAGGCTATTTAAAATTTTACATAAACTGTTCTTTTTTCCAGCGGCAGCAGAAGATTTGTTGTGCAATAGTGTTACACGGCCATCACAGCAGTTTTAGTATGGCCCAAACAACATGGATTTCTAGTTATTGAGCATACTAATTCTTTCAATGCTAATTGCAAAACTAATTGTTCTATCCCCATTCAAATTAACGTCATTGATATCTTCCTGCATTTCCTCCACATTAGCTTCAACAACAGATTTAGATTATACGGTAAATCACTAAGAAGCTACAAACGAAATAACTAAGCCTTAAATCATTATCATACTTGCATATACACAATTTAACACCCTTGTTGAATTTATTTAATTCGACTCATGAAAAGCATTCATTATAGTCAAACTTGTGTCTCAGCACAAATTTTACCAGTTTCATACTCAAATAAGAGTTTAGCAGGTTGGTTCAATTCCTTGAGCATAATTTCATGCTCAAAAGAAGAGTATATTATAGTATGACAGTAGGTTGATTCAATTCCTTTGGTTCAAAACAAACTCTAAATTTCAACTATTCAATTCCTAACTATAGTTATTATGCTTGAGAGTATAGTAAGACCAGAGACAATAATATACTCCCTGGTCTAGCATGAGGAACCATTGTCCTCAATGTTTCAGTGTCTACACATCCTCCCTGAAACTACACCATCATTGATTAACATAAAAAAAAAACATCAATAAAAACAAACACTAATTTAGCGTGTCCTTGTGTCTCTAAGAACATAAAACAATTTCTCAAACCATTAACACACAAATGCTAAAAGAAGAAGGACCGCGTAACTATGCATAGCAACAGAAAATCTGTGAAAGAGAGAGAACAGAAGAAGAGCGCTGGCCTTCTTTACCCATCCTCCTCTTAGCATGCGTTTCTACACAACACTTCAACCCACCACCATCAGATTCAATAAAAGGTATTAATGTCTTTTCTGCCACGTTAGTATTTAAACAAGTTTTCCACACATCTCATTCATTGTATTCATTTTCTCCAACAAGTAGAAAAGCTTTCCTACTTCTTTCTTCCCCTATCTTCTCGGCCACTCATCTTCTCTCACCTAACCACCATTTTCTCGCTCAAATGCAAATGTTGCTTCACTATCCTTACCATGTTTATTATCTAATACAAGTATTCAAAATCTCCTTCCCTCTCCTTTTTGTCTCTCTGCCGAGTCATCATCCTCTATTCCCCAATCTTTCATTTCCTACACTATGAGGTAAATAAGCTTTTACTTGTGAGGGTTTTGGATTATTAGGCATGTTTGGAACTGGTTTAATTCAGAACTGATATTTGGAAGAGAGTTGGAACTGAGCCCCTAGGTTGTAAGAAAAGATGGATTAATCAAAAGTTAGCATAAGTTGTACAAGTGTGTGGGTGAGTTATTCATTAATGGTAGAAGCTGAAGTTGATATTGGTACAAGTGTGAAGCTGAAGCTGAAGCATATCTTGTGTTTAATTTTAGATTTTTTTGTTAATATATTATGTTTCTGCAAACTCATTCTACACATTGCCTAATTACTTATTTCTAGATTTGATTTTCAGTTGAGGCATGTGAAGGTTTTTTTGGTGTAGCTGTATGTTTGAATTAGGAGTGTACAAAGTGAGGGTTAGGTTGGGTTGTATGTGACCTGAATCGAGTCCTAATATTAGCTTAGGCCAATTTTGGGACATGATCCTAAACATAAACCAATCCATTAAAATTACATCAATTTATGTGAGGAAACTTGTGGATTCATTATGAGTTCTTATTAAGTTTTTTTGGTGCTAAATAGCACTACTCATTGATGATTGGCGGTGCTTTAAAAATATTAACTTCTTTTTTTTATTAAAAAGGTAAAAACTTCCTAATTGCGAAGTTTCTAAAAAAAGTTTAATAAATTTTCGCTGTAGATTTGCTACGGTATTACGTACTATGACTAGTCCAAGTTATGTTGCTGTAAATTTAATGTGAATTGGCTTTGATAAGTCATAGTTATTGTGCTACGGAAAATATATTTTTAGTACTTGTTTGGATTAGATTAACTAAATTTTTGCTTGGATTTTATTCTATTAACTGCAGATTTACTTTGAAATAATTCCCTAGCAAATCTGTCTCTCAATCCATGCTATGGTTGATTCAGTAGTTATTCCGCATTGAAACTCTAGCTAAACTCTTTTGCTAGAAGTTTACTACGAAATACCTACAAAACTGATCGTAGCAAATTACTTATTTTCTTATAGTACAAATACATATTTAACCCTAGTATGAATTTGAGAAATGTTGTTTGTACAACAATTTTTTCTTTTATACTCAATTTGTTTTTACTTCCTCTCTATTATTTTGATTTTCATGTTAATATCTACTTTTCTTTGTATATCTTCTAGATGTCATATAAGTTATCCCACGAATAGTTTTCGAAAAATATATCTCTATAAATATATGTTGAGATATGAAAAGTTCATATTACATGCATAATGCATTTAATATTCCTTCCAACTTAACTAAGTTGTTTTATGTGTACAAACCGAAAAGAAAGCATCTTTATAGTACAATTATTGTGCTCTATATAATCTTTGTAGTATGCAGTGCAATATATGGAAGATCACCTTCGCTTATACCACTATAAGAATGAAATGGGGTCAACAAGAATAGTCACTTCTAGGGATGTTCATGGGTTGGGTTAACCCAAAAAACCCGGTCAAACTCACCCAAAAAAATGGGTTGGGTAATTGGGTAGGTATGGTTTTTAAAAATGGAAAACCCATAAAAATAAATGGATTTCGGGTAAAATCAGACCCAAACCCAAAAAACTCACTTACCCAATAATGTTAATATTTTTTATCTTTATTTTCATAGGATAGAAGAATATTATATTTTCAAAACATACCCATTGTACCCTATATATTGAAAACCATAACATACTCGAGTTACAAATTAATATGTTGCACTTTTTAGTTATTTTGATATTAATGCAATTTTATGTCATGCAACTTTAGTTTGTTGCAAGTATTTTATTATGGAGTTTATTATTTGATATTCTATGATGCATAAAATTATAGAAAACTAAGTTAAACATTTTTTTTAAGAAAATTAAAAAGTAGAGTACTATTTTAAAACAAAATTATGAAGACTTGTCATTTAGTCATTTAATATTAAAAAAATAGAAAAATAAGTTGGGTAACCCATTACCCAATCCAACCCAACCTAAAAATTAGTGGGTTTGCCCAAACCAACCCAATAGTATAACGATGGTTATTTTACCTCACCCAAACCGGAGTACCCTATTTGGTTTGATTTTGGGTTTGGCCAAACCCAACCCAAACCCACCCACGAACACCCCTAGTCACTTCAAAGTTAACATTAAATATTATAAATACTAGACCATCGACCCGTGCTAACGCTCGGGTCATATCGAAGGTAATATTGACGGTAATAGGTAACAAAATATTTTAGATGAATGTCATTATTGTCATATAGTATTTCATAATATTAAGAAGCATAGACGTTGGTACTGTACCATAACATAATATTTCCATGACATCGTCCTTGGTACCATAACGTAATATAATAGGTTAAGTATAGTGAGATGAGTTAACATTTATAAGTAAGAGATTAGGTTAAGTATAGCGAGACGGGTTAACAGTTATGCCTTTCCAAAAAAAATAGCACATAATTAGGAACATAATTTTATTTTACTTTAGATAAACATTAAATACAAAAGTGTGGAGGGAAAAATTAGGTTAAGTATAGCGAGACGGGTTAACATTTATAAATAAGAGAAGAGATAAACATTAAATGCAAAAGTGTGGAGGGAAAGATTAGGTTAAAATTAGGTTAAGTACGGCGAGACAAGTTAACATTTATAAGTCAGAGATTGAGTTCGGGTTAACATTTAGGAATTAGGTTAAATCTTAGGTTAATATTGCGTTCGGGTTAACATTTAGAAATAAGAGATAATAGATTTTAATTAAATAAAATATAGGGTTAATATAGTAAAATCAAGCGATAGAATTAGGTTAAATCTAGGGTTAATATTGTGTTCGGGTTAACATTTAGAAATAAGCGATAATAAATTTTGATTAAATAAATCTAGGGTTAATATAGTAAAATCAGGCGATAGAATTAGGTTAAATCTAAGGTTAATATTGCGTTCGGGTTAACATTTAGAAATAAGAGATAATACAATAATAGTATAATACAAATATTTATCATTTATTTCATTCCTCTCAAAAAATAAAAACGTTTATTTCATTATAATTCCAAATCACATACCTTTTTTTTTTAATGAATGTTTATGAACACTTTATTTCTAACACTCTCGTTAACATTCTTTTTTTATTCGGTGAAATCTATGTAAGTATTACATTTAGAAAATAGATCTCATAAAATGAGAAGACATATGTACATGAACTTCATCGAATAAAAGACACTACAAGAAAATATGTGATTTGCTACGCCCATTTTCGCAATTTATTCGCAACTATTTCTTAGCAAACGACTTTAGCTACAGATATGCTATGTAATAACTATTAAATAGGGCGTAGCATGGATTGAGAGACAAATTTGCTAGGGAATTAATTCCTACCAAATCCGAAGCTAGTCAAACAAAAATCCAAGCAAATGTTTAGTTAATCCGCAGCAAAAAAAGCATTGAGATAGTATTTTCCGCAGCAAAATAACCATGACTTAACTTGGCAATTTCACAACAAATCTACAACAACATAACTAAGACTTATCTTAGCAATTCCATAGCAAATCTACAACAGAAATTTAACAAAAAAAAAAAATTCTAAAACGGATCCTAGCAATTAGGACCTTTTAACCTTTAAAAAAAACATTTAAATCACTACCGATCAACTAATAATAAACTTTAGTTGAACACCATAAGAAATACAAATTAGTATTGATAACAAATTAGGTCTCATACAAGTAATTCAATATGAGGTTATACAAGAGATTCTTCATTAGAACCATAATCGTTTTTGTCAAGAACAACAATTATTTTGGATAAATAAAGGTCAAGGTATTTATTAAGTTAATAAGCTGGTTCGAAACTCGAATTGCAATAGATCCAACTGCTCTAGTATGATATACTTTAGTGATATGAAGTCGTTTCATGCTACCTATATAACAAAATCAAAAAGAAATCACACTATCAATAAAAAGAAAGAAAAAATAACAAAAATCACTTAAAGCTCAATTAAATCAGTACAACATTGGATCTGTTGTAATACTTAACCAAATCAGAAAAAATAATAAACATAAAGGGAAAGAGAAATGAAAAATGAGAAGGCATGTATGAAATTACCATAATCTTCCCTTTTCAATTTCGACTCCTTAGAAACCCTACATTCTCTCTGTCATAGTTCTATAAGAATCAATATGTATCCAATTTAAAGTGAAAACTATGAACAACACTTACACAGAAACTGATGAACCAGTCAGTGTTCCAAAGAGTCCATTCAACAAGATTCCAATTCCCTGTCAGCCAACAATGCGGTTCAGAACATGTGGAGGTGGCGGTGTTGCACTTGCTAGCCTGGATGCAGCATTAAATGCTCTAGTTGACTGTCAGATAACCAACTGAATTAAGTGCTTATAGCATAACCACTTATCATAAATTCATATGTATAAGCTATTTCTATAAGAAAGAAAATATAAAGTCAAATTGTTCTCATATAAGCTAGAAGTCATTTTCATAAGCTATCATGGAGAGCTAATGAAAGTTATCTTAAAACAACTTATAGACATGTCATAAACTGTCTCATTAAGCTATTTCAAACAGACTAACATGCACTTACGATAGTCCTCGCACATCACAACGCACAGAAAAGTTCACCACAGTATTTAAAACATTAGAAAATAAATATCATAGATGACAAATACCAGTAAATTAAAAATGTAGCTCAGATTTCACACAAATACCAGAAAATAAAAAATGTAGCTCAGATTTGACACAAATACTAGAAAATTAAAAATGTAGCTCAGATTTGACACAAATACCTTGTTATTGAAGTTTCGTCTCCCATTTCTGGGATTGAAGTCTTCGACATCCCCAACCTTCAACTGTAAGTCAAAATAGATAATTACATGTCAGATGCCATCAGTAGCAAGTATTTTGCAACTAATTGTACTATAATTAGTTAGAAAGAAACATCAGCTCACTAAAGAATACTAACCTACGGTGAATCAGAAATCAACAGCAACACAAGACCACTAGCAGATTTAGTTTCCCATATGTCATCTATACATACATCAACCAATCATTCAGAATAGTTCAACATTTTGTGATACTTGAATGCATAGATGCCTCATAAACTTCAATTTTAAAACCACATTTAAAATGTATGACTTGTAGCTTATACCAACTTTATTGCAACTTGTAAGCTACATACTGATTTTCTCCATAAAATGGCTTATAATCTAGACTCGGCATATTTAAAAGCCACCCATGTGATAAAAAAGCTAATTTAAGATGATAACTAAGTTTAATTTAAGCCAAGTTCATTTAAGCCAACTAAATGCATTTTGATAAGCCAAGTTGATGCTGTAAAACATTGGCCCAACCATTGCTGAACTATCAAATGCAAAATATAGGGTCCAAGCACTCACTAATACAAAAACCATAGATAGATCTTCCTACCCTACATTCACATCATTCAATACTAAGACGAAGAAACCAAGAATAGAGAAAGGAAAAAGGGGTAGGGAGACCTTAACACTCTAACCAGATGAATGTAACACATCAAAAGCATGAACATGTGGGCAACAAGTCTGCAACTCATTCAGCACTCCAAGAACAGAGGCATAAGCAGCCAACATGCATATGGTCAAAGAACAATCTGCACGAGTAAGCTGAGTGAAAAAATATGACGTCGAAGAAGTAAGGTTTGTAACTCCTTGATACACTAATGGAAAATCTCATATGCAGTGAAGACTAGACATAGCCCAACAATTTTAATGGTAATGTATTGAAGTGAGGGTATTAATAACTAATGATATGCCCAAAAAAACGTACTAGCTAATGTGGTTCAAATCATGTTGGCATCGGGCAACATCACACAACAAATATTCTAATCTCTTCGGTAATGAGATATCAGACTGCGGTTTTTTTTTCTTTCATAATAAGCTAATTTAAGATGATATAACTAAGTTGCATTTAATACAGAATCTGACGGACTTACAAAAAAATGATCCTGCAAAGGAACCTACAGCAAAGTATACATAATTTCAGGGTTTTTTCTTTCATAATAAGCTAATTTAAGATGATATAACTAAGTTTCATTTAATATAGAATTTGAAGGCCTTACAAAAAAATGATCATGCAAAGGAACCTACAACAAAGTATATACAAAATTCATGGCCACCTAAACAGAAAATGAAATCATTATCAAATCAAATTTTTTATGTTTATTATAGTGACATAGATCAGTTAGTAGTGAAGGGACATAAGTACCTTAGAAACTTCCTGAACTACTTCTCTGAGGTTTGTAGCTCCTCCAACTGTATCCAATATATTTTCCAAAAATTTCAGTAATAAAGGGTGTGGCAAGTCCATTTCCAACATCACCAATGATGATACACTGCAAAAATACAGAATCAAATCAACATTAGTGAAAATAAAAGAGGTGGAAGCCATGAAATGAACTTTAAAAAAAGTTTCATATTTAGGATACATTATATGAATATAGTAATTAGAACTATGGCAACCCTGAAAATAATAAATCGACCATCGATTCATTTCTCTGTGCAATCACAAGTCATCAATCAATATACATAGTGCATTTTTGTCTCACAACAAAGTTTAGAAGAACAGGTTAACACTTACTTACACTGCACAAGGAGGCAGAAAAGGTGGACACGCTTCCTTAGTATCCCATGTGCTTATCTCTCGTAGAAATCAAATAAATAAACAGGATTTTACTGCAAAGTACAACAAACAATAAGACAATTTCTCATGCTCAATTCAAATACTCCCATCCTCTGTTTTGCATAGCCAAATATAGAGATATCAATTTTATTAGGATCAAAAAGCAATCATGCAAAATTTGTGCACTATAGAAGTAGCCAATAAAATATTCTACTAGATTTCTTATTATCAAACACAGTACATTGAAGAGCCCAAGAGTTTCTCTTACTCTAGTTTATATGCACATATATCAGATTGGACATACATCATCATACAAGAATAAGCCAATAAACCAATTTTTTTAAGAATCAATCCAACAATTATCATCTAATGTTGATGTCTTATTCAGTAAAGTAAGTTCGATGGACTAATTCAATAACTTGATTTCACTTTGTGAAAAAGCTGAATAGAAGAATGAACTTTTTTATGCATTAAAGTTCATCAGTTCCACTATTTCATTCCTTACAAATATAACTTACACAATGGCTTTTGTTATACTGATTGAGCACGCAAATCATCATTAGTAGTTTTAGGAAAATGTTAGCCTATTTCTAGAGGCAACAATTTCTTCAACTTGTTTCTCATCTCTGACATCACAGTGGTGGTAACTCACTTTGTCTAACCCTATTGAATTTGCAACTTGGTGACCTAATTCGTCATTGATATCTGCTATGACTACAAATGCTCCATTTTCCACGAATATCTTTACTGCTTCTGCTCCTATTCCGCTTGCTGCCCCAGTCACTATAGCTACCTTACCCTCCAACCTATGATCATAGAGTAAAAATGTACTATTGATTAATTTGTTATAAGCCAATAGAAATAGGCAGCTATATTGTACTAGCTAGAGAAAGGGAGATTCACAAATATACAAAGTTATACCTTTGTTTTGACATTGATGATTCAATGAGCTATCCTTGCTTTGAGTTACGAACCTTTTGCTTGCTAAGTTTAATCCCCACTCCCGTTCTTTTTATATAAAAAAAAATGAGCCTATTTCTCCCTACCAATAGAAATAGGTAGACACTGATCGGCTATGTATGAGAAATACAGTTTAATACGAGTTTTTACGTATTTTTTAATGTCTAGATACGAGCTTACATAATATTAAAGTAATATTAAATTTTTGTAAAAGAACTATATTAGAATTATGGACACCTCTAATATGGACCTCATTTATTTGGGTCCAGCATGGTCCTTGTTATATCTTTATCAGTCACAGTACTCTCTCTTTCTCTGAGTGGCATATCTTCTTCCTCTCATTTACAAAACAACAAAAACAAAAGAAAATAGCCATGGAGTCTATTGATTCTTGTTAGGAAACTTTAATATAGAGGCTAGGAAACTCTCAGTGGAAAAAAGAAAAAGAGAAGAGAGAGAGAGTGAGGTTAGGAAACTTTTCTTTGTTTTTTTTTTTTTTTAAACCTGGTTGTTGAATAAACTCTAGTTGCAATATGTTGCAAATGAATTAAATATTGGTTGTTGAAGACACTGGGTATGAATGAAACCAAGACAACAGGTTGTAGTATATTCACGCTATTTACTTATTTATTTATTTATTTATTTGATTGTTTCTCTAATAGAATTGAATCTGTAACAAAACAAAAACAAAATCTATAAGTTGCACGTGAGAGATAGTATTTTCACGCGTATTCGTTAAAATGTCCCGTTATTATTTTGACCTGAACTTCGGAGGCGATGGATAAAATAAAAGTATTGTTGACTCAAAACTATGAATGCTACCTTAAGGGATAGAAGTTTCTCGAGCTACCGAGTTTACGAGGTGAAGGAGCGATAACCGCAACCAAGAGTCGCTTGTCGAAAGCTTGATTGACCAGAGAGAGTTTCCAGCGACGATAGCCGATTCTTTCTTGCGGGGAACGCTTTCGTAACCTATTTTAATTTCCTTGGCTTCAGGCTAGTCAACTAATCTTATGCGCTTTTTAAGAAATTTAAGTATGCATAGATCATATTTCTATTCATACCTCCATTTCTTGTTAGATTAGACAAGTGGCACAAAACAAGTTGTTTCTCATTCTTTTTAACCTAAATATGTCACACTAATTGACGAATAATAACAGTAATGCACAGCCCGACTCAATAAATAAAAAACAGCAATTTATTTAAAATGACTCTAAAATTAAACATTATATTAATAATAATAGACTAAAAACGTAATTGTCATTGTGAGCTTAACTCAGTTGATATAGACAATGTATACAATATGCAAAGTCTGTAGTGTACAATAGATTGTCATCACGTATACATGACTTTTCTTACATGTATGTGTGCATAGATGTTATTCTCTATGGATGTGTACATAAGTTGTGTATGTGATGTGTTAAGATCCTCTTCTACTTACTATCTATTAAAATAAATGTATCATGTTTTTACATTTTTGCCCCTATGAGGGGCAATTTGGTAATTCCATAATTCATGGATTTTGATTGTTGCCACCTCATCATGCCATGAATTTCCATTTTTGCCCCTCATCAATTTTTTAAATTATTTTCTAATTTTTATATTTTAATAACTTTTAACTATTTTCCAATTCTTTTTCTCCCAAATTCAGTTGCTTCTACATTGCCGTTGTGAGAGATTAAGGTATCGTTTGCCCGACTTTATTCCAACTTCTTTACATTTTTAAAGAGAAGTTAGGTCAAACACAGTATCAATTAAGTACTTTCTAAAAAAAATATTTTTTTGAATGCATAAAATTGAATGAAATGAGCTTTGACCAAAAGTTGTTGAATGTTACTTTAAAAAACTACTTCTCGACAATTTATTTGCCTCTTTTCAACTCACGTTGTGAACCTTTTCTTTTATTTTTTTAATATTATATTTCAATATGTTTTTTTATTCCATTTAACTTTATTTTATTGAGCCGTTCCATTTAATTTTTTAAGGAAGTTCCGTTTAATTTTATTATCTTTTTTCAAAGGAATTTTATTATCTTTTTTTAAAGGAATACCAAATAATTTTATTTTATTTCTTCAACCTCGCAAATATACACACACACACATTAGTGTTTAGAGTAATATTTTATGTGTGTCTGTTTTTTTGTTACGCTGATATGTATAATTTTTTTTTTGGCATTGCATAATGCATATGATTATTTCTATAAATTTTTTATTTTAATTAAAAGTAAAATTATAGATGTCTTTTCTTCAAAAAAAGGTATAGATGCCTATAAAAATTATACTTTTATATATATATATATATATATATATATATATATATATATATTGCACCTTTATATTGTAACAAACTATGCATATCTTTTTCTTAATAAAAAAACTAAACATATATGTTTCCATGACACCAACAATGTAACAAATATAATATCATATAATATAAATTCTTATCTTTTTCAAAGACACCAAAAATATGATATTCTTATAACGAAATTTGCTATAGAGTATAATTGAAATAGAAAAACCAACTATTTTGATATTATTTATGTTATTATTTCAGACTCCTTAAATTGTTTCTCCTATTCAAATATTTAACAAGTCATTTATATGATGATACAAATTTGTATTCATGTTACACAAAATAACATTATTGAGTAAATATAGTATTTGTAAAAAAAAAAATATCTTTTATTTTTTAACATTTTTAGCCTTCAAAAAATATTTTAAACATTTTTTTATTTATTATGTTAATTCATAATAAATTCAAAGTTTTGTCATTGTGAGCTTAACTCAGTTGATAAGAACAATGCATAAATACATGCCAAGTCTAGGGTTCGAACCCCGGACACCATAAAAAAATAAAAAAAATTCACAGTTTGTACAATATTTTGCCAAACAACATTTAACTTTTTTTTTTTGAAAGTAAACAACATTTAACTTAAAAATAGCTTTAAAACTAAAAAAACAAAGAAACCAAACAATTTTAGCTTCTTTCGTAAAGGCCTTTATTTTAACTTTGTTTTGAAGTAACTTTCAAGTCGTAAAAAACCTTGGCCAAACGGTATCTAAGTTCAGCTGGAAACACTGTTTCGGTTTTTTCTTCATAAGAGGTCATTTTCTTCCTTTTTTCATGGTTTTGAGACCATGCATGACTTGAGTTGACTGATTTTTATGGCTTGAGGGGTTCATTTTTCGACACTGTTTCAGTTTGCCTATTCAAAGTTCTGCATTCAACCTAAAATAGAGCTTACTTATAAAAAAAATAAATTATAGGGAATATTTTGTCTTGGTTTGGTTGTTTAGGATAGAGAATATTAAGTTCATGTGATTCGAAATGTTAATATGTTTGTTGATGATTATACGATGCTATATCATAACTTATTCCACCTCAATGTTTGTTTTGCTTTGATAAGTAATTTCATATTTTGTGTTTGCAGGAAGAGCAAACAAATGAGCAGGTGATGATGGAAAGGGAAATAGCACAAAAGAGGAGAATTTTATATATCTTCTAGATTGGGTAAGTTGAACTTCTTCTTTAAATTGTCTATTTTGGATTTCTTTCAATCTTCTTTAAATTAATATATTGTTTTTGGCATGTGCATCAGCTTTGTTCTTTGTGTGCATTGAATTTCATCATGTTCTTAGCTTAGCTTTCTAATATTTTTGTATTTGGTAAGTTTCAAGTTTCTATTAACAAGCATCATTTGTTGCATTTTTATCTGTCAAATATCCCCATTTGTTAATCCTAGCATGATGTATGTTAAGATTTGTTAAGCTACCATGTTGCCGTTTTAGAGACTTACAGCAATAAATAAGATGTGTACCACTAAATTCATAAGATTGAAACAATATATGGATTGTGGTAAAGAATGTGAGTTTGAAAAAATTGGATTGAAACTATATATGGATTGTGGTGGAGAATGTGAGTTTGATAAATATGTGCATCCTATTGAATTGACCTGTATAATCTTGCGATGGAACTTTCATAGTTTAAATCACTGGAAGACATTGGTGTGAAAAATTCATAGGTGTAAGCTTACTTATATGATGGCTACCGGGAAGACATTGGTATTGTTGAGGCTTTCAATAATACAAGTCTCGGAATCGCCAAAAAGTTTGTACCTGATTTCAGGAAAATAAATAGGTTGTATACCATATAATCATCATATTGTCATGTCAATGCACTTTATGATAGCATCTTGGTCATGGTGCCAATGGATATTAATTTTAGTTTCTATGATCGTTCATCTCCAGTTTCCACTCAACTGCGATATTTGCCTCCGTCGAAGATGCTTGATGCTGATATCACTAATTGTGTTATCGGGGAAGGATGTGCGATTAAGGTAAATTGTTTCCAAATCTGTTCGAAGAATGTGAGATTTATACTTTTCTTGACAAAGATGTCAAATATGATTAAATGGATTTAATTGTGAGAAACTTTAATTTTTTCTGTTTCCTAGAATTGCAAAATCTTCCATTTAGTGGTCGGGCTGCGGTCTTGCGTTAATTACGTTCAGAAAAACACAAAAATTCAGCAAATTACATTCAGGAGCTAAAAGAAAGGAAATACATGAAAAACTTGATAAATGGTTTATGATACTTGATTCCTGTGGATTTGGTAAAGTCCCTTTAAGCGCATTTATAAAGAATGCAAATTTTTGTTGGATATTTCTTCAGCTGGTACCTCGTCTAACTTTTTCTTACCACTTTAGGTTTAGGATCCATATGAGCCTTAACCTGTCATACTGCATTGGTTTCTTGGACCATATCAGTACTTGCCGAGGCAATCCATAGTCCTTTTTGGTCTATAAAAGTTAGAACTTATTAAACCACCTTTCACATATTTATGGTCATGCTTGTGGTTGTGCTAATATATATCATGCTTACATATCAAACCATTATATTTACATATTTGAAGTTTGGTATTTGGTGCAGAAAATGCAGGTTTACACGTCTTTGACTTCTTTGCCAATTCAATCCTTATAGAGGTTCTCTTTGCTATTCAGAAGGGAAAACCAGATGCATTTTTTCCTGGAAGACCAGAGTTCTTGAAAAATTACAAATCAAGCTTGGAGTTTTTGGCTTATCTAGAAGGTAGTAGTCATATCTCTTTTTAGCTAATCTCACTTTTCACCTTGAGAAATAGAAATAAAGAAGAAAATGTGGCCTTAATGTGTCAAACAAATTTGTTAATTTAACAGTGTTTTAGCTAAATTTATCGATACATGTCTAAAACTATATATTCACTAATATATGTCATTTAATTCCATGGAAGGCTACTATACGTCCAAATCTGTTGTTGCTAAATTTCGATCAGAAGCAATCTATACCGAGTTCATGAAGCAATGGAATTGGAAACTTAGAGAGAATTTTGCTTTGAGGTGATTCTTATATTTAAGATGGTCATAACTTTATAAGAATACCTGAATTATTAATGATATGGAACTCATATCTTCAATTGCCTCAGGTTTCAGGAAATAACAGGGTCTTTAGATTCTATGTTGACAATATCCAGTCCTGTCCCCGTTCAAAATTTAGATCATGGCGAAGTAAATTATTAGGACTTAAGGCTAAAATCAAGTGTAACTCTGTTGGAGAGTTTGAGATTGTGCTGGAGAGAAGAAAATGGTTGTGTAGTAACTTGCTGGCAGGACAGGTCTTTGTTTTCAACAACAGCTCGGAGAGCTAGGAAGTAATTAAGACTAATTTTCAAGCAAGAAGAAGAACGCTATATTAGAAAGAAGAAAAATATGATATGAAGTGAAGAAATGATGGGTAGAGTTTTGAGGGTTTTAATTTTTCTGTTTGTTTTTCTTTGTTTGAAGAAAGAGTTTACGAATATGGTAATGAGTATTCATTTCATCATTGTCAATTTAGAGATACTTTTATTTTCCTACTTGACTGCTACTCATTTTGTTCTTCATGAACTCCTATACTCTAGCCTGTATGGTACTTGAATGTATAATACTTTGGACTTACCCTTAACTCTAATCCAAAACTATCTTAACTTGGAAATGTTGTTTCTTTGGTTCATTTTGTGTCATGCGAATGTAATCGTAATTTGCACATCATTGGTTCCTTCATCGGTTCCAATTAGTTTAATCTTAATTATTATGTTGTTTTCCCGATCTCATGAACAAAATGTATGCTCTTTTCATGAATCAAGACCCGGTAAAACTTTGATAAATATTTCTAATATTTGTGCAATATTCCTTAATTTGCTCATTTTTCCTTTGAAACAATTTTTTTACAAAATACGTTCCTCAACCTGTGCGAAGCACGGGTTTGTAACTAGTTATCTTATAAAATAATTTGAGATTTTAATTTGGTCATTTGGATCGGTTGGTCCTTGAGTTATATACCATTTTTTTTCTCAGAAAAATGGATAGCTCAATTTGTAAAGATATATACACTTACTATTTATATTGCCATTGTCATTGTCATCGTAGAAATGAAGTACGACTTCTTTATGCATGGGCCACTTTTTGGCTTCTTTCAATGATTCCTTCTCACTTGCATACAAACACTATTTTTCAAATAGAGGCATTCTTCTATACTCACATATACAAATGAATAGTATTTAGTCATATATATATATATATATATATATATATATATATATATATATATATATATATATAAAAGTTATTCTTTACAATATTAAATCATTTTATTATTAATTTCTTTTACATTATTTAAAAAATCTCTTAATATGTGTCCAAACATTATACATTTGTGTTTGTGACTAGAAAAGAATTTCTCATATATCTTATTTTGTTGATTGTTATTGTGATATAAATTTATGTTGAGATATTAAAAGTTCATGCATAATGCATTTAATATTCCTTTCCACTTAACTAAGTTATTTTATGTGTACAAACTACAAAGAAAGCATCTTTAACAGTACAATTATTGTGCTCTATAATCTTTGGCCTTTGTAGTATGTGTAACATACGGAGGATCACCTTCACTTGTTGTACCACTAAGAATGAAATGAGGTCAACAACAATAGTAACTTTTTTGGTTGACGAAAACAAGAATAGTCACTTAAAAGTTAACATCAAACGATAATACAAATATTTGTCGTTTATTTCATTCCTCTCAAAAAAGAGAAACGTTTATTTCATTATAATTTCAAATCATATGGCTTATTTTTGAAGGAGCGTTATGAATGCTCTATTTTTAACACTCTTGTTAACATTCTTTTTCTTATTCGGTGAAATCTATGCAAGTCTCACACTTAAATAGATCTCATATAAAGTATGAAGACTGACGCACATGTATTTTATCGAATAAAAGAGTGAATGTTAAAAAGATTGGTACAAAGAAAACGATAACAGTTATCATTTTTTAATACTAGGAAGACATCGGTTAATGACTGAGAAGCCTCCATCAACAACCAAGTTGTGTCCACTAATATAAGCAGATTCATCAGATGCAAGAAACAAAGCAATCTCTGCAATATGAGCAGCCTTCAATGTAATTCCCTGCAAATTAGCATAATCAAGGCCAACAGCTTCAACTTCACTTGGCACCATGTCCAGTGCTTTGCATGCAAGAGGTGTAGCAACAGCATAGGGTGAGATTGAATTGACTCTGATTCCATAACCTCCAAGCTCACTGCATGTTGACCTAACAAGACCTATAAGACCATGTTTTGATGCTGTATAATCATGTCCTGCACATCCACCAACAAAACCAGCTACACTGGCAGTGCAAATTATGGATCCACGTATTTTTCTTTCCACCATTACACGTGCAGCATGCTTGATAGTTGCAGCTGCACCACGAACGTTAACAGCCATGGTATTGTCAAATTCATTTAGGTCAAATTCTAGTATGCTAGATAAAGGACCAGCATTGCTGAACATGATGTCTAAGGTACCATATCTCTTCAACGTGAAAGCAACAATAACCTCGACTTGTTTCTCATCTCTGACATCACAGTGGTGGTAACTCACTTTGTCTAACCCTATTGAATTTGCAACTTGGTGACCTAATTCGTCATTGATATCTGCTATGACTACAAATGCTCCATTTTCCACGAATATCTTTACTGCTTCTGCTCCTATTCCGCTTGCTGCCCCAGTCACTATAGCTACCTTACCCTCCAACCTATGATCATAAAATAAAATATACTATTGATTAATTAATTATAAGCCAATAGAAACAGGTAGCTACTGTACTAGCTAGAGAGAGGGAGATTTCATAAATATACAAAGTTATACCTTTGTTTTGACATTGATGATTCAATGAGCTATCCTTGCTTTGAGTTATGAACCTTTTGCTTACTAAGTTTAATCCCCACTCCCGTTCTTTTTATACAAAAAAAAAAAAAAAGGTTTATTCAACCGACCGGTCTCTTAACTTAATTGATTGTCTCAACTTGGTCCCCTAACTATAATTTGTACCAATTTAGTCCCCTGTGTTTTGCTTTGTTACTATTTTTAGTTCTTCCTGTTAGTTTCTCTTAAAAAAACGTTAACTTATGTATCAGTTTGGTCCTCTATGTTTTGCTCTGTTCCTAGTTTTAGTCCTTCTGTTAACGTGTTTTTGAGAGAAACGAACAAAAAGGACTAAAACTAGTAACGAAGCAAAACACAGAAGACCAAATTGATACAAATTATAAAATCAAGAGACCAAATTAAGACAATCAATTAAGTTAAGGGACCGGATGATTGAATAAGCCAAAAAAAATAGCATATTTCTACCTACCAATAGAAATAGGTAGACACTGATCGGCTATGTATGAGAAATACAGTTTAATACAAGTTATTACGTATTTCTTAATGTCTTGATACGAGTTTACATTATATTAAAGTAATATTAGATTTTTGTAAAAGAACTATATTAAAATTATGGACACCCCTAACATGGACCTCATTTATTTTGGTCCATCATGGTCCTTGTTATATCTTTATCAGTCACAGTACTCTCTCTTTCTCTCAGTGGCATATCTTCTTCCTCTCATTTACAAAACAACAAAAACAAAAGAAAATAGCCATGGAATCTATTGATTCTTGTTCTGTCAATTGAAAAAAAAAATCACATTTCATAGAGGCTAAGAAAATTAGAAGAAAGAGAGAGCGTGAGGTTAGGAAACTTTTCTTTGTTGTATTTTTTTTAAAACCCGATAAAGATATAATAAAAAATGGGACCATTTTTTTTGGGTATGAATGAATCAAAGGCAACAAGTTTTTTTTTTTATAAAAACAAAACGATATTCATTTATTCAAATCGATAGAGTACATCTGATACACACATCACTTAAAACGATGAATCTACAAACAAAATCACATCATTCAAGTTAATATAGCATACAATACAACGGTAAAAGAAGAGACAACAAGTTGTAGTATTTCACACTATTTATTTATTTGATTGTTTCTCTAATATAATTGAATCTATAACCAAAAAAAAATCTATAAGCTGCACATTAGAGATAGTATTTTCATGCGTACTCGTTAAATTTCGTATGCAAAACATCGTATACAGCAGCACTGATAACGAAATGGCATATGTGTAAATGGATGTCCATGAAATATTTTTGTCGAGTGGTAGGTGCATCTATTACGGACGTGGTTTAATTTCATCCATTTATTCTACCAAGGACATCCCATCGCAAAGAATAAAATGGGCCCCAATCTTTTACAACACGGGTTTGTCCTTGTCATTTCTGGACGGCTCCAAATTATTTACAATTGAATGGTTCCAAATTATTACTATTTGACATTTTATTTAGGTTTAATATGTTTTTATCCTCCTGTAATTTAAACGAGTTCCGGTTTATTTTTTGTAAAAAAAAGTTTAAATTTCAATCCTGTAAAATAAGATTCTTCTATTTTAGCCCCTGACTCATGTGACTGTGCTGAATTGCTGACGTGACGAGCTAAGTGGTATGTTGACTCTATAATTAATTTTGTTTTTCATTTTTGTAAAGGTTAAGAGGGGAAACCGGAACTCGTCCAATTGTTTTGTTGAAGTTAAAAAAAAAAAAAAAACTAAAGCTTACATTGACACAACTTATTTGCAGGCGATTTGTGCAACCGTTAGTATCCTAATCCAATAGTAGTGGTTATTTTGAGGAGGTTCAACCGCAAATTATCAAGGTTATGCACACAAAATCAAAAATGAATACTCAAACTTCCAATACAAGTAAATTCAAAATGTACAACAAATATAAAACGTGGTAATACAACTAAGCAAATGAATTCTTATACTAATGACACCAAAAAAAATATCAAACAACAGTTATCTCAAAAACAACAAATGAATTCTTATACTAATGACCACGAAAAAAAATATCAAACAACATTTACCTCAAAAACAATAGCAAATCAAGACCACTAAAAACTACTACGACAGAAAAAGGAAACAACCCACCATTCAGTTCACACCAGAACCGCAAAACTACCTGCAGCAAGGGAACCATTCACTGAGCAGTAGCAGTGTTGATTGTGAGTTCGGGTGCATACAAAGCACTTTCACGCTCAAGTCACTCCATTGTGACAACAACGAAATTTCAAACGTAACTATATAATTTGTTCAAAACAAAAAAAATACACAATAATCATATTATATACTCCAAATATAATGCATATATAATCATTGGCTTAATTGCATGTTTAGTCCTTATGTTTATTTTAGGCTTTAAGTCGGTCACTTATGTTTTTAAAGTTTCAAGTTGGCTCTTTATGTTTTAACATTTTCAAGTTGGTTCAAAATGTTACTGACATTAGAATAAGTTAGTCTCTTCCTTCACTTGATCGTTCAAAGATTCGAGATGACAATATGGGTGATAGAACTTAACTTATTTAAAATATCAGTTTTAAAACATTTTTATTTTTTTTATTAAACTCGATATCAGGTCGCGGAAGGGACTAACTCGTTCCAACGTGAGTAACGTTTGAGACCAACTTGAAACCTTTAAAACGTAAATGACCAACTTGAAATTTTTAAAACATAAGAGACCAACTTGAAACCTAAAATAAATATAAGGATCAAACATGCAATTAAATCATAATCATTTTAGACCAATAGTAAATACATACTCATTTTATGAAGCAAGGTTACATTGATTCCATAGAAACAATATAAACAGTGAATTAAAAAAATGGACAAATACCCCTTTGATGGCAAATATCCTCCCTAATGTCCATCACACACGTTTGTCGGTGTCAAGTGCACATTTAACGGACAAGCTAGCTAGCCACGCATAGCGAACATTCGCATCCCCTTGAACTCCTTTTGTGATATCATCTTGCTTCTGGAATAACTTCAGATGCCTTTTCATTGACATGCCCGAGTTGCGGTAAATCTCAACAATGTCAGATTCGATAATGCAAAGCAGTCATTCATGTAAGAAACATCTCTTATATAGAACCTTCATTCAGTTTTCCATATGTAGATTCAATATAGGCATCTAAATCAACATCTGGCTCTTGCGTAATAGTTATTGCAACATTTTCATTGCCCATTTTGTTAACAATGTCGCGACCATCAACTTTTACATCCTTAGCTACACCATTAGACTCCCCACTATACTCTCAGGCTTAGATTCATCAAACCTATTTATTTCAATTGATGGATGTAATTTTATCTCATGTAGCGCACTCTAATTAGGACTTTCTCTACCCTCCTGCTCGCTTATATTATTGGGTTCTTCAGTTGAACCAACAAAAACTTCAGGGAAAAAGTAGTTGCCTTCCTCGTCAATCCAAGCAATGGGTTGTTGCAAACCCGTTTACAAATCCATGTGATACATATGTAGAAAATCTAGCACAACCTCTTGACCATCTAACTCTACCTCCATGTTGCCTTCTTTATTTTGAAATCATTCTTAACCAAGTCAACAACATCCTCTGGATAGTCTAGCCATTCACCGTTCCTATAGAACAATAAGCGTTTAGGCATCCCACTTTTCTTATAGTTCAAATAAATCCTGGCCAGGGATCTAGAAATGTCAGGATCAAAGTCATTTAGTTTGCTAACATCTCCAACCAATCTAATATGCTTGACAACCAAACTTGTTGGTGCCGAAAAATCCAGTCACATGTGCAATACATTAGGTATCCCAATTTGGATTTAGATTGTTTGTACATCCGTCCAATACCTTTGAGTATTTTGCTTCCATTTCTAGATATTCATAGAAATGGAACAAAGATCCTCAAAGGAATTGGATGGAATTGCAATCAATCTAAAGCAAAATAGGGATACTCGATGTATTTCACATGTGACACGAGTTTTGGCACCAACAAGTTTGGTTGTCAAACAAATTAGATTGGTTAGAGATGTTAGCAAACTAAATGACTATGCTCCTGGTATTTCTAGATCACTGGTCAAGATTTATTTAAACTATTAAAAAAGTGGAATGCCCAAACGCTCGTGACTATCTGCATACACACGCTCAAAAATAAAACATATGGCGCAACAAATTTGATAATATTGAACTAGTATAAAGGATTATGTGCTCATCATAGTAATATAATGTTGACATAATAATAAAGATAGTAAATAAGAGCACTCCTTAGATAACAGAACAAGTAATTTGAAACAATTGGACAAGCAAAACATTACAACAACACAAACAGAACATAATGGAATATAACATTAAAACAAAGTTTGAAGGTTTTTTCAACATCATACTATTATATGTACTAGAAACTTACCAATATGTCGAATGTGGAAATTTATACTCTACACAAGACATTCCAAGTAAACTCATAATCACAAAGTATATTGAAGTGGCCTTTGATGACACCGACTTTCCAACAAAATAAATCTATTTCTACAACTTTTCTTATGGTATAAACACCATATAAGAAAAACATGAATAAAACTAAAAAAAATTAAACACAATTAAGAAATGATTTAATTGACAATAGTAGCACAAAAATGTTATGTCTACCCACCTCAATAGTTATTTAGCAATATAAAAGATCGTAAGTTTTTTCAAAAAATAAAAATAAAAATACATGGCTTAATCAAAATTCAGAACCAATAAGGTCTTACATGCATCATTCATCGATCTCAACCTAAGAAATTGTATAAATATTTCCCCAAATTTAAATAAATAAGTCTAGTCTCCTCTTTGAAAAAGATTTGAACAACAATTGAAAATGTAAATGCATCATTATAAATTATTGAAATTCGAAATATGTTGTCACTCCAATGACCCAACAATCATCTGCAACACCCCAAAATAAAATCATTTAAAATACAACTATGAGTTTCAAAATCACTTCCAACAGCAAAATCATCCAATAGAATTGATGAAAAGAGAACTCAATTCAAACATAAATAAAAAAAGATCCTTACTTGATCAACTTAAACCAACTCATTATTAAAAAATCAATCAAACTAAAAAATAAACCAAAAAAAAAGATTACAATAATTGAAACTCAAAATAAAAAACAACAACCAATTAAATTAATTAATTAAAAATAAAAAAATTAAGCAAAAGAGACAAGACTTTAAAACACACACAACAATAGAATACTAAACAATTTCAATAGTAATTTGTTCTAACTTTGAAATTGAACATTTAATTGGGCGAGAGTAAGAGGTCCTTTTATACTTATTCTAACCTAAAAACAAAAACTCTAAACTAATCCATTAGGCGAATTGGCATCTCATAGACACACCTTAAAAGGTAAACATTAACAAATTGATGATTTCCTTCTATGAGATTCCACAAACCTTCACTTGATTTGGCATGTATTTTTGTCTTTCACATTCACTTCTAGAATGATTTGGTACTATTCATTGAATTAGTTATCTTTTTCAACAATTCACAAATCTTTTTGATCCTTCTAGAATTCATATTATATATTTCCTACTAGATTTTTAAAGGTTTGTTAGATAATAAAAAAAAAATATTTTAATGTGAAATCCAAGTATGGATATTTGTTATAAAAAAATCACATTTGTTACTTTGTAAAAAAAAATCAGATTTGTTACTTTAAAATAAATGTAATAGTTATGGTAATAAATTCTTAAACAATATTGAAGGTGTAAACAATTTTATTATACTACTTGCTTTGATCATGTATACTTGTTCACAATTTTTGCAAAAAAGTGTAAATTAGTTCTGCACTAACATCCCTTAAAATTTAATGTCACATTCCATATTACTTAAAAATTAATTTGTTTTCAAATCCTTTCATAATTTATTTCTGGAACAATTTATCATTATTTTAAAAGTAAAAATAATATGAAATCTAATTAGAAATAAAAGATAAATAATTTACGAATTCACAAGAAATTCAAATATCAAATTAGAAATAGAAAAAAAAAATGTATTTTACAAGGATAAAAGATATATGAAAATTGGGGAAGAAGAAAAAATGTATTTTTTGGATCATTATATATGTTTAAATTTAATTATAACTACTTCTAAAATTACGCATATAGTTAATTGTGATTTGCTGGTAGTGTAACATTGGCACTTTCACGCTCAAGTCACTCTATTGTGACAACAACGAAATTTCAATCATAACTATATAATTTGTTCAAAACAAAGAAAATACACAACAATCATATTATATACTCCAAATATAATGCATATATAATCATTGACTTAATTGCATGTTTAGTCCTTAGGTTTATTTTAGGTTTTAAGTTGGTCACTTATGTTTTAAAAGTTTCTAGTTGGTCATTTATGTTTTAACATTTTCAAGTTGCTTTAAATTGTCAATGACATTAATTAGAATAAGTTAGTCTCTTCCGTCACTTGACCGTTCAAAGACTCGGGATGACAATATGGGTGATAGAACTTAACTTATTTAAAAATTCAGCTTTAAAACCATTTTTTTTATTAAACTCAATATTATGTCGCGGAAGGGACTAACCCGTTCCAACGTGAGTAACATTTAAGACCAACTTGAAACCTTTAAAACGTAAAAGACCAACTTGAAACTTTTAAAACATAAGAGACCAACTTAAAACCTAAAATAAATATAAGGGATCAAACATGCACTTAAGTCATAATCATTTTAGACCAATAGTCAATACATACTCTTTTTATGAAGCAAGGTTACATTGATTCGATAGAAACAATATAAACAGTAAATTAAAAAAAATGGACAAATACCCCTTTGGGATTATGGGCGAATATCCTCCGTAATGTCCATCACACACGTTGCCGGTGTCAAGTGGACATTTAATGGACAAGTCGTCAATTTTAAGGGAGAAAATGGACGGAGGGACTAACTTTCTTGATGATTTATAATTTTAGGGTGGTATTTGCTATTTTTTTTTTATTTAGGAGGTAATTGCAAGATTTTATGATTTTGGGAGATTTTTACCTATTTACTCGAGTTTATGATAAGGAGAACAACCATGCAAGTCGGATACATTTGCTACTAAGATGAATGAGTGGATATAGGAGGAATCAAAAGTCTTGCAGATGATTTTTATTTACATTGTTACAGCATCTCCATTAAACTCACAATAGTATATGAATGGATGGTGGAAATTGATAACATTTTCTTATTTTAAGAGTATATTTTAAGTCCGTATCTTTATATCTTAAATCTAGACGTGCGTAAGATTGATTACTTGATCAGAAGGTTATCAATGTGGTTTTTTGCTTAGATTGAGTACTTTTTCGTTATAATTTGTGCAGAAAATTAAAAATTCTTGACAGAATAAAACTGTAAAGGTAATGTGTAAATTGATGTAAATTACATGAGCTTTTTCACATGTCCATTATACATGTCTTAGCGTATTGAATACACCCCCAAAGAATGATTTTGTTTTGGTGAATGTTTCTACATATACAATAATCTATGTCTCATAAGTCAAATCACTCCAACCTGATCCAGTTCATCATTGCAGAAGGAATCACAACCAGTATAATTGTCGTCATTGTAAGGTATTTCAGAACTTGGACCTTTAACTTCAATTGAGATTCTTTTGATTTTAAACCAATATAATAGACATCAAAGGCTTTTGCAAGGTTGATGATACTTGTAACTACCATTAACCTATATATAGTTTTACCCCCATATTTTTACTCGTTTTATTCTTTGAAGTACACACAACATAATAAACAAGCAAAAAAATCATTAGCTCAATGTATCAACAAAATCACAAAATTGATGGAAGACTCTTCTAACTTTATTAGTACACGCAACATATAGTGTTCCATCAATCATAGAACGCAGATACAATACAAGTATGAACTACTATTACCGTTAAAAATGTATGGAACAATGTTTTCTAATTCATTTCATGATAAGTATCATGAGGACCCTTTGAAAAATTAAAACATGTTAGAAGAATCATACAACAGTCTTCTTAGTTCTTACCTTAGAATTCTGACTTGAAGTAGATGAACTTGATTCTGATTTCTCATTTGAATATCCAAAACCAAGACAAGATTGTGTAAGAAATAGAATCTCATCTCCAAAGTTTTCATGATTATTTGTAACACAAACTTTATGTTATTTATAGTGTGCATCTAAGTTAAGTGTAAGAATCAAAGTCAAACTATGACCTGGTGAACGCAAAAATCCAATCAAATAGGTCTAGTTTTTTGTCCGTGTTTGGGTCCAACGCATTTCATTGAACATTTTTCGTTTTTCTGATCATCAAACTTTCTATGCTTCGCATTGATGCATTGTGAGTTTGAGGGCTGTTAGATGATAGGACTTTTATATCTTCATTTATTTGCTCTACTTAACGATAATTCTGTTTTGCTTGTTGTGTACATATTTACTTTATTGTTTTGTACTCATTATTAATTTATTATTCTTGTCAATTGCGGTCTTACTTAACCCTATCAGACTCCTTCTTATTTGTTGTCCTTTTCTTCTCTTCACTTCTATTATTACTTGTAAGAGGTCAAACATCCATTCTCAAATGATAAATAATCACAAGGATATATAAGATACTTAACCTCTAAAATGGTGTGAAAACACTTTTGCTGACTAGGAAAAAAAAGTTGTGTAATAATTCAATATGATATTACAATTAATGTTGTATATTGGCTTCAAATTGTGAAAGCAGAGCAGCCCAGAAATCGTGACACGATAAGGGCATCGTGGCACGATTTGCTTGGCAAGGAGCATGTCTTTTGTAGATAGGAAATCGTGACACGATTTGGGAAATCGTGACACGATTCAACAACTTCCTCAGCAAGTTTACCTAAAAAGGACTGGTCACAACGGTTGTATAAGCAGAATCGTGACACGATTTTGGAAGTTTGTGACTAGTATTTAAGTGGTTTTCTGCATTCTTTGAAGGAGAGCTGAAGCAAGAGGTCTAGGGTTCACAAAGGGGGGAACTTGAGGGTTGAGTACCTTTGTAGGGATAGTCTCTTGGGTTGGGATAAACATTGTAATCACCTTGGGTAGTGAGATTACATCATTGGAAGGATCATAAGTTTCCATTAGTGTAATCTCTTGTAAGATCTTTTGATTGAGGTGAGTCAAGACAAAGGGTAGAGATTAGGATTGAAGACTGATTTTTTGTAACATCTTATCATAGTGGATTGGAGAGCTGCTCTCTCCTCCATAGTAGGTCATATTGACTGAACTGGGTTACCATTTTGTGTGTGTTTGTTTTCCTTTAGCTTTCTTATCTTCATGTTTGTTAGTGTCATTGTTTTAAGCTCTACACTTAGATTTTAGATTTGTTTTGTTGTTGTTGCTTGAAGACACTTAGTTATAGGATTACCACTACCTTTTGCTCCACACATCTTTACAAGTATTGGTGTGATAACGAACCATAGTTTATTTTCACAACAACTGGCGCACACCGTGGGGCTAAGGCGTAAAGTGGTATAGTTGGTATCATGGGTTCAAAGTGGGACATCAAGAAGTTCACCGGAAGTAATGACTTCGGGTTGTGGAAGGTTAAGATGCAAGCGGTTTTGACACAACAAAAGTGTGTAGAAGCATTGAAGGGTGAAGCGGCGATGCCGACACATTTGACACAAGGGGAGAAGCGTGAGATGATAGACAAGGCAAAGAGTGCCAATGTTTTATGTCTCGGAGATAAGGTTCTAAGGGATGTCGCGAGGGAACCAACCGCAACATCGATGTGGGCTAAGATGAAGTCATTGTACATGACGACTGCAGCTTATTTGATCAAAAGATGTCCATCAACGGCAATCGACTTCAAAACATTTAACATATAGGTGCTGATGTATAAGCTATTTTTATAACAAATGATAAAATAAAGTCAAATTGTTTTCAAATAAGCCATAGCCTCGATTCATAAGTGATCCTGGAAAGCTTATGATCATGTCATAAGTTGTTTTCATAAGCTATCCCAAAGAGTCTCACAAGTGCTTATGTCAATAAACAAGTTCAAATAAATCAATTCAAACAAGCCATAAGAAACAAATACTTTGTTTCTATTTTTGTTTACATACTCTATCCGTTTCAAAATACATGTCTAAACGCAGAAATATTGACTTGTGCTCACATTTTTCAGCATTGTATGTTTTTTTATACAGGATTGCAAATGATAGGCGGATTGAATACACCCCCAAAGAAGAAGTAAAACATAATTTAACTTTCGCGAATGTGTTTACAAATATATATGTACAATAATCTATGTCTCATATCACTTCAACCTGAATAATTCATCACTGCCGAAGGATGCAGAACAAGTATATCTGTATCATGTATAGTCGTCATCGCTGTTTTCAAAAGTTATTCAGTACTTCCTTCAACTTCAATTGAGATCCTTCGAATTTTAAGCTGAGTCATCAAATGCTTTTGCAAGGCTGATGATACTTGTAACTGACATGGACCTACATAGTTTTTTCTCCATATTTTTACTCAGTTTCATTCCTGCCAAATACAACATGTGGAGAAAAAGAAATCATTAGCTCAATATATTGAGAAAATTGATGGAAGACTCGTCTAACTAGAGCACAAGAATTTTTAATCATAGGTATGCAGACATAAGTTTGAAGAACTATTACTGTCAGAATGTGTGCAGCAGTGTTTTCTCTAATTCATTTCGTGATAAGTTTCACGAGGACTCTCTGGAACCTTAAAACATGACAGAATAATAATACAACAGTCTTCTTAGTTACCTTAGAATTTTGGCTTGGTGTAGATGATCCTGTTGTTTCTGACACTTCCTCAGATTTTCGGGATTCTGATTTCTCATTTGAATACCTAGAAACAAAAAAAAAATGTATGAAATAAAATCTTATTTCATGTTTTTAATAGTTATATGTATCATAAATTTATGCTATCAATGACCCAATGAACACAAAATCCAATTAAATTGGTCTGGTTTTTTGTTCTTCGGATCCAATGCATTCTGTTCATCATTTTCAAACCCACAAACTCTCAATGTTTCGCAAAGCATCAAGGGTTTGAGGGGGATGTAAGAAAACAACACTTTTATTTCTTTATTTATTTACTCTAATTAAGTGTTGTTTCGTTTTTTGCTTATTGTGTATATACTTACTCTATGGTTATGTATTGTGTATTCGTTATTGTAGCCAATTGCGGTCTTATTGAACTCTAGGAAACTCCTTCTCCTTTGTTTTCCTTTTCTACTCTTCTCTATTATTAACATCCATTCTTAAATGAGATTTAATTACAAGGAAGTATGAGATACTTATCCAAAAGGGCATTAAAAAAGGACTTGAAGAACTCAAAAAAACAATTCCCACCAATTAATCTGGTTTGGTTTTTTCCCCAAGTTTGGGTCCAATGCATTCCGTTCAATGTTTCAGTATGGGCATGAAAACACTTCTGCCGACTGAAAAAAAAAAATTGTGTAATAATTCAGTATGATATGACAAATAATTCTAGAGAACTTACGTTGAAAGTATTGTGACCCAGATGAGCTCAATACAGTCCACCCAAAGAAGCCTTTGTTCCACAGGAATCACACCATAAGTAATCAGATGGGCGAAAGGCCAAAGCTTCCAACCTGCCTGTGAAGCATATTAGAGTGAAATTTTAGTCATCAAAACAGAACCTGCTAATCAAACAATTGTCTGTGGAATGTGGATAAAAAACATTATACACAGTTCATTTATTCATCATTCGATTGTTCATCCTTGAGTTGTTGGTTTGAACTATAGAATTCCTCTCTGACCCCTTTCTTTCATCAATTTTCTCCTTTTGTTTTATTTTTGTAACATGATTTCGATTATTTGAAACGTGATTTTGAACGTTTCTCCGTGACAGTACAATAAAATTACAGCTATGTGAACAAAGACGCGAGTTATTACAGATAACGTCTTAATTAAGCACTTATAGGATAAGCACTTATCATATAAGTGTTTATGTATAAGCTATTTCTATAAAAAAATATGAAATCAAGTCAAATTATTTTCATACAAGGTATAAATGCTTTTAATAAGCTCTCACAAAGAGTCTCGCAAGTGCCTATGCCAGTAGATAAAAAATCAATTCAAACAGGCCCTAAGAAACAAATAGGTTCTTACGGTGAGCATGGGCAAAAATGTTGACTTGAGTTCACCATAGATGTTATCCAAAGAGTCGAAACGCAACAAACCCAAAACCACAAAGTAGATGGTGTTCCAAACAGCTGACCACACAGTTTGGTCAAAAGCAACTTTAGCAGGGACAACCCACCATTGTTGGAAAGGAAAAAGAGCCTGTGTTACACAACGCGAACAATTTTAGCAATTGACATAATACAAACTAATTGTTCCAAAATCCAAACCAAAGATGTACAATAATCACCTCACACAGTTGGTAGTAATAGTGAGAAAGAGATCCATGGAGAGTAAACCCAACAAGACCTGATCTAAATAGCCGCGCTCGATCAAACTCAAAAATAGGCTTTCCTTCATAGCACTATATATTTTGGTAAGAAGAAGTTAATAAGAAAAACCCTATCCAACATAAGCAATAATTATTTGAAGCCAAATTCAAAAACATACCTGAGCAATCCAATCTCCAATTGAGTAGACAACTCCACTTATTGCCATTTTAGCTAAAACTGGATTTGCTTTCAGAGATTGCTCATATGCAATCCAATTGTGTTCAGGCACGTATTTAAGTATCTCATAAAGTGTCCAACCCTGCATTACAAGACCCTAATCAGTTTTCAACTTCCCAGAAAATACACTGGATTCAATTCAACCATCTTCCCCATCTGTCTTTACTATACATTGTAAAAAGCGAGTGACCTATGACGTTTGAGTTTGACTATAATAATCATCTCGGGTTAAAGTCAAATTAAGAGACACGGCCACAAACTCAAAGTAAAGCAATAAATTAAGAAGAAACATATTTTTGTATGGATAGATTATGGTCATCTCATATTCACACCTCTTTGGATAAACAACTCAATTAAGCGCTTATGAATGAACTATTTTCTTATGACTCTGTTTGGCAATACAAAATTTTGAACTTATTTTATAAGTCCATATGACTATACCAAACTTGTAAATTTTTTCTTACAAACTTATAGCCTTTTCTACTAGATTATAGCAGTTTTTGATAAGCTACTTAAGCAGACTTATCATCGATTGTCCCTCTGTTATCTTAATTGAACAAAAATTTAATCAATTAAACATTTTTTATGTCAATTCATATTTATCGTCTAGTTCAACAGTTAATCTTATCGAACGATATAAGTTCAATCAGTTAGCTTATTCGCCGTCAGTAATAAGCTAGTTTATAGGTTATCCGTAGTAAATTTATCATCTACAAGCTAAAGTTGAAACACTAAAATAGAAGAAACTAACATGCCAGTAATCATGATCAATGGTGAGCAATTTGGTTACAGCAAAAGCTCCAAATCCGAGAACGATTGCAGCATTGATGGCACGTCCAGTGAGGATATCAGTGTCAGTAGCAACCTCTGTGATAGCCTTGGAAGACGAAGAAGAAACTTCATCAAGGACTTTTCTGTCTTTTGACACAACCGAAGCTGCTTCATGATCCTCTGTAACGGAGGTGATGGTGATACGACGTCGTTTTTTGGTTTGGGAAGAGAATAGAGGTAGGGAGTTGTGGGGTTTTGAGAACGGAAGGAGGGTGCAAATAGAAGAAGTGGCTGACATGGCCATGAGAGAAAAAAGGTGTTCTAGTCGAGAATTGATTGGTTCGCGGAATCGAAAATGGAGGTACAAATAGCATATTTAAGTGGGAACTCTGTCTCTCTCAACTGGAAGTGGCGGGTGCGGATTGACGTGCTGTGCTGGAGATGGATTGACTGTTCAAACATTTCTATTTCAATTGCAATTGATTGGTATAATCCAAGTCCCACGTTGACATTGTGCGTAAGTGAGGAAAGACAATAAGTTCACGAAAAGAAACCAAAATGTTTGATGGACACCAATTTTTAGAGCTGTCAAAACGGGCGGCCCGGTCCGTTTAGGCCCAGCCCTAACGGGCTTCGGGCATTATCGGGCCGGGTCAAAAAGCTCGGTTGAAAAACGGGCTTGAATATATACTACCCGAGCCCGGCCCTCCACGGGTCGCGGGCTAACGGGTCGGCCCGTATTAAAAATTATATTTTTTTATAAAAAAAAATACTATAAAACACTCCTATAATTTTTTATAAATAATATTTTTAATATGTTTAAATAATGTCTAGCACAAAAATAAATTTGAAACATTTTCGTACACATGTCGTAAACTAAAACGGCAAGGAAAATAATTTTAAATAAATTATATATGTTATGATTATAAATATTTATATATATTCGGTCTTTAAAATTATAAATAACGAAACGAGTAAATATAATTTTATATTACATTTATATTTGTGTTAATTCATTGAATTTTCACTTTTATTTTTTACTTTGATAATCAACTAAGTAAATAATTATTTGAAAAATATATATAATTTATAGGATTTTTTTTTTATGCGGGCTAACGGGCTAGCCCTAATGGGTATTGGGCTTTTTAGGACCTGGCTAAAAAACCCTAATAAAATTCGGGCTCAATATTTAAGGCCCAAGCCCTATAATTAATCGGGCTAAACGGGCCGGCCCATTTTGACAGCTCTACCAATTTTCCCTACATTTAAATCACATCTTATGGATAACTAAGTTGAGTGTGTATAATTAATAGAAAAAGGGTCTGGCTAATCATTGCCCTCATGACAATGGTTAAGGAAACTAAAAGTAGCATGTTTGTATTGGTTTCAACAACATTTTAACTTTTAAAAATTTAAATTTATCACTCTTTACCATTTTCCAATATTATATTTCTATTTTTATCCCATTATCCAATACTATATCTCTAACTAATTAAAAGTATATAAAAATGAATCTTAATGCAAACTATTTTATCTTTAATTAAACTAGAATAAACTTTACAAAATCAATTTATCTATTTTTTTATAACTAAAATATAAATTTGATAAATGCCTTTCTAAGTTATTCTCAAATTAGTCTTTTAACTCTATTAATATTTTAAGGGGGAATGCTTATGCACACCTACTAAAAAAAATTAGAAGGTGTACATTAACAAGATACACCTTTTTGTTTTGGACCCGGATATCCCTTTTAAAAAACTTCTTAATTTAAGGGGCAGTAATATAATATTGTTTTGATGAACTTTCTCTCTCAACACAATAAAAGTTAAAATATCCCAGAGTGTGAAGAAACCCAAGTGCTCTCTCTTATTTATTTTTTTGACAAAGCACTGTTTTTTTTTTTAACAAACTTGAAAGAGCACTGCTGTTCTTGATATTGTTCATCTTGTCCTCAGCTTTTAATTGTTAATGTTGTTGTTCTTGACGATGCACGTCAAATGGCCATAACGGAAGTATTATTATTATTATTTTATTTAAACGCAAAGAAATGAAAAACATTGACCGAAATGCATATAAAAACAAAAACGACGGAAAAGAAAGAAACGCAACAATGGTTTAAAGATCTGTCAAAAAAAAAACAATGGTTTTAAGAACCATATGAACCGAAACTATTTTTTTAATAAACCTGCAACTTTCTTTCATAGGCAACTATGGTGATTCATTAATTGCAATGCTAGAAAAGTAAAAAAAATACAATATTACGTTACTACCCTTTAAATTAAGAAGTTTTTTAAAATGGATATTTGGGTTATTGGTCTAAAACAAAAAGGTGTACCTTGTTAATGTACATCTTCTAATTTTTGACTGGGTGTGCATTAGCATTCCCCTATTTTAAATTAGTTTATATCTTAGTCAAAAGTTTATCTATCAATTCGTCATGCGATAAAAATATAGATAAAGACCTATATGAGAAACTTTTGACAAAGACAATGATTAGTTTGAAATATGGATGGAGATCGAGACTAATTTGAGAGTAACTTACAAAGATAGAGATCAATTAGATGGTTTACTCGTTTTTTATATCATCCTAAATAATTAATTTGAGAGTGACTTACAAAGATAGAGACCAATTAGATTGGTTTGCTTGTTTTTTTTTTATACCATCTAAAATAATTTTCACACGCTTCTAAGGTACCAAATATTTCCTCTAATCATATTTATAAGAGACATTTGCGTAGACAAAAGTTGATGTATCTAGCCTAATTTTTAACAAAATACATCAATTTTTGTTGACTCAAATATCTTATAAATAAGACCGGAGAGAATACTTTCATGACCCAGATGCCACACATACTTCAAAATTTAGACACCTAAGACAATTTTAAGACAAAAATCCACATTTCAACACCAATACCAAGAAGCAAGAGAAGTTGTCTTCCCCGTCACCCGATAAAGTAAAGAAGATGCCCATTCTCGAGGCCAACTAACTTACTTTTTGGAAGTTTTGATCTCATGGTATTTCATTTCATGGATGTATTATTTCATCCGATCTTAAATATAAACAAAAAATGAAGAAATAAAAGTTGATGTATTTGCTCTAAAATTTAAATTAAATACATTCATATAAGTTGGCTTAACTTTTATTAAATTTGATATTCAAAGAAGTATTCTCTTCGGATCTAACGGTCATAAATTATTTACGTTTATTTTGCAATAACAATAAGTACTCTATAAGATGAATAAGTGAAAAATTTGATATTTGAACACCGACATCGAGATATTGCAACTTTTCTGTCAATTAAATTATAAATAAGCCTTGATAAAATAATTTAGTAAATAAAATTCGTTCTATCACAAAAAAATTAATATGCTTAATGATTTTGTTAAAAATGTGGAGAGCATTAAAGAACACTTATACACGGATATCATTTTTTTTTACAAACACTCTCGATTGTGTTTAGGGTTGGGAATAAGCTAGGCCGGCCTACAAGGGCCTATGGCTTGGCCTGTTTAAGTCTGGTCTGGCGTGACCTGTTTGTTAAAAAGGTTAGGCTTAGGCTTTTGAAAAAATCTATTTAAGTAAATAGGTCAGACTTAGGCTATCAAAAAAGCCTACGAAGCCTAATAGGGCGACTTGTTTATGTATGTTATTAAAATTTATTTTTTATTTATAATAAAATATAATTTATATTAAACATAAAAATAAAGAAACAACTAAAATAATGGACTTTTTAAATAGGTTTTAAGGCCTTGTAGTGAAATAGGTTTTTAAGGCCTTATAGTGATAGACAAGCCTTACAATGAAATAAGCTTTAAGGCATATTTAGTCTATTTAAAAGAAGATAAAATGGAATGTTTAAGACTTTAATAATAAGTAGGCCTGTAAATAAGCTTTCGGGCCAGACCAGACTTTTAAATAGATCAGACCGGGCCGAAAAATAGGCTTATGAAAGGCCATAGACCAGGCTCAGGCTTGCAAAAAAATTTATAGGTCAGGCTCAGGCCTATCAAAGCATGGTCTGGCCTATTCCCAACCCTAATTGTGTTATATTTCTTTTGGTTCTAATACATAAGAATGTTTAGTCAACAAAAATAACAAGGTAACGAGAAAACAAAAATATTACAATCTTAAACAAGCAACTTCAACTGCATCAGAAAGAAGGAAATGATGCATCTGGGAAGAGCAAATGGTCTAATTCTTGATTTAGTGCATCATCCAAAGAGAACATTCGTCCCTCTAAAGAAGAAAGTTGCCCAATCTCAACTAATCAAATTAGCATAATAGAGTTAAGAGTTAAACAAGACAAACAATTGCTTAAAATCAAAAAACAAAAAGGAGGAAAAATTAACATTTACCAAGATGTACATTTTATTAGTATTTACACAAGCAATTTCGTGAGAAAAAGACTCAAACAAACTCGATTTTGTCCATGTTTGGTTTCACAACAAACTTGGCAAACCTCATAGTAAATCCAAACATAATTTATAAAATAGAAATGCTTAATAATACAAAATAAAAAAAATGACCACGTGAAAATCACTACAACAAAACAAAACCATGAAAAAACAAACGTGCTTCCAAAATTTACAGAAAAATAAAACACTCCAAAGAAACATGCGGATTCGTAAATGACTCCTCCACTGAAACGCCGTCGTTTGTGTCCCCAACAACCTCCCGCGGCGGAAACCGCCGGCCGTCCTTTTCCGTCTGCCTGAGATCACTCCGACCACTGCTGCTACCAGCCGTCCTGTGACACGACGGTGACCTTGACCGCCGGCTAACACCCTCGCCGGAATCACGCCGGACCTTATCGGAAAATTCCCTCCGACGAACAAACCGTGAACCCGCCACAACTTTATCCTCCGGTGGAATCTCCGGTACCCCCGCCGGAGATTTGGGTCTCCTTCGCTCTCTCCCTCCGACTCTATTCCTATCAGCATTGTAAGAACGATTCCTTGATGCATCTGAGTGACTTCGATTCCGATTCCGGTTCTGAGTTCCCTCTCTGATCCTTCGCTTACTTGTAACTTCATCTTCTCTTGTTTCTGGCACGGTGGCGGCGGTGGTGGTGGTAGAGTAGCTGTAACTGTGGCTCTCACCTACACTGCATGTTTCTGAAATGACAGAAATTTCTTCAGAAGCTTCCTCCAATGGTTTTTTCATGATGGGGTCTTTTGTAATTTCCATATTTTGCATTTGGGTCATTGTTTCTTGTGTCAAATTTGGAACTTGTTGGGGTTTGGAAATTGGTGTTTCTGTTTCAAATAGAACTTCTTTCACAGATTCCTCTTCAACAATATGTGGTGGTGATTTTGACTGTGGTGGTGGAACTTTGCATTTTGCTTCTTGGGTGGAATATTGTTGGTTTTTGAGGGTATTTTGGTCATCTTTTGGGGTGCTGATACAACAACCCATTTGAAAGAAATTATGAAGAGAGTGAAAGTGGTTTAGTGGTAATTGAAACAAGGTTGAGTTGGATATTGCATGGGTAATTGGGTTAGCTTGGTTTTGAAATTGTTGTTGATGGAAAATGGAAAAAGTTAACGGCTATAGAAGTGAAAGAGTGAAGAGTAAAGGGAGCAACATAGAGAGGTGAATATAGATTGATGGAGTGAGTATGGATCAAGATTATGTTGGACATGTTTAAATAGCTTAGATTTGATATTGCTATATTGATGAAAAATACAATACAATCGGTATACAATTATACTAGATAAATTATACTAGATAGCAAAATTATACTAGATAGCAAAACTCTCCTCAAGATATTAACCTAATTCATTTGATAATGTATTTAACATAAAATTTAATGTTTTAAAACAAATTAAATGAGTTGGATCATAGGGATCACAAGAAAGATTTAATGTTGTATAAAAAATTAAGTTGATAACATTGAAAAATGAAAATTCAATCAATGAAGATTAGTACTCCCTCCGTTTCTAAATACAGTAGAAACTCTTTAAATTAATACATGATAAATTAATAAACTTTCTAAAATAATAAATTTGTTCGGTCCTGATTTTGCTCAATGTAAAAAATTGAAAAACTCGATAAAATAATAACATAATAATTTTTCGGGAGATCCCTTTATAATTTTCGGTCCTAAGAAAATCATAAATTAATGATTCATAGAAACTGAAAATATATATATATATATATATATATATATATATATAGTACACTCTATTGAAATATGATTCAATAGTTGTCCTTTTTCCAATGCATATGAACACAGTAGTTACTAATTTACGTTGAATCTCAAGGTTCGCTGCAACGTAATTCTAAGAGGCATAGACTAATTTGCCTTTTTGTTTGGTATGTACAGTATAATTACTGAAAAAATCTTTAAATTAATAATTATTAATTGATCGATAAATTAATAACTCTCTAAATTAATAAATTTCTCCGATCCTGACATTATTAATTTATAGAGTTTTAACTGTATAAGCAAAATTGACTTCTTAAGTTCATTCATTTAATGATGTATGTGATCCATATTATGAACCACATACATCATGAAATGAATGAACTTAAAAAGTCAATTTTATTTATAGTTAAAAACGGAGGGAGTAGTTAAAAACGGAGGGAGTACAGCTGATAAGTATTTTGTTCAATTTGATTTCACAAGGACTTGAACTCAAATAACATCAGGTCCTCACATTTTACTCACCAATTATGTCCTCATCACATCGCTTGCGGGATTTGAACTTAGGTTACCGTAGAATATGAGCTAAATCATGGACTGATTTACGTTGGCTAAAAGTATGTAGTTATGAACTCATTTTATTTATTTGGCATCAAACATTGTTTTCATAGTTCAAATTAATCATATAGCATTTGAAAATTTATAAAATATTTTAGAAACTCTTTGTTTTTTATATTAATTATTTATAACTTGAAAAGACAAACATATGATGATGTCTAATATAAACATAAAAAGTAAAAACTAAGGTGTACAAAAGAAATAGTGAACCTAAATCGTAATGTAATAAACGCATAGATGTTATCATAACTATGGCAATGCATGCGTCAAAACTACAGTATAATTAACATGTTGCAACATTTGAAAATAAATTTTCAGGTAGTGTAAATAATTAATAGTATCACAAAGTGCCATCTTTTTTCTAAAAAAAAGAAGAAGGTTTATGATAACATCTTTTTTTGGTTACATGGGTTATGATTAGGCATGGCAATAGAACTCGTATTTGTGATTACCCACCCGAACCAAACCTAATTTGACGGGTTTTCTCCGTTTTGATTGGGTTTGGGTGTGAGTTTGGATTTACTCGATTTCAAAACACGGGTATGGGACGGGTAACGGGTATATATGTACCCTCCCCGAACTCATACTCAAACCCGTCCCGAATGCATAAAATTATTTTATGTTAATATGTCGTGTTATTTTGGTTGATAATTGTCGTGTTATAAAAACTATCATTGATATTTAAAGGAGTAACTAAATCAATAAGTCTAATAAATGTTAAAGTGAGCATATTGCTGGATAATGTATTACAACATTTCACTAGAGGTTGCAAAAGCACTTCTATTTTATATTAAAAAAATATTCATTGCGGGGACGAGGATGAGGCGGGGATACCCGAATCCGTCGGGAACGGGGATGATGTTTAATTTTTCATCTCCGTTGGGTATGGGTAGGGTAACGAGTAAGTATATGACAATTGGGTATGGGGATGAGGAATGTAAAACTCGTCTCCACCCCGCCCCATTGCCATAGTTACTTCCACCATGAAACCCCCATATAGGGTCTTAGTCATCGGTGTTGATGTGACTCATTTTGTTATCATTGAAGTTGCTCCTAACGTCGGTGGATCGTGAGTTTCTCTTACTGTTGGTTGTTAATCCAAGCTTGTTGTTGGTTTGGGTAATGTTCGGTTAGTTGTGGGTTCTCGTGTGAGATTTTGTTCGGTCGGTTGTTTGTCGTTATCACTACGGTGGTCTTTGCTTCTTTTTTTGCCTTGGTGGATCGTTGGTGATGTTCATATGTTGTCGGATCATCTTGGTTGGCATGTTGTTCGTTTATGTGGCTCTCCATCAATTTGGGTATGTGTTTTTATGCTTATGTTTGTTTTCTGGTGTTTGGATAGAGATTGATTGGGTGGTTGAAGATTTATGCCCTTTTTTGTGACTAAAAACCCGAAAGAGTCTGGTAACTGACGTATTAGACTCATCCTCGATCTGAGTTCTAACATGTCTGTTTGAAACTTGTTGTGTTTGTTGGCCTGACTATTTCGACTAATGTTTCTAGATTTGTGGAAATATGGATTCAGGGCGTCTTGTCTGCCTACACTCTGGTACTTCATGCTCGAACGAAAGAGCTTTTATGCTTGCTGCTTTGTTCAATGAGTTGTTGGCATTTTGATTTCAGTACTGTATTGGCGATTGATCCACTCGTCAAAATTAAACGTTAATTGTTATTCGCGGATGCTCGCTTTTCGTTTTTCTATACCCTGGTTTCGGCCCGTACACGGATTTGCTGGGTTGCGCCTGTGATTAGTGAATTTTTGTTAGGATATATTAAGACTTGTCCACTTAATCTGATTTATATCATGATGTATCACCGTTTATGTTATACATGAGTCAGGTCTAATGTCATTTCAATCTCTTTATCACTTTCTTTTCATTTAATATAATTTTTCTCTTATCTAAAAAATTTATATTGTATTTTATGATTTAACAAAATTGAAAGACTGAAACACATATGAGGATATTTCTTGAATTTTTATTTAGTATTAAATGAATTAAGGACCTCGAAGTTATGTTGAAATATCTTGAAACTTTTTAATTTATAGGTCATGCTAACTAGTGTATTGGAGACACTAGTTAAAGAAATCTTGAAACTTTTTAATTTATGAATCATGTTATCTAGTGCATCGGAGACACTAGTTAAAGAAATGTTTAATTACACTTTTGGTTCTCGCATTTTGACCAGCTCACGAAAATGGTCCTGCCTCTTTTAAATTGAACAAAATCGTCTCTAAACTATCATTTTTGTGCAGTTTTAGGCCTACCTTCTATTTTCAACTCCAGAAACGCAGAGAAATGACATTTTTAGGGCAGTTTTAGACATACCCTCTATGCTCAACCATGAAATAAACAAGGAATAAAACATGTGGATACAAGAAATCTACTTTATTCAGCACACTAACCCAAAAAACTCTAATTTGAAACATATCTTAGAAATTAGGTTTTTTTTTGTTAGTGTGTTGAATAAAGTGGATTATTTGTACCCACGTGTTTTATTCCTTGTTTATTTCATGGTTGAGCCTAGAGGATATGTCTAAAACTGCCATTTATCTGCGTTTCTGGAGTTGAAAATAGGAGGTAGGACTAAAACTGTAAAAAAAAAATGATAGTTTAGGGACGGTGTTGTTCGATTTAAAAGATGCAGGACCATTTTCGTGAGCTGGTCAAAATGCGAGGACCAAAAGTGTAATTAAGCTTTAAAGAAATAAAAATATAAATTTTTCATTAAAAGCAACAAATTTATTTTCATAAAGTTAAACATTTCACTTTTCACTACTTTTCAATGCAAAATTTATATATTCCTTTTCTTACTATTACCCTAAGGCACTAGTTAGCATTTCATTTTTTTTCAATTTATTTTTTTGAAAGGAACTTTTTTAATTTATATAAAACACAAAAAAAAAAATCTTATGATATTGATGGTGAAAGTTTATTTAAATAATTAAAAATCATTATTTAATTTTCAAAAAAAAAATTGAATCAAAATTAAATTTTATGATATTGAATTCTTTAAATATATTTAATTATTTTACTAATGTATGTGAAGTTTTTGTTTGAGAGAATTTTTTCAAATAAACGATATTAATTTATTTAATTTGATAGAGTATGTTGATACAATATAAAATCAAAATCGCTAAAAATAAAAAGAATTAATCGGCGAACAAAATCACAACATCTATGTTAATATCAAAAAACGACATAGTACTTATGCCTGCGAATATGACTATATTCAAGTCTCTGGAACACTCTTGTCTCTAGATTTGCAACGTTGACCACATCAAAGTTATTGATTGGATCTACACTTGATCAAAACTCAATTTTCAACCTGAATCAAATAAACAACGCGCATTAAGACGAGAAATAAAAAAAAACACCGCACATAGACAAGAAATCATAACAAACAAAGTTGTGCTAAGACCAGGAAATCACAAACAAACGAAAGAATACTGAAAATATGTGGAAATCATTTGTTTAATTAAAAGATCGAGAAAAACAATTTGTAGATGCGATTTCGGATCAAAATTGACCTTAAATTATCCTCTTCGGTAGATCAAAAATGGTGATGGATATGGTATAGGAAGGAGAGAAGAGATAGAAAAGGAAAGATAAATGTTGTTGATTTTGAGAGAATGTATTTGAAACTCTTTTTTTTTTATCGGAGTTTGAACCTTAGACCTTGCATATTTTATGCATTGTCCATACCAGCTGAGCTAAACCCACAAGGACATTGGAAACTTATATAATAATGTTATTAGTATTACATCTATTGAGAGAGTTTTTTTATCGAAATTATTTTTTAAAAAAAAAGATTTTTCATTGAATAGTCTTGCATTCATTTATGTTAAAAATGATTTTGTAAGAAAACAATTAATGAGAAAATAATTCAAAAAATCAAATGATTTTGAGATCATCTTTTTCTTCATTGATTCTTGCACACAAAATCTCTTGCTACATTTTTTTTACTCAAAATCTCTGATTACGTAATACCTATTCAACCTTTAATTATTATTATTTTATCATTTAAGATTCAAAATTATGTAAATTAGATTACTATATGTTGCTATAAAAGAGATCGTCTCATAACTTTATTTCCCGTTGCAATCATTCTGATTCTGATATTTTACAAAAGATTGAAAAGATGAATTCAAAAGAGTATTTTTAAATTTTATGCAAGAAACAGAAAAGAATTCGAAAGGGAATTCTGAAAGTTTAGGCAAGAAATGGGAAAAGAAGATTCAAAAGTTATAAACATGTTGGGCAAGGTTGTCAATGTCATGCTAAAGAAAGTAACAGTGTTAAAGTAGAGGAAAAGAAATAATAAAAGATGCATACCTTTTGAATTGTCAATTATGAAAGGTTAACCTGATTTTAAACCAACCCAAAGAATTGATCGATTAAACTATAAATGCAAGAAAATAGAGTGGTGTTTGCATAGAAGTTCAAATATTTTAAAGTGAAAAATTTCATATTCAAACCCACACACATTAAATACTTAAAAGTGAAAAATTTCATATTCGAACTCACACATTAAATATCAATGTTCTTACAATCAAGATTGTTTAAATATTCTTGGTTGATATATCTTTTATACTCTCTGTGCGGGATAAATCATTGTTGTTTTTTAATATATTTTATTTTAGTTTTAAAAAAAAAAATGTTTAAATATCAAGATAACTCTTAAACTCTTATGGGTTTACGGTTCTAGTTCACAAAAGTGAGTTAAGTCACTTGTGAACTCTACTTTGATGAACTTTTATGTGTTTAAATAACTTATATTGAAATTGGTAAACCTCCGTAGTTTACGAGTTTATGAGTAAATTTTGATAAATATATATATGATTTAGTTACTCATGTGTTGTAATATGTTTTAGTTTTTTTAGGAGTAATATGTATTAGTTTTAAAATTTGTCAAAAAAAAAAAAATAGGCTTAATTGATCTGCCGGTCCCTTAACTTATTTCTTTTATTCAATTTGGTCCTCCTATAAGTCTTAACTTTTTCAAACACGTCCCTTAACTTATTTCTTTTATTCAATTTGGTCTAATTTTGATAATTTTAATCCCTTAGAAAAAAGACCGTTGGATTACGGAGGTCTATCAGATTTTATAATGTATCACCAACACCTAATTTATTTATTTTCTTGTTCTTCTTCCCTCTATCTCCAACAACAACATCAACAATTTATTCATGGCCGACAATAACAACAACAGCTGCAGCAACAACAACAATAAGCAAAATTCAAAAACTTGTGGAATACCCATTAATCCACTAGAATCAAGAGACAACAACTTCACATCTCCACAACTCCAAGCAATTTCACATTAATCAACAACAAGCAATTCGCAACGGACAACACTGGAATCAACAACAACATTAATCCACAACTCCACATCTCAATTATCAAACACAGATACATCAATTCCATGCCAGCATCACATATCACAATTTCACCGTTGCACAAAGGAATTAGAACAAACCATTATTTATCACAATCCCCAGTTGACAACACTAAAATCAACAACAGTAAGCATAACTCCACAATTCACACATCAAAATTTCACATAACTATGGTTCCAATCCAAAACCATAATTGAACAAAACTCACAACAACATTCAAGCCTCCTAGCATACTCCTCAACATCAATCATAGTAAAAACACCTTTTCTCTCAAGAGCATCACGCTTAACTTTCATGGATGCAGATTCAACAACCACATCACCACCACCGCTAACAACAACAATTTCAGGCGACGACGGTACCACTTTCGGCACCGCAGCTTGAATCGTTCCACCATCTTATTTCCGTGAATCACCGAGGACGGAGCGGGTGTAGGGTTGATGGCGGCGATGACTCCGATTTGGGCTCCGGTGACAGTGTTGCTTCCATTTGGAATGGAATTCGTTTCCATTGTGAGAAGGAAAAGAATGGAATCTCAATTCTCACATGTTGTTGTTGTACGATCTTGGTGGTGATGGTTGTTCTACCTCACCGATTTTACTAATTTGGGTTATGTTTGTAAATGAATCTCATTAGTTTTTTTATATTTTATTTTATGAAGATGATTGAAGGATGAATGAAGATGAAGATGATGGAAGAAGAAAGTAAATAAATTAGATGTTGTTGATACACTATAAAATCTGATAAACCTCCGTAATCCAACGGTCTCTTTTTTTAGGGGATTAAAATTATCAAAATTGGACCAAATTGAATAAAAGAAATAAGTTAAGGGACGTGTTTGAGAAAGTTAAGACTTATGAGACCAAATTGAATAAAAGAAATAAGTTAAGAGACCGGCAGATCAATTAAGCCAAAAAAATGTATTAGTTTTAAAATGTAAAATATTTATCAATATCATTCTCTAATAAATATTGATTTTAAAAATATTCATATTTTAATGCTTTATGTAGTATTATATTATCTAGGGGTGCTTGCGGTGTGGTTTGGTTTGGTTTTGAGGTTAAAATTCATCCGAACCGCAAGATAGAAAAGTATGCGGTTTGGTTTGGTTCGGTTGACTTTGAAAATAAAATCCGAACCAAACCAATGTGGTTTGAATTGGATTGGTTGTTGCGTTTTTTTTAGACAATAATTTTTTGTGTTTCCAACATTAAAATCAAATTAAAAAGTTAAAACACAACATATTTTCAAAAATGTTTTAATTTTCATCTAACATTCAGATTTTATTCTAATCCAACAATGTTCCCAACTACGTAGTCCAAATTAAAACATGGACAAAAAATAATCCAACCTTCTAAAAAAACAAAAGACTAAAATTTTATCATTCTCTAAGAGCTAAAGTAGCACATAAATACTTTTTTAAAAGAAAAAGCAAAGAAGAAATTTAACAAGAGAAAAAATATGTCATTTTATTAAAGTTTTCATTGAGTTTCTATGAGTATTATTCTATGTGATATATAACAAATTATTGTTTTTCTTATCTTGCAGTTTGGTTTGGTTGGTAAAATCAAAACCGCTCAAAAAATGATCTGAATATATCTAAACCAAATGCGATTTTGGTTTGGATTGGTTCGATTTACAGTTTATCTATTGGATTGGTTCGGTTTTGAACACCCCTAATATTATCGATATCGGAAATGCTTATTGTTACGGGATGTTAAAAAACGAAACGCACGGAAGCATTGTGCACCGTTGATTTTCACAAAACATGCGACTGATTTTCATTAAAAACCGACATTCTAATATATTAGCCTATCCAAAACATTACATGCACCTATTCTTGATTTTCTCGTGCTAATTCTTTCGTAATTTTTAGCACTGCTCATATATATATATGATACTGGGTGAACTCTTATGATATTAGGTGAACTTGTTTGGTTTGACTTATTTATATAAATATGTGGTTCTCTCCTATAAAAAAAGAGAGTATAAAATACCTTTTAGAGAGTTTATAGAAACATCCTTAAACTATTTTCAACTTATTTTCATATGCCTTTCATGATAATTTATCAAACTATCTTATAATAGGTAAGAAAACAAGTCACACATAAACATGGCTTTGAACAAGTTGTCACCATAATTATATACTCGGTCTAGAATGAAATATAAGCAAAAATATCCAAAAAGTTGAAAGTATTTAATCCAAAATTAATTTAAATAAGAAACAAGTCACACATAAACAAGTCACCAACCAATCTACCTATGCAGGATCCTAGTATTCGAATAGGACCCTAGTGTCTTACAAACATATATCAATTACAAACTTAATATGCAATATATGTAGATGACTAAAATTTCATTGCGGAGCAGATTATCAACCAGAACTGAACATAAACCGAATGAATATTTCAACACGAATACTCAAGACAAATAGGTTCAATTATGATTAAAAACTGCTCTTCCCCTGCACAAAACACTCATACCCTGCAGCCAAACCAATTTTACCCATGCACATGTTAACTAACGCACATGTAAATCTGTGCGTTAGTTAACTTGCGCTGCGTAAGTTAACTAGCGCAGCGTTAGTTAACTCACGCAGCGATCTATCTTATACAAGTCAGAACACCTCATTTCCTCATTTTTCATCTAAATTCTCCAAAATTTCTCTAAAATCACCAAATCCAAAATTCCTTCAAGTTCAAATCAAACAACACTCAAATAACAAGTAAGTTTTCATAACCAAACACCATCAACCTTTTATGTTTATATGTTATATTTTTTCCTCTTAAATTAGAATTTTTTTAGATTTATGGTTTGTTTAAATTTTGGTTTTTTTGGCAAGAAATCTTTACATGAAAATGACTTGTGTTTAAATGTTTAGTTGTTTGCATGTTTATGTTATAGGTTTTGAGTTTTAGAGAATTATTTTAGATTTAGGGTTTGTTTTAGAGAATTTTCATTGATTATTTTTAATTTCTTATTGTGTAGATTTGAAACAATGGTCGGGTGGATCGACGTTCGTGCACAATTCAACGGCGGAGAACCTCAGAGGTTGTAGGTTCGGTGTCTTGGTATAACGCTAAGAGGTCTCAAGGATCAGCTGGATGAATTCAACAAAGGAGTCAACCCCCGAGACACAAGGAAGGTGGAATACGTTCAGTATAAACGTCCAACGCTCGACGATGGAAGAGTATCATTCACTTGGGTAGAATTGACGAACGACAAAAATGTGACGACCATATTTTGGGAGCACAGCATGTTCCAATGGATCGATATGCGAGCAACGTTGGTGAGATCAACTGAAGATATCATCAAAAGTCTGATTCCGCCAAAAGATCGTGATTAGGCGGCGGTCGTGATTAGGTATGAAATTGCACCTTCCAACTACAACAATTGTGTTACTCTAGAGGGGGCAATTCAAACTTGTTAAACGGCAGGACTCCAACATTCGTCCGAAAGTGCTTTTGTTCCAATCGAAATATTAAATTCTTGTTGGCTTCGTTTAAATGATGATATTGATGTATCAAGGTATGGACCTCATTCCGTTGACACTTGGATACTATCATTTAAAACCAAGACCAACGAGAATGGAACAGAAGCACTTCTGGACGGATGTTGGAGTCCTGCTGCTTAGCAACTTTGAATTTGCACCATTCAAAGGTAACACAATTGTTGTAGTTGAAAGGTGCAATTCCGAATGTAATGTCATGTAACAATAGGTAATATTTAGGAACTTTATGTAATGTAATTTAAATGTAACTTTTATTCGAATTTATTCAACACGCAACTTTATTCGATTCCACGCTGAGTTTAATTAGACTTTTTATTCGAATTTATTAAATACGCAACTTTATTCGATTCCACGCTAAGTTTAATTAGACTTTTTATTCGAATTTATTCAATACGCAATTTATTCGATTCCACGCTGAGTTTAATTAGACTTTTTATTCGAATTTATTCAATACGCAACTTTATTCGAATTTATTCACACCATTATTTGTTCACTTTATTATAATTTATTTGTTCACTAAATAATCTACTTATTTTCTTTTTACCTTCTTGGGGTAAAAAAAGTTTTTTTACCCACTTGGGATAAATAATGATCAATCTTGGGGGAAGATAGTGAGCAGCCTTCTTGGAGGAAATACATCATCAACTCTTAAATAAATCTAAATCTGGTTCTTTTTATACCCCAAGAAGATTCTTTTTACCCATGGTAAAAAGATTTTGGGGTAAAAAGAAACAAATTTAATTTTATCTCAATGGTCGATCACTTCTCCAAGTCGGCTACTCACCATTTTCGTCAAAATTGATCATCATTTCCCCCAAGTGACTAAATAATATTGAACAAAAGAAATAGAGGGAGAGAGTGAGGAGAGAGAGAAAGTGAGATGGTGTGAAGAAATAGGAAAGTACGGAGGGGTATTTATAAGTGGGAATGATAGTATAGGTTGTAAATACCATTAATATGGTCAAAAAACGTGTAAAACTTGGTAAAAAACGTGTGGATTGAATGTTAAAAAACTGACCACCGTCCACAAAACGTGTGTTCTTCAATTCTGACCATCGGCCAACGTGCGTTAGTTAACTCGCGTGAGTTAACTCGCGCACGTGCCAGTGGTGCGGACTTAAGTCACACAGGGCTTATAACGTGCGCAAGTTAACATACGCTGCGTGACTTAACTTACGCAAGGGTATTTTCGTCAGTTCAGCTGGACGGGAGTGTTTTGTGCTGGGTGAAGAGCAGGATTCATTGTGATTCACATGCAAGACTAAAGCTTCATCAAGATTTACCCCACCTAGGATTCTACCATACCATAAAATGGCCCAACATACACAGCAGACCCGTAGTACCAATGGACCACCAAAACCAAACTTTTCCACATTTTATCAAATATCATATGCTTGAGGAATACATGATAGCAGAAAAAGAATCGCTCGAGTATTGAAGCTTTCAAGTGATTCACCATCTTCAGCCCCCACAGGATGATGAAAGACAGACACTAACCAGCCTGTCATAACTCCAAACCCAAAAAAGAATACCTCACAGCTTTATAAGGCTATCATCTAATGATTGTAACGGTAACACTAAACATGGCTTTGGGACAAGTTGTCCCCATAATTATATACTCGGTCTGGAATGAAATATAAGCAAAAATGATCCAAAATGTCGAAAGTATTTGGTCCAAAATTAATTTGAATCAAACACATTTAACTTTTTGGATTCCTTTTTGCTTATATTTCATTTCATTCTAGATGGAGTATTTGCTCTTGCTGGTACACTGATGGTAGTCCCAAATTCACTTTAAAATTGAAGGTCAGTAGTAGTTAGATTGTCAGTTACCAAAGTAACACAAATTCAGTAGCACTTGTAAAGTAAATCACACTTCAATTTAACAAGTATTTGGTCCAAAGCAACAGTTTTACAAGATTTCTCAAGTAATAGATTCAAACTGAATACTTTTCATAGGTACATTAACAAGTATAAATAAATTGCACGGGTTAAAGAGAGCAAAATAAGTTCAGGGAGATGAGAACACATATTAACCTTTAAGATTTCCATTTTCCAAATAAATTTGCCCACTCATTGATACTTGAGTGTTGGTGGTTTAATACCATCTTAATGATAGATTACATGTGCTATGGGCATCAACAGAATGAAGTGAGCATGTGCCTCTTCTTATACAGAATGAAGTAAGCATGTGCCTCTTCTTATACACAATGCACATTAGTAGTGTGCAAATTACAAAAATGAAAGAAAAAAGAATGAACAGGTACTCAGCTTTGAGAAGACACAGCCCGATCCGAGTCAATCATGGATTTAATATAGAATTCACCTGCCTTGTATGATGACCTTACCATGGGCCCAGATGCCACATATCGAAATCCCTATCACATACAAAGTAGAATTAGTCCATCATTCATACCACATGATCAAGTTATGATTACTGCTACAAAAAGTTCTAAATAAATTAGAGCTTTTCCAAAAATTAACGTAATGCAGCATGCAACAATTAAAAGAAGAAAAATGTGCCATGATTACGCATGCATGGTGATGTACAGAATGCCAGTTACAGAGCTACAATTAAATCTCTATAGAAATGGGGCACAAGGGCATGCTGCTAACTGCTAATTATGGGATAAAAAAGGCCACATTTAATATGGATTAGCAAGACATATTATTTTACACTGACTGAATATGCAAGAACGATGCTGAAAATAACTTTATCTGCGTCAACTTTTGAGAAACACATACAAATTATAAATACCAGCCAGAAGTCTAAATGTTTTATGCCCTGTATTGTGGGCCAAATATTACCACCACCAAAAGATTTTGGTAAATGCTGACTAAAATCATGATTACAAGAACGCCAACAAAACTAAAACAGCTTTGGATGCTAATTTGGATACTATAATTATTTCTCATCCAGCAAAATACATTCCTTTCATCTACAAATAAATAAAATATAAAAAAAAATAAAAAATCAGAACCACGGGATTAAATGCTATAGACATACCATTTCCATGCCAAGAGTCTGATACTTCTCAAAGGCCTTGGGTGTAATATATTCTGATACAGGCATATGGCGTTTTGAGGGTCTCATATACTGACCAAATGTCATCACATCAACACCAGCTGCTCTCACCTTCTCCATTGTCTTCACAATCTGGTCAGGTGTTTCCCCACAACCTAACATTATTGAAGTCTTGGTGAGGGTTCCCGCAGGGGCATAATCCTTGGCCATCCTTAGAACATCCAAAGACTGCTTAAAATTAGCCCGGCGATCGCGCACAGCACTCTGTAGCTCTTCAACTGTCTCAATATTATGCGCAAAGACATCTAATCCTGATTTGGAAATCTTCTCTACACACTCAGCATTTCCTTGAAAGTCGGGGACTGTTGCAACAAAATTAGAGCAACAATCATCACATGGAGAAATTTATTTTAAGTGAAGTCTCCTTAATAATATAACTTGGCCCCACTCAACCCTATGATAAACATGTGTAACACAAACCAAACTTTCAGATTAATTCCCGTATGCTCAAATCCCAATAAACACGTTTTTTTTTTAGTTCTGATTAAAAGCCATACTATTAAAGAGTACCAGTCACAATAATAAACAGCAGTGTAAGAGAAATTCATCAACAGAAACTCCATAGGGGAATTTCATTTTCGGTACCACCTAATTCACCTCTCTATCAAATAGCTCTAGTCGAAAAAGAAACTCACAAAAGATAGTCCTTCGTTTCACATTCATGGCCCACTCCCACTACTAGCTCTAACTGAAAACCATATAGACGCCTTTTTATTATACCCATGCCCACCTAGCAAATTAAGGCTTGATCGTTTTACTATTAGATAGAAGTAAGAACATGATGTTCTCACAAATTATCACATAAATCTATTTTCGGGAACTACATATATTCAAAATGCATACCTAAGGCTTCTATCAGAATGCTAGGTTTCAGTATCTTCAGCTTTTGAACTGTTTCAGTAAAATGACCGCTCCCTTGATCAGGTAAATCATCACGGTCAACACTTGTTATAACCACATAATCCAAACCCCACGATGCAATTGCTTCAGCCACATTGGTGGGCTCATCAGGGTCAGGTGGTGGAGGAGTCCTTGATGTCTTAACATTGCAAAATCTGGAAAATAACATAAATTCATTTTATTTGAAGTGTTCTAACAAAAAAATTCCACACACAACTTCAACTGGTTTTAGGAGTACTTACATCCCCCTAAATAACATTCTTATGAGTATGAAATCATAATCCCGGATACTTTTCTCAACAAAAAAAAAAGTGCAGCCAAACTTTAAAACATTTCCAAGAATAATGTAGTCATGCAAATTAAAAATAAGCTATATACTCTCACGGGGGTGTATTTTCTCTACTCATCCCTCGGAAATATTTTCATTAGAATTAGAATATGGAAGTTTTTTATTTTTCAGGGAATCTTTTAGTACCTAGGAATAATTTCGTTTAAACTTGTAATGAACATTTAAAATATGATCACATCTACTAAATGTTGAGCAACTAGATGATAAATGGAGCCACTCAATTCAGCTCATCACTGCAAACTTTTTAACTGGCATCATTTCATTACAGGTCAGTAAACAACCAAAGTATTACAACTTATAACAATTTAAGTAAGATAAATTATATTGAAATCACACAAACAACAAGAGAAAATCCGTAATGTGTGTGCATGCGCATGCACGTGGGTTACAAGGATAAACCAGTTTGAAATTCAAACTTCAACCACTTGTTCAGTTGTTCCGTGAAACTATGCTTTGAGCTATAAAAGAAACCACAAAGCTTAGAATACATGAGTGCACTAGATTATGCATTCATAAGGACCGTCAAGTACCACATCTCCTAGATGAATGTAATTAATTAGCACTTACAAAATTATCCAAAAAAATCCATGGGATTTGGTACTGAATTGTTCAGAGTACTGCAACCTTGACTCATCAGCATAATCAACAATTGCATATCAGAATTGTATTAGAAGAGCTCCAATACCATTCGATGAGATTATACTTCAAAGATGAAAAGAACATAAAATTTGGAGGAAATTGATCAACATTCTCATCCATTGTTCAAGAATGACAAATTCAGTAGTTAGATACACCTTCTCGTCACTATTATAAGCAAAAAATCCCTTTTTAGATTCATTGAATAACTTATGTATCTATATAGACCAGATACATCAGTTAGTGAATAAACCATCAATTTAGTCCCTAAACTATCAGTCTCTCTTTAACTTAGTCCTAAACTATAAAAATGTTCTAAATAGTCCCTAAAATATGCAAAATCCGTCAATTTAGTCCCTAAAGTATATGAAAATCCATCAATTTGGTCCCCACAGTCTCAATACTATGGACTGGACGGAATTGATGGATTTCATATAGTTTAGGGACTAAATTGGTGAGAGGTTGATGGTACAAGGACTAAACTGATGGGTTTTTTTTTTCGGTTATTCAATTAATCTAAAAAATGGTTCTTTGCTTATAATAGTTACAAGAGGGTATACACGTTTGTCTATGTGAAAACTAGGAAGCCACTCAACTCAACTTATCATTGAACAAACCAAACAACCAAAGTAATACAACTTGCTTATATCAATGTCTGTATTTCTCAGTATATCCACGCATCTACACGCCACACTACATTTCAAATATATTTCATGTAGCACCAACATTTCATATTGATGGCATATCCTATGTGCAACATGTCACGTTACACTCACTCACCTCCATTTTTCTCAAATTATCATTGGTGTCTACGGAAGTGTCGGCATCCATGCTTCATAGTTTAATCTATCTATAAAACTAAACTAGCAAATTTTGAATACCAAACCAACAAAAAAATTGCTAAAATTGAAAAATTGATTGGTGTATAACCTGCAACCTCGAGTACAAGTATCACCAAGAATCATAATAGTAGCAGTAGCAGTTCCAGTTTCACCACCAGACCAACACTCTCCCATATTAGGGCACTTCGCCTCTTCACAAATCGTATTAAGCTTCAATTCTTTCAGCTTCGTCTTAATCTGCACATACTTCTCACCACCAGGAATCGATTCCTTCATCCATTTCGGTTTCGGAAGCGGTTTCTTCTTCGTCCCGACTTCAACAGAATACGCGTTGTCCGATTTCAAGGAAATGAAATCCGATAGGGATAGGGATTCCGTTGCCAGACGAGCTCGGAGTTCGGTCAGATTCTGTCGGGATTCGGAGGATGATGCGGTGGTTGTGGTGGTGGTGGTGAAAGAGAAGGGTTTTGTGGTGGATTTGAGGTTTTTAGCGACGGTTCTGAACCGTGAGTACATCATCTCTCTCGTTTCGTGATAGTCACAGATCGCGTGGGAAGATAGATAGAGAAAGAGAGAGGATTCACACACACCATTCACCAATATGGGCCTATAAATGGGCCAACATTTTTTATTTTTTTTTGAGAGAGAAGTTAAATATTGCTCTTTATGTATCTGGTGTTTGCTTACAAGCACCTCAAACTAACAAAAGTGCCCCCAACGAGTCAACGGCAATGAATTACCGTTCGTTCTCAAATGGCAGTTTAATTCTTGTTTCAAACCTGTCATATATCGGAACCATAAGTGGGACACATTCTTGTTCCACCAGCAAAAAATTTCAATCATCTCAATTTAATAAAAGACAATCGAAAGTTGTGTAATGGGGAGAAAAAAATCATTAAAGTGGTAACTAATTCCTCCGTCTCACAATAATAGTCGTTTAAGGTTTGTGCGTGATAATTAAGAAAATGATTAATTGTGTTGATTTCAATGGTAAACTCAATATTATTTACTAATATACTCTTATTAGTTATAGTTAGTAGAGTAGTTAAGTTAGATGAAATTCAATAAATAAGGGTATGATAATTGAAAAAAGTAATAAATAATGCATTGGTATTCTAAAGTGCCTATTATTTTGAGACAATTTTTTTTCTTCTAAAGTGACAATTATTGTGAGACAGAGGGAGTAACTTCTAAGGGTTTCAAATTCTGGATGTAGAATCTCTTCAAGCCATAAATACATGATGTCACTTGAAAGTCGCACATGTTAAAATATGCATTAGAATACAAGCAAAGAGTTGAACAATAATTAATCAAAGAGTTTAACAGTAATTAATTATCGTTCCTAACGAGAATTAATTGTTGTTTGAGAACGAATGATAGTTAATTAACATTGATGGTACCTTTAGTCAGGTTGAGGTGTGTTTGTCTCCCGGTCTTTCCAAACAACCTCCAAAAATACCCCTTTCAAAATTAACCAAAAGTCACATATTGGTAACGTATTGGAAGCTACATTATGGTAATGTAACTTTAAATAAGTTTTGGCCAGAACATAACTTTCAGCAAATCTTGATGGGGGTATTTTTGGAATTTTGACGGAGTTATGATGTTGGAAGAGCAAACTTCTTTGGATGATAGTTTATTTTCAATGAATGTCCAACTGTTGAGGGCTTGCATATTTGATAAGGAAAATGTTAAAACTACCTGCATAAAATAATTTGAATACCACTCTTCACCCAGCACTAAACACTCCTGCCCAACCAAATCACCTAAAATGCCTCTGCGCAAGTTCAGTCACGCTGCGTGACTGAACTTGCGCACCTTATGCGCCCTGCGCAAGTTAACTCATGCACCTCTGGCACGTGCGCAAGTTAACTTGCGCACGTTGGCCGGTGGTCAAAACAGATGATCAAACGTTTTTGGACGGTGGTCAGTTGTTCAACATTCAATCTACACGTTTTTAACACCATTTACACGTTTTTTTTACCACATTTATGTTTTTTATAACTTATACTACCATTCTCACCTATAAATACCCCTCCATACTTCTCTATTCCCTCACACCATCTCACTTTCTCTCTCTCCCTCTATTTTTTTTCTTTTCAATAGTCTCTAGTCATTTCGGGTAAATGATGATCAGTGTTATACCCTGATTTTGGACCAAAAAATACTCATCTAATGTTCTTTTCTATCTTTAATCATTGTTGAATTACAGTTGTTATCCTAAATTTTTACTATGTTTCATCTGCATATTCTTTTACTATCTCTGCATCGCAGTATTTTTAATCATGACTTTGTCTATGTTTCTCTTGCATAAAACCAACCCACAGTGTCTTTTCTTGCATAGAAAGTCATTTAAGACCTCCTTGAGGCATTGCATTGCTTTCCTTGCATTTTATTTCAAATATTTGGAAAAATCATACAAAGGGGCATTTTGGTCATTTCCTGCAGTGGGACCCACTTTAGTCCTTGTGATTGTCTCTTAATCTTTTTCAGTTTCTTTTTACATTTTTTATCTCATCTCTGTTAAAAATTCATTTCAAAATTGTATCAGAGTCGTTTTGAGTCAATTCAAGTCAGTTTGGTCCTTAGGGGCGTTTTGGTCTTTTCATGTCAAAATTTCGGCAGGGAGGTATTTTAAAATACCTCATTTGTGTAATTTGTTCATTTTAGTCCGTTGGTTGATTTTATTTTCGTTTCACTTTACGTTTTATCAAATTACCAGTTTTAATTCAATTTTATTTTTATTTTTGCATTTTAGTCCCCAAACTTTCTGAAATTGCATTTCAACCCCTAGAACTTCTAAAAATTGCATTTTTTTTGTCCAAACCCTTTCAAGTTACAGTCCAGGTCATTCTTTTTTACAGATTTGCATTTTTAGCCTTTTTAATAAAATTGCATTTTGGTCCCCAAGTTTTCAATTTTGCAGAAAGGTCCCTAAGTCACAAGTGCCAGGATCACGCCAGCTTGCAAATCCAGATGTCCAGCTCTCATTGGTTCACCAGTACACATGGCAGCATATATAAGGGTCAAATCATCACAGAATAGGAAGAAGCAATCATTACACAAACAGAATCCCATTTTTCTCTCACTTGGCAGTTAGATCAAAAATCAGAGAAGCTCAAGAACCATGAAGAACACACATGAACCCTAGAAATTCCAGAACCAAATTCACGCACCAAACTCATGGATTATTCATCAACTCTCAGAGATTCAGTGATGAATCTTCATCATTGAGTTGATTCTTCTGCAATACGAGGTGCGAATTCGCCGAAGCAAACTCAAGCACCGATCACAGAAGCATTCAAGGGAGAAGAAGAGGAAATCAAAGAAGATGAACCGGTTCCAGTGAAAAAGAGGGAATACCGATTTATTTTCGGATTCAAGCCAAAATCAACGAAAACAGAGTTGCTATTCAAAATCTGGTTCGAATCTCCGAATTAAAACTCAGCTCATAAGCATTCATTCCGGCACTTTCCTTTCCTTAGATTTCATGTAATTTCTCTTAGAATTCTTATGTAATAATTTTAGAGTAGCTTTTGTTTTTAAATTCCTCGCAAAGACCATAGCATGTAATTAGGTCAAATGTAAACGAACAATGGACTTTAGTGATGTACACTGACACGGACACTGACACGCACACACGGTGTATGCATAACGATTAGATGTATGATTAGGTGACGCGACTCTTAGAAAATCTTTTCTCCAAAAAAAAAACAACAACATCTTAACTCAAATCTTTTAATACAACCCGGAGTCAAAACTCCACCATTTTACTTCTTTTTCTTAAATAAAAACTCAATGAAATAATCAACTTTAGACTAACATTTTTTAAAATTGAACCAACCTCGCCTTCTTTTCTAGAGCCTTCACGGCCCCGCATCTTCTTCTAAAACCATTTTTCAAAGTTAAAAGCAATTCAACTCGCAAAGTTTTTTTAGAACGAACTACATTGGATTTGATCCTCTAAAAGAGGTATGTAGGCAAGGAGTTTCACGACTCCCTCAATTCAAATAAAATAATAATAATAATAAAATAAAACCAAAGTCTTCTCCCTCCTTTTTGCCCTCAAATAAGCAAACTTTTCTTTCAATAAAATTAAAAGTAAAGCGAAAACATGAGTTTAAGAAATTAGTCGCTACGGGTGCCTAACACCTTCCCGTAGCGAATACGACCCCGAGCCTCGAGTCTTAATAAGGGTTTTTTCTCAATTTTGCCCTTCCCAAGAAAAAATAGAGAATGTCAATGATTGAAAGGTTCAAGCCTAATTAATGACTTGACACCCCGAAATCGAGACAACAATCAGTTTTGAGGAAAATGGTGAGTAGCCGACTAGGGGAAGTGATCGACCCTTGAGATAAAATTAAATTTGCTTCTTTTTACCCAAAATCTTTTTACCGTGGGTAAAAAGAATCTTCTTGGGGTATAAAAAGAACCAGATTTAGATTTAGCTCAAGGGTTGATGATGTATTCCCCCAAGAAGGCTGCTCACTATCTTCCTCAAGACTGATCACTATTTACCCCAAGTGGGTAAAAAGAATTTTTTACTCCAAGAAGGTAAAAAGAAAATAAGTAGATTATTTAGTGAATTCAAATAAATGTATCAATTATTGTATCAATTCTATTAATAAAATGAGATGTTGTTATATGTATTTATTTTGTTCATTTCTTTTTATTTATATTTGCTTTTATTTTATGTTTATGATTATGTATTGAATAAAAAAATATTCTATTTAATAGTATCGAATTTATTTGTATCGAATTTATTTATATCGAATTTATTTTCTAATTTTGTATTTATTTTCATATTGAATAAATAAATTCGAATAAAAAGTCTAATTAAATTCAGCGTGGAATCGAATAAAGAATTCTAATAAATAAAATCGAATAAAGTTGCGTATTGAATAAATTCGAATAAAAAGTCTAATTAAACTCAACGTGGAATCGAATAATGTTGCGTATTGAATAAATAAATTCGAATAAAAAGTCTAATTAAATTCAGCGTGGAATCGAATAAAGAATTCTAATAAATAAAATCGAATAAAGTTGCGTATTGAATAAATTCGAACAAAAAGTTTAATTAAACTCAACGTGGAATCGAATAATGTTGCGTATTGAATAAATAAATTCGAATAAAAAGTTTAATTAAACTCAGCGTGAAATAGAATAAAGAATTCTAATAAATAAAATCGAATAAAGTTGCGTATTGAATAAATTCAAATAAAAGTTACATTTAAATTACATTACATAAAGTTCCTAAATATGGTCTATCGTTACATGACATTACATTCGGAACTGCACCTTTCAACTACAACAATTGTGTTACCTCTGAAAGGTGCAAATTCAAAGTTGTTAAACAGCAGGACTCCAGCGTCCGTCCTGAAAGTGCTTCTGTTCCATTCAAAATGTTAAATTCTCGTTGGTCTTGGTTTTAAATGATAGTGTCCAATTGCCAACAGAATGAGGTCCATACCTTGACACTTCAATACCATCATTTAAACGAAGCCAACAAGAATTTAACATTTCGAATGGAACAAAAGCACTTCCGGACGAATGCTGGAGTCCTGCCGTTTAACAAGTTTGAATTGCCCCATCTAGAGTAACACAATTGTTGTAGTTTGAAGGTGCATTCTCTACTTAATCACGACCGCCGCCTAATAAAGATCTTTTAGCGGAATCAGACTTTTGATGATATCTTCAGCTGATCTCACCAACGTTGTTCGCATATCGATCCACTGGAACATGTTGTGCGCCAAAACATGGTCTTCACGTTTTCGTCGTTCTTCAATTCCACCCAAGTGAATGATACTCTTCCATCGTCGAGCGTTGGACGTTTATACCGAACGTATTCCACCTTCCTTGTGTCTCGGGGGTTGACTCCTTTGTTGAATTCATCCAGCTGATCCTTGAGACCTCTTAACGTTACACCAAGGCACCGAAACTTCAACCTCTGAGGTTCTCCGCCGTTGAATTGTGCACGGACGTCGATCCACCCGGCCATTGTTTCAAATCTACACAATAAGAAATTAAAAATAGTCAATGAAAATTCTCTAAAACAAACCCTAAATCTAAAAAAATATCTCTAAAACTCAAAACCTACAACATAAACATGCAAACATCTAAACATTTAAGCAACACATGTCATTTTCATGTAAACATTGTATGATTTCTTGACAAAAAAACAAAAATTTAAACAAACCATAAATCTTAAAAATTTCTAATTTAAGAGAAAAAATCTAACATAAAGGTTGATTGTGTTTGATTATGAAAATTTACTTGTTATTGAAGTGTTGTTTGATTTGAACTTGAAGGAATTTTGGATTTGGTGATTTTAGAGAGATTTTGGAGAATTTTTGAGGTTTAGGTGATGAATGAGGCGTTCTGCCTTATAAGACAGATTGTTGCGCGAGTTAACTAACGTTGCGCTAGTTAACTCACGCAGCGCATGTTAACTAACGCACAATTTTATATGTGCGCTAGTTAACATGCGCAGGGGTAAAATCGTCCCGCCTGCAAGACGAGAGTGTATTTTGTTACAGCTAATTCTTCGTGTACATGATTTACTCACTTGTGTTTAGTAGATCTTGACAGGGGTATTTTTGGAATTTTGAGGGAGCTATGATGTGGGAAGGCTAAACTTCTTTGGATGATAGTTCATTTTCAATGAATGTCCAACAGTTGAGGACTTGCATAATTCATAAGGAAAATGTTAAAACTACACTTAAATAAATAGATTTTTCAACCTCTAATTTTTACTTTTTTTTATAAAGTGTTAAATTTCTCATCTCAAGTGAGTGGGTGGAAAATAATTGAAGAGTTAAAGAAGAGAAATTTGTCCTCCACAACTTTTTACGTATTAAATATGACTCTTAATCATGTTTAATACATAAAGAGTTAAAAAGAATGAATTTCTTTACAACTAGATATTCATGTACACGATTTACCCACTTAGTTGGGATCATAAATGTTGAAAATGTGAAGGAATTGTTAATTCTAACATCTATTACATTCATGCATTGTCTATCAAATAACTATTTATTTTTTTTAAATGATTCAATGAAACTTTCCATTATTTTATTTTTTTTCAATTTGTTTCAACTAACTCTTTAAGCTTTCGTGTTTTATGATTTTATCTTTGTAAAAGATTAATGTTATTTTGAATACAATTTTAAAATATTATGGTTATTGTCATTGGATTTTCTTTTCCACTAACCTGCCAAAACCCTTGGTTTTCAACTGCTCTATTACGACGGACCATTTTCATATTTCTTTCTTACTTCTCAAAGTAAAAAAAAATGTACATTTCATTAAAGCCTTTGAATAGAGTTTTATTTATTTTTTGTATAGAACATGACAAAAAAAAGAAAATAATATATGAAATTATTGAGTTGATTTATAATTTATTTCCTAACCTACATAAAGAATCAAATATGTAAACATATACACATTTTAAATTTCTTCTCTCAAAAAAAAAAAAATATACATTTTAAATTTCTTATAACGAGGATCTATATAAATAAAAAAACTATATGAAAAAGACAAATAAATAGATTGATAGATATATAATGAAGTACATGAGAATGCTATTATCCATCGAGAACGTACAAATAGCAAAGATGATAAAGAGACAAAGATAATAGATAGTTTGTGTTGTTTTTGAGATGATTAAACGATGAGAAAAGTGAGATATGGTAAAATAAATATTAATAGATAGTTGTATTTTTTTTTGACATGATAATGATAATATGTAGTTGTATGTAGGGTTACGCCCTCCACAAAAACTAGAAATCGAAATAACACAAACGATATTAATAGATTGTTTTCTTTCAAACTATTATTTTTTATTTAAAATTCGAATAATTATGATAAATTTTCTATATTTTGGAAAATTCACAGTGACAATCGTTATCTAGCAGAATACTTGATATTTAAATTTACTAAAGTTAACCACATATGTGATTTTAATTACTTTTATTTTTGACTAAATGTGATTTAAATGACTTAAAATAAATTATTTGTATTCAACATTTATTGACATTTTATTAGCTCGCTTTTAAACTCAATAAATTATCATTCAACTTCAACGCTTAAAGATTCAAGCTCAAAGATTCAAATACCACACAAATCATATTCATATTGTAAACGCAACAAAGATGTGACATTACACAACCATACAAGAATACAACGCAACTGAGATTAATAGAACAAACTTCTGAAGCCATCATTACTCTTCAGTATAATGTGAAACAAATTAAATAAGAAACAAATATTAAAAAATCTAATCATGTTCTTTTCTTGTTCCGATACGATTAATTTATTTGTACTATACTATTAATTAAAACGAAGATTTATTGCTATCATTTTTTATTGTTAGATAAATATTATCATTATTTTACCTTAATATTATCATTATTATTTTTTTTTTATAGATAAATAGAAGTTCACGCAACATTTTGATCTATCGCAACCTTATACAGGTTGACTCGCCAAATGCCCTACTAGGATTTGAGTCTTAAAATTCCATTCCAAATTTTTTCAAAGCCTTTTAGCAAAATTATATCAAATAAAATTTACAATTTCTCGTTTCGTTTCACTCCCTATATGCTCAAACTTGTCAAAATACACTACCAAACACAAAAACCCACTGTTTTTGGAGGGAGGTTGGCAAAATTACCAATGAGAGTTGCTCTTCTCCCATTTATAATTGTTCATTCCCCTAGAAAAAAGCCGAACGTTAGTTAACTCACGTAAGCGTATTTTCAACGTGAGTTAATTCACGTAGGTACATTTTTCAGCGTGAGTTAATTCACGTAGCACGGAAAAGAGTAAAAACAAAAGAGTGAAGAGCAATTTTCATTACCAATAAGATCTCATGATCCTGACCAGATTGTTGATATACACTATTTGGGGTTGGGATGGAATTTTTACCAATTGTCAAGTTTATCTTGAAAAAAGGTAAAAAAAAATCTTTTATAATGAAAGAAAGGGGGCTACCCCCAACCAAAAACAAGTAGAAATAAAATAAGCATGTCAACACAACATTAAAAATAAAAATGAGAAACTTTAAATACTAGCTTAATCGACATTGGTAACTCCAATCCTTGCTTTGCCAAAAGATCAACAACCCGGTCAGGTTCCGTAAAAAAATAGCTCAAATAAAAGTATTGCTAAGATTTACAAATCACACATGCTGTCCAACTTGATATTTTCCCTATCAACGACTTATTTGTTATGAATTCCCTCCACATAATGAATCAATCAACCAATGCCCTTTGAAGGAAATAAAATTGTATGCTTTAGTTCTCTTACAATATACATGAGCATCTGAACTTTCCTAGTGACTTGCATGAACAACGAAAACTCAAAACCAACGCTTTCATGACTTTGCTCAACCAAAGTTACTGTTGGAATGACACAGAATAGGAACCGGTGTTTGGATCTTGGACTGCTTTAAAGTTGTCTACACTCATCCCAAAGCGGCCCAATATAGAGTTGCCCATATCTTTCAATTTTGCTGCATCAAGAAATACTTATGTCTAAGGAAATGATACATAGGATCACTTGAAGAAAAATTAAGTACATACAATATAGTGTCACAAACTATTCACAATTTAAGACAATACTTTTCTTTTATAAAAAAGAATAATGCATCTAGACCATCGCCAGAAAATAATGAACTGATAGTAAGCTTCGATGTTTATGCAGTAGTTCAGCGTCCCAAGTGCAATTCAGAAGAATCTTAGCCTACTAACTAGTTCTGTCTGGATTCTTTCAACAAAAAAAAAAAAAACTAGTTCTGTCTGGATATCCATAGCACTTCTAAGAGATGAAAATAATATATATAATTCAGAAAATCTTTATGTTTGGCTTGAAAGACTCCCTAAAATAATCTATATAAACCAGCAATAACCTTTATGCTTGGGTTCTTTGCAAACTTGCAACAATGGGTCAGTTAATGTTTTTAATTTGTGACTTTATGTTGGGGGCTATGGAGTTTAGACCCAACATAGTATCATTCACCTCCTTTATAGGAGAGTTTGTGTCAGGATGTAAAAAAGAATATATGGAATTGAGCACTACGACTATGAGATTATACTTTCGTACACTACAGAGCGTTATCATTCAACTGCATTTTGGGGTTCAAAAATGTTGAACCACCATCACTTTAAGCGTGTTTAAGGGGAAATAACCAATATGTTGTACATTTGATCATTAGTCTTCAATTAAGCGGGTTAGTTCAATTTTGATTCCCAAGAGTCTATAACTCCTCTGATTATATTTGTTAGCTACATAGTTCGACAACCACACTGTAGACAGCACATCTCACCTACCTTGAGCTGAAATTCAACATTTTATTAGAAGAACGGGGATACAACATATCAATTTCCAATCCACTTGTCATAGAGGATGTGGTACCAAACTCAAGAACTATCTATTTGAAGATTGAGTTGTTTGATGGAAACACGTGAATTAAACGATAGTGTCAACAAACAAACATCAAACAATTTAGAGTCGAAAAATGAACATTTAACAATGAAGAAGACAGGAAACGCAATTAAAGCATGGCCACACACCACCCTACAAAAAATAAAAATAAAGTACATATGTAAATATTTGAAAAACGACGAGAAGGACAAAAATACTTACCAATCATTTCTTCCTTCATCTTTTCCCGTTTTACCGCAGCAAGGGGCTCTAACCGACGAATAGCTTTCCCAGCTTGATCATTTGAGGGATCAATTTCTAAGATCTTTTTCATATCTGTCAAGTGAAAAGAGCTGGTTATGATTTTCACGAATAAAGAAAAAAAAACTTATAAAATGCTATTAGTGTGCAAAACACAAAGTCATCCATATTAAAAGAAAAAAATAAAAGGGTAACGGCAATAACCATCCCAAGGTTAGCAATTAATATTACAGTCACCTTACAACCTTAATTAAGAAACTATAGCTCCCTTGCTTAGTTATTTGCAAAAGGAAATAGAGTACCCCCAAACAAGGAAGGGTGTCAAGCAAAAGAACTGTACATAAAGTAAAGGTTGTAGATATAATTCTCAGATAAACAGAGTCAAGAGGTGAAAACCAGAGAGGACATTGGTATAATTACCCTGCCCTATCATAAAATTTGAACTCACCAGCAATGGCTTCTTCAAAATGCTCAAGTTTTTCATGGGCCTCTCCTCTTCTTACCAAAGCTTTGACATACATAGGATTCAATTCTAACGCTTTGGTGCATTCTTTAACTGTGTTTTCATATTTTCCCTGATGTATATGTGTCAAAGATAATAAATAAACAACTCAGTCAATCACAAACAAACAAAAAACACAAAGGTGATGTTAGACTCTGTGCCGCAGCAGAGCAACATTATTTGGAATGAAATTATTAAAATATCAGCATGTATGACAAAGTAGAAACAAAGGCAAATAGCATTAGGGAGCTAATTAAGTAATAACTACGTACATAACTGAGCTAATTTATAGTAAATTAATACCTATCCTCAAATTTGATTTCTACAAGAAACTTGATTGATACTCGTACATAAATATAGTAACTATTTTTAAAACATGTTAAATTGCTTATGGTTGGGTCATAATGGTCACGTCTCTAAAGGTGTCCCCTTTCCTGAAATTAAACTTGATATGTTATCAGAGATGATATACTCTACAGTCTACACTTCCTTTTTCTGCTGCTGCTGCTGCTGCTGCTCATGACTGTTTCTAGTTCTAGGGAATATTGATCTCGGGTATGTGAAGGTATCACGGCAGTATTCATTACTTTTTCATGATCCTTGTTTCAACTAAACTTTTACACTTTCACAGATATTTTATCATCCCCATGGTTATTTACCTCTATAAAATTAAATTATTAAGAGTTTGATAATAACTATACAATGGCAACACAAAATGGTTTTAGACAGATGTTTGATCATATTTCAAGTTCTTGTCACATAATATTATTTCTTCAAACCTGTTTAGACTGTGTTAAACGGTAAAATATGATTAGACATTAATGGAAAATCAAATTTACTCTATCAATGTTCGGTTATTAAACTAAATTTTAATTAAAATAATTTACGTTGAACAAAAGAATGTTAGCACATAATTTTTAGTTTATTATTCTTCCAGATTAATATGTAAGAAAAACCTAAAAGCGCTGAATGCAAAACCAACTTAGGACATCAACTTATAGTAGTGGCCTCTCACATGAATTCAAACATATAAAGGTCAAGAGCTAGACAGACCACTAGGCAGAGGCAGTCGAGCAAAAGCAAATTGAGATAAATATCTTATCTGGTTGATAAGTGAAAAAACTATTCTCATTAACAACACAAAAGAATGCCATACCATTTTCAGAAAGCACACTCCACGGTTTGCATGGCATATTGAGCGTATTTCCACAGACGAAGGCATGTCTGGCGCAACTTCTAAAGCAAGTTCATATTGTGTCAATGCCTCCTCATACTTTGCATCTACAAATAGTTTGTTCCCTTCTACCTTTGCTTCATTTGCTTGAACCAATGTTTTCTGTTACATAAAACATACCACTCAAAAACTATCTTTCATCATAACAAAACATTTCTTTAAGAAATCAAATCAGTATTAGAAAACTGGCGAAAAAATTATTTTTCACAAATAACCAGCTTTCTTTTACCACTAGTGAGAATTAGCAATAATCTACTATGGAAACCTGTTGCTAGAAAGTTCATAACCATGACAGGTTCAAAGGAAAAGTTAGATCCATAACGGGTCTATTGTATTTACAAGGGACTAATTCCACAACTCAAATATGTAACCTTCTAGTCACCCGAAAGTGACTTCAATTGTTGTGCACCAAGGGCCCCCTTCAACATTAATAGGCGTGCACACAGAATATTAAGGCCCTGTTTACTTTGTGAAAAAAATTCTATTTTCATTTCCTGTGTTAATTTTACTTGCCAATAAAGAAATTGAATAGAACAATTGTGTGCATTTTTTAGAAACAATGGAAATGCCAAAAGAATTGTTTTCATTATTTCCAAAAATGCATCATCCCTAACCAGCATTTCATCTTCTCTCCATCACAATGGTTGATTTTAAGAGTCTCACATCTTCTTACTAGCATGTTAAAATAAACACAGATTTTAGAAAATGAAATAGAAATTGAAAACATAAAGAATTTTCACAAAGTAAACGGAGGAGCCTAAGTTGGGTTTTCAACGCTTCAACATTGTTAGAAAGTAGAAACCTACCCAAAATTCCAAATACAATTAGACAAAAGTATACCGAACAATTTTATTAGACCAAAAATGTATAGAATAGAACCTCTCTCCAAATTGGGTTATTGGAGAACCCCCCATCCCTAATTGTGACATGACTCCTTAAACTCATCAAACCATGGTTACCTCCCTTCAACTAGGTTTATGCGGGGAAAACCTCTTGCACCTTAAGGCTCTGTTTGCGAGTTTGGAGGAGAAGAGATGGGATGACTTTGGGGGGTTTATTTTTCTTCATAACAAAAGATCCCCTTAAAATGAGGATACTAAAATATTGAATAGAACTATGATTTTGGAGGGTTTAGATGATTTCTTCAAACTCAATCTATGTTGTTATAATACTCTCAAAATTAAAAAAATATTAATCATAAACATTCATTTATCATTCTCTACAAATTACAAAATCACTATCTCAAAAAAGATAGAAGATTTCTCTATTTTTCCGTCTACTCCCTTCCCCTCCCCTTCAAACTCGCAAACAGAGCCTAAAACTTATCAAACCAGAGGATTTCTACTTCTCTTCATGCCTTAATTTTCTCTCATATCAGTAGACGATGATAGTATAAGAGTGTAGTAAGGCACTGTTTGGACAAGCATTAAATTAAGCTCATATGTTATAAGCGATTATCATATAAAGGGTCGGTTTGCATAAGCTGTTTAGCATAAGCTCAAAAACAAGTCAATCCAAACAGGAACAAAGTACTTATTATGTATGCATTATTCCTATAACAAAATATAAAATAAAGTAAAGCTGTTTTCACATAAGCTACAAGCTATTATCGTAAGCTATTCTACATAGCTATGGAAATAAGCTGAAAAATCGAAAATAAAAGTAACTACCATAAAAATTGCAGCAATCAGAAGAACCCAAAAACTAACAAAACCCAAAATTTCGAAACCTGTTTCAGTTCCTCCTCGTCAATCGAAGCATCATCAGAGGAAATGATTCTCTGAGAATCACTCTGCTCCTGCTCCTTCACCTTCTCTTGCTCAGTATGTTGGTGCTGTTGCTGATCACGATGATCTCCTTCCTCTTCCTCATGTTTGATTGCGCCGCCGCCGTCATTGGCGTCGACGTCGCTGTCGAGATCGGTGTCACTGGCGGTTTCAAAGCCGTCGGAAACGTCGTTGGTTGAAGCCGCGGTGGAGGGAATCGCGTTTCGATCTTCAGTCTCTTGATGTTCGATTACTACCATCTTCGAGAAGGTTTGCTGTGGAAAGATTTGTTTGGATTAACAACAATAGAAAAAAGTGATTCTTTGTTTTGAGATGTGCTAATTACACTGATTATTAAAACTATTTTCTTTTACATAAAATTAATGGAAATGTTAATCGGTGTTTCGGGTTTCGGGAGACACTGCTTAAGAACACAAAATTAAAAATATAGTATCGGGAATTGTGGAAAAAAGGAGTATTTAACTTTTTAAAAATCAAAAAATTGTTGTTTTCAATAAAAAATTTCTATATTTAATTTCCTTAACTAGTGTCTGGGACATTAGTTAACAAGACCCTAAAATTAACAACAATAGATTTTATGCAATTTTGAATTCGAATAAAATTATTTTGATTTAAAATTGTAGGTATGATAATTATTTAACTAATGAATCATAATAATATGGTTGCTACGAAACATTTCCATCATTTTCATTTTAAGTAAGCGACTCCTTTCTTAGAATAAACTTTTAATTTTAAATAAATTTTTACTCATGATGCGCATTGTGTGTGACGAAGTTGAAACAGCTCAACATTTATTCCTTTCTTGCACAGTTTTTAGGGTTATCTGGCGTTTAGTCAGAGATTGGATAGGTGTTTTCATGACTCATTCTTCTAGTATTTTGTATCATTTTGTTCAGTTTACTCACTCGACAGAGGACTGTTAGCGCGACATTCTTTTATATAGCTCATTTGGTTAATTTAGTCTTTCTTCTCTTTGTTTGTAAGGACGTTGTTCTAAACTTTAGTTGTCTTTTTTAATACATCTTATGTTGGAAAAGCTTCTATTTTGGTATTAATATATTTCATTTTTACTTGTTAAAAAAAATAAGTAAGGTTTTTTTATGAAAATTAAACCTATTTATCAATACTAGTGTGTGTATCTATATATATTATGTCACGTCTCACTTTAATTTTATTCTTAATATTTCTTTTCATTTTTATACTTTTTAAATATCTCACATGAGTCCCACTGAATTATATGGGTTCTATATAAATTTAGTGGATTCTGTGTGAATTTTAATCAATTAAAAAAGATGTGTTCAAAAGCGTATGTTAAAATATGTGTTACTAACGTTTCTGTTAATATATTTTAACAAAACAAAATCATGTAAACACATATTAGTGTGAAACTTGTTTAAAGATACTCACACTTTGTATCTTAAGAATTATGTGAATCAGATAAAGCCATTTGTATGGAAGTTCGATTGATGGTATTTTAGGTTGTTATGTGCTAAGTGCTAACTCACGTCAAATGTTACCTATATCTGTTTATAATATAAGAGAAAAGTATAAGTCCTAAAGTTATTAGTTAAGCCATGTGCGACTGGGTAATGTCACGGTATAGTGGGATAGAATTAGAAATTAAGACAATTCTTTGAGAACAGTGTGTTCGCTAAATAATAAGACTAGTTTTAAAGTATTATTTGCAAGATAAAATTAGAAATTCTATGACATGTTATGCAATGATTTTTTTTAAAATGTATGAATGTTTATCATATTCAATTTACTTATGAACAAGATGAAGAAAATTGTTTTATGGTGAAGATAGATGTCTTTCGACAAAAATCAATAGGTTAAAACAAGTAAAAACTTAAAAGTTTTAAAAGAAAAAAGACTTAAAGCAAAGTAAATTGCATTGCATTGAAATAAAGATGGTTCAACAAATCTTTACAAACATTGTTTACTCTTTTCTCTCTACGTTGGGTACTATAATATAAAGAACTTTTGCTAATGATTTGTGACCCATTTTTCCTATGAAAAACTACTATATATGCATAAGAGAAAATAACTAACAGTTAGAAACTACATCTTTTCGGAAACTTTGGATTGCTTTCCATGAGTCTGAATCTTTGATCTTCCCTCTTCACTCTTCAGCGAAGATTTGAATCTCCAAGTTAAAACAAAGAATCTCGTCGAACACCACTCTGTCGAAATCATCATCTTTGTTGAAATCCACCAAGCTTTGTCTTGTACTTAGTGAACTCTGTAGTTTTAGCTTTCTCTTTGTCTGTCAAAAAGCATAATTGAAAATATATGCTAACACACAGAGGAAAGTTTTAGGTGTCAGTTACAACGTAGGCAGACAATAGGGCGCCACTTGCAAAGTTTTATGATAGTGTACTACATCGGCAATACATATCACATTGGATAACCCACATCCAAGTGTTTTGGCAGACATAAAGAAGTGTGCTCATGTTAGTTAGTTAAAGTCATCTTAATCACTTATTCTTAAAGCTTATTAGGTTAAGCAACGCTTAAACCTAAAAATTTCCCTCTAATTGTACTGCATTAATTACTATATTGTTAACCCTAAAATATTTTTCTCCAAAGTCTTTGCCAATTTCAATTTCATTTTTTTTATAGGATTCACACCTAATTATTTCGGTGGCTTTTTTGTTAACCGTGCCATAATAGCCTTTTAATTTCATTGCATTTTGAACTTCTGATTAATGTTTGCCTTCTAATTTCTCCCACTCAGTCATACCTAACGCCACTTTCAACTCCCTCTCTATTTACAGCAATGATTTTGTCCACTACCACATTAATAACAATGCACTCTTCAATACCTCACTTCTCTGTACACCCACATCTCCTCATCTCATTGGAAACGTACACATTGCAAAACAACAATTCAATTCACCATATTTCTAAACCTTCCAATTTCTATCATCAGCCTCCTCACATATTACTCATCTAAATGTATTATCAAGTTATTCGCCTCCTCATACAGGTCAATAACTTCGATCGTGAATTCAAAAGTTGCAAAATTGGATTTCGCAAGTAGCATCTCAAAGTTGGAACAAATTCTGTCACAATTTTTTCAGGTTGTCTATTCTTTATGTATTCATGGGATGTAACTTTGAATTTATTATTATTTAAGATTTATATTTCAGGTGAGTACGAACTTATTTGTCTAGATTTATGTGGATGTTGGCCTCCCAAACCGTCAACCGTATGTTGTTGTTTTTACATCTTTGTAAGACTATATATCACCCTTCTAGGTTGCCATTTGGTTCTTTGTTCAGATTGTGATAGAAGGAAAGTTTGTTTGTTAATCGATTTTTCTTTCATTTTAAGTTTGATTGATATTTTATTTTTGATTTTGAAGAACAAGGCCTGCATATTATCGGCTCTGGTTTTTTTATTGCATAGACATGGTATATGCAATGAGATGTTTATTGAGTTCCTTTTTGTTAATTATGTATGTCTTCAAATGCATAAAAGTGACTTTTGTTGAGAAATTTTATAATTAGTCTTGAAGCATTTGTAAATATGTATTTTTTTTATTTTGTTGGTTTTACCTACAAATTTGTGCTAGATATTTTGTTACTCTCATTTTGGCTGATAAAAATGTATCGTCGTGCATAGTACGAAACTTGATGACAATATGAATTTTGAAATTGATTTTATTTTCTGCCATTTTCTTTGGTCTGCAACTGTTTTGGTTCTCTTTAAAGATTCTTATAGTCGGTCTTTGCTTGCTGTTTGAATCAGTCTCCTTTTGTTTCTCATACTCCTACTGCATAAATATTTGTGTACTTCTTTCCTAAACTTATCTTTAGTATTGGTCTAGATTAAGAAATATGATTGGAATTCATAATAAATGAAAGTACACAAGTATTTTTTTTCCATATTCCCCAAAAGGAGCAAGCATGTCTGAAACTTGAAGGTTCTAAATAAAAGCTTTTTTCAATACATTTTTGCTATATTTTTGTTGAAATAAAATGTATTGTAATCATAGTGGGAGCATCCTTTTAGCTTTCCTTTTGTCTATCAATTTCTTAGAGTTTCTTCACTAATAGAGAGTGGTTCATAAGCTCTCTCTTATTGAAATTAGTTGATTGTTAAACAATTAAAACTGATTTAGTTTCTAAACTTCAATTATATTATAATTAAGAAAAATAATTTTTAAATATGGCAGGTCTTCGTTGTGCTATTCGTAAAATTTATTCTATAAAACAAACTAGATTGGAAGCTTATTTTTGCATAGAGCTTCAGGAATCAGTTGCAAGCCCTTGGTTTTTTTTATTTGCAATTTTAGTTGATAGCTGGTGGACCTTTGAGTTGTGTAAGCTTAAAATAAATGAGATGTTCTTGCTGTTTATACTCAGAAATAGTTGATCGCAAACCAATTGTTTACTTCCTTGGTGTGAAAGCCGAGAAGCAGCCTTGAATAAGTATGTGTGTACTTTGTTGTTGTTGGGATATTAGAGCTTGATTAAATGGATATTTTACCATCCAGAAGAGGTAAAATAGATAATAATTAGATCTGTTTTTACAAGCTCATCTCTGCCATATATCGATGCTTTTAAGTTTATGTCATGCACGATTTGTAAATGCATTAAACTTTATGCAAATTAGTCATATACTTCTTGAACACCATCGAACAAAAGTTGTTTGACTTTAAATTGTTTTCTACCTGCTGACGTATACATAGAAAAGGAACTATTTATCCCTTTTGATTCAATTGTACGTTGACGCATTTGTATCTATTCAACTGCCCTTGATTTTTTTTTTTTTGAGGGAAGCCTTTAATTTTGTTATACCTTATAGCTTACTCTTGAAAAGAACTAAACATATACGAGCTGTTACTACGTAGTTATTTTTTTTTATTGTTATAATATCTTACATATGAGTAAGAACATTTTTGTTTGTTATACCTTATGGTTTTTGTTTATTTATTTTTATTTAGTGCACCTTATATCTTATACACACAAATAAAATTAACGGATTAATAATGATTCTGTTGTATACATTTGATAGAATTCTCAACTTTTTGGCACAAGTCTTATTAAAAAGGTTGGGTGTGAGTTGTATCATTATGTGACGACTCAATCAATTTGAAGTTATTGTTGACAAATTGCATGGAAAGATGTTTTATACTCATGATATCGCTAAATTGGACAAAGCTTATAACTTGGAGCATGGTGCTTGGACAATGCTTATAACTTGAAGATGGGTCGAAGATACTCATAGCTGATGAAAATGGGGAATAAATTAATGTGATTCAAATGTCGTTTATTGAGAAGTCTTTTGTAATGTATGATAATTATGGTTCACCACATGTTTTAGTTCAAATGTAATTTAGTTCTTTTGTTTAACTTATTCGCGACTGTTTTAATTTGGGTGGACCCGTGCGTGCACGGGTCGGCGATCTAGTATATAATACAAAGGTACATAATGCATACCTTCCTTTCCCAAACCCTAATGCTTCTGGGCGGGAAATGATGTTTGCTATCCTTATTTATTGCATAATTTGAAATTCAAATCTCCGACCTAAAAAAATGCACCACCCTAATTGCCACTAATTAAGAGATTAATAGCCATGGACCCCATTGTCTTCTAAACATTGCCTTCTACCGTTTATGCTAATTAACTCTGTATGTTTCCAATGCTAATTAGGTGGTGTATTTTCTTATTTCAATGCAAAAGTTGTTTTTTGCGATGCATGGCATCTTGGAAAATCGCATCCCCCAATGTTATGGACTTTTACTATGAACACTAATTAGATTAGTTCTTGCTACTCCTTTTGGTTGATACCACAACCAAAAGCACAGTTTATTTTCAATCTATTCTCCTTCTATCTCCTCACCTTAATACTATTATTGCACCTTAAGATTATTGTGTTTTCTCATCATTCTCCATCTTCACTTCTACTACTAAACAAACCCTTTCTCTTCTTCTCTCATCAGTAAACTTTTCTATGAATATAAAAAACATCATTTCATCTTCCACATGCAGCTGCAAATCAGAACGTTGTAATTGATTGGAGTTTCAAACTCTCACCTTAAAGTTTGAGGTTAGTAGCAAATATGTTTGGTGTTTTTTTTAGAATACTTCAAATTCCAAATTAGAGCTTCCCTTTAAAAAAAATCTTTGATTCAATAATATAAGATTATTTTTTAATGAATGTTCTATATATGAATAATTAATGGATGCAAAAGAAAAATATGTTTATGTGTGTTCTCACAAACTTTTCTATCAGGATATAGGAGATGTTGGTTGGTCTCATGGTTCATCATGCATAGTTACTGATTTGTGTTTTAGTAATTTTTTAGATACTTTGTATTGATTTTGTTTGTTTGTTTCTTAGAATGAATATGGTCTCTTATGAAGTGTAAATGGTCTGATGTATTTATTCATTGATTTTTTTTTATATCGGTGAATTTTTTGCTTTGCAGATTTGTAAAATCATAAATGAGGAAAAAAATCTTATAAATGTATGGCTTGATAAGTGCAGAATCAAAATTGGAATTAAATGAAGTTTTCCTCATCAAAATGTTATGTAAAGGAGACTAGCATATTTTGACAAAAAATTATTTTAGATGAAAATTTCTTCTTTACTTTACTTTTTCTACTACATTCCTCTTTTCTTTTTATTATTTAGTTGTTATTATTATTTCAATTGGCTGTTTGTAAGTCTTTTTATTATTTAGTCTTTCATTCCTCTTCTCTTTTTTGTAATTCACTTTATAAAGTGATATGCAGTTTACTTAATGTTACTTAGAATATTTTGGTATTCACTTTGAAAAGCTATTTTATGTTGCTTTATGCGGTGATCTTTTATATTGTATTGTTAGTGTTGATTTCCATTGTATCCCAAGAATACTTTTGAGTAGGGTCAATGCTTTTCTGCAATGTTTTGTTGATAGCTCCATTGTATAATAAATATATTGAGGTGATTAAGTCTTATTTACGAAACAACATCAATAATGTATTGGGTCAGAGCAACAAGAATACATTGAAACAAAAATTAACTATTATGGATGGAGTAAATTACTATGTATTTGAACTCTTTGAGAGCAAGGCCAATATTGCTTTTAATTTTCTTTTGTGCCTAAAATTCTACATTTTTGGCTGGTTGTTTTAGAGATATTACTTTAAATTAGAGGTATCGTTTATTTGAAAGTCTCTTTATGGCATGGTTTCTACTATTGGTAGTTGTATAATGTTGGTGTTCTATATTATTGTTCTATTGAGCAACATAGTGAGTGACAATCTATCTAAAGCCAGTTGGATTTTGTACAGGAAAATGCTTAAGTGTGCGAATTTCTTTTCGCACTATCCACGCGAATGAGTTGTACTGCTAATGACCGTCTGATACCCCTCTATCTTAATCACTATTTCAGCTAATATAACAAACTTAATCCTTGAAAATGTCAACGTAAAATCATGGGTCCTAAACTATGTTATTTTCGCCACCAGCTAATTATTCACCGAGAAAATTTCACCTCTTCACTGTTGGAAACACCATTTTAGAGTCGCACCCACTGCAAAGTTGCACACCATTGGAAACACGGCACTGCGTTGGTTGTAACAAAGGTGATGGATAGCCGTAATTTACAGATGAAGGATTGTTGCAAAGACCTACCCCTTCGCACCATTTAGCAATGCTGTTTTGTAAATTATCCAATAACTTTCTATGTCAATTTTAAGATGCAATATTCATGTTTCTATTAATCATAATCATACACATTATCTGAAGTGATATTTTTTTAGGAAAAAAAGATTGGGAAATGTCAAGAGTTTATGTGGGTTTGAGTTTCAATGATTACTGAGGGAGGCGTTCATCAATATTTGAGTGATCGTGATTTCATTATACTGGACATTTAAGTGATTCATTCACAATCGTTGGAGGACGTCTAATTCATTATATATTGATATATCTGATGCATTATATGTTGTATCTTTAGAAGTCATCGAGACAATTATCTATTTGTATGTTCGTTTAGGAACCCAAAAATCAAAAAGTTCAAATATTAGATGTAGTAGATCTTTTATCTATTGTCTTAAATGCATTTTGTGCCCCCCTAATTAAAAAAAATGAAAGTTTGGTTTAATTTTATAAAAATATGGAGAATCAAATATCAATTCAATCCTTAGATCATTTGTTTACATTTTTTTTAGGAGTCATTTGTTAATTATTATTGATAACTATTTTTTTAAGTTGTGTTTGTAATATGTCAATTTCTTTTCGAATGTGAAACTTGCAATTTTTATGGCACGGATTGAAAGTCTAGTTGAATGATTGTTATGTATAAAGGTTTCGATGAATTACCTATGGCAGTTGTCTTAACCAAGGCATTTTTATAGTAATATAAAAGTAATGTTTTGTACATTATATTTTGATAAGTGTATTTAATGTTGCATATATGTTTATTTATCAGGGTATCTCATCTCAAGGTGTTGTTTATTTTTTAGGTATTAGAGTCATATCAGAAGAGTTTAGAGTTTAGGGTTCTTAGATGTATTTAAATTTATTGAATTTGAAGTAAAATATGTCATTTATTTTAATCAAGTATCTTATTTCAATTTTAAAGACTTTTATCGAGTATACTTTCGGATTAAAATTTCATGATCGTTACATTTATATGGACAAAAACATATCTAGCCGTAATTATTGATGTTGTTGTTGTTATCATTGTCATCATTATTACTAAGGATGGACAACGGACGGTTTCGGGCGGGGTTCGGGCCCGAAACCTCAATCTGATGTAAATCGCATGTGACACTAGAAGCCCCAATTTCATCCGTTTTAGATTCGATTAACCGCAAGTTCGGTTTTTCGATTTAGGCGGTTGTTACGGTCGGATTTCACCGGTTGAGGATTTAAGAAAAAAACATCTTATAAAATCATATTCAAGAAAAGAAGAAATCAGATTCGATGGTTGGATTCTGCGATGCTTCTTGGAATGTTGCTTATGCAAATCTGGGATGGCGACAATGTCACTGTAATTTTTTTATGAATTTTGATAGTCGATACCGTAAATTTTAGAAGAAATAAGAAAGAAAGAAGGAAGAAGACATGGTTTCAAGTGAGAGAAAATTTGATGGTATTGATATTGAACAAATGGTTTTTATGAGAGAGAAAAGAGTTATTTGGGAACATAAACTAAAGTAATGGCTATTAAAGAAAAAGTTTATCTGCAAGTAGACTTGAAAGCACAACCGGGATACTATTTACTAATAGCAATTTGAAGGGGGGGGGGGGGGGTGCTTTGGGTACCGATGACTTTGATTTGGAAGACCAAATTCGACCGTTGGAAACCGCGCAGAACCGAAATATTTGACTATTTAAACCCGCGGTTTGACTCGACCCGCACAAATGGTTACATGTTTTTTCAGATTGGACGGTTTTCGGGCGGGTACAATGATTATGTCCAGCCCTAATTATTACTACTATTGTTATCATCATCATCGATTCATCGGAAACAAATCATTTTATTTGGAAAATATTTACTTTGAAGGCACATACATTTTATATGTGTTAGCTTAAATAATTGGCACGTCTGAAGGAGATGTGTCGTATACAGAGAGGGAGCAGCATGGGGGTGGGTAGTTGGTTTAAGGATAATTTGAGGAAGTTAGCTAGGAATGGGGTCAATAGTTTTTTCGGACATGTCCTTGGCTGGGTGGTATCCCCTTGTGTGACAGATACAATTGACTTTATGAACTTTAAGAAAATCGCTTGTATCTATTGCTGATACATTTTCTTTAAGTTGGGGTGAAGGAAGAGAGACTTGGAAGCGGAGATAGAGGTTGTATGCATGAAATGTGGAGATGTTAAAGGAGTCTGTGTTTTGTTTCATAACTTTGTATTTATGTCTTGATCTCATACTCTTTGTGTTTGGAAGAATGCTCTCCTTTTGTTAATATAATTTATTTTGACTTGTTAAAAAAACTTAGGTTTAAATATGCAAATGGTCCTTGCAAATATGGCTTGTTTCGCTTTTGGTCCTTGTAATTTATGTATTTTTTTAAAATAAGACCTTGCAAAATTTTATGTCTATTGAAAAGGTCCTCGTGCCCATTTTTTTCGTTTAGATGACATGTTTTATCCCATGTAGCAGTTGTTGATTGTCTAACTTTTGCCATGTGGTGCTGACATGTCATTTCTCTTAATTAAAATTTTTTAAAAATAATTTAAAATTTCAGATTTTTTTTGAAATTAAAAAATCTGAAAATAAATTTTCGAAAACATTTTTGATTAGATAATTTTCTAAAATTAAAATCAAAATTTTTACAAAAAAATCTGAAAATTATATATTCGAAAATATTGACAAATATATAATTATAAATTTTCAAATTATATAATTTTAAAATAAATAAATTTTCATATTTTAATTTTCAAACATTTATTTTTGGATTTAGAAAAATTATATAGTTTTTTTTATCTTTTTACATATTTATTTTTTTAAAACAAAATTTATATTATTTAGAAAATTATTGGAAATTTATTTTTATGATTTTTTAATTTTTTAAATTTATTTTCAAAATTTTTTATTTTGAAAAACAATTTTTATAATTTATTTAAAAAAAATATACTACGTAGACCACCACGTCAGCGCCATGTGGCAAAAATTACACAATCAACAACTGTCATGTGGGCTCAAACATGCCACTTCAACCTTAAAGTGGGATCAAGGACCGTTTAAAACATAAAATTTTGCAAGGATCTTTTAAACAAAATACAAGGACCAAGAGAAAAACGAGCTATAAAATTCTTAAAAGGCGGGGATATTAAAAGACACCAAGAGAAAATTCTTTAAAATTGATGTTTTGGATTTAGATTTTTAAGAAGCATAAAAATTCCACCTATGTGAAAGATTGATATGAGGCGGGGATATTAAAAGGCGTGTTTCAGATTTTTTTTTAATATTAAAAAGTTAAAAAAAAATCTTTAACAAGAGAGCCGGTTAACAAGTAAAGACTTTTAAAAACTGGGTGACTTGGCTTTACAAATAAGTGAGTGTTTGTTTAAGCGTTTGTTGTTATCAGCTCTCGTCGCCCTAAACAATATGATTTTCCACTAATGCATCAAAAGCATAATGTTGGAAAAGATACTAATTATCATCAATTGGTTTGGCAGGCACACCAATAAATTTGATGATAATTGAAATGGTATGAATTTTATCTAAAGAATGCTAAAATATTTTATAATTTTGTTACTTACCCGATAATACTAGTCATATTTCATCTAGCATATGTTCAAACATAATATATTAATAATTCATAACACAAGAAATATCATAAGCTTATCTTTTGAACAAAAGTTTGTCATCATCAAACTATTGTCTTACTATTTTTCTCCCTTTTTGATGATTGAAAACTTTCATGAATAAAATTAAACTTACAAAAGAAAGAGTAATAATAATACTAACAAAACAAATTATCGAAAATATGAGTCATTTCTTTTAGATAACAAATATTTTATTAATACGTAGTAGATGTGCAATTAACCACCCATCCTTGTGGGATTAAACCATTAGGAAGAGACTCCTAATATCTATGTTGGAGTGGTTAGTGAACAACCTTTGTAGGTTGATGATTCTGCTCTGGCTGAGACACAGAGGGAGGACCAACATCAAAACAAATTTCCAGATATGCATATTGCTGGTCCTTGGAGTGATGCAGTTACTGATGTGGATTATATTCAAGATTCTCCTTCAAGTCAGGAGGACTTTGGTAGATCTATGGTGGTGACAAACCCTAATTTGTCGAACTTTAGCTCAAATGTAATTCACGACATTCAAGTTCTAGGGCTAGTTCCTAATGATGCCCAACAAGTTACATAATTTTTGAGTGAATTATGGTCTAACATGGCTCAAAATGATGAGTGTTGATTTGGTTGGAAACACAAATCAACCATTTCAACTGGTGGTTCCGGGAAAGTCAAAAAGCAGGTTAAAGAAGCAGCAAACTGAGGCTAACAAAGGATTCAAGGTAGGTGCTTCGAACCGTACCCCGCGCTAGCCCGTTGGTGTCTTGTTGTTCCTTTGCTTTTATTTTGTTCCTTTTGTTTTGGGTTTCTTGTTTTCCTTTTTTGTTGTTGAGGGTTTTGGCTTTAGTCCCCCTCATTTGTTGTACTCTTTTTATTTCTAATATTATAAGATTAGGGTGTCGCAACAGGCTACCCCTCTGCACCCTGTGTTTTGTTTTAAAAATAAACCACCCACCCTTGAACTAAAAGAAAACATCATACATATATGCCTTAGACAATAAGATAATAGTTAGACTAACAACTCACATCTGGTGCTGTAGAGTTTGGTTGTGAGGAAAGTATACCTTGACCAAATATTATTCTATTAGGAATTGAACTCAGATTCTCTCGAATTTCTATTTTGTTTAATTTGTAAACTTTCCCTATTTTTTAAAGGCAATTTTAAATATCAATTCTAAATAAATAATATAAATTATTTTAAAATTGAAAATAGTAACAATTAATTGTTATTTTAATATATGGTAATCTTAAAATTTTATAAAAAGAACTATACATGCATTTTTCATTATTTTAAGAGTTTAATTTATATACAACATTAGCGTAAAAAGTGTTACACTTTCAACAAATCACAATTAACCATACGTGTGACTTTAGAAGTTGTTTTGGACCGGCTAAAGCACTTAGACCCAATACAAATACAACCTTAATTTCACATTTGACAATATACTCGCAGCACACCCCCTCCTTGCGAGTGGGGATGCTCAGAGCAACCATCTGAGCTCCCGTGAATATCTCATCGGTGGTTACATTTCTTATGAATCCGTAACCGTCGAGCACACGTGTGCCTTATAATGGCTCTGCAAACAACCACATCTATATAAAGGAGACTCTTGTTGTCCCCAATGTAGAATTTAACCTCTCTATAAACCCTCATTCTAATCTTTACTGACTTGAGCGTTCAAGTGTCTGCAGGTACACAAAAAAAGTCATTCATTCTCTCTCTCTCCACCCCTCTCTCTCTTTCTCTCTCTCTCTGGTGTTGTGTTTTTGTTCATTTATGAGTCAATCAATCATTGAATCATAAAAGGAGAGTGGACTACACCAAAAATACAGGAGTTGATCCAATCTTCTCTTTAACATTGTTTGTTTTGGTAGATAAAAGAGATGACAAAGTCGTCATAAATTTAAAAAATGTGTACATATATGCAATATTCGAGATTCAAACTCCAACCACCACCAAAAATTCCGACCCTCTTTTGTTTTTTTAAGGACCCAACCCTCTTTTATATTTAGGATTGAAGGGGGCACTTTTTAACAATTAACGGTTCTCATATTAGATTCGTAAAAAAACATTTTTTTAAAAAAAAAATCTCATGTCATTTTTAAAAATCTTATAATTAGGGACGAAAGTAGTATTTTTTTCCTTAAAGAAAAGGGACGAAGGTAGTACATAAGAAATTATTCTTCTCTCTGTTTTTTTTTTTTGTTGAAATCATTTTTCTTTTTGATTCCTCTCCTATTTGAAAGTTTTTTTTGACTCTAGAAAGTTCAATACACTACGGTCAACATTAAACCAAAAATCCATCCAAACCTAACACAAGTTTGACCTTAGTGCAATTTCCTTTTCATTAAACTTCACCAACATGATGGGTCATTGTTCTTTATGCAACCGAATTTGGCCCCTTAAAAGGTTAAGTAACTATCATTTTATCCCTAAAAAAAGTAACTATTATTTTATAAAGGAAAAAAAATCAAATTGACCTTTTTTTTAGGTATAAAACCATAATTTTGTTTTATTAAGATAAAATAATTAATTTCTCACAATTTAAAGCACACCAATGAAATAATCTATTACCACTACTCTAATGCAATTCCATAATTTACAAAAAAACTACCAAAATTATTTCAGTCAGTCAACTATTTATTACTCTTAATTTTTGTACACAATCTCTTTTTTTACTAAATTTTCTCACACAATCTTTTTATTTTGACTAAAATATAAGTAAACTTTTGTACACAATCTTTAAACAATTGAGCAAATCTTTAACCAATTATTGTTCACAAATAAACAAAGCTAAAACAACTGTTATTGTAGGCTCTAACTGGCCCTTTGTAGTACAAAAGACAAGGGAACATATGTATTGTACTCCATGATTGTAAAACCACAAACAACATGGGCAGCAAAGCAAGACATGGCAAAGTAACCGTACGCGCCGACGTGGGAGTGTGTTAATGCTACACATTATTAATACACTGCGTCCTTAAATTTATCTAAGTTGTCAGAGACAATAAATAATATATGTATGATCAGATTCGAACCTTTGACACTCCATTAAATTATTTGATAAAAAAAAAATATACTAATACGAACTTTCCACTAGTGTATACCAACGACTAATTTCAGTCAGAAGTGAGACATGCAATATGAGTTCTGCTCTCAACCAATTTTTTTTTACACGCAAGAGTTAGAAATCAAATCTTTAATCACATACACACATGTTTTAAGTTCTTTACCTTATGGACCAATCCCGCGTTTGTATTATAACATTATTATTTCTAACAGATAAGCATGTGTGTACAATGTTTTTTGCACTTGTAGATCAGTGTCATGAAACACACACTTACACGCACTCTTTTGTTGTTGTTCTAAACACTCTCTCTCCCAGAAATAGAAAAAGAAAGAAAGAGAAAAACAGTGTTTGTTTCAGAATAGAATCTCCTTCACTGCACCTTTTTCCCTTGCTTTCTTCACCTTTTTCTTAAGGTCAGGGTCCTCTTTTTATCACTATTTTTAATTAATCAATCACACTCATTATCATTATTATTTTTTATTATAATATACTATATAGTATATATTATTATATTATATGCTACTAAAAGCTTAGGAATTCAATGTGTATGTAAATCCATGTGCTTACATACATTCTTCTCCACTACCATTCACACCACTGATTTCACTCCCAATCTTAGCCGTTAAGTTTATTTACACACTCCACATACCTTTTTCTTAACTACTTTCCTTTTTCAAGCTTAAAGTTTTTTTTTTTATGACTCTAGTTTTCTTAAAGTTTTTATTTTCAGCATTATCTCTCAAACTTATTCACTTTCTAAAGTAAGTTCATTCCTTTTCTCAGATTTCACACTTCTTTTTAATTTATGATATGCTATGTGATTTTTTTGCTTATATGGAATGATGGGTTTATTTTAATTTTTTTCAAAAATTATTTTTTTACTTTTGTTTTGTTTGATTATCTTGAATGTGTAGCAATTTTGTTTTGGTTGATTAAATTTTGAGAGTTGTTGTTTTTTCAGTTGAAGATTGAGGTTGATTTGGAGATCAATGTTAGAGATGAGATCTAGTTCACTGTTCAAGAGAATGAAATTGAAAATTCATATACAAATGAATATGATATTTGGATTGATGTTGATCTGTATAGTTCAGTTTTCACTTGCTGCTACTAATCCCACTGATGGTAATGATTCTCTTCTTTTCATGCCTTTTTCATTTTTTATATCTACAATAATGCTTTGTATTGATACTTGATAATCTACCTCCCTTGAAAAATTGAAGTATTAAATTTGTGTTTCTATGCCTCTTTTGTTAAGTTATATGTTCATATGTTTCTTATTTAACTCAAATTTATGCTACCTTATTGTTCTGTTTCTGCCTATGTCATACTTTGTATTCAGAGTTTTAAATAATGGTTACAATTAAGGTTGCAGTCGGGTTGCGATTCTTGGTATTACGCAAAATTGTGGTCAAATGCAGCCTCAATTGTGTTAATGGTCATGTTGTGGTTTAGTCAACATAAAAAAATGCAATGTCGCGGCTCAAGTTGCGGCGTAGCTTTATTTAAAATTCTGCTTGTACCTAGTTTAGTTATTAAGGCTAAGTTTGTTTTGACTTATAACGTGAAGCTTTTCAATTAAGTTAAGTTTATAGGTGAATACGAAGAAGTTAAACGATAAAGCTTATGAAAAAATGAGTTAGGTTTATTAACTTTATTTCAATTTATGCAAAAAAAACTCATAATTAGAACAATGTTACTTCTATATTTTTTTCCGTAAATGTTCGTGAAGTTGTTTACCTAGACAGACTTTGTCCTGCCTTTGGGCGCAGAAGCTACTAAATTATGTGGCCGTGTTTTGTAATGGAATAGATGATTTATGAATGAATGTTTGCTGTTTGCTACGAAGAAATTTGCATACGAAACACTCGAATACACATGTGGCAGTTTTTCATAGAAACTCGAGACAGCTTCTTGTCTGTTGCTAATCAAATGATTCGTTTTTCATTCTTGCCAATACTTTTCGTAATATTCAACATTTTCCTTTATGAGTTGCTACTTGCAACATGTTCTTTGACTATTTTCATCTATCCGCGGTTTATTATTATAATATGAAAGTTCTAAAATTTCATGATTGTATGATATCAGTTGCTGCAATTAATAGATTATATGCTGCATTGGGCAACCCTGTTCTTCCTGGGTGGGTTGCTAGTGCGGGAGACCCGTGTGGAGAAGCTTGGCAAGGCGTTCAATGTAATGATACACTCATACAAGAAATGTATGTTATCACTTTTCTTGCTTATATATAGCAATTATATCTTACAAAGTAAATGACTGTTACCAAACTTATCTATGACAGAACTCTGATTGGTGCAAATTTGGGAGGAGTATTGGGTGATAGCTTGGGGCCGTTTGTTTCTATCAAATCAATGTATATGAAACACACTTTATCTCTCAAAACTTTGATACTTTTTCTGTTGCATTCTCTGCATCTTTTTGTATTTTTTTTTCTGCTTCACCTTTGCTAATTGCTTCATGTTTTCGGGGGTAGATCTCTAAGCAACAACCACATTGGAGGAAGTATTCCATCAAGTTTACCTGTCACGTTGCAATCCCTGTACGTGTTACCTACCTGTTTAATACTATCTCTGATTCTCTTCCAATAAATTGTGCAAAATGATAAGATGGTTTGTATTTTCACAGTTTTCTTTCAGGTAACCAGTTTACCGGAAGTATTCCAGTCTCTTTATCCACATTGACAGAACTGACTGCCTTGTAAGTTTGTTACTTCTTCTAACGGTAGTTGATGTTAACTGTTACGTTAGTGTCTAAAATGAGATAATCATCTCCTTTCAGGTCGCTTGATGATAATCTGTTATCCGGAGAAATACCAGATGTCTTTCAGTCTCTAACGCGACTAACCAATCTGTAAGGCCTCATTTCAGTTAATCTTTCACACACACACACACACACACACACAAACAAGAGTTTTTGAATGAAACTCTTTTAGCTTCATTGTACATAAAAATTATTTGATGAGCCACAAACTGCTATGCAGAGATTTATCTCATAACAATTTGAGCGGGGAATTGCCTCCATCCGTAGAGAATTTGTCTGCTGTGACCACCTTGTGAGTACCATTTCTTGAGAAAGTGATTTGAATCTTTGTTATCTGTTAATCAATCTAACCTTTTCCTTGTTGGCAGAAATTTACAGAACAATAACCTGTCTGGGACACTCGATGTTTTGCAAGACCTTCCACTGACAGATTTGTACTTCTCTTAACCATGTTTCTTATATTGCATGACATTAGCTTGATTAAAATAAACAATTAGACTTTGTATTTCAAATGACCCATAGTTATTTTTTAACATAAAAATCCATATGATTTTACTCATTTGGATTTTGGTCCCTGAGGGACCAATGCTTTTATAATTAGAAACTGTAAAGATCAATTCCTCATAAAAATAGGGACCAGTACCATATAAGATAAAAAATTAAATGAGTGAAGAATATTGGGACAGTGCTTTAAAAGCATGAATCAAAGTCAATAAGAACAAAACTAAAGAAATCAATAATACCTTTGTTCCCACTAGAGTGGGGTCAGCCACATGGATCAGACGATGCCATAAAATCCTATCGTGTGTTTGGGTCAAAACCTATAAATCATTCTTAATGATTTGGTTGATAGATTTTCTTAGTCTCCTTGTGTTTCTAACTATTGGACTATTCCTCCACCTAAAATGTGATTTTACTATATCTGAAACACCGAGTATATTTTCTTGTTGATTACATAAAACATTTTGTGATTATAACTATAGAGACCAATATCCGTTGAAAAAATAATTGGGACCAAAATTTAAATCGGGTTAGTCTGCCGGGTTGATAATTTACTTTAGCCTATTATTAGTTCAGAAATTTGTTTTTTGTTATTTTTAATGCATTTTAGAGCTATTGGGAAATTGAAATGAATATTAGGATTTGATACAATCTTTTTAGTTTTTCGATTACCGTCATTCTCTTTAAGTACGCACTTATTCTATCTTATTTGAACAGGAATGTTGAGAACAACCAGTTTTCTGGACCAATACCTCAAAAGTTGTTAACCATTACCAACTTCAGGTGAAAATCATAAAACACGGTATTTTCTTCTTTATCCTGAAATGAGATTATTTCCTGAATCGGAAGATTGTGAAGATGGAAACGGAACTTGAAAATACATGTAATCCTGTTAATTCCAAAGATTTGCAGTGTTGCAATTTAACAAAATATTATGACATTAGACTTTCTTTTCTGCAAAATCTGTAACACTGCAATGCAGAAAAAACAACCAATTGTATGCTGCCTCCATTTATACAGCCAGGCAGTATAAACTATACTTGCAATGTAAGATGACATAAGTCTCAGCATTGAGAGATACGTGTTGAGATGTTCTATAGTCAGTGTGAATTTGATGAGGTTTATATTTTTATAATTTTTTTTCGGTTTTGTTTTTGCTCTTGATAAAGGGGCACTCAATAAAACAATTTGTGATGAAGGTCCTATGTAGGATTGAAAATATGATGTATATTATAATAGTGCTTGAAATTTGTGTTTCTTGACCTGGTTAATCAAAAGTCATCGTTTTCCCTTTGTGGTTTAAACTGGAGGGGAAAGATGAAAAAGGATAATGGTAAACATTAAGCTTCACTTAAAGAAGTGGTCGCTCACTGGACTATTGCCTCTTTGTCTATTAAAAGTCAAAACCAAAAGCATAATACCTAGCAGTTTATCATCATTACCATTATTTTTTGCAGCTTTCTTGTGTCTGTATTAGAAAAATGAAGTGTCTATTCCTTGTATCAAAGTTTCCGCTATTTTCTGTTTTTTTTTTTAATTTCTGTATCAAATCAGAAATTTGAGGGTGCTTCCATAACTCATTGTGATATTTATATGCAGAAAAGATGGAAACCAATTTGACCTCAATGGTAATGTTACTATAGCACCATCTCGCCCACCTCGTTCTCCGGTAACAGCATCACCATCAGGAACTGTGGTTTCTGGGACACCATTTTCTGGACGTGTACCTACTAAACATGCTGGTGGACCAACTGCGTCAAAGGATTCAAGTTCCGGGAAATCGAAAAAAAATACCAAAAGAGTGGTTTGGATAACTATTTCTGGTGTATTGGGGTTTATCATCTTGGCACTGGCACTTCTTCTCTTTCTTCCAAGATGTAGCAAAAGGGAACGGGTCGGCAGAACTTCTAAGCAACATCAGATTGGAGCATATGGAGGTGAAAGAACGAATCCTTGGAATAATGGGGCTCTAGTCCAACCACCTAGTCAAACTGAGAAAGGCAAATTTATTTACTTATGTTTTTTGTTTCATAATTCATTTTCTAACATTTAATTTTCCCTTGTAAGGACATTACCATTTTAATCATTTGAATTTCTTTATAAAATTTTAATTCTTGAACAGTACCAAAAGCGGCTGTTGTAAGGCCAAAGGAGAATCATCAAGCAGAGAAAGATGTGCAAAGAATGGAAGCATTGCCAAAGCTATTAAGTCATGACATAGATATGAGTGGACTAGATGTAGATTCAATGCCACCTCCACCTCCACCTCCTCCTCCACCTCCTGCTCCACCACTTGCTGCCGAGAAGGTAATCGTTGAGCCAACTACATTCCCCGGAGGGTCCAACATTAATCCTTCCAAAAGTAGTCTAGTTCCTCCGACATTTGCAAAATCGTTCACTATTGCAGCCCTTCAACAGTATACAAATAGCTTTTCTCAAGACAATCTTATAGGATTAGGCATGTTGGGAAGTGTATATAGGGCAGAGCTTCCTAATGGGAAGGTAAGACTGTTGCTTATCAGTTGCACATGTTTCCTATAGAATGATTGATGAAATAGATGACACAAAATCGCTTTATATTTGTTTTCTCTGACTACTTCTGCTTCTGCTTTTATTATTTTGCCAAAACATTTCTTGAACGACGTGTTAATGAGATAAATGAATATATTTTCATGTCATATGTTTAACTATTAATATGCTCTAATCATATCTTATTCAGATTTCCCTTGCTCAAAAAGTCTTATAAAATTTTTATGTACTGGGATTGATTAAAGTCTTGACACTTGCTCTCTGTATGAATTCTTAGATACTTGCTGTGAAGAAACTAGACAAGAGAGTTTCTGATCAAGAAGATGCTGAGTTTATTGAACTGGTTAACAATATTGACAGAATTCGGCATGCAAATATTGTTGAGCTTATTGGTTACTGTCTAGAGCATGGACAGAGGCTTCTGATCTACGAATACTGCAATAATGGATCGATGTATGAAGCACTTCATTCCGATGATGAATTCAAAACAAGACTGTCTTGGAATGCTCGTATTCGGATAGCACTTGGGGCCGCGAGAGCCTTAGAGTAAGTCCTAGTGACTATTGACACTGAGACAAAATATATTCCATTATAAAAAAAAAAAATCCTACCTTCAAAAAAAAAATATTCCTAGGTTGTTGGTTTGTAGCTTATTGTGTATTCAGTTATTTTTATTTTCAAATGGAGTTTATCGAGTATGCCTTGGTTGATTAATTTCAGGGTGGAAGTCTATTTATTTTTGCTAATTCTTGAAATTAATAATCATCTACTACAACTTTCTGTAAATTTGAATCGCTAAACTAATAAAATATAAGATTTACCCATAAAGCATCTTTATGTGAAACTTATGTGTCTAATACTTGGTGTTGACCTTGTTAAGGTACTTGCATGAGCAATGTCAGCCACCTGTTATACACAGAAATTTCAAATCTGCGAACATTCTCCTTGATGAAGATCTATCTGTGCGTGTATCTGATTGTGGTTTGGCTCCATTAATAACTAAAGGTTCTGTACGTCAGGTAAGAGAGTGTAAGATATTGTAAAACAATGTTTCTGCATTATTTGAAAGGTTTCTGTCGATGTAATTTGCATTATAACTGTCGGATAACATTCATACATTTTCAGCTCTCAGGACAGCTGCTAGCAGCTTACGGCTATGGGGCTCCAGAATTTGAGTCAGGAATTTACACCTACCAGAGTGATGTTTACAGCTTCGGAGTCGTTATGTTAGAACTTTTGACAGGCCGTCAGTCCTATGACAAGTGAGACACTTTAACAAAAATACTTAAGTATCTATTTTTGGCTTTTTCGTGTACTTAAATTTTTGTATTGTGTACATTTTGAACAGAAAACGTCCTCGAGGTGAGCAGTTTCTTGTAAGATGGGCAATTACTCAACTTCACGACATTGATGCATTGTCAAGAATGGTTGATCCTTCTCTAAATGGAGCTTACCCTGCCAAATCATTGTCAAATTTTGCAGACATTATTTCTAGATGTGTTCAGGTAAGCTATTCAGTCGGATCCGGATTCCATGTTGTAGGAGAACAATACATTTACACGCAGTAAGAAATCTCTAGTGTTAATTTGAGACCGGATGACTCAGATTACACACAGCGAAATCAGTTTTCAATTACCTCGGCCATTGACTTAGATCAAACGGTTCAGATTAAAATATGTGTGACGTTGTTCCAACATGGAATCCGTTTCCCGTATGAACTTAAAGTTTCAGTTTTGCATAGTTTACGGATTATGTCATGCAACTGATTTCCTCTTTTTGTATATAATACAATGCAGTCTGAGCCAGAATTTCGACCAGCGATGTCGGAGGTTGTCTTGTACTTGCTAAATATGATAAGGAGGGATTCTCAACAAAATGAATGAATCAAATGAAAGATGAAAATGGTAATGATATTTGGATATATGATTGAATTGCAAGAAGATTTACCTGCAAATTTCAGAATCTCAAATAGTGAAGACATGCATGTTACAACATCCTAGAATGGTTTTTTACTTTCAATGAAAATACTAACCATTCAATATGCATGTTCTGCAAGGAGGTTTATCCAATCAGCTTCAGAGAATTGTAGGCACCAACACCCCTGTAGTTATTATATTTATAATTTTATGTGATAATTTTCATGGTTCATTAAACCATGCCCATGTTACCTTGGTAATTGACCCATTTATTTATTTGATGATTGTTCCATATTGTTGGTGATGGAATGTGATTCTGTAGCAAATTATAACTAGTAGTATTTTATTATGTCCATTCTTGTTGATGAAATAAAATTTTGATAATCCTTGTACCAATTCACGTTCAAGCATTGGGTCATCCATCCCAAAATAACCGAACTATTTGCAATAAAATATTGTCCCAAAATAATTGTCTCATTTCATTTTTTGTTTCCTTTCAAAATGTGTGATCCATGTGAATTTAATCGTGTTGAAAAGATAATGTTTCAATCACTTGTGAGAAAATATTCTTAAAATATGATCAAATCTAACAAATTGTCTTTAGCTTGTTTAATATTTTTTTGATGTCAATCCTCCCGTTTCTAGAAGAAGGGGAGCCTAGTAATTCGATGTTCGGTCAGGGGTAAGTAATGTCTTGACATGATTAAGATGGTTTAAATTTTTTCTCTCACCACAAATCGCTCCAAATATCCGGTTGCTACCTAAATATGTCAATGAAATGTTGGTATAAAACTAATTTAGAATGAGTTGACATCGCATCTACATTTAACTCATAAATAAAGTTACCTAAAAAAAAATCATAAATAAAGTTTATTAATTTTAAAAAATGTTAACCAAGTTAACCAATGATGTTTCTTGAAAAAATATTGTCAAAACCAAACCACGAGACTCACTAAATCATGTTTGCTATGGGGTTCGAATCCTCATACATCTCACTTTTCTACATTTAAAATGTACGAGCTCTAACCACGAGACTACTTGACAAAAAAAATTGAGATTTGCCCGGCTTATCTAGTCTATTTCTCCATTTATTATATATAAATACAACTGGTAGATTATTTAGTTAAAAAAGGTATATAACAATTTTGTTTTATTTTAATAAAAATATAAACTATTTTAGAATGAAAAAGAAACAAGTAAATAAGAGAAAAAGAGCTGCACCGTGAATTGATATGATAGTAACTAACATAACAACATGCATGAAATATTTTCTCCCATCCGTTCGTGATTTCTTCTCCTTTCTCTTCAGTTTTTCTCATTCTTTCCGAGAGCCAAACAAATCTCTTCTTCCCTTCCTTATTTTTCGATCATTAACTTTCATTCTTCAAAATCAAAATTCCTGCACTATCCATTTTCTCTTCTATCTTCTTGATCTTTTGATCACGATCCAATCCCATGACAATGAGTAACTTCGAAACCAATCCCTTCGCGGAAGAAGAGGTTAATCCTTTCGCGGTAAGTCATTTCATATCACATTTTCTCCTATTCTCTCTTTTGCATTGCATGCGATTAATTGTCGTATATTTCACATCATTCATGAATTACTCGAATCAAATTAATAAAAATATTCATGTTGTAAATGAAAACATAGGCGCTTCCTGTATAGTTACACGTATGTTTCTATTTAATTCGCAACATTGTGAATATTTTTACTAATTTGATTCTGTTTGATAAAATATATTCGTTTTTAGTTATCTTTCAGAATTAAGTTCCATTATTCTCTAAAATATCTAACTATATTTGATTGGATTTGATGCATGGTAAAACGATCGGTGCATGAAAATTAATCTCGTTTCATGACTAGGGTATTATAAAATTTATGGATTATTATGAAGCTCGGCTTTTCCTTTAGAAGCTCCATCCTAATTTTATTTCTTTTTTTTGTGTGTGGAATAATTTATTTCAATATAAAATTTTGAATTTTCGTTATTAATAATTAGGATGGATCTACTAAAGGAAAAGCTTCAGGGCAATCAAATTATGGTGGAGGTGCATTCTACACTACTGTAAGCTCCACTGCTTATCTTACTTCCACAATTTGTATATATCAGCTTAAGCTTACAACTTTTTATTTAATCATTGTTTTAAAACTTTTTTATTTGGAATTTGAGGTAGAGTGTTGCATACTTAATTTATATGATTTTAAACTCAAATAATATCTAGAACTACAAAAATTGAAGTTTTTATTTGTTTACACTTGGTGTGTGTTTGAATGAGCAGTGACTTTGGCAAAATTACGGGGGTATTGTGATTTTGTTGAAGCTCTAAAGTGTAGTTTTTGCCATAATCATGGTGGCTTGTTGTAATTCTGTCAATCTCGCCGTGAATTCAAACGTATATTAGATCGTGATATCTCATTTTTCATTCATGATTAACTCTCTACATTTTTTACCACTTAATTTTACAGAACCCAGGAAGTGTTTCCTCTGTAACCTCATCAAGGCTCACACCCCTTCCTCATGAGCCTCATGATCGTGGGGTGACTGTTGACATTCCTCTTGAACTCCCAAAGGTATAGACTGGATTGTCATAATGTTGAAGTAAATGTCAAAATTATGATGCCAGAGTATTGTTGCTCACAAAGATTTAATTTTATCTTTTTTTAACTTTAGGACCTCAAAGCAAAGGAGAAAGAACTTCAAGCTAGAGAGGCTGAATTGAAAAGAAGGGAGCAGGTTATTCATCTTGATCCTTTACTTGATTGCTTTGAACCACAATTCACTTATATTATGTTAGTGACTTGTTTTCTAAGCTTCAATTATAAGTAAAGAAATAATAGGGACCTCATCATTAGCAAAGGTGGATTATATTTCTTCATTGCAAAATATGAAGTAATTATACAAACACAAACACCAGACATGACACTGACACTAACACATCGACTCCAGTAATAATTTAAGAAAATGAATTAATTGAATGTAATCACATTTGTTGGTATTGGACACTAACACATGTTAGACACCAGACATGTGTTTGATCAGAGAAGTATCGGTGCTACAATATCACTACTTAAGGGTAACACTTTAGTTCAGTTTTTAGTTTATGACTATAATAGGCAGTCATATCATACCTTCAATTCCAAATCAGCTCATTTTGTTCATGCCATTAAAGTTATCTTGGCCATGGTGTGTATAACCTATTGTATCAATTAGGCAACTCATGATCTAGTGATGTTTTGCAGGAGCTACAAAGAAAGGAAAGTGCTATAAAAAAAGGTATTTTAAGTTCATCTATACTTATAGGAGCCAACAGGAATAATGCCTTCGTTTTAGTGGTTTACATTTTTGTGTTGCAGCTGGAATAGTTATAGAGGAAAATAATTGGCCACCTTTTTTCCCTATCATTCATCATGACATTGGAAATGAAATACCAATACATCTTCAAACAATCCAGTATGTTGCGTTCACAACATGGTTAGGTACGTTCACAACATTTTTGTTCTAAGGTTGTGTTTAAGTGATAACTAACTCTTTGTTTTCTGACATTTGGACGAAAAGGCAGTTTCATGTTCTTCTTGTATTCATATATATGCTTAAAGCCATAACTGGAATTACAAATTATTTGAAACTTCAATCCTTTTGCATCATGAGCCTTATAGTTTACTATTTTTGGCATAAGCTATAATTTTTGTATGCTAGTAAATAAAATGCATACGCACTTTAGGATTTTGAGTTCTTTCTTTTTTTAACTATTTAAAAGCATTGGTTCCTTTGTTTTTCCGATGTAAGATTCTAAAACCTGTTATGCTGCACCAACATAAAAACTAAACACTTTGAATGCCTTTCTGTTGAGTTGTACAGTATCGGCCAAGTTTGCTTGGATAAATTTCACGACAATGTTAAAGACTTCTAAAGTTCATGTATTATTTTGTAACTTTAAACAAAATGAGAGATGTATCTTTCATTTTTTCCCTCTCAATGAATACAATTACAAATGTTACCTCCCCCTTTTTGCACAAGTTTCTTCCTTAAAATTTTAAATATCCTTCTATGACAATTTTTCTCACTTTAATTATTGAATGTCTTAGTTTTGAACTTTGTAACAATCTGCAGGTTTGATTTTCTGTCTTTTATATAATATTGCGGCTGTTACAGTAGCTTGGCTCAAAGGAGAAGGTTTGTGCTATATCTTAGTATCTTATCATCCATTATAGTAGGCATGCATCCATGTTGTTCCTCACACAAATTTGTTTTACCTTGTAGGTCTGTCAATATGGTTTCTTTCTATCATATACTTCATTTCCGGTGTACCAGGGGCCTATGTGATGTGGTATCGCCCTCTATATCGTGCTACAAGGTAGATAGTTTTCAATCTGATTGAATCCAATTTTACTGGTTTGTCATGTTTTTGTTCTATAATTCTACGCCATCTTCTGTGACAGGACGGACAGTGCTCTAAAGTTTGGCTGGTTTTTCTTATGCTACTCGGCAAGTTTTATATTTATTTTTCATTGGAGTAACCATTCATTCTGTGTTTATTTTGCTACGTGGTCTTATCTAATATTTTCCTATTTTCTCCAAGCAGTTCCACATTCTGTTTTGTGTTTTGGCCGCAGTTGCACCTCCAATTATCTTCAAAGGAAAATCTCTCGCGTGAGTTTTCTTCTAATTTTTTTCATTCCTTTTATTTAACATGCCACTTCATGTACTTCATCACTAAACTTTGGCAGTAATTTTCTTTCTTATTGTGCTTTTCAATCAAGCTAATGGTTATGTTGTGACAGAGGTATACTGCCTGCAATTGAGATCCTGACTTACAATCCAGTAGTTGGGGTATGTTCCAACTTCTAGTTGAGTTATTGTTTTGTTTGCTTCTAATTTTCCTCTGGCTTCTTGATAAGGAGTCATAAAAAAAGTTGGATATCATATCTTGTCAATCGCTATACTCACTCCGTCTCAAAATAATCGTCACATTTGCATTTTTTCTGTTTCAAAATAATTGTCGTTTTAGAATATGAACATTTATTACCGTACTAATTATTTCTTTAAGAACCGTGTAGAGTTCAATTTTGACAGTTAAATTGAGACGGAGCAAGTATTTTTAATCGATAGTAATTGTTGTAACATTTGTGGTGAATGGCAGATACTCTACTTTGTTGGTTTTGCTTTTTTCGCCATCGAAACACTACTGAGCATCTGGGTTATTCAGGTTTTTTTTTATTTTTTTGTAATCCAACATAACATATGTATTATCTTGAATCTACTTCTACATTCTTGTTTAATGGATGATTTATAATTGCAGCAAGTATACATGTACTTCCGCGGCAGTGGGAAGGCGGCACAAATGAAACGTGAAGCTGCAAGGGGGGCCATGATGACAGCTCTATGAGACTATGATAGACTGAGACTGGTGTGAAAACATGTGGAAAGTGGCACCTCCAAATGCAAATGCCTCCTATTATGGTTGTATACACACCATATATTTTTAACTCAGTTACCAGTTCCTTGCACCTTTTGGGTTGGATATTTATTCCCTAGGGTTTTTTGGCCTAGGATTTGAATCAAACTGGAAGATTATGATAGAAATTGTAGGTGTTCATAAATAGACTACGTTTCTTTGATGTATAACTTGTTTCATAGACTAAGTTTGCTTCGATAAATGTTACAGCAGAATTTCTGTTTGTATTTAATAGTATTGTTCTGATCTTAAATGTTACAGCAGAAATGCTGTGGACAATGAGTATGAGGAGGCTATCTGCAAAGATGAAATTGGATTCCATGCAGTTATGGGAAAAGGACATTGTTGACTATCCAATCTGATGGTCCAGAAAAATGCAGATTTAAACTTATTTTTAGAATTAAAAATATCAAATTTGAATCTAGATTGTCATATCTTGATTGAATGGTTACGGATTTCTTGAATGCGTATTATCAACTGCATCCCGATATGATTTTTTTAACGAGTTTAGTGGGAAAACTTGTGCACACTAAATGCTAAGAGATGAAGAATTGTGAGTTTGCACTCACCCCTCAACCTATCAAATAGATTTGCAACCTTGTACATTGTTGATGAACCTAGCACCAATAAGCATTGAAAAATTATTCGAAACAAAATTTGAACTCATTATGTTGAGTGATCGTCCGTAACTAAAGTTCCTTAACGGTTTGAGCTTCATAATAATAATAATAGATTACAATCCTTATCAAAAACACAATAGATTAGAAAGAGTAACTCACAAAAGTTGACTTATTTCATATGTTTTACAATTTAACCAAATTCTTTTTTTATAATATTAAATTTTAAGAGACAATTATACATTTTTGTTGGTTTAGTTTTTTTCTTAAAATCGTTAAACAATCTAAAGACCGACTAATCTTAATGATCAATCTCACTGTTCACTAGTAGATGATTAATTGAAGCCAGAGCAAAATCATGAATAAATTGATCATACATGTGAATTATTGATAACTGGGAATTCAAACCTGAAACCTATAGAGAAGTATATTCTTAGATCTCAAATTATCACCGCTAAACTAACCTTTCGGAAGTTTTATATAGTTTTTCTCTCCTCCTATTTTCAATCAACCAAAGAAGAGAAGAAATTGTTTTTGGTTTCCTTTCTTTGACTTTCCATAATTTTTTTAAGGGGCATTTTCCATCATATTAAACAATTAAAAATCTTCTAGTTGTTCACTCTTTTTTTCTTCTCTCAACCATACCAAGTGGAAGAGAGTAGTAAAGGATTTTACATATTAGGTATAGTTTTGCTAAAAGAATAAACTGTGTACTATACAGAGGCAGAGGGAACACAGATAAGCAAGTAGCAAATTGACCTAACCGACTGCCACCATATTATTAATCAGGTCCTACACATCCCATATCACATTTATTAAACCCCCCTCTTTTGACCTCCACGTGTCACAAATTATGTCGTTCATCACCCTTCCAAAACATCTTGACGGTCCAAGATCCAAAAAGCACCTTTCAAAGAAAATAAACTTTAATTAATTGATAATGAGTTGACCTTTTCCCCTAAAAATCTAAGTTTAAATTTCGTTGTCAGCATAATTTTTTTTATTAATAGAAATATTTTGGCCACTTTAAATCTTGAGTTTATCCTCATTTCGATGAATTTTAGGAATCCAATTCATCTACCGTAGTATATCTTTGTCATATAAAAATAGGATTTAATTAAATAAACGGTTTCTATAAATAACTTAAAAAATTAGTCCTAAAAAAATCATATCCTTTTAGTCCTGTATCATTATTCTTTAGCATTTTTAAAGACAAAAAATGCTGAAGAATTTTTTTACAAAGTTTAAAAATGTTGATGATAATTTTACAAGAAATAAAACTACCGATAGAAAATTTACAAAGACTAAAAATGTTCGATATGTTTTACAAAAATTTAAAACAAAATTTTAGATATTGATTTACTATTAACCCTACAAATAAAATGAAACGTATTCGCACACACCTTTTTTGGGTCCATATCATAGTGATGGAAACTCACACATTTTAAATGTGTAAAAGTTAGGTGTTTTGATCTCTGGGACTTGAACTCTAATCTTCGTATATACTCCCTTCGTCATAAATTGCATTCTCTCCATCCCTATATGTAACCCCCCTTTGCATTTTTCATATTTCTTAAGAAAAGTTGTCAGTGTAATTAATGTGTCTCTTTTGTGTGTTAATATTACCAAATTGTCCTTTGTTTGTATGTGTATTAAATTTGACTTTTCATATTTCACGACAAGTTAGTAGTATTAATTAGGGGTATATATAAGAAAAAAATAATAAATGTATCTAGTAATTTGAAAAGGGGTTTAGATTTAGGGACAAAAATAAAATCAAATGGGTGCTTAGATATATGGACGGAGGGAGTATGTCGCTTTAGAGAAAATAATTTGGCCTAAATTATATGTCGCTTTATAATACTAATGCAACGTTAATGTTATTTTTTCTATTATAACCTTAACTATTTATTACTTTCTCTTCTTTCAATTCTTTCATTTATCTCTCTCATATTATTTATTAAGGACAATTTTGTAAAATAACTCATAATATCTCTTTTTCACGCAATATTAATTGCATTTCGTAATATGTGTGAAATGCCCAAAACATCATACAATTTAAGACGAGGGAAATATTATGCAATATCTTTACCAACTAAACTAAGGTCCGGTGGACTTATCCGCACACACTTTATGCCACGGAAAAGAAAAGGTCATCACATTCATATCTTCATTACTAAGAAAGTTCATCAACATTATGACCCTCAACTAACTTGTTGCCAGCTTCACTTTCAACTTTATATTTATACACACATCACCACTTCTCATATCACATATCACATTTTTTCAACTAATAAAGTAGAAAACTACGCTACATTGTGAGAAGGAAAGGAAGAAGAAGAAAAAAATGGTGTTCTTTTGTTTTCTGGTGGATCAAACTAAGGAGATGCAGAAGAGCAAGCCAGCGGCGGGGACGTGTTCGCGGTGCGGTGGTGGTGCAAGTGTGGCGGACATGAAGACAGCCACAAGGTTTTGCTATGTCCCGTTTTATGTGAAATCTTGGAAAGCCATTGTTTGCACCTTTTGTGGAGCTACTCTTCGTTCTTACCATGACTAATATACTAGGTATTATTAGTACTAGATTAATAAGATTAATTATTATTATTATTATTAGTAGATAAGTATGGTAGCTACTAGCTACTTGCTGTTTTTTAATTTGTACTAACACATGGATATTGAATTCAATTATCCATGATTATGAAAATGAGATCTTTATGTTCCAACTTCCAACTCTTTCTGTTTTGTTTGATTTTATTTTTTTTGTTATTTTTTATTTTTTCTCACTTTTCTCAAGTTGGAAGTTGGAACTCCTTTTCTACAATTTTAGATCCTATGTATTTGGTTTTGGTGAATCAATTCAAATAACATATATTTATCTTGTGCAATTTCTTCTCTCTTTCTTTTGTGTTTAAAGTGCGATTTCTTCTTAAAATCTGTTTTCTCATTGAATAAATAGACCAAGTCCTAAACTAAAAAGCTTAGTATGGTTTTAGGCCTCGAATAAGAAATACAACTAAAATATTTTTGCACTTTTGCCGCAAGCTTAAGCATGTCCCTTTCTTGGTCTTGAAGGAAAAATCACTAAGGATCAAATATAGTATTCGATTAGGTTAAAGTGGAATTTAAGACTAAGAAGAGAATGTAAAGTTCCTTAGAAAAGCCGTCTACATAGTGATTTTTCCAAATATGAGATATTTAGTCCAATCACTAGTTTGTTATTTATTTTTTAGAGATTTCTTTCCGATGTTGTAGTTATGATTTACACATATTTTAATTTATAATTTAAGATATAACGTGTCTTTTTTGTTTTAACAAATCAAAATGAGATAATATTAACTACGGTGATTCATCCGCACAAGGCGTGTTAAAAGAGAAACACTCGGAAACTATTTACACAGTAACAATGCTGCTAAAGAAACAGCAGCAACAAAAACAACAATCTAATTACACTTGTACACCCATACACAAGAGCTGGCATTTTCACCGGTCAATATAAGTATAACAAAAGGAAGTCTGCTTAGATTTTATCCATAAGTACGAATTTAGCTTGATTTTTTCGAGAAGAGCAATGGAAGTCGATGATGTATTTTGGAATATACAGTAATTCCTTTCCTTCCAGATTACCCAAACTGTAGCAAACCAAATTGTCCTAAGAAATAAATAGGAAGATCTTGGCAAGCCCGCCATTGTGGAAAATTGAACAAAATATTGACGCAAATGAACAGGTGTAACCAAAGAAATACCTAGCCAGTTCCAGACTTTGGACCAAAGCTCTCTGGAAATGTCGCAATGTAGAAATAAATGAGTTACTATTTCCGTACTTGCGCATCCTGGAGCTGCACACATGATGTCCGTAGAACCTAGAACACCTCGCCTTGATAAGTTGTCCTTTGTCAGTAGTCTGTTGCGAAAAAGACGTCAAGCCAGCAGAGACACTTTGAGAGGGATATGCCTATGCCAAACGTCATCCACCAGAGTCCTATCCACGGTATCACCTGAGTGAGTAAAATACCTATATGTTTCCCGCACCGAATAGCCATGAATTGGATCTAACAACCATCTCCAAGTATCATTTACGAAATCCTGCAAAACAATGTTATGTAATAAAAGAGCACACTCTCTTGCAATTTCCTCCTCCCAAGCTAACAGACGGCGTCTCCACACCCACGCCCTACCCCCTTCCAACCACCCCCCGCTCCACATCTCCTCCATCAAACACTCCTTACAAACAGCCAAGTCAAAAAAGGCGGGGAAATTTTAATCTTAAAGGTATTTTCCCCACCCATCTATCATACCAAAACATTGTATTGCGCCCATTACCAACTACCCTTCGGAGATTAGCATCGAACCAATTCCCCACATCCTCACCCACCCCCTCCCTAACACAACAAACCGTCCTCCACCAAGGGGAGCCACGCCTCCCCCCCCCCCCCCTCGCCGTAGCGAGCTTTCAACACACGATACCACAAACCCTCCTTCTCATTCACCATTCCCCAACCCCACTTCCCCAACAAAGATATAACGTGTCTTAAAACATTTAACCAGTCATTAAATATATGGATCTTGTTAATGAGTATCTTAAGAGCTTTGTTTAAGAATTTTATTGAAGGAAATTTTATCTCATGAATACAAGTTGTTACTTTAATCAATACCTTAATTCTTTTGATATAAATTTATTACTTTAACCAATACTTCAAAGATACTCTTAACTTTCTCATAAATATATTTACAATTCAATGCGGCCACCAAACTTTTCTTTTCTTCCTTTGACATCAATGAGATACACAGTAGGAGTACTTAAATTAATCTTTAAAAAATGAGTACTTTAATTAAGAACGGAAAAATTCAGGTGGGTTTTGGACTTGTATTTGAATTTTGAAGGGCTCGAGAGTTTTTTAATAGAAAAACACGGCAGAAGGCTAGTGGCATGAGTATAAATTTGTCTGTTTTTGGCATTTATTCGTTTGCCCAGTGACAAGTGACCATCAAAGGGAAGGATGGGACCTAAATCATTTTGATAAAATAATATTTATTTTTCTTTTAAAACTCACTATTTTTAAAAAAAAACTTGAGCATCTACGATGCTAAAACTGAAATTGGGTTCTTCATTCTATTATTTGGATCCAATAATGCCACATGAGAATTAAGGGCATATTCACATTTTACTCCAATGACATAAATCAACATAAAGTTTTATTTTTTTTACTTTTAAGTGCATCCCTCTCCATTTTGTCTCTCTTCTCCACTTTGATAAAATGCGTGTGTGAGATGAAACAGTTTCTCATGTAGATAGAACTGTTCTTGCTGCATAATCGTTCTACACAATGGCAAGTACGTAAGAGATGTCCAATGCTTAGAACAAAACCAATATTGTTCTTGTACGTTAAGAACCAAGCGCTAAAGTTGATGGATCCATTTTTGACCTTTTCCAGGGTTTATATTAGATTTCCAATAAATAATTTTCATGACAAAAAATGTGTATCTAATATGTGTAACAATCTCTAAAAAAAATGTGACACGTATAAATAGAGTGTAGACAATTGTTCATTTCCACATAAGAAGCAATGATTAACATAATTTGGTAGGATATTAAATGTTTATAGATAATTGTTTCTATTTATTTTAAAAACTCTTAATTAAGTTTAATTGACGACAAACTAAAAGGTCGTTCATAAATTAACAAAGGTAGCTCCATTATTAACTAACAACCGATTATTAATTGAAGTATTATCGTGTATTAACACTTTGATTGCTAATGAAATGTTATAAGTTTTTCGCCCGAAAAACTGTATAAATAAAGACTATCAAACAGATAACTAAAAAAATAGTCCAAAAGTCAACTTTTGGTTGTTTTTTTTATAAATTTTGATTAAATGTTTACTATTCCTTTTTGATTTTCTTTGACAAATTTTTTATTTATTTTTAAAAAAATAAATGTTCTATTTTACTAAAGTTAGCAAGTGTTCGTTGTTTTACCTTTTCAAAAGGTCCATATTAGATCTACCCTTGCAATTCATAAATATTTTTAATAAAATAAAGTGTCTAATTTTATAGAAAATTTTACAATATATTTTCTCATTATTATGTCTTCAATTAGCACTAGTGTTTTTTAATTCTTGTAATTAAAATCATAGGGTGAGAAGTAACTTACGAAATTATACAATAATTTTTTTTATTAAATCTATAATATTAGTTACGTTTTATTGTTCATATATGAAAAAATTTAGACGTCTACTATATTTGTCCCCATTATAAAAGTTATACCACATTTTATTGTTTTACACAAATAAAAGAGAAACTATAAATATCAACAATGGATTGAACGTTTACGTGATAAGGGATTTCGCCTGCTTAAGTAAACGCTTTTATCTTCAATCACATATGTATTGAAAAAGCCGTTTAAAAGAAAAGAATTTACTTTGAGTATTTTATAGATTCTCAACAAAAATTAGATACCGGTAAACAGAAGTGAAAATTGTATACCTTAACTCAAACAAGAAATAAAATAACTATACAACATATTTTGTAGGGTTAAATATGTTTTTAGTTCCTATAAATATACCAACTTTTTATTTTAGTCCTTCTAAAATTTTCCTTCAACTTTTAGTCTCTATAAAATTTTCAATCACTACTTTTGATCCCTATTTTTAAGTTAATTTTAGTATTTTTTTAATGAAATTGCGCAGATATATGTAGACTATCGTAAAAATCATTCCCAAAAAAAATTAGAATTTTTTAATAAAACATAAATTAAATATGTTATGAATATTATAAGTGGATGTCCATATAGCAAATAAGTTAATGGACCATACCAGTAGACTATTGGGCTTAGTCCATAAGCTACTCTATATCCCTATAAATAGAGTTCATCTGTAACATTATGATGTACATCAGTAAATAAGAATGTTTCTTCCTATTCTCTCTCTTCTTCTCCTTCTCTCTATTACTTTCTCTGTTCATTTATTTTCATAACACGTTATCAGCACACTCTATCCAATTAAGAAGGTACATAACTCTTCTTAATCTATTATGAGTTGTAATTTTTGTATGGATGATTGTAGGCTATTAATTATTACAATTCCGTCAATTTGGAATCAAAGCCTTATAGATGCGTTTTTGTTGTTAATTGTTATTTTTAAAATCGTATGATATGAACCTGTCTATGATATTTTGTTTTCATTCTTATTGTGTGATCATATACAAAAACTTTACGCCTTGTGTGATCATATACAAAAGCTAAAGTGAAATATTGAAACGATAATTGATGGTTTCTAAAAAAGGAGATCAATTCCTGCAGAATTTAACGTCACGCATCCTCGAAGGACTGCATAAAGATATATTTTTTTTAGAAGATATCATATTGAGATCTATTATAAAGTTCCTGAAGAACTCAACATATTCTCATAATTCTTGAAGAGTTTCATGCATCTTTGAAGGATTGCAAATGATTTTTTTTAGAAGACATAAGGATTGATCTCATATTGAGATCTCTTGTAAAGTTCCTGAAGTAATATATTTTCGTTGAATTTTTAATTCAATACTGAAGCATCTCCGAAAGATTGTCAATATAATTGATATGATTGTGTATATTTACGATTTATTAATATCATATTTACTATTTATTAATGTCATATTTCAAATTGTCATGATAAACTCCACCCAGATTTTATTTTGCTTCTCTTACTTCTTATTAGTTTTTTAAGGGAGAAATTGGTTTCTTAATTACATGCCTTGCAATTTATAAATAGAAATACGGTGATTTATTTTTTATTCAAATTGTTGTCCTACATTTTTGGGTTTGTTCGGCTTAGATTCTTCGTTCAAAAAAAAAAAAAAAAAACCGTAACATTTTAATAAAAGATTAGTTCATACGTTCCTAATCCTAATAAACATGTTAATTACCTAATTTGAAACGTATGTTATTGTTAATTTGAAACGTATGTTATGCTTAATTTGTTTCTGAGAATATATTACTTTATTATTTGATTTGTTGCCTAATTTATGACTTATATCCCCTGATATTTTGTTAATGAATCTCCAAAAAAACATGTTGATGTTTGTTTTTTTTACTAAAAATAAAATAACATAAAATGATATTGATTGTCCTATCAGTTGCGTTCATAATTTTGTTTGATTGGCATGTAGTTAAATGCCATAAAATAAGAAAAGTTTGTTCCCTTATTGTGAGATTTAAATTGGAATTTGGATCACCATAAAAGAAAAGGGTTTGAAAGGATTTGTTCAACAATTTTGTTTTGTTTTGAAAACGAAAAATTAATTTCCCTACATGTATGGATTCAATTTTGCATGTGTATATCTAAGAAGTGGCTGTTTGTTTCCTTAATCTCCGGTAACTAAAGGAAAATAAAATAAGAATATTTTATTAAAAAAGAGTGAAAGGTCACATCATAAATTGAACATCATTTTTAGAAGTGAATGATTTATGATATCTAATTTATATAACCACGATACCGTAGTTATGGTAGTTGATTTAGTAGACATTCTTATTGATGTGATGCATGTCAAAGTCATAAAGTTTCACTAGTATGAACTTAGATGAGTTGGAAAATTAGTATTTGATCAAAAATTTATTTTCTTTCATTATTTGATCAATGATTTTTTTTATGAGATGATATTTTAAACTTCTATGCTTTGTTTACTTTTACAACTTGCAAGATTGTCCTCTTATTCTATAAACAAATATATTTGATTATGATTTTCTTCTTTCTCATTCCACAAGATTTTTATCTCGTAAATATTACATGGAAGATGTCCATATTTTCTCATGTCATAATTTGAAAATATATCTTATTGACAATTTGTGGTTGCCTAATTACTCACTGTGTAGATTTATAAAGTCTTGTTTGTTGGAGAAATATTGTGTTTATCTCTTTTTCTATTAATGATATGCAATAGATAAATCGAGACTTTAGAATATTTATTATATAGTTTCACTTGGATATAATGTTTTTTTTAATTTTTTGTTAATGATTGTCTCAAATGGATAAGAACAAATGAAACACATGTTATTGTAAACCGGAAGTTTATAAATCATGTTTGAAAATTCAAATGGATTAGAACAAATGAATCATATATTATTGTAAACTAGAAGTTTACGAATAATGTTTTTAAATGCTCAGTGTATTAAACAATCACTAGAGGGTTGCTCCATTAATGATTTTTCTTGATCATTTATGATATAGTTTATGAAGAACTACAAGATTACTCAAAGCTTTTGAAGAGCTAATGTATTATTACATAGGGTAACAAAGTTAAACATTGAGGTTGCATTCTAATATAAATGGATATCATATTGAAAAGAAAAACAAATGTTAAATATCTATCTATATATTACGAGATATACTCTCATAAGTGTTGTGGAAAAATTATTTTTTTTTTCCTCTGATTTTTACTACAACATTTATATTCGTGCAACAGAGCACGTATTATTGTAAACTGTCATTGTAACACCAAAAGTTTACATATTATATTAAGTTTGTTGTTGGCAAGACCGGTTGGGTTATCTCGGATTCATTATGATGCGAAAATAGTTAAATTTCAATGGATTTGTGGTGAAGAGCCAGAAGATTCTTCAATCAAATAATTTTTTTGTCTTAACCTTTTTTGAAGGAAGTAGAAAATTTGAGGATTTTAGTCTCTCAATATATGTAAATGCGTATAAGGTGATATTTTTGAATCAATACACCGAAAATATAGATCAACTAAATGAAATTTATGGTTATTGTTAACTTACAAATCAGAAGTTTGTGAGATTATTTTGTCAATGAATTTGACAAAAAGTTTATTTTCTGAATTTTTCAGAAAGCATTTGATAAGTATCATTTGTCAATTGAAATTGATTTGAACAACTGCTAGCATATGCTCGTAAAAATGGATTTGAAGGTCCATTCTTTAGACGTCTAAAGTTAATTGTGTGATTGATACTTATAAGACCATATTTTCTAAACTCTACTTTATGAATCAACAATAAGTGTGTGATTCGCATCCAGCCAACAAGTTACCATATGTAGCTCCTCCCCTTAATTTATAATTTATTTATAGGTTAACAACATATTATTTCTCATTTAAGTAAATTTTTGGATGTGTTGTGTATAACACAATTGCTCCAATATAATGCACTTAGATAGAATATTGGGTAAATATATTTGATATGAATATGCATCTAATATAAATTGTATTGAACCAACTTGTTTACAGTCCGGTAGGCTAACTATAAATTGATGAATTGGTTTTCCCAATATTAGAGGGAGAGAATAAGCAGCTGAAAATATTATTGTTGTCTCATCGTGATCCTCAAGATATAACTCATTTGCAAATTTGATAAAATCAAATATCAGCTGTCAATGCTCCAAACAAAATAGACGTCCCTGTCGGATAATATAATATTGCAAATGAATCTCAACCACTCATGAAGTATGGTAGACCACTCGGTTCCAAATATAAAAATCTTCAAACAAGAAAAGGAGCTAAAAGGAAAAATAACCAAATGAGGATGTGTAAACTCTAAAATAGTCATTTGACATAATTAATTTTTAAGTTCCAGAAGAACTGATCATGTACCTGAAGTTTATGAAAATAAAGAGATCTCGATAAAGTATGTCATGAACGAAAGATATTAATGGAACAAATGGAACCAAAATGAAAGTCAACGTTGACGATATTTTTCTATAACACTATATGTGATAAGTGATAATGAGGATCATGAATTGAAAATCTATAGATTATAGATAAAGAAAATATTTACAAACGGAAAGAGACAATTCTAGTGAAATCAAACTCGTTTTGCAAAGCTAAACTTTTGGACTTGTAGTCCTCACATTGGAAGATGTGAAATTAATTAAATATGTATGATTCTTCGCGCGAAAGGAAAATTGAAATGTTATAATACATGTATATATATTACGTTTGATATGCTCACCGGAAGTGAATTGGTAAATATTTATCATTTATTTTTAAGATACATTTTCACCTGAAGTGGATTCAAGAACTTTTTATTGTCTAGTTAAGTTTAGTAGCATATTAAAGGCTCAATTTTGATAAAAGATATGTTACAATGTATTTGTATGGCTCGCTTGAAATTGATGATTATATGAAACTCCATGAAGAAGCTAATTTTCATGAGATATTGAATAAATGACATCATATGTCCATTTTAAGGACTCGGAAATGAATTTATTATAATCAATTTTATGATAATGGTATAACTATTATTGAACTCCTGAAGAGATTCTAACATCTTTCGATGATAGAAATATTTGCAATGAAATATATTGCATGCGCAAAGTTTGCTTGGGTTTGCAAAATTATAATTTAAATGAGATTTTGTGCAAACTTATATATAAAATGAATTAAAATAATTTGATATGGACAAATCTAGTTGATTTTGTACTAGAATGATTATGATGTCACTTGATGTTAGTATAGATCATGTTCTCAAGAAAATTATAACTAGATGGGAATAACCGATTTAAATAAAATGATTTTAAATCGGGTAAAAGAACAGACTTAAAATCTAGAATTTTTTACGCCCTTGTTCACCTTTTTTAAGTGGGTTTATCCGATTTAAATAAAACGATTTCAGATGGGATTAACCGATTTAAATAAAACGATTTTAAATCGGGTAAAAGGGGCAGATTTAAAATCAAAGTCAGTTTTTAAATCGGCCACCTATAAATCGGATCATAACCCGATTTAAAAAGTCATATTCACCCGATTTAAAAAGTGTTTTTTGCACTAGTGTTATTACAATTCCGTCAATTTGGAATCAAAGCCTTATAGATGCGTTTTTGTTGTTAATTGTTATTTTTAAATCGTATGATATGAACCTGTCTATGATATTTTGTTTTCATTCTTATTGTGTGATCATATACAAAAACTTTACGCCTTGTGTGATCATATACAAAAGCTAAAGTGAAATATTGAAACGATAATTGATGGTTTCTAAAAAAGGAGATCAATTTGATTCCTCCATACAATGAGATTACAGAAAATAATCAAATAAAAGGATTTTTTATTAATTGTTAAGTTCCTGCAGAATTTAACGTCACGCATCCTCGAAGGACTGCATAAAGATATTTTTTTTAGAAGATATCATATTGAGATCTATTATAAAGTTCTTGAAGACCTCAACATATTCTCATAATTCTTGAAGAGTTTCATGCATCTTTGAAGGATTGCAAATGATTTTTTTTAGAAGACATAAGGATTGATCTCATATTGAGATCTCTTGTAAAGTTCCTGAAGTAATATATTTTCGTTGAATTTTTAATTCAATACTGAAGCATCTCCGAAAGATTGTCAATATAATTGATATGATTGTGTATATTTACGATTTATTAATATCATATTTCCTATTAGGTTTTTCTCTAGTAAGGTTTTAATGAGGCATATCCTCGATGGACATCCAAGGGGGAGTGTTATGAATATTATAAGTGGATGTCCATATAGCAAATAAGTTAATGGACCATACTAGTAGACTATTGGGCTTAGTCCATAAGCTACTCTATATCCCTATAAATAGAGTTCATCTGTAACATTATGATGTACATCAGTGAATAAGAATGCTTCTTCCTATTCTCTCTTCTTCTCCTTCTCTCTATTACTTTCTCTGTTGATTTATTTTCATAACAAAATATGAATTTTTAACCGTAAACAATATAAAAATTCCTATTAAATTCGTGTTTTGTTAAAAAATTCTAATTTTTTTTTGGGAGCGATTCTTGTAATATTATGGATTTTTTCGGCAAAGTTTTATTCAAAAATATGAATTGTAGATAGGAGTTTACTTTAAATGAGGGACCAAAAGTGAATTTGAGAAATTTTTAACGGACTAAAAGTTGAAGGAAAATTTTGAAAGGACTAAAATAAAAAGTTGATATATTTATAGTAACTAAAAATATATTTAACCCTATTTTCTATTATCATTATCATAGATAAGAAGTGAAAAATGCAAGGGAACACACCTGGTATAAATTAGATAGTACAATTAAATGTGATACTCATAGTACGGCACAGGCTTTATACAGCTATAGCATGGGGATTTCCAGCAAATGTTCAACTCCCTCCTTCATGTTCAAGTTCAACTTGACAATGGCAATTTAATGTCCGTCAAAATTTAGAAAGACAAAAGGTACGTTAATATTAAAGGAAGTACCCTTCCTTTTGGGGAAGCCGTACGTGCTCACCACCGGTTGAAATATCTGTGGTGTGTATGATCGATTACAAAATAAAGATCAGACATAACAGCTATGTGTTTGATTTTAAAATTGTTTTTGAGATTGATCAAATTGGAGGGCAAGTGACAGGAAAGAAAAACATTAAAATATTTGTCTTTCATTAAACTACAACACAACTTTTTAATCTGAGCAGAAGTTGTTTAAAATATTAAAATAACATTTTATCTACCAAATAGCTAAAGATAAAAAGTTGTTTAGTACATTAAAAGTTTGTTTTGTGTTACTTTGTCTTGCGTTGTGTTGTTCTATTTTATGCTATTATGTCTAATATATATATATATATATATATATATATATATATATATATATATATATATATAATATTTAAGTCCTTATTTAAACTATCAACCTTTAGCTTTTTAACTTCTTCATTCTCTTAGTTTAATAAAGTGAACTACTCGCCCCCTATATTATTGAAATATCTAAATATTTTTTAAAAACAAGTTTATCTTCTCAATTTTATAAATGATTATAATTAAGTAATTTTGTTAATTTAATTTGATAAATACTCTCAAATGAAAAAAGGGAATTAAGTAAAATGGCAATGAAGAAAAAGAATAATAAAGAAAATGTGTGTTGAGCCCTCCCTATTGACCATAACCACTCCCCAAACTCATGCATTCATACATACGGTGACTCCTCTCCAAAATGTTGAACTATAAGGGTGGTGTTATGTTATTAATGCCAACTTGTTTTTGAAAAGGATTAATGTCAACTTGTTGTTCACACATCTTTGAGTTATATGCATGTCCTTATTAAACAATGTGCATGTCCTTATTAAAATAAACTAGATCGTGCACCAGTATTTTGTACGTGTGAGTTGTAAAATATAATATTGTTAGAAATTGTAGTGAACAAAATTATTGTCATGAGTTTAATTCATAAAAAATGTATAGTAAATTATTCGAGTAAAAATACATATTTAAAATAACAACAATCACATAAATAATTTGAAATCCTTCAATAACATATATGAAAGAAATTTCATATACGCCTTTGTTCCATCTATACATATTAGGCGTCATACATTTATAAGATTGTTCACTATATTAAATTCTACAAATCTGCAAAGAAACAAATAAGCAATATAAAAAAAAAATTAATGAATGCATAATCAGATCATTAACTCTTTAATAGATACCATACACATCTATAATCATTCCAAAACTTCTAGCAAATTTTTTATTTTACACCCATTAATTAATAATTAGTTAATAATCAAGAGAAGAGAAGAGAGAGAGTACCGTGTATGAAGGAAAGAGAAGGGGAGGGCAGAGAGGAACCAAAAGAAAGGGAAATGGTTGTGACTGATGAGAGAAGACGAGATATGCTTTTTTCAGGAGAAAAAATGAGATGAAGAAGAGTAACATGTTTTGCTTCGTTCTTGAGAAAGAGAGATGGTTGGGATTCATAAATGAAGAAGAAAGAGATATGTTTTATTGCATGAATAACATTTGACTTGCTGCATGTAATCCTATCAATACTTGGTTTACTGCTTGGATAAAAATTGGGTTGTTGCATGCATTCCTCATGACGTTTGAGTTATTGCATAGGTAACACTTGACTTCTTGCATATATTCCTCTTGACATCTGACATGTTGCATGTATTTCTCATAAGTCATGACACTTGGTTATTGCATTGATAACACTTAAGTTGTTGCATGCATTACTCTTGACACTTGGGTTGTTGCATAGGTAACATTTGCATTGTTGCTTGCATTCCTCTTGACATTTGGTTTGTTGCATGAATACCTCTTGGTCTATTTGATGCATGTATTCCTCTTGATATTTGACAAGGTCAATGATGATAGGGTCTTTTTGCTGAAGGCCAAAGAAGGGCAAGGTTGTCATTTTGAAAAGTCTGGCAAGGATATTTCAGTTAAAAAAATTAAGGTTGTGCTAGGGTTTGAATGTTGCACTTTATTTCATTTGTATTTATTAAGATAAGATTAAGATAAATGTTGAGTTCAATGAAAGACGTTGGAAAAAAAAACTTTTATACCCCTTTCAATCTCAATTATAAACAAGTTTTTACGGTTTAAGTCTATTCAATAAATGATATATATAATCTCAATTATAGATAACATATATTATTTATTGAATGAATGTAAAAGTAGAATTTTTCTTATAATTAATATTGAACCGAATATGTTACTAGCAAAATATCCGTATAATCGTACGAGTCTGCAAATTTCTACTTGGTAAATAAGCTGGAAATTATATAAGGCTGACATTCACTAATGCAAACATGGGATTACATGAAACAATCTTTAACCGGTTGGAGTAATATGTGTTAAAAAGGTGACATAGTAGCACCTTTGCAACGAGGTTGATGTCGAAAAACATTTGTAAGCCAATTTAAATAACCGGCTTATTACATCTTGGATGTAGTGAACTTTTTTTTTCCGCACCGGTTTCCGGCCATTAAAGATGGACGACTAATCTGACTCATATGTAGAGACATACGTACTGATCAAACGTTGTTTCCTTTTGGAATCGAACGCGGTATTCCTCAAGTACGTCCTTGGAATGAGCTCCTTGCCACTGGAGCCCAAACAACTTGGATGCAGTGAACTTTTTTAAATTAAGAGAAAAACTTGTAATATGGTGCAGCCATTTAAGACGATTTTTATATAATCGGCTTCAACGTTTTTACTCTCACGTTGGTTTCCATATCAACCGTGTTAAAATCGTATGTTATTTTAATAGAAAAATACTAATTTTTCACTCAATGTGAACCTTATGCTCATTTTCATATAAAAAAAAAAAAAAAAACCTTATGCTCATTTTGTGTACTCCCTCACAGATGTCCCAGTAATTCTCTAAAGCAAGATTCTCATTTGCAAACTTGTTAATCTCATTTGCAACACCATCGTCGTTATCTATATTACTTTACCTTGTTCTTTATGATACCACTTTCGTGCTTATCTATATTATTTAACTTTTAATCGATATAAATGTCATTTAACTTAGTGCTATTGAGCTGTACTACTAGTTTAGAAATTAGTTAGCGCATATTTAGCACTATTTTAATTTAGATCATATATTAATTTATATTTATGTACTTACTTGTATTATCTCCAATGTTATATAGCTTAGAGTATCAAAGGATGTCAATAAATGTTATGTAGCTTACTTGATTATTTTGAGTAATGACATGATGAGATGAACATTGTGTTTGACACTTCCCCAACAAATAAGGAGTGTGATGAGTTTTAACGCATTGAAAAAGAATATCACTCTTCACCCAGCATAAAACACTCCCGTCCAGCCAAACTACCTAAAATGCTCCTGCGCAAGTTAAGTCACGCACCTCTGACACGTGCGCAAGTTAACTTACGCACGTTGGCCGGTGGTCAAAACAGATGATCAAACGTTTTTGGACGGTGGTCAGTTGTTCAACATTCAATCTACATGTTTTTAACACCATTTACACGTTTTTTGACCACATTTATGTTTTTTATAACTTATACTACCATTTCCACCTATAAATACCCCTCCATACTTCCCTATTCCCTCACACCATCTCACTTTCTCTCCCTCCTCACTCTCTCCCTCTATTTTTTTCCCTTTCAATAGTCTCTAGTCGTTTCGGGTAAATGGTGATCAGTTTTGAGGAAAATGGTGAGTAGCCGACTTGGGGAAGTGATCGACCCTTGAGATAAAATTAAATTTGCTTCTTTTTACACAAAATCTTTTTACCGTGGGTAAAAAGAATCTTCTTGGGGTATAAAAAGAACCAGATTTAGATTTAGCTCAAGGGTTGATGATGTATTCCCCAAAGAAGGCTGCTCACTATCTTCCCCAAGACTGATCGCTATTTACCCCAAGTGGGTAAAAAGAATTTTTTACCCCAAGAAGGTAAAAAGAAAATGAGTAGATTATTTAGTGAATTCAAATAAATGTATCAATTATTGTACCAATTCTATTAATAAAATGAGATGTTGTTGTATGTATTTATTTTGTTCATTTCTTTTTATTTATATTTGCTTTTATTTTATGTTTATGATTATGTTTTGAATAAAAAAATATTCTATTTAATGGTATCGAATTTATTTATATCGGATTTATTTTCTAATTTTGTATTTATTTTCATATTGAATAAATAAATTCGAATAAAAAGTCTAATTAAATTCAGCGTGGAATCGAATAAAGAATTCTAATAAATAAAATCGAATAAAGTTGCGTATTGAATAAATTCGAATGAAAAGTCTAATTAAATTCAACGTGGAATCGAATAATGTTGCTATTGAATAAATAAATTCGAATAAAAAGTCTAATTAAACTCAACGTGGAATCGAATAATGTTGCGTATTGAATAAATAAATTCGAATAAAAAGTCTAATTAAACTCAGCGTGAAATAGAATAAAGAATTCTAATAAATAAAATCGAATAAAGTTGCGTATTGAATAAATTCGAATAAAAGTTACATTTAAATTAAATTACATAAAGTTCCTAAATATGGTCTATCGTTACATGACATTACATTCAGAATTGCACCTTTCAACTACAACAATTGTGTTACCTCTGAATGGTGCAAATTCAAAGTTGCTAAGCAGCAGGACTCTAACGTCCGTCCTGAAAGTGCTTCTGTTCCATTCAAAATGTTAAATTCTCGTTGGTCTTGGTTTTAAATGATAGTATCCAAGTGCCAACGGAATGAGGTCCATACCTTGACACTTCAATACCATCATTTAAACGAAGCCAACAAGAATTTAACATTTCGAATGGAACAAAAGCACTTCCGGACGAATGCTGGAGTCCTGCCGTTTAACAAGTTTGAATTGTCCTATCCAGAGTAACACAATTGTTGTAGTTTGAAGGTGCATTCCCTACCTAATCACGACCGCCACCTAATCAAGATCTTTTGGCGGAATCAGACTTTTGATGATATCTTCAACTGATCTCACCAACGTTGCTCGCATATCGATCCACTGGAACATGCTGTGCTCCCAAAACATGGTCGTCTCGTTTTCGTCGTTCGTCAATTCCACCCAAGTGAATGATACTCTTCCATCGTCGAGCATTGGACGTTTATACCAAACGTATTCAACCTTCCTTGTGTCTCGGGGGTTGACTCCTTTGTTGAATTCATCCAGCTGATCCTTGAGACCTCTTAATGTTACAACAAGGCACCGAATCTTCAACCTCTGAGGTTCTCCGCCGTTGAATTGTGCACGAACGTCGATCCATCCGGCCATTGTTTCAAATCTACACAATAAGAAATTAAAAATAATCAATGAAAATTCTCTAAAACAAACCCTAAATCTAAAAAAAAATCTCTAAAACTCAAAACCTACAACATAAACATGCAAACATCTAACCATTTAAGCAACACACATCATTTTCATGTAAACATTGTATGATTTCTTGACAAAAAAACAAAAATTTAAACAAACCCTAAATCTTAAAAATTTCTAATTTAAGAGAAAAAATCTAACATAAAGGTTGATTGTGTTTGATTATGAAAACTTACTTGTTATCAAAGTGTTGTTTGATTTGAACTTGAAGGAATTTTGGATTTTGTGATTTTAGAGAGATTTGGGAGAATTTTTGAGGTTTCGGTGATGAATGAGGCGTTCTGCCTTATAAGACAAATTGCTGCGTGAGTTAACTAGCGCTGCGCTAGTTAACTCACGCAGCGCATGTTAACTAACACACAATTTTATACGTGCGCTAGTTAACATGCACAGGGGCAAAATCGTCCCGCCTGCAGGACGAGACTGTATTTTGCATGGAGAGAGTGGCTTTCATTGAAAAATATAGTCCACATGTTTCCTAAAGGTAACACTACTGGATCATACATATGATATGATATAAAATAAAATAGTGTTCAATGGGTGTAGAACATATGAAAATAACTTCATGTTTCAATGTTTTATATTATGCAGCTTAATGAGTTTGAAGAGTTGCATAAGTGCCCCACTTATGACGTAACACGCAAAGGTCAAGATGGGTTGTATAAGGTTTAAGTCGGCCTACTTCAAAAATTATAGGTCCTAGTCTGATCTATTACCTGTCATAGACTTATTTTTAAGGCATAATCTAATATTTTTAAAAGTTTGGTGAAGTCTGAAAGTCCATTTAAAAGCTTATGTTACACTAATGTTTAACAACACTTATAAGTCTACTACTAAATATGCCAAATCTTATGAACGTTCAAAACACACAAATAAGTCTGCTATTAAATAACGAAATCATATGAAGGTTAAATCGGTAAAATCACACAAATATATCTGCTACTAAATAACTAAATCATACAGAGGTTTGATTTAGAGAAAAAAAAATTCAACAATATCAATAATGCAAGCGATATTATATATATATATATATATATATATATATATATATATATATATAACTTAATAAGTTTGTAAGTTTTAATCTGACTTATTTAATTAAATAGATGAGGAATGCTAGTAACACTCACTTTTTAACACTCTCTCTAGCACTTAATCATTTATTGGATGAAATCAATGTATGTCCCACCATTTTGTGGGGGTTTAATTTTCAAAGTGTAGACCCATAATGATTTAAATCAATAAAAGAGTGAGTATTAGAAAGAGTGTTCAAAAGAGAGTGCTGCTAACATTATTTTAAATAGATTTTATAGAAAACTTGAGTTTAGCCTTCTTATTAAACGAGTTAGGTCAGACTAAATTTTAAAAAGACTAGACGTAGGTCTCTGCTGAACGGTCTGACTTGTTCCCACCTCTACGCAACGAAAGGATGGTGGCTGTAGTAGTGACGAGAGATAAGAGAGTTCATAAGCTAAGATCATATGGTATCTTCAACTATTCTAAACTTCAAGCGATCGCTAACGTAATTGATGCAAAGAAACTTATATGACAAGCATATTAGAGTAGATGCGACAACCGGCTTTTTGCTAACTAGTCAATTCCCTGCAATTAATTAAAACTGATTGTTTGTTTCGAGATTTTGGCAATATTGTTTCTTTTGATGGAATTATCGAAAGTGTGAGGGAGAAAGAACATTGTATGATCGCTAAACTTGTTGGATATTCTAGCGACCTCAAATATAATCCAAAACTTCAAAATAGTCTTTAATCGCACATCTTATTAGTCAAAATAGTCTCTCAATGTTGACAATAATTTTTTATATAGACTGATGTTAAAGTAAGTAAGTATTTACATGAATTGATATGACAATAAGTAAGTACTATATTAAATGATTGATATGATAGTAGTCCCTCCGTTCCATAATATATGACACATTTGATACTATTACGCATGTCAATGCATAATTTGAGCTTAAATATCTTGAATAATATATTAGAAAAAATTATGAAAATTTAATATTTTGAAAATATTCATCGAAACGAATCTAACGACATCTTATATGATATTATTTATCTTTATATATTATTAGAAAAATATGATCAAAGTACGTTAGATCAAAATTGCACATTTTCAAATGAAATCATCTATTGCAGGACAAAGGGAGTATTAACAAAACATTTTACCGTGAGTGACTATTTTGATAAACAAAATGAATAATCAGGACTACTTTAAAATTTCAATACATTTAATGATCATCATGACTATTCGTTACACAATCAAAGATCAAAATAACTATTACTCCATTTAACAAACAACGATAACAATTTTATCAAATGAAAAAAACAAAAAAATTACTTTTCTCACATATTCAATTGCTCTCCAAACTAGATGAAAAAACCATTATACTCCAGACAGCAGTTAACTAGCGTTGAAAAGCCGACACGTTAACTGCTGTTGGGGACATAAGCTATGTTTGGTTAAAAGAAGCTATAAGCTAGCTGATAGCTGAAAAACTAGCTTAAAGTTGATAGCTTATAGCTGAAAAGCTCGCTTATTAAAAATAATGTGTTTGGTAAAATTAGTTGTTGAAGTGGCTGATAAGTATAAAATGACATTATTATTTTTTATAAAATATATACATAAAAATATTACTTAATTTATTTCTTTTTAAATATTTAAATTTATTTCAAATTACTTTCATCCCGAAAATGATAAATGTGTTTTATGAATTCAATTAACATTATTTTTACTAAACATTTGCTTCACTATTTATTGTATATTTTATTTTAAATTATAATTATATTGCATGAATTAAGAGCAAGGTAATAAGAAAAATACAAAAAACTACAACATGAGGTAATAAGGAAAATAGAGCAAGGTAATAATAACGTGCAACATGTTAGTTGCACCTAAATATAAAAAGTGGGTAGTTATGTTTTTTTCCTCACTAAAAGTGGGTAGTTATACATGATTGAGTTGTTTTTTTATTAAAAATATAATTAAATTAAATTAATGAGGTTAAAAATGGAAGAAAATATAAAAAGCTATCAGCTATAAGCTAAAAAGCTACTTGAAATAGCTTTTCACAAAAAGCTATAAGCTCATGAGAAAAGCTTGTTATCAAACACGTCACGTTTTCATCCAACGAGCTTATAAGCTAATCCAACAAGCTATAAGCTAGCTTATTTGTGTTATCAAACACAGCCATAATGATTTTTTACTGGTGTGAGAAAACATTTGACTTTGTGAGAAAAATGAGTTGTCAAAAAACAAATAACAATAAAAAAAATAAAAAGAAGAAGAAGAAAACAACAACGTTTGGGTGGGAAGAAAATCGTGTCTGTACGAAGCGAAACCCAGTATGAGCGTGCCTGAAGTATAGGGTTTAAGCAGTCGTAAGCATTTCCAAAACCGAAACCCTCATTGGTTGCCGAAATGGAAACCAAGTACAGATTTTCGCTATTAATTCCATCAAATCTTTCTGTTAACCCTAAACCTAATCCCTCTTTCGCCGCGCTTCCCCAAAAAACATGGACAACAATGACGACGATTTCGCCCTCGCCGATTCCTTCATTAATTTTGATTATGCCCCCGATTCCCCTTCTCCTCTTTTTGGATCCGGGTCTTCTCTTTCGGATCCTCCCGTTGCTTGTTCCGGTGTCGAGGAAAGATTCAAAAATGTTGAAAATGATGTTATTGAGAATGTCGAGATTATTGATGCTAATGATAATGATGATGTTGTTAATGAAACGGTTAGTGAAATGATTGATGGAAATGGTGAAATCAGAGATGAAGTTATTGGTAATGTCGATGTTAATGAAATGGATAGTGAAAGTAGTTGGAGTGAAATAACTGAGACTGAGGAGTATGAGTATGAAGAAGGCGAGATTGTTGATTCGAATTCTGAAGATAAAGAAGATGATTCCGAGGAAACGACTAGCTGGTGTTCTGAAGATAAAGTAGTTATTGCTTTTATATTTATGTATTGTAAATTAAATGTTTGTTCATTTGACAATACCTACCACCCTAGAAATTTGTATGATTTATTTTGAATGGTAATGCAGGTTATTCGTATTATTAGATTAATGATATTTTGAGATGTTAACTGGTTGATTTAGATGCTAATGATATTTTACTTATATTTAGTTTAAAGAAATGTGCTTGGTGGGTTTGAAATTTGAATCCCGTGGTTCCGATCCCACTATGCTTCTGTGCCAACAGATGAATCTGAATTGATTATATACTTTGATTGGGTGAACTGTTGAAGGTTGGCTTTTGATCTGTTGAGTCGAGTCTTTGATAATTTTTTTTGAAGCTTTGTTAGAGGATTGAAGAAAGTTTTTATCTTTTGTTGTTTAATGTGGTATATGGTACATGTGTATGTGTTTGTGTTTGCAGGATGAATGGTGAGTTTTATTCTATGTTGCTTCAGATTAGTGTGACTAACATGAAGGGCTTTTTGGGGACCACTGTTTTTTAATTTATTTACTTTTGTGGATGTATGTTGTTAATTTTAACTTGCTTTTGTGCTTTTTTGTGGTTGTGAACATTGCAGAATCTCCCCAGGGTCCCTCCTGTGAATGTGAACTTGGGACCACATCATAAAATGCTGCCTGTGGGAGTTGTTACATCGGTAAGATGATTGAAACCTCATCTCTTATAAGAGAGTTTAAATATGCTTTATAGTGCTAAAAAAAGTTGTTGATTGCAAGTTTTTAGCTTATTTAGGTTGCATGGTGGACCCTTATATGTTACTTTGTTGCATTAATATTTAATTTAATAGTATTATTACAAGGGGAATAGATGAGAAGGGATGTGAATTTGCATTGTAACCAGCTTAATCAAGTAACTTGTTTTACAGATTGTTGGTGCTCGAGTCATTGTCGAAGGGGTGGAGAAGCATGACCCTCTTAATGAGGGTTCCGTTCTCTGGATTACTGAAAGGCAAACACTGTAACACCCCGAAATCCCGACTTTAAAATTTCATTCAAGTAATCAGAGTATAACACATGAAATCAGGATATCACATTTCATTAAATCTTTAAAATCGAATTGAATAATAATTTATTCTTAAACAATATTCAAACATAGCAGCGGAATTCATAAACTTCTCAAAATCTTAAATAAATAATGTCTCGGCACAAAAGCCTCATAAAACATCTCAAATCAAGTTACGTCGCAAACATCATAATAAATCAACATGATACATAAAAGGAATAGAAATAATAATAATCCCCATCCCGTTACGTATCAGAGCTCCTAAGACTCCACAAGAACCTCTCACATCGACGAACCTAAGCTTGGTCACCTGCACTTGCCCACAAGACGGCAATTCCAACAGAAGGGGTGAGATTCACAACAATTATATTAACATATAATTCAAATAATTATGCTTAACATCAACAACAATAATAATCGTCACATATAACTAAGAACATCTCAGACATCTGCGTATAATAAAATCATCTCAGGACATCTTCACATAACAAACGTCTCATAACATCTCATACACTGGACTCGACTAAATGCAACTCTAACATCTTAACATCATGCATGTGGTACCAATATTTTAGCTTTAATAAGCTTCACCGTCGCTTTGAGCAAATGCTCCACCGTCGCTTTGAGCACAAGCTCCACCGTCTCAAAATATGCAAATGCATGGACTCGACTCTTTAATTCTTAAACAAGATATTACAACGTCTTAACCTCAAATACGACTCTTTATCGACACATGCAAATATACAATACATGGCAGCAGCTCAGCACACTTAACATATATATTCACAGCACATAGTTATCATCACAAACATCATTTGTACTTCGTTCATAAACCTCACTTAATAATCATTTAAATCATAGATTAACGCCAACGTCTTAAAACCATCTTACATCGTCATTACAGGTTCTAATTTAGGTCTTAAACATCTCTAATGCTATCCAAAAGTCTACCCTCAAAGCCTCGCTCAAAACAGAGTTCTAAAACTCAAGTTATAGTGGTCTGAGACCACATTGCTCGCTGTGGCGAGTGGGACTGCTCGCCACGGCGAGCAACTTAAATTGCATTCTGCCACTTGCTCGCTACGGCGAGTGAAGTTGCTCGCCTCGCGCGCACTAAAGGGGTTGCTCGCCACGGCGAGCTCAGCTGCTCGCCTCGCGAGTGAATACCTAACTGCTCGCCACGGCGAGTGATGTTACTCGCCTCGCGAATTAAACTGTTCTGCTCGCCACGGCGAGCGGTCGCAGAACAGGCTGCGGGTTCGCTCATATCCTCGCTAAAACTCGTCCAATCTCTCCGTTTTATGCTTCTAATCTATCAGAATTATAGTCCTAGTGATTAATCTAGGTTCTGTAACAGGTTTCTACACCAATTCACATCATTCTAACATCAATTCATCCAAAAATCCCCTAAACCCTAGTTTATGAAATCCCTCAAATTACCTCCTAATTCCTTCGTTAATCATAAATAGATGAATTACAGTAATATAATTGAAGCTAGGCTCACCCTTACCTGGTAATATTGCAGAATTGGGGTTCCCTCTTCTCTAGCCACTTTCTCCCTTCTTGCCAAAAGTCTGTAACGTACTGTCTGTTTCTCTCTAAACCTAATTTCCTTTTATAATTCTTTCTATTCTCACTTATCCCCACAACTCTATCTTATTTATGAAAACAACCCCATCTCTCAAAATATTTGTTATTATATCACATCTTAATTTTCATCACATATTTTATTTTATTAAACAATAAAATAAACGTCACACCACAACATCATCTCATACGTCACAAACATCATTAAAATCATATAATATATAATAATATACTATATACTCTAATAAAATAATTAAATAAATAAAGTGGGCGTTACAAACACCGCTTGGTTTAATCGATGAGATTTTTGGACAAATTAAAAATCCTTATTATGTTGTGATGTACAACTCTGAAAAAGAAGTGCCAGAAGGGATCCGTGAGGGAACTTTGATTTCCTTTGTTACGGAATTTGTAAATCATGTGCTTAATAATAAGGACGTTTACGAGAAAGGATGTGATGCATCCGGTCAGTACGATGAAGAGGTGTCCGATGAAGTAGAATTTTCCGATGATGAAAAAGAGGCTGAGTTCAAGAGAATGCAAAAACAAAATAAAAGAGGTCGGAACAATCAAAATACTGAGAGGATGGAAAACAACAGGAAGCAAGTTCCTCTAAAAGATGTTTCCATCCCTACGATGTTTGTTGCACCTTTCGGGCCATCTGTTGCTCATGGTCATTGTCCACCTATTCCGGCCACTGGGCAAGGCTTTATTGGTGTTGCCCATGGTCATTATTCACCTCTTCCATGTACTACACAAAGCTTTTTTGGTGCAACTAACGTGAGTCCACCATTTCCACATGCAAATGGTGGTCATAATGTGTTTACAACTGGAGTTTGGCCAAATGGGGGGACACTTCCGCCACAATAGTCTGCAATGTGTCCAGAAAATACGCAAATTTCTCAGCAGTTGCCCATGCAAGGAATGCCGTTTCAACAGCAGTTGCCCATGCAAGGAATTCCGATTCAACATTAGTTCAATCCAAGCCAAAGGTTTCCTCCACCGACTACATATCCTGGAGGACATCCCAATATGGATGCTGATCCCATGCATGCACAAGGGCCCATTAATAAAATTCAATGGTCACCCTTTCCTCAGTTTCAGGCACCTACGAATTTTAATCCAAATCATATTTCAGGCCATCAAGGTGGTCCTTGGGTCCAATTCAACCAACCTTCCAATATTAATCCAAATCATATTGCAGGCAATCAAGGTGGTCCTTCTCTCCAATTCAACCCACTTGCCAATTTTCATTCAAACCATATATTTGGCAATCAAGGTGGTCCTTCTCACCAATTCAACCCCCATCAAATTTTCATCCTGGTTCAATTTCAAGTAATCAACATTCCCCGCAATTGCATCATCAATTTAATCCTGGTGCTTATGACGGCCCTGGGAGATCATTTTCTACTGGCCGTGGGAGAAGACCATTCCATCGAGGTGGTAGAGGTTGGCAACCAGCCAGATAAAGGTTACTGTGTACAAACAATATCTTTGGTAGGAATTTGATGGAAGCACTGTATGCTTCATTTTGTTGTGATTCCTGTAATGAAGATGAATTTATAACTTTTAGTTACCTTGGTCATTTGTTTTCATTAGATTTTTACTTGTATAGTCTTGTACTGAAGATTTTCTCCTTGGTGGCTTTGTTGACAAAAACACTTTCACCAGGGACGAATTGTGAAATGGAAACATATATGGAATAGTTTATTGGGGCAAACTAGTTTGCAATGTTACTGGCACAAATTTTGTTAAGTTTGATTTGCATGGCACACCTACTTCACAAGTGGGTTTATTCACTATGATTATGGAGGATTAGAATAAAAAGATCCCTACTCAACATGCAGGACCTTAAAGTTAGAATGACTGAGTTTAAACTTTTTCCAGTTCATTCACAATGTATTTTGTTTCAAATGCAAATTGATTCTGGAAGAGGACCAATAAATTATGATCTAAATGCACTAAACTCACAAATGGAGTATATTTAATCAACTATTTGTAATGACAAGTCTTTACTGTTCTATTGATGAAACCCGCCAGTCAGCATTAATTTGGTTTTAGAAAAATTCAGCATTGATTCTCAATCTCAGATAATAATGAGTGATTTATACCTCATTGTTATGGTGTAAAAGTCATATAATGCTTTCAAAACATAAAATATAAAAAAATTAGCTGATAATGGGCGAGGATAAACCATTTTAACAAAATTAACACACCCTTAAAATTCAAGTTCCCTTAATTTTAGTCCATAATTAATTAATCAGGTGTTGATTATGCTAAAAAAACAATTTCAGTAAGGTACAATTCAAAAAAAAACTTTCAACCATGTAGCATTCCCAAAAGTAATTTACTGTTGGTTTTGCATTCCCAAAAGTAATATACCCTGATAAAAAAAATGGAATAGGACACCCAAGAAGTGCAACCTTTGCATGCCCGAGTCCGAGTGCATCCTCTGTTAACTCTGCAACTACCTCTTCTTCATCATCATCACACCATCATCACACGTGATTGAGTTAAAAAAAAAACAGTTGCTACTAATTATTTCTCCATGAAATGCATGAACAATAATCATAGGAAAAAGGTTGAAAAGTGCAAATACTAAAGATGTTGGATAAACAAAATAAGAACCAATGCATTATGTACACAAATTCAATCTTTTATGCAGAATATATCAACTTGATTTTTACCATTTTGGACTTAAAATGAAATCAAGCATGCACACAAGGTTTTCGTGTGACGACTAATCGCCACATAAATTTATATGCTTATTTAAATCAGCCATGCATAGCAAGACAGTGTGATGGAATTAAACTCTTAACTACTACCTTATTAAAATCCAAGACCAGATTGGAACACTGCCGTTCGTTCAACAATCAATGCAAATCATTATATAAGTTCGAAAAGACGAACATTCCCCAAATTTGCATTGTCAAAACACTAAGTTATCGGCATATGTAACACAGACATGAATTCACCTCAAAATTGTAGATTGAAAATGATATAGTGATATAAATGTACTGCTATAATACTAGAATAATTGTCAGTGTTACAATAGAGTGTGGTTGAAGATACTACACTAACTTGGAAAGTGACCATAAACAATTGCCTTCAATACATAAATGTATAGATAAAAAATGTTAACTGGTTTAAACAAAAATTAATTCAAAACATACTTGTCACATGGAAGATTATAACATTTCCAATTCAGATCAGCCAAAGCATCAAGGTGAAGGTGTCATTCCTCTTTAGTTCTCAGGCGGATCCTGCGCTCTTTGTTACATCTAGTACAATGGATAAACTTATCACGGTGGCACGCCTGTCCAATTTGAGATTTGTAGGATCCATTGGCTGTTCTTAATGCTTGATTGTAGTATTTGAGCAGAACTCCTTTGTAGTATAACGGAAGCTTCTCCCGTTAACTATTACCAAAACACTATTCTTCCATCTCCTAGCAGTTTATCTTCCAGAGTGTTCTCAAATGCTTTTGGTTCAATAATGAAACCTTGTACCTCATGCTAATTAATTTCTTTATACATTTGCCTAACAATCACAAACCAAAGTCTTCACTAAGAAAAATCAACATACACTTTAACCATGAAACAACCAACATCACAAAAGTGGTCATAGTTTCAACTGAAACCTCAAAGCACAAATTAAAACAAACAAACACACAATAACACGTGTCAAGGTAAAAAGGAAGATAAACAAGTACATACATATAGGAAATCATCATGATTCATTCACAACCAAAGTCTTCATTATTAGATAAAGAGATAGAAAAGGACCTTCTTGGCATTCAGGGGTGCATTCACAAGTGACAAAAATTCACGGAGGTACCTTGATTTTACCAAACTCTCTGTGAATCCAAACATGCACTAATAGCTTGTTTTGTAACACATCAGAAAACTTTTTCTATTGTTCGAATGACTTTTGAACGCGATAATAAGGAAGCTACAAATTAGCAAGGTAAGGAAACGCGCTGTCATCAGTCATTACATGGAAACAAACACGTGCTGAGTGGGTTTATTGGCTATGGTTATAGGTCAATCAACCGTTAGATTGCCACGTTCTTATTTATGCATTCACAATGAGCTCTCTATCTCATTTGTCTATACAAACATCATTTTCCGATTAAAGTAAACTTAAAATTCAAGCTCCCCTAGTTTTAGATCCGTGATTAGTAATTAATCACATTGATTATGCCACTATAAGAACACAATTACAGGGAGGATCAACATCTCTGCTCGGGTTTCAATAAGGTACAAAACTTACTTTCAACCATGTAGTAATCCCAAAGGTACAAAACTTACTTTCAACCATATAGTAACCCAAAGTAATTTACTATTGGTTGTACATTGTTTGTTGAGCTTACCAACTAGATAGAGCATTGTAACAAAATAGAATCATATCTACCAAACTACAATCTTTTGTTGAATCATCTTAATTAGTTCTAAGAATACAATATCTTGTGATTAGGAAGAAGCCATGTTAATAAAACACAAGAAACATATGGACCTAATCATTTAATTGAAATTGAAATTAATTAATAATCCAGTACATTAGAATCTTAAACACTTGACTGGCAAATCAGTCCATACGAATAAAAGGGTACTAAGAAAAATCAGCATTTAGGAACATGATATGAACTCAAGCTTTGGCATTCCTTGTAAAGTCCATACAAGTCTGGCAAGTGCAATCTGAAAAACGGCATATATCACAACCAAAGCACACACAAGAAGTGCAACCTTTGCAGGCTGCAGAATGAGTGCATCTTCATCATCACAAGTAATTCTGAAATACAAAAAACAGTTGAAACCAATTATTTCTCCATGAAATGCATAAACAACAATAACCATGGTAAAAAAGTTAAAAAATGCAAATTCTATTGATTTTTCTTTTGAGCAAAATTTTATTGATTGTTATATAATTAAAACTGAATCTATCAAGAAGCAACATATTATCTCCCCAACTTGAATCTTTTATACATAATATATTGATTAATTTTTACCATTTAGGATTCAAAATGCAATAAAGCACAATCATATAAGACGTTATATTATTTGCGACTAATTGCTACAGAAATAACTACGTAAACGTTTAAACAAACTTCGGTAAACATAATAGGTAATGTAAGCGTGATGGTTCATTCAAGTCGGAAAAATACCATGCATATTTAAATCAGTCATGCATAACAAGATAACATAATAGAATTAAATAAGCTCTTACCAACTACTAATTTATTAAAAGGCAGGACCAAGATTGGAACACCATTCATGCAGCAATCAATGAAAATTATTATATAAGTTCGAAAAGACAAGCATTCCCCAAATTTGTATTGTCAAAACACTAAATTCTCGGCATTATGTACTACGTCTATAGACATGAATTCACATCAGAATTTTACTTTGCAAGTGGTATAGTGATAACTATAGACATGAATTCACATCAGAATTTTACTTTGCAAGTGATAGTGATATAATAAATGTACTACTTTAATACTAGAACTAGAATAATGGCCAGAGTTACTACAATGTGGTCGAAGATATAACTAGATATAACTTAGTGGCCTATTCCATCGACTTCAATATATACATTTATACATAGATAAACAAAAGTTACTTGGTTAAACAAAAATTATATCACAATATGGGCTAGACAAAGGATAAATATATAATTAAGCAATAATCCTACAACAAATTGAACATACTTTTCATATGGAAGATTGGAACATTTCCAATTTGGATCAGCTATGGCATCATGGTGACGGCGACATTCCTCTTTAGTTCTCAAGCGGAACCTGCGGTCTTTGTTACATCTAGTACAACGGATAAACTCGTCATGGTGGCATGCCTGTCCATTATGGGACTTGTGGGATCCATTGGTTGTTTTTAATGCTTGATTGTAGTATTTGAGTAGAACTGTTTTATACAATGGAACCTTCTCGCCATCAACTGTTACCCAGATATTGTTCTTCCATTTCCTAGCTGTTTCTCTTCCAGAGTGTTTCTCGAAAGCAGCAGGAGTCAACTTGTCTATTGGTTAAAAATCATAATGAAAATTAGGTCAGATTTAGATAATGCATTCTTTAACTTAGAATACTGTTACAAAATAAAGCATTTTTATTCAAAACAAAACAAAAAATGAAGGTAAGTAATTAAAATAGGAAACAAGTTTTTATTCACTTGGTGAAAGAACAAAAGTATAGCAAAAATAAACTGAACAAAACTAGCTTCTTTTTTTTTTGAAGAAATATGAACAAAACTAGCTTAAAACAGATAAAGGGAAAATATATACATGGATTATGTAGCCACTAGTCACATTCGAGAATTAAAGAAATTATCTAAATTTTGATGTTGTACAAATATGCCACTAGTCACATTCGAGAATTAAAGCAATTATCTAAATTTTGATCTTGTACAAAGATGCCAAGATGCAGTATGGAAAAAGAAAAAAGGAAAAAAAAAAAGGATTTCCAAAGAACTTTCTCTGTTTGAACATAAAATTCCATACAATGTTGAAATATATCTACGCAGGTAGATAATGTATGCATGAAACAAGTTTAACACGCATGTATATTTAAGAATTAAGACACATTCTTATAGTAGCACCTTACTCTGCTAAACAGATTTCATTAACTTTTAACAAACCAAAAGTCAACAAAGACCAACATAACATGCTAGCTAATAAAAAAACTTAATTTATTTGCATAACAATCACTTACCACATTTCTAGAATCATGTAATAACCAAAGTTTTCAGAGACAGATCAACAAACTACCTTCAACCATGAAAAAACCAACATCACAAAAGATCTCATATTCTCTTCTTACCAAAAAATATCAAAGCACAGATTCAAACAAACATCCAATGACACGTGTCACGGTGAAATGAAACAAAACAAAGACACGGACATCAGACTCGACACTAACAAAATCACGAGACTAAAAGCACCGATCAATACACAGACCGGACACAACATTTACACACAAGAGTGGTAATAATATAAGAAAATGATAGGTGTTATGTCACACACGTCTTTGATCAGAGGTGTCAGAACCAAATATAAATGTACCTTCTTCACAACCAGGGATGCATTCACAAGTGATTTCAAGATACCCATTAACAAAAACCCTAAGCCTTCCAACAACATCACCATATCTATGACTAGTACACCCACACATTACTTCAACACATTCTCCAACTCTCTTCACTCCATCAATATCCCTTAACTCTTCATCACTGAACATGGTGAACCCATTTTCTCTCTCTAACCCGTTTGCCATTTTCTATCAAAAAGAAATATGAAGAGAGGGTGTTTGAAGGAAAATTAGGTGATGGGTATAGCGAGATACGCGGCGAAAAATCTCTGAAATGAAAGTACAAATGATGGAAGAAGAAAAAGTCAACAGCAAAAAAATCTCTAGCCACGAGGGGATAGATGAAGAAATCCAAAACAACAGGGTTCCATCAAGGTTTTATCAGAGAGATCTGGTATTGAGAGAGAGAGAGAGAGAGAGAGAGAGAGAGAGATGAGGGGAACAAATGAAGTGACTGTGAAGTGAATAGTGGTTAAAGGCGTAGGGAAGTTGCTATTTGCATGAATCTAGTACTGTATGACAGTAGAGAGGTGAGATAAAGTTTTTTTGTTTTGTTTTTATAAGAATGTTTAACCGGTGCTTCAAGCATTGATTAAGCAGTAAAAAAGAAGTAAGATTTTATTAAAAAGTGGTGTAATAATTAGTTGATCAAAAGTAAAAGTTTATATTTGTAAGACAATTTTTTTATTTTGGATTCCTTAACTAGTGCTCTGGGGCACCGGTTGACAAGACCCTTGTTTTTAATATAGGTTAATGTTTTTTTTGGTAGATAGACAAAATGACAAAGCCATTATAAACTCACACACACAAGTGGAGGTACCGGGGTTCGAACCTCAGTCATGACATCCGACCTAACAATTTCGGCATTTTACCAGTTGAGCTAGGACTTGCGGATAATATAGGTTAATGTTAATCATTCGATTTTGAGAATGGTGTTTGCTAATTTGAAATTCGATCTAATAGTAAATAAAGACAAGTAAATTTAAGTTATCGTGAACTAGAACACAATACATCGTTTGGTAGAACTCTCATTGTAATAGTATTAAAATTCTGCACGTGTTAGTATGAGTTTAACTCAGTTGTTATAATGCAAGGAGTAGATTTATCTCTATGAGCACTTCACATATTCGTATTTAAAAGGTAAATGTTTATACATCAGACACCTAAAACAAATAATGACAGAGGTTAATTGGAATTTGTTTTTTATCATGAACCAAATTAAGCAAAAGAAAATTGTCAATTGAGTCTTTACTCTAAACATTAGTATACTATACAAATTCATGTTTTTTAACAATTTTACTGGGAAGTTGTAGTGTGCCACTATTCTCGGGAAAGAAGTTTTTTTTTTTAATTTTGCGTTTAATACAAAGAGGAGAAAAGATTCTGTGGAATATGATGAGTTTGATTTCCTATCGCGGTAGAAACAGTGATTCAGTTTTTGATATGATTGTTGATGTGAGGTCTACATAGTTTATAGCATAATAACTGCACACACGCCCTTTCAATTTTCATCAGCGGGGTATAGTACTACTGTACTAGTAGTAGAGCTTAATTCTGTCACTGTTATTACGGGACTAATTTGGTTGGATTTTTCTTTTTTGCTACAAATTTGGTTGGATCTTTATATGACTTGTACAAGGGACGGCTGAGATTGTTTTCTCTCCGCCTATTTTGAGGTCTTAGACCATCCACCACAATGGTGGATGTTTCACCTATTTAATACCACATTAAATATGGCTATGGAAGCTCCATCTCTCTTCATTTTTCATGAGTCCTATTTAATAAATTTTAATAAAATAAATAAATTTTGTTAAAATGTAATAATATAAAATTATTTGTATGACCTATTTAACAATTTTTTGTAAGGTGTTGGGTTGGAGAAAATTGGTGTTTATTAATTATTACAGTAAAATGAGTGATGTGGACATATGAATTCAATTTAAACACCTAATTTAGGATGCTCTGTTGTGGATGGTCTTAGACCATCTGCAACATAGCACTCCAGTTTAGGTGCTTAAGTGGGCCATGCATGTACACATCATCTATTTTTTTAAATTTTCAATGATATTACTTTATAAACATTCAATATCTCCGACCAGCACTTCAGAAAAAAGTTAATAAATAGATCATATTAATAACTCAATGTCATTTTATTTCAACAGTTTATTGATTTGTATACAATTTATTACATATGGTCCACGAAAATTAAAGAGAGAGAGATGGTGCTTATATAGTCGCCATTCTCTATAAGCACCAAACATTTTCTCTCCACAACGAGGGTGCTTATTAATTTTGGTGCTAAATAGGTTATGCACCCACCATTGTGGATGCTCTCAGGTGAATTTTAATACGAGATCTTTTAAAGTTTATAATATTGTTAACGTTTATAATAATATTAACATTTTGTTATTGTTATTTATTTATGAAACTTGTTAACCTGTGTTATAAGGACATAAGATAAAAAAAATGTAATAATTTATTTTTAAAAATTGTTCATTTATAATATTAAAAACTTGTCTTTTTAATGTAATTTTTTTTAATTCTATTTTTAGATCATTATTTGGTACTCTTAGGACACATTATAATTTTCTTTTATTTATATAGATTAAGTAGCGTAGTGGTTGGATCACACATTTTAAATGTGGAAATGTGTGGAATTTAGGGTTTGACTCGTGGTCCCTACATAATATTATCCTTGCAGTGACTGGCTCAGTTTTGCTTACAAGACTATAAATCGTCTCTAACTCATTCTTACAAACTGACTTGTAAGGCGAGGAATATCTCTTTTTAAAAGTTGTTCTTATCACAAACAAAAATGTTCATTCCTATACAAGCCGAACAAAATACCAACACGTGACTTAATTTACGTTTGGTATATATCAACATAAGTTAAGTCACGTTGAAGACAATGTGAGTTAAGTCACGTACAAAGCCAACGTGAGTTAACTCATGTTGCAATGCAGTACTGTTTTGGGACAAAACTCATTAGTTCCCCCACTTAAACACGCATTTTCTTTCTCTCTTCATCCCAAAGAACCCAAAAAGTGAGAAAATTTAGAGCAAAATCTTAAGCATAAATCATTGCAAATCGTCAGAAAGCAAGTTTCTACGCTCATCAAACGCAAAAAATCAGGTAATGTATCATCTAACCTCTTTTGATTGTGCTGGCTTTTGAGCTTAGTTCGTCAGGGAAGCATGTATGGGCGTGACTTAACTCACACTTGAGCTCAACGTGAGTTAACTCATGTAGGTGTTAGGGCATCGTGAGTTAAGTCATGTTGGAGCCTATAAATTGAATTTTTGCGCCATTTTTTTCTTTCTTAGCTCGTTGCACAAGTTATTTATATTTTTTCTTTTATTTTTTATTCAATAGACATAGTGATGGTTGAAAATGTGGTGGATGATGGTGATGAGCCGAAATCAAGCATAATTGAAGCTTCCGTTGATGTCAAACCTACCGTTGAGGTGAAGGCTAATGTCAAAATTCCCTTTCAAATTCACATTGAAGAAAAACCCAAACCTACCGGTGTTGCCAAGCTTCGTGATTATGAAGTAAACACCACCTCATTTTTTTTAACATTTGATAGACGACGAGAGCGAGATGATTTACGTGGTTGGGTTCGTCGACAAGCAACAAGGGCGGGATTTCCTATATCTATTGATAAATCTAATATAAAAAAACCCAATGGTGACATTGCAATGTGAAAGGAGTGATGTATACAAGCCACCGAAGATGTGGAAGAAATTTAATCTTGAAGGCACAGACTCAAGAGAACGTGAATGTCTGTTTAGGTTACATGGTTACTTTGAGAAGAATACAAATAATTGGTGGTTGGCCATGCTTAGTGGAATTCACAACTATGAGTTGAAGTCAAAGTTAGGTGGTCACCTTCTTGCGGGTAGAATAAAATAGGAGGAGAAAAAAAGAGTTGTCGACATTACAAGTTTAAAATAAGCTTAAGTATGTAACTAACCAAACATGCAAACATATTCATAACCTCATCATATCTTAACCACAATGGTGGTTTAACTCATGAAGAGTTTAAACACAAACATAAATGGAATAAGATATGAATAAAAACATCATTGCTTATATTGGTAGAAAATACAAGAGTTTATAAAGAAGGATTACAATCCAAGATGGAAATGAAAGAGCTTTTTGCATTACTCACTCAAAATACTCTTAAAATTTCAACAATCTATGATCTAGCTATCATGCCCTCCAAATGAAGTGGATGAAGGTTAGAAAATGGTTGCTAGGGTTTGAGATCTAAATTGGCTATTAGGGTTAGCCTAGCAGTTGTGAACGATCGTTAAATTGAACTAGAATTCGCACATTTGACACAACAAATAATTTGTCTTTTTATAATACAAGTTCTTATACTTCCTTGTTGCGCCCTTTCTATAATTTTCATGCAAGCTGTCCTTGTCCTTATCCATTAGGAATCAACATATTTCTTATCATTATAGTGTACTGGTAATCATGAGAGACTCTCTAAACTTCAGCTCCAAGCGATCATCCTTGCGGGACCCATGTTCGTACATTAACACTTATATGTCTGGTAGCGCGCGAAGTTTCAACTTTTGTTCCATCATTTCTACTAATTTGCTCTTCTTTGTAGCAAAATGCATAGTTTGTTCATTCAACCAAACACTAGCAAGCATAAACTGTTCCTAATAACAAGATAAATAAATTTATAAAATTTTATATAGACACATAATAGGAGAATTAGGACATACAATTGTTCAATATGTACTTACTTAATAGAGTAAAATCAAAGAATGTAACCAACGTTTTCGTGGTCCCGTCTGTAACACCCTGTTTTTCCAACATATAAATAATATAAAATAAATTAGAGCTCATCGCAAACAGATGTCACATTTCGTTCTTCAAAATATCATTTTATCATAAATAGAGTTAAAGTCCACTATTTATTTAAACAACTGCCTCCAATAATTAAAACAATGTCGCAGCGGAAAATATTCAATGTTTAAACAATATTTGGCACTAAGGCCTCAACATTAACAACATAATAAAATTCCAAAATTAAAAGTGGTCCAACATCAACTTTGAAAAGATACGTAACAAAGGAAAACAAAACACATAAGAATCCTCATCCCGTTACGTATCAGAGCTTGCCTCCTATGACGACACGAGAACTCAACTCACATCAGCGGTTACTCCTGGATATCTGCACGTTATCCACGTAGAGGCAACATTCAAACAGAAGGGGTGAAATTTCACTTTCAGTAATAATAAGTAACAATTCATATAAAAGAATTAATCAACATAAAACAGCAACAATTCATCATCAACAATACTTCATATAATTCCAACTACAATCATCAATTAACTTCGTTCAACAATGCAACAACAACGACTCAACAAATGCAATGTAATTATGCATGTGGTACCAACAGAGCTACATCTCCCTTCGCTAATGTCGTAATTCAGTTTGACAGACTATAACCCCCTTTGCTTAAGAATCAACAGAGCTACAACTCCCTTCGCTAATGCCGTAATTCGGCTTGACAGACTACAACCTCATTCGCTTAATAATGCTTATGCAATGACACAACTTAAAATGCAACAACAGTAACATCATATAAACATGTTAAATCATCCACAAAAGATTTTTACGTCAAACCAAGACTACTTGGGAGATAACACAATTATCAACAACTTTCATATTTAAACCAAAGACCAACTCAAAACAGAAACATGTGAAAAAGACACAAGAACGCGAAGCAGGGCAATCTTCCACAGAACAATTCGCTAGGCGAGCACAACTACTCGCTGTGGCGAGCTCACATTTGAATCACTCGCTGTGGCGAGCACGGTCCCTCGTCATGGCGAGCTAAAACAGGTAACTCTCGGGAAAATGAACATTTTTCATCCAAAAATCTCAATTTTAACTTCCCAATGCCCAAATTTGATTCAAAAAGTTGTCTAATCGTTTCTAAACATGAAAAGGCACTCGAACTCATATAAAACTTGACCCAAAACATCATTTCTACAAAAACATCATTTTACTACTGAACAGCTCGCTATGGGGAGAAAAACACTTGCTGTGGCAAGTTGACATCTGAGCCACTCGCTAGGCGAGGAAAAACACTCGTTGTGGCGAGTTGACCTCTACTCGCTAGGCGAGTAAGATTACTCGTCGTGGCGAGCGACGACAGACAACTCTACGGACAGACATCAGTTTTCATCCAAAAACCCCAATTTCGACAACCCAAATCCCAAAATTGATAGGAAACATTACCTATTGTTATTCTACAACCTGGACATCAATTTCTTCACATTAATTCATGGGATTACCTATACTTTCAACAATCTAATTGAATTCAAAACCTAATTTCTATAACATCAAAAATTCAACAACAATAAGATTAAACCCCTTTTCAGAATTATATACTTACGATTAAAGAAGGTTAGTCCCACCCTTACCTTAGATTGGTTGAATTTCTGAATTCTACAAGTTTTCTCCCAAAACTGTTTTACGTGTTCTGACTTTCTATTCCTAACCTCTCCTATTCTTAGCCTAATAAATTCTCCCTATTCCTAAACTGCCCTTATGCCTCATTAATCTAATTTTGATTATATTCATTCATTATTAATGTCGTAATAAACTACTACTAATTACCAACTAATAATTACCAAAAATCATACATCGCAATTATTCAAATAAAATATACAAAAAAACACTAAACTTAATAAAATAAATAAATAATAAAATAGGGCGTTACACCGTCCCGCACCCACCCCAGGTGGCGGAGCCAGAAATTTTAAGATGTGGGGGCAACATTCCACATATATATAATATCAAAAATATGATAATTTTTATGAGTATATATATACACACACATCACAATATTCTTTACTACTTTTTAAATTATGAAAATATATGAATGTTTTTGAAGAATGAAAAATAACAATTATTTCTTACATCATCATGTTATATTGATTGTTAAAATAAAATAAAACCACAATTATAACAATATTATGATCCAAAATATGCAATTTAAATTTAGGTGAGATATTCTTTCATAGATTGTTTTGTTAGTAAGCAAACAAATTAAAATTTTAACTAACCAAAATTTTACCAAAGGTACTGGTTTATATATATATATATATATATATATATATATATATATATATATATATATATATATATATATATATATATATGTGCGCGCGCTTGTATTGCATTTAAAAAGTAGCGCAGGCAGGAGCCCCCACACTGTCGTGAGTGGCTCCGCCCCAGCCCAAGCCCATGTATAGCTACTATATTAGCCTTATATTTAGTAAACTTAGCATCAATTTACCATTTAAATTATAGGGTTAATTATGTTTTTAGTCCCTATAAATATCTGCAGTTTTATTTTTAATCCCTATAAAAATAAATCACACTTTTTAGTCTCTACAAAATTTTCTGTTTGTGTTTTTAGTCCCTGTTAAATTAAAATTTGTTTAATTATGGTTAAAATTTTAAATTTTTGAATGATTTTTTATATACTTGTTTAAACCATTATAAAACGTTCCGCCGCAATAAGTTAACTCAAAATGCTATTTTTAGGTCCAAATTTTCGTTCGTTTTATCTTGAATTTTTTGGCGTTTAAAAATAATTATATTTAATTCATTACATGTTAAAAAATTATAATTTTTTATAAAAGAGATTATTATAATGTTCTTAACATGTTTGTTAAAAACCATTTAAAAATATAAAAGTTTAAGTATGATTAAAAAAAAATTAATTTAACAGGGACCAATACATACTTTTAGTTCTTGTAAAATTAAAATTTGCTTAATATTGTGTATAAACTTTTAAATTTTTAACATATTTTTTACATACTTATTTAGAACATTATACAAAGTTCCTCCACCAAAATGTAAATCAAAATTGTATTATTAGGTCCAAATTTTCATTGATATAATCTTGAAAATTTGCCTTTTAGAAAAATTTATATTTAATTCATTACATGTTAAAAAATTAAAAGATTTTATAAAAGAGTGTCTTACAATGTTATGAACATGTCTGTTAAAAATCTTTCAAAAATTTAGAGGTTTAAGCATAATTAAACAAATTTTAATTTAACAGGGACTAAAAACACTAATAGAAAATTTTGTAGGGACTAAAAAGTGTGATTTATTTTTATAGGGACTAAAAACAAAACTGCAGATATTTGTAGGGACCAAAAACTTAATTAACCCTAAATTATACAATATTATCCTTCGATTTTCTTAAATATAAGTTGTTCTTGATTTTAGTTAAATTATTAGTCCTCGATGCTATTAAGAAATAAAATACAGGGATTCATAGACACATTTTATTTTATTGAAAATTTATACTTTTTGAGTTTTGGGACGGGGCAGGGAAACATGTTCTCTGTTGGGGTGGATGTTCAATAATCATTCTCGTCAGAGTTTGGACGCGGAGGCGATACAAAGAGGTGGGGGCGGAGATATTTAAAATTGACATCACCCTGTCCCGTTGTCATCCCTACTTGAGACTTGCTTCGGATCCAATTCACTTAAATTTGTATTTTGTTTTAGTTCATGATTTTAGTCCCCGAAGTCATACACAACCCTATAAAATTATGCCATACGACTTAATAAGTCGACGTCATGGTTAAAAACAAAAATTTTAAATTTGTAAGAACTAAATAAAATGATAATATATTCTCCAAGATACACTCTCCACACATCAGTTTTAGTATTACACTACATCTATTTAAACTTAAGAGTACATAATATATTCTCCAAGATAACATTTTTAACTAAAATATTTGATTAATGGATACTTCTTTTCTTTTTCTCCTCCTTCAGAATTCAATGAGGAATTTATCACGTTGAATAAGCCCAAGAGTGAAAAATGATGCAGACAAGAAGAGGCAGCAACATTGGCAAATTGAGCTCAAGCATTGTATTTGTACATAAGTGTGCTTGTAATAAATCATACATTAATGATCCGCAAAAGCTAATACTCCATTTTCAAGGTTAGATGTTACACACAACAATTTTCAATCCAACCATTAAGGCAATTACAACTTGTTTTCATTTACTTGCAACACCAATTAATAACTAGTTGGATTTTGATTGTTCATCAACAATTATAACTAGTTATGGTGATGATTTTTTAGCCGAGATCAGGTTCATGTATCTTTCTACTATCATTTCTGGCGAAAAATCAGTAAAATATCCTTTTTCTACATCCAAACCTTCTTGTGCTGCCAACATCTCAACCAAATTCTGAACTCTATCAGCTCCAATTTGGTTAGGCTCCAACAGCATGCAAGCTATTTCAGCGGAATCCTCACAAACAACCCCGAGCGTTTGCACTGTAGGAAGGCCACCGCCACGAGCACTAACCTTCCTAGCAATCCTTCTTGCTGCAGATACATCGGTCGACAAGATTGGTATGTTGTAGAGACCGACCCAAGGGCGTGCACCGATCATTGAGATGCCTTTGGCTCTTGAAACAACAATAGGCCCTTTGTCTGGTGTTTGAGGTAGGATATCAGGCATAGTCCACCCTGCCCATTGGTTTCCCATGAAATTAGGCCGGTAATATCCGAGCTCTCGCCTTATTGTGTCGAGTTGTTTCCCTGTTGGGTGTGCAGCAGCATAAAGAAACACAGGTACTGCATTTTCGAATAAACAAAAGTGCAGTTTAAGCGTCAAAAGAAAAATAGATGAAATTCTCTTGCATTTCGTCGATTAAGTCTATGATACTATGATGTCCTTAAAACTGTTGGATTTGATTGTTCTAAAATGATAGTTTAGTTTCTTTTTCTTAAGCAAGATTAATTTTTTTCTTAAGCAAAAAAAAATGCTATGCAGAGGCATCACTAAGAATCATCTGCTGCATACTAAAATATTGCAAACCCTAAGAATCGTCTGCAGCATTCTATGAATTGAGTCCTATGTGAATTACCATTGAATTTGTTGCCAAAGTCTGCGGCCACAGCTTTTGCCAACCACGCCGCGTCATCCAGCGATGCACAAGCTAGTGGGTGGAAAACAATGTCATCAACTGCGCCTAAGCGGGGGTGAGACCCATCATGCAATTCAAGGTTGATGGCGTTGAATGCAGCCTCAGCCATGGCCACCACAGTTTGTTGTAAGGGGCTGTATATGGCATTTCCTGTGTAGTCATGCAAAACATATGACACAAGGCTATACCTTGCCCGGTTGTAAGATCTACCATGAAATTTGTTCACAATGACAGTTTCTGAATTCGATCTTGCAGCTCGTTCAACTGCATCAAGAGTAGCGATGTTGCGTCCTTCCGAGATAAAGAACTTGCAGCATAGCAACATGGATTGGTCTACCGTTTTCTTTTGCTCCTACACAAATAGCAAGAGAGTGAAATTTTGCTACGTTGAAGAATATATGTGTGTGTTTAGGAGATTTTTAAAGAGCTTATTTAATGACATGAGTCATGAAAAGTTGTAGAAGTGTTAGATGATACTCCATCCATTATCAATTATAAGTAAATTTTAACTTTTTAAATTCATTCAATTAACTATGTATGTAGTCTATAATATAAATAACTGAATGAACCTAGAAAATCAAAATTTGTTTATTATTGACAAGGAGTAGGTTCATAAGTTTCTTTAATACCATAACTAATTTTCACAAGTTGTTTTGCTTATACAAATTACTGTCATTCTCTCTTTGATTGTTGAAATAGATTATATTTATACGATAAAAAATGTAGGTATATATTACACTACATTATTTATGCAATTTCCTATATCATCCTTATATAGTCAAATATTTAGCTGGGAAAAAGAAATTAAACATAGCGTCCCTACACCATGTGAGAAAATGTCAATTGCTATTATTATCATTTAAAAATAATAATTGTACCACACAAAAGATTGAGAAGTTAGTCTTATCCACAATTTCTAACACACGTGATTTTTTAGGCAGATATTGAAGTAGTTTTTCTAGAGGATACATATAGAAATAAAATAAAAAATATGCATTATCATTATTCAAACAAGAACATGATTGAAGAAAAAAAAAACTTGAAGAAAATCTTGCAGGTTTATTGTTGAAAAGAAAAGAAAGGGGAAATTTGAACTTAATTCATTAATTCTAAGAAAAAGATTTAGAATCAATGGTTTTAGTTCAACAATTATTATTATACTTGTAAAACTACAAACTTAACCAATTAGAGTTTTATCAATATATTCTTAAGCTGAAACATCAACACTATCATATAAACAAACAATAACAAGAAAGAAGGATAGAGATACATACTTTAGTTAAGAAAGTGGAACAATTAGGAGAACATTATATAGATATTACCATATGTGTTTAATAAATTAATAAAATTGTCACCAAAAGTAACAAAATAGTATCATCATCTATAATATAATATGGTCTAATAATGTTAACATCAGTGATCAGAGAAAGAAAAAGATAAGGAAAGAGATTTCTGACCTTAGTAGTAGTAGTATAATTGAAAGCCATGGTGATCCTTCTCTAGCTGAAACTTGTATTCACAAGGTGTACTTCAAAATGAGAACTTGTATCAAGGTGGGGGTGGGACATGGTACACTGCAATATACATCACTTTCATCCACCCAATAATGTGCCCAGGTAGCGCCACGTCACTCCATTATCACCATCATAGAAGAAAACAAAACGTTACTTCCAAAAGCATGATTTGTATGACATTTTGTTATTATTTTGTTTCAAAGAAAATATATAGATCAGAATGATGCACACTAAATATGGAGATGGGTGATATTTGGAGTTCAAATTTGCGTCCAACACATCAAATATTTCCCATTGATAGACGGAAAGATCTCTTCAATAAATAAATTTGATGATCAATATAAAATTTGTTACATCCTTATTGAATTCTTAGTTGATAGACTTCCTGTCTCAAGTCTTCTTAAGAAAAAAGAAGAAACTAATGTAATTTGTATGTATGGCACATGTCTTCTTAACTACATACAAATTTCTTTTGCAAGCTTCTTGCTTAATTATCTTCGAATCCTAATATTGAATGGCTTATGATACAATGTTTTATGTGTTGCAACCAACTCATAACCTTCTCTTGAACACTTCTAATGTAGAATGTAGAAGTTTTTTGAATATGAATGACTTGGATCTTCAAACCACATCAGAAATAACTTCTTTCAAGTGCTATTTTTAATAGTCTTCGAGTATACGCGTCAAAATAAACATCATCCTTACTTCGGGTCTCAACTTTCGAAGAATGCCATAGGTGTCTTATCAGCTGACTCGAAAACAAATATTTAAATTCTCCGTATCACATTTCCATAATCTTTTATCATCTGATTTGCTTTTACATAATTAATTAGATAACTGTTTTTTCTCATAAATGTTCACTCAAACTCAATTTAAAGTTTTCTATTTTTTAAATTTATTTGTCATCCTTCACTTTAAAAGTTTATTATAAAAAAATAATAACATTTTCATAACATGCGGAACAACAAAATAGTATTTAATAATACATCTCTTATCTTAACTTTATGTCCCCTTCAATAAACACGTTTTAAAAAGTTAGCTTAATTGCGGTTTTGGTCCTCTATTTTTACTATTTTATGGAATTGATCACATTATTTTAAAATTTTGCAGTTTGGTCCATCAAAAAAAATTAGTGTTTATTTTAAAGTGGGTCATTTTTTAAAGTGGGTCATTTTTGTCAATAATTTTCATAGGCTGGCATGTCTCTTTGCTGATAGAGCTCAAAAAGCGTTTGCAAGGGTAGGCTCCGGAGATGTGTTCAGTGAATATTGTCAGAATGCGATTAAGGATGACATTGTTAAGTCCAATACCCATCATGTCGAACAGTTTGACCGAGAAAGATATACCTTCTCAGTCCGTGAGACCGTCAACTACAGGGAGGGAAGACCAATGGGAACTTTCAAGGTGGACCTACAAAAGGGGTGGTGTGATTGTGGGAAATATCAAGCTTTACATTTGCCTTGTTCCCATGTCATAGCCGCGTGTTCTTCATTTCACCATGACTACACAACCATTATTCCAGATGTGTTCAAAAACGAGAGTGTTTACTCGATCTACAACACATCATTTAAAGTAGTCCACGGCAAGAGTTATTGGCCCATACGACAGTCTTGTGCTTTGCCATAATCCAAACATGCGAAGACTAAAGAAAGGTCGACCCAATAGTACTCGCATAAGGACTGAAATGGACGAGGAGGTGGTAGAGAGGACTCCGACACCAAAACAGTGTGGGTTGTGTCGGCATACCGGTCATATTAGGAGAAATTGTCCGAGTATAAATAAACGGTAGTTAATAATGTTATGTATTATGTGTTCAAATAAATTAATATTTATTATCATTATCATTAATATTTATTTATATTTATTTATTATTATTTGTGTTTTAAATAAACATAGGCTGTCCCAAAAAAATAAAAAAACGAAAAAAAATAAATATAAATTCATTCCCGCCATTTCAAATTGCGGTATTGAAAAAAAATTCAAAAAAAAATTGAAAAGCTGTTGTGGCCTGTCACGCACCGACACGGGTCAGAGGTGGTGGCTCATTACCGCCGTTTCAAATGGCGGTAATGAGGAAAACGACAAAAAAAAAATTTGAAAGTGGTTCATTTTTGTCAATAATTTTCATAGGGGTCAAAAGTGGAATTGTTTTGAGAAAGAGAGTCGGAAAAAAAAATTCTACAGTTCACCCTGCCCCAACTGCAAAGCTATCCGAAAAATACATTCAGTTTTCCGAAGAACATCAAATCAAACTTAATCTTTAATCATGTTCAGATTATCAATAGCCACGTTTGAATTGTCTTCATGTTTGCAAACATAATGTCTTCTTGATTCAGATCTGGTTCGATTTGTTTTTTCAATTTTGATTCATATCCCGTTCTGCAATTCTGATAAGTAACCATGTTCAGATAATGGTTTATATGCAATGAATTTTATAAAAAGAACGTTTTCGGATTTTTGATTCGGAACACACGTATTATTAGATATCCGATTTCACTATGTTTTTTTTCCTCCCAGAAATCAGTTATTGCAGCTTTTTTTTTTTCAGTAATTCTCGCTTGGTATATGTTAATTCTTCATGCCTAAAATTCATTCGGCGAGAATACTAATCAAATACTACCAGCTATTGTTTATTCTTCATGCCTAAAATTGAAAAATTGATTAGAGAAGGCTACAACCCATCAACGATTACTATTATTGTCTTGGTTAAATTGGTTAAGTTATGCCTAAAATCTGTTCTTAAGTATTCAAAGATGAGGCAATAAAGAATTTAAAATAAGAACAGTGCTAAATGGTGCGACACATTGTATGCACGACAGTGAGAAAACATGACATTTTGACTTTTCTATCATGAACTAAAACTTGATTTGCTAATAGTATAGTACATGCATTGTCCTTCATGCAAGATATTTTAAAAATGGTTAAAAGAAAAAGCACATATTTTAACAAACCACAATAATGGTGAAAAGTCTTTGGTTTCATGGGTACTTGAGATCAGGGAGTCACATGGTGGTAAGCACCGTCACAGAAAGTCAATGGAAAGATATAGTCCTTTTCCTATTTATTTCTGAAGTGTAATTTGCCATGATGTGGTCATATTGGAACTTTCGTGTGCCTTCGTGCTTGTTAGTATGTCGTGTTATCAAGCATTTTTCTTAAAATAATGATATAACTACTTTTTGGAATTATTTTTCTTTGCTTTCCGGAAAACCAAAAATATATACCAAAAATGACTATGAAAGGTTTCCGGGCAAAAATGAACTCTTGTGTGGGGTTAATTCATCATGATTTGGAAATGCTAGAGTGAAGGTGAAAAAAAAAAGTGGAAATAGTTAATGACAAAAGGGTAATTTTGGATTTTTAACAATTTGTAGAGGTAAGGGTATAAATGTAGGGGTATATGGTAAAATTTCCTAAAACGGTTAATCCACTTAATTGGATCCTCTTAGCTGGTTATGCTTATTTTAATTGACACAACCACTGCACTATTCCATATTTGAAAAATAAACAAAAAAACAATTGCTAAACCATCAATTTTCCTAGGCACACTCATCTAAACTCCTTGATAAGATCAAAAGTTTTTTAGCTTTTGATGTCGACTGATTCAGCATTCTTTTTTTTTTACAAGACTAGTTGCATTCTTATAAAATGATTAAACATGAATGAAAGTGTAATTGTTTCATTGATGAATAAGGATAATATATCATCTATTTATACAGGAAAGAGTTCTCATACAAACTATTGTAGTCTAACCAGTAGAGAATTCTATGAACTAGAGATAGCTTGCTATGTAAGCAACTGTCTTATACACTAAGGCTTAGTTTGGATGAAAAAAGAAAGTGAAAAGAAAGAAAGTAAAATGAATGAATGGTGAAGGAATGTAGTGGAGTAAACCATCAAATTGGTCTCTTCTGTAAGTCATTTTTAAACTAGCCTCTCACTCTATTAGTATTTTAAATTAGTCCATGTTTTTGTCAAAAGTTTCTCAATTAAGTCCACGTCTTTATGTTCTTGTCACATGACAAGAGACCTAATTGAGAAACTTATGACAAAAACAAGAACTAGTTTGAAATATCAATAGAGTCGGGGACTAGTTGAGAGTGATTTACAAAGGTAGAGACCAATTTGACGGTTTACTCAACGAAAGTAAATAGAAAGTGAGATGATTTTTTAGTTGTTTGCTAAGAGTTAAACTGAAAAGGAATTGAGAGGAAAGAAAATTATGATTTTATTTTCAATAGAGTCGAGGACTAATTGAGAGTCGCTCACAAAGACAGGGACCAATTTGATGATTTACTTAATGAAAGTGAAATGATTTTTAAGTTGTTTGCTAAGAGCGAAAGTGAAAAGAATTTGAGAGGAAAGAAAGATATGATTTTATCAAATAACATAAAGACCCTTATATTAAATTAAAATGATATCAATCAATATCAATAGTAGATATATAAAGTAAGGTTTTTAATGTCACATGTCACTTCTACATTTATTCTCAATATTATTTTTTTGTTTTATAAAACTAATATTTTGATTTGCCAAAAATATCTCAACAAACTACACACGTTACTTTGATCTTATCCAATAAATATTTTATTTAAATTTTTAATTAATTTTTAATATTTTATGTAGCATAAATATATAAATAAACTACACAGAAGTTTTCATTATATTCAATCAAATGGCGCATTTAAAAAAAATCTAATTGTTTTAAAATATTTTTTCAATAAGTTTAATAATTTTATTGGAGCAATTGAGCTTAAGTGTAACTGTAATTGAATTTGGACCTTCGCTAGGATGCACATAGAAGATTGATTCAGAATTAGGTTGTTGAGGTTGATTCAAAGAGGGATTTAGACGTGGAGACATGATGAATGACGAACAAAACATAATAAAGGAACTAAGAGAAGACGGAATCAAAGAAGAAACTGGGCAAAACGCAACAAATCTTGATGAAATTCAAGATCAAACGAATAATGTGAAGCTAATTGTCAAAGAACAATTCACCAGAAACACGAATAGGTGTAGAACAAAACGTACAAAGCGTAGCTGAATGCTACAAATGAAAATCAACAAGAAATCAATGCAGAATCATCGAAGAAGATGAAGATCGGGGATGAACGACGAAGCATAGCAGAAGAAGGCATAACCAAAAACAGGTATGAGGTAGTTAAGATCGTAACTAACTTCTCTCTTAAGAAATGAGAGAAAACTGATACCATCTAATGAAGCGATAAACATGAATGAATGTATAATTTTTTAATTGATGAATAAGGAGAATACATCATTTATTTATACAAGAAAGAGTTCTCATACTAACTATTGTAGTCTAACTAGTAGAGAATTCTATGAACTAGAGATAGCTTGCTACACAAGTAATTGTCTTGTACATTGCAGAGCTATTTTTGCCAATGGGATCAAGCTTTCCATGTTAAGCTGGATAAAAATGACCGATGGGGAAAAACATAATAAAACATATGATGTTTAATTAGTTTTTAGATAATAGACATAAAATGTTAAACAGTAGGTCTAATTATGACATTGACTTCGAACATGATTACATTATTATGACTTTTACTTTTAATATTTGCAATTGAATACAATTAATCAATAATATTTTAATTTGGCACAAATGGTTAGACTTTTTGCTCACACCAACTATGACTTGGGTTCTAGTCGGGAATTCAGCAATACGTAAATTTCATTATAAATACTCAATGAAGTTTGTTGTTCTCCCTGACCTCGCATGAGATAATTGACCTTCAAGATTAGGAGAGCCATCAACTGAACTCTATGATTATCAATATCTTTGCAAATCATAACATTTTACTTGCAAGATCTTTCATGAACAACATTACCTCAAATTCAAGGATCCGGATTCCTGCAATGACTTCAGTAAATTAGAATCTTTGAATGAACATAAAACAACTAGTTTTGACTATAGTAAATTAGATTTAAAACGCCATTCAGAGTATAAGCCGTCCAATCTTCATCTAAAGACTTTGATTTACTAACTGCAGTATCTGTGTACAGGCAAGGAATTCAGATTCCTGTTTTCTAATTCTTTATATACTTTAGCCTATGTAAATTTCAAATCTGACACTATGACGAGTAATTTCCATTATCAAACTTGCCACCTGAGATGTATCAATAAGGATTTGGTTCACTGATTCACTCATCATTTGATGTTTCTATACATAAAACATTTTTGGAAGGATAAGCAGAACTGGGAGACATGTGAGAATCGTTTATGAACTCTTTTAGGATCGGTATAATGCTCACTGAAAAATGAGGTAAGAAATTAAGGTCGAGCTTTCTATGACAAAATTAGTTCCCAAGCTTTCCTTTGAAGGAGAGGCCAATTTCACACTGGAATGAAAATTCACCTGATGGATTAAACCTTCTCAGTGCATGAGAAAGTAATTTTCCCATATCAAATTCTCTCTTCAAACAGCCTCAAGTTAACAATTTCTTGCTGTGAAAAGTCTGTGCAGTATCCCATCTCAACAGAAACACCTTCTTCCCTTGCAAGGTGCTCAACTTTTTTTTTGTACTCTTTCACCACCAACATTCTTTGGATCCAACAAATTACAAGCTACTTCAGTATATCTTTACCATGAGTAAGTGCCATGTCATGTACCTGAAGCGAGTCCACCACTCTTGCACTAATCTATTTTGCAATTCTGCAAACGGCACTAATATCAAAAGATAATAGAGGGTCATTGTAGTTATCAACCCAATAAGTGTGCTTAATGCTTATAGAAATCATACATTAGTGATCCGCAATAAGTTAACACTCCATGTTCAAAGTTAGATGTAACACGCAACTGCAATTTTGAAGTACCTGCTTCAATTTTCCATCCAACCATTTAGGCAATTACAACTTGTTTTTATTTACTGAATTGCAATGCCAAATGCATATTAACAACTTGTTGAATTTTCATTTTTCATCAACAAGTATAACTAGCTATGGTGATGATTTTTTAGCAGAGATTAGGTTCATGTATTGTTCTACTATCATTTCTGGAGATAAGTCAGTATAGTATCCTTTTTCTACATCCAACCCTTCTTGTGCTGCCAAATTCTCAACCAAATTCTGCACCCTATCAGCTCCAATCCGATTAGGCTCCAACAACATGCAAGCTATTTCGGTGGAACCCTCACAAACAATCCCAAGCGTTTGCACTGTAGGAAGCCCACCACCACGAGCACTAACCTTCCTTGCAATCCTTTTTGCTGCGGATACATCGGTTGATATGAGTGGTACGTTGTAGAGCGTGACCCAAGACTGCGCACCAATCATTGAGATGCCTTTGGATCTTGAAACAACAATAGGCCCTTCATCTGGTGTTTGAGGTAGGATATCGGGCATAGTCCACCCTGCCCATTGGTTTCCCATGGAATTAGGCCGGTAATATCCGAGCTCTCGCCTTATTGCATCGAGTTGTTTCCCAGTTGGGTGTGCAGCAGCATAAAGAAATACAGGTACTGCATTTTCATAAAAAGCAAAAAATGCATTGGAAGTGTAGAACAAAATGAAATTCTCTTGCAATACGTTGATTAAGGCTATCATATTATGATGTCCATAAATGGTTGGGTTTGATTTTTCTAGAATGAAAAGTTTACTATTTTCTTGAGCAGAATAATGGTATGCAGAGGAGGCATCAAAGACTCTAACAATCATCTGCAGCATACCAAAATCTAGCAAGTACATTCTAAACAATTGATTATGTATACTTAATATCAATCATTAATTTTTCTCATTCATAGTTAAAATATTTCATTTCCTTCAAGAAAGTGATTTCTCCCGTTAGATACATTAAAACACAACCTGTCAATGAAGGGAACCTGGTATTATAAGTTTTTCAAACATGGCTCTAAGGAAAGATTGAATCCGTTGCATTTGTAAGTCTATTAATTGCCGGTAGCCTTATATTTGTTAGAAGTTAATTCCTTAATCTAAAATTGTGAATATTTAGTAACACAATAGCAACTCTAATCTCCGTATCAAGGTCTTACCTGTCCATGACCAAACATTTTAAACAATACTTGAACTTATATCTCACTTGGAGTTAGTGAGTGACATGAAATTTATGCTCGTAGGAAAAACAACCTACATATGTGCAACACAAATAATGGTGCATCAATGTACAACATTCCACAAATTAAAGTCCTTTATGACTTACCATTGAATTGGTTGCCAATGTCTGCCGCCACAAATTTTGCCAACCACGCTGCATCGTCCAATGATGCACGAGCAAGCGGGTGGAAAACAATGTCATCAACTGCGCCTAAACGGGGGTGAGCTCCATCATGAAATTCAAGGTTGATGGCATTGAATGCAGCCTCAGCCATGGCCACCACAGTTTGTTGCAAGGGACTGTATATGGCATTTCCTGTGCAGTCGTGTAAGACATACGAAACGAGGTTGTACCTTGCCCTGTTGTAAGTTCTATCATGAAATTTGTGCACAACGACAGTTTCTGAGTTGGACCTCGCTGCCCGTTCAACTGCATCAAGAGTAGCAATGTTGCGTCCTTCCGAGATAAAGAATTTGCAACACAGTAACATGGAATGGTCTGCCGTTTTCTTTTGCTCCTACACAAATAGTAAGATAATGAAATATTGTTCTGTTGAAGAAGAAATAAGATAATACATATATTTAGATGTTTGAAATAGCTTATTTGATGACATGAACAGTTGTGCAAGTGTTGGATGATATGTTTCTAAAGATTATACACCATTAGTCCATAACATTTTTATACACCATGAAAATTTAAAGAGTAGAGACTCAATTCGGTCCCCAACAATTTTCTCGCTATCTAATTTAGTTTTTTATAAAAAAAATAATACTCAATTTAGTCCATAACATTTTTATACGGAAGACAAATTAACATTTTTATATGGAAGACAAACCAGAGGATATATATATATATATATATATTTGAAATAAAAAAATATATACATTATTCAAACAAGAACATGATTGAAGTAAAAAAAAATCTTGAAGAAAAACTTGCAGGTTTATTAATGAAAAGAAATGAGAAATTTGAACTTAATTCATTTATTCTAAGAAAAAGATTTAGAATCAATGGTTTTAGTTCAACAATTATTATTATACTTGTAACACTACAAACTTAACCAATTAGAGTTTTATCAATATATTCTTAAGCTGAAACATCAACACTATCATATAAACAAACAATAACAAGAAAGAAGGATAGAGATACATACTTTAGTTAAGAAAGTGGAACAATTAGGAGAACATTATATAGATATTACCATATATGTGTTTAATAAGTTAATAAATTAATAAAATTGTCACCATAAGTAACAAAAAAGTATCATCATCTATAATATAGTCTAATGTTAACATCAGTAATCAGAGAAAGAAAAAGATAAGGAAAGAGATTTCTGACCTTTGTGGTAGTATAATTGAAGGCCATGGTGATCCTTTTCTAGCTGAAACTTGTGTTCACAAGGTGGACTTCAAAATGAGAACTTGTATCCAAGGTGGGGAATATTATATATGGGACTATCATTTTTATATGGTATACATCACTTTCATACACCCAATAAAGTCTCACATGGCGCCACGTCATTCCATTATTGTCATTATAGAAGAAAACAAGAAGTTACTTTAAATTGCATGAATTGTATGATCTTATTTTTTTTTTTAAAGAAAAGATAGATCAGACTCACACAAGTTAAATACGAGAAGAACAACACGTCAAATATTTTCACAATCTTTTAATATCTGATTTGCTTTAATCAGATAATTTGTTTTTTGTTTTCTTTCATGTCTTCACTCAAACTCAATTTAAAAGCCTTTATTATTTCTTAAATCCATCTGTCATCCCTCACTTTAAATTAAATAATTCATAACGTGCAAAACAACAAAATTGTATTTGATAAATACATCTCTTATCATAACAAAGAGCATTCCGTCCTTTTCAATAAACGCTTAAAAAACTTTGTTTCCACTTTACCTTTTTTTTTATTACTTGACCAACACGTAAGCCCACAGAATTGAAATGGTTTAATCCACTGAATTGAATTCTCTTAGCTGGTTATGCTTATTTTAATTAACACAAATTAAGCCTATAATACTACAAATTTAAACCAACCACTGCACTATTCCATATTTGAAAAACAAACAAAAAACAATTGCTAAACCAGTAATTTTCCTAGGCACTCTCACCTAAACTGCTTAATAAGATCAAAAGTTTTTTTGGCTACTGTTGATGACGGATTCAGTGGTTGCATTGCAGAGCTAATTTTGTCGATGAGATAAAGTTTTTCATGTTAAGCTAGATAAAAATGATCAATGGGGTAAAAACACACAATGAAACAGATGATGTATGATTAGTTTGTAGATAATAGACAGAAAATATTAAACAAAAGACCTCATTACGACGTTGACTTCGAACATGATTACATTATTATGACTTTTATTTTTAATATTTGAAATTGAATACAATAAATTAATAATAAGAATATTTTAAGTTGACACAAATGGTCGGACTTTCTGCTCGCACCAGTTGGGACCTGAGTTCTAGTTCGGAATTCTACAATTGGTAGGTTATACGTAAATTCCACGGTAAATCTTCAATGAGGTTGAGGTTGGTGTTTCTTTCCAACCTTGCATGAAATATGTTCACCTAATCTAATTAGGAACTAAAAAGAGGGGCAATTGACCTTCAAGATCAGGAGAGCCATCCACTGAACTATACTCTATGACTATTAATATCTTTCAAGAACAACATTGCCTCAAATTCAATGATCCAGATTCCTGCAATGACTTCAGTAAATCAGAATCGTTGAATGAACATAACTAATTTCGACTATAGTAAATCAGATTTAAAACGCCATTCAGTGTATAAGAAGTCGTCCAATGTCCACCCAACGACTTTGATTCACTAACTGCAGTATTTGTGTGCAAGCAAGAAATTCGGATTCCAAATTCACCAAAGTCAAACACTATTTTCCCATTTTGTATATAGTTTAGCCTATGTAAATTCCAATCTAACAGACTAACACTATGATGAGTAATTTCCATTACCAAACTTGCCAACTGAGATGTATCAATAAGGTTTTGGTTCATTGATTCACTTACCATTTGATGTTTCAATACATAGAACATTTTCGGAAGAATAAGCAGAACTGGAAGGCATGTGAGAATCATGAATGAATTCTTTTAGGATCGGTATAATGATCACTAGAAAAATGAGGTTTAAAATTAAGAATGAGCTTTGTATGAAAAATTAGTCCATAAATTTTTCTTTCAAAGAAAGGCCAATTTGACTTTGGAATGAAAATTCACCACATGGAATGAACCTTCTCAGTGCATGAGAAAGAAATAATTTTCCCACATCAAATTCTCTCTTCAAACAGCTCCAAGTAACTTTTAACAATTTCTTCCTGTGAAAAGTCTGTGTAGTATCCCTTCTCAACGGAAATACCTTCTTCATTTGCAAGTTGTTCAACTTCTTGTTGCACTCTTTCACCACCCACATTCTTTGGATCCAACAAGTTACAAGCTACTTCAATGATACCTTCGCCGTGTGTCAGTGCCATAGCCTGTACCGAAGCAAGTCCACCGCCTCTTCCACTAATACGTTTTGCAACTCTGCGAACGGCACTAATATCAGAAGATAATAGAGGGACATTGTAGTTATCAACCCAATTTGTTGCTCCAATGACCACAACGCCTTTTGTTGGAGTCACTTGAGATGGACCACTATATGGTTTCAGTGGCAAAGTGTCTGATTTTTGCACACCAATCCACTGGTTTTCGCTAGAATTTGGTTTGAAATAACCAAATGCTCTTCTGATTGAATCAAGTTTCCTCCCCTCTTCATGTGCTGCTCCATATAAGAAAGTAGGAACTGCAGGAAATTTTTATGATCATTGATTTGCATTAGAAATAATTTAGAAATATGATGATGAACATATACTAAAGAACTGTTCATTGGATATAGATCAGTTGCAACCCAACAAAAGGCCTAAAATTTTGAAGAGTTCACAAATCCATTTAAGAAGAAATGTTACTATTTTTTAACTTCGTAAATATTTTCTTGCATGCATTCTGTTGAATGATTTTCGCATTATGATATCTCATAACAAAAGTCATATACCAGCCATATCTAACAGTGTCATGTATTGGATTTCTGTCATGTTTCTTTTATTCGAAGAGGGTTCTGTCGTGTTTCTTAACTCCATAGCATCTTAAAGTGAAACCTATCAGTAATTGTTAATTAACATTGTTCTGTTTTAATATCAGCATACTTCTCATAGATTAAAGATGGTGCCCAGAAGCATGCACACTACTAAAGCTAAGTTAATACATAACACAAACTTTAATATTTGGCTCCTTTTGTGCTAAATGTTAAAGAAAACACATAACACAAAGTTACCACAACCAAAAAGACTATGCATGGATGACCTTATCAAATTTCACTGGTATGTTCTTATATTATGTGAACTTTTGCATTGAGATGTCTTTCTACCGGTCCTTTCAACATCTACATAAGCTTCAAACCCCTTCCCAAGAAATAACATTCTCCTTTAGCATATATTAGATAAACTAATAACCATTTACTAACAAGTAAATATATAAACACATACATCCAATTATATGTTACCAACTTGCATCTATGTGAATAATGTTTCTCGAGTAGAATCCATTTTGCTTTCGAAAGTGATTCTAACTCAAAGCTACAATTTCGAGTTTTTGCCTCAACAATTGATTTTTAGCTTAGAATTTATTGTTCATCACACTTTTAGTTAGAAACCATTTTGCAGAATCAAGTCATTCAAAATCAATTTTTGTCACGGCATAACCAAAGACATAAGTAATACTATGATACGAGAAAATGATGAAATGTAACTAGACGTCTACATCATTAATGCAAAGTTATTAAACTCATAAACCTTCAGTCATATGCTATGCTACTACTAACCTTCCAAACTAGAACCCATGTCACTAGCTAAACACCTTGCAGTCCTCGCAGCTTGATCCAATGAAGCATCAACCAAAGGATGAAAACATATATGATCAACAACACCAAGTCTAGGATGAGTTCCGCTATGAACCTCAAAATTAACATTATCAAATGCAGCCTTCACCATAGCCAACACAGCATTTGTCAAATCACATGATGACTTTTCATTAGACACTGAATCCAATTCCAATTCAGAGACAAGAGTGTAACCAACTCTATTATAAGCCACATCTTCAAACTTGTTAATTATTGGTGCTAATGGAAAAAACTTAGCAGCTTTTTCAATCGATTCCAATGCACTCTTGTTTCTGCTTTCTGATATATATACTTTGCAGCAACCTAGAATTGTCTTCAACATTTTTTTTTTGTTTTCACTTTGTAATTATACAATGAAACTATTCAACATTGTGGAATTAGACAATTGTACCATAAAACATGTCCCTTAATTCATTTTACACCACAAATACATCAACAAACATAACCTTATCAACCTAGGTGGTCCACAAATAGAGCATGTTTTACAACCATTAGATCAAGTGGGTCAATGAATCTTATACTAAAATCATACACGCCATATATGAAATCATATTAATCATAGATGAAAGTGCAAAGTTTCAAATTTTTACAGTAAGAAAACCAAAGGAAAAAATAACAGATTGAAAATAAAATAATACGAAATTACCTGATTCAGTTATGTTGGGAGAAGAACCTCGACTTTGACGAATCAGAAACCAAACCAATGATATATTTGTTGGTTCCAGCTAGTTACACGCTCTTAATTTCTAGTTACACCCCTCTGTTACAAATTAAAATTTCCAATTCCCAAATTATCCCCATATTTCGTATTTTTTTTTACAATTGACTGCTGAGACACCCGTGAAACCGAACGATGAGCATAGCTTAGTTAGTAGCGACATTGTATCATATATGCAAGGTCATTCGTACCTCGAACTTTCCATTTATCCACCTTAAAAAGATGAAATTTTATCCATTAAACTACTTGACCAAATAAAAAAAAATCAAATGGTGATTTTATCTAAAAAGTGTCGAACAAACGACGGTTAATTATTGTTCGATAGATGCCTAAGAGCAATCGTTAGATGTCGAAAACAATTGTTTTTATTGTTTGAAAAACATTTTTCATTTTTTAATCTTCACCACCACCTATCTAACCATGTTCAAATGTGAAAAAGTCGAAGGAACTTGCACAAGTCTTCCATTAGCATTTTAGTATAAAAGCAAGTGACATGTTCAATTATTGTGTTTTTTTTCCTTCAGAATCACACATGAACTAGGTTCATGTATGCGTTGATTCTTTTTAACACGAATGGGAACCCGGATCAAATATATCAAAGCAAATTCAATTTAAGTATGTTTATGTAAATTTAGTTATTTGTACAATTTTTTAAGTTAAGCATGTTTACTCAAATTCAATTTAAGTATGTAAACTTAATTCAGGTATGTTTATCTAAATTCAGCTTAAATAGTTTGCGCAAACTCATTTAAGTATATATTCACAAATTCAATTTTAGTATTCTTGTATACGGTTTAAAATTTTGATATGAAGTTGTAGTAGATAACTATCATGTTTATGGGTATTATTTATAGAGGTTGGGGTTCGAACCCCGATTAATAACACTTAAAGTGTGTGAATCTAACTAGCAAGCCTCTTGATTAAAGTTCTATAAAAAAAATTACTTGACCAAAAAAAGATTGATATGAAGTTGAGGATAATTTGGTGGATTTGAGCTTTTTAAAACATGATAGGAGGTTTAACTTAGGATTAGGGTGTGCAACAACTAAACATTTTCTTTTTTGTGCGTTAGAGTTAGCATCTGTGAAAAAGTAAACAAAAGTGTTTTTCATAGCAATAAAAAAATGTTAGCAACACAACTATATATTTTGTGCTATTAATTAAAAAACCAATACTAATCAATTATAGGTAACAAAATTATGTAGTTGTGATTGCAACTATCTGAGTTTGATGAAGCATAAACTAAGTTTGAGTTTGACATACAGCACTCACTTTTTTTTGAAAGACAAAAAGTAGTACTGAAATCTAGTCTAGGCACATGATGTGAAAAGATTAGGTCATAAATATTATAATGCTTGTACAATAGACAAGAAATCTCTCCACTAAATATGATACTCCACTTACATCACCAAAACTACTACACAAACAGAACTTGTGCCAATCAGTGAGACAGTGACAAATGTATTCCAACTAATAAGGCATGCATATATTTAATAAAGACTTAAATGCACTTTTGTCCCTGTGTTTGTCCTTGTAACAATTTTGACCCTCTAAAAAAAACAATGCAATTTTGACCGCCTAATTTTTCCAACTATGCTGACAAGCTGCCACGTGTCCCAAAATAGGGGCCAAAATCGCAACTTTTTTGTTAAGATAAAGGGTCAAAAGAACATATTTCCCTAAACATTGCAAAATTAAGGGGTCAAAATTGCATTTTTTTTTTGTTAAGGGGCCAAAATTACTACGATGGCAAACATAGGGGGTCAAAAGTGCATTTAAGCCTTTAATAAATATTTCTCAAAAATATGGAGAAATAAACTTTAGGAATGTGCATTAAAATAAGTAAACTAATCCTACATGTTATAGGTTTGATTAGAGTGGATCATGTATACAGTAAAAAACTTGCAAAATAAGCAACATATGTCAATCTATATTTCTGTTTCTCTAAACTTCTACTTCTAGTTTATATGAAGATATTGTCATATATGTCAGTTTTTCTGATCTATAGCTACATAGAGACCTATGAAGTAATCCCTAGCAGTAAATCCTGCAGTTGATATTTCCTTTGCCAACCTTCAAATTGAACCAGGCTGCACTTTACACTGCTTTCCTGAAGCTGCCAACATTAACATATATAGTATAAAATCAATCTATCATAAATAAATTAAAAGGATTTTATGTCTAATAGTAATAAGCATACAAGCAATGAATACAAACAATAATAATTAGTATACCTCAACGACAGATATGTTATGCAAAAGATCAAAAAACTCTTCTAAGAGTTGCTTCTCTTGTGTAACAACTTTTGCCAATTCTGATAGTATTGAAGCAGTCTTGTCAACCTGTTGACAGAGAGATTTTTCCATATGAATGCAGCCCTCAGAAAACTAAAGATATATTTGGACACAAAATTTGACAACAATAGTTCAAATATATAGTTAATTGCATTCAATAAACAGCTCATTAATCATTCATTGAACCTAATTAACTGTGATGTTTAGCGTCATTAACCACGATTGGCATGTTTTCAAATATATGTGTTATCCATTAACTATCCAAATTGTGTTCGAATATACACGTCATATTCATTAACCACAATTTGTGTTCAAACATAACGTTTAAAAACGTGCTTAATTATGTTTGGTGGATGGTCAGGGAGTTGTGAAACCTTTTTATATTCAATTAATCACCCACGGAATGTAATTAACCATTTATTTGAATTGAATTAACTATACAAATTATTGTCAAATTTATGTGCCACAGCCCATAATAAATGACTAGCAAAATGTGTAACAAACTTTGAAACTTACTGCAGGTGAAAAAGAAGTTAACATTGACTTAATGGAAGCTGTGAGATCAGTGGCCTGACGAATAGCAATGGATGTAAATTGTATGTTCACCTATAAGTTAAGCATAACAAAAATCCTGTCAATGCACCATCTCAATCATATGGTCACTTAGACAATGTACATACATATAAAAAAATTGTAACGGTCGGTCAATTTAATCCCTTAAATCGAAAAATATCACTTAGACTCTTTACTCAACATGCAGATGTACCTTAGCACCTTCTAAAAGAGGAACTCTGCACACAGCAGAATGCAAACACTCTTTGGTGGCAGTAATTGTTGATACATGTTGCCTTTCCATGCTTCCCCAAGCTTCCAATAGCTTTAACTGCCAAAAACAACAATAAATCAGTTAAAAATATTGAATTAATTACAAAAACAAATTTGGTAGATATTAATCAAAATTAGGTTTTCTACTTACTTGGTAATATAATATAAAAGCTTTTTTCATTTCAAGCTTTTCTCTTGCAAACTGTATCTTCTTTTTCATAACAGTATTTCTGAACTTGGTGAGACCATCCCAGACACATATCAAATTGCTCTAAAAACATTCATAAACCAAGATAATGTTAATTCAATTTCTCATTAGCTATAAAGATCACATAAAGAAAAGAGACATAGTAGTGCCTTTAGAATTAGCTTATTTACCACTTATCTTATAGCGCATAAGCTTTGTTTTAACAAGATTACAAAAATAGTTAATGACATGACATCTTAGTAACCTAGTTTCAGTTTATTTCAATAAGTATTCCGGACAACCTATGAAAACAACTTACAACGTACAGAAGTGCTTATTCGATAAAATTTCATTAAATATGTTAAAACAGACAAGTGTACCTCGGTGTGGCGAGAAATGTTTGCATTCACAATTTGTGCTCTAGCATTTGCATATCGCCACTGAATCAAACGATTATCAAGCAAACGAAGCTTATGAAAGTCTTCATTGTTTCCAAAACCATTCGACGGTGAATTAAGGCCAACAGATTTTTTACTCTTGAAGAAATCAAAACCAAAATTGAGTAGTTTTTCAACTCCTTTCACCTTTGTGGGGCTCGAAAACTCTGACCTCCCGGGCGACAAAGCCCATTGAGATTTCGAACTCTTGTACCCCGTAATCGAATTAGTCCTCTTCATCATCGGTTTCAACGAATCACCGTTCAAATTCCCAATGTTAGAATCAGAAGCTCCTCTTCTAGCCCTTCTCGATGTTGCATCACGCATCAACCTTGTAGGAACTTCCACCACTGGTTTTCTTGCCGGAGAAGCCAAGGCTTCATCGTTGGATTCGGTATCAACCGAGCTAGTTAAGCTTGAATTTCTCTTGAACAGTTTAGCATTTTCATCTAAGGAAAACCTTCCCGGAACAATGCCTGAACCATTATTAGAATTAAGCTTCTTCAATGAAGAAGAAGAAGCAAGTTTTCCTGTGAATCTTGCAGAACCACCAATTGCTCTTGTTTGATCATTTTCAAACGTTCTAATCTCTCTATGACTCTTCTGTGAAAGAGTGAAACTAGTTTTGTTGTTGTGTTTGTATTTGTTTTTCTCATTTTGTTCTATGATTCTATCTTCGGTTAAGTGATCAGCAAGTGTACCGGAGTTATTTTTCGCGGAAGAAGGCCAAAGCTGACGGCGTAGAACAGATTCTTCAGCTGTTGTTTTATGTCTTCGATCGTCTTCCAAGCTCCGAATGGATGACTTACGTATGACGGATGAAGGGGAAGGAAATTCAGTAGATTCTATGGAGGTGGAAGGTGAGGGATGAAACCTTCTTTGTTGACGAGGGTTCACCGGAGAAGTGTTTCGCGCCTTCATCGAAGCGTTGGAGTTGCCGGTGTTATTAGGGTTTTATATTGAGTTTAACTAGTCCTTACAGGTTTGAAGGTTTGAGCGTGTCACTTGGGTTTTATCAATATATTTGTTAGTGTTGTTGCTATTTTGCAACGGTTAAGAGTTGAAATGGTAAAATGTGTATAAATAGGAATAAATAATTATTTCGCCGGCCCTTAATGTTTATTTTTTTTTTTTTTGTGTGGGATAGTGAAAGTGGAAGTTGATTGAGGAGAGTGGAGATGTACAATACAAATGGAAGAATTAGGCTTCTTCTGTTGGAGGGGTGAAAAAAACTTGAAATTCCTGTTTAGTTTTAATGTCTATCTCCCATTTGTTTGAAATTTCTTAAGAGTTGAAATGGCCTTTAGTTAGTTAGTTGCATTAGCATTAAGCAATCCAGTTGGTACTTGAAGTACAAATTGTGTATATTTTCGTACAACTATATCTCATATTATCAATATTTTAAAAGAAAATATTTTTCAAATACACACATATAAATATAGAAAATACTTGAATGAGCATAGGATTTTGTCACGCGCACATAAAATTACATATTATTTAATTATTTAAAAGGTCTTGTTAAGTGTTTTCGAGACATAGGTTAATGAATCCAAAATAAAAGTTTATCTTAAAAATAAAAGTTGTTACTTTTGATTAAACAATAATTATATGACTTTTTAATATAAAAAAAACTTATCTTTTTTATTGTTTAACCAATGTCATTGGGGTAGCGTCTAACATTTTCCTTCTCAAAATTGCATAATTTAATTTAATTGCTCTTTGTGGTGGTATTTGAACCGACGAGAATGATATCAAGTTCATAGTATTGAAGTGCGTATACATTTGATAACCCTTCGAGTCTCGTTCTCTTGAATAATTCATTTTTGGTGTAGTTTATTAATCATTTGAACCCAATTGTTTGCTTGATAATAAATTTAGCTTGGGAAAAAAATTAATATTTTACAATTTTAGAAATTATTTTATAATATTATTTTTGGAGGAAAATTATTTTACAATATTTGATAATACAGAGAACTAGGTTGACAAAATACATTTTCAATGACTAAATTGAATAAATTCACTAACTTTATTTTGGTATCCTTTCTATTTTGGTGGTTATATACCATTCTTTTTTCTTAAAACTGACTCTTGTACTCTTAGGTAATATGAGAACTTGTTGGTAATATCCCATGGATTTTTACTACTGGATGAAAGTTTGATTGGAAGATATTTTTAGTTAAAATAAATGAATAATTTGGCGGGGGGTAATCCTATTGTAGAGCTTAATTGCTTACCTATATGTATGGTGGATGGGTCAAAACTTAGTTTAAAAGTTAAAAATGACCTTGAGCAAGCAACCTTTGGCTTAAGCTAAATATGCACATAGGCAAATATTTTCTCTCTTTGACAACGTATAATTTGTAAGCCAGCCACAAAGTAATTTTCATTGATGTTGCTCCTTCGTTGCTAAGCATTCAAGTTTCTACTCTTAGATGAAAATTTGTTTCATAGTTTTAAACATATAGAAGTCTTTGCAAAGCAACCATATAAATATGTACAAATGTGTCAATGGCTAGTGGCCATCATTTGATTATCAAATATAATTATGACTTTTATTAAAGACGTAATTCAACTTTGTTAGCAAACATTATTAACTGCCATTTTTACATTGTTAGTCAACTCTGATTATAATCTGCTCTATCTTATCCTGACCACTAAACCGTCTTAAAACTCGACTAGGAAAGTAGCTAACTATAACATGTGTCATTGGAAAATTGCATCTGGTCTTGCAATGAATAGTAGTGGTACTAGTTGACAATAAAAAGTTTGCTATAATTACTAAGAAGAAACTGTGAACTAATATTGTCCAATAGTGAAATTAATGCTATAGCGACCAAACATGTTTGACAATTTTCAAATTGTACAAGCATTTCTAACTACAAAATTAAAACTTCATTTGGCTTTTGCTTCTAAGGATCACTAAGCCTCTCGGCTCCGCAAGTTAATAATGGTTTCACTGTTGAAATAGAGAATTGGGATGGTAATTGATGTATTCCCCCACGTTCCAACTGCGACTAATGTTTCTGAATCCAAATCTTCCACCAATTAGGTTTCAACTTTGAAGTTCAAATTAAAGATTGATTCAAAATCAATGAAAGTTGCACCGTTGCAACAAGAGATAAGACTAGATGTCATGGTTTCCACAATGTTGGATCTACGTTTTTAAAGGAGATAAAAATATTTTGGCGGCTGAAGTGGAAGAGTGAGGAGTGCAATGATAAGGATATCAAGAGTTAGATCCACCTTCAACAAAAATTAACGATACTAACGTTTATCGTTTAAAAGAAACAGTGATATATGTCAATTACATTCTTTTTTTCTCCGTTCAACCAAATCAAACACATTCATTCCAAATATACGTCTACATGCATCAGGATCAAACACCACCTTATAAAAAGGAGGAGAATAGTTCAAGTATTTCTAGTATGACTATAAAATGTATTCATAAGTAAGAAAATTGAGATAAAAAAAGTGTCACATAAAGAGTCTATATGTTGATGTTTAAATAACATGATTATATAGAACACATCTGACTCCCTTGCGGTTAGAGACTCTCCGCATTCAAACAGACAAACGAAACATTGGTTACTGCTTAAGATAGTAATTTCAATTAAAAAAATAAAAACAAAACAAGAAACTATGGTAGATGTTTGGTTGCTCATTTCATCTTTGAATTTTCTGCCGACTTAAAAGCAAGATTCCATAACAAAACTATAACATAATTACAAGAATGAACCAAAAAAAAAAACGTTTCAACAGTAACTTACACATGCAATCACTATTATTGGTTTCATCATCATTTCATATCCCAAAACTTTAGCAATTGTGCCAATAAACTCACTTATTTTCGATAACTTAGAAAGTTTGAGACTATAAAAGTCAGGCAACCAAGCATAACACTTCAAATAAATACACAACCTTTTCCACAAATCTAACCACCGCCCTGTTATCGCAAAATTACCATTGTCCATTGGTATCACTATCTAGGCATATGACTGCAAGATTATCATCTATTATAGTTAATTTTCTCAAACATCTCCAATCTAAAGCTAAATTAACAGTACACAACCACACTAACCAGTGAGGTTTAAGTTTAATCACTTCTTCACTGCTGTATCAGTCAAAACAGTCTGATATACGAGTGTCTGAATCTTTTAACTCCCAAATGCATGCATACTCTAATCATCCATAACAACCAAATGCATGCATACCATATAAATGATTGTGCCACGGTGTTTAAATAACTATTTTATTCGTTCTCTTATTAGAGGGCTGGAGACAGGACAAATACCGCCTATTCAAAAACCGAAAAACGTAATACACAACTTAAACAAGTAAGAATATGGACTAACATTGAGCCGTTCTAGAATTTTTGGCATGAAAAAATTTATTGGCAAGTTTTACGAAAAATACTTGTATACAATGCTCAAGCTTCTAAATTTTGATATGGCAGGGAGAAACAAGAAAAACAACAGCGCAATTATTAGAACCCGTATCAGAATTTCAATATCCCTTGTATCTTTATATAATAGAATAAATTGTCAACTACAGTCTACAAACAATAACATCAATCCTTACTTTCACTGCAAAACCACATGTAGTTTACAACTACAGACAATAACATAACATCAATCCTTCCTTTCACTGCAAAACCACATATAGTTTACAAGTATGCTCTTGACTACTTCCTAAAACGGCCGCTGGAACCCTCCTATATTGAGTAGGGAATGAAGGAAAGCTGATTCACTAATAACAGGGATGTTTGAGAATGTACCAAGAAGAGCACACCTGATGGAATGCATGATTACGACAATATATGCCAACGCCACACCAGCCCAGTAATACATCCCAAGTGTTCCCTTGAAGTGTATAAGTGGCATGAAATTGCTTGCAACCCATACTATCTGTAGAGCAATTTCCAGTAGCATTCCCATCATTACATGGAATCTGAAGATAATGGGGAAGTCCTTATTTTTTACCACTACCACAATAGCCAAATAGCAGTATAATATAGGGAACCAGGTGGGCAATCGGTTGACAGCTCCTGGGATGTAAAAGATTACATTTTCAAATAATTTGAATTTATCAAGCAAAGGTTCTAGATAATACCCAGCAGCAGACATCTGCATTGCTATTAGATAGGGTATACATGATAAAGTTCTCCACCACCATTCTGGCTTCTCAGAATTTGCAGGGATTCGAAAACCAGACCAATGGTATATGTATGCTTGTGGACGAATACTAGAACTGCTTCTTCGGGAGATTGGAGCACTGAGTGAGAGGGGACCATGGTTATCGGTAAACAATGGAGATGAAACAGCTGTGAGTCGTGTAGCTGATTTTCCTGAAATGAAAAAAATTGGGGAATATAAAACTAGAAATAAGTTTTGGCCACTGTAGCTAAAAACCACATGCAAATTGAAAACAATTTTGGATTTAGATGGCACATTGCATAAATTTCTTCATGGCTTAGCATCAAATAAAGGAAGTGTTATGTTAAGATACGCTATGAGCCTAAGATCAATATACAAGTTCCATGAATCCTCCTATTTCATTATTATTATTGCAGTAGGATCTAATATTTCATCAAAATCATATTAAAGCAACTACTGACGATTAAAATTGACAGATATATCCATTAAAATAATGTTAGGAAGTATGACGCATAATTACCCAGAGAACTGCCTGCTTGAGCTGTGATAGCAAGATTCTTTTTCTTCCCATTGAATGAAACACGTCTTCGTTGAATCAAATCTTTATTCCTAATCAAAAGCCAAATACACATAAATTGCGATCTTTAAAAATTAAAATACAAATAGAGGATAACCAAGGAAAAACATACACAACTCATAACCACAACAACAACAACAACAAAGTAAACAATCCTGAATTATGAGACGAACATCTATAAATTGACAAAATATCTTTCTATCTTTGTACATCTTTCAGTAAGAACATAAACAAGGCACATATTCTCAAATCCAACTGGTAAAGTACCTAAAGATTAAACCTTTGTAGCACGTACACTTCTGATCGAAAGGTGTGTCTGTGTCTGAGACATGTCCGGGTCAGACACGACACACACATGTGATAACTTTCAATTATGTCTTCTTCTTTTTTCTTTTTTTTTCTCAAATTATTATCAATGTCAGTGTCATGTCCTGTTATTTCATATATTGACATTTAAAATTTAGTCTCAAGTAGGGAAAGACCAAGACCTATTAAACCTTCCCATAAAACCTAACCAAGGGAGACAATATATCTTCAATTGACACATGATAAGATATAATAATATCACATCTCCAGAATTGAAAAATAACAACATTCATAATTTGACTGATAAGATAACAAGTATGATTTTCAAATGAAAATATAAAAAAAAGAAGATTTTTTTTGAAGAAACTAAAAAAGCCCACCTAAATTGGTATTAGAATCGAACTTGAGACCTCGAGAAGGAGACACTCCCAGATCTCAAGCCAACACCACCATGCCAACCCAAGTGGGTTTATAAAAAAAAGAAGATTGAACTGATGAATCATAAAAAACATAGTTGAATTGATTAACAAATGCAAAACACGAATCATGCAAAATCTAAACGACGCAATAAAACGATAGAATTGTAAAAGAGAAAGAAAAGGTAATTACGGGAGAGAAGGAAGGTGGCGAAGAGAAGGGAAGGCGGTTGTTGCGGCGGCTGCGGTTAATTGACCGGCCATCATCGTCTTCTTTCTTCTTCTTCTTCCTGACTCTCGATTCTTCCGTTATCCTTACCCACCTCTTTTTATTATTTATTATTTTATTTTTCTCTTTTGTTTAGTTTTAGTTTTTAGGAGGACTTGTATGTCAGAAGGCACAAGCGTTGCCTTGTCTGCGGAAGGATCTAGAGTTTTAATGCCTCTTCACCAGAGGCGGTGCCATTTGCTAATTTTAAAATTGGTTTTCTTTTTTGATTATATTATTATTTTTTTAATATGGAAGATGATTTTATTAACGAAAATCATACAATAAATATATAAGAGGGAGTCTAATCGATTTATATGTAAATTAAATTGTGAATAGCATATTTGGTTAAATAATAAACAATTTGGTTGGTTTTATGTCTAACATGCTAAAAATTTAGATTACGAAAACACACATTAAAACTAATACAATCTCCAATAATAAGATCGATATAGGTTGTGAGATTGTTGGTAAGCATTCAACGCCAAGACCACATTAGAAGCATAAGATTCTTTTATAAGATTTAGAATAGAAAACACACGTCTTTCACAAATTTAAAACTCTTCCATATAGCTAAATCTCCGGCAACCTCTGAATTTGGTAATGAAATTTTTTGACAGTAACTAACAATAACGACAACACCTTCATTATCTTTCACCACAACAACAATGCCCTTCTATTGGACCTGGTGCATCAAATTAAGCTTATAGAAACCACAAAAAGGAATGATGTCTAATGAACATTAGATATTGGCAAAATTGAACCTCCACTTAGTGTCTCCAACAACACCATACAATCACTCTTGAAAAAATTCACATTAGATCTTTGCGTCTTTTGAACGGTGACAACTACATCAACATCGTTCCTCTCAAAACTTTTTTTATAATATTACTCTCTTTGTGTTAAATTAGTTGTCGTCTTTTGAATTGAGCGTGGTTTTAAAAAAAAATTATGTATGTTGATTCAAATAATAAAATTGATATTATTTACTGAAACATGTTTATTAATTATAACTACAGAAGTAGTTGTGTGGAGTGAACATTAATAACTTCATTAAATTGGATAAGAGGATTTCACACTTGTTTCAATTGAAACAATTGTGAAATTGTACAACTTCGTTGACCACGCAACCGTCCACATTAAAAAATGGTTCGGGCTATATAATCTGAAAATATCTAAAAAATGTTTAAATCATATGTTGGAACACTAGTTAAAATCTAGTGAGAAGTTGGATAGAAAAAACACAATATGAAAAGAACTAGTGTGTGGGAGTGTGACTTAAAAATGTCTCACATTGGAGAGTCACCCCAACTAGCAAGTGTTTATATAGAGAAGGGGGGACCTCCAAGGGTGTGCCCTTGGGGTACCCACTTTTGTGAACGGGTGAGCGCTTAGAAAAAATAATATATCACGCGTGACGCCGCCGTCCGTCCGGGCGGGCCTGGCCTGGGTCGAAAGATATTTATTTTTTGTCACTTGAAAATGAAGAATTAATTAATTAATTAATTCATCATTATCCGAAAAGCGCTACACGTAACATATAAATCTGTTACGATCCGATCCGATCCAAAACGCGTAATCGGATAAGTCCAACTGAGAAGCCTAAACTTGTGGACACTTCCTTGGTCAGATCTTCAAAAAATATTTGAAAAAGTCTGATCCAGTCCAAAAACTACGTAGAAACCAAGACTCTCATGGATAGGCCACATGAAAATTTAAGTGTGTCTGATCCATGACCTTTTTGGTGTTTTATTAAGTTGTTTTACAATGTTGCATTACGTCGTTTAACTTTTTAGTTAATTTGAAATAGTTATATTTAATGCATGTTTGCTGAAATTAATTTTAATGCGTTAAAACTCATACTTTCTAAGATGAAGGACAATTCATATTTTATAGCTTGAATGTGTCAAGTACGTGATATTTTTGTCATTCTCATTGAACTGACGGTTTATGTGGTTCATGACGCACAAAAACATTTATAAATAGACATGCTTGACACATTTCTTTCTATCAAAAGGTTGTTATGAACATCATCTTGTTGTTCTGTCAATAAAAATATGTCATTTAACAAGGCAAAATGATCGAGTTCAAAAATACCTCTTAAGACATTGTTAATCCAAACCTTTCCTAATTGTGGACGGTGATGGTTCAAGTTTTAACATATTCTTAGATGGTCAGATTAAATAATCCAAACCTTCTTAAATTGTGGATGGTAGCATTACATCCATGTTTAGGCAGTTTGTGGTGTGTTAATTGTCCAAAGTTTAGACAGTTTGTGGTATCTTAATTGCATTGAAATTCTTATATCCATAAATAAAATAAAAAAATAGTCCTTGGAAAATATGTTTATCGTTCAAAATTATAAGCTTTCAAGTTAAATATGAATACAGTCCATAGAATGTTTATAGTACAAAATTATAAACTTTTTAGTTCTTACATGAATCAAATTTAAAAACGTAACAACTTTTATTTTTGGTATTAACGCAACAGTCCATGTATAAAAGAACTTTGATAATCCTAAGTTCGACCAAAAAATAAATAAAGTTTAACCAATAATATAAAACTTTATTTATTTAAATATTCATTATATTGTTTCTATCTATTTTGGATGTTTTTTTTCCTGATTTTCATCCTAAATGCCTCAAACTAAAGAATTAATGTAGTCTTGCTAACCAATTTAAGACCATAACTAACCAAAAAGTCTTAAAAAGCTAACGTTGAGTTGTTTGGTCCTACAAAATGTATAGGAAATTACTGTGAAAAATACTTACATACATTGCTGAAGTTTCTAAATTTTGGCATGACAGAAAGAGACAAGAAAAACGACATAATAATTATTAGAATCCGTATCAGAATTTCAATATCCCTTATATATTTATATAATGGAATAAAATGTCAACTTCAGTCCTTCCTTTAACTTCAAAACCACATAGATTACAAATATGCTCTTGACTACTTCCTAAACGGCCGTTGGAACCCTCCTATATATATTAAATAAGCAATGAAGGAGAGCTGATTCACTAATAACAGGAATGTTCGAAAATGTACCAAGAAGAGCACACCTGATGGAATGCATGATTATGATAATATATGCCAATGCCAAACCAGCCCAATAATACATACCAAGTGTTCCCTTTAAGTGTATCATTGGCATGTAATTGCTTGCAACCCAAACTATCTGGAAAGCAGTTTCCAGTAGCATTCCCATCATTACATGGAATCTCAAGATAAGGGGGAAGTCCCTATTTTTTACCACTAACTCGATAGCCAAATGGCTGTATAAAATAGGGAACCAGATCGGCAATTGGTTGACAGATGTCGGGATATAAAAGATCGAATTTTCAAGCAAAGGTTCAAGATAATACCCGGCACGAGACATATCCAATGCTATTAGATAAGGTATACAAGATAAAGTTCTCCACCACCATTCTGGTTTCTCAGCATTTGCAGGGATTCAAAAACCAGACCGATGGTATAAGTATGCTTCTGGCTGAATACTATAATTGTGTCTTCGAGACATGGGAACACTACTGAGTGAGAGGTTACCATGGTTATTAGTAAACAATGGAGATGAAACAGCTGTGAGTCGTGGAGATGAAACAGCTAGGAGCGGTTTAACTGTTTTTCCTGAAATAAATAAAAACAGAAATAAGTTTTGGGCACTATAGCCAAAAACCACATGCAATTTGAAAACAATGTTCCATAACTTGCATTTTGATGGCACGGTGCATAAATGTCTTCATGTCTTAGCATCATCAAATAAAGGAATTGTTAAGACAAATTATGAGCCTAAGATCAATATGCAAGTTTCATGCATCCTCCTATTTCATTATTATTATTGCAATAAGATCTAATATTTCATCAAAATCATAATCAAGCAACTAAAATTGACAGATAAATCCATTAAAAAATGTTGGGAAGTATGACGCATAACTACAAAGAGAACTGCCTGCTAGAGCTGTGATGGCAAGATTCTTTTTCTTCCCATTGAATGAAACGTGTCTTCGTTGATTCAAATCTTTATTCCTAATCAAAAGCCATATAAACATAAATTGTGAGCTTTAAAATACAAATAGAGGATAACCAAGGAAAAACATACATAACTCATAACCACAAGTCCACAACAAGAAAGTTAACAATTATGAATCATGAGACAAACATCTCTAATCATCGAATGCGTGTTCAGGACACACAACACATATACATATATACTATTCAATTATGTTTTTTTGTTTGTTTGAAAAAGACAAACTAGTCGATCAAAATTAGCATTGCGAAGAATCTTATATGAGATTTTAAAAAGAGCAATTTTCAAGTCCCGAGTCAATTCAAATGGATTAGTATATTCAATTATTATTATTTTTTTAAAATTACTATTGGTTTCGGTGTGTGTCCGGGTGTCCGTGATTGTATTTCATGGGCTAACATTTAAAATTTGAGTAAACTACCAATTTGGTCCATATCTCAAATTAGTCTCCGACTCTATCTTCAAAATAGTTCTGTCATCGTCAAAAGTTTTTCAATTAAATCCCTCATCGTGTGAAACAAACGTAGTTGAAAAACTTCTGACAATATTTCAAAATAGTCGTTGTCTTTGTCAAAAACTTCTCAATTAAACTCATGTTTTTATGTTTTTTCACATAACGAGAGACTTAATTGAAAAACTTTTAACAAAAACAACGACTATTTTGAAATATTAATAATATAAGAATAACATACAAAGACATAGACGAAATTAGTAGTAGTTTACTCTTTAAAATTTACTCTCAAGTAGGGTAAGACAAAGAAATATTGACCCATGATAAGATATACTATATTCTGAATTAAAGATAAGATAACAAGGTTATCAAAACCTGTTAAATTGAATTTGAGTTGGGTTAGAAACTTTGATCGTAACAATAACAAATACCATGCAAAACACGAATCATTGAAAATCAAAAGCGTTGAAAAAGAAAAGGTAATTACGGGAGAGAAGGACGATGGAGAAGAGAAGCGTAGGTGATTGTTCCGGCAGCTGTTAATTGACCGGCCATCATCGTCTTTTTTTTTATTATTACAAGAGGGTTGTGTTGTCTGTGGCGCGTATTTTTTTATAAAATATTGATTAAAATTATTTAGATTTTGATTAAAATCACAATTAAATATAATATATATTTTCTCTTAAAAAAATATAATATATATTTTGCTAACAAATTATACTTATTTTTTTATTGATATCAACAATATAACAAATATATCTTTAAAAAAAATATAACAAATATAATATAATCCTTATAAATCTTTAGTAAAACAAAAATTAAAAAAACAATAACTATAATATAAATTCTTATCTTTTTTAATAATCGCCATAAAATCTATAAAATAAGTAAGTAAAATAATTTTTTTTTTGAGGGGATAATTAAGTTAAATAAGGATTTCTTTGTAAAAGAAAAGAAGAAATCAAGTTAAATAATTTAGGGGATAATTAAGTTAACTAAAGGTTTCTTTGTAAAAGAAAAAGGAAGAAGTAATTAAGTTAAATAATTTTATTTTTTTAGTGGATAATTAAGTTAAATAATAATTTCTTTTGAAATAAATAAAAAAATTACACTCGTCTCTCTTTCTGAAAGAAGCTTAATTTATAATATCTTCCTCTTTCATGTTAAAATATTTTTTCATCTCCCCTTTTAAGCAAAAATATTAGAAAAAATTGCATTCTCCTCGTTGAGAGAATCTTAAATTACATCTCACTCTAATGTTAAAATCAATACTTTTTTTAATATATTTTATTTTTAATAATATATCAACAAAAATCCAACGCACACTAGACGGTGAATTATTTATTTTTGATATATAGTATCATTAACATATATCTTGAAAAATTATTATAAAATATGATACAATGCAACCACCTAAATATGATTAGACATTACTGATGTCGAAGACTTTTACCTTGCACTGTTTTATATAGCAAACGAGAAATAAGAGAATGAAACCACCTAAAATCTTTCTTGTGTATCTCTATGTACAATATATATATATATATATATATATATATATATATAACCACCTAAAATCTTTCTTGTGTATCTCTATGTACAATATATATATATATATATATATATATATATATATAGGTTTTACAAGTTATTCTATTAGCATTTGTTAAAAGACACCAACTAATTTTTATGAAGGTATCTTTTAGTAAAGTTATAACTAAAAAAGATAAAAGACACTTTCATAAATGACTTCTAGCATAACTCATATATATATATATATATATATATATATATATATATATATATATATATATATATATATATATATATATATATATAACTCAATCTCCCTTAACAAATCTTAATAAACTTTTATGAAATACATATGTGTATGCACGCTTCTATCACTATATGATCCGAATATAATTCCCGCCACTAAGACATCACATAGAATATAATAATAACCCGCCACTAAGACACCACAGTGATGTATATGCCATGCATGATCATGAAAATGCAAATCAAATCCCGCCAATTAGGCACCACAAAGAATTATAATTTTAACCCGCCACTGATATGTCTGTTCATATAACAAGTCATACCTACATATGTTTATCCTTAATAAGCAACCCCATTTTTATAATCCATCCAACATTAGATTTTTCTCTTTTTTTTTTTTTACCGTATGAAGGTAATGAAACAATAGCTTGTTTGCTCTAAACCAAAATCAGCACCTATACTGAGTTCACTATATTATTATTTTTTTGACAACACCATGTTTTATTAAAATAGCCCGGCACCAGAAATACCTAAAGGGCAATATAGCAACAGGCACAAAAGCCAAAGGTTGATGAACAGAAACCACACAACAGCAAAAAGCCACTAAAATAACCAACGGTGGCCAACATTAGTAGGAAAATCTCACACTATGTATACACAATAATGAAATCAGAGCTTATAAATCAGAAATCACATAGATAGACTAGCTACTATAAGTCTTAAATATCCCTCATTCACTATAATTACTATACATATTAATTTAGTCTTCTATTTACCTCATTCAAAGATACAAACAGATAATGAGGATTAAGTAATATACTAAAATTTAGACTTTTATGAACTAATTCCATTACTAAGTTTCATTATCTCTCAAATTAATTTTTTTCCTTCTTAAAGCATACAAACAGCATATAAATAGTTTACAGACCTCTAATCCAATGACTAATTTTGAGTTGTATGGGGAAGTGGCCTTACCTTAGACTGCCTCTCTTTCTAAGCCGCAACCCTATGCCTCAAATTCACAGCTACGGTGCAAACACCATTTCTCACACTCTAGCAATTGTTTTGAAGATCAGATTGTGGAAACCAAGAACCGCGGTGCATTACAAACATGATGAATACTTGCGAGATACTTGGAGAATATTTTGGATGAACTCAAAGGTATAAGAGGGTGACTTGTGTGGCACATAGAAAAATGAAAGAGTAGCATAGATGATGACTCGAGAAAGAAATGAAGAATATTAATTGATGGTTTTGATACCGATCAAAGTAAAGGAGTGTAACTAGCTAGGTATGTGCATCAAAATTGGTTTATAAAGCAAAAGGAAATCAGTTGAGTCAAGCAAGAGTCAAGGCTTAATAATAAGCTTACTAAGATGTACACGTTAATATGACTTAGTAATCAAGGCTTAATAATAGGCAACTAAGTACAGTTAAAATGACTTAGTAAATAACATGAATAAAGCATGCAAGAAAATTATTTTATATAATAAATTGGAAAAAGGATGTGTAAGGTATAGATAGATTCCTTAAAAAAATAGTGTACTATGTGTACATCACAATATCAAAGACTAATTAAAATAACTACTTTAATTATTAATATAAATTAACTTTAAGATAAATCACAAATAAAAATGCAGCAATAAAGGATTAGAATAAAAAAAAACATTTAAGAAATAATTATCTTTTTTTTTCCACACCAAATTGATTTAAAAAAATGAAATGGTTTGAATAATAGATGGAAGCCAATTATAAATAATTAACCAAGATAGAAAATGTCAAGATTTTTCTTAAATTTAGCACACATAAAATAAATTGTGAACAACTAAAAAATTGAGAAAATTATTCAAAAAAACATGTGTAAAATATTGGGATGTTACACACATGTTGAAGCTAATATGAAGAACACACAATGGATAATTTAAAAAATGACGACTTAACAAATGATACTCTCACATGAAAATGATGAAAGTGTCTTTTGATCTGGAGTATGCGTAGAGCGTAACCCAACAAACAATGAAACTCGTTTTTTTATTAACATAACTTGCTATACAAACATATCTAAATACAAGAGAATGCAAAATTGTCACATCTGGTTACAACATTACAATAACTCTTCCTTCCTCTAGTTATCTCTCTCACAATTTCCCCCTTTCTTATCTTTTCCAATGCCCCTCAAGGTATGTACTTGTCCAATACATTATATGCTTCAAATAGACAGATTTGTACAAAAAGTAGAGTCCAAAATGTTACATCCAAGCAAGAAGGTGCAAAGGCATAAATATATACAAACAATTCCGATGTTTAAAACGTGCTCAACTCTTGCAACAACCCCAAAGAAAGAAACTCTAACAAGAGAGGCTTGGGGTGCGGGATGTGAAGTTGGTTTGCATGAGCCTTGTGGCAAAGTGGTAATGGCGCTTACTTCAAGAGGACCTTCCACTTTGGAAAGTGGTGTTGAGAGAAAAATAGGGGGATGGCATTTCCGGGTTTCCGCCGATGGTTGGAGCTAGATGGCCGCGGTTCTCATCCATTTGGTTGAGGGTGTTGTCGATGTTGGAGGGAAGTGTAGCTGTCAATTGGTTTTCCGGGTGGTGAGGAGGGTTTCAAATGGTAGAGGAACGAGCTTTTGGAAGAATAGGTGGATCGAAGAGCAACCGTTGGCTTCTACATTTCCTAGACTTTTTAATATTTCATCGCAAAAGGAGACCAAGATAGGGGATTTGTGGAATTCTTTAGACGGAGTTGTCACTTGGAATCTCGATTGAAAGAGACAACCTTTTATTTGAGAGAATAATTTAATAGCTAATTTATTGACTATTATTGAAGGGGTGATGTTAGGGGAGATAAAGGATAAATGGATGTGGATGCCGGAGGATAGTGGAATTTTCTCGGTTAGCTCGTCTTATAGAGTGTTAGAGGGTATGATGTTATTGGAGGACAGTTTGAATGCTTTTGAGGAAGGAGTTTTTGGTAATCTATGGAAGAGCCCGGCTCCATCTAAGGTGATAGCGTTTTCTTGGATGGCCCTTCTTGATCGTATTCCTATGCGATCTAATCTTGCGTTCAGACATGTTTTGGCACAAGAGGATTCTCGGAGTTGTGTCATGTGCGGTCATGGGGAGGAAACTACAACGCACCTCTTTTTACATTGTGAGGTGGCTTGGTTGTTTCGGCGTAGGTTGTTGGATTGGTTAGGGGTTAATTTTATCACTCCGCAAAACTTGTTTATGCATTTTGCTTGTTGGAGTGATCAGGTGAATCCGAGGCGTTTAAAGAAAGCCTTTTGGTTGATTTGGCACGCTTCTATTTGGTCATTTAGAAGAAAAGAAATGCGAGGATCTTCAAAAACCAATTCAAGAGTGTTGATGAGGTGGTGGATGAGGTTAAGACGTTGTCTTAGTGTTGGGCATTAAGTAGGCTCCAGATTGCATCTTACCTCTATTATGAATGGTGAATGTTTAAATAGTAGGCGTTGACAGGTGCATAGTGGAGCTTCGGTTGTTTGGCAGCTTTTGCGGAGTGTTTTTGAGCAATCAGTTTTTGCAATTTGGTGTTTTTACCTTTCTGCTAGTCTTGCTTGTTGGTTCTTAGCAGCTAATGTATTGTTGTTTTGGTTTGTTGATGTCATATGCTGCCTTATGCGCCTGTTTGTTGGTCTTATGGCTTTTGTCTATCATAATTATCACCTTTTGCACTACTTGTGCTAGGCTATTAACGATAGGGTTGGACAAAAACATGATACCCGACTCAAGCCCATCGAACCACAATCACTCGCGTCTCTCTACAAACACCACCACAATCACTCGTGTCTCTCTCTACAAACACCAGCACCACAGGTTGTACTCACCATTCTCAAGTCTCAATCTAAATCATCTTATTGCTTTCAATCTCTTCTTCAATCTCCTTTCTTCTTAAACCTCCAATAGCAAAAAAGAATTGTGTTGTTAATAAAAGTGAGATTTGTTCTCCACCTTTGTTGATTTTAACAATGTGTTGGATTTCAATCCATTACTATTACCACAAGCTATTTCTTTGTTTATCTCAGTTTGAAGAGAATTTGTTTGTTTTTTGCTTCTTCTAAGATCTAGTTCTTATGGAAGAACAATTGGTTGTTCCAATCTTTTGTTTTGATTTTGCATCTGATGTCCACACTCAAACCGTTTCAACCGACAAACCGTCTAAACCGACAAACGGACAGAATTGCGTGGAGAGTTCTCACCCACGGTTGGCCGGCTTTTTTTTACCGCCACCAACTGTAACCGACCATTGTCCACCCCTAGTTAATGATGTATGCTGTTTAAAAAAATGAAGTTGTAAAATAAGAAAGTGTCACTAAGCAGTAAAAGATTCATGATTAAATTTACATTTGATAAACAATTCCAATGTTTAAAACATGTTCAAAATATGATGAAGTTGGAAAATAAGAAAGTGTCACTAAGCAGTAAAAAGATTAATGATTAAATTTAAATTTGACAATTATAGTAGTTTCCTATTGGTTTATCACTGCCACTGAAATACCAAATGGTAAAGATTAAATAGTTTCATTTACAGGGATCGTGTAGCTTGGCCTCACCATAAATCATTACCACGGAAAATCACTTGAAATATATCACAATAACAAGTTTATGCAAAGATATCTATAAATTATAGACAAAAAACTACCGATCCGATTGTTTTAGATTTTAAGAAAATGAATTTTCTGTAAAAATAGATTTTTTTGAAAACTTAGTCAATAATAATATAAGTTATTTTAAATTGACATTCACTAATTTAAATATTCATTTGGGATAAGTTATTTTTCATTTGAAGTTTTCCTTAAAAATTTCTTTGTTAAAAAAAAAATAACAAAGTATTACACTACTGTATTGTATTCTGACTTAGAGGCGTTCCTGAAAATTAGAAGCAGCATCCCGAAAATCTCCATATCAAAATTAAGTTCTCATGTACGGAACTTGTTAGACGTTGTCATTATGTCTTGCTAAACTAAAAACTATTCCTGAGTATGATGACCATGGTAGGAAAAAATCACATGATTCAAAATTTACACATCAGTGCACAGACATTTATAATGTAATCCAACAAACGTAATCTAAAAAGATATCATTCATGTTGCAAAAATGGGTCAGATTATTAGGCTTGATTTCTCAAAAGAGAAAGTTCGCACAGTATGTTCAGATTCGATCATCTGCGGAGTATTTAACAGTAACACAACATTGTATATAAACATTTGAATAATGCAAGATGCAAGCACATTAATACAATCATGTCAATCAAGTAACACGGAATTTTAATTGGATCAGATATTAATAATGCAAGATGCTAACACATTAATACAATAATGCAAATATGGATCAGATTATTTGGCTTGATTTCTACAAAGAGAAATAAAATCGCACAGTATTTTCAGCTTCGATCATCTGGGGAAATAATCATCACACCCATCTAATAATACAACTAATTACAAGACACTTTGTCTCTAAAATCAACAATAAACATAAATATATTACAAATCAATAATTTTGAGTACAAAATTTAATAGTGCAAAGATGGATCAGATTATTTGGCTTGATTTCTCTAAAGAGAAACAAAATTCGCACAGTATGTTCAGTTTCGATCATCTGGGGAAATAATCATCACATCCAATTTACAATGCAACTTTTCAATTGAAGCTCAATTTCAACAATACAAATAAGAAACAATGCAATAAACAACAATTCAACGTAACAAAATAGAGAAAATACAGCATCAAATTCTATATTACACAAAAGCGAGTATTATGATTAGTTTAAATTTTTCCTATTCTGCAATAGGAACTGAAATGAAATCAAAATGAAATTTTATAATATGGAGGTGAGCGTAACCCGAATCTCAATATATTTTGAACAGGGCTTTAAACACCACACAATCTATATGAGGGAGTTAGTTGGAAAGAAAGCACTCATGATGTAAATAATGCTTTAAAATACAACAAATTACTCCCTTGCACTCCTGAGACACTTTTCAACACTTGACTAACAAAGTTAACTAATTTCAATGAATCTATACCATTTAAGGGACTTACATTTTAACATTTCCTATTAACATATTGATGAAAAAATTGATAGAAAGGGTGGATGCTCATATTCTATGGGTGTATTCGTGTCTGTCATGCCATGGCAATAGCAATCAGTACGAGGAATTGTTTATAATCATCACAACCAACCTCATTCTATTAGTAATTTAAACCAAGTTTTAAGTTTAATAGTCACATAACAATGAGATATTATAAATGAACAAGATCAAGATTATGAAGAAATGTTGTGCTGATATTTAACTCCATTCTCGTGGTAACCAAAAGATGAAGCTGATAGACAACACTAAATCTATGAGTTTATTCAGACTCTAAACCAATTCATAATGGAAAAGAGTATAGTTAAAACTCAATAAAACTATATAATCATAAACAAATATACCTGAACTCAAAGGTAATAAAGAACAAAACAAATGAACCTCAGTTTAATCTCTTTATGTCATTGGAAATGTAGCAACACCAAGTAGGTTCACCCTGCGAACAGGATCTTGGGTTAACTACACCCTCAGACAAGTTGGATTGTTAAAAAACATCATTGGTACAAACAAAACAAACAAACCCAGAACACATAATAGATAGATACACTTCGTATAACAATGTAAAACACAACTCGCACTAAAATTGTGTATGGCTCAGAATATATTACAGCTCTATCAATCACGATTTTTCAGAAGCAGAACTGGCATTAAGCTGAATTAATTCTCCTCACAGCCACTGATAAATTTAATCATTAAGAAGGATACTAAAAATTGAAGGTAGCTAAAATGTATATTAATTCACAAAATTGCCCACTCATCAATTGATAGATGAGCATTCTGAGGTATCATTTTAGGGATTTAAAGGAACTATTCGAGAGAACTTAAAATGCAATCATCTAAGCAGAAACTAATAATAAATAAAAATTTGGCTCATATTAAGAAATTCAACCATTAATTCCGATATACTTCATAGTAAAACCTCAGAAGCGCGGATAATATGTAATCATAGCCAAAAATTAGGTTTTCACAAATCAAAATCAAACCAAAAAAATAAACAATTAAAAAATAAAAAAACAATGTGGCGAATTTTTTTAGAGGCTTATACATTAATAGGTTAAAACCACCACGTGAAAACCGCCGAAAAATTCAATTTGTGCCTCTATGACTAGCTTTGATTTTCATCAATTTTTTTAGAAAACAAGCTAAAGGTGTAGTGAGGCAAATTCAAAACAGAAAAAGTAAATTCGAAAATTGAGATTTGAGATTTAGCCATTGCTTTGACACAGATCAGCCGTGAAAACTAGGCTGGACTGCAACACGAACGGCGAAGATCTAGCACGTGCTTAGGGCTTTCGAGTCATTAGATATATCAGAGAAGCCCGGGAGGCATCGTGCTGAGAAATTAAACGAAAGAGAAAGAAAAAAATAAACCTAAAATGCAATGTTTGTGATGATATTTCATGAATTTCTAGATCTAGGATGGAACGGTTGTTATGAAAGAAGGGATGGTTTGTGTATGAATTTATAGAGGCGCATGGAAACCCTAAAACCCGAATTTTATGAACCGGGTTGGTGCTGATTTGTTCAAAAACGTTTTTAGCCCTTTACCCGAAGAATGAGTTCTGCAGCCAGTTATCATTTGACTGGGTGATTTAATTTTGTTATATTTTTTTTAAATTTAAATTTTATTATTTTTTTAACAAATTTAAATTTTATTATTAAACACTAACATATATTTTCTTTTACTAAAATTAAATGAGATGTCTGGGGTTAGAATTCACCTTTTTTTCATTTGAGTGGTTATAATTCACCTTTTTTTTTTCTTTTCAAAATGAATAAATGGGGTGTCGGGGTTCGAACCCCACATATAATAATGCATGTCATGCGTTAACTGAGTTATGCTCACGAGGACAGTTTTTTTTTTTACAAAAAAGGTGGTGGCAAAAAGCCAACCAACACCAGAATATATATAACCAAAATCAAGCAAGAAGTACAAACTGGAGGGGATTATACCAAAGTTTGTTTTTGATATAGCAGTCCTTAATAAACATAGGAACTTATTGCCACACATTGATTGAAGGAATGGTAAAAGAATGAATTGCAAGTTGAGCCATCAATTTCTAAACTCCCAAGGAACCTGATTGGAACTATTAGCTGCCAATACAACTAGAGTTGAGTCAGTCTCTATCCAAATATTATGCCAGTTGTTTTGATGTGCTATCTCAACATCTCTCATGAAAGCACATAGCTCAGCATGGAATGAGTTGGTAAAGCCAAGAGGTTCTGCAAAACACAAAATAGCTTCAATTACATGGTTTCGGAAGATTCCACCACATCCTGAGATGCCAGGATTCCCTTTTGAGGCACCATCTATGTTACACTTAAACCATGAAGGAAGAAGAGGTTGCCATATAATTTCTTTAATCTGATGTGCTCTCGGATTATGGATATTAACTTTGAAGGTCTTGAGTAAAGTGAAGTCTCTAATGGAATTATTGTAGACTTTTATTGTTTGATTACCAGATATAGAGGTGTTGGAGATGATAATGGACAAAGCTGTTCTCCAAGATATAGATTTGTTGTTGAACCTTATTTGGTTTTTAGCATACCATATAATGTTCAAAAGGTTAATAATACTAGTTTTAACAACCAACTTGCATTGGGAAGACCAAGATAAATCACAAAGCTTCCAAATATCTTCCAAGCAGTTAAAATGAAGATTCTTGTTAAGACTACCAGCTAGCCAAGACCACAGTTATATAGCAAAAGAGCATTGGAAGAACAAATGAAAAGATGATTCAAAATGCTTACCACAAAGAGAGCACATACATGGAATATTGCAACCCTTTTGCATAAGGTTTTCATCTGTAGGGATTTTGTCATGCATTAACCGCCAAACCATCATTGATTTAGAAGGAGGGATATCAATACTCCAAATAGACTTAGCCCAATGAAGATCTTGATATTGTTGCATTTTGAAAGAATAAGCCTCCTTTAACTGAAGTTCCCCATTAGGAGTGTGTCTCCATAAAAGTTGATCTGGATTATCTTGCAAAGGAATAACAACCTCCTTAACCATCTGGTATAAGTTAGGAAACACGTGAATGAGCTGAAAAGGGGTGTTCCATTGATTATCCAAAATATAGTAACTGACTATTGAAGTGAGAAGCTGCCTAAAGTCCATAGGAATATGAAAAACATCTGCAAGAGGAGGGCCACACCAAGCATGATTCCAAAAATTGATGTTTTGACCATTACCAAGAAGCCAAATAGAGTTGTGTAAGATTGTTGAGAATTCCTCCTTCATGCTATTCTAAATGGATGAATGAATATGATACTCGAGAGTTGAAGTAGACCTTAAAACTCCATCTCTCATAATTATAGCCCAAGACTTTTGAGAATTCAACAAAGCTTAAGATTAGTAGCATTGTTCAGAGCACAAAGAGATATGAGATTTGTTCATTAAAAAACATACAAGGAATCTGACGATTTTCCAGGTGTGAAATAGACACTTGACAAGGGTTTTCTAGGGGCAAAATCCTTGGTAAATATGTCATCGCAAATTTAATGCAAGGGAATAAAACTCTAAAAAAAATATGAGGGGTAAGGCCCTAGCAAAAGCCCCCGCAGAGTCCCAATCAAAAGTCTCATGGCAACAAGCCCGACACAACTACTATTCCGACACAAGAGTCGCATTTGTCACGCAAATGTTGCGAGGGGCTGCGTTGTCAAACTGTAATATCATTCTTTTTTCAATATTTGTTTTTTTTAAAAAAAATTAATTGGTCAAAAAATCATTTTAAAAATAAAATTTATTTAAAATGATTAATAATTATTACAAATTTAATCTCAAATAAAAAATGAAAAAACCAAGGGCATTTTGCATTTCGTCAGAGGTTAGCCCCTTGGATTACAGCTTTAACAGAGATTATGTCAGCCCCTTTTTAAAATGTCTGAAAGAGCATCGACACCCACAGAAAAGTGTGGGATACCCCCTCAGAAAGTCCCTGGTAAATGGCGCCAACGGCCTGCCATCCCACGTGATGATGTCTCAACATTTGAATTTGATTTTCCTGCGTGCTGTTTGTGGGACTCGTGTGATTTGCGAGGGGCAAACCCCTATTTTTTCCAAGGTGTTTCCCGCCATTCCCGAACTCGATTTTCCATGTGTGTTCCTTGGCTTTGCCCTTCAGAAATTTACCAGGGGTTCAAGACCCTCTCAAAGATCCCAGGCATACATGCATATTTCTTACAGTGTTTGGTGAAGGAAAGAGAAGAAACTCAGGTTTTAAACGACGGCTCATCAATAATTTTAATTTATCTAAGGAGATTAATTTCTATGCATGACAATGTAATTTTTTTTTTATGCATTCATTCAATCAATAATGGACAAATTCAATTAAAACCTTTACAAATTTAGAGATCATTTTGAAATGTCGATAATGGGAGGGACTAGAGTCATCTTATAATTTTAAGAATTAAATTAGATATTTATACTTGTTCGTTTTTTTTATCAAAATAAACATATTTGTTTCATGATAAAAAAATATTGTCCCCTTGAGCTTCACTCAGTTGATAAAGACATTGCAATTTTTTTTTAACAAGGCAAAATGAGATATATATTAATAACAACGGTGAATCATTCTGTTGAGAGTGAAACACCCAAAAGCTACACAGTCACCGATATGTTGGGATCAGAGTCGAGGTTCAATTCTCGAACACTCCATTTACTCATCTTAAAATGTGAATTTGTAGCCACCGGGCTATTTCACCATAAAGAAAGAAGACTCCTAAGATGATTTATGGTTAAATCTAACACAACCTCACAAAATTGGTTTCCTAGATGAAAATCACCTCCAATTATAAACATTTATTCATGTCATGTCAGTTTTTAATGTTCTTAACAAAGGAAATATGCCGCTCTAGCAAGATTGCAATTGCAATCAACTACATGTTTGAACCTCTAGACAAACTTTGCTTGAAACTTTGGAGAAGACAAGAGGAGGTTCCTATAGATGGAAATAGAGTGCATCATATTCAATGGTGTCACACGTACTACAACACCTATGCAATCAAATTCAAAAATGACATTAATCGAACATGGTTGTGTAATCCAAATAAGAGCATGAAGAAAAAACATATTCTCTTTCAGAAAATCCTGACAATGCAAATTTTAAAATTAGGTAGTTCCAACGTAGAATATTATTAACTGAGCCAATTAAAATAAGATTACCATTATGTGCCCTTTCAACAGAATAAATTTTGCATTGAAAAAAATTAAACAAACTATACAGTCCCTATTTGATGACAAAATTCAAGGCAAGCCTTAACAAATTAGTGGATCATTCTCATAACCCACAGTAAGTAATGATGAAATTGAACTTATCGTCGTTATCGATGTTATGCTCTCCAGTTGCAATGTTCAAACATGACCATGGCAGTTACTCATGAGGTTCAACATCACATTCCAACGAAGACAAGGCATAGAATAGTGCATGGCAATGTAAACTTCCGTACCTTAAGAACCCAATCAGCTGAAAGTAAATACGACGGACCTTTAAGTCTTTCTTTGCCTTCTTTTTGTCTTGAAATCTCCTGGACCAGCTAGACAAGTTGATGATGAATTCATCTCTTCTAAAAGTTCTGTTGCTAACTCAATCTTCTCTGTTTTATTTAAATTATGGATTAGTGATCTGTAGATTTGAACTGAAGGAAGAATCCCCTTCAGTTTCATCTCCATGAAGAATTTCAATGATTCTTCGATATTTCCTGCTCGGCCAGAAATATCAATTAAAGCAGTATATGTAAGCAAATCCGGTTCATTTCCATTCTCCTTCATTTCCTTAAAATATGCAAAGCACATATCAGATCTTCCAACCTTTCGCAATCCATTTATTAGAGTATTGTACGAAATAGTATCTGGAACAAAACCCGTTTCTTTCAAGGACGCAAACATGACAAGCATTTCATCCACACGGCCCATACGACCCAAGATATCGAGAATAATATTAAATGTGATCAAGTCAAGACAAATATTGTTCTGTCTTCTAAGATGCTCAAATATCGCTAAGGCACTATCCTTCTGTCCACTTTTGGCAAAAGCAAAAATGATCTTGTTTATGAATGATGATATACTGGAACAACTTGTTTCTGATACTATTTCTTTAAGAAATATAATAAGCTCCATAAACTGATTTACTTCTCTGAAAGCCTGGGCAACTTTAACGCATGAGGTTGCACTTGGGGATTCACCTGACAATAATAATTTCTTGAGTATTTGACATGAGAGAACAAGGTCATTCTTTTGACTTGCTTCGACTAATATGAGATTATACATATTAGGTGAAACAACAATGTTCTTATCATTTAAAATTTGTAGCATTTGACTTAAGGCTGAAAGGTTTCCCGCCTTGCACATCTTATCAATATATGCAGAATAGACTCCGGCACTGGTTGTTGAAGCATTTTCAACGGTGGCACGAAATTCCTTCAAGACTTCGCTTGTCACTCTCTCTTTGTCAAGAAATGTCTCCGTTGAAAAAGCCCGTAAACTGCCAATGGATTAACTATTACTGGTTAAAAATTGCCCAATTTGAAAGAGATGGGAATGATAAAGTCAAATTGCAGCCAGGGTCATCAATATTTACACCAAAAAACAATTTTCAGTTAATTTACAGTACATTCTTCATTAAGAAGTTTATGGTGATAATCTAACAGGCTACAGAGAAAACAAATATCACAAAGTCATCAATTGATGTTTAAGATAGGAACTCTGAAAAGAAATGGAAAATACATAGAAAAATCTAAAGAAAAACACAGTTTTATTGGACGAATTTTAGAAAATAAGAAAGTCCTCTCCTCTAAGGGTTTCACCTCCACAAAAGGGTTTCTCTTTTCACACGAAGCTATAAAATTCACAGAATGCCTTCTCCCTTCTACCCTAACTCTTATTTAAACTAAAACACCCCTGTCTTTCCTACTGCTCTAACTATTGATATTCTACTCAACTAACTTGTACTGTCTGTTTATATCTGGGAACCTCTACGGTTTTCGTGCCAAATGTCATACAATCTAAAACTGCAACAAGGTCACAAATAAACTGGATATTGGATAAATACTTAGTTGTATGAAGTCCTACTGGCTCTATCAACAAATATTCACCCCTTCACCAGATCCGATACTAACAGCTCTTGTGTCTCAGCATTCCAAATTCAATGCTTGTATCAACCTGTTTGAAATGAAATTATGGGTGGTACAGCCGTCCACTTCAATTACTGTTGGGATTCACTCGTTTTTTCTTTCAGCTTCACAGTTTTAGGTTGATACTCATATCCCATCTTCATATTGCACAAACTTGAGACTTCATGTTCCACTTTGTCCAGTGGAATTTCCTCCATTTCCATAATCACCTCATCCCTAACTTTCTCTCATGAAACACCGGATACATGACATTCCCAAATCTCAGATCTTTAAGTAAATCTAGACAATCATCCTCTCCCTACCTATGTGTGTGTGCACGTGCAAAATCTTAAAAATTAGCCAAGCAGACTATTACTCTCTTGGTAAACACCAGTAGATCTATACAGAACTTTCCAAAACTCTAGCAAAATACCAATTCGAAGTTACATTAACCTTATAGGATAACCATTTTCTACCAGACCTAAAGCTTATTGCTAATAATCACACACTCGCTACTTTTCTACTTAAGATAGCCAACTATAAAAAGAGCGTGATAAGCTACACTAAGTTTAGGTAGTGACTCGTTATGCTGAATTGGTCGATATAGTTTAGTTAAGTATAGAATCGAAATCGAGTAACGGTTGGCATGTATCGTTGGATACTGGTAGCCAGTAGCCATGGTTTTCAATATGTCTGAGCTGACACACCAGTACGTTTTCAGAATAAAACAAGTTTGAGCATCATCAATAATAATAAAAAGAATATAATTGTTCAACTATAGTGGCAGTTCTCACGGGTTATACCAACTTTACTTTCAACAATCAAGACAACATACATACATACATACATAATTTCATTAAAAACGATAAGCTATTTGATTTAAGCAAACTATCTACATAAATTTGAAATATAGGAAATAAGATGACGAGAATCATACCATTTGGTTGTTACAAGACGAGAAGAGTAACGGGAGAGAGCACCAAACATCATCAATCAAATATTATTCAGGCTCGACAGCCACGGAGGCATGAATCCCGGCGGAGTAACGGCAGTGCCTGTTGTTCGTGTGAGCTTCCCTCCATTGTGTTCTTGAGCTAAATCAATTATTTTATTTATTTTGTACAGAAAATTAATAACACTATATTTTCTATACTCTTTTTATTTTATTTTAATAGTACCATAAAATTAATTTTTCTCTATTTATTTTAAGGTTAATTATTGAAATTGACCATGTAATTTACACGAAGTCTAAAAATAACTATATAAAATAAAACAATTCGATATTTTTATTATTTACGACCTTTTAATATACGTGAAGTCCAAAAAATTAATCTAGAAATTAAATTTTTCCATGATTTTTACAGAAAATTGAGTTCGTTATTTGCATAGACGTATATAAAAATACATAAAAATGATCTGCAAAGTTTCATAGCATTTCAAATATGTTTCAATTTTTATTTTTAACAAAAACGTGTAAAATTGAAATTCTGTTCCTAATAAACGTATACTTACAAGTCAAATTTCGTATCTTAATTTTGTAGACAACATAATAAGAACTATCACAATGAAATTTTGCAATTTTTAAATGAGAGACAAATTAATAAGTTAATTATAAATTGTTTAAGAAATTCATAATTATATGAGATAAAAATTCATGATTAACCGGCCCTTAGTCGGAAAAAAAAAGTCTATTTTTTATGCGTGCGTAAAATATGCATGAAAAAAATCATGAAAAAATGCAACCTCTAGTTTACTTTTTTGCACTGCGCGTATATTATAGGATAAAAAAAAATTAGAAAAATCTCAAATCACAAGGTTATAACATTTTTTTTTTTTACAAAATCATTTTTCAGACTTTGTGTATATTACGAAGTCAATTTAAACAATAAACTTTTTATTTTATATAATAGACCAACGGCTTCAAGATTCAAAGAAACGCATGTATCATTTACTAAATTACTAAATATAAGTCTTTACGCTGATGGAAATTGAATTCACGACTTCATGGTGAATCAATTCTTTATCAACAAAATTAACTTTTATTAACAAAAAAAATCCCTTGTTTTGACATGATAGACAAATTTTTTGTTGTTTTTTACATTCATAAAATCATAAAAATATTGAATTTATAGTTATAGATACACTTAATTAACCTCTAAAGAGAATTTTAAACCTATTTTTAAATTTGTAAATTATATTGCACATGAAATTAAAAAAAATTGTTTTCATTACATAAAAATTAAAATATAGAATTGAATTAATTAACAGTGAACCAGGGATCCATTTTCTTGAACTTCTCATTTCCGCTTCCAATGCCAATGCGGTGAAGCAGTAGGAGAAGAAGGATCTATTGTAGTGTTACTTAGCTTGAGGTACTTTCAACTTCTTTCTTCGTATCCATTGTTGAAATTTTCTTCTTCAAGTAGCGTAGCGTCGTTCTCTTTTCCTCAAATTGAAGCTTGTAAAAATTGTTCAAACTTCATTGCATATTTGCATTTATAAAATCTTAATTAAATCAATTCATTGACATAGAAATGAGGAATTTAGAAACTAAAATTCCAATACATGGTTGCTTTAGTTCAATGAAAAGTTCATGGAAAATGCAGAGGAAGATTAATTTTGAAGTAAGCCCTTTCGTGAATTTTACGTATCTTCTTAATCTCTATTTCAACGATTATAATTTTTGTCAAAAATATCTACTTGATAGATGGTTCAAGGGAGGAAAGTGTTCATGGTGGACCTTCTAGAACGACATGCTGCAAAGGGACAACTGCTGGAAATGATGTCATTGTTATTTAAACTAGTAGAGGATGGGTTATCATGCATGGTTTTGGGGGTGGTGATTCACATGGTAAAGTTTCAATTTTTTGTGTAGTTACTCTGTGGATACACATTTTCTATTGGTTTTAAATCTTGCCGTGTGTTCTTCATAGTTTAAATGGATTGACATTTGATTACCCTTTTGATATGGGATCTCAAATTTAGTAACTTTAACATTTTAGGTGTCTAAATTGGCGATTTAATAGTTATCGAAGTGAAATTTGGAGCAGGGGTACGTTGTTTCAAATTTTGAATGTTGTTTTATTGGTTGACAATGCTTTTCTTGAGCTTATGCTGAAATTTGAAGTTTTTTCTTTTCTTTTTATTTTTTTTGTCTAGGTAAATTTTAGTGGTTAATTTGTTAGGAATAGGTTGAATTTGTCAGCAGCAGGGATTGAACCACAAACCTCCTTCTTAATACTCTTTCGGCGTCCCAATCAATACCACTGGGCTACACCTTCGAGTACCTGGAACTTGGAGTTATTTTTATAGGTAAATGTTAGTGGTTAGTTTGGTAGGAAGAGGGGGAATTTATTAGCAGCAGAGATCAAACCACATAGATCCTTAATACTCTTTCGGCGTTCTAATCCATATCACTGAGCTACACCTTCAGGGACCTGGAATTCGGAGTTTTTTTATTAGCAAATATTAGTGGTTGTTTTATTAGGAAGATGGGGAATTTGTCAGCAGTAGGGATTGAACCATGGATTTCCTTCATAACACTCCTTCAGTGTCTTAATCCATACCACTGGGCTACACGTGTGGGGATTTAGAATTTGGTTTTTTTCTTATGCTTTTATATTCTACACGTGTGAGAATCTGAAATTTTATTCTCTGTTGGAGTACAGAGTTCGATCTATCTGCTGGTCGTCCTGGGGACCAATCGATCCACAGAGTTTTTGTTGATCCAGACCAATGATCCACAGAGTTTTTGTTGATCCAGGAGGGTGTCCCTGTATTGCCACTGTTGTTGGCCAAGGGGGAGCTGAAACTTTCTATACTCATGCAAAATGGACCAAGCCGCGAGTTTTGAGCAAGCTGAAAGGTCTTGTTGTTAATGCTGTTGCGTGGAACAGGCAACATATAACTGAAGGTAGTTAGTTAATCACTTATCTCACCGATGATGACTATTGGACAGTGATACAACAAAGACCTCCACATATTAATTTTGTGCTTGAGGTTCTGATTTAAGTTTAAAAATGTAGTTTCCACGAAGGAAGTCATTATCGGTACAGATAATGGTCAACTTCATGAACTGGCTGTGGACGAGAAGGACAAGAAGGAAAAATATATCAAGTTTCTCTATGAATTGACAGAACTTCCAGAAGCTTTAATGGGTTTACAGGTATATCTTCTTTCTGTTTAGTGTTTTAGACTTTCAGGTTCTACTTTTGAAGATATTGTCCATGGTTTCGTCCTATTTTTTGAGAAATTAAAGTCAGAGACTGTTTTCTAGGTTCCAAATGTAATTAAGGCCTTCAATTTCTGGTTCTTGTCCTTTCTGTTCAGATGGAAACAGTTAGTGTAATTAATGAGACTAGATATCATGTGATGGCAGTTACTCCAACTCGGCTTTACTCTTTCACTGGCTTTGGATCACTAGAAGTAAGTAAAATGCTATAAATTTGCACATTTCTGGTTTTCCTTTTTCTTTTCCTCTTTGGGTGTATTTCATGCCAATGGAGGCACACAATGCAAGCATAATAACATAAAGGCTAAAGTGCACTTTTCCACCCCTAACTTTCAAAAACTTTCAATTTTGGCCCCCTAAGTACAGAAACTACAATTTTGGCCCCCTAAGATTTATCCCCTTTGTATCTTTGGTCGATTTTGACTTATTCAATGCATACGTGGCAGGCCACGTGTGTAATTAATTAATTAAAAAAAATTAAAAAACCTAAAAATCAATTTTAAATTAAATAAATTAAAAAAAGAATTAAAAAATCAGAAAAAAAAATAAAAATAAAACCCAAAACTCTTCTTCATGTTCATGTCTATCTTCATCTCTTCCAATCCAACCCAAACAAATAAAAATTACCAACTTATTCAATTCAAAATCCAAAAAATTAACAACCCAAATCAAAATAGTAGAACCACTATTATCCTAACAAGCAAACTCTCCTTGTCTCAGTATTCCTATCCACCAACCTCTCCACCATAGCCACCTCCCTTCTCTATTCTCTTATCCTCTCCCACAAACTCAACACAAACACTAAACAACAAAACTTTTATCTTTGTTACGAAAACTAAAAAAAGCACCGTACATCGCTTTTTTTGCTTGCTTATGTTGTCCTTGCAGATCTTACAGAAGATTCAATTCAAGTCTTGTTTTTCTTTTTATTTCTTCACAAACTCATATCAACAATTTCTTTCTAAAGTGGAAATAATGAAACTCAGATCAACAATTTATTCACAAACTAAGATAAAAATAAAATCGTAGGAAAAACTAATCTACAAGAAACACCAAGAATAGTCACCGTTGTCGAAGCTCTTCCCATTTCAATAGCATGATACAGTTCCATCTTTGAACAAAAGATCAATAGTTATGTTAAACATGACCAATCCGGCAGAAAACTGTTTCCACATTTCATTAACTGTGTTATAAACGACAGAGGATTCTGCCGCACCAAGACATGTTTAACAAAATTATTGAAGCTGCAAAATGGAGGTGCTGGACATGGACAACTGATGTTTTTGGGTTGGATGTTGATGATGATGAATGTGGGTTGCTGTGTTGTGTGTGTGTCGCTGGAGAAGAAGAGAAAATTAATTGGGATTTTTAATCTAACATTAAGGATACTTTAGGTATTTCACATCTTTAGTATTATTTTTTGTAAGAAGCCATTGGAAGTGAAAAGAATGGACTTTTTTTTTTCTTTCTGATTTTTATTTTTTTTAAATTTATTTAATTTAAAAATTGATTTTTTGGTTTTTAATTTTTTTTAATTAATTAATTACACACGTAAGCGTTGAATAAGTCAAAATTGACCAAAAGGACCAAAGATGCAAAAGGGCTAAATCTTAGGGGGCTAAAATTGTAGTTTTTGTATTTAGGGGGCCAAAATTGCAAGTTTTTGAAAGTTGGGTGGAAAAGTGCACTTTAGCCTAACATAAAATAAACATTTGAGTCATAACACAACTTTTTGTTTTGTATAATGTTGAATTTGGCTTGAACTCTCTGTCTTATGCGTGTGCCTGCATCGTGTTATCTCTCCATCTTGTTCATTTGGGTTTGTTTTTACCATGTCTCATTGTGGTCTTATGGTGCCGTGTACTAGTTGATGCTTCGGCTGGTGTGGTATCGTCTTATAATCCAATAATAACAAGACAAATACTTCCGTCTAATTAGGCGTAAGCAAATATCCGTAGGTTATTGGTTTAAGTTTGAATTCAGTAACATGTCAACATGAGAAGTTTTCTGTAAAAACTAGACTGTGAATTCTTGAGCACAGTGGATGATCTTCACTAAATTTTATTTGCAATTTATACATTCATAGTGAAATCTGTTAACTCCTTCCGGGGACGTAGCCCTTGATTATGGGTCGAACCATGTTACTGTGTTTGTGTTCGTTGTGTGCTCTATTTTCTCTATCTTGCCAGTACCAGTTTTAGCTTTCCTTCTTTCTGGTTTCATTTTCGTTGTGCCCTTTCATCTACATTTTCTCAAACATCGGCAACATATAATATGGAGATTAATTACATAACTAAAAAAAAACAATATGAAATTGCTACAATACCCCTTTCTAGTGCATTTTTATCTTAAATAAAACATATTGTTATGTATATTAGTACCTTTCAAAAAAAAAATACATTTTAAGTATATATATTACTGTTATAATTTACTCTAACATACTCAGAGGTTCATACATTTTTAGAGATAATATGGAGAGGGAGAAGAGAGAGATGAGACAGAGCATAGTTGTTGAGCAGAAATCGAAAATGGGTATTTTTATCTTTTAAGTAGTTGTTCTCTGGACGAAAAATTGTGACGTGGTTGGTGAACACAACTTTTTTGAAGTTCTTTTCATGTACCTTACTTCTTGATTTTCTATGTCCCATTTTAAGAATTTAAAAAAATGTTATATACTATTTATGAAAAGGTGGTTAATATTATATGGAAAATATTTCATAGACATCCAATATCCATTCTAATCCTTGAGAGAGAGAGAAATAAAGAGGGTGGTGTGATGGGAAGAGAGAGATAGAGAGAAAATGAGGTGTTAAATGAGTGTATGAAAATTAAAGGAGTATAAGTATCACTGTTGATATTATATTGTGTGTCTGTGGCTTTGTGCTAAAACACATTGTCTTATTCTATCACATCATTAAATATTAATATTAATCTTGGGTTTTATCTTTTCATCATACCCTCTTTATATTTCACAATCTTTCAAATGTTTAAGTCATAAATGATGAGTTCATGAATTCATTTTAATTATATCACCCGTTTAAAAATGCAGGAATGAGACACATGAAGTCATTAAACATCAGTTTTGTGTTCATAAATTGCATAATGAAGATCCTGGTGTTCATAACCTGCTGCTTTCTCTATACGCAAAGCAGGTTGAGTGGTTTTCCTTCACATTCTTAATTCCTATTGTACTGTTGTGCATAACATATATACACTCTTTCCATCTCTTAATATAAACCTCCTTTATTTAATTCATACTATCTCCTTCCTAAATGCAGGACCCTCTTGAGAAATTTATTTGTCCATTTTAGTAGGTCTCTCTTCAAATTTTCATGTGCATTAATTATTTGCTGAATTACCCATAATTTTTTTACTTTATTTTTTGTAAGCAATAAATATCTTGATTTACGTATTTTGGTTTGTGTTGTTACCATTTTTGTCTGCTTAGGAGGATGATAGTTTACTTCTACGATTCCTAGAATGTAAATTTGGAAAAGGACCCGAAAGTGGTCCTGAGTTCTTCTACGATCCCAAGTATGCTCTACGTCTTTGCCTAAAGGAAAACTGAATGCATGCATGTGTTCATATATACAGCATGCTGTCTATGCATGAAGAAGCAGTTGCTTTTGCCCTACAGGTGAGACTAACGCAGTGGTTATGTTCCTACTTACCACTGCATTCATACAAAAATTACAATCTTTTAAATGTTTACAAGGGTTTTTAATATTGTTTATTTATTTTTTTTAAAATGACTTTTTGGTGCTAAGTTGTATCTCTATACTAGGTTGATCCAGAGCTAGCTATGGCTGACGCCAATAAGGTTGAAAACAATGAGGATTTGAGAAAGAAGCTCTGGCTCATGATTGCCAAGCATGTTGTTGAACAGGAAAAAGGAACCAAGAGAAAAAACATAAGGATGGCAATAGCATTTCTTAAAGAAACTGATGGCTTGCTGAAGATTGAGGATATCTTACCATTCTTTCCAGATTTTGCCCTGATTGATGATTTCAAGGTACAATTATATCTGCTCTTAGATTTCCGTTTCAATTGACAATTTTCAAGGTATACCAATGATACTTGATAGTTCGTTTTTTTTATTGTTTATTATCAGTCCGTGTAAATAAAAATAGCATGACTTCCTTTCAGAATATTAATTAACAAAACTTGTTATATGCCAAGTCATTCGATGTTTACCTGAACTTATGCAGGAAGCTATCTGCTCATCATTGGAGGATTACAACAAACAAATTGAACAGTTGAAGGAAGAGATGAATGACACAACCCATGGGGCTGATAATATCAGAAATGATATCAGTGCACTTGCTCAAAGATGCACGATTATCGATCCAGATGAAGAATGTAGGGTATTGATCTTCCTGATATATACATTTAAAAAAGCTGCACCACCGTTAGTTATTCAGTTTTTAATCATTAGATGCATTGTTTTTACTTGTTTATATGAATCTGCGGTTGTGATGATTGTTAATCTGAATCCCTAGGTATGTTGGCGGAAGATTCTAAATGCGGGCAGGGAGTTTGGCCTGGGCCATGGTTATACATCAGTTGGACAAATGGCTCCATTTTATGTCTTTCCATTTGGACATTCCTTCCACACACAATGCCTGGTTGCCCATGTGACTCGTTGTCCTGTTCAGACCCATGTGAGTATACAAATTGTTTCCCTATTTCCGCGACATCTCTTTATGACTATCTGTCGTGTATGCTATCTGAAAGTTTATTGTTCCCAGCGGTACCTTCAACTTTTTTGATCAGAATCAATGAGTGACGTCATTCGAAATGAAGAGACCAATGAACTGGACATTGTTTTATATTGAATTAAAGTACCAATGTAACCAAGTTGAAAGAGCACACTTGTCTTATGTCTAACTGTTAATATAAAAGGTGTAGATGGTTTGAGAGGTTATATATCCTTGCCCTCTTTCTTCGTTGAATTAAGTTTATTAATATGACAGATTGACATAAATATACAATAGTTGAACAATATAAAAGGTGTAGATAGTTTGAGAGGTTATATCCTAGCCCTCTTTCTTCGTTGAATTAAGTTTATTAATATGACACATTGACATAAATATACAATAGTTGAACACAAAAACACTGTTTACATATAGTGAGAGTGCCACCTCGGATGAGATATGACCTGAAATTTGATTTATAAGTGGGGGACACCCCTCACCTTACAAGTCAGTTTTACAAGGGTTGAGCCATGATTCATCGGGTCATCCACTATCAGGCCACTTGAGCCACGCTCCATATGTTCAGCCCTGGGCATTAGTATGTGTTTGTTGAGAGCCCCACTTTAGATGAGATATGACCTGAAAATGTGTTTATTATAAGTGGGAGGCATCCCTCATTTTTCAAGCCAATTTTATAAGTTCAAGTTAAGCCCAACTCAAATTTTAATAAAACAAACATATAGAATATAAGTTATAATTGGAGTCATATAGAAACTTTGGGTTGTAGAGTACGATACTAAGCGCTACCTTATAGTATTTGGCCACCTCAATGGCTTCTAAGAATGAAAGGCTTATATCTACAAATGTAACTGGTAATTTTAAATACTTACCTATTTATGGTCATGTATTGACAATACAGTCAGCTTTTCTAAGTTGTATTCAAGTATAGTTGTATTCGACAGAATCCTGTTTGCGTTTTCTTGTCATCACCTCAAACTATACTTATTATCTATCCAATATCCTTGTTTAAATAAATTCTTTTGGGAAATGTTGCAGGCCGGTATATTCTGGATTTACAGAAGAAACTTGCTTTGATAAGCAGCGAAGCAAGGAGAGAATCCAATGGCAGTCTTGCTTCAGATGGGTCCATTCCTAGCACATCTTATGTAGCTAAGGTTTGTTCAGAACTTTCTTTCATGCATCAGTGATATATTATCAGTTGGCAATGGAAGAAATTTTGTTGCTCTGTACTTCGTTTTATCTGCATTGAAGTTTCAGCTTCGAATTCATTGTACTTGCTTAGATGTATTACTCCACATCAGATCGATGGCATGTCCAGTGTCTGACTTGTGTCAGTCACGAACACATGTGGTCACATTCAACTATTCTATTTTCAAACTTTTACGGGCGTCGATGTGTTAGTGTCGTGTTTGATGTCCGTGTCTGTGTCAGTGCTTCATAGCTAAGTATTGCATATTACTTGCGCAGTATTCCAAGTTCATTACGCATGAAATGTGGTGTTAAATGCCGATACTTCATGAATTTGAATTATATCAAATAACTTTGTTTACCCGTGTCACAAATTGATGGCAGCTCCGATCGCAATTAAATGACACTATAGCTAGTGAATGCCCATTTTGTGGTGACTTGATGATCCGAGACATTTCTTTGCCATTTATCCTTCCTGACGAAGATCAGCATGTGGAATCATGGGAGATAAAACCAAACGTTGGAAGCCAGAGAAATATCCCATTAGCGGTCCGATTTGGAATTTGCATGCATTCTTTGAATTTCTTTTGTTCATCTATGTACCATAAACACAGTTCTTTGCAGTATGATTTGTTGTGATATTTTTTTCTTTTTATCTCTTGTTTGGTTATCTGGTTTTCTGATTGCCATAGAAAAAACGTGTACCCTACCTAAACCCACTGTAAATCTGTACCTTACTATAATTTAGAGTTGCAACAAATTTTGATCCTGCAGAGCATTATATCAGTGTTGCTTTAGCTTCTTAACTATGTGGTATGGTGACTGCTTTTTCTTCTTTACTTTTATTCACTCCCTTTAAACAAATTGCATTAGTATTTTGTTAGAATATGCAAATTGGTTCTCAAAATTGTAAATATCGATCATGTGAATTTTTTAAATTGTCAAATACATCTTTGAATTGGTTATCTGATCTTTAACTTCTATGGTTTTTTTGAACAAGCTTTAACTTGTATGGTTAACAGCGCTATGATGCGACACATTAAGTGAAGATGTCACTTTATGTAGATCTTCCATCAATATCACCAAAAACTTCATGTAATGTTAAATCCATGTATTTTGTGTCAATTTTAGAATTGTCAACTTACTATCCAAACACTATAAATAAATTTTACCGCGTTGATATGAGATTTACATAAGAGATTGCATATTCATTTAACCAATGCATGAAAGACATTTACAATTTCTAGAAACAATGGTGTCCACTTACTCTACTTTGAAAAAATAAAAACACGGAACAATTACTTTTGGGTGTGGATTATCGTACCAACTTGTTCACAATTTCTGATCAATCATAGTTGAATTGTTTGTATTGTCATAAATGATTCCAAGCTTCACCAGCAGAACTGTAAGCAACGCCACAATCATAAGTATAACAAAAAATTCAGGCTAAAATTTACATAGGAATCGTGTGTGAATCAACCCAAATGTTTTGAATATTGTGATGGATAAGATTTCAGTAACTTCATAAGAGTTTTAGGTCAATCTATCTATGTTAAAAATCCAAACTATGTAACCCTAGACTTAGAAATTGGGATTCCCAATTTTTTAATTTATAATCCACAATGATGGAAATCAACATTAGAAAGCAACTCAATTTCTTGTTTTGAGTTTTGATATTTAACTTGTGTTTGATTTTGGTGAGAATGATATAGGCTATAGTCTATTTCTTGTTGTGTTTGATTTTGGATTTTTTGTGTTAATATAATATGCTTACACAAAGTCATTATGGGTTCATTATGGGTTTTCTTGTTGTAGTTGTATGTTTGAGTTATGAATGTATAAATGTCGGGTTAGGTCAAATTGTATGTGACTTTACATAGCTCAGGTCAACTTTTAAATCTGATCTTGACCCTAAACCAAACCTTATATGACATAATGAAAAGAAAGGAGTAATTATCCAACTTCGTCCTTGAATTTTCACAAATCAGCTAAATTTGTCCCTGAATTTTTCGAAATATCTATTTAGTCCATGAATTTTCAATATGTCAATCAAAATGGTCCCTTCGTTAAGTTGGCTTGTTAACGGAGGTGACATGTACTGTTAACCTCTTACGAGGCATACCACGTCAGATGTCACGCAAGCAGGGACTAATTTGGCCGAAAATGATGAAATTACCAAGGACCAAATTGATGGATTTTCAGAAAATTGCAAAATGTCCAACGTATCTTTTTCCCCAACATCTCTTTCTCATGAAAGACTCTTTCTTCCCCGAAATACATAAATTTGGAACTCTAATGTTATAATTTGTCATCTAGAGTTCAAAATCCCCAAAATTTCTTTCATTAATTGATGACAAAGTTCTTCCCCAATTCAAAAAACTTAAAACCCTAATTTTTTTGATTGAATTCGAAATCCAAAAATCAGTGGTTATTGTTCAAGCTTTGGTGTTTAGAAATGCAAGGTGCTGGTCATGGAAGAAATGTAAGGTTGATGGAGAAAGATAGTGGCATAGAAGAGTTGTGGAGGGCAAGGTTGATGAATAAAGTTGATTGTGTAGGAAGTGAGCTTAGGTTGATTAAGATATTGATAGGAGTAATGTGTTTGATTGAGTTGTTTAAAATGTTATTGTATTGTGTCAAGTCTGTGTAATGTTGTAATGAAAAGGGGTTGTCAACGAATGAAATCATCTTTTCTAGTCAAAATATTTCCATCATATTGGTCATTCTATTATTTGTCTAACCAATCCCCAAATTAGTAAAAATACCATCAAATAAGTCCTTGAATTTTCACAACAGAGATCACCGTGATCCTTGGTGCATACATTTGCTGAACAATGTAAAAGATAAAAAGACATACACTAATATTGTTGAAAATACCATCAAAAGTCATACATTGGATGTTCATAAGTCATTACATAGCCATAAAAAGAACATTACATAGTCATCAAGTCATCAAGTCATTTGATGTTCTTAAGTCATTACATATTCAAAAAGCATTAATTAAACAAGTCTAAAAAGCATTAATTAAACTAGTTCAAAAGCATAATTTGAACATGCATCACTGCTTTGGAAATCTTGGGGTTGGGATAAACTCATGTATTGGGGTTGAGTAGAAGCGAATGACCTGTAATTTGGATATGAAACTTTAATAACTCATAGTGCATTTGGATTTTGTGGAGTAGGACCCCTCATTAGTGTTTGTTTATGTCTGTCATTTGAAATCACAGGTCCTCTCATGTCATATCTCCTTGTACTCATTCCCTGAAATAAAATCAATCAAACCAGACCTTAAATTATAACATTATCCATCAAATCAATCCCTAAATTATCACAGTAAGTATCAAATCGATCCTTATATATATAGGGGTATAATTGAAAACACATAAAAAATGAAACTGAAAAGTTAAACCTGCAATTTTAACTATTTCCATCAAATTAGTCCTTGTACACGTGGCTGCCATGTTGACACGTGTACATGACAACACAACATGTAAGATGACACATCATCCTCACAAACATACCTATTGGACGGAGAGATCATTTTGATGGACGGAGAGATCATTTTGATGGACGTTTGTAAAATTCAGGGACTAAATAGATATTTCAAAAAATTCGGGGACAAATTTAGTTGATTTGTGAAAATTTAAGGACGAAGTTGGGTAATTACTCAAAAAGAAAGAAACGAAGAGATCAAAAGCTTAAAAAGGAACACATCAATAAATACTATAAAGAACCCCTAAAAAAATACTATAAATAATTCAGGTTAGATTTTTTCTTTCACAAACTCAAGGTTGAGTTTACTCGGCGACAAACGAATGCAGCGGCTCATGCTTTAGCCAAAGAAGCCACTTCTTTAACTAGTACCAACATTTATTATGGTATCTCATATTATATTAAATCTATTATTATTAATCAAATGCTATAAGCATTCAAAAATTCAGGTTAGATTTTTGTCACACAGTGGACCAACAAGCAGGAATAATGCTATGTAAATTTAGCACCTGGTATCTTAGGTTGTAAAGTACTAACGTAATGGATCTTAGGTTGTAAATCACCAAACTTGTCAATTATCATGTTATAATCCACAATGATGGAAATTAGCAGAATGATTAATTTGGTTGTCAATTTGCTATATTCAGAAACTTATTTGGCCGACATTCACAATTTCTAGAAACAATTTGTCTTACTCTATTTAGGAAAAATAAAAACAAGGAACACCTAATCAACTGAGTATGGACTATTGAACGGTGACTGCAGCATGTTCACAAATTTCCATTGTCAATCATATACGATGACAAGGTTCATCGGCAGAACAGTAACGCAAAAACACTGTAATTATTATATAATAATAATAATTAAAAAATCAAGGACTAACTAATTGTTTAAGAGAGACTAAATTTTTGATTCATGTGAAATAATTGTTATTGTTTACCAAATTTTAATAACAACCGGTCAAACTCCAGATCACATAATCTCTTTCCCTTGAAAATCGAATGATGATTAACCACAAATAAATACCTCAGAAAAATTTATCAGTACTCTTGAATTTGATTTAACCCAAAGTTGTTTGTTAATCTTGTGATGCATAAGATTTCAGTAACTCCAAAAGATTGTTTTAGTTGTAAGATAATCTATGTTCAAATCTTGCAACTCCTTAGAAATTTGGATTCACAACCTAATATATTTATTTATTTATAAAATTGGAAGATATTTGTTGAATTTTAGCAAATTTTTTGAATAATTTAAGTTCATCATAATCCATAACAGTACGAATTTGCTCCAACTGAGAAAGAAAGTTAAAATCCATTGATTCACTGTACAGTTAGTTACAAATTTACAATATATATCAAAAGCGCTTTCTCTCCAACTGAGTCAACTCATCATTATCATCCGATTCAACTCAATCCTCCAGCGATTGCGACGATTTCCGGTGAGATTTTCCACCAGTTTTTTATCCTTGGCCCCAGCAACTCATGTACATAACTTTCCGAAGAGAATCATCGGTTCTTCTCAACCTCTCATCCGCTTCGGAACTCACGTCGGAAACAACAACGCCAGACAACGGCCGGAGATCGGATAAACTTCCGGCGGAGAAGAGACGAGTTCGGTTCTGGTGAATAGATCCAACGGCTGTTTTGCACTTGTGGCCTGGATCGGTGTGGCCTTGCGCCACTGCTACGGTTGCCGCCATCCAAACACGGTTCAAGTAACTCATCGTAGTTTCTTCTTTTTCTGAGACTTTTTTTATGGGTTTGAAGAGAGATAAGAAAGTGTAAGAAGATTAGAGGAAGAGGTTATTTATAGAGGAATTGAGAGCGATATATATGAATTTTTTAGTAGATAAGCTCAATAATAGTTTGTTATTTTAGTGGTGTGGTGGGGTCCGTTGCACTCAAGCTACAAACAAATGGGATTTGTTTATCTTTTGTTTGAGTCACTTTAAATAAAATTTTCCCAAAGATTATAACAAACTAATACTGGTAATAGTATTCAAACAAATCTTGTCGAATAAGATAACAACGGTATTCAAAATATCTTATGATAATTATGTTTTTTTAATTATTATAACACTTTTGTTTGATTTATTAATTAATTAATAAAATCTTAACTATTAGCTTGTCAAAAAAAAAAAAATCTTAACTTCCCTAAAAAAAAAAACTTAACTATTAGCTTGTAAAAATAAAAAAAAAATTAACTATTAGCTTATCAATTATTTAACTATTATTAGAGATTCACTGTATCGTCTTGAAATATTTTTAAATGTTAATGTTAGATTATTACTAATGAGATGAGATTAGTGAATGAGAGAGAGGTGTGCGGGTTCGAGGAAACAGGCGACGGGCTTATCCAAAACCAAAAGGGACATCTACTGATGATGACTCGTTTGTAGCATCACAATCGCAATGCAATAGCCATACATATTTTTTGGTTTTTTATTAAAAATTTCTGCTGTAATTAATTATCGTTTTAAAGATTAAATGTGAATATTGTTGGTCAAAAATAATATTAAATGTGAATATATTTTTAATCAAAATTTAAATATTGGTTTATTATTTTGTGGATGTCTTGTCCTTTTTTTCAAGACCATTTCTTTTTATTTAATGCTACTGTTTTTAGAGCTAGGGTTTGACCGTCATATAAGTAAAAGCACGATAAAAATTATTTTCCTTTAAAATCAAATTCATATTATCTTGAATATGTAAAAAAAAAAAATCATATTATCTCAAATGGTTTACTCTTAACCGCAGTTTACCGACTTAGTGTCATTATTAACAATACAACAAATATGATCAACTGTTGTTTTCAAAGTGATACAAGCGCTCCCCCTCAAGCAAGGTTAGTCTCTTGGAATAATAAACATCATGCTTGTTTTATTCTAAATGTCGATTGAAGCTGCATTAGAGATCCTATTCGTACGGGTTTTGGAGGTGTGATCCGAAACTTCACATGTAGTTATGTTATTGACTTCTCGGGCTTCATCAATAGCCCCAACGACATCTTGTTTGTTGAATTGACAGCACTGCGCCGAGGTCTTACAATGGTAGCTAGCATGGATTTTGCAGTTTTGGTTTGCTACTCTGACTCACTTCACGTAGTTAATCTCATAAATGACGATACCTCCCACTTCCATGTCTATGTGCCGTGCTCATCCAGGACATTAAGGACTTGCTGACTTCTAAAGGTTACACGCTCCACCACACTCTCAGAGAGAGCAACTAAAGTGCAGACTTTATGGCGAAATTAGGAGCATCTGTAAATGATGTTTTGACAGTTCATTCCTCTCTTCCTGAAGGCGTGTTACCGCTTATTAGGACAGACGAATCAGAAACTCTCTTCATTAAAAACTAGCTGTTTTTTCTTCTGTTCTTGTCCTCCTTTCCTTTTCCTGTTTCTTTTTAATTAGCCTTGTAACAAAAAATAAATAATGGTTTTGCTATACTATCTATTTTATTCATGTTCTTTAAAGTTTAGATAAATTAAAGATGAAATCACACAATTGTTCTCTTAACTTAATTTCAAATTACATTTTTGTTGTTTTTTGTTTTGGACTAATCTTTTATATTATAATCAAATCATGCATGAAACATTTTCATCATTTATCTTTTTCATCTCTAAATTTAGTCGTTTACATTATAAAATGTCAAAATTGTTATTCTTTTTTATCAAAATAAACTAAAAAAAATTCATCAAACTTATAAATAAATTCAAATCTACATATAGATACTCAGATTTCATAAAAATATCTCATAAAAAGGATAACAACGTTAACATTTATAACATAAATCAAAGAAAACAAAGATAAATGATAAAAATGTTATCTGATTATAACATAAACGATTAAATTGAAAAAGTCAAAGAATAAAAATGTTATTTAAAATTAAATTAAGGAACAATTATATAGTTTTATCTAAATTAAATTATGATGACGGATAAACTCATAAAATCAGAATAGCCCTCTCAAGGTTACAAAGTCCTCGTGCCGACGACAAAAGTTAAACTAAACTAAAACTCACTATAACTCTTGTAGGATATGAAGTAACTCCTTTAACCAACCTTAGTTAGCACTCTTGGTCATGTTCTAACATGTTGTTTTCTGTCACTTTCTTACTTTGTTTTTCTTCTGATTTGTTTTTTCTCTCCCTATCGCTCTATTCAATTGCTTATGGGTCCCATTTCATAAAATAGTCTGTTTGTTTTGATAGACCCTGGCCCAGGTTGCATTATCTTAGGTAGGGGTGTTTTCGTCCGTCTAATGCTTCAGGACGATTCTAAATGAATTTAATTTTCCTTTATTTTTGGGTACATGTATGCACTAGTCATTGGTCAGTCACACGTTGAACTGTAGTAACGTTACACGTAAGGATGATGAATGGGGCTTCGCTTCTCAATTCTCATGGGCTTAAAGGATGGGATCACGTGCATGTGCATGAAGATTGAGGACACCTCCAAGTTCAATGGAGTACTCTGCCATGCACTAGACCCCTTTTTGCACTGGTCAAATTATGGGCAGCTCACGGATCATGTTAATTAGTTGTATCATAAAAGTAACATGTTAAAATTTTTAAAAATGATAGTTCAATATCATAAAATAATTTTGGAAGTAACTAAAAAGTAAATTATTCTTGTTCTTTAAAAAATTGAATGTACAATTTTCAGGGCTAGCTTTTACATAAATAGTTTCTTTAACATATATGTATGCCTTTAGTATACACATCAGTTAATTTTATGAAGACATTTTCCTTTTTAAGTTAGAGTTCTAGTATCAAAATGCTAAACCCTAAACAGAAAAATGTAGTATAAAAATCTAAAATTTAACACACAGATGCATTAGGGATCACAATGATGGATTCACGCATGAATCAAAAACAACACCTTGTACCTCCTTGTACACCACCTTTTTCGCATATGATTGATTTTCACCCAGCTGCTCCACACCAAAGTTTACAACCTCCAACACATCTTGGAAGCCAAGAAGAACCTTCACATGTTTGTGCTATCTATCGTAGTTCTTTCCATTAAGCATGGAAAGAATTGCAAGAAAATTGTTCAAAACGGTTGAATATATGTTCTGATTAACGATACCATTTGTTAGAACATCGTATATACTTTGAAATTTGAGAGAGAACACAAAAATGAGATTGAATATACTTCATTAAATTATACGTATACAAGTCCCATCACATCGGTTGCAAATTCCTACTAACAAATGGTCACTAATTACAAACTTAACTAACTCTAACAAACCTAAATTAACTAATTTTTAACCGTACCAAATGATCAATTTTGATCAACTCCCTATATTTATGATCTGAGGAATATTTCATGTTAGGAAATTTCTATCTTTTGCTTCTCTTTGCTTTCCTTGTTTTCATTCACTTGTATATTTGACTCAACCAATATTCAAGGAAATTTTGCAACTAGAACAAATATTCCTGTCCTGGATCCCACAATTTGAATGGAAGAAGATCTTGTTCTCATAGACGTATCAAATTGTCCGAAGGAATCCCATTGGTTCCTATTTCCAATATTTCTCATTCAAGAAAACAACTTATAGGGTTTCTTCTGCACCCTTTGAGTCAATTCTGCTGCTTGTTGTCACCGTTAGTTTCCTAAACATTCCTCAAGATTTTGATAAAACAAAGCTTTTGAGGTTTAAAGCCAATGTTTTAGCCTTGACCCCAACAGTTCATGTACATAACTTTCTGGAGAGAATCGTCTGTTTGTCTCAGCTTCTCTTCCACCTTAGAACTCAAGGTTGCGTCCGATACAACGACGCTGGACAACGGCAAGAGTGCCGACAAAGCACCACCGACGGAGAAGAGACGGGTCCTGTTTTGATGAATGGTTCCAATAGCGGTTTTGCACTTATGGATTGGATCAGTGTGGCGTTGTGCCACAGCCACTGTTGCTGCCATCCAAACACGGTTCAAGTAACTCATCTTTTTGCTTTTTCTTTCTTTAATTCTTTTCTTTTGTTTCTTTGCCTAAAAAACAGTAGGAAAATGTGTGAGTGATGAGAGTTAGCTGATAAGAGGAATCAGGTATTTATAGAGGAATGAGAACCATATACGTGACTTTTTTTGTTTTTTGGTATATATTTATGTGACTTTTTTAATCAAAGGCTCAATAATGCTGGTTTTAACTATTAGCATTAATGTTTGGACTTTGGTGGGTTCCAACATTTTTTAGGGTAAATCTATTAGCATATCAGTTATTTAACTATTTCTAAGATCTACCGAGAAAAAAAACAATTACTAACAGATTCACTATATCGACTTAAAATATTTTAAAAATGTTAAAATGGTTAGTACTACACTTGGTGCACTATATTATTGTCTGAGATTTGTTAAAAAAAAATGAAAAGAAGGGTTGAAGGAAACAGGTGGCGGGCTTATCATAATAGGTCATTTTCATTTCATGACTCATGCAATTGTAATCCAACAACTCATTCGTTCTGACATTTCTGTTCCTTTCACTTAACTTTCTTTATTTGTTTTTTCTCTCTCTCTCTTCCATTGCTATGCTTGTTTTGTCCCTGGCCCTGCATTGTAGGTGGTTTTGTCCTTCTACTTAAATGAATAATTTTTCCTACTACTATTTTTGGGTATATTGATGTATACTCCATCCGTTTTAAAATATAACCATAAGTTATTTTTTAGATTTAAATGATGTATGTGGTTTAAAATATGGACAACATGATCATTAAATGGATGAATTTAAAAAGCAAATTTTATTTATATTTTAAAACGAAGGGAGTATGTACCAGTCATTGTTCTCTAGCACGTTGAACTGTAGTAAAGTGACACGTTATGGATGATGAATGGGGCTTGTTCTATAGTGTCGACCCCGCTTATGGGCTAGGGATGGTGATCACGTGCATGCGCATGATTTCAAGACACTTCCTAAGTTCAATTGCATGCACAAGTACAACACACCTTTTGGCACTTGTCAAATTTTGAGCTACTATCTCACCAAGAAAAACCAAAACAACCGAAACTATTAGTTTTATGACAAGCAAAGATTCTATAAAGTTAGAATTTTGTTTGGTTTAAGATTTAAAATTTAACACACACAAACATAATGAGTAGTTTGAGAAGATATTACAAATGAATGATAATTGAAAAATCAAAATATTATAACTTATGCTTTTGTGCTTGTAGATAACTGGTGATTCTTTTTAAAGTTACAAGAATTGATGATAGTATTAGTTTTGATGATTTTTGGTTTTTCTTCTTATAATAAGGATCTGTGAGAGTATTTGTTAAGAAAATATCAAAGATTTTATAACGAACAATAATTCTTTTTAAAGTTAGAATTTTATGTTCAATACATCTTTATAATTCTATTTCATCTTTTTTATCTATGATAACAATTTTTTTTGTTACAAAGCTAATCAAACAACAAAAGAAAAGAAAAAAAAGACAAAATAATCCTAAACTCTATGGGAAAAAATTCCTGAAGCGTTGTTCCTAAGTACGGTGAGGAGGTCGTTTGGTGGAGAAAAATGAATTAAGAAGTCGCCATTTGAAGCTATGAAATCGGCACATTGGTTTTCCTCTGTGAGAGTATGCTAAATAGAGATATTACGAGTAGAAAGAAGATCTTGAATAAGAATGGTGTAGGCATGGTACTTTAATGCGTCACCTGTGATAAGATTGATGGATAGAAGCGAGTCTGACTAGAAAACCAATTCCTCAAATCCCATGTCCATGACCAATAGATAACCAAGGTGAATTGTAGAGAGTTCTGCCAGCAAAATGTCTGTCGAGTTTGAAATGAAGCTGGAGAATAGGACAAAATCGGTCATATTGTGAATAACGCCACCAAAGTCGGCTCATATTGGAGTTCCAATACAACTTCCGTCAACTTTGAGAATAGGACAAAGATGATTATTGTTGTTCCATTTACCCATGTGATCTGAAGGAGCAACACTACCATTGATCTGGAAACTCAATTTGATGACATTTGCAGAATTCTTAATGTTGATGCTAAGACGAGTTGGAGACCAGGTTTCGTTGCTAAAACACATCATATTGTGATGCCTCCATGTGCATCATAGACCAGCAAGAAAAATGATTGAGGTGTGGGGCTTAGAGCCATTTTTTATCCATTCTTGTGCACAAATCACAGAGAAGATATTTGGATTAGAGAAGCCAATATTTTTGTGTTGACCATTATAAATGAGAACATCTTTAATTGTGAGATGAAGATCGTGAATTTCAATGATAGGGACCAAGGAACCAAGAAAACCGTGTGAACTCCAATTGTTGAACTAAAAAGAGGTGGATCCCGAGCTAGCACGCTAAGAGTGCCTATTTTTTAGGACATTTTTGTCTCGTATTATAGAGGACCAAGAAGGAGAGTTGTTGTTGTTCGCATTGGCATGAAGGATGTTTGGCCAAAGTGAATACTTGCTAGATAGTAGGTTCACCCATAATTTATTTGTGGATTGGACCATATCCCATAAAAGATTTTCAAGTAAACAAGTGTTGACATCTCTAAATAATTTAATACCCAAACCACCAAGATTCTTCTGACTAGTAACCTTTCGCCAAATTGTCTTTTTTGTTATTTGGACCTCTCTAAATAAAATTACGGGTTGTTTGATCAATACTATCACAAATGTTTTGAGGTAGCTAGTTAATCTGCATAGGATGGAATGCATGATAATACATATGTAGCTAGAGCCAATCTTTAGGAGTCCATTATTTCAAGATGCAAGCCTAGTTTTCATTTTTCAATAATGAACTTGAAATCACTTGTCCTAGGCCGTCCTTTAAGTATTGGAAAGCCCGTGTACTTTCCAAGAGAAGTTGTGCTTCGAATACCAGAAATAGAAGTGAGATTGTTGATTTTTTTCATGAGGTGTACCTGAAGAATAAAATGTCTTTGATTTGAAAATATTAATCTTCAAACCTTGTCCGACTGAATCTATCAAATAAACTGGTGAATTGAAAATATTAATCTTTACGTATATTAATTTATTAAGAGGAATATTAGGAACTCTTTTTGAAATTTCAACCAATAACAAAGTGAGTGGTAGAGTAAGGGTTGATAATAGAGTGTTTTTAGTACCTCTCTAAAATTGAAATAGTACAACTTAAACTTATAGTACATAGTATCAACTCATGGATCGGAAAACAAAAAATAGTACCAAGGAAATGAAAGGAAATCCTAACTAAGTACAATGATTTGAGGCTATTACGCTACTAGAGATTACCAATAAGAGTAAGAATTTTTATAAATTTTTTGCACACCAATCATCGGCAGTCATTGCCCCAATTATACATTTTTGCACTCGAAGATTGGCAATCATTGCCCTAATTATGCATAATCTACAAAATATTTTCAGTTGGAAAATTTCTCTCTTGCTTCTCCGTACTCCCTTGATTTCTATTTGCCTCAACGGCTCAAACCAATCCAATTATGCATAATTAATGTATTTATTCCTTGGCTATTATGAATAATTGGATCATAACATTACTCCTCATTGAAGCCAACCTTGTCTTCAGGGTTTTCAAAAGAAAATTTTGCAATTGGAACAAATTTCCCTTTAGTCTCATGCATGCATAGTTTGAATGAAGAAGATACTTGTTCTCGTCGACTTATCAGTTTGCCCACGTGAATTCCACTGCCGCTCTTTTCCAATTCGCCTCACTCAAAAAGAAAAACATAGGTTTGCTTCTGCACCTATGAATCAATTTTGCCTTGTTGTCACCCTTAGTTTTTAAGGGTGTAGTACCAACACTTCTGATCGAAGTCGTTTTTAGTGTCTGTGAGAGGTTTTAGGCATGCTTTAGCCTTGACCCCAACAATTCATGTACATAACTTTCTGGAGAGAATCGTCGGTTTGTCTCAGCTTCTCTTCCACCTTAGAGCTGACGGTTACGTCCGAGACAACGACGCTGGACAACGGCAAGATTGCCGACAAAGCACCACCGGAGGAGAAGAGACGAGTTCGGTTTTGGTGAATGGTTGCAAGAGCTGATTTGCAGTTATGGATTGGATCAGTGTGGCCTTGTGCCACAGCCACGGTTGCTGCCATCCAAACACGGTTCAAGTAACTCATCTTTTTTCTTTTTCTTTCTTTAGAGTCTTTTTCTTTTTCCACTTATAAAGCAGTAAGAAACTTGTGATGAGTTGATAAGAGGAATGAGGTATTTATAGGGGAAATTAGAACCATTTATGTGACTTTTTTTATTGAATAGCTCAATAATGCTGATGGCTTTGTCCATGGGATTTGTTGATACAGTATAAATTAAATTAGTTGTTAGTCACTTTACATAAATATAACCCTTATATAATCACCTATAAACACTTGTGTAAATAAAGTGAAAACCTACATCTTAATGGGTTAAATAGGCACACCCCATCAATCTATTTTGGTTTTACTACTTTATATATGATTAAATTTAATGCAGAAAAGTTAGAATGACTTTTGAAACTTTTTAAATGAAAAGTTCTAAATTCACTTCAATGGTAGAAATCTAATCCTCCTTTAGTTGTGACTTTGATTATTTGTTACTTGATCTTTATTGAAGTAAAATATGTGATAGACACTTAAAACTTAATTGACACCTTTAGACAAATAAAAAGTGTGAATTGTCCTTAAAAAATAAAAAGAGTGAATTGTGTGATAGATATGATACGTTTAATGATGTAATGAGAATACATTTCACATATCATTATTCTTCATAAAATTTGATTTTATTAATTAACTAATAATATAGAAAGTGTTTGGTGAACATCCGATAAATGTAACAAAATATGGAGTGTTTACTTATCATGTTGCTGCTAATTAACTAATTAATTATCGAAATCTTTTAGTACATTTTTGTGGTGAATCGGTTAGCATACAAGGTAAAATGTTTTTAATTGTTAAAATATACAGCACTGCTCGTTGTGCACCATTATTGTGTGAGATTATTGAATAAAGGAGGGGGATTTCGAGGAAATAGGTGGCTGGCTTATCGACATTTTCATTGATGACTCATCCAATTGTAATCCAACAACCCACTCACGTTATGACATTTCAATTATGTTTGCTTTTTTCTTTGTTTTTTCCTAGTTTGTTTTTTCCTCATACTTTATGTCCCTTTCAATTGCTCATGGGTTTTGGTTGGGTCCCATTTCATCAATACACTGTTCTTCCTTGGCCCAGGGTTGCATTATCTTATGCAGGGGTGTTTTTGTCCTTCTACTGCATGAGGATTGAGGAGGATACATGCATGTATATATACGTACTTAGTCAATGGTCAGTCACACGTTGAACTATAGTAAAGTGACACGTTATGGACGATGAATGGGCTTGTTCTGTTGTGTCCTATGAACTGAACCTCGATTCATGGGCTAAGGATGCTGATCATGTGCATGCGAATGAGTGTTAGAGGACACATCTAACTTCAATGCCATGCATACACAACACCCCCTTTAACACCTGTCAAATTTTGGGCTCGAGGTTCATTTTGTTATATAAAGGCACATGTAAGATTATGAAATGTAAGTTAGTTGATTAGAAAAACGGTTTTAAATTTCTGTTTTGTTAGTTACGCTACAGTTAAGAGTGTACCAGTAATATGTTGGACAAACAATTGTATTATGTATGAATAATTTGAGAACTTTTTTTTGGTTTGAGTGTCATTTGAGATCAATTGCATTATTTTTGGTTTTTTTAACATGTATTTATCTATCGATGATGCCTACATTACTTTTGATTAAATTAGGGATAATTTATTCCTGATGACAATATGATTCGATTTTGAAACGAAAAAATGGAGATCATATATTGAATAAAGGAGATGAATAAGTTTGATGTTCTTAAGATGAAAATGATAATTGATTGTAAAAAAAAAAACCCTATTAATAAGGTCTGCATTATACAATGATGAATTCAGAGTAATTTACCCCTAATGACACTATGATTTGAGTTTGAAATGAAGGAGATGAAGATCACATGCTGAATGAAGAATATAAAAAAGTTTAATGTTCTTGAATTAAAATGGCAGCTTGTTATACTAACAAATATGAAGAAAATGAATTTTTTCTTTGATGGGGATAAATTACCCTCGATTCATGAGGAATAACCTAAAAAATATTGGTATCTTAAAAATACAGGTTGACATTTCTCATGATTATTTAGTAAAATATATATATCATCAATTTTCAAGAATGCATAATTTTATGCTTATGACAAAGAATCCCAAAGATGGAAGCTAAATACAAATAAACTCAATTGAATAAATATAAAATGAGAATTTAATCACACAATATTGTTTCAAAAAGATTCATATAATCCTGTTCATGGAATTACACAAGATGAAAAATATGACATTGTACACGAAGGAGTCCAATGAATCTTCAATTGTTTGTTCTTATGGACGAATCTTCAAATTTTGGCTCCTCAAATATGCCTCTTAAAATATAATATTTTCTCTTGAATATTCATTTTAGTAGCCAGTCTAAGAATCACTTCATCAACAGAAGAGTTGAACACCTTTCCAGATGATACAAACTAAAAGAAGAGCCAATTTGAATTCTTCGATCATTAGCTAGCACCAACAATTCTCACCCTGCTTAATTGAACAACTGAAACATAATAAACTACAAGAGTTGTCTAGTTTGACTCAAATAACTAAGCATATACATGGACCTAACTGATTAAAGAACTACAAATCCACAATTGATTCAAATAACTACTAAAATTAGATGTGGTCGAAAAAAATTTACTAAAATTAGATGAAATCTATTATGAATAAAATAAAATAAATAATCCACGTGCTCTATTGAGACAATTTTATTTATCACAATTATTAAGTACTGTTTGATACATTAACCAAATTGTTATCGGTAACATATTGCTATCTTATTTTTCACAATATAACACATAATTTTCTAGTCATATGATAGCAAATCTAATAATTATGATTGTTGTTTTAATTGTGATGTGTGCATACATTGTTTAGTACTTTTTTTAATAAACATAAGTATTCTTTGAGCGCAACTACAAAAATTAACGGATAACTCAAAATTGTTGAGATTTTTACAAGGGTTGACCTCTTCTAATGTAAATCTTTTCGTCCACAATAGTAAGGGATCAAATTGTATACTAGTACATGAAATAAAGTTGAAATATTAGAACTTTTCTGCAATTAATAATAACATATTTTGAGTTCTCCAACCGAGTACTACTGTATATGGAAAATCAAGACATCTCAATCAATGACGAGATGATAAATAATTGAGAAGACTTTATATTTTGAGGTTTGTTCTAATCTTGTGAGTCTCTAAAATGGAACTTACTAAACAAAATTGGACCTTACTAACCTAAGTGAATAAAATAGTACTTTGCAGAAACATCTTAATAGAGAATTGTTGAAACTTTTTTTTATAAAAAAGTTGATTTTTTTCTTTACCAATAGAAGCTTCATAGTATCCATTAAGTCTGCCAGAAGACTAATCTTCAAATCAACATCGAAATATTTGGTTTTTATTTTGCCTTTCAATAATGATATTATGTAAAATTTAATATAAACTAACTTAATTTTTTTCTGCGAAAAACCTTTTTTAATGTTTTCAACATATCAATCAAAATTGGTTTTAGCATAGACTAAGCGCATACAAAATCTTTTGCCAGCATTAAGAAAACTATTAAAACTAAGGATGAAGCTTAGATGATCCTCATTTTATACGATCAAAACCTATTCAACCCAAAATTATTATAGTTTTTTTGGAGAAAAGAATGCTATCCTACAATAGTAGTAGTACTGCTTCACACGGCACGACTGTTTCAGAATATATTTTGTTAGGTAACTGTTGCTGAATCATTAACGATAGTAACATTAAGACTATTGTCAAGATTCCCCATAACAATTGGCACTTAAATAATGTGCTTTTGAAAGAGATAAGCTTATATGCTCACTTTTTATATGATGGACACCTGCCCACTTGTGGATCTTGAATGATTACTTTATCTTTGTTTTTTCCTTACAAATGAGATTACTTTGTCTTATGATGTTACTAGTTAAATCAGCATTTAAACAATAGCGAGAGCTAACTAATTTATCTATATATTGATTAACTTTCTCTAACCATTAAACTCATTATATTATTTCTCTCAAAAACAAAATATTCATTATATTATTAGAATAAAAAATAGTAGATGATAAGATATGCAGCTTCACAAGATCTTCAAGTGATAAAGTTTGATACATCAATTTAATAAAAGTAACACTATTTAAAACCAAACCAATTATATTTGAACTTTTTCAAGCAATATCCTTTCTTTTTAGAAAATAATTAAGACTTACTCCAATTTTGCTATGCCTTGTATCTCCGATCTAGAGAATATTATAAAGCAAGAGGGCTTTTCACATAAAAAGGTTTGGCCTATCTGTTTCTCATTTCTTGCACCTTTAAAAAAATGAGACAAAACAAAATGCTGCCAGATGGGAAGTGCATAATGCACTCTTTATCATACATAATATGCATTCTATTAAGGTGTCTAATTACAGCAACCCGGTTCAAAAGTTACAAAAGAAACACAAATAGAGAATACACGATGTTTGATTGCGAAGTTCGGCCAACTGTATCTAGGACTTTAACAATAGAAAGGGTATAATATGCTCCAAAGTCATAGCTCAATTGGTAAAATATCGAAATTGTTAGGGAAGATATCGTTACTATCCCCGATTCCTCCATTTGTATTGCAAAGTTCAGTCAACTGTATCCAGATCTTTAACGATAGAAAGGGTATAATATGTCTCAACGTCCTAGCTCAACCGGTAAAATGTCAAAATTGTTAGACAAGATATGACGACTAAGGTTTAAATCCCCAATTCCTCAACTTGTATATGAGTTTTCAATGACTACTGTATTTTGTATATTTATAAAAAGGGTGCAATATTGTCTTTTTTATCACTGAGCTTAAAATTTACAGATTGCACCTTATTGTTCAAATGCTAGAGTTCATTGTACAACATCATCACTAAAAATTACGAGTCATACCCAACAAAGTGCTAGTTAAAACCGTTAATTTGTCGATAGTAGACAAATGTACATATCACCACTCTACCAAGTTCTACCTATTGCACCAGAAGTAGAATGCACCCGATAAATGCTTATTATTACGAATAACAATAATCTAATAAAGCTTGATGAAAGAATCTCATCTGCAGATTATATTTCCAATTGGAAATGCTAGGAGTTTTGGTTCTTGAGTTAGACTCTTTTACTTAAATCCTAACACAACTTCAACGATAGACACCCGTGCTAAGCACGGGCTAGAATTTCGTCGTATTTAAAATATTGCAAGATGTAGTCTTATTCTTATTTGTGTAATTGATCTATGTTCAATAGGTTAATCCACCCCATAAAGTTAAATGATTGTATCATAGCCTGGTTTGATCTTGGATGTATAAAGTAGGCATGGCAATGAGGTGCAATTGAGAAGGTTTTATGTTTCTCGTCCGATCCACGACTTTAATATACTTACATGTTACCCTACTCGTATCCAACGGGGATGAGAAATTGAATGTCATCCCCATCTCCAACAGGTTTGGGAATCCACGTCTCATTCTCATCCCCGCAACAAATCATTTTTTCAATACAAAAAGAAGTTTTTTCAAGCCCGGTGGACAATGTTCCTTTAAATGAGTTTGAGTATGTGTTCGGGGTGGGTACCTATATCCAAGTTATCCATCTTGTATCCGTGTTGAGAAATCAGAGATAACCTAAACCCATACCCAAACTCAGTCAAAGCGGAGAACCCATCAAATCGGGGTGGGTTTGGGCGGTATGGGTTTGGGCGGTATGGGTTTTGCTGGCATGCCTAGTAGAAAGTCTCATAATTGAGGGAGAAATGTTAATATGTCAAGTGTAAGTTAAAGTTCCACAATCAATGCAAAAGTGGATGTTGAGAAACATATAAGTGATATGATCCATATACATAATGCCTTAAGATTTATGGTGAAGATGTGGTGTTAAACTCACCTGTGTGGTTTCTCCTAGTTTGATGAAATAATCAAATTCAATGTAGGATCCCCTCGATAATCACAATATTATGATGAACTTTTTTTTTTTTTTTGTGGATGTAATTTGTTTAATTTTTTATCTTTAAACTTGGTTTTTGGATGTCATTCTTTCTCCTATAAATTTGTTCATTCAACCTCTATTATTTTAAATTCATTAATTTTTTAATTTTTGGTGGCAAGTGATAATGGAAATTTGCATATGCGTATACTAATTTGACAAAATATATGTTTATTGCACATTTAAAATTATGTGCGGTTTTTTATTTGAATTTATTTTCTGGTAAAATAATTACACAAAAATTTTAAACTTTTTCAACAATCTCAAAAAATTACCAGCAACTCACTATTTCTTGTACTCTCAAAAACAAACGCACAATACTTATTTTTTTTTTCTTATCTTGTTTCATGTTCAAATTCCTCTTTTATATATGTTCTTTTTCTTCAAATATCCTTTCTTTCTTCTCTTGAAAGGAATGAACAAAAATTTCCTTCCATGAAACACCACCAACCAATCATTTTGAACATGTTATGCCTCCGTTTGACTTTATTCGACTATATCACATAATTACAGACATGGAGAGTTACACAGTTGATTAACAAATGTTAATGTATCAAGTTTGAATTAAAGTTCTTCAAAAAAAAGTGTGAATTAAAGTTATATATTGGATGAAATAGTAGAATTTGAACAACACATAAGTGAGATGACTCATATAATTAATGTCTTGAGATTTAGGGTGAATATGTGATATCAAACTCGATGTATGATACCCAAAAAGTTCCAAAATTATGATGAACCATTTTGTTATTTTTTAGATGTCATTTGTTTAATTTTTTCATCTGAAATTTTAGTTATGGGATGTCATTTGCTTTCATGTTCTTTTTTTGTTCAACCTCCATTATTTCAAGTTCATTGGTGAAATCTGACAATGAAAAAATTTAGATATGTTTTGTTGAGTTGAAAAAATATATGCTTGTTTTAAATTTTAAAATGATGTGACGTTTTTTTAATTCAGTTTAATTTTTGATAAAATAATTATATCAAAATCTTCAAATCCTTAAAAAAAAACCTGCAAAATTATCATCAACTCATTTCATTCACTATACTCTCACGTTAAAGCACGCACTCCTTTTTTTTTCTTCTTATCATTTCTCTCATGTTAAAATTCATTTTGCATCGTTTTTTTTTTCTAATTTAATTTCTTTACTCTCATGAAAGAAAGAAACATAAATCTACCACTTTAAAATCACCACCAACCACCTTTTTTAACCATATTGTGACTCAGTTTAACTTTAATTGGCAATGTCCCCCCGATTAAGAGAAATGTGTCATATGTGAGGTAAAGTTCTACGTTGGATGCAATAGTAGGTGGTGAGAAAAATACAAGAGAAATGACCCATATACCTAATATCATAAGGTTTTGGATGAAAAAAATGAACATAAATCTTCATCTTATCTTCTGTATGTTTCTAATTTATTTTCTCTCTTATCACGAAAGAAATGAACATAAACCTCCCTCCATTAAATCACCACCAACCCACATTTTTTGTACCATGATATGCCTTCTTTGATCTTATTTGGCTATGTTACCAATATAATAGACGTAAAGAGTCTAACACTTCGGAGAGAAAAATGTTAACATGTCATATGTAAGTTCAAGTTTCACATTGAATTCAGGAGTAGATGGTTAAAAAGGTAACACTAATTTTTCCTTCCGCAAGTTTCTAAGAATATCCAAATGCAAGGAATTCAATTGGGAAATAAAAAAGTTCTATAATCAAAATTGTGATAAAATACAAGCACATATACAACAAATTTAAAATTAATTTCCCTCATATTCCTTTCGATGAATATATCTTCAGTTTCTACTATAAAGTGAATCTCATACTTTTGATAAATCAATTCCTTTCCTATAATTATAAGGCAGCCTAATTATAAAGTTGTTGAAAATTGTGTTCCAACCTGAACATGGTAACAAAGAGGCTGCAACAGTAAGCAATCTGAAGCACATCCAACAATATTGCATGAAGTGAAAATCTGATTCACAGTTTCGATCAAAACAAACAAAGCTATCTACAAGTTGTAGGAGATGATGTAAAAACACAATTACGTAGAGCCGATCATAGTATTAATTCACTCACATTTAACACCACAAACATGATTGGAAATGAGAAAACAAAAATAAGCGTCTTCACAATATCTCTTCATACCACTTTTATAGGTCACTCAACCATAATTGACAGATTAGTGCCTCCAAGGAATTAAATCTCAGAACATACAAAAGATCTTTGACATAAGGTCAGAAGAAAAAAGAAACAAGTACTTTACAGTTTACACTGAATCAACAACAACACCTTCAACCTGCTGCTTGGCCAAGTATCTTTCCCTTCTTTCTTTCTACACAAGGAACAAAGAAACAGTTGTTTAGAAAATGGAAGGTAAGAGTGTACAGTATAAATAACTTAATTAATTGTTTATAGCATAAGTGCTGATATATAACTTATTTGTATAACAAAAGATAAAATGATGATAAACTTTTTAATGTGAGCTATATAGGCTGTTTCCATAAGCTATCTTGAAGAGCTTATGTAAATGAGCTCAAAACAATTTATGAACATGCCTTTAACTATTTCCACAAGCTCTCTCAGATAGTCTCACCAGTGCTTATTTAAGTAGATAAACTCAATTAAGTCAATCCAAACCAGCCCCCAATGTCATATTTGGAATATTTATTACAATCAAACTAACTAGTTCATTAACTACTTTATTTTAAATTTTCAAACGGTAAATGTTAGTATTGTTAGTTTTTTGTTTAGGATGGGGATTGAACCCTTGACCTCCTTTACTAACTACTTCATTAATAGGGGTAATTTAGTCAATGAATCTCATTTTATAAAAAAAAATGGTTACATTCAATGATTTTTAATCGGTGTGAATATACTCAAACAACACTTAATATGAGACGAGGGAGTTTTCAAAAACTAATGAGGAAAGGTGTAAACTAAGAAATAAAAATATAATTACTAACCCATTCATCTATAACAAGTCCTTCTCCAGCTACTCGTGGCCCTGTCTCCTCCGGTGGTTTCTTTCGTGCTTCCAATGCAGCCTCGGCCTCAGCTAATTGACGTTTAAGTTTATCCATGGCCTTCAGAAGAAACAAAACTTTTCAACTATGACTCCAGATGAAATTTGAAGACCATAAAAATATAGTTGAAATGTATAATCTTACAGGGCTGTTTCGGTCAGGGTCCAGAAAAACAACCCGAAGAATTTGCTCTACAGCTACTTGATCTCTTTGCTCGTCAAACTGCAGAAAGAATCACAGTTTTTTGTGAAAGTCATACATGATAATTGTCTTCAGCACAACACTTTTGAAAACATATTTTATATTTGGTACATTAAAAAATTAAGAACTTGATCAGCATTTATGTTAACTAACTTTTGGCAAAATAATATGATTTTATCAGATATATACAATCAGGAAAACTTCAATTTGCTTAGCAACAGAAAGGTTTCAACTTAAGCTTACATAAACAAGCAAGCATTACAAATGAAAACTATGAAGGTTGATGAGAAATGGCACATTACCAGTTCTGGTACATAGTCCATTTCACCTTGCACTTTTAGGCTCATGATTTTGAACTTAACTCTGCTTTTTTGATCAGTTGGTTTCTCATTGTTTTCTGGTGGCTCAACAAACTTGAATACTGCCAAATTTGTGAGACAATTTGTAAAAGGATTCACCGAATTCGAAGCATTATATAGTTTGGTAAGACAAGTTTAGAAGGAGATATTACCAGTGGCAATTATACTTTCACCAGGTGCAAGAATACCACCTGGAGGGCGCATGTAGCAACTTTTAGGCGCAGTTGTTTGAAACTAGGACAAAAGAAAACATCATCATTAGTATTTAGGCCCTGTTTGGATAAATAGTTTAATTAGCGCTTATAGTATAATCACTTGTTATATAAATGTTTAGGTACAATCTATTTTTATAACAAAAGATAAAAACAAAGCAAACTGTTTTAATCATATAATTGATAAACTGTTTTCTTAAGCTATCATGGAGAGCTTTTAGAAATAAGCTGAAAACATCTTGTGGACATGAAATAAGTTGTTTTCAGAATCTCACAAGTGTTTATGCCAGTAGAAAAGCTCAAATATATCAAAATAGATAATGCCACAAATTACACTTCCTACATCTAGTCAAAATAGCAAACATTCACAAGATTTTGAAACGTTTGATGGAAAAGTCCCATGATGAAAGCTTTCTCAATTTTCAAATGGTCAAATTGCTAATTTTTGAAGAATGTTTCTAATTTTCAATTTTCTAGATTGAAACTTGAAACAGAACCAAATTGCAAAATAGTCACTAATTTATCCTATGAGTAACATGATAATTTGCAAAAGAGTCACTGGTTTATCCTATGAGTAACATGAGAATGTTCTGTCAAACAACATTTCTGAATACAAGTAATGACAAAAATAAGTGAATGGAGAAATAAAGCAGACCTTGAAAGCTACATGAGACTTGCAAGTGTTTTTAATCGTGATTGCACTCCTAACTTGCTTACCAGGTTCATCTTCAAAGCAAAACCACACATTAATCAGAGTCAGTTTAGATAAATCTCCTAATCGGTGGGATTAATCCCCAAATTAATCGATTCTTCGGCTAGATATCGAGTTTAAAAAATAAATAAAAAACTGAGAATTTTTAACAGAAAAACTTGTCAATAACTTCAAACTAAGCAAGGCTAAACATTAACATCTACATGAAACTCAACCATATTCATCTTTTTATATTTTTGTTTGTAAATAGACAAAATGACAATAGTCATTGGAAGCTCACACACAAGTCGAACAGCCGGGGTTCAAACCCCGATTACGACGTCCTGACTAGCGATTTCAACATTTTTGCCCGTTGAGCTAGAACAGACTTGTGGACAAACTGAAATCATATTCTAGATTCCACTTGTTACAATAAATCTTAACTTAATGTAAAAAAACAACATATTCACCATACTTGAGACCAAAACAATTAAAACAAACCATTAAGCTATAAACAAATAAACACAAAAAAAACCAACAAAGAAGATGAAACACATACAGGGAAAGTAGAGCTTGTTAGGAGGATCAAGACGAAGCCTTCTCCGAGTAGGAAGCAAAGATTTAGCTACAGAAGAAACAGTAGCTGAAGATTGAGGAACAGATCTATCAACAGAATGAATACTCTGACTCTGATGATGAACATTGTGCATGTAAGAAGTAGATGAAGAAGAAGTAGTAGTTGAAGATGATGAAGGATTGTGACTTGTTTGCCAAAATGGCATTCTACAAAAGTTCCAAACTTTTCCATCAGATCCTGGCTTTTCACTTTCCACTTCCATTTTTTCGCCGGAATCTCACCGGAAATTGAAGTTTCCGGCAAATGGGTTGTTGAATTGAGTGAAAAGTTTTGAGCTTTTTGTTGAATAAAGTGATGGGTCTTTTGTGGAAGATGGATTTATTTGGTAGTTGTAATAAAAATGCTGTTTTTGGTTGTGAAACTACGCACACGTAGAAACCACCAACGTTGTTTGATTCACAATTTTCATGTTGCTTTGTTACAAAATGCTGTTTTAAATTTGAGAAATGTTTTAAATTTTCTTTGTTAGTAAATGTTTTGGTTTTACATGATAAAAATTAATTTTAGTTGAATTAATCGTGTAAGATTGATTCCAGTCAAAAGGGTTAAAGGTAAAACTATTTAAGTTTGAATATATCATGTAAACTTGAATTTAACTAAATTTTTGAGTAAAAACTATATTTAAAAATTAAAAATATTAGTTTTAAATAAAATCAATTCTAGAGACAATCAATTATACCGAAAACAATTAAACATGTTAAAGTTAATTCTACTCATTCAACAACAATTTTGACTTATTTAAAAGTGAAACCAAACATATATGTAGTGATAAGTATCATTCGAAACTCACATGCGAAATAATTCCAAAGACGTATAGTTTAACAAAATAGTTTTTTTTCTTGATGATCCAAAATAGTCGTGACGTAAGTATAGTGTGATCAAGAATTGTTCCATAAAAAAATAAACTCAGTTATTTCAAACGATTTATTTGTTGGTAGAGTTCATTATAAGATCAATTGTTTGGTTAAATAACAATGTTTTAAATTGTAATCGGTTGTTAATATTTTTATAGGTGAAACCAAGCTATAAATATCGCTTGAAACTCATAAATATCGGTATTATCGGTTAAACCATAAGATACAAGTGTGTTTTAAATTGTAACAGGTTGTTGTTTGTTAGTGCCTTTATGAGTGAGACAATTTGGTGACAGTGGGGGATGGTGGATTGATTGGTTCGTGAATTTTACTGTGATGTGATGATGATGGATCAAATGCACAATTCGGATCTCAATGTTGCCAATTTTATGAATTTGATTTTTTGTTTGTTTGAGATCCGGATGTTTATTGGTTCATTCTTTTTACAATTGGTTTTGATTTTGATTGATTCTACTGTGTACTCTCTACAATCATCTGCTTTTTTAGATTTCACGTTTAAGATTTGATACTCTTTTCACGTTTGATTAGCATCATCTTTTTCATTTCTTATCTATGGTAATTTCAAAATAGATTAAATTAAATAAAGAATATGTACTACAGAGTATCATTATAAAATTCTTTTTAGGTTTCTTTTTAAAAAATTACAATAGGCTTAAATATGATTTTAATCTGTAATTTTGGTGAGTTTTGGTATAAAAAACGTCCTTGTAAAAAAAAAATTGTTTGAAAAAGGGCCCTGACTCTACTTCATGTTTAACTTGGCATGATATTCGCCACGTGGCAGTTGTTGACTATACAATTTTTGCCACATGGCAGTCCACGTAATTAAAAATAAAAATAAAATTCTGAAAATTATATTTTAAATTAAAAAAATCTGAAAATAATAAAAAAACTTTGAAAATTAAATTTTTTCATAAACTTAATTTTTTGACAAAAAACAGTTAAAATTAAATTTGTTTAATTTGAAAATTATATATTAAATTTTTTTCGAAAATAATGACAATTATATTTTCAAAAGTTATAAATAGAAAAAAAACTGCCAGATTTAAAAAAAAACTAATTTTCAATTTTTTTCATATTTAAAAAAATATATAGATTTAAAAATTATATAATCGAAAAAAATATTTGAATTTTTTTAAATTTATTTTCAGTATTTTTATTTTTAAAAATAATTTTTATGTTTTTTATTTTGTGGCATGCCACATCAGCACCACATGGCTAAAGTTGCACAGTCAGCAACTGCCACGTGGCAAGAAACATGCCAAATCATCTCAAAAATGGGGCCATGGACCTTTTTATTTTTTTTGCAGGGATGCATTTCAATTTTTTTTTTTTGCAGGGACGAAAATCAAAATTGACCCAAATTACAGGGACGATTATCATATTTAAGCCATTAAAATATGATATATTATTACCCGTAGACTATCTACCTAGCACAATATGTATCAGCGAAGATAGTCAAAAAATACATACAAGTTAAACAAAGAGAAACATAAGTTAGCCAATACCCAAAGAAAGTAAGGGTTTTGGCATAAACTATGAAAATTATAAAGAAGAGCACCGTAGTTGGCTTTATACCATCAAAAATAAAGAAGTTTAATACTTTCCACAAGCTGAATAAGAGAATTTTGTATACCGTGAAAAAGTTTATCATCTCTTTCATTCCAAATCATCAAAGTGCTTGCAAACAAAGTCAAATGCATGAAAGAACACCTTGATTTAGCATAACCTGATGAAGTACGAAACTGATGAAAATGATCCTGAGTGTTAGAAGGATCTGCTGAATAGACACAAAGTCAATTCCTAACAAGCTAAATATGACCAAATAGACTACACGTAAAAAATAAAACATTCTCTGATTATCTAGATCACAACCACTAACACAAAGCTGAGAGTCATGTGGAATAATCGCTCTTTGAAATAAACTCATCTTAGTTGACAAACTATTTCAAAAAAAGACGTCATGCAAACACCAAGACCTTCAATGAAACAACCCTTTTGTAAGACTGCGGTAAGTTCCACTGACTGAATACCCGACAACTGAATCAGGGACCCATTGCCATACATCATCCAAATCAACATGCAGGTCAACGGTTAACAATAAATTTCTACACCCGACTACCATTTCCTCCTCCCAAACTCATAATATCTTTTTCCACTTCTAAGCCTCCCCTCCCTCGCCGCACCCTCTAACAAACATTTGTGCCACAATGGACAATTTATACTCAGATAAATCATACAAGCGGCAATATCTATCCCAGAGAGGAACATCACCACACCACCTATCCAACCAAAATAAAGTACTAGCACCATTACCAACAATAATGCGAGCATTATCGGGGAACCAACTACCCATCGCTGAACCAACACCATCACAAATGCTAGCTATCTCCCTCCACCACACTAACCCCTGCCGACCACCTGCCTGAAGCCACCCCCTACTAGGCTATATCTAGTTGCTAACGGTGCCAAGTTAAACTCTATAATTCTCCTTACCCCCAAACTGTCAATCTCCTTATCTAAACAAATGGACTCCCAGTAAATCCAGAAAATGCTTTAAAAATAATTTTCAAAGATTCTCTATAAAAAAGACACTTTTTAAAGATGTTAAATTATGAATTTATTATTAAAAAATTAAATGTTTTAACTTTTAATGCATTAAATACACGGGTTTTTTATGAAATCTATTCATTCGTCCCAATTTTTATTTTTATTTTAAACAACAAATTTTATTAAACAACCTGATCCCTACTCAAGACGAATAGAGACCGGAGAAATTGAGAATACAAACAAAAAACGTCGTATATAGGCGGAACATCCGAAAATAAACACCCTAAACACACTCTGGATGACCTCGCCCATCAAAATACACGTCACCTCCTAAAACAGACTCCATCACGAAAACCGACCAATGTAAAAATGATATCCAACCATCCATCATCACTAATCACCCCAAAGAAAACACCCCTAAAAGATAAAACCTCCTGTCCTGAATACCAAAGTTGAGCCACATCCGCAAAACTCCTAACCAAAAGACCATTTAGCTTCCACCACCTCTCAACCTCCGATCCACCGGAAGAAACCATAAAAAGCCCAAAACCAAACTTCAGCCAAAGAACTGACTCCCGATCCCCAAAATATATGTTGTTTTGAATGAAAGAATTGTCTTAAATTATTTTTTGTTTTACAATATCAATGAAGTATTATTTTTTATTTTTTTGAAGACATAAAAATGAAATATATCAACAACGGCAGTGAGCCACTTCAGCACAAGGTGTACCAAAGGACCACCCATAGAGAATCACAGTCATACAATATTTACAAACCAAAGGTCAGTTAACACCCAGACATAACAAAGGGTCCAACCACCATCTCTGAGATCTGTACACAAACGTGACATTATTAGCCTTAAGCCACCAAAATGAATGAAATTTAACATTCTCTACAAGTTGGTCTATGGTGGTTTGAATATTATTAAATATTCTATTATTATGTTCATTTCAAACCATCTAGACACAAAGTAACCATATGAGCTGAAGAAAAGATGTGCGCTTCTTCGAGGAATGAAATTTAACATTCTCTACAAGTTAGTCTATGGTGGTTTGGATATTTATTAAATATTCTATTATTACATTCATTTCAAACCATCGAGACACAAAGTAACCATATGAGCTGAAGAAAATATGTGCGCTTCTTCGAGGAACCTCTATAATGAGTCAATTGAAAGAAGGGATCACAAATGTCAAAAGGCTCGACACCTGAAACAACGATCCAATACCTAACTTTCTGCCATAATGAACCGAATATGTCGCAATGCAGAAATAAATGAGATGCCGATTCGTCATGACCACAACATGCTATGCATCTAGCTGCCTCGCCTAACGAGATTAAGCTTAGTTGGCAACTTGTCCCTCAACAAACGCCAAACAAAAATGGAGACCTTCAAAGGAACCTGTTTATTCCAAATAAGATTATTCATTCCTACATCTGGAGGGTCAATTTGAGTCAGAATGTGGTAAGTTATTATACACTTAACTACTTATTATCTTATCTTTTTTATTTTTTAATTTATCTTTCTTATACCATTTATTAAGAACAATTTTGTAGAACAACTCATAATCCTAATATAATAAAATACATAAACTTTCTAAAAATTTGGTATATTAAAAATATTTTATACAATATTTATTATTTATATATATAATTCCCACCCTTGAAACAAATATATAATTCCCATTACCCGAAGTGACCTGTAACTGTCTACTTAATGATTGGCTGCAGGAGATGGTTGCATTGCATCCATATATGATATATATGTATTGTCATTTTTATTGTGATTAATTTTTCTTTAAATATTTGATTTTGTTTTTATGAAAGACTTCCTCAACTTGTTTGATAATAACAAAATCGATAATTAGTGGTAAACAAAACACTAGAGAAAGGTTTAAGGTAAGAGTTATGATGTCGACTCTTTGAAGCAAAAATCAATTAAGATAAGAACAAAAGTAAAATCAACATCCACCACAATCAAGTTGGCCATAGAAAGTAGAAGATTAACAACACCACGGTCCACGGGAATCAATTTATGCTTTTTACTAAATTGACGTTTATATTATCATTTTTCTTCTCTACTTTTGTTTGATTCACGGTGTGCTAAAAAAGAACAGTGAAAAGTTTCTTTCAGCTAAGTCTTCTATCCAATATTATTTGTCATGATATGCTATGATGGTAGAACATTACCTGCTAGTGGTGTTGTTAATAATGACAGCACAAGAAAACCCACTCGCCCTCTCATGCCCTCAAGCGCAAAACTGCAAAAGGGAATCATTTTAACGTTTTTTCTCATATTCACGTTAAGTTCTTGTTTTATCTCTTTATTTTCTCACCTCTTTATTATTTTTATCTCAAAAGAAGAGGGAATAAAAAATTGTCCTAAAAGTTATCATATAAATGATTGTACAATTATTATTTCTCTTTTGAGTATAGATGTGTGATTCATTATCATTATATTATCGTAATGTATTGAAACTATAAACATATTCTTTAGTGTCTCTAGTCATTTGATTGTCAATGATGTTTTTGTTAGTGATTTTAAACCTTAAATGTTTTCTTTAAGATGCAAATATGGAATGTATTGACCAAACCAAATAAATCCTTCCAACATAAGTTACGTCAAAAACAGACTTCAAGAAAATGTTATAATGGAATGTTAGCGAGGTGGTGGAGGGTAGGAAGGTGTGGAGATTGTTGTGGCGGAGGGAGTTATTTTTTTGGGAATTGGAGCTCTTGGATCAATTGAGAGATTTGTTAGAGGGTTGGGAGGTGTCGGAGGTAGAAGACGGGTGGGTGTGGAAACCGGAAGAAGGAAATTTTTTTACAGTGAAATCCTCTTATTTAGTGTTGGAAGCTTTGCTAAGGGAAGAAAGTGGGTTGGGGGTTGGAGAGGAGAGTTTTTGGTGGAATTTGGAAAAGTCGGGCTCCTTCAAAGGTGGTGGCCTTTTCGGGGAAGGCTCTTTGGGACTGTATTCCAACTAAAATGAACCTTACTATTCGTAATATTACTGATCCAAATGTTTCTAAGGATTGTGTTTGGTATGTGTGCGAGGGGGTGTCGGAGACGTCTACTCACCTTCTTCTTCATTGTCCGTTGGCATGGTATGTGTGGAGTAAGATGATGTTATGGCTGGGTGGAACTTTCATAGTTCCTCAAAATTTGTTTGTACATGTAGATTGCTGGATGGGGGAGGCGAGAGGTAAGGCGTTGCATAAAGGCTTTTGGTTGGTGTGGCATGCGACAATATGGGTCATTTGACGCGCACAGAATGATAAGGTGTTTAATAATATCTCTAAGAGAGGAGATGAGTTGGTAGAGGAAGTGAATGTTCTCTCTTGGACATGGAATTTAGAACGGCTGAAAACGTCTCCTTGTATGTACTACGAATGGTGTTGGGATCCCGGAAGTTGTCTCTAACAGGTAACAGGTTTTCAGAAGCCGAGTTTGGACCTGATTTAGGAGCTTTAGTAGTATTTTGAGGTTTCTGTCAGTATGTTTAGGTGCTGCCTGTTATTAGCAGTCTGTTTTTTTTTCTCTGAGGTTAGGAAGACTTTGTTTTATGCTTCCTGTTTCATGTAATTTGCGCCCCTGCATTTTTTCATGGCTCTGTACTGTTATGGTTTCATATGCCCATTTTTCACATCTTGTGTAAATGAGGTTTTATAAATTATATGTTGTTCAAAAAAAAATGTTATAATACAAAACAAACTTCAATGGAGAACGAGAAAAATAACAAGATAATAAACTGAAGACGATTAAGCCACTAGTCGTGATAAACAAACACGAAAGTTGCATATCTCGTTTTCAACTATCAGAAAGACTGATGCTTGATTTTGTCGCATAACATTTGCAAGTTCTCCTCCTTATGCTAAAAAATTAGCTTGTTTCCTTTTTTCCAAATAGCTAATACACATGAGAGCCGAATAATGTTCAGAGTCAGACTTACTTTCTTTGAGGAACCACCTAAACCGCGAAATTGCAAAGCTTGATTCGAAAAGGTAGCATGGATTTATTGTAACAAAACCGAGACAATCTAAAATGAAGGACCAAATTCAACCAAAAAAATCATATTTGACGAATAAGTGACACACTTCTTCATTCACACTGCAGCCTCCCGTACATTGTTGATAATTTTTTAAATAATTTTTTATACTTTTCCTAATCTAACCCTAAAATCAGTTGGTCACTGGAGCATCATCAACCCCATTTTTTGAGTGATACTTTACACATGAGTGACATCTTATTAATCAAGTTAACAAACATGGTTAATTCATATGAATGGGTTATTCATGAAATCCACATTCAAAATTACCATTTATTCAACCACATGAATTAACAGTAAATTTCACCTTAAATTGAGTTAATCATCTGTTTAACTGAATCAATCATGTATTTTTTTGAGTTGTCGCATGAGTTTGAAAAAGCATATATGAAATATGTATGTATTTAAAAAAATATATATATAGAGGCGCAATATAGCAACCCACATTTTAACAAAATCAATGGCATTACATTTTAATCATATTAGTCGGTGTTTTGCTACTTCTATGCTCTTTCTTCTCAATTTAGGAGAGAGAGCAAAAAGGCATGGAATCCACTCCATTCTCTCTAATCAAATTCTTTCCCGATCAATTAGAAGAAATCTCCGATTTCTCTTCTTTTTCCTCATTAATCATCCAAATCAGAGGACTACTTGATTTTAGTCACGTCTCTCCTTTTCTTTTTTTAAAGTCACATAAGAAATATCTTATGTATCTAATATGAAACTTTCCATTCACATTTAAAGATCAATGTCTAAAATCCTGCATTTTAAGGATCAACATTAATCTAATTAAAATTGGATCAACATCAATTGATATTAAAAAAAGAAGCTCTCCAAACATGACTATAGATCTTCCTCTATTCCTCTATTCCTCTATTGAGCAATATTTTGAATTTTCATAACATGATATTGTTTCACTAGACGGCAAACAAGCACAATAATGCTAAAGAACACACATAATATTTTGAATTTTCATAACACTTCCATTTTCTATTTATCAAAATTTACATATACATCATCATGTGTCACAATATAAATGGCTCTAATTATTAGGACCCCAACAACTTAAGTACATGACTGTCCTCAAAGATTCCTCTGATTGCTTTGCTTCTTGTTCCTTTAATCTACTAGAAACCATAGCATAAGAATTTGAGGAAGAAATGTTCTTTGCTTGAGACAAAGATCTCAAATGATGTTTAACATGATGTTGAGCTGATCTTAAAGCACAATTCCACCTACATAAGCCTTGGTCTTTCAAGGCTTCCACAACTCCAACACTAGCTGCAACTGTCCAAATTCTGATTGATGAACTCATAATGAAATCTACTTGAATATAGTATAATTTGTAGGAAATTGAAGTTTCTCTAGCTTGATTTAGTTTTGATTTATTGTGCAATTGAGTGAAGATGTTATTTGTATACTGATATGTGATTGCGTATGAAGTTTTCTAAGTTGAGGAAACCAGCCAAAAGTTTGGGAAAACCAGTGGCATGATGAGGTAGCTAGCTACTGGTTTTGGTGGAAACCAATGGTCTTGTTATGTCATGATAAGTGGTAAATAATAAATAAAAGTGTCAGAATCAAATTCAGTGTATTCTCAATTTTTGGGACCGCATGTCTATATCACAGATGTGTCACACACACGCTTACATTTTGTTCATTTGTATGTGCCATTTAGTGAATGTTTAGTGTAAATTTCAAACAGCTGTATGGTCCTGTCCTGGTTATTTTTAAATGCCACTGTGTGATAGAAATCCCTATAAAATACACATATTAAAATCTTCATTTACTTTCTTTTATTTATGTGTGTTTAGATAAATTTTATTTAGTATTGTGACTAGGCAAGTGTTCTTCATTGTGCGATGTTATTTAGGTAGAAGAGCAAAATAGTCCATTGGTAAAAAGGACAAAATAGTTTTTTTCTTTCTCTTCTTAAGTAGCTTGTTAGGCATGACAATGAGGTAGGGTGGGGATGTGTTTTACCTTCTCCGTCCCCATACTCAACTTTCATATACTTACACATTACTCTATCCATACTTAGCAGGGATGAGAATTCGAATCACATCCCCATCCTTAACGGGTTCGGGTATCCCTGTCTCATCCCCATTTTCACACTGGATAACTTTTTTTAAAATAAAAATAGAAGTATATTTCAGTCGTAATGCATTATCCAACAAAGAGACGATGACGACAAATTGCTATAGTGATGGAGAAGAGAGGCCGAGAGTGTGATATATGGAAGGAGAAAAGAGATAACTATAATAATTGAGTGTCATATTGAAAAACGAGTTTGAGTTTCAATTTATATAAAAAGGTTATGAAAATGGGTAAGTCGTTGATGACATATATGACTTAACCTATTTTGATAAATTTTATGAAAATTATACTTACTTGGTTTTTTTTTGTTTGTCGAGGAAGCAATAAACATCATTGAAACTCACACTAAAATTTTAGATTCAAACTCGAGTGAAAGTGTTCAACTTAACAATTTTTCCATCGTCACTTGAGCTAGGTTTTACATCGAAAACATTTAAACACAAGAAAAACAAAAATTGATTTTCATACTTATCATTGGTATTTGGTATCATATTTTCACAACCTTGTCTGTGTTTCTCATAGTCATATAAATTGCATACAAGTAGTTTAATGGTGATATGACATTATATAAAATCACTTTTGAGTGGTTATTAGTGGAGTACTTATTTTTCTCTCATTCATAAACCCAATCAACCATTTAAGCTCTAATTTCCTTTTATTTTATTTTAATCTATTTCACATCCAGTGGTGAATCTAACTAATAAGGCTTTGATATCACCACAATGGTCATATTTTTATTATTTCAAATTAAAAATATATTTATTATTCACATTAATTTATTTTTTAAAACATATTAAAATTAAACTATTTGGAGAAATAGAAACATTTATATTTTACTTATTTTTCTTGATAGAAATATTTTACTTTTTAGAATATGATAAACTTACCTTAAATGAAATTATTAAATTTAACAATCAAAAACTTTAGTAAACTTATTTCCAAAAAGTTTTTTTTTTTAAAAGTAAATTTCTTTCTTTCACCTCAAATTTATTTATTTTGTTGTTCATTCGGTTTACTTGTTTTTCTTTACTAATTCAAGATAAAAAAGAACATGGTTAATAGGAAGCATAGTTAGAATAATCCTGAATTTGAGAGAAATTCAAGGTTGCTATCTGCATTAATTCATCATAATTTACATCAATCTCTTTCAATTTTGTACAATACATGAAGAAAACACAAAGAATAGAGTTAAAAACATGTTTCATAGTATCCTGTAATTAATTGGGACCCCAACAACTCAAGTACATAACTTTCCTTAAAGACTCTTCTGATTGCTTTGCATTCTCTTTTTGTCTGTTAGAAATAGAAACCATAGCAGAAGAAGAGGAGGAGGATGAAAGTTTCTTTGCTTGAGAAAATGATCTGACATTATTTTTCACATGATTTTGAAGTGACTTTAGAGTATGATTCCATCTGCATATTCCTTGATCTTTCAATGCTTCCACAACTGCAACACTGCCTGCAGCTACCCATGCTCTGCTTGTTGAACTCATCTTGATTAATATTGATTCTTGAAGTCTTTTTCTTGCTTTTTAGATGACAAAGAAAATGGATTAATAGTAGTGTATCTGGTGTTTTGGTTGAGCTAGAAGAGTGAAGGAAGATGTTATATATAGAAGTTTTGAGATGCCCAAAGAATGGGAAAATACCACGGGCTGAAAGCTATTGTTAATCTGTCATGGTTTTCTTTTCTAGACAATGGTTTTTGTGAGTTAGATATTCGATATTCCCTACGTCCCGTATCAAGTGACATAGCTGCCTCTGTCACATATATCAATGTATATTTTTTATCTTTAATATATTTAATTATCTATTAGAAAAAATTATGAAAATTTAATATTTTAAAAATATTTATCGAGATAAATCTAACAACATTTTATATGATATTATTTATCTTTATATATTAGTAGAAAAATTTGATCAAAAAGTTTGCTAAGTCAACAATACACGTTGTCTAATATAGAACCGAGGGAATATCTAATTTTCTCTCTATCTTTATATTACATAGAAACCTTTCACATCTATCCTATCAAATCTCTTTATATCTCTATTTTTGATGTGTATACACTCATATAAATATACATCAAATATTTTTCATATAAAAGAACTCGCATAACCTATATGGGAAAGAAAATGATAATATGACATTAAGAAGTGATGAATGCAATTTTTCAAAAATTAAATAATTGTAGTTTCAAGCGGAAAAACAACTATTTTTTATTTGCATGACTCTTGTTTATATGTTTTTCATTCTTCTACTATTCTAATGATTAGTATAGAAGACAGTTGCTAGCTTCCCTTTAAAAGGATAAATATACGTTTTAAATGTTCAATGCGATTTTTCATATTCTAAAAATGTTGATACATTTTCTCATTTTTAATGTCGATAAACTCTAAAAATTTTGTAAAAAAAATAAAATATATCACTCTAAAAATATCGACTTCTTTTTTCGTTTTTAACTATTTATTTCTCATGCAATTTTGCATCCTATTCTTGCGTCAACATATAGTTTTTTAATGTGAGACTATCACAATTAAAATTAAAACACCAACAATCTTCCCCTTAATTATGTGCCCATTCATTCATTGATTTGGGACTTCTCCTCCTCAAGTGATATTTTTTACATTCACATACACTTGCATCATTGTTGACCTACAATTTAATTAATAGAAATAACGTCTGTCTGCTATATTTCTCAAGAAGACGTTTAATAAAAGGAGTCGATATTGTTAGTCAAACCATCAATTTTGATACCACAATTGGATGATCAAAGGAACCTAGATATAGGAGAATTATCATATTTGGTTAGGAGTAACCACACAAGTGAACTAAACACCGTATATCACACAAGTTAACCAAATTGAAAATCACTATTTTTTAAGGAAATTACATATAGTACCCACGAAACGAAACATTGTTGTTATTAGAGAAATTATCTATATATTGCTCTCTCTCGTTTATTTAGTTGAAGACAATTGTTTACGGGTGCACCCTAATATCAACAACCAGATATCCTCAGCTAGCCATCAACAACCAGATATCAATTGTAACCCTAATATCATTGACACCACTACCCACTCTTCTTTTTGACCTCATTCAAGAAAATTTGTGTAGGCTACAAGTGATGGCGCTCCTTCAACTTTGATGCGTTTTCACTCAATTCACAGGATTTAATAGGCTATCGATATTTAACGATCAAGAATGAAGTACTTTTTGTAACAATGATCCTTATCTATGGTATTAGCAATCGAAAGATGATTTAAAGAAAAAATGAAGTCCTGGAATTCTCTTATCTCTAATCGCAAATTCACAAACGGGCATCTTCGCCTGTCAACCATGCAGCACATAACCACCATGCTCGTGTATCCTTCCAACAATTTTGATGAACTTTAAATTGTTGGCTCTTGCAATGGTATCTTTTGTATGGCCGACTGTAATACAGGTAATTTTGATGAACTTTAATTTGGAAAAGGAATACAGGTAATGACAAAAAGTTAAAAAGACAAATTCTTGTGAATAGTAATTATTTTTTCGGTAAATAATAAAATGTTGAATTATTTTACACTTTTTAGAAACTCTTTTACATTGTTGTTTTAATATGTTTTAGGTGATTCCAAACTTGGAGGACTTGACCATAGAACAAAAGGATGCTGACATGATATTGCAAGCCCAAAACTCAAGTTCCCTCTTTCCCAAAATGTCCCGTCTTTATTTGTCTTCGTATACAAATGAAGACGCTACATTTCATTACCGGTTTTCTTAAAAATGTTTATACTCTTGAGTCGTTAATTGTTGAGTGGAGTTGATATTATGCGATAAAGGAGAAATAAGTGAGAAGACTCGCACACATATCAAACACTCACATTGAGTGCATTACCAAATTCAACATACATGTGAGGAAGGATCCCAAATTGAGTTCCTTGAATACTTGCATGTTGATAGTTGTTCTAGTTTGAAAATTTTGATGCCTTCCTCTGTCACCGTTAATCATTTGACAAATTTAGAGATAATATACTGCAATGGGCTAAAATATTTATTCACAACTCCCATGGCACGAAGTTTGGACAAGCTCACAATTCTGAAGATAAAAGATTCTAATTCCATTGAAGAAATAAATACTGGAGTAGAAATTGTTGACGTTGCTTTTATTAGTTTAGAAATTTTGATGTTGGAATGTCTGCCAAGCCTCATCAAATTTTTCTCTAGTAACTGTTTCATGAAGTTTCCATTGTTGGAGAAAGTAACTGTGGGGGAATGTCCTCGCATGAAGATTTTTTTAGCCGGAAGCACAAGTACACCAATTCTTTGAAAAGTTAAAATTGCAAAAATGATCCAAAAATGGCTTTGGAAGGGAAACCGTAATGATACAATACACAACATGTTTGAAGATAAGGTATACTTGATTTACCACTTTGTTTACAACGAACAACTAGTTGTAAGAATTTTTAAAAAGAAAAGTGAAAGTAATTGCATTTCAAATTTACAAAGAATTTTTACCTATGTATATAGATTTTGTAAGTGCACTAGATTTTACTACTATATTTTTTTTTTGGAACTAACTCGCAATTTAATTGATTTTACAGGTGGGATTTGTTAGTTTCAAGCATTTAAAACTATATGAATATCCCGAGTTAAAAGAATTGTGGTATTGTCGACTTCAACGTAACTCGTTTAGGAGTTTGAAGTATCTAGTGGTTCATAATTGTGATTTTTTATCCGATGTGCTCTTTCAACCTAACTTGCTAGAATTACTGATGAACTTGGAAGAATTAGATGTCAAAGATTGCACTTCATTAGAAGCAATTTTTGATTTGAAAGGTGAATTTGCAAAAGAAATTGTTGTGCAGAATTCTACTAAATTGAAGAAATGAAAACTATCCAATCTTCCAAAATTAAAGGGTGTATGGAAGGAGGATCCACATTACACTATAAGGTTTCAACAAAACAAGGCAACTAAGGCATACTAGGTAGTAATTTGCACTATGGAGACTATGAATTTGTGATTGAAGAGGTAAGGATAGCATTAAATATCAACCTTGCTCTGAATATACATGCACAAATTCTAATTTTTTTTTTTTTTTTTTATGTTTAAAATAGACAATGTATTCAACAAGTCTTTTAAATTGGTCGGTGGTATTGATCGATAATTTACTATGATAATTTAATAATGATAATATTCCACTTAGCACACGATAGAATGTTTTTAATTGTTTCAAAAACTGATATAGAAAATATAATTTTAATTTTGTTTTTGCATCAGGTACTTACCAAGTGTTTGGGAGTACTGAAAAGGAAACTCAAATTAACCCGCGACTCGAACAATTGATTATATGGTTCATGCCCAAGCTTCAATGTATATGCAAAGAACGATTTCAAATGGACCATGTTCTAAGTTTCTTGAAAGAATATATGTTTATCAGTGTTCTAGTCTAATAGTGTTGTTTCCATCCTATTACCTTTAGTTACATGACCTAGTTGGAGGTAACAAATTGCAACGAGTTGATACATTTGATAACACACTCAACAGCAAAGAGTCTTGTCAAACTCACAACAATGAAGATTAGAATGTGTAATTGGCTTGAGGATATAGTGAACGGTAAAGAAGATGAGACAAACGAGATTGTATTTTGCAGTTTACAAACTCTAGAACTAACTTCGTTACAAAGGCTCTCTCAATTTTGCTCATGCACATGCCCCATTAAGCCTAATCACATGCTAAACAACTAGATTAAGTTTAGTAAAACTAGCTAGCTTGTGACTCAAGTAAACTAAGAGAAATATGTTTATTTTGTTCTTCTTTCTCTAATAAGAAGTAAATTCTTTAGCAGGATAATGAAGCACTCTTCAGTAAGGCCAATTGACTTTATCATGGTCGAGGCATTTTTTCAAATAACATATTTTGGTGATTAAGAAAGAAGGCTCACAAAGGAACAATCATCATCAGATGCCTCGGTAAGTCTAATAACTGGGTGAATTGGTTATATTGGCTACTCCTTAACCTTTAAGGACTTCATTTTGCGCAGTCTTTCCGGTTATTGATTAAAGGCCTAATGAATCACCATTCTATTGTTTCATATTATTGGCACTAAAATTTGGTGCACTTAATAACTAGTTTTCATATCTACTAGACTTTTGACTCGTGCACGCATGAGTCATATCGACCATAATAGAAATCGATAAACGATCTTTGACCTGTGAGATACACATGCATCTATCAATAAACACAAATTAGATTATTAGAGATCAAATATTGCAATCAAATTCGTCTCAATATGTCTTTAATGTCATTTGATAGAGAAAACATAATCTATTAAAGACTATTTATTTATTTAATCACAATATAAGTATTGAGGCAATTATTCTCTTTTTCTTTATAATTAAAAAAAACACTCCCTTCTTTTTTAATTATAAAAAAAAAAGAATATAATATTTGTTAGGTTGTATTGCTGCTAACCTAATGCAACATTTTAGAGGAAAAATTATTAGGTTAAATTGCTGCAGACCTAATAAAATTAATAAATAAGAAAAAAAGTTTAGAGAAACAATATATATATATATATATATACACACACACAAACGATGACACAACATGATAGGAATGAAAAGCTCATAAGTGATGACAAATAGTAGGGATTGCTGCATTTTAGAGAGAATTTGTTAGATTAAATTGGTGCGCTGTATTTTAGATGAAATTTGTTAGGTTAAATTGTTGCTAACCTAATGTAGCATTTTAATTTTAAAGGGAAAATATTTGGTTAAGTTACTGCAGACTTAACAAAATTAATAAATAAGGATTTGAGCTAACCACAACCAAACACACCATATCAATTCACCTCAAATACCAAATGGAGACAATGAATTCTGTTGTATATTGCCTTCAATTGTGATTCTGGGAATGTGCAAAATCGTGACACGATTTTGAGAACCGCAACGCGATTTGTGTTGGCAGAACGAGTGATTTTGTCATAGAGAAATCGTGACACGATTAGACAACTTCTTGAGCAAGTTGTTTTGAAAGTGACTATTCACAACGGCTGGAAAAGAGGAAATCGTGGCACGGTAGTGGAAAATCGTGGCACGATTTTACACTTATGTGTTAAGTATTTAAGTGGTTTCTGCATTCTTTGAAGGAGAGCTGAAGCAAGAGGTCTAGGGTTTACAAAGGGGAGAACTTGAGGGTTGAGTACCTTTGTAAGAAGAGTCTCTTGGGTTGGGATAAACATTGTAATCACCTTGGGTGAAGGAAAATCATATGAGGGTGTTGAGTCAAGCAAAGGGCAGAGATTAAGAACCGAGTCTAATTTCTTGTAACCTTTTGTAACATCTTTCATAGTGGATTGGAGAGCTGCTTTCTCTCCCCCAGAGTAGGTCATATGGACTGAACTGGGTTACCATCTCTTGTGTGTTTGTTTATCTCTTTAAGCTTCCATATCTCTTTATGCTTTGTTAGTGTTTGTGTCATTGTCTTTAGTTCTACACTTGCTACCTTTTAGGTCTGTTGTTGTTGTTGCTTGTGTTCACATTGATAGTGTGGTTACTCCTTTCCTTTGCTCCACACATCCTTGTTATTCATTGGTGTGAGGTTCGAGCCGGGATTCACAGCAATTGGCGCCCACTGTGGGGCAAAGGAGTAAATTGGTTTAATGAGTACAATGGGTTCAAAGTGGGACATCGAGAAGTTCACCGGAAGTAATGACTTTGGGTTATGGAAGGTGAAGATGCAAGCGGTGTTGATACAACAAAAGTGTGAGAAAGCTTTGAAGCGTGAAGGTGCGTTGCCGGTCACCATGACACAAGCGAAGAAGACCGAGATGGTGGACAAGGCTAGAAGTGCCATTGTCTTGTGCCTCGGGGACAAAGTTTTGAGGGATGTCGCGAAGGAACCAACCGCGACATCGATGTGGTCAAAGTTGGAGTCATTGTATATGACCAAATCTTTGGCTCATAGGCAACTCCTTAAGCAAAAACTATACTCATTCAAGATGGTGGAGTCAAAGACCGTAACGGAGCAATTGACGGAGTTCAACAAAATCCTTGATGATTTGGAGAACATTGAGGTGCAAATTGAGGACGAATACAAAGTTATACTCTTGTTGTGTTCTCTACCGAGATCATTTGAATCCTTTAAAGATACCATGCTCTATGACAAAGAAGACACTGTCACCTTGGAAGAAGTTCAAGCGGCTTTGAGAATCAAGGAGTTGACCAAGTCCAAGGATTTGAGAGCGGATGAAAACAGTGAAGGCCTTAATGTCTCAAGAGGTGGTGGTAGAGGTAACCGAAGAAACTTAAAGGGCGGTAACAACTCGAGGTATGAGTGCTTTAAGTGTCACAAGTTTGGTCACTTCAAGAGGGATTGTCGGGAGAACAATGACGACTCCGCGCAAGTTGTGTCCGAGGAGTATGGGGATGCGGGTGCTTTGGTGGTGTGTTGTAAGGAGGATGAAGGTGAGGTTTCTCACCTTGCTATTGATGCCTTGTAGAGCGGTGATCGTCTGGAGAGACGTTAAACACTCAACATCAGCCTGGAGAGGCGGTGGTAAGAATACTCATGGTTAACCTTTGAGGTGGAGTTGCAAGGCAAAAGGCATAGTGTGGGTACGCATTTAAAAGTTGAGGTAGAGAAAGCTCAACTTGAGGTAGAGTTAGTGACACCGGGAATGGTACGACTATGGAGGCCTTGAGTGTTATGCTCTAGTTGTGAGCATGTGAATTCTTCAAGAGGACGGAAGGCATTCCGGGGGTTGAAGAATGTTTGACATGACTTGTGGGATTACCAGAAAAGACCAAGGGTAATTGGAGGCAAGTGAATCTTCGGGAGGACGGGTTTGATCACTCCGGTGGCCGAAGAGGTTATGGTGTAGTCTTGTGGAACTACCTAAAATCCTAGTGTAGTTGGATGCAAGGATCTTCAAAAGAGAGGAAGGCATTCCGAGGATTGAAGAGGCAAAGGATGGAAGCTTGTGGAGCTACTTGGTGTAGTTGGATGCAAAGGAAAAGGGGAGAGCAGCATGGTGGTTGATGGTTAAACTAGCATCATCACCAATTAGAAGTCAAGGTGGAGAATGTTGTATATTGCCTTCAATTGTGATTTTGGGAATGCGCAAAATCGTGACACGATTTTGAGAACCGCAATGCGATTTGTGTTGGCAGAACGAGTGATTTTGTCATAGGGAAATCGTGACACGATTAGACAACTTCTTGAGCAAGTTGTTTTGAAAGTGACTATTCACAACGGCTGGAAAAGAGGAAATTGTGGCACGGTAGTGGAAAATCGTGGTGCGATTTTACACTTATGTGTTAAGTATTTAAGTGGTTTCTGCATTCTTTGAAGGAGAGCTGAAGCAAGAGGTCTAGGGTTTACAAAGGGGGGAACTTGAGGGTTGAGTACCTTTGTAAGAAGAGTCTCTTGGGTTGGGATAAACATTGTAATCATCTTGGGTGAGGGAAAATCATATGAGGGTGTTGAGTCAAGCAAAGGGTAGAGATTAAGAACTAAGTCTAATTTCTTGTAACCTTTTGTAACATCTTTCATAGTGGATTGGAGAGCTGCTTTCTCTCCCCCAGAGTAGGTCATATGGACTGAATTGGGTTACCATCTCTTGTGTGTTTGTTTATCTCTTTAAGCTTCCATATCTCTTTATGCTTTGTTAGTGTTTGTGTCATTGTCTTTAGTTATACACTTAGTACCTTTTAGGTCTGTTGTTGTTGTTGCTTGTGTTCACATTGATAGTGTGGTTACTCCTTTCCTTTGCTCCACACATCCTTGTTATTCATTGGTGTGAGGTTCGAGCCAAGATTCACAACAAATTCCGCTAAAACCGATAAATAAACTTTAATTTGTCAAAAGTCCTTACCTTAAATGTATTTGAGAAGTTTTTTTTTTTAAGGAATGTATATGAGATGAGAAGAATATATATATATATATATATATATATATATATATATATATATATATATATAACATTATTGCTTCAACTGATATGACAGTCTTGGAGATGCTTGAAGTCAATTGGCTATTAGAAACTGAATATATCTACAGATTTGAACCTCTCTGTTTGATCTGTATGAAGACAAATGTTAGCAATTTCTTCATAATCTTTGATACAATAATCCAAAATAAATTCAACAGAGTAAAATTGTACCGAAAATGTTGACAAGCACCTACACGATATGCATATAATAAATATCAGCTCAATCCACATTGTAAGCAAAGTTTCAAACATATATTGTCTCTGTTGCATACAACACTTCGTATTTTCAGACCACCTGCGAAAAACAAAACTCATTAACAAATAAGTTCACTAATTTGCATTATGTGAATTAAAAATAATATTGATCGAAAGAATGCAAATAAGGTTCAATTCAATCAATGACACATTAACAGATAAAATAAAAAGAAGAAATTGCCACAATCATTACACAAGCAAACACCTAATCATTTGTTCATGGGGGGTACCTCAGGTCCTCTATCATTTGTTCTCATGACAAGCACTTCCTATGATGGAACATGTCCAACTATGTGCCCATTCATTTGAAGAAAGGTAATAATAACATTTGGCGGTAAAAAGGACGAAATGTTTAAACAATTTGTTTATTATATTAACTAAAAATGGAACAACTTATTGTTTATTATAATAACTTATCATTTTTCCCTTCTATTTTACCCTTGTATCATTTACCATTGTCTTTTCCATCTAAAATAATAGTTTCATTTTCCATTTATTCTTTCATTTTTTTTGACAAAATTTATTCATTCATTTTATAATTTAACCTGTATATCTCTCTAATTAGTTGTTCTCAACAATTTTCTTCACCGACAATTACTTAAATCTTATAAGTGATCACTTCGTGATTTTTTTTATTTTATCGTTATGAATTAAATGAAATGGCATTGTGTATGTTTTTTTATGTAGGGGAAAGAAAAAAAAAATCAAAGACCAAAAAAGAAAAAAGTCAAGCTAAACCCGAAGGAATGTGGTCCCATAGAATCAACAATCAAAGTAGTCGAAAGAAGAGTTGGACATTATCGAGTCACCCTCGCATCTTGCTCCATATTTCGCTAACCAGCTGGCCATCTATTACTTTTCCTCAAGGAATGATGAAATTACAAGAGTCAAGCATAAACAATAAACCTCTTAATAGGTCAATAACAAGTGCATAAGGGTGGTTGTCGGAACTCTTTCCTCAAGGTCAAAGTCGATTGACAATATGATTCATACGCAACATGCGAAAACCATTATTCCATGCCATCTGAAGGGCGTGAAAAATAGCTTGTGGCTCTACATTCATATTGGTAGTAATATCACAACTGTCAGAATGTTCTCTTTTGTTGGATGATGTTGTTTTGCGGGCTCATATACTTGACAGGTGCAGGTGGCTTCTTGATCCCATTCACAACTATTCTGTTATGGGAAATCATTACCTTATGACAAGCGATGCGCCTCCTAATAAGGGCATGTTTGACGATGTGTGACATTAGCAAGCTCCGCGAAAGCTTTCATTATTCGCGTGGAGACTACTTCGCAACCGGTTACCAACGAAAGACAATCTATTACGTCGACGTGTCCTACAACGGACGACACCGCTTGTGTGGGAGGTTGCGGCTCACTTGAGATTGCGGAACACCTTCTGTTTGGTTGTGATATCTTTGGCAGCGTGTGGTTCGCAGTTCTGAAGTGGCTTAGCGTATCTTTTGTTGCTCCTGTTGGGTGTCGAGACCTACTTGGCCAAGTTACCACATTTTTCAATTTTATTCCTATAGATAATCTGGCTAGCTTGTGCTTGGACCATTTGGAAGGAGAGGAACATTCACATTTTTAATCAGAAGGCTACAACAATTAGCACCATAGCAGACAGGGTGAAACTACTTCCGTTTTAGTGGTTAAAGGCCAATGTACACTCTTTTGTTTTTAGTTACCACGACCGGTGGTTGCACCCTATGTCTTGTATGATATTATGTTGCAATCTTGTTGTTTTGTTTTTATTCAGTTGATCGTTTAGGAGGCACTGATGACTTGACTTTGTGTTTATTTTGGGTCATTCTCTTTTACACACCTTGTGCGAGATGAATCACCTGTAGTAATTTAATTCCATTTTGGCTTGTTAAAAAATAATAATAACAACCCAACTCCATAAGTATAGCCTATTTTTCAGTTTTGACCCAAAGTCAATTTTAACCGATTAATGCATATGTGACACCTATTAGAATGTAATTTTTAATTAAAAAAAAGGTTAAATATGTTATTGGTCCCTACATTTTATGTGACTTTGAAGAATAGTCCTTGGTCCTTACAAATGTCACTAACGGAATAAAATGTAAGGATTTTAAAAACATTTATTAAAATGTAGGGACTATTCTCAAAGTTACGTAAAATGTAGGGACCAAAAACATATTTAATCTAAAAAAAAAACAAGCGTGTATTTATTAAATAAAAAAAAGGAAAATGGAAAAGGCACACAACGCTGTAGCATTCAATATTTTAAGTATTCAACAAAACACGACCTTAAATTCTATAAGAAACAAGTTGAGAGAGAAGACTCACTCTCTCTTCTCTCCTTCTCAAACTCTAGTCGTCACCCCTTTCTTCTTCTCCTTCTTCTTGTCAGAGGGGTGATTTAGGGTCAATTATGATCCAAAAATCACCCCTTCGAGTTATTTTTCCTTTTATCCTAATTGAATATGTGATTTCACATCTTTTTAGTTTTCTTTCGTTTGTTTTTGTGATTTCGTCATCTTTGTACGACTCTGTTTGTTTTGATTTCCCGTCTTTGTGCGGCGTGTTTTTGATTTCCCGTCTTTGTGCGGTGTGTTTTTGATTTTCCGTCTTAGTGCGGTGTTTATTTGATCCAGGTTGAAAGATTAGCTTTGAGCAAGTGCAGATCCGATCAATGACAATGATTTTGGCGTCGTCAACGTTGCAGATCCGAAGACATGAGTATTTCAGAGATTTGAATATAGTCATATTAGTCATATTTGTAGGCATAGGTACTTTGCCGTTTTATGATATTAACATGGATGTTGTGAGTTTGTTCACAGATTCATCCTTTTTGTTTTTAGAGAATTTAGATTTGTATTGTATCAATGTACTCTATCAATTTTAATGAATGAATATCGTTTATTTTTGTCAAAAAAATAAATAACACGACCTTGAAGTCTTCATCTTTTCCATGATTCTACCGAAAACTTATCAACATCATTCTCTCTTAATCTTCTCCTCCATTTCCAAACCAAACCCACTTCACCATCACTTTCTCTCTCTTCCACATCTCCGCCATTGAATCTTCCCCTCAAACTCAAACCACGTTCATTTTCTCTTCAAAAGGTTTAAAAAAATTGAAGTGAGGATTTTCAGAAACGATGAAGAAGTTAAGGATTTGTCACTAGAAAGGGAGGTGTATCATAAAACACTTAAGTTGGTTGAATGTTCCATGTTTGCTGCTCTTGCTGGGATGGTCTACTTCTTGAGTAATGCTCTTGCTATTGAGGTTTGTTATTTTGAATTAAAATTTGGGTTTTTCTTTTATATAAGTTTGTTTGGTTAAGGAACTAGAATTGAATAATGGGTTTGTGTTCTTTTTTGTAGAAAAGTGATCAGCTATGGGAAAAATTGGATTTTTATTTGTGTGGTATTCAAAAAAATTAGATTTTTTGTTGAGTAGTATTCAACAAAAATTAAAGCATTATATTCTGGCCAATGATGATTGGAAAGAAGATAATCTCTCAGAAATTTTGGAGCGGTGTGTGTGAGGAGTTGAGATCCTCTCCATTTGTTAAAGTAAATGGAGAAGACAATTTAGAAAGAGATAGATAAACAAAAAAGATAGTTAATGCCGAGTCCCATCATCATTAATTATTCTATTTTTTTTCAAAAATATTTGTGTCTTCATCTTTCCAAATGGAGGAAATTAAGAGAATTGTAAATGGAGATGATCTCTGTAACACCTTATTTCTATTAAAGCGATAAAACACGCAAATGTAATAAATATTCAAGAAATAGACGCTACGTCTTCAAGCAGATTCCAAACAACATGCATGCGCGTGTGTGTGTGTGTATATATATATATAATAAGTTCTCAACAGTCGCAACGGATATAAATCATACATCACATAATTCAACATGTCCATATAAAAAATCTCTAAGTCCCGACATATGGGCAATACTCAATCAACATAATTATATCAAATATGTAAAACGACGACGTCCTAATCAGAGCCTAAAGCTAGACTCGACAGAAAAGTAGAGGAAGTATCCACTATCCTCGAATAAACTCACCAATCAAGCAAAACTACTCTTGCACTCCGTCGACCCGCCATACGGAAAGGTAGGCGGTCAAAACCATTGAGGTTAGCTTTACATCAATAATAATCGATAATAATAAACAATTGACAATGATATCATTGATTAAAATCCAACAACAAGTAACTTCAACTATAACATTATCTACCAACACAATATTCACAATCATCATGATTATGCAATACATCAAACACATTTATCGTTAAACCACCATCAACACATAAGCAAATAGGACTCATGTCATTTCATGTTTTGCGCCTAGACTCAACTTCTATATGCATGTGGTACCAATCTCCTCAAGGTCGTCACCTTATGATGCAACAAACACATCAAAGTCAACGACTATAATCAACGGCTATAGGTCAACGGCTATATGGAATAAATTTGACAAAGTTCGTCTATGGTTAAGCAAAATAACCAACATATACTTTTCAAAGTAAAACAACCTTAATGCCTCGACTATGTATGCTCTTAGATCACATATGTGTGCAGTTGAGCATACATGCACGTTTCACCGGCTAATTACGACGAAATCATCAAAATCACAAAGTTTGCCTCACTTTATCATATTACAAAAACCAATTCATTAACAAAAGAAAACTAAGTTTGATTCAACAAGACATATATTAAATATTCTTAAACATCCTAATTAAACTCATAATACTCAGATTTGATGTTTGGAAGCAAACCAAAAGTTTCGTGTTGATTTAGAAACGGTTATGCTAAATTTTCGTAATAGTCTTCCAAGAACCACTTGGAGTGTTTCTATCATAACTCAAAATCCACAAAACATTTTCAAGTCAAACTATAACCATTGGAAAGCTAACTCAATTATCTAAAACTTTCATGTTTACACCAAAGACCAATTCAAAACAAAAATGTGTGAAAAAGACTTAAGAACGCGAAACAGGGAATGCTGTCAGAGGGCATTTCGCGCAAGCGAAACAAATATCGCACAATAAAAATTAACGTCGAGAGAAAGCTCAATCTCGCTGTTGATCTCGCTTGGGGCTCGCTTAAGCGAACTGGACCCTGTTTATGATGAACACTTACGAATTTTCATCATCTTTAGCCCAAAATCCTAAATTTTGATCTCCCAAATACCCAAACTCATTCCAAAGGTTGTTTACAGGTATATGTACTCAAAAGAGCTTTCAAAAACACATTAAACATGAAATCAAACTACATTCTAACACAATTTAACAATTTCCCCATTTTTCATTAAACTTCTCAACAACTCAATTCAACCACAACCAATTCACAAGATTGATACCCAATCCATCATATGACATCAACAACAACAATAAACAACAACTACAACTCATAATCATAGATTCATCATCAATTCAACAACACAACATCATAATTCCACAATTTAAGCACAATTCACAATATACCCATTTATACATATCATGAAGATGCAATTTCATCAACAACAATTCAATTATCATCAAATTCATATACCCAAACATGTCATTAAAACATGAGCACAAATTTCAACATTTAAGTTCCAAATAATCACTTATTTAAATAAGCACTTTTGCATAGATTTTAGAGAAGAAAATAAGCTAAGAGATTATCATTGAAATCTAACCCCCTTACCTTAATTCTACACAATCCTAAGCTATTGCTTCACTTTAGCTCTAATCCTTGAGCCTCTAACCCTTCTCTTGCTCCTAAGTCTCTTCTCTTGAAACCCTTTCTCTAACTCCTCTTGAACTTCTCTCTCTAGCTTCTCTTTCTAAAACTTTGAAATGAATGGAATAACCCTAGTTTTCTCTCCTCATGTGTTTATAAGCCTATTCTCTTAATGAGTCTAATTCACCAAAGTTTCTAATTTATTAACTCAAGACTTCTAATTCACACGCGGTAAAATATAACGACTAAACAACAGTTATAATTAATCATCTCAACAAACATAGTAACTTAGCTTAATTAATGATTCTCACTCGAAACATTAAAATAACTCTTATCGTGAAGTTACTGAATTACCCTTCCTCGCCAAATGACTAAAATACCCCTAAGTTTAAAATGATCAAAATACCCTTCTAACATCAAATTCTACGAAAACACACAAAAAGACATTTAATCACATACGAGCACAAATAAACACAATTAAAACCAATTAAAATAATTCTACCAAAATCGAGCTGCGAGTAGGGTTGAGCGTGTGCCTTTTCCATTTTCTTTTTCTTTTTAATTTTTTTATTTAATAAATACACATTTATTTTTTTAATTAAAAATTACACATGTGACATCCTAATAGGTGTCACGTATGCATTGACAAAATCAAAATTGATTTGGAAGGTCAAAATTGTAAAAGGGGCTAGACTCACGGGGATTCGGTTGTTATTGTTTTTGTTAAGGGGGCTATATTTTTCGAATGGGTTAGTAGTTAGTACCACTTGCAATTGCAGACGATAACAGCCACTCATTGAGTCTAAGTCAAGTCAAAATCCAAACATACTAACAATAGTTCTTCAATACCTCAAACTGAAACCCATCTCTCAGTTTTTTGCTCTTGCGCTGAAACAAAAAAATACCTTTGCTCATTGTCTTTCACTTGAATTAATCTCTTACTATTTCTGTTTTATTCATTTTTTTTCTTCAGTTTTTTGCTATTTTCCCATTCCTATTGCAAAAACCAAAACTCAAAAATAGTGAACGAAAGTTATCTTATATAATATATTCTCTGCATTTTAATTTGTTATCACTCTGTTCATTTCTTCAACTAATAGAGAGTAGTAGGTACGCATTTATTTGTATTCCTTCACTAATAAAGAGTAAAATTTTGCAATTTGTGATTCAAGTTTGTTTTAATATTTTGTTCTTTGCAGATCATTTACTCTGCACATCAATAGCACCAGTTGTTCCGTTCATTCATAATCTAGCAGGTAATTTATATCTTTAACTTTTTTATTGGTTAAATGTAATATACTTAACTGAAGCTATTAATTAGAATTTGTTTTAGGATTAAATATGTTTTGATTTCCTCTGAAATGATTGAATTTTGCTTTTGGTCACTCTAAATTATTTTCATTTGCTTAATTTCATCCCTATAATATAAATTTGTTATTTTTAATACCGATCATTATGCAACATTCGTTAATTTTTGTGTCTATGGAAAGTCATGTAGACTGTAGTCGTCTAAACCAATACTTTTGGTGGTTAAATGTTAGCACATGACTACCAGAAAACATTTTTTTGAACACTAAAATGTTTTATGTTGTATTTATCAAACATAAAAATAAATGCCAAGGACTTGAAATCATTAGTTCGGTGTAAAACAAAGGAAACTAATTATGCAAGAACTAAAACAAAAATTAGCAGATTTCATTTAACATAGGATATGTTCTATTTAATAATTAGAGTTTTTGGTCGAAAATAAGAGTAGCGTGTTAGTCTTCTCACATTTTCAAATGTTGCCCTTGTTTCTTTTGCGCTCAACTATAAACAGCATCTTTCACTTTAAGATTTTGACTCAAGTCACAAGGAAGACGGGAAGAAAAGAAAATCAATGGAAATTTTAACTTCTGTTGTTGCAAAAATAGCAGAATATACCGTTGTGCCTATTGGACGTCAAGCAAGTTACTTGATATTCTATAAAGGTTACTTCAAGACGTTAATGGAGCATGTTGAAAGCCTTCAGGCTGCAAGAGAAAGAATGATCCATTCGGTTGACAGAGAAAGGGGAAATGGTAAAGAAATTGAAAAGGATGTTTTGAATTGGTTAGAGAAAGTGAACGGGGTCATTGAAAAGGCAAATGGGCTTCAAAACGATCCTCGTCGTGCCAATGTAAGGTGCTCAGCATGGCCGTTCCCCAACTTGATTTTACGTCATCAACTTAGTAGGAAAGCCAAAAAAATTACAAAAGATGTTGTTCAAGTTCAAGGAAAAGGGATTTTTGATCAAGTTGGTTACCTTCCCCCTCTAGATGTAGTAGCCTCCTCCTCAACAAGAGATGGTGAAAAGTACGACACAAGGGAGTTGCTTAAGGAGGACATTGTGAAGGCTTTAGCAGATCTTAATTCACACAACATTGGAGTTTATGGGTTAGGTGGGGTGGGTAAGACCACTCTGGTGGAGAAAGTTGCTCAAATAGCCAAGGAACATAAGTTGTTCGATAAAGTGGTTAAGGCAGAAGTATCGAAAAATCCAGACATTAAAAGAATTCAAGGGGAGATTGCAGATTTCTTGGGTCTACGATTCGAAGAGGAGACTATTGTTGGCAGAGCACAACGCCTAAGACAAAGAATCAAGCTGGAGAAAAGTATCCTTATCATTCTAGATAACATATGGACCATACTTGATTTGAAAACAGTGGGGATTCCATTTAGTAATGAACATAATGGTTGCAAATTGTTGATGACATGCAGAAATCAAGAAGTGTTGCTGCAAATGGATGTTCCAAAGGATTTCACTTTCAAAGTTGAACTTATGAGTGAAAAGGAGACATGGAGCTTATTTCAATTTATGGTAGGGGATGCAGTTAAAGATAGCAATTTGAAAGATGTACCGTTTCAAGTGGCCCAAAAATGTGCAGGTTTGCCTCTTAGGGTAGTGACAGTAGCGTGTGCAATGAAAAATAAGAAGGATGTTCAATCTTGGAAAGATGCATTAAGGAAATTACAAAGTAATGATCATACAGAGATGGACTCGGGAACTTATTCTGCTTTGGAATTGAGTTACAACTCATTGGAGAGTGATGAAATGAGGGTTCTCTTCTTGCTTTTTGCATTACCATTACGTGAAAACTTAGAGTACTTTCTCAAAGTTGCAATGGGGTTGGATATATTGAAGCATATTAATGTCATGGATGATGCAAGAAACAGACTTTACACAATAATCAAATCTTTGGAGGCAAGATGTCTTTTGCTTGAAGTTAAAACAGACGGAAATATCCAAATGCATGACTTTGTTCGTGATTTTGCTATCTCCGTAGCACGTAGGGACAAACATGTACTTCTAAGAGAACAATCTGATAAGAAATGGCCAACCAAGGATTTTTTAAAAAGGTGCACGCAGATCGTTCTAGATAGGTGTGATATGCACGAGATTCTTCAAACGATTGATTGTCCAAACATCAAGCTTTTAATTTTGATAAGTAAGAATCAATCTTTAGAAATCCCCGATACTTTTTTTAAGGGTATGAGAAGCCTTAGAGTGCTAGATTTAACATACTTGAACTTGTCATCATTACCCACATCATTTAGGTTGCTAACAGACCTTCAAACATTATGTTTGAATTTTTGCATTTTGGAAAATATGGATGCAATAGAAGCTTTGCAAAATTTAGAAATTCTTAGTCTTGGGAAATCTTCAATGATCAAGTTGCCTAGAGAAATAGAGAAATTGACTCAATTGAAAATGCTTGATTTGAGCCATTCAGGAATAGAAGTGGTCCCACCCAACATCATATCAAGTTTAACTAAATTGGAGGAGTTGTACATGGGAAATACCTCTTTTAATTGGAAAGATGTGAATTCAACTGTTCAAAATGAAAATGCTAGTCTTGCCGAGCTTCGAAAACTAACCAACTTGACAGCGCTAGAATTACAAGTTCGTGAGACTTGGATGTTGCCAAGGGACTTGCAATTGATGTTTGAGAAGCTGGAAAGATATAAAATAGCTATTGGAGATGTATGGGACTGGTCTGACATTAAGGATGGAACCTTAAAAACATTGATGCTCAAACTTGGTACAAACATACATTTGGAGCACGGAATTAAAACATTGATTAAATGTGTTGAGAATTTGTACTTGGATGATGTAGATGGAATTCAAAATGTGCTTTATCAACTAAATGGGGAAGGATTTCCATTTCTGAAACATCTTCACCTCCAAAATAATGCAAACTTGAAGCACATTGTTGACTCTAAAGAGAGGAATCAAATCCATGTGTCTTTTCCCATCTTGGAAACACTAGTACTTCTTAATCTTAAAAACTTGGAGCATGTTTGTCATGGTCAACCTTCAATTACTTCTTTTGGAAATCTCAGTGTTATCAAAGTCAAAAATTGCTTCCAATTAAAATATCTATTCTCATATGAAATGGTTAAAGAACTTTCCCACATTTCTAAGATTGAAGTTTGCGAGTGCAATTCTATGAAAGAGATAGTGTTCGGAGACAACAAATCAAGTGCAAATAATGATATCACTGATGGAAAAATTGAGTTTCTTCTACTGCGTTCTTTAACTTTAGAACATTTGGAGACACTTGATAATTTCGCCTCTGATTATTTGACACATCATAGAAGTAAGGAAAAGTATCAAGGTCAAGAGCCATATGCTTCTACTACACCATTTTTCAATGCTCAGGTATGTTATTTTGTTTTTAGCTTTTTTAGATACAAATGATATAAATTGGTACGTTTAGTGAAGAAAAAAAACAATTGAGTAAATGAACAAGATTGATATTTTCTGTTTAAAAAACTATAATGCTTATTTTTTCCACGAAACTACAATAGATGTGATAATAAAAGTCATTTAAAAATTATAAGTATACTACTTATAAGTTAGTTTTTATTCTTAAAAAATATTTAAATAGATTCTCTTGTATTTGAAGACTTCATACTGTTTCATGGTTTTTACTTTTTAATTTTCATCGTTTTTACTTTTTAATTATACTATTAGTTATACGCTGTTTCAATGTTTCATATTATAAGACTAATGATTTCTGTTAATTTGTTTTATGTAGGTTGCATTTCCTAATTTGGATACCCTTAAATTGAGCTCACTTCTCAATTTGAATCAAATTTGGGATGACAATCATCAATATATGTGCAACTTAACCAGCTTGATTGTCGATAATTGTGTTGGATTGAAGTATTTATTCCCCTCTACTTTGGTTGAAAGTTTTATGAACCTCAAACACCTTGAAATAAGTAATTGTCCTATGGTGGAGGAGATAATAGCTAAAAAAGACAGAAACAATGCATTGAAAGAGGTATGGTAATTCTACTATCGGGAACTTGCAATTTAAATAATTATTTATACTGATTGTGGTTATTCATGAATTCACAGGTTCATTTTTTGAAATTAGAAAAAATCATATTGAAGGATATGGACAACTTGAAGACAATATGGCATCACCAATTTAAAACATTGAAGATGTTGCAAGTGAACAATTGCAAGAAAATTGTGGTGGTTTTTCCTTCTTCAATGCAAAAAACATATAATGAGCTAGAAAAGCTGGAGGTTAGAAATTGTGCTTTAGTCGAAGAGATATTTGAATTGACTTTGAATGAAAATAACAATGAAGAGGATACATCACATTTGCAAGAAGTTACTTTAAATGGATTGTGGGAGTTGAAAAAGATATGGAGTGGAGATCCCGAAGGAATTCTTAGTTTTCAAAATCTAATAAATGTACAACTAGATAGTTGTAGAAGTTTGGAATATCTATTACCATTCTCCGTAGCCACTCGTTGCTCACATCTCAAGGAACTTCGTATAGAATCTTGTGCAAACATGAAGGAAATTGTTGCAGAGGAGAAAGAATCTAGCGCGAATGCAGCTCCCACATTTGAGTTTAATCAACTGAGTACTTTATTGCTTTGGGACTTACATAAACTCAATGGTTTCTATGCTAGAAGTCATACTCTGCTATGTCCATCTTTGAGTAAAATTAATGTTGCCGATTGTACAAAGTTGAATCTGTTCAGAACTCTATCTACAAAAAACTCAAATTTTCAAGATGATAAACACTCTGTTTCAACGAAACAACCACTTTTCATTGCCGAAGAGGTATGCATAAAATTAAACACTCTGCATGACTTATCTGTGTGTGTTTTTTTTAAAGCTGATGTTATTATTTTGAAATACCAAACAATTATTACATTTGTATTCATTTATAAATTTGGAACAATTTAAGACAACCCAAAAACTTTTTAAAATGTTTAATTCTTTTACATTTGTATTGTTTTAGTCAATAGTAATTATCGTTTAACTAAATAGTAAAATGTTTAATTCTTTTACATTGTTGTTTAAATATGATTTAGGTGATTCCAAACTTGGAGTTGTTGATGATGGTACAGGAAGATGCTGACATAATATTGCAAACCCAAAACTCAAGTGTCCTCTTTAGCAAAATGACATGTATTGGCTTGAGTAGCTATGACACTGAAGATGCTAGCTTTCCTTATTGGTTTCTTGAAAATGTGCACCCTCTTGAAGAACTAGTTGTTGAGTGGAGTTGCTTCAAGAAGATATTCTGCGATAAAGGAGAAATAAGTGAGAAGACTCGTACACATATCAAAACACTCACATTGAGGGCATTACCTGAACTTCAACATATATGCGAGGAAGGATCCCAAATTGACCCAGTTCTTGAGTTCCTTGAATGCTTAAAAGTTATTAGTTGTCCTAGTTTGACAAATTTGATGCCTTCCTCTGTCACCCTTAATCATCTGACGCAGTTAGAGATAATAAAATGCAATGGGCTAAAATATATATTCACAACTCTTACGGCGCGAAGTTTGGACAAGCTCATACTGCTGAAGATAGAAGACTGCAATTCACTTGAAGAAATAATTACTGGAGTAGAAAATAGTGACATTGCTTTTATAAGTTTACAAATTTTAAAATTGGAATGTTTGCCCAGAATCATCAAATTTTGCTCTAGCAAGTGTTTCATAAAGTTTCCATTGTTGGAGAATGTAATTGTGAGGGAATGTCCTCGCATGAAGACTTTTTCAACGGGAAGCACAAGTACACCAATTCTACAAAAAGTTAAAATTGCAGAAAATAATCCAAAATGGCTTTGGAAAGGAAACTTAAATGATACAATATACAACATGTTTAAAGATAAGGTATGTATGTTTACCACTTTACTTCTTGTGTAACAATATAATGATTTGGGTTTCTATTTTCTTTTGTTTTCTTTGGATGAATAATAGTTGATTTTTAATTTACAATGTTAGGAACTTTGTGGAAAAACAACTATTTGGAGATTTTAAAAGTATATCGTAATATACTCTTTAAAAAAAAAAGAGCAAAGGAGATACATAGGGTCAAAAGAAATAAAATCATATTTGATAAAAAATAAAAATAAAAAAGACTATTATTTTTCCCACCTTATTGCATTCTCACGCACTCTATTTTTTTTCTTTAAAAATAACCTTTGTTCGGATTATATAATCCGAACTGTGTTAGAATTATATAATCCAAACAGTTCAGAAACTGTTGGAACCTAAAGCACCTTAGAGATGTTTGTGTAATCTCTGTAAAAATACGTTTTAGATTATATAATCTGAAACCCGTTTAGTCGGTTAGGATTATAGAATCCGAAAAGTGTCAAACTGAAACACCCAAGAAATGACTAATTTTGAAGTAAAAAAAAAAACTTCAAATTATATAATCAGAAATGTTTTAGGATTATTAATATTATTATCCTTAATTTAAAATGAATAGAATTGTTAAATGTAGTTTTACAATAATTAGTGTGTAAAAAACTATTTTGTACATGCATTATATTTTTACTACTACGTTTGTTTGAACTAACTCGCAATACAATTGTTTTTACAGGTGGCATTTGGTAGTTTCAAGCATTTAAAACTATCTGAATATCCAGAGTTAAAAGACTTGTGGTATGGTCAGCTTGAGCAAAACACATTTAGGAGTTTGAAGTATCTAGTGGTTTATAAATGTGATTTTTTATCCGATGTTCTCTTTCAACCTAACTTGCTAAAAGTGCTGATGAACCTGGAAGAATTAGATGTGGAGGATTGTCATTCATTAGAAGCAGTTTTTGATTTGAAAGGTGAATTTGCAGAAGAAATTGTTGAACTTAATTCTACTCAATTGAAGAAATTAAAACTATCTAATCTTCCAAAATTGAAGCATGTATGGAAGGAGGATCCACATTACACTATGAGGTTTCAAAATATAAATGATGTATCTGTTAAGGAATGTGAAAGCTTGATAAGCCTCTTTCCACTCTCAGTGGCTAGAGATATAATGCAACTTCAAAGTCTGAAAGTAAGTAACTGCGGGATTCAAGAAATTGTTGCCAAGGACGAAGGAACATGTGAGATAGTTAAGTTTGTGTTTCCTCATTTAACATCCATCACACTTGAAGATTTGCCCAAACTTAAGGCATTCTTTGTTGGAGCCCATTCTCTTCAATGTAAATCTTTGAAAACAATCAAGTTGTTCGGATGTCCAAGAATAGATCTATTTAAGGAAGAACCTTTGAGACAACAAGAAAGCTCAAGAAATGATGAGCTCAATATCTCAAAATATCAACCTCTTTTTAGGATTGAAGAGGTACGGGTAGCGTTAAATATCATCCTTGCTCTAAATATACATGTACAAATTTGAGCTGTTTTTCAACGTTTGTTAATTTGAAAATAAATTATTCAACATGTCTATTATATTTGATAATTAACTTGAGTTATTATTCTATTATCACAAATAGAATATTTTTTATTGTTTTAAAAATATAGAAGCAAAATGTTTTATTTTGATTCTTTTTTTGCAACAGGTACTTGCTAATGTGGAGAATTTGAACTTGAACAATAAAGATTTTGGCATGATATTGAAGAGCCAGTATTCAGGGGTTCAATTCAACAATATCAGACACATTGCTGTGTGTGAGTTCTACAATGAAGAATCTACTTTTCCATATTGGTTCTTGAAAAATGTTCCTAATTCCGAAAGCTTGTTGGTCCAGTGGAGTTCCTTCACGGAGATATTCCAAGGCGAACAAATCATTAGAACTGAAAAGGAAACTCAAATTAGGCCGCAACTCAAACAGTTGGACTTATGGCACCTGAGCAAGCTACAATGTATATGCAAAGAAGGATTTCAGGTGGACCCCGTTCTACATTTTCTTAAAAGATTAATTGTTTCTAAGTGTTCCAGTCTGACAAAGTTGGTTCCATCCTCTGTTACCTTCAGTTACATGACCTATTTAGAGGTAACAAACTGCAATGGGTTGAAAAATTTGATAACACACTCAACAGCAAAGAGCCTTATCAAACTCACAACAATGAAGATTAAAATGTGTAATTGGATTGAGGATATAGTGAACGGTAAAGAAGATGAGACAAACGAGATTGCATTTTGCAGTTTACAATATCTAGAACTAATTTCTTTACAAAGGCTTTGTCGATTTTGCTCATGCCCATGCCCCATTAAGTTTCCGTTGCTGGAAGTTGTAGTTGTCAAAGAATGTCCTCGAATGGAACTTTTTTCATTGGGAGTTACCAACACAACAAGTCTTCAAAATGTACAAACTGATGACGGAAATCATTGGGAGGGTGACCTCAATGTAACCGTAAAGAAATTGTTTGATGACAAGGTATGTTTTACTTTACATTACAATACAGAATTAACATTTTGGTTTTGGGATAACATCTCTGTATGGGCATTAGTTGGACCTTTTTTGGCCTGTTTTTGTAGTATTTTTCATCATTCTATTCTATATCTTAAAAATAACTATTTGTAAATGTCCTTGGTTAGGAATCTCGTGCCGATGAGTATTTTTTTACTTCATTTTCATATTCACACCCCCAATGAGTTGAGAGCCTTTTTGAGCCTCCTAACTCAAAGGAACAGTTTCACCTTCTATTTCATATGAGCTACTGTCATCATTTTGACTGGATTCAAAGTCATGGTTCTCACGTGTGGGCTTTTAGAAGAGGAAATTGGCTTATTCATTTTGTTTATTATTCTTGGTTACTATAATTTTTTTAGGAGATTGTTGGTAATTTATAGAAGTGAATTAGATGATATAAGATGAGAGAAAGAAAAAAAGAACCATAGATTTAGAGAGGATGGGGAGCAAACGTGTCAAGTTATGGCACTATGGTAATTAATGAATATGTAGCTTTATTACTTGTGCTTTTATGGTATGCATTTTATCCTATTTAATGAAAAATATATCCACATTAAAACAAATGTAAAAATTATTTTAAGAATGAAAATTTGCTTGCAATTGATTATATGACACACTTACTACTTTTATAATCGATCTAGGGATCAGAAGGTGTCAACAACAATTTACCTAGCATGCTATACTTAAATAATTGGATTTACTAAGTATAGAGTATCGAAACTTAGATAAACTTTTTCTTCTATCTGGAAATAATGACAACATTATTTTTATTTAATTAATAGGAATAGAGTTTTAGAGGGAAAAGAGGATTTTTGGAGGGAAATTTTTGAAGAAGAACTTGTAGGATTATAATTATAAATAAATGATGATGATTTGCTTGAGGATATTGGCTCTACATTTTTTTAGTTTTTCACTTTTGGTAGAGGATATCTGCTTATGCACTATATTTTACTACTACTTTTGTGTGAACTAACATGAAATATAATTGTTTTTGCAGGTGGGATTTGGTAGTTTCAAGCACTTAAAACTATCTGAATATCCCGAGTTAAAAGAGTTGTGGTATGGTCGACTTGAGCATAAAGCATTTAGGAGTTTGAAGTATCTAGTGGTCCATAAATGTGATTTTTTATCCGAGGTGCTCCTTCAACCTAACTTGTTAGAAGTACTGATGAACTTGGAAGAATTAGAGGTCGAAGATTGTAATTCATTAGAAGCAGTTTTTGATTTGAGAGGTGAATCTCCGAAAGAAGTTTTTGTGCAAAATTCTAGTCAATTGAAGAAATTAAAACTATCTAATCTTCCAAAACTGAAGCATGTATGGAAAGAGGATCCACATTACACTACGAGGTTTCAAAATTTAAGTGATGTATCTGTTGTGGGATGTGAAAACTTGATAAGCCTCTTTCCACTCTCACTGGCTAAAGATATGATGCAACTTCAAAGTCTTCTAGTCAGTAACTGTGGGATTGAAGAAATTGTTGCCAAGGAAGAAGGAACAGATGAAATGGTTAAATTTGTGTTTCCTCATTTGACATCCATTAAACTTAATTTCTTGACCAAACTTAAGGCATTCTTTGTTGGAGTTCATTCTCTTCAATGTAAATCATTGAAAATGATCGAGTTGTTCGGATGTCCAAAAATAGAGCTATTTAAGGCAGAACCTTTGATACACCAAGAAAGCTCCACAAATGATGAGGTCAATATATCTCAATATCAACCTCTTTTTGTGATTGAAGAGGTAGGGATAGCGTTAAATATCATCCTTGCTCTAAATATACATGCACACGTGTTAACTCTTTCAATCTTCTGTTAATGAAGATAAATTATTCAATATTTCTTTTTATAATTGATAATTTACTTTGGAGTTATTATTCTACTTACTACAGATAGAACATTTTTAATTGTTTTAAAAAATTTGAAGCAGAATGTTTTGTTTTAATATAGTTTTTGCAACAGGTACTTGCCAATGTGGAGAGTTTGTCCTTGAACAATAAAGATTTTCGCATGATATTGCAGAGCCAATTTTCAGGGGTTCAATTAAACAACCTCAAACACATCACTGTGTGCGGAATCTACTATGAAGAAGCTAATTTTCCACATTGGTTCCTGAAAAATGTTCCTAATTCAGTAAGCTTGTTAGTCGAATGGTGTTTCTTCACAGAGATATTCCAAGGCGAACAAATCATAAGAACAAAAAAGGAAACTCAAATTAGCCCACGGTTTAGAGAGTTGAAATTACGGAACCTGACCAAGCTTCGATGTATATGCAAAGAAGGATTTCAAATGGACCCAGTTCTACAATTTCTTGAAAGCATTTTTGTATATCAGTGTTCCAGTCTGACAAAGTTGGTTCCATCCTCAGTTACCTTTAGTTACATGACCTATTTGGAGGTAACAAAATGCCATGGGTTGATAAATTTGATAACACACTCAACAGCAAAGAGTCTTGTCAAACTCACAATAATGAAGATTAAAATGTGTAATTGGCTTGAGGATACAGTGAACGGTAAAGAAGATGAGACAAACGAGATTGTATTTTGCAGTTTACAAACTCTAGAACTAATTTCTTTACAAAGACTCAGTCGGTTTTGCTCATGCCCTTGCCCCATTATGTTCCCGTTGCTGGAAGTTGTAGTCATCAAAGAATGTCCTCGAATGGAACTTTTTTCAGTGGGAGTGGCCAACACAGAAAATCTTCATAATGTACAAACTGATGAAGGAAATCATTGGGAGGGTGATGTCAACCGAACCGTAAAGAAACTATTTGATGACAAGGTATGTTTTACTTTCATCCACCAATTTATTTGCTTTGGGATAGTTTAAGACTATCTATCTAGATCATGATCATTTTGAAGGTGGAAAATTGTATTGTAGATGGCGGGGGATAACGTGATGGACAAATTTTACAAACAAAATTAAACATTTTTTGTCTACTTTTTTTGTTAATAATGCTATATATGATAATATTTTTAAATAAGGATTAAAATGGAATAAAAAGTTATAATTTATTTCATTCAGTCCATTTTCCAAATAATGGAATAGAGAGTTTGTTCCCTTCCTCCGTAGAATACTCAAACAGTGGAATGGAAACCCTATTTTATTCCTTTCCGCTCCATCCCACTCCATTCTATTTCGTTCCGATCCATTTTGTTCGTTTTGAAATATCCAAACATAGCCTAAGAGTCAGTTTGGCAAGAGTCGGTCTGACAAGATTATTAAGATAACTTGTAGCTTATAAATGTATTTCATATTAAAGGTATTTTTGTCATTTGATGGTAAAATCAATTTTTTGGATGTGGTTGGAAATTTCTTAATTTATTAATAACAAACAATTGTATTTAGACCAACATAACAATAAACATCTCAAATAACCATTAACAATTTTCTAATAAAGAAGTGAAAAATTAGATAAATATTCTGATTTGATAAGAATATACAAATCCTTCAACCTCTTGGGCAAATTTTGCAATTATGAAGCTATGCTCTTTCTCTCTGAAACTGGATTCTTCTTCTTCTTCTTCTTCTTCTTCTTCTTCATGTTGCTTTGGTTTTGCAGTTCTAGAGCAGATTTATATTTCTCCTTTGAAGAAGAAACTTTTCATTTTGTGATCAAGTTTTCAAATCGAAGTGATGAAGAACGAAAGTTACCTAGATGAGAAAAGTATGAGCTATTTAGTGAAATATACCTTTTAAAAAATTTAGTGGGATGCAAGAAAAAATAGTAAGGTTGAAGGAGATGAAAATTGTTAAAAAGTGCAACAGAGAATGGTGATGTGTGTGAAAGACAAAGATGACGACTAGAGTTTTTGACTAATTAAAGCAATTTTGATTTGTCTTTTGATTTATTCTTTTGAATGATCAGGTTGCATTTAGTAAATTCAAGTACTTAGCCTTGTCTGATTATCCTGAGCTAAAGGATTTGTGGTATGGTCAACTTCATCACAACGTGTTCTGCAATTTGAAACATCTTGTGGTGGAAAGGTGTGATTTTTTATCACATGTACTTTTTCCATCAAATGTAATGCAAGTGCTACAGACATTGGAAGAACTAGAAGTAAAAGATTGTGATTCATTAGAAGCAGTGTTTGATGTGAAAGGTTTGAAGTCACAAGAAATAATGATTAAACGAAGCACTCAATTGAAAAGTCTAACTTTGTCTTGCTTACCCAAATTAAAACACGTATGGAACGAGGATTCTCATGAAATCATCAGCTTTGGAAACTTATGCAAGGTGGATGTTTCTATGTGCCAAAGCTTGTTATATATCTTTCCATATTCACTATGTCTAGATCTTGGACATCTTGAAATGCTTAAGTTAATGTCTTGCGGAGTCAAGGAAATTGTTGGAATGGAAGAAGCTGGATCAATGGAGATTAATTTTAATTTTCCCCAATTGAAAGTTATGATGTGGTATCATTTGACAAATCTTAAGAGTTTCTATCAAGGAAAGCATACTTTAGATTGCCCTTCATTGAAGACTTTGAATGTATATTGTTGTGAAGCATTAAGAGTGTTTTCTTTCGACAATTCAGACTTGCAACAACCTTACTCGATTGATGAAAATCAGGACATGCTAGTTCAACAAGCTCTGTTTTGCATTGAAAAGGTAAATCCCACCATTCCTTGTTTTTCTTTATTTGTCTGTGTAATAATAGGTTAGTATTTATTTTTATTTTGGATGTTTATCTTTCAGTTGAGCCCCAACCTGGAGGATTTGGCAGTAAATGGCACAGATATGTTGGGGATATTGAATGGTTATTGTCAAAAAAATATCTTTCATGAAGTAATATTTCTTCGTTTACAATGCTTCAATGAAACTCCAACTATTCTTCTGAATGATTTCCATACAATATTTCCTAATCTTGAAACATTTCAAGTGCGTAATAGTTCTTTTGAAACATTGTTCCCTACTAAAGTAACCACAGGTTATCTCAGTATGCAAATGTTAAATCAAATAAGAATGTTGATTCTTTTTGATTTGGAAAAGCTCAAGCAAATCTGGCAGGAAGACTTTCCATTGGACCATCCTCTTCTACAACATCTTGAAAACTTATATGTAGTGAATTGTCCAAGTTTGATAAGCTTGGTACCATCGTCGACATCTTTCACAAATTTAACCTATTTGGAAGTGGACAACTGCAAAGAGCTGATCTATTTGATAACATCTTCAACAGCGAAAAGCTTAGTTCAACTCCAAACATTAAAAATAAAGAATTGTGAGAAGATGTTGGATGTCGTGAAGATTGATGATGAAAAAGCAGAGGAAAACATCATATTTGAAAATTTGGATTACTTGGAATTTTCTTCGTTGTCAAGTTTGAGAAGCTTCTGCTATGGGAAACAAGCATTCATTTTCCCATCTTTGTTCAGTTTCATCGTTATAGGATGTCCTCAAATGAAGATCTTCTCATCTGCACTCACAGTAGCACCATGCCTCACAAAAATTAATTTTGGAGAAGAAAATATGCGATGGAAAGGTGATCTTAACACAACTATTGAACAAATGTTCATAGAAAAGGTACACAGTATTTATGGAAATTGTTTACTTTATTATTCACTTAATTAAACAAGGCTCACAATATTAATTTGGTGCATGTTTGGACGGTGACTTTGAAATAAATATGGATTTACTACAAAGTTTCAAAGTTCCTGAAAAGAAAATTTAAATATCTACATCCATTAATTAGTTTTTTTTGTTCATTCTACTATGTTTTCCTTATCCAAGAAAGTTTGAGATCTAATTGGCTAAACAAAATTATCTAATAAAAGGGCTTTAACTCCTTTTCTATTTACAAAAAAAGTCTAATGAGACATACTTCTTTTTTTATTTTATAATTCTAATGAAACATACTGTTACATAGTAATGGAGAAAGAGATACTGCCTTCTATATTTACGCTGAATAAGTTACTTTTATCTTCATTTGAAAAAAAAAAGTTACTTTTATCTTTAAAAAAACCCGACGGTATGATAATCAAACTAATTTTTTTATTTTTTATAGAAAGCAAGATCAAACTATCATAACTGTCAAGTAATTTTAAAAATATGTATCAGACTTTATCTTAAAATTGATTTACAATCTACGATTTCAACGTTATATTATATGTTTCAGACCGAAGATGTTCATGCATATATATTTAGGGGTTGATGTATTTGTTAATTAATGTTAACAATTTGTCAACAGGAGGTCCCACATTCTAATTAATACGTTGAATGATGAGACCATCATATATCCTCACATTTGCAAGGTATGCCATAACACACTATATGTAATTTGGTTCAACAAGGATGATAAAAGCATACTCTTACACCAAAATGGTTCAATTTTTGTGGAGAAAATATAGTACCAATTTTCCATTTGTGGTCTGTTTGCTTGTTCTTTTTGAGCTTATTGATGTTGTTTTTGGAGATTGTGTTTTAGGTTTTAATAGCAAAAGTTTTCACTTCCACTTTTTCCTGTCCCCTGTGTGATTCAGATGATTTTTGTGCAAGATTCTGTTCCATTCCTGAATCTTTCTGTATTGAGCTTATTATGATTTTGTGATTTTCTCTTTTTTGCACTTTGATTTTATCCGAAATGGGTTCTGATTTGTAGCTGCAACAGCTAATGAAACTGACATGAAGTATGCTATAGATCAATTTGTGAATAAATGCTTCAGAATGTTATAATTTTTGGTGAAAATGATCCACCGACAAATTACATTTTCTGAACTATTCTAGGCTAGAGCATGTTGTGAACTATAGTGCTTACAGTTTAGTGATTTACTGATATGATAAGAACCTACACACATAATCACTAGTTTGATTCCTTTTGAAAGAATACTTAAAATATATTAGGAAAAATTCCAAGTTTTCACTTGTTTGTTGTGACTTTATGTCAGCTCGGGTGTCATATTTTAAGGCAGTTGTGATTTAAAGTAATATTAATAGGAGTTTGCATAATGCATTCTTTTCTATGTTTTGAAATCCCTTGTCTTTTGTATCTTTGCTCATTGGTGTAATATTAGAGATTACATTAAATAATGCATTATATAATCTCTTGTCTTTTGTAACCGTGCATAATGAATCTCTAATATAATATAATCTATGTAATTGTATAAACATTGTGTAATTGTGTTCTTTTGGTGTGTTTTAAGATGAAGATGAAAGCAATATTGAGGAAGAAGGATTGACTAATGCAGCTGGTCAAGAAGATTGATAAGATTGACAAGGGGTTTATTGACACTTCTCTTTTCTTGATTCAAAAGAAAAAAAAAAGAAAACTTCTCTTTTCTTACTTCCTTTGTCAGGTGTTGGATTTTGTTGGAAAGTAGCACTTTTATTATTGTTATTGATGTTATGTTTCAAGAAATTGGTGATGTAATATAACACTGAATTTGAATGAGGTATTTTCCTAAGTTGGTGATGATTAATAGAACACTGAATTTGAATGTTATTATTGTTATTGATCTTATGTTTCAAGAAAGTAGCTAAAGTATTTAAATATTCTAAAGGGTTGTTGTTTATAGACTTGGTATTTGAAATTGGAATTTGGTTTTGATACATAGTGTATTTTGTTCTTTTGCTGCTTACCTGAGCATGTATGTATTTGGAAATCTAGAATTTAACTCTCTTTAAATTTGACTGTAGACCATTTTCGGCTAACAACTTAGAATATTTTTTCCAAAGTCCAAACATCTTTAAACGTGATTATGTAGATCTTCCTCTAAAGCCTGGTTTTGATAAAGCAGAGAAATTATAATTCAAAACGATGTTTCAGCTCAGAGGCATCAAGCACAGCAATGCTGGAATATAACTCATTAAATTTTGAATTTTCTAAGCGCAACCATTTTCCATTTATCAAAATTTACATCAATATATGTCACAATATTGGAAAATAAATTTTGGATACTATACTACATTGATCACTAATCACTATGACTCCAGATACAATTTTTTTCTTCTTCATAATAGCCGTTGATGGCTTTAATTATTAGGACCCCAACAACTTAAGTACATGACTCTTCTCAAAGATTCCTCTGATTGCTTTGCTTCTTGTTCCTTTAATTTACTAGAAACCATAGCATACGAATTAGAGGAAGAAATGTTCTTTGCTTGGGACAAAGATCTCAAATGATGTTTAACATGATGTTGAGCTGATCTTAAAGCACAATTCCACCTACATAAGCCTTGGTCTTTCAAGGCTTCCACAACTCCAACACTTGCTGCAACTGTCTAAATTCTGATTGATGAACCCATATTGAAATAATTAAAAATTCTGCTTGAATTAATACAGTGTGTAATTTGTAGGAAATTGAAGAAGTTTCTCTAGCTTGATTTTGTTTTGATTGATTGTGCAATTGAGTGTGAAGTTTTATAAATTGAGGAAACCAGCCAAATGTTTGGGGAAACCAATGGCATGATGAGGCAGCTAGCTACTGGTTTTGGTGGAAACCAATGGTATTGTTATCTTATAATAAGTGGTAAATAAAAGTGTCAGAATCAAATTCAGTGTATTCTCAATTTTTGGGACCACATGTCTATATAACAGATGTGTCACACGCTTACATTTTGTTCATTTGCATGTGCCATTTTGTGTAAGTTTAGTGTAAATTTCAAATGGTCCTGTCCCGGTTATTTTTAAATGCTATTGTGCGAGTTAAATCAACAAATAAAAACTCATTTTAAGCAAACACTTATGAAAAAGTATGTATCGCTTAATTATTTTTAAAACAAACATATTTAAGTCTTTCTTCTTTTACATTTTTTATCTATGTATGTATGCCTAAATACATTTTATTTGGGATTGTGACCTGTTTTTTTTGTTGTGTGATGTTGTTTAGTTAGAAGGGCAGGCAAAATAGTCCGTTGGTGAAAAAAAAAGGACAAAATAACATTATCAAGCAAATTAAGTGCCTTCGCCTCACCAATTGGCACGGAAATGATAGGTTCCATCCAAGCTCTTCTTGCACCAAGAAACAATCCCATTTCATCTCTAATATAGAATTTAAACTTCTTATTACCAAAATAAATAAATAAATTGTTTAGTATATCCTTCTATCATCTCAAGTTTATTTACTTTGTTCATTTGGTTTACTTGCTTCTCTTTACTAACTTAAGATAAAAAAAAGTACATGGGTAATACGAAGCATAGTTAGAATAATCCTGAATTTGAGAGAAATTCAAGGTTGCTATCTGCATTAATTCATCATAATTTACATCAATCTCTTTCAATATTGTGCAATACATGAAGAAAGATCAAAGAATAGAGTTAAAAATTTGTTCCATGATCTCCTATAATTAATTGGGACCCCAACAACTCAAGTACATAACTTTCCTTAAAGACTCTTCTGATTGCTTTGCATTCTCTTTTTGTCTGTTAGAAATAGAAACCATAGCAGAAGAAGAGGAGGAGGATGAAAGTTTCTTTGCTTGAGAAAATGATCTGACATTATTTTTCACATGATTTTGAAGTGACTTTAGAGTATGATTCCATCTGCATATTCCTTGATCTTTCAATGCTTCCACAACTGCAACACTGCCTGCAGCTACCCATGCTCTGCTTGTTGAACTCATCTTGATTAATATTGATTCTTGAAGTCTTTTTCTTGCTTTTTAGATGACAAAGAAAATGGATTACTAGTAGTGTGTATCTTGTGTTTTGGTTGGTGGAGCAAGAAGAGTGAAGGAAGTTGTTATATATAGGAAGCTTTGGGATACTAAAGTTAAGAGGCTAATGAAATTGCCAAAGAATGGGAAAATACCAGGTGCTGAAATCTGTTGTTACTTTGTTAGTGGTTTTCAAGAAAATGGTTTTTGTGAGTTAGATGATTAAATATATAAAATAATATTTATAATCTTTTCTTATATAAGAATAAAAATGATATTTGAACGACTTTTATTTTCAAATACTTATTCAATATTTCATTTCCTTTTTCTCTATCTTTCTTTTACAACATGCATACATCTATCTAGATGTTCACCAAATATTTTCCATATAAAAGCTCACATAAGATCAAATCTATATTTATTTATCGGAAAAAGGCTCTTTACAGTTTTCCATAAAAAATTACTACTCTTGATTTTTTTAACAAGTATTCCTAAAAATTTGTTAGCATGATCATTGTTTATATATTTTTCACTCTTCTAATCTTCTAATGATTAATATAAAAGATTAATGGCCAGCTGCCACACAAGCAAAACTAATATATGACATTTCATATTTGAAAGGATAAGTATACATTTTAAATGTTCAATGCGATTTATCATACCTTAAAAATATTGAGTCATTTTCTCATTTTTAATTTAAATAAATATATCACTCTCAATGCAAGTAACTAAACAATCATTTAACCATTCATTTTTCATGTAACTTTACATCTTCTTCTTGCGCCACATGTTTATCCAAAACTTTAACACATTAGAAATGTGAATAAAATCATTTATATGTTGCTCAACATGTAGTTTTTTATGCCTGACTACCATATTTTCTAAAAGACATTTAATACACGAAGTCAATATTGTTAGTCGAACCATCAATTTTGATACCACAGTTGGAACATCAAGGGAGCCTAAGCTAAACAGAGGAGAATTATCACATTTTGAATGAATATTAACCACACAAATTAGACACCGCATATTCACCAAAAATATTAAGAAATTAAGTATATATATCCCCCACACTTAAGTGATATTCAACAACATCCATTTTATTCAACATCCATTTTGTTTTTTTTTATTGAATGCACGAACTTTTACTCACACTTAACATACCAACCATCTTTTTGTTAATTCGATGAAAAATCACACCTATAAAATACTTGATGTGTGGAACAAGTAATAATCAAGCAACCAATACAAGTGGGTAACAATTATAATCACAAGCAAAAGTAGAAAACAACGAGAGAACACAAGAGAATTTGTTTACTCAGTTTGGTATAAAACTGATCTAGTCTGGGGGAGAGAGCAGTCATCCGTTCCACTATAATGATGAGTAACTTTACAAAAGAGATATCAATGGGTTACAAGAATAAGTTTCCCGCCTAATTCTATCCAAAGTCCCAATCTCTTCCCGTAACCAAGATACTCAATCCTAATAGTGTTTCCCAAAGTGAATCAACCCTAAAACCCTAGTGTTTGTTGCCAAGAGCAAACTCTATACAAACCCTAGTTTTGTTGTTGCCTTTCTAAACCCTTGTTTTAGTCTTCTCTACCACAAGGCTTACTCTGATACATGGTCTATATTTATAGTAAAAGAATCCCTGAAAATTGGAACAAATCTGGCCCATAAAAATATGAAATAATTTTATGCTGTTTTGACAGTTCGGGCCTCAAATTCCTCCATTCGGGCGCCGATTTTTCACGAGTTGCCAGGCTGAAAAAACAGTGTAAATTTGTGCCCCGGACAACACCATTCGGGCCTTGAATTGGCAGTTTCCAAAAACCTTAATTTCTTCAATTTTGAGTCACTTTCACAACACATCTCTCTTACAGATGTGAATTTGTATATTCATTTGAGGTTGTTCTTTCGGTCTTTGAGTTTTTGCTTCTTGACCAAATGTAAATTCTTCAACGCAAGACATATTGTTTGCCTGTATAATATTGTCACATGACGTATCTTGTGGCATTTCAATCCGCCTCACTGCCTTATATGGACTTCTAGCCATATATACTTTTCCAAATTGAAGAGTATGTTGGGTATCATTTCCCCTTGCTTTCCTTTAACGATGACAAAATTACTAGGCTGAGAATTTAGAGAAACAAATCGTACCTATAAAATGTGGTTCAACTGAGCCGAGCAGGTCATATCGTCACGCAAGTCAGACAACTTCGTGTTGCTTGCCAATATGACCTTGTGAAACTTCGTGTTGGAGTAACTGAATCATCTTTAGAAGTAGCTCCTTTAGCTTCCAACTCCATAACTTGTTGCACCTCATTATGAACCACGGGTTTAAAAATATCATCCAGTTGCAAAGAGACTTGATAAATGATATCGTGCACACTCATATCAAATTGTTGCCTGATGAACGACATGATCATTGCCCTTTACTATTCAGATGGATCAGTTACCATTCCACTTATCTTCCCTTTGGTTATGCTTCGTAGATTTCAGTCGTGTCTGTTATGTTTTGGCTCGAAGACAGAAAATTGACCGTTGATGCGCCAAATTATCTACTTATTATGAGTTTGACCCATTATGATGCATTTGTGACCTTATCTTGGGACTCTATGCAACTGAGAAAGATTCAACTATACCATATTCAACTGTTCTTACCTCTCCTGAGCATGTATTTGGAAATCTAGAATTTAATTTTCTTTAAATTCGACTGTAGACCATTTTGGGCTAACAACTTGGAATTTTGTTTTTTGGAAGCATCTTCAAACGTAATGTAGATCTTCTAATCCTCTATACTTTGAGCCTGGTTTCGATAACGCAGAAAAATTATAATTCAAAATAATGTTTCGCCTGAGAAGCATCAAGCAGAACAATGCTAGAATATAACTCATTAAATTTTTAATTTTCTAAACGCTACCATTTTCCATTTATCAAAATTTACATCAATATATGTCACAATATTTACTACAGTGATAACTATGACTCCAGATACAAATTTTTTCCCTTCTTTCTTCCTAATAGCCCTTGATGGCTCTAACTGTTGGGACCCCAACAGCTTAAGTACATGACTGTCCTCAATGATTCCTCTGATTGCTTTGCTTCTTGTTCCTTTAATCTACTAGAAACCATAGCATAAGAATTAGAGGAAGAAACCTTCTTTGCTTGAGACAAAGATCTCAAATAATGTTTAGCATGATGTTGAGCTGATCTTAAAGCACAATTCCACCTACATAAGCCTTGGTCTTTCAAGGCTTGCACAACTCCAACACTAGCAGCAACTGTCCAAATTCTGATTGATGAACTCATATTGAAATAATTAAAATTTCTGCTTGAATAAAGTGTAATTTGTAGGAAATTGAAGAAGTTTCTATAGCTTGATATGGGCAGTGATTGATTGTGCAATTGAGTGAAGATGTTATTTATATACTGATAAGTGATTGTGTGTGAAGATTTCTAAATAGAGGAAACCGGCCAAAAGTTTGGGAAAACCAATGGCATGATGAGGCAGCTAGCTACTGGTTTTGGTGGAAACCAATGGTATTGTTATCATATGATAAGTGGTAAATAAAAGTGTCTGAATCAAATTCAGTGTATTCTCAATTTTTGGGACCCCATGTCTATATCACATGTGTCACACCCGTAAACCATATACGATGGTTAAAACCATTCAACAACATTCAACACTAACTTTTTTAATTCTCACGCTTCACGTCATTTTCTCTATCTTATTTAACACTTATTCAACTTTTGCCCTCTCCAATAATTTTTTCTTTCAACACTCTACCCCACCACTTTTTATTTCATATTCTTATCTAATTTTATATTTTTGTTTTTTTTATTACATAAAATTGCAATTATAGATTATAATTAAATTAAAATAATAAACACTTAAAAATTTATTTTTTAATTTTTTTGGATAATTTTTTTTTTGTAAAATAATTTATTTTTATTTTCTTAACTTAAAATGCAATACAACAAACAAAGCACGCAGCACACAAATAGCTTAAAATGCAATACAACAAACTAAGTACGCGGCACACAAATAACTTAAAATGCAAGACAACAAACTAAGCACACAACACACAAATAATTTATTTAGTACGATACAAATCATCTTCAATCACGAAACATTCCAAACTTTATCCATATATGTTTCACTAGATCTGCTTGCAATTCGTGATGAAACCTTGGATCACGCAATTCAGATCTAGCACGCACATGATTTGCAAAAGCGGGTAAAACCTCAGTCGAGTATAGTTGCGGTGTACTAGATTCACTTCCCTCAGGATGCTCAAAATCGGTCCAACATTGAGCATATGTATCTCGTTCATCCTCAACAATCATATTATGTAATATGATGCATGAACTCATGATGATACCCAAATCGGCTATGTCCCACAAGCGAGCTGGTTCACGGATGATTTTAAATCGAGCTTGAAGCACTCCAAATGCACGTTCAATGTCCTTCTGACATCCCTCCTGATGTTTTGCAAATAACTTATCGGGTTCACTTTGAGGAAGTCTAATCGATTTGACGAAAGTTGGATAAGAAGGGTAGATACCATCAGCTAGATAATATGTCATATTATATGGACGTTGATTCACAAAGAAATTTCCCTTGAAGCCTTTCCCTGTTCCACATCATCAAACACTGGTGACCGGTCTAGAACATTTATGTCGTTCAACGTTCCCGGACATCCAAAAAAGGCATGTCAGATCCATAGATCATGAGATGCAACTGCTTCAAGAATAATTGTGGTGGTTCCCTTATCCCGCTTGGTAAATTGACATTCCCATGTTTTAGGACAATTTTTCCACTCCCAGTGCATGTAGTCAATACTCCCGATCATCCCTGGGAACCCCCGTATTTCACTAACATGTAGAATTCTTTGCAGGCCATCTTAGGTTGGTGCTCTCAGGTACACTTGCTCATACAATCGTATGATACCTTTGCAGAATCTACGTAAGCACCCCAATGCTGTAGCACCTCCTATTTTGATGTATTCATCGACCGCATCTGCTGCCACACCATATGCTAACATTCGCATTGTTGTGGTACATTTTGGTAAGGGTGATATACCTTCTTTATTGGATGCATCAACTCGCTGGATGAAGTAGTTATCACTACTTGAAAGGTCTCCAACATTTCGAATGAAAACATGTTTTTGCATCCGGTACCGACGACGAAAGATTGCATCATCATATGTACGCTCATTGACAAAGTAGTCATCAATTAGTCTTTGGGTTGCCGCTGCGTGATCTCTATTGAGATATTTTCTACTACGAGATGCACTATCTTCCAATATATTTTTTCGACGCTGAATAAATCGATTGACGATATAAGTGTCTTTAATATCACGTTTTTGTTTGTAGGCTTTAATATCAAAATGATCCATTGATAGTTTTTGTGATAGGTGAAGTAGATTGAATGATATTTGTGATATTGGAAGTAGATTAAATGGGATTTCTGACAATGAAAGTAGACATGAGTCCCTATATATAAGTACATTGAGTGGTAGACACTAACGGATTCGAAATATGTTATTGTATAAAGTTAATTATCAAATAAGGAGTAGATTCAATTTGGGTGGTACATATTTAAACACAATAACCCATACATTAAAGCCAAAGGTCACGGATAATTATTAAAGCAAACAGTACATACTTGATATCACTGACAACTATTAAAGCTAACACTGAGAACTAGACAACACTGACAATTTTGACCTAATACAAGCAAATATTTGATTGAAATTAATTTTCAAACAGCTCACGCTCCAACTTTTTCAACATCTCTTTCTTCCGGTCATTGAGATGCTCTTCGAAACTTAACTTTAGATACAGTTTCATTTTCTTAGCTTCAGTTTTTTCTTTCATCAATTGGTTAGTCTCCTGTTGCACCAAGGCCATCTCTTTCAATTGCGCAAGCTCTTTCTCCTTGAATTGTTTGAATTCAACCCACTCCTTTTCCACCTCCTCCAAGGCAGCTTTCTTGATTTTCTTTTTACCCTTTTTTTAGCTGTCTCCCTACCCATTGGACGATCACTAGATCCTACAGAGAATGAGCCACATGCATCATTGTCGTGATATCTCTTAGATCCACTACTTCCTGAGCCATTATTTTCTCCTACTTGACTGCCATAACGTGGTTGATCACAGAGAGCGTGTCATTCTTCCATTAAAGTAAATTGAACATTTTTCCCACATGCATATAATTCCTGCGCTTTTGCCAAAACATCATTCTCCGACTAACCACTTCCTTGCAAACACTTAACGCCTTCATGAGCGCCAATCTATTTATTTAGTATTTTACTCATATAATTAAAATGGTTTTGGCATGCAACTACATTGCGCGAAGAATCGAATTAGCAATGCTCATTACAATACTCAACAATTTTACCCCAATATACTTCACCTGTCTGATTTCTTCCGAAAACACTGCATGTTCCATATTTAATCCACCCACTAATTAGCATCAAATTTTGTTCAGTGTTCCATGCTGGTTGCTAGGTTTTCTTGCTCTTAGGAGTTGAATCCTTTGGATTTGGAGTGACTTCATTAGCTCTTGTCATTCCACCACGATTTATTTGTGTTGAAAATTCGGGAAATTCAGGTGCACCAACACTCTGAAAATTTTCATTCACCATTGGCATATAACTATTAAATGGGGGTGTTTGAGATGGATATCCATCATAGATCTATAATATGGTTTAAAGTTTGGAGCAGGGGATGACTGGTTGAAATTTGGTGCAAAACCAAAATTAGGCATGTTTTGAGGACGTTGGTTGAAAAAATGATTTGGATGTTGATAATTGTTGAAATTTTGGTAGCTAAATGGGTAATCAGAATAATTTTAGGTGTTGAAATTATTATTATTGAGATCCATTTCACTAAAAAAAGACTAAAACTTCAAAAGAAAAGCTAAAAGAAAGCTAATAATAAGATTAAGATAGTGAAAAACTTGGTTTTTTTTTTTCTATGTCCAAATGAAATGATCCAAGTCTCTATTTATAGACAAAAAAAATTAAAAAAAAAAAATTATTTGCAATGAAATAATTGAGTTTAAATTATTAAGATGATAAAAATACAGACATCCAATTAGGATCTGCCAAGCGTCCCAGCTTTATCCAATTGTCTTTCTCTCTCCGCATGTTCTGTCAACTCACGCTCCCTGTCGACACGTGTATCTCACGCGCCAGCTTCAGCAAATGACAACGTGCCACGTGGCCTGGTCGGATCAGAATTCAACATGTTGATTTGTTTCATCACCTCTTTCCTCCACCTCATTTTTCTATCATTTTCAACACCCTCATACAATGAATCAACGTGTTGAGGTTGGCTTTCAGCTATCCGATTGCACTTGGTCTTACATTTTGTTCATTTGTATGTGCCATTGTTTAGTGTAAATTTCAAACAACTGTATAGTCCTGTCCTGTTTTTTTTTTATTTTTTAAATGCCATTGTGCGAGTGAAATTCAACTAGGCACACGGTAAAAAGTATACATATCATTTAATTAATAAAATAAACATAAATAAGTCTTTTTCTTTTACAGTCTTTTGTCTTTGTGTATGTCCAAATGTATTTTATTTGAGATTGTGATCAAATAAGTGTTTTTTTTTTGTCAAACAAATTTTATTTTGGATTGTAACCAAGTAATTAAGTGTTAAAACTTTTTACATTTGGGGTTGATTCTAAGTAAGCATTTATCCTAACCAATTTTATTTAAAATTGTGTCCAATATTTGAGATTGTGATCAAGTAAGCTCTCCACATCCAATTTCCGCATCCAATTTGATGCTCTAACTAATAAATCTTTGGACCCCTTAATAAAAACTAATAATTATTTCGTATCCCCACATTGGTCATATTTCTTAAATTTCAAATTAATCAAATATTTTTAAAGATATATTATTACTTATATTTATTACTCAGTTGACAGAGATAATACATTGTAATATCTAAGAGTTGAGGTTTGAACCCCCTAACATTATTTACTTCATAACGATAAAACCGAATTAGAAATCTTGTCTATTGCCATTGGCTATTGCTATTGAAGGCGTCATCTACAATCTTAGAATCAACGGTAAAAGTAACATTATCAAATTCAAGCTCTTTGATCTAGTAAATTTCCTTCTTTCAACTCAAGTTTATTTACTTTGTTCAATCGGTTTACTTCATTACTTGCTTCTCTTTGCTAATTTAAGATAAAAAAGACCATGGATAATAATACAAAGCATAGTTAGAATAATCCTGAATTTACGAGAAATTCAAGGCTGCTATCTTCATTAATTCATCATAATTTACATCAATCTCTTGCAATACATAAAGAAAGATCAAATAATAGAGTTAAAAATTAGTTCTATGATCTCCTCTAATTAATTGGGACCCCAACAACTCAAGTACATGACTTTCCTCAAAGATTCTTCTGATTGCTTTGCTTTCTCTTTTTGTCTGTTAGAAATAGAAACCATAGAAGAAGAAGAAGATGATGAAAGTTTCTTAGCTTGAGAAAATGATCTCATATTGTTTTTGACATGATTTTGAACTGACTTGAGTGTATGATTCCATCTGCATATTCCTTGATCTTTCAATGCTTCCACAACTGCAACACTTGCTGCTGCTGCCCATGCTCTGCTTGTTGAACTCATTTTGTCTAATATTGATTCTTGAAATTCAAGTGATTTTGTAGCTACTTAGATGACAAAGAAGAAAATTGATTACTAGTGGTGTTTATCTTGTGTTTTGGTTGGTTGATGAAGAAGAGTGAAAGAAGTTGTTATATATAGGAAGCTTTGAAACGCCCAAAGAATGGGAAAATACCATGGGCTGAAAGCAATTGTTAGTAGTTTCCTAGACTATGGTTTTTGTGAGTTAGATATATACCACTACCACATTAAATATATAAAATTTTCCAATTTATTTTTAAAGCGTATCTCTCTTTATTTATTTTCAAAGCCTATCTCTCTTTACTTTTATATATATTTTGTATTCATCTAATGATTTTTTTTTTTAAATATCTAATGATTTTTTTTGGTCCTGCTAACCGGTGTCCTCGAGACCGTGGTTAAACATACCATAAAAGAGAATTATTACCATAAAAATAAATTGTTTTAGAATTTATTATAAATTAATTACACAATTTCAATGCATTAACTACTATATAATTTCCTTTTTCATATCCTTAACCATTACCTGGAGACACCGATTAACATTTCCCTTTGTTTTTTGAAGCCAACATTAATCTAATTATAAATAAGACTAAATTACACTATGAGCCCTTTAAGTTTGAGGTTTGTAACAAATTTGTCCTTTAAGTTATTTTGCTCACACTTACGTAAGTTTGTAACAAATTGATCCTTTAAGTTATTTTGATCACACATAAGTCCTTTAAATTTGTAAACATTTTCAATTTAGTCCTTCTGCCACATCAACATTTGGTTAACACAATGACTAGATTGAAAACGTTTACAAACTTAAAGACTTATGTGTGACCAAAATAACTTAAAGGGCTAATCTGTTACAAACCTCAAACTTAAAGGACTTATGTGTGACCAAAATAACTTAAAGGATCAATATGTTACAAACCTCAAACTTAAAGGACCTCTTAAGTAATTTAGCCTATAAATAAAAAAGATAGTATCATTGGCATGTCGGCGCAGAAGCTAGCAATATCTATCTCACACTCACTCATGTGATAGAATTGCGCACTTGTTTGTGTCATATAATGTCATATTATATTGGCCAGTGCGATACGTGGTATGCAATTTTTTTTAAAATAAAAATATATGAGTGGAAAAAAATAGTTGGATCGACTTATGTGGTATAATTGAATCGATCAGTGCAAGTAACATTCTCATCTTAATAGTACACAAGTGAAGTCCTTATGACATAATTCAACTATTATTAAAGTACACGACATGTTTAATTATTTTTTACTTGTGCTATGTAAATTGTGAATACTTGGTACCTCCCGATAGAGTTTTAGTAAATGTACTAAAACTATTTATGTAATAAAATATCCGTATATATGAGGACTATGTTTATCTCAATTCAACAACTTTGTTACAATGTTAGATATAAATTAGGGGTACATGACAATTGGATTGATTTAACTTGCATAGACTAAATAACAGTGTGTAAATATGGTTGTAAAGATACTTGGAGAAATATGATTAAGTCTTTAGAATCATGTAATCGTCATTGTTGTTGGAATGATTAAACTCTCATTTATTAGTTATTGCATTCAGTACTTGACCTATATATATAGAGCCAACTTTATAAGCTTGTGTTACAAGTAATACCTTATCCAACTCTTAACAAACACTCCCTTAATCTAATCTCTAACACAAGATTCAGATTAAAACAAAAACAAAAAAGTAGACAACAAACAAATCAGACTAAAAGAAAACATAATTTTTTTAGCATTCCAATTTCTCAATCTCACAAATTCCAAGCGTTGCTCTCAGCTTGCAGAAACTCTCCAATTTCAAGGGTTTGGTGAATATGTCTGCTACTGATCTTCAGAGTTGCAGTGCACCAATTCCACAATTCCATCTTTTGTAAGGTCTCTCAAAAAATGGTATCTCACATCAATGTGTTTGCATCTGCCATGCATGATTGAACTTTTAGATAAATTAATAGATGAACTATTATCACAATAAATCTTGGTGCATTCTTCTTGCACTTGGCCTAGATGTTGTAGAACCTTTCTCAGCCATATAACTTGACAAGCACAATAGGCTGCTGCTACAAACTCTGCCTCAGTGGTAGATAGAGTTACAATATCTTGATTCTTAGATGACCAAGAGAGAGCTCAAGATCTCAGCTTAAATACATAGCCTGAGGTACTCTTCCTATCATCCAAATCTCATGCATAATCAGAGTTTGTCCATCCTTTTAGTTCACAGTTCAATTCATTTATCTTGTACAATATTCCATGATTCAATGAGCCTTTGAGATATCTGAGAATTTGTTTTGCTGAAGCAACATGAATCTGTGTTGGCCTTTCCATATATCTAGCTATCAAGCAGACTGAATAGGCTAGATCAAGTCTTGAAGCAAGAAGATACATCAAGCAACCTACAATTTGCTTGTAATTAGTAACATCTACACCTTTTCCATTTTCATATTTTTCAAGCTTGCTACCAGGAACAATTGGATTGCAAACTGAGTTACAATCTTCCATACCAAATATGGACAAGATTTCTCTTGCATACTTCTGCTGATGAATGAAGATTCCATTAGCATTCTGTGTTACTTCTACTCCAAGGAAGTATCTCATTCTTCCCAAGTCAGTCATAGCAAAGTGGTTTTTCATAGAACATTTGAAACCTTCAAATAGCTTGTCACAATTTCCTATATATATATCAGGTCATCCACATATAAACTTACAATTAAAAACTTTCCTTCAACATGTTTCACAAATAAGGTATGTTCATCCTTTCAAAAAAATAAGGTATGTTCATGGGGACATTTTTCAAATTTCTCTTTGTAGAAGTAAGCTTCAATCTTACTGTACCATGCTCTTGGTGCTTGCTTTAATCCATATAGGGCCTTCTTTAATTTGTAAACATCACTGCTTGCTCCTTTCAGATATCCCATAGGCTGCTCAACATACACATTTTCCAATAAGTCTCCATGTAAAAAAGCACTTTTTACATCTAATTGATACACTTTCCAGTCTTTGCAGGCTGCAAGAGATAAAATGGTTCTTATAGTATCCCATCTTGCAACTAGTGCAAATACTTCATTATAGTCTATGTCATATTGCTGAGAATATCCTTTAGCCACAAACCTTGCTTTGTATTTTTGAATTTTCCCTTTCTCATTGAGTTTAGTTTTATATACCCACTTAACACCTATCTTCTTTGCTCCTGATGGTAGGCTAGTGAGTTCCCAAGTATCATTACTTTCAATGGACTCAATTTCTTGTTCCATTGCTCTTTTCCACTCTTCATGCTTTATGGCTTCTTCATAGGTGGCAAGGTCATTGTTGGTACTAAAGACTTCTAGATTGTGCGGTTCTTTTTGTTCTTCTACTTCTTGACCAATTACATAGTCATTCAAGTAGCCAGGCTTCTTTCTAGTTCTAACAGGAAGCACATGAGGTGTCTCATCATTTCTTTCTGACTCATTGCTTCCTTCACCACTATTTTCACTGCTTGATAGCTCATCACTGTTACTGAATGCTTCAACATCTTCTTCAACATTTTCACCATTATCAACATTACTTTCAGTCTCTATTATGTTAGTTTTGTGCTTTTCATCCCATTTCGTACCCTTTGTCTCTTCAAACACCACGTCCCTACTTACAATTATCTTTCTTTCAATTGGATCATAAAGCTTGTAAGCTTTTGATTCCTCACTAACACCTAGAAGAACACATTTAATGCTCTTGTTATCCAGCTTTTTTCTATGAACATCTGGAATATGTACAAAGGCAAGGCAACCAAACACTCTGAAGTGTTTCACTGAAGGTTTCTTATCACTCCATGCTTCTTCTGAAGTGATATCTTTAACTGACAATGTTGGGCTTCTGTTCAACACACATGAGGCCCATTTTACTGCTTCAGGCCAAAACATTTTTGGTACATTCTTCCCAGCAAGCAAACACCTTACCATATTCATAATTGTTCTATTTTTTCTTTCAAACACACCATTTTGTTGGGGTGTGTAAGTTGTTGTCAGCTGTCTCTTGATTCCTTGAACACTGCAGAAATCATTAAACATGTTGGATGTAAATTCCTCTCCTCTGTCAGTTCTTGAGCACTTGATTTTGCATCCTGACTCCATTTCAACTGCTGCCTTAAATTTCTTAAACACTTCAAAAGAGCTTGTCTTATCTTTCATGAAATATACCCAAATCCTTCTACTGAAATCATCTGTAAAGGTGATGAAGTACCTATTTCCACCATTAGATTGTGGATTGATAGGTCCACACACATCACTGTGTATCAATTCAAGTTTCATTGCAGCTCTCCAATTTTCCCTTTTTGGAATAGCTTCTCTGTGTTGTTTTCCCATCATACAATCAGAGCAAATATCAGTTACATATTTCAATTCTGGTAAATCTCTAACCATTTCTCTTTTCACCAAGGTGTTCAAACCTTTATAACTCAAGTGCCCATATCTGTTATGCCACAATTGAGTTTCATTATCATCTGAGACTTTCAAGCACATAGGGATGATTACAGGTGCACAAATGATATACATTATATTAGAGGACATTTGTGTTGACATGATTAACCCTTTTTCCTCATGAAACACTTTACACATATCCTTTTGAAACATTATGGTAAGATTCTTCTGTTGAAGTTTTCCTATACTCAACAAATTGTTACTCAATCCAGGCAAGTAGTGAACATAAGTTATAACTTGAACAATACCTCCAATCAACAACTTCAGATTTCCTTTACCCATAACTTGCATCTTTGAATCATTACCCAATTTCACAGATGCTCTAAAACTATCATCAAATTCAAACAACCAATCTTTAGTTCCTACCATATGGTTACTACATCCAGAGTCCAAGAACCATACCTCATCCTTTGCTGAATGTGTGATTTCATGTTGTGCCATCAACATCATCTCTTCACCATCATCAAATTCAACATAATTGGCGTCATTTTCTTCCCAGCTTGGACATTCACTCTGATAATGACCCAATTTATGGCACTTGAAGCATTCAATGAATTCCTTGCTCTGCCTTCCTCTTCCACGACCCCACGCCCTCTGAATCCAGTTCTTCCTCCTCTATCATTACCTCTTCCATTCCCTCTCTCAAACTGTGAAACTTTTAGTGCTTGTTCTCCAGCTTTATCTTGTTGGGACTGCATTCTTTGTTCATGAACAAGGAGACTGCTTTGTAATTCATCAATGCTGAGTGCGGTAACATCATTAGATTCTTCAATGGAACAGACTACCTAGTTGAATTTGGGAGTCATGGAGTGTAAAACCTTTTCCACAAGAACTGTTTGTTCTAACCTTTCACCATGAGATGTCATGTGATTCGCAATAGCAAGAGTTCTTCCAATATAATCGTTCACAGATTCACCATCTTTCATAGCAAGAACTTCAAATTCACGCCGGAGAGTTTGCAATTGAGCTCGCTTAACCTTCGTTGAGCCCTGATATTTTATGCGCATTGAATCCCAAATATCTTTTGCTGTATCACGAACAAGAATTGTTTCCATGATAGAGCGATCAATAGATTGAAAAAGATAATTCTTCGCTTTCAGATCACGAAGCTTGCTTTCATCTGCAAGTTTTCTTTGCTCTGGAGTTGCATTAGTAGGTGCAACTGTGATTCCATTTTCAATGAGATTCTAATATTCTTTGGAACGGAGAAGATTCTCCATCAGCATGGATCAATGATCGTAAAATCCATCAAATTTGGGAATGGCAGGTTGAAGAAACGAAGAAGGTTCCATCATTGTTGAAGATGCAGTGAATAAGAAGAAGATTCGAGGAAGAAGAAGATCGTCGTCGCCGTAACAAGAAAATGGCACCACCGTAACTAACTTTTGCCGTCGTAACAAAGAGTAGCACCACCGTATCTCTCTCCCTCCCTCCCTCCCTTCAAAACAAACTGCGTTTTACTATTGGAGGGAGAAAAACTTCACAGGACCCCTAAGGAGTCCTGATACCACTTGTTGGAATGATTAAACTCTCATTCATTAGTTATTGCATTCAGTACTTGACCTATATATATAGAGCCAACTTTACGAGCTTGTGTTACAAGTAACACCTTATTCAACTCTTAACAATTGTTTGATAGACTGCACCTAAACCCTATAAATATTCTTCTAGATTAACAAAATAGCTCTGATTAATCTCTTGACCCTAAATTCTATTTTTAGACTACAGTCCCATAATCTCTAAAGCGAGCCTATAATCTTCGAAGGTTTTGATAGATATTTGACAAGCATACCAAAACTATTAAAGTAATAAAATTAAATTCGTTGTTAATTTCTACATAGCAATTTCATTAATGTAAATTATGTATTAAACTGAGGTTGCCCTAAGCAATTGGGTTGTATGCATAGAAACAAGAAAAAATCGATTAAAGTTGGTATAAAAATTAGGTTTAACGAGTGAACCAACCTTAGAATCGCTCATCGTAAAATAATCTGCACATATTCTCTCTCAATATTGACCTGCTTATATAAAATGGGGAAAGGGTACAAGTAATTTTTTCTTTAAAATAATTCCAATAAGGATTTAGTAATTGTCCTCGTGAGTCAAGAAAACTGCATAAGTTACTTGATTATTTAACCGTGCTGTGACAAAGACAATTTGAGTGGAATCCAGATTTGCTATCCTTAAACAATGATGCAGTAAATCTAAATTGTTAAATGAAGGAACGTTACATCACATGACTCAGATTCCAACTTCATTAGATTGGATTCAACACACAACTAAGAATCTAAAAAGGGTGTCAAAAAACAATTTCCCCGTGAATTAGTCCTCTAAAAAAAATTTACACGCAAATTATGTTCGGATAATACCTAATCCACGTAAATTTCCCGTGAATATGATTAACAAAAAGACTCGTCAAATTCAATATTGATCGGATATGCACTGAGAAATATAGATGTGAAGAATAAACTTTCTTCATTGAATAATATTGCCGTTTGATATTACAACCTTTACATAGTTAATCTAATCTAACATCACTATGTACAAATGAATCAATTGGGACCCCAACAACTCAAGTACATGACAGTCCTCAAAGACTCCTCTGCTTGTTTGGCCTTCTTCTCATCTTTCAATTTGGTAGCAACAAATGAAGATGAAGAGAAATTCTTTGCTTGAGACATTGATCTAACACGGTTTTTAAGGTGTTGTTGAGCTTGTCTTAAAGCATAGTTCCACCTACAAATACCAGCTTGATCTTTCAAAGCCTCCACAACTCCAACACTTGCAGCCACCATCCAGGCTTTGCTTGTTGCTGTTGCACGATTCATGATTTTTGGATATCAAAATTTAGAAGTAGATAGATAGTGTTGTTTTGGTAACTAAGAAAATGAGGTTGTTGATTGATGGAGTAGAGAGGAGTGATGGCCAATCTTATTTATATGGATTGAAATAAATAAGATACCATGAGCTAGATAGATAACTAGCACACTTGGTTTTGGAGAAACCATAGGCTATGTCTACCGGTTTTGGAAATTAAATAAAACGAAATATATCTACCTTGGACCACTTTGTCATTACGTTCACTCAATCCAACTTACTTTAATGGGTCCTTATCTTAAACGTGCCCAAAAAATTTGTTTTCATTTTATTTTTTTAATTATGAGTTGAATATCATGTATGCAACATCCCCTCTAGTTTTTTTTTTTTTTTTAATAAATCCCCTCTAATTAAATATTCAATAAGAAAAAACCTCTAATCATACACGATTAAATAGGTGACACTTTTTTCTTCTTTATTAAGAGTTTTCAAGATATTATATTTTGGCTTGTCAACAAAAAAAATTATATTTTGGGATTTAATTTAACTTTATATCAATATCAATAAATTTAGGCATGGCCCTGAGGTGGGGGGAGGGGCGGCATCGGCAACCCAAAACACCTTTTTTTTAAGAACATCAAAACTATTATCTTTATTTAATAGTTAATTTTTTTTATCAAAGCACTAAAATATAAAAGACAGAAGAGGCCTGAACCAATACATCAGATACAAAATGTATAAAATTTGTAAAAAGAAAACCGAATATATCCTAAGAAAGGAAAAGACATAAGAAAAGAGGTGTCAAAGGCAGCTTTGGAGAAACCCCTTTGGGCATGAGTCCTCATTTCGGCTGAGTTAAAGCTAAAAGGTTTCACTTTATTCAATTGCTTCGTCTTCTTTCTCTCAACCTTGGTGCTCTCAGATAGACTTGGAATGTGCTGCTCAAAGTCTACAGCATGGTCTTCCACCTCAAGTCTCTCGTCATGGCTGAGAGTGTCCTCCATCTCCTCATCTACTTCATCTCTCCAAAATTTGGAAAGTATCTGCCCACTCCATTTAATAGTTAATTAGTATTAAATGGATATATTTCTTTTTAACTTTTGATTAATTATATTGAAAATATATTGTTAAAAAATCTTGATTATTAATGAATCTTTTACAATGAAAAATGTAAGAAGAAATTTTTTAAATAATTAAAAGGACAAAACTTAATTGATTCGTCTAGATTCTAAAAAATCTTAAGACCGACTCTAATTAAATTATAAGCTACACATAATTAATTAATTTTTTTAATGACATAATTTAATAAACATTCAGTCCCCCAAATTCTATAACATCTATCAAATGACTATTTCTTCCGTAAGTGTAATTCAGTTGGTAGCTAACAGGGACATTATGTGCAAGAGTCAGGGTTCGAACCGCATATTTCCACGTCTCCACACATAATGTGTGTGGTCTTGCCATTAGACTATTTGACAAAAAAAAAGAAGTTAACAAGACCCTTTTCTTAAAAATAAAGTGTAAATCATTCAATCATTTGTCAAATGATGAAAATCACCATTATAAACAAAAGTCTACATCATAGATTCATTAAATTAATGATGTATATGATTTTTATTATAAGACCAACTCAAGTTTGAACATCCTCACATTGTTCTAACCTCATTGGAAGATTGGATAGAAAAGAGAGCTTTCATCATAAATGAATTAGAATGCGAGATCTGTCATCGAATATTATTTGATGATTTCGGGTGGATGTCATTAGTCTTTGATGCATTTGTGGTAATCAACCATTATTTCTCATTTAAATAATTTATTTTAATAGTTTATCTATGATGTTTTCTCATCTAAAATACACCAAAACGTTAATAGGATATAAAAAATTGATCACTTCTATCCATGCAAAAGTTGATATATAATAATAAATCCTATATATACACAAATTTCTATCCATGCAAAAGTTGATCACTTCCAAAGACCACTTCATGATCCAAGCAATAAAAGGCGTGATTCATTCACTTGTTTCAGACTCCATTAATCTTGATCAAAAACTTTTGTGCTTGATTGGATCTTCCTGTGCATAATTGAAATGTTAATTTCTCTAGTTGGGACCCCAACAACTCAAGAACATGACAGTTCTCAAAGATTCCTCTGACTGTTTGGATTTGTCATCCCTCAATTTTGTTGAAGAAATTTTGTTGTTGGCATGAGACAAAGATCTCATGTTATGTTTAGCATGTTGTTGTGCTGATCTTATAACACTGTTCCATCTGCATATTCCTTGATCCTTCAAAGCCTCCACCACTCCAACACTTGTTGCTACACTCCATGTCCATGCTCGGCTTCTTGAACTCATTGTGTAAATTGTTGAAAAGAGATTGTAGTGTTAAGAAATTTGATATTGATTAATTGTTGATGAGGTAGTAGTGATGTAGAAAATAGGCTTAGGTTGTAGTGTTAATATATAGTGTTGGGAGGAAAACCAGATGCTGTATGGAGTGCGTGTGGGTGGGAAATAAAAAAAAGGGGAACATGGTTTTTGTTTTGTGGGTTATTTTTGTCGTTAGCTGAATTGAAATAGATAGATATGGTATATATATCTAATTAAAAAATATATCAATCCCTGTATTTGGACTTTATTTGTAACACTAGGACCATGCAAATTGCACTAGGTGCTCATTGTTTCTCATGTAAGTGACAAAATTATAATGCTGTAGTTATGGATTATCGTTTTGTAGTACTGTACGGAACCACGGTTTGGAAGGTGTTAGCAAAAAGCCTAAAACCATTGTTTGTTGCACAATAAAAACCAGCAGGCGATGAAGTATAATTTGGTGCAGCTGAAAATTTGGTACTTGGTAGTTGGTACTATGTGAATATGTGTGGATATATATAAAGTCTGGAAGATAAATATATATAACTTTTTTTTGAAGAAATAATAACCGGTGTCTTTAACTTCATAAAATAACAAAAAAAAATTAACATTATACGATGTTTATACAGAACGAATATGTTCTTCCAAATTTTGCTATCTTTTTTTACAAGTAATATTAAATCGAGAATAAGGGATAATCAAATACATTCCTCCTCACTTATGAACCAAGACCACAATAGGTGTTTTATGTGATCGACCACGTCCTAAACATTTGCAACTTTGCCTTTAAAGTGAACATCATTGTGCTCCATCCAAATACACAACGCCATTGTTAATCATATGGGATGCGACACATTTTCCCTCTGCATACATTGTTGAAAATAAGGAAATTTGACACCAATTCACTACTCTGAGGTTGAATACCTATCCATCTAAAAACCAAGATCGAAACACCAAACACAACATTGTTGGTAGTTTCTCTTGAAATAATTGCCATCCAAAGAAGCTGATTTTTGTTGGGACAGTGGTGGTCTATAAACGTTCAGTGGCTTTCACACAGGCCGGACAACATCATATAACCACCGAATTCGACAGCCAGTCACACGAATGAGCCACATCACGTTTCAGACTGACAGTGCAGCTGCTGCTGCTGCTGCAGAAACTCAACCTCAATTCTGTTCCAAAACATTTCCTGTGCCAAAATCCCAATTCCGCTACTTTAACTTCTTTGTTCGATCATGCTAGGATAATCCATTGCCTTTGTCACATACATAAAGTTTTTGGTTAAAATATAATTTTCAATTTACTTGTATTCTTTCTCTATGACCAATATATGATTCATAAACTAATTAACAAAAAGATTTGCTTTCCATAGTACTCAATGCAAGAGTTTCACATTTCTCATTCAAATTCAAAATTGGAAGAAAATTAGAAAGAAAAAAAAATTCATCAACAAATTAAGCTGGTAAATTGGTATTGATAGCAAATTTACATAATGGAAGTGCTATTTTAACTTTTGAGCATTCAACTCTCAAGTTTCATACAGAAATACATATATCAGTGACACCATATTTCTCTCTGATGCTGAATTTTGCTAATTTTGTTTCCATTCTTTGTTCCTAGAATTTGGACTCCATATGTTCAAGAACAAGAAGGGTTCTCAAAGACTCCTCTGCTTTCCTCTTCTTCTCATCACTCATCAACTTTTCTGGAATTGTTGAAGAAGATGTAGGAGATAGTTTCTTGGCATAAGCCAAGGAACTCATTCAATGTGGAATACCCTTGATCCTTCAATGTTTCCAAAGCTCCTCTTAATTGGGACCCCAACAACTCAAGTACATGACTTTCCTCAAAGATTCCTCCGATTGCTCTGCCTTCTCTTTTTGTCTCTTAGAAATAGAAACCATAGCAGAAGAAGATGAAAGTTTCTTTGCTTGAGAAAATGATCTGACATTATTTTTCACATGATTTTGAACTGACTTTAAATTATGATTCCATCTGCATATTCCTTGATCTTTCAATGCTTCCACAACTGCAACACTGCCTGCAGCTACCCATGCTCTGCTTGTTGAACTCATTTTGTCTAATGATTCTTGAATGAAATTCAAGTGATTTTGTAGCTGTTTAGATGACAAAGAAAATTGATTAGTAGAAGTGTATCTTGTGTTTTGGTTGGTTCATGAAGAGGAGTGAAGGAGATTGTTATATATAGGAAGCTTTGAGATGCTAAAGTTAAGAGGCTAGTGAAATGCCTAAAGAATGGAAGATACCAGGGGCTGAAAGCTGTGGTTAGTTGTTTTCTAGACTATGGTTTTTGTGAGTTAGATATATACCACTAACATATTAAAATATATTAAACTTTCCAATTTATCTTTAAACTTATCTATCTTTTTCTTATATATATTTTGTATTCATCTAATCATTTGTTTTTTGACACCAATATTCATCTAATCTAATCCTTATTTATTAATTTTATTATGTCTGCAACAACTTAACCTAATAATTTCCCTCTAAAATGCTGTATTAGGTTAGCATCAATTTAAGCTAACAAATTTCATCTAAAATGCAACGCACCAATTTAACCTAACAAATTCCCTCTAAACTGCAGCAATCTCTAATATTTCTCCTCATCGATGAGCTTTTCATTCCTATCGTTTGTATACATCTATTGTTTCTCTAGACTTTTTTTTTTTGACAAGTTGTTGTACACTTATTTAACACGTTTACAAACATAATACCCTAATCCTTATTTATTAATTTCATTAGATCTGCAACAATTTAACCTAATATTTTGATATTTTGATTTTTGCAAATGGAAGGATGTGACCTTACAACCTTCCTCTCATACCAAAATATATGATTCTTTTACCGAATTATTGATAGGATTACTGAATTTTCTTTTATAATATTTTCAGATTTTATATATTTTATGAAGTGTTTTATTTTGTCTACTATGGACTATCACATGTTTTTTTTTTCACTGTTACCAATTATATATTGCATTTTATTATTCTTATGTCAATCCCTTATCAATAAACTCGTGCGATGCACGAGTCAACAATCTAGTTATAAATAAAGAAGATAGTGTCATTAATTGGCAAGTTGGCACACATGCTAGCGATATCTATCTCACTCATGTGAGATTGCACTTGTGTGACATAATGTGACATGATATTGACCAATTTAAGTGTGATATGCGGTAATGTAATTTTTTTAAACATTAAAATATGGAAAAGACGGAGAAAGAGATAATAGTTGAATCGACTTATGTGTCATAACTGATATTTTCACCTTAATAGTGCACAAGTGGAGTTTGTGTGCCATAACTCAACTATTATTAAAGTACATGGCATTTTTAATTATTTTTGCTTGTGCTATGTAAATTGTAAATACTTCGTACCTTTTGATAGACTTTAAGTAAGTGTACTAAAAACTATTAAAATAATAAAGTATTCGTTTATACGATGACTATGTTAATCTCAACTCAATAATTTTGTTATAATGATGGATGTATAAATTGAGGGTTGTACATGGCAATTCGACCGATTTAACTTGCATAGACTAAATAACAATGTACAAAGATATAGTTGTAAAGATAATTGAAGAAATATGATTAGGTCTTTAGAATCCTCTAACCATTAGTGTTTGATAGTCTGCACCTATACTCTATAAATGTTCCTCTTGTTTTACGATAATTAAAAAAATAGTTTTGATCAATCTTTTAACTCAAAGTTCTCTTTTACAAACCCTTAATCTCTTAGGTTTGCTTGTAATCTTTAAAGGTTTTATGGTACGTTAATCTATTATCACTACATAACATTCATCTATCTCTAGACTAATATGTTTGATTGAACAGTATAATTAGATCCATGTTAAAAGTTATGGCTAGGAGTCATTTATGCTCTCAAATCATTTCATATGTGATCAAGATATAAAAACATTGCACATAAATTATACTGAATAAAACTAAATTTGCATTTACATAGAAGTGTTTCACAACCTACATAGTTCAAATAGATCAAATCAGATTCATCTCAAGACCTAATCACTTAGAGTTTACTGACTCATGGTTGAAACTTTAATAACTAGATTCAAAGAAAACATGATTACATACATAATGATTGACTGTTAGATGGATGTCAAGCCACCATTGAATCTTCAATCTTCAACTCAAAACTGTCTCCCAAATCTCTAAAATTTAGAACCTTTTGCTTTAGAAACATATTCAACTTTTATAGACCGTGATATGGGCACTTGAAATTGTGTCACGATGAACCAAAATCGTGGCACAATGCTTCATTAAATTCAAAGTCTCAGCTTTGGCGCTCTCAAAACCATGTCATCATGTTGCATATCGTGCCACATTATTTTGTCAACAATTCTTCTAATCGGATAAAAACTTAATTCAAAACATTATTTTGGATCATCTCATGTCATTATAACTTAGTAGGATAATAGAACAATTTTTTTTTCACGTGAATATGATTAACAAAAAAGACTCATCGTCCAAAAGTTCAAGTTAATAGAGTTGAACTCTCCACTACTTCGTAAACACCTAGATTTTTCTTAATCCCTCCTATGTGAGGCTTCTTTAATTTCAAAGAATTTCATTTCATAGTCTCGTTCAAATTCAAAATTGATAGAAAATTTTGGAAAGTAAATTTACATCACAATATTTATCACGAACAAACCAAGATGTGGTAAGTTTTCATTGATAGAAAATTTACAGTACCACCATCTAATCATGATACACACACTCACCAAATTTAATACTGATCAGGTATGCACTAAGAAAACATAGATGTATGAAGAATAAACTTTCCTCGTTGAATAATGTTGCAGTTTGACATTACAAACTTTACATAATTAATCTAATCTAATCTAATTACATCACTATGAACAAATTAATTAATTGGGACCCCAGCAGCTCAAGTACATGACAGTCCTCAAAGACTCCTCTGCTTGTTTGGCCTTCTTCTCATCTTTCAATTTGGTAGCAACAAATGAAGATGAAGAGAAATTCTTTGCTTGAGACATTGATCTAACACGGTTTTTAAGGTGTTGTTGAGCTTGTCTTAAAGCATAGTTCCACCTACAAATACCAGCTTGATCTTTCAAAGCTTCCACAACTCCAACACTTGCAGCCACCATCCAGGCTTTGCTTGTTGCTGTTGCACGATTCATTATTTTTGAATATCAAAATTTAGATGTAGATGATAAGTGTTGTTTGGTGAATAAGTAAATGAGATTGTTTGTTGATTGATGAAGTAGAGAGAAATGATGGCTAATCTTATTTATATGAATAGAAATAAGAAGATAACCATGAGCTAGCTAGATTACTAATACACTTGGTTTTGGAGAAACCATATGCTATGTCAACCGGTTTTGGAAATTAAATAAAATAAAATAATCTACCTTGGACCACTCCATCCAACTCAACTCAACCCAACTCAACTCACTTTAATGGGTTCTTTCAAGAAGAAAAAAACTCACTTTAATTGGTCCTCATCTAAACGTGCCTAAAAAAAAATCATATTTTTTAGGCGTATTGTGAAAAAATAATAATTCTATAACGAAAATCAAAACAAATTTTTTACGGGAGATAAATCTGAAAAATAATTTATATTATAAAGGGCTAAAACACTATTAACTTAAAAAAATCAAATATTTTATTGATTACACGTTTTTTCATAAATATTTACTACTTATGGTCCTTAAAGGTCCGTTTGGTTCGGGAATTAGGAGGAAAGGGAAGGGGAGGGGAGGGATTTCAACGGAAGGGAGGGAATGAGAGATATTTTTAATTAAAAACGTGTTTGGTTCGCATGGGGAGGGGAGGAATTTTAAGTTTATTTTACCGTTTTACCCTTAAACTTAATTAAATAAAAGAAACTGCTAGTTTTTACGATTTCAGAAACCGACGAAAGAGTAGCGCATATCTAAGTTGTTTATTTTATCTCAAACTGGCTCATGTAATTTGCTCCATGCATCATATATTTTTTTTTTACAAGAGCAATTCTTTGTAATCCTTGCATTTTTTGCCAATTACTTCCGTAAAAAAATAACACATCTCTTAATATATAATCAAAGTTGTTATAAGGAAAATATAACAAAATAATAAAATTTAACACAAGAATAAAATAACCTAATAATAATATGATTGTTACAAAATAATATAATCTAATAATAATAAAAGTTGTTACAAGGTTGATATTGAGATTTGAAATTAATTTAAGGATAATATGGCAATACAATAAAATTTTAAAGAGATTTGCTCTCCTCCCCTTCCTTCCCCTGCCCTTCTACAAATTGAACCAAACACATCAAATTAAAAATCTCCCCTCCCCTCCAAAACTTTCGAACCAAACGGACCTTAAATAGTGTCCCGGAGACACTCGTTAATATTTTTATTTATTACGATTTGAATATCAGTGTGCAGCCCCTCTAGTCAAATATTAAAAAAAAAAAAAAATCCTAGGTGACAATTTTTTTTTCTTTATAACTTTTCAAGATATTATATTTTGGCTTTGTAAAAAAAATATTTTGGAGTTTAATTTTAACTTTATATCATTAAATTTAGGGGTGGCCCTGAGGTTGGCGGGAGGGGCGACATCGGCAATCCAAGAAACCCTTTTTTAAGAACATCAAAATTATTATTTTTACTTGGTAATTAGTGTTAAATGAATATATTTTTTTCTGAACAATAAAAAATGGAATATATTAACCACAAAACAAGCAACCCTAATAGCACAAGGTATGCCAAAGGAAATACTAGATATACATAGAGTCAGTTAGACAAAACAAAAAACCATTAGGCGATGCTCAAACATTGTAAAGGGCTCGAACACCACCTATTTGTGCCAAACTTAAAAGTAGCCTTATTAGCTTGAATTCTGCTCCCCCCTGCACAAAACACTCGCGCCCTTCAGCCTTGCCGAAAATACTCTGCGCTAGTTAACTAACGCAAGTATAAAATCAACTTAACTTAAAATTTCGTGTTTTTTACACATGCGTGACTTAAGTCACGCCACATGAATTAACTCAGGTAAGAATTAACACCTACGTGAGTTAACTCACGCTAGGTAAAAAGAAAGAAAATGCTTCATTTAATCTGGTGTTGATCTTGTGGACAGAGTCCTTTTCTTTTCCCCCATTAAATGAGGAAAGCAATGGTTATTTTTTTCTTTAATTAACCAACCATAACATACCATTGATCACAACATCATGAAATGGAATACGTGACTGCTAGTCTATGCACAATGTGGGGAATGAGGAAAGCAGAAAACGAAAGAAGAAATAATTTTTTCTTTGAACTAGCACGAGGCGTAACTTAAGTCACGCATCTGTAAAAAAAACGAAATTTTAAGTTAAGTTAATTTTACACTTGCATTAGTTAACTAGCGCAGGGGTATTTTCAGCAAGGCTGCAGGGCGCGAGCGTTTTGTACAGAGGGAAGAACAGTATTCTTTTAGCTTTCATCCAGGTTAAAGACATATACTTAACTATATCCAACAACATGTGAATAGGAGTTACAACATTATTAAACAGTATATTGTTACGCTTATTCCATAAGACCCAAACACAAAGAAGCCTAATAAGCTGAAGGAACAACCACATTGCTTTACCACCACCTGTTGAGTACACAAACCGAAGAAAATGGTCTGACAAAACGTAGTAGTCCACACCCATAAAGTCTTGCCAATGACGCACAAGAGGCCACAAAGTAGAAAAAGTATAACATGATAAAAATAAGGCTTAATACATGTTTTGGTCCCTTAACTTATTTTTGGATTTCAATTTGGTCTTCTAACTTTAAATTGTCTCAATTTGGTCCCCTAAGTATATCTCTGTTTATTCAAGTGGTCCCTTTTGTTAGTTTTTGTAAAAAAAAACGTTAACTTTGTCCATGTTAGCATTCCAAAAAAGTTAACGTTTTTTTGACAAAAATTAACAGAAGGGACCACTTGAGTAAACAGATGTATACTAAGGCGACCAAATTGAGACAGTTTAAAGTTAAAGGACCAAATTGAAGTCCAAAAATAAATTAAGAGACTAAAGCATGTATTAAGCCTAAAAATAAATGTTGAACCGTTTCTATGGAACCACAATCTGAGACATACAGAGAAGCATATGAAAATATAATGTTAAAGAATTTTGATTATGAATAAATCTTTTGCAACAACGAAAAATGTAAGAAAAAAAACTTTTAAATAATTTCCACAAATAAAAAAAAACATAGTTCATCATATTCATATAATATAATAATAGGCATGATCACTTCCAAGACCACTTCACGATCCAAAGCAATAAAAGACATGATCCATTCACTTGTTTGGGATTCAATTAATCTTGATTGGAACCCTGTACGTGCTTGATTGGATCTTCCTTTTCTGATCGAATTCATTCAGTGGTTCAATTGGAAATTACATAATTGAAATGTTAATTTCTTTAGTTGGGCCCCCAGCAGCTCAAGAACATGACAGTTCTCAAAGATTCCTCTGACTGTTTGGATTTGTCATCCCTCAATTTTGTTGAAATTTTGTTGTTGTTGGCATGAGACAAAGATCTCATGTTATGTTTAGCATGTTGTTGTGCTGATCTTATAACACTGTTCCATCTGCATATTCCTTGATCCTTCAAAGCCTCCACCACTCCAACACTTGTTGCTACACTCCATGTCCATGCTCGGCTTCTTGAACTCATTGTGTAAATTGTTGAAAAGAGATTGTAGTGTTAAGAAATTTGATATTGATTAATTGTTGATGAGGTAGTAGTGATGTAGAAAATAGGCTTAGGTTGTAGTGTTAATATATAGTGTTGGGAGGAAAACCAGATGCTGTATGGAGTGCGTGTGGGTGGGAAATAAAAAAAAGGGGAACATGGTTTTTGTTTTGTGGGTTATTTTTGTCGTTAGCTGAATTGAAATAGATAGATATGGTATATATATCTAATTAAAAAATATATCAATCCCTGTATTTGGACTTGATTTGTAACCGTAGGACCATGCAAATTGCACTAGGTGCTCATTGTTGTTCATGCAAGCGACAAAGTTATAATGCTGTAGTTATGGAATCGTTTAGTAGTACTGTACGGAACCACGGTTTGGAATGTGTTATCTAAAAGCTTAAAACCATTGACACAATGAAAACCAAGAGGTGATGAAGTATACTTTGGTGCAGCTGAAATTTGGTACAATTTGGCACTTGGACCTATGTGAACATGTATGGATAAATATAAGGAGATTGCTTGTTAGGCACTTAACGATTGATCACAAACATCTCGAATTTTCAAAAATACCTCAAATTTTAGTTAATTATCGTTTACCGTTGAACAAGAGTTAACTATCATTTAGTGTGGGAATCATAGTTGATCGTTGGTCAGCAGCATTTGAAGACACCAACAAAGATGATTTCTACAGTGATAAGTTGTTAACTTTTGTTTGGCAACGAACGGAAGTTAACTATCTTCAAGACCATTATATGATTCCCTCGATCCCCTCTTGACAGCGCTCATAAGTTAACTAACAAAATAATTTTCCTTCTATAGTACACAATGCAAGAGTTTCATATTTATAACTCAAATTCAAAATTGGAAGAAAATTTAGAAACTAAATTCATATCACAATTTTTTTTCCATCAACAAATTAAGCAGGTAAATTTTTATTGATAGGAAATTTACATAATGGAAGTGCTATTTGAACTTTTGAGCACTCGGCTCTGAAGTTTCATACAAAAATACATATATCAGTAACAATATATTTTTCTGTGATGCTGAATTTCGCTAATTTTGTTTCCATTGCTTTGTTCTTAGAATTTGGATTCCATATGCGCTCAAGAACAAATAGAGTTCTCAAAGTCTCCTATGCTTTCCTCTTCTTCGTCTTATCACTCATGAGCATTTTTGGAATTGTTGAAGAAGTAGGAAGGAGTAGTTTTTTGGCATGATGAGCTAAGGAACTCATTCAATGTGCAATACCCTTGATCCTTCAATGTATTCACCATTCCAACTCTGGTTGCAACAACCAAAGTTCCTCTGAATTGGGACCCCAACAACTCAAGTACATAACTGTCCTCAAAGATTCCTCTGATTGCTTTGTCTTCTGTTGCTGTCTCTTAGATGAATTAGAAACCATAGAAGAAGAAGAAGAAGAAGATGAAAGTTTCTTTGCTTGAGAAAATGATCTGACATTGTTTTTAACATGATTTTGAAGTGACTTTAGGGAATTATTCCATCTGCATATTCCTTGATCTTTCAATGCTTCCACAACTGCAACACTGCCTGCAGCTACCCATGCTCTACTTGTTGAACTCATCTTGACTTATATTGATTGATTCTTGAAGTCTTTTTCTTAAAATGGATTACTAGTAGTGTGTATCTTGTGTTTTGGTTGGTGGAGTAAGAAGAGTGAAGGAAATTGTTATATATAGAAGATTTTAGACGCACAATGAATATAACAAAACCAAGAGCTCGAGTTCTCGTGAGCTTAGCTCAGTTGGTATGAACAATGCATAATATATTATGCAAGGTTCGGGGTTCAAACCTCAGCCACCACAAAAAAAAAAAAAAAAAACAGGAGCTGGATGCTATCAGTGGTTTTCTAGACTACATTTCTCAGATATATGTATACCTCACCTCTATCTCAATTTAATATTTAAAATTTTCCAAATATTTTTTAATCTTATTTTATGTAAAAAAGAGATCAAATATATCATCTGATTCTTTAAAGTTTTGTTTTTACTAGACGAGTCCATTAAGTTATTAGTTAAATTGTGAGGAAAACAAGAGGTTGTGTTGATGATATATTGTTGGTGGAAAGAAAAAAAACGCACATGGTTTTGGTTTTTTGGGGTATTTATTTTGACGTTACATGAATTGAAATAGGAAATGGTATCAAACAAAATCTCAATACTTGTATTTGTATTTGGACTTCATTTGTAATCGTAGATAAAATCAACTAAAATCCGAAAATTAACTATTGCTCCTCATGTTAAAAAACATCCCAACAAATTCTAAAAAAACAAAAAATCGATGGTTATCTACAACAAATTAAAATAAAATTACAAACAAACAAAAAAAAACATACAATGAGATAATTAAAAATATTAAACATGCAAAACAATCAAACAATCAAACAATCATTTTATTTTAATATGGTCTTGTATCTTTCAAATTACAAAACCCTCTGCCCCTTTTTGTGGCTGAATGTTCTCCGGTCATCGAAATTGCAAACGAAATTGGCATAGGTGACAACTCTACCAAACTACCCAATTCATCATGCAAAGGCCCACTAGGCGCTGGAGCACTTGCCGGAGTCTGCATTGGCAACTCCTTTGCAGGCCCAGAAGACGTATCCTTAGTGGCTTGCTTTCCATGAAAAAGATTTTTCAAAAGGATTTTTACTTCCTTAGGTGTTTTCTCACAAGGTTTCACTTCTCCCTTGATCCTTAATTGATGTTTTCTGGCTATAGTGATTCCTCCAGTTGGGTGTCCGTAAAAATCACATAAAATTGTTTTTTTTACTCTCGTCTTTGTAAGAACTCCGTCGCCAACCAATATTAGTGGATTTACGATGAATAGGTTTAAAATAACCCTTGACAATTGGTGTTAGACTTGCAGATGAAGTTGATGCCATTGCAAACAAAACTGAGTAAGAATTGGGCGAACAAAACTAAAGCTAAACAGAACAAGAATAAACTATTAAAAATGAAGCAGAACACATAATGCAAAAAGGAAAATCGAAGCAGAACACAGGGAAAAAAATGATAAAACAAACATTTACACATAAATAGAGCAGCAATGAAAGAACACGAAATAGAGATGAAGAACGATGGCAAAGCAAGACAAATGAACACTCAAAGAGGAAGGAATCGGGAAGAAATGTAGGCTCAAAGAGAAGAAGGAACAAAACAAGATGCAACGACCACAATTGTGCTCTTAAACATCTAGGTAAGATAATTAGGTCACACAAAAGGTTATGAAAATACTAATATACCCTGAATAAATTAAAACAATTTAAAAAATTAAATCTTTACGAGAATTTTCTCCCAAAACGACAATAACATGGTTAACAAATTTGTTCGCGGTACTCTCTTAAACGACAATAACATGGTTATTGTCATAATTTATTGTCGTTTTGGGAGAAAATTCTTGTAAAGATTTAATTTTTTAAATTGTTTTAATTTATTCAGGGTATATTAGTATTTTCATAACCTTTTGTGTGACCTAATTATCTTACCCAGATGTTTAAGAGCACAATTGTGGTCGTTGCATCTTGTTTTGTTCCTTCTTCTCTTTGAGCCTACATTTCTTCCCGGTTCCTTCCTCTTTGAGTGTTCCTTTGTCTTGCTTTGCCATCATTCTTCATCTCTATTTCATGTTCTATCATTGTTGCTTTATTTCTGTGTAAAGGTTTGTTTTATCCTTTTTTTTTCTTGTGTTCTGCTTCGATTTTCCGCTTTGCGTTTTGTGTTATGCTTCATTTTCAATAGTTTATTCTTATTTTGTTTAGGTTTAGTTTTGTTCGCCCAATTCTTACTCGACTTTGTTTGCAATGGCATCAACTTCATCTGCAAGTCTAACACCAACTGCCAAGGGTTATTTTAAATCTACTCATCATGAATCCGCTGATATCGGTTGGCAATGGAGTTCTTACAAAGACGAGAGTAAAAAAACAATTTTATGTGATTTTTGCGGACACCCAACTGGAGGAATCACTAGAGCCAAAAAAACATTAATTAGGGATCAAGGGAGAAGTGAAACCTTGTGAGAAAACACCTGAGGATGTAAAAATCCTTCTTAAAAATCATTTTGATGGAAAGTAAGCCGCTAAGGATGCGTCTTCTGGGCCTGCAAAGGAGATGCCAATGCAGACTCCGACAAGTGCTCCAGCGCCTAGTAGGCCTTTGTAGGATGAATTGGGCAGTTTGGCAGAGCTGTCACCTATGCCAATTTCATTTTCAATTCTGACGACCGGAGAATTTTCAACCACAAAAGGGTAGAGGGTTATATAATTTGAAAGATACAAGACCATGTTGAAATAAAATGATTGTTTTATTGTTTTGCATGTTTAGCATTTAATATTTTTAATTATCGCATTGTATCTTTTTGGTTTGCTTGTAATTTTATTTTACATTTGTCGTAGATAACCATTGATTTTTTATTTTTTCAGAATCTGTTGGGATGTTTTTTAACATGAGGAGCAATAGTCAATTTGTTGGTTTTAGTTGATTTGCTCTTGATATGTGTTTTTATTTTGTTTTTATATTTGATTCATGCTTTAAATCAGAGATTAATATTTGGTAGAATGAGTGAACTTTTTGCTTATATTATTTTTCAGATCTTGAATTGCAGATGTATGATCGGTTTCTGTTGATCAATTGTTTAGTTTGGGACTAAGTCTTAAATAATACTCATTCAAAAGTTTTCTAGTTGACTTGTGGGAAATTGGTTAGGAATTTAATTTATTTAATGTTGCATTTTTAGAACCCAAAGTTGAAGAATCTGAGCAAGGATGATGGTTGAATTTGAATGTTTGGAAGTGTTATTGATAGGGAGATGTCTGAAAAGTTTATGATAAATCTTAAGATGAATTCTTTAGTGCAGAATGTTAATAATTATTGCATATAACCATGGTTTTAATTTATGATTTAATATAGTCATTCATATGCACAATTTTTTTTTCATATTCATGAAAGAGTTTTGTGGTATTCACTTTATTAGATTCATATCTACTGTGATGACATGCTTACTAATTATTCTCTTTTAAAATACAATTATTTTTCTTTTAATAAATTTATTAGTGAGTAACAGATGATATATATATTTTGGAAGTGCCAACAAAGTTGGTACGTTTAAGTTTCATCGTGATGTTTAACCACACTCTTAATTCAAATTTTGTTCTTTTTCTAATAACTGAGTTAATTTTTATAAATAATTGCATAAGATTTAGCAATGTTCCATTATTTTTAGAAAAAATTATAAATACATAATCTACAACTTTGATATTATACGGGTAATATCAACAAAGTTAATTATTTATTTTTACTCTCATTTGTGTTTATTTATTAATTCTTTTATATTTATTTGTTTTCTACAAATGCGTAAAATAAAAGACACTTTTGTGAACGCACAAGTACAAAAAATGGTTACCTTTTAATTTTTTGATACATAACATTAAAAATAATTGGTGCACATCTTAATATTTATATTATATGTATGTATTATTATACCATAAACTTAGTCTGATATGTGCAATATTTTTTCTGTAAAGTTTGCATAATTTTTTTTTTGAAGGTTTAGTTCAACTTTTAGGCTATGTTTGGATTGGTGGAGAGTGATGGAATAGAATGGAAGGAAGTTGGGTGGAGCCACACTCCATTATTTGGTTTTGGAAAAAATTAATGGAATGGAATGGTGTGTGATGGAACTCATTCCATCCAATACCACTCATTTAACTAGTTTTTCATTCGCAAAAATTTGATGTGTATCTAATGGAATACTCCTATAACACATTAATAATACAATTACAATTGAGTCCCTACTTTTTTATATTTTATCTGCGTGCCCCATTCTTCTTTCTACTCTTCACCTTTTCTTATTACCTCTTCTACAAATCTCCATTGCTCGTGTCTCCTTTTGCTCTCCAACAAGGAAACCCAGTTTCTTTTTTAATTCCAGGAACACAAATAAAACGATAAATTTATGGTTCCTATGGGTTCATGTTTTTTATTTTATATGAGTTCCTAATTGCATAAAGTGGTATTCCTACGGCCTATGAAGCACGGACACAACACAGACACTGATACTCCGACACGGCTAATAATTTGATAAAATCACATAATTCAGTTTAATTATAAGTTTCGTATCGATGTCGGTGTCAGACACGACACGTGTCGGAACACGCTTAATCAGAGGAGGAGTGTCCGTGCTTCATAGTATGAGCTCATGATTTTGATATCCTAATAGGAATTTTGAATCCATTTATACGAGCTCTTGATACGAATTTATTGTTTTATGATTAATTATGAATCTTTCATTTTATTTGAGTTTAACAACTCAAAAGGCCTGATGATTAATGTGATATCCCAATGCATACATGTTGTATATATTACATCCTGAATACACAAAAAGGGTAAAATTGGATTGAATTGACTTGAGAATTTAACCTATTGATGTTTTTTAAACAAAGAGTAAAATTGGGAGAAAAAAAGTTAAAACTCATTCCGTTCCGTCCACTTTCTAAACAATGGAATAAAAAACTAAATCCATTTCATCATAAAATATCCAAACAATGGAATGAAATTTGTGTTCCGTTCCATTCCATTACGCTTCATTAGTTTTAGGTTATCCAAACAGAGCCTTAAGTATACTTATACTTATAAGTCTGTTCAAATTGATTAAATCTATCTATATATTTATCTACCTATCTATTAGTGTTTATGTATGGGCTCGTTTGAATCGACTTATTTTTGAGCTTATGCAAAATAGCTTATGCAAATAAACAAGTTTTTATATGTTATTTATAGCTTGGCAAAGTAGCTTATGAAGAAAAAAAACTTATTATGATATGATTTTTGTTAGTGAAAACTTATGAATCAACAAAAAAAACTTATTTATTTGCATAAGCTATTTTTCATAAGCTCAAAAATAAACTGATCCAAGGAGACACTCTTTTCCTTCACTTTTTCATCTTAATTTTTCATCATTCACCACAATCATTTGAGTTTGTATAATGGCATAAGTTTTATGAGACAATTTATGACATTTTTTATAAGCTTTTTTCAGCTTATTTCCACAAGTTCTTCAAGATAGCTTACCAAACAACTTATAGCATATACATTTAACATTATTTTATCTTTTAATATAGAAACAACTTCGTAAGCTTAGACGTAAGACGTAAGGGATTATCATGATAAGCACTTGTGCTATAAAATGCAAATAAGTTGTTTAACTAAACAAGTAGTCGATGTCTGATCTTAGCACCGGTTAAAAACCCAAGTACGGGACATGTGAGGCAAATTTCAGCCATTGATGGATGACCCTTTCAAGCTTTTGATAGGCACAAATACCATTTTAACCTAAAGCATGACTAAACAACTACAATACGAGATGCATAATCTTCTGCACAAACATGCTGAAATTCAACTATGATTCAAGTAGTTTACTATACAAAACAAACTAATTAGCCATTTTTAAAAACATACCTTTGTTGTGCCTAGCTCTCCAGAGTCGTCCAACCTTTGGCAGTGTAGAGAATGATGCAACTCCAGTAAGATTTGTTAGAATTTTAATACAATCCAAGCACTGTAAATATACGAATGATGTTGTAATTATTCAACCATGATAATGTCAAATAAGAACTAATGATATACAATTAAAAACACACCTTGATGGCCAAATCTCAAGTCGGACAAATAATAAGAGCCTGAGGAGAGAATATACGGCAGGATCTATGATATTTAGGGAAGCAAGAACCATACACGTTGTCTTCCCAGCTCCTATATGGGCATGAGCAATCATGCTTCTCCTAGGATTATGATTAATGAGACGTAACGCCACGACATGTTACTCCAGTGGGGGACTTCTCACCCCATTATACTCATGAATATTTGGCAGAATATATTCTGATAACAGGTTTTTGTACGACGATAACAAATCGCCGTGTTGATATGGAATCGAATTGACCCGCACAAAATTCAAAAACTCGTTAAATTTTTGCAAAGCTTTAAAAAAGAAAACAAACAAAAACTTGAGAAAACCTTGTGCATGCTGTAGTTCGGGGACGCCATTCTGATAACAAATAACTGCAATAAATTTAAAATGTTACATTAAAATTAATATGATCATATATATCGTATCAATCGAAGAAGACACTATTGAACATTGTATAAACAAAAACCCTAAAAAACAAATCAAACAAGCAATGAAATAATAAAAGTTGAAGACATAAAACCTATAACCCTAAAAATCAAATTAAATAAGCGACGAAATAATAAAAATTGTATCTTTGAACAAGTAATTTTAAACACCAAAAATATAAAACCAAAAACGTTAAAAAATTAAAGAAGCGATGAAAAAATACAAATTGTAGCTTTAAACAAGCAATGTTAAACCCTAGAAATATAAAATCTAAAAAAATAAAATAAAATAAAGCCAAGAAACAATAAAATTGATCATATGAACATATGAAAATGTAAAAATCGAAGAATTAAGACGAAACCCTAAAAATTTGAAGCTATAAATCATAGTAAGAACTGAAACCCTAAAATCAAATTGAAGAAGCAATAAAACAAAAATTCGCATAACAATGAAACGTTACCTGAAAGTTTTTGGAGAAGAAAGAAGTTACGAAGAAACGGCGGTGACGAACGACTCTGACGATTGGTGGCAAGGCTTCACATTGTATCACAATGAAGAAGCTTTCGATTTTAAAAACATAATAATATTTTTTTTCCTCCTCTCAATTGTTTTTCTTTCTTTCCTTTCAAAAAAAAAAATAGTCAAACAAAAATAATTTTTTTTTTGAAAAATAATAATAATATAACGAGTTTTTCTTTTCGTTTTTTGTGATAAAAGTACTAATTTTTTTATGGTATTTTAATTTTTTTAGGGGATAATTTTGTTGGGTACACTTTTTTTTAGCGGATTGAGGGTACTTTAATTAAACTAATAATAACGATAATATTTAAAACTAAAACTACATGTCCCCGTAAATATTCAGAATTTTATTTTTAGTTTCTATAAAATAAAATTGCATTTTTTAGTCATATACAATTTTCCTCAACACTTTTAATTATTGTAAACAATTTCGTCAGCATTTGTTGTCCTGTATAATTTTCTACCAATTTTAATTTTTTAAAATGCTAAATGAAAACTTTATAGAAATTAAAAAATGTGATTTTATTCTGTAGAGTATTTAAAACAAAATTCTAAATATTTATAAGGACCAAAATTATATTTATCCCAAATATTTACTTTTACATTTAACTGTTTTACTAAAAATATTTACTTTTCGATTTAACTGCTCTATTGTGTCACCCTGTAAGCCTCCAACGTTCGGCTCTTACTCCCTTTTTCACAGCTTTATTTGTTGACAAAGTACTCAGTGCGCAGCTTGTGACACTCCGTAAGTTTGCAATGACTAGAAGTAGAATTTTTTTCTCTTTAACCTAAGACTATTTCATGTTGATCTAAGCGGACTACAAGATTAGTAGTACGTTATCGTCTTCATAAATATTGTTGTTTTCGACTCTACAATTAACTAAACTTATAACAAAAATAGTAAATGAGGGGGATTTGCAGGATTGATTGTTTGCAAATAAAAGAAATGGTTGAAGAAGAGTAATGATGACGATTATAATTATTTGAATCCTCTATATGTCCTTGTTGAACGAAACATATTCATAGTTTAATTACTATTTAAGGGCTATGCTTATAACGCCTAAAAAAGTAAGACATATTACAGTTATGGTTCCATATAGGCCCTCTTCGTGCAATGTTGCTCCTCTAAGATTAGTAGGGACTTATATTCTCATGAGCGTTTGGAAACGTTACACATAATTATACAAGATAAATTCCGATTTCTCGGCAAACTGACCTAGTTGAACACTTAATCAAGGATTATTAACTAGGTTTGATTCAAGATCAAAGGAACTAAAAAGCATTAAGAATGATCTATATTAAATGAGCATAATTCAAATAGTATTTATAAAGGAATACATCATGGTAAGTGAATACATCACCAAAGATAAAAAGAAAAGTAGACATACACAATAACAAGTGGAAAGGGGTCGAGAAACACCTTTTTTTGTTGCTCTGATCAAACTTTTTAGCCTCTGAACCGTTATGCTTCTAAATGAATGATGATGGAATGAAGCATGATTTAAACATGCAAACTTTTGCACATAGCATGTGGGGCGCATGGCATAAAAATAGCAAAAGTTGTATTCTCTCTATTAGTGTATGCAAGGCTCATGGGCCAATGAGTTCTTTCGTGCTTTGCAGTCAATGTGCGAGACGCATTGATCATATGCAAAATCCCTTGTGTGTTTCATTATTCAGGCGTTTTTTATCCTTGATATGAGATTAAGACTTGAGACAAAATTCTTCCAAATTGTTTTGTCTTAAAATTTTCATTGTACTTGATTCTCTAGCTTTCGCAACTTCCATAAGATGTCTTAGTTTGCCAAATTACATGATTTATACAACAACAAAAACGACTGAAAGCACATATGAAATTGTCTTATAAATTAGTTATAATTTTGACGCCGTATAAGTTAGTTATAAGACTAAAAATATTAAAAATAATTTAAGTAAATTATTTTTAATAATCAATAGTCAACTTTAAATATAGTATAAGTAAAATAGACAAGCCATGGACTGAAAGGTTTGTTTCACCCCCCATCCAACCTTGGTCTTTCCCATGCCGAAGTAGAAACATGATTCATAAAAAGTTCCACCACCTCCCTTCATATCTCCTACTTCGTACACCTATTTGTTGCCCACACATTTAACGTCTTAATCCTATTTCTAAGAGCCCTAGATTTAATGCACCTATGGAAGTACTTTGAATTTGCATCACCCTCTTTAAGCCACTTTGATTTAGACCTTTGTAGTAACATAGCCTCCTTACTCTTCCACAACCTCCACAACTCCGCAAACTTCAATATTCTATCCTCTACTTCTTGTATAGTCAACATTCTCATCTCACTCTTAGCATCCAATTTCTCAATATCCTCCCTTAAACTCACCAACCTCATCTCCACATTCCCATACTCTGCCTAATTCCACTTTCTAATGTTCCCCTTCAAACCCTTCAACTTGGACTTCAACACAAACCTCATCCAACCACTCACATCGTGGTTCCCTCAAGCTCAATCCACCACCTTCTTAAACTTCTAGTTTTCAAGCCAATGAGTGTTGAACCGAAACGACTTTGGGTCCCAATTGGTAGTATCCGTCTTCAACATCAATGGACAATGGTCGGACACATATCGAGGAAGCTCCCAAAGAAAACAAATACCCAATACTTCCCCCACTTCTCCGATACAAAGCCCTATCTATTCTACTCATAGATAGACCATTTGGACGAAACCAAGTAAACTTCCTTCCCACAAGATTCACATCTTCCACCTCCAAATCTTCAACAACCTCATTAAATAAGGTAATCTCTGATCACAACTCCACACTCGTCACCCCATTACCACACATTCTTTCTTCCCTACTAATTGCCGCATTAAAGTCACCGATAAAATACCAAGAACCTACACTCAAGTAGTTCCGTAGAAAAATAAGCTTCTCCGACAACCTTCTCTTTGCCACCAAACACATCTTCCTAGTAACCCCCCCCCCCCCCCCCCCCCCCCCCCCAATCTGCGCACGCTCCAACCATTCATCCACAAAAGAAAAAATAAACTTAGCTTCGAACTTACGCCAAATAGATAAAATACCTCAGCTATTTCCCACCAAAGGAAGGAGACCCATTGACAATCTCCATCACCCATTGACAATCTTCATCACCCCAAAGATTATAGCATAAAGACACCGAAATGGCCTCCATCTTCATCTCTTGGATAGCTAAAAAATCAACCCTTTATGTACGTACCAAATCTCTAATTTTCTTCCGCTTCACCGGTCCACCCAACCCTCTAACATTAAAGGACAACACTAGAACTTGCTCTTCTCTCCCTTATTACTCTATTAACCACATCCGCATCTTCCAACTCCACAAATTTATCCACCACCCTACCCTCCTGAATATGTGTAGATGATAAGTTGTGAGAATATGATAGAACAAAAAAATTAACATTATACGATGCTTATACAAATGGAATAAAAAAATGTACAGGTAATTTTCTTTAAAATAATTCCAACAAGGTCTCATAGTTTCCTATTGACTAGGATTTACTAATTATTCTTGTGAGTCAAGAAAATTGCATAAATTACTTGATGATTTAACCGTTCTATGACAGAGATAAATACATTATCTGAGTGGAATCCAGATTTACTATTCTTAAACAATGATGCAGTAAATCTAAATAGTTAAATGAAGGTTACAATGCAATACACATACATGACTCAGATCAGATTCCAACTTTATTAGATTGGATTCAACACACAACTTAGAATCTAAACTGTGTCCTTTTGAGAAAAAGTTCAGTTTTTAAGTGGTTATAGATTTTGTATATTACGTTTAACATGAGGTGTACAATACCAGACTAGGATCTACAATGCAATACAGTGTTGCAAATGCATAGACTATTAGATTTTGAGTGATTTTTTTTGTTTGTTTAAGATTGTTTTCTCTAAATCTAATTGTCCCTACGTGCCACTGCAACATCATATTGAAGGTATGTATTGAACTTAGAAGAGAATGCAGAAAATACAAAGAACACAATAGATAGCTTGCAGCTCAAGAATGAAACTTAGAGGGCATTTTAAACACTTCACATTCTTTTTCTTTGTTTTAGTTCAGTTAGTTACCAAGCTTATGCTATGTATAATAAAAAAAACGTGAGATATGAATCTCACTTAGCATGAGCATCTAGGTAGCCATGATTTCTAAAAAAGAAATTGTGAAAGGAAGAAATTATTATTAATTAAAATGGATTAGCGATTATTTTTAACTGCCAACAATTTAGCTTTTCTTAAAAAATTATCACGAACAAATCAAGTTGTGATAAGAGGCTATCTATTAAGAAAGAATTTACAGTATCGAGTATGCAGTTGAGTCATGCACTGAGAAACAAAGATGTGAAGAAGAAACTTTCCTCATTGAATAATATTTCCGTTTGATATTACAAACTTTACATAATTAATCTAATCTAACATCACTATGTACAAATTAATTGGGACCCCAGCAGCTTAAATACATGACAGTCCTCAAAGACTCCTCTGCCTGTTTGGCCTTCTTCTCATCCTTAAATTTGGTAGCAACAAATGAAGATGAAGAAAAATTCTTTGCTTGAGACATTGATCTAACACGGTTTTTAAGGTGTTGTTGAGCTTGTCTTAAAGCATAGTTCCACCTACAAATACCAGCTTGATCTTTCAAAGCCTCCACAACTCCAACACTTGCAGCCACCATCCAGCCTTTGCTTGTTGCTGTTGCACGATTCATGATGTATAATATGTTACAATTAATTTTTGGATATCAAACTAAGATGTTGATAGTGTTGTTTGGTAAATAAGAAAGTGAGTTTGTTGATTGATTGATGATGAAAAAATGAGTGATGGTTGGTCTTATTTATATGGATATCGAAGATTGATCAGTGGAACAAGATACTAGGAGCTAGCAAAATAAAAAAGACACATGGTTTGGATAAAACAGAGGCTATGTCTAGTGGTTTTGGAGATAAATAAAAGAAAAAACAAAAGAATGTGACATAATCATGAATACATTTACTCTACGTTGGTTGGAAGTTGTGATGATATTAATTTTTTTGGATCTTATAAGAAAGTTAAACTATAATTTTAAAACTCGGCTTGGTCATCGACTCCACTGAGTCGATGGTCGAATCATCGGGTCATTGACTGAACCGCATGACAAAATCAAATTAAATCGGACGATTCGGTTAGATAACCCGGTGTTCGGATTAAATTTCTATAGGTATTTAATCGGATTAAATCGGATTGAACCAGTGACTCGATTACTCAAAAAACTAAAATAATAACATATATAAAATAAAAATAAATATCCAACAAACATAATTTCATAGACTAATTATTCATGTGATAATAAAAGCGAAGAGTAATTATTCATGAGCTTTAAATATAATATTTGAGCTTTATAATAATTTTTTTCCCTCAAAAATAAATAAATATATATTTTGGGAAGCTTTATAATTATATATGTCTATGTTTTGTCCGTTAATATTGTGAGTTATTTTTATAAAAAATAAATAAATAATTGATAGATATTTGCTTTGTAAAGTATCTGTTTGATGGTCATGATTGGATAGAGGCAGAATATGATATAAAGTTGGATAGAGATAGAATATGATAATGACATGATAAACATTAATCCTATCATATGTTTGATGCGCACATGATAACAAACATGATATCATTATAATCAAATGAAAAAATTGCTCTCATAATTAATTAAATATTGTAAAAATGGCATGTTATTAATTATAATAGAAAAATGCATGCTATCATTATTTTAAAAATGACAATATTTTAAAAATGACAGAATATCAAGATAATAAATAAGGAATGGTCTTCTAATTCAATCATGATAATTTCTAACACAGCATATACTCATGATAGAAATTACAAAGGAAAGTCAGGATATGATAGAAAAATGTTTTATTTTATCCTATTATTTTGGTGCATCAAACATAAGATTTAAGCATGATATGATTAATGTATCATATCTTGTCTCCCTATCCTGACCATCAAACGGACCCTTAAATGTTAATTTTGTGAGGTATTTTTATCAACTAAAAAATAATAATTGATGAGTATTTGCTTTGTACATTATTCAATACTTCGACAGTTATGTTCTTATCCAAAATTTTGTTTAATATATTCTTATTAAAAGCAAATCAAAAACAAAAAGAATAAGTGTTGCAGTGGTTAGGTGGTTGTTTCTTAATGGGAGGGTCACGAGTTCAACTCTCATCTTTGTTATTTTTTGTAACATGATTATATAATGTGTAGCAATACAATATCAACCAAGTCAAACATTAATGTGTAAAAATTGGCATGGTCTGATCATGACGAAGGATTTGACGAAGGATTTGAGTTATGTAGATCTTGTTTTCTATTCTGATCCTTGGATTTGAGTTATGTAGATCTTGTGATCCTTTTGTGTGCATTAATCTTATTAATGGCCCCATTGAAAAGTACCACATCCATATAAGTACCACATCCATATTGTTCTCATCTAATACATAAAACAATGGAAAAAGATAGGTAGACGCCCTTTTCTATATACATCTCCATGTGTCAGAGGTATTTTAGTAATTTAACTTCACATCATCACCTACTCTCATCTCTTCTTTCAATGTTTTTGCCACATGTCACAATTGTGTGGGTGTCAAATGGTGTATGCAACTTAAGGTAGTTCATGTATAAGGGCTCTAAAACAATTGCTTCGCCATACCCAACATAACAGTTACTCACACTCTTAGAGAGGAGAATCAGTGCACATACTTCATGGCAAAGCTTAGAGCTTCTTTTAATATTAATCTTCTTATTCATAAGCCGCCCCCTGCTGATCTTGTTAATCTTCTCAGAAGTGTGTGTGTTGTGATTTCGTCACTCAAATTGGCTTATCTTTCTAGCTTAAGAATATATCATTGCTTGTTAGAGAAAACAAAATTACTTACGGATGATTTTAAAAAAATTCATGTTTGATGCTAAAAGCTCTTTATTTTTTTTAGTGGATATGCTTTATATAGTGAAAATTATTCTTGCGAGTGCATTGCGAATTGATGTCATTGGCTGAGATGACTTGTGTATTCCGACCATGACTGACTTCAATTTTTCCACTTCTATTATGAAAGGTCGACGCGTGTATTTTAGGGATGTTCGCTACGCAACATTTCGCTACACATAACACTGTTGGTTTGTTAGGTACAAAAACAATTCAACATAGACGATATTTGCTATATATAGCTACTTGGAGCATTTGAAAGAACTAGTTGGCTCAGGGCCCTATTCGAATTGCAGAAGATGAAGTTTGGTGATTGTTACAATTTACCAAATGAATTATCTCGAGTGAATCATCAAATTCGTCCTTGAATTTTCACATATCAGCCAAATTCATCGTTCAATTATGCGAAATATCAACTTAGTCCCTGAATTTGTCAGACGTCCATAAAAAAGATCCCTCCGTCCAAGTGCTCCATTAGCGATGTTGATCTGTCGCCCTGCATGTTGTGTTGTCTTGTACACGTGGAAAAAAGGAAGCCACTGTTCAAGGACTAATTTGATGGAAGTTCGAAAATTCCAGTTTGTACTTTTTAGTTTAATTTTTTTATGTTTTTTCAATTTTGCATCTGTATTATCCATACCTCCTTCCTCACATTTCACTCAAAAACATCAAAAATGTCCTTGACCCTTCTCCTTCCCACTAAAACTTTCTCCATTCTCACCTCTCCAAAATCATTATCATCTCCGACAATTCTCCAATTTTTGAAGTTTTTGTGTTCGGTTGTGGTTAAAGGTAACGCCTTTCCTCTAGTATATCAAGCTTCTTTGTTCGTTGTCACCCCTTTTTTTGGCTGTTTTTTTGTTTTTCGTTTTAAGTTGGGTGACTTTTGCCTGTGTAATTTCTCAGCCTTATGACTTATGACCTATGACTTTTGCCTATGTAATATTTCAGTTTCAATTTGTGTGTTCTGACTTTTTTACTTAATTTTGTACACATATGCTTCAAGGATCAATTTGATATCTGTTTAAATAATTCATATACTTATTTGATTGACTTTTAATATAACGTAGGGATCTATTTGATAGATAGGGAAATAATTCAGGGACTAATTTGATGGAAATATTATTACAAAAAGGGCCTATTTGATAGATAGTGCATTAACCATGGACCGAACCTTCTCCATCAATCTTGAAGATGAAGCTCGAGTTTGATAACTGTTTTTTCCCATATTCCCACCCGCCATCATATCAGATTCAATTTCAATAGTTTTGCTTCAAGAAATTTTGAGGATTTTGACTTTCAGATTCAATACGAAAAAGTTAGGGTTTGAAGTTTTTTGAATTGGGGAAGAACTTGACCACTTATTATTGGAGGAAATTTTGTTGATTTTGGAGTGTAAATTGCATATTGTGTAATTAGGGTTCCAATTTTATACAATTGGGGAAGAAAGCCAAAACATTTTCTGCAAATCAATCAATTTGGTCATTTGAAATGTTTGTTATTATCGGCCAAATTAGTCTCTGCCTACGTGGCGTCTGACATGTGAGAGGTTAACGGCCACGTCAGCACAGTTAACGCTCCGGTTGAATAGAAGGACTGAATTGATTGATATTTAACAAATTCAGGGATTAAAAAGATATTTCGTATAATTGAGAGATGAATTCGTCCGATCTATGAAAATTCAAGGACGAATTTGATGATTCACTCAAATTATCTCAGTTAGAATACCAAATATAAATTTTGGGATGAATCGTAAACATGTAGTTGGTGATGATGGCGCATAGCTAAACAAATAGACCATAAAAGGCTCACTCATTGAGGAATTAACAGAAATGACATAAACTAAATACAAACATTTTTAGTTTAGATAATCTGGGAGGAAAACCAGATGCTGTGGGGGCGATCTAGTATTGTTGAGGGAAAGAATAAGGCACTTAGTTTTGTGGGTTATATTTGGGTCTTTGTATTTGGACTTAACTTGTAATTTTAGGACCACGCAACTTGCATTTTGTCATTGCTCATTGCTCGTGCAAGCGACAAAATTATATAATGTTGTTTATCGTTTATTTTTTATGATGACAACTACATTATCCGTCAATAAAATATAGTAGATAAGTGAATGATTTTAATCGGTATCAATTTGACATAAATAACTGTACTTTTTCTTTTTATAGATAAACAAATTTGTCTTATTTTAGTGCTTCATATCGTGATTATCCTCAACGCACACGCATTGTTTTTATGTAGGTAGTTATAGAATCGTTTAATACTGTACGGAACCACGGTTTGTAATATGAGACAAAAGGCCAAAACCATGAAAGCTAGCAGGTGAAGATGTTTAATTTAATTTGGTGCATGCAGCTGAAATTTGGTGTGGATAATAAGGTGTGAGAATTTAACTGGTGATGTCATTATCTCAGTGGAATAATAATAAAATATGAACATATTATGATAGACAAAAATAATATTATTACCAAAGGAATAAGCTGTACAAGTAATTTTCGTTTAAGCAATTCCAATAAAAGGTTAGTTAACTTCCTTGTAATCGTTCACAAATTATGGAGTGGAATTGCACAACTTATGCTAGTTTGCTCGTCATTAATATATTGTGCTTATAAGAAAAACATCACATTCCTTAAAAAAAAAAAAAAAAAAAAAACATCATATCGTTAAATTAACTATGATTTAACAGTTATATGACAAAATAAATGTTATATGAGTGGAATCAATATTTGCTATTCTTAAACAATGGTGTAGTAAATCTAAATTACTCAGATTACAATTTAGTAGATTTTGGGAGAAAGTTTTAAAAAAATTGAGTTAATTTCAATTTTAATGATATTTTAAAAACTCAATGTATAATAGAAGAAATCATTAGTCGAAAAATTGTTCAAACTAACTCCTTCTAGATTTTGTTTATTATATTTAACATGAAGCATACACTAGCTGATAGCGTAAATTAATAATGAAACAAATCCCTCAAAATATATAAAGGAAAAAAAAAATTATATATGAGTCCCACTTCCACAATATTTGTGTCTGCATGAGCTTCTAGGTAGCATATGAATATGAATATGATCATGTTCTTTTGTTTTTTTCTTTTGCACCGGTTTCCGATCCATCAACGATAAATGATTAATTCGACTTGTACGTAGAGGCATGCGCACTGGTCAAACGTTGTTCCCCCGACAATCGAACCTGGTATTCTCCGGATATGTCCTTAGAATGGGCTCCTTGCAACTAGAGCCCAAGCAACTTATGATCATGTTCTGATAATTCCTCTCCTCATAAATCAATTAGCAAAAAGATTTTTCTTCATTAATGTTCTCTTGTACCAACATCAACATGTATTGACCAGTTAATTATGAATAAAATGTTGTAATTAACATCATTTAGTCAAAAAAAAAAATTAATGCCCTATGACGTAAATAGTTTTATATTCTCACTCAAATTCAAAATCGGAGGAAATTTTGGAAAGAAAATTCACATCACAAATATTTTCATGGAATAAGCTAGCAAATTTTTATTGATAGCAAATTTATAAAACCCGCGTCTAATCTAATCGATCGGAATACACATGCACGCACCAACTTCAATAGTGTTGTTTTAACTTATGAACAGTCGGCTCAAAAGTTTTATACAGAAATCATGGCTAAATATATTTCAATGACACCATATTTTTCTGTACTTCTGGATCATGCCAATTTTGTTTTTATGTATTCTTCTAACAATTGGGACCCCATATGCTCAAGAACATAACGGTTCTAAGAGACTCCTCTGCTTTCTTCTTATTCTCATCACTAAGCTTTTTTGAAATTGTTGAAGAAGAATTAGGACACATATTGGTTTGAGACAAGGATCTCATTTGATTCTCCACATGTTGTGCCATTGATCTCATGATGTTATTGTTCAATTTGCAATAACCTTGATCCTTCAAGGTCTCCACCAATCCAACACTTGTTGCTACTACCAAAGCTCCTCTTGTTGCACACATATTGAAAATAACTAGAATTTCACTGTGTTTCTATAACAATAGTTGAAACTTGAATTGAAGGTTTATTATGACAAGTGGTGCTTATATATGTGAGGAATTTGCATTTACCTTGTGCGGTTTTGTTATTATTAGTTTATTACAATACAAGTGGTTTGGACTATATATGCTAGATATACACGTGGTTTTGCAATAAGCCCATAATATAGCAAATTTGGACCCGTAGTTTTGGGAGTGATACCATTTGTTTATTCAATTTAATCAAGAAATAAATGATGATGGGGTGGGGGCATAAATCCAAGAGGGCCACACTATATTTCGTGTTAGTTTAGAATTGAAGGAAAAGGATTGAAAACAAGTACTTCGTATTTAGCTAGACCACATACACTTGTTGTACTATATCAAATTGTCCTTTATTGGATGATAAGGAGGGGGAATCAGAGTGAGTGAGTGACTGCTGTATTTGCTTACTCACTAAACTTTAACTGATAAAATCATCAATATGAATTAGAGATGTTTAGGGAATTTTGATATATGAAGAGATGATAAAATTCCCCAAAATGTAATTTTGATATATTTCGTGACTTTAATATGTAGCAAATGTCTTGCATCCTGAATTGTCCCGACATACACATGTTCCACTTTTAAAGACTGGTCAAACTTGAAAGCAGTTGATGAGCGGAAATCAGGGGATACATGTGATTATAATAACCAATGACATGAATTCGTTGTGTTTCACGAAGCCGTTTATCGGGATAAACAACGTTTTCCCTTTAACATATTTAAGGTGAAGGTTAACCTGATTAACTATGTTTATTGATTCCTTCTAAAAAAAAGTATGTTCATTGATCCATTATAGTGAATTCAAAAAATAACCAATCATTTTAACTAAATAGATTTCTAAAAAAATCTTATACATTCTGTACTAATAAACACTATTTTGTTTTCTATTTAAAAAGAGAAAGTAAAATAACAACCAAATACTTTACTGATGATCTTGGGCAGTTGGGCTTCTCCTGTTTTCATGCACTTTTTAGAGTGTTGTTCATCTCACACACAAAATTGATCTCCCACACCTTAAAATGATTTTTGATACCTCTCAACGGTAGTTAATTGTCGTTCGTTATTTAACATTCAACTTAGAAATGAATGATAGTTAGCCGTCGTTAGAGATATTTTGATCATTTTTAGGTGTGGAAGTGCATTTTCTAAAGTGTAAAGAGTAATTTCCCACTTTTTACGGTTGCTGAAATCGAATGTGGTTTATGTGAGTGTTATAAACTCTTAATTAGATTTCAATCCTAAAAATCACTTATTTACTTATTAGCCCCTCTAAATATATCAAATTTTAGTTTTAGCTCTTCGAAAAAATTTCTTCAATTTTAGGTTTCTAACTTTTTCATGACATATTAATGATAAAATATTAAGTTTGAGATGATAAAATATTTTAGAGTGTTTTAACTATTTCATCTGCAATCTTTATAGATTTATATATAACGTCAAATTAAATTTAAGATAAAATATTTAAATTATTAAACGAATAATATTTTATGACCTTACCAATGATACGTTATCAAAAAAAATCCTTTGAAACACGAAACGTGAACTTTTGTAAAAAAAATTAAAGACTAAAATTAAAAACATAAAATTTAAAGGGACTAAAAAGCAAAGAAATTTTTTAGAAGACTAAAACTTAATATTATTATATTCAGAGGGAACAAAAACTTATCTAACCTTAATTCAATTAAAACATTAAGATTTACATAGGTATTGAGATGATATTCAACATGAATAAAAAATAGCATTGTTGAAATTAAAATGGATTTTCGACCAAAATAATTGAACTTATAGTGAATGTTTTTTTTAGGAAGTTTTTTTTATAGAGAATGTTATACTAAAAAAAAAAATGTTAAGCGTATTTTTTATCTTGATTGATATCTATCCGTTTTAATCCAAATATGGTAGTCACGAATCACGATGATTTTCATCTTATTTAAATTTAAATAATCACATTCTTATCATCTAAATTATATCTATATGTGTGTTTATACTTTATACACACATAAATTATAAGGTTGGTGAAACGACAAGTTTATCCATACATGAATTGTTTGCTTAAACCATATAATTAACTTAAAAGCCACTTAATTTTGATCCTATGAATCATACTTGTTTGTACCTTGTTTAAATAGAATTATATTTCCATACACAAAAAAACAGCTCTTCACACACACATACATACTCTTCCAATATTAAGATCCCTCCATCGTTGAGAGTGATAGCAGAAATTAAGAAAAATTTAGATTTAAGCTAGCTAGCTAACCATGAAAGATCGGGCCTCAAGGGACACCATGCCAATGAATATGAGGCCTAAGATCCCTCCATCATTTTCCTTTTTTTTAAAGACATTTTTCTGTTTTTATGTACATGTTGTTTATCTTTTTTTGGCTAATAATTGTTAGGAAGTTAATGATTATAATTTTTTTCTATAAGCAAAATTTAAATAAGTCGAGTCCCGGTGGTGTGTTAGAACATGAGCAAAGTTTCATGACTCAGAGAATGCTAACATATGTACTTACCTTTTATCAACTAACAATTGTCAAGTAGTCATTGACTAGAGCTCGTATAATTAAATGTAGAGAAGTGGAGTATCCGGGGTTTAAACTTCAACCCCTGCATATAATATGCAATATCCCTACCAACTGTGCTAAGCTCACGGGGATATACAAATTGCCATTCTAATAAGTTAAATGTGACTTAAAATATCACATTGAATAAAAAAGTTTAGGTTGAACGACATATAAATGAGATGATTCACAAAATTAATTGTTTTAAGATTTTAGATGAAGATAAAGTGTACAATATTACTTGTATAGTCGTTCTTAACATGATGTGATGATCCAACGTAATGTCAAAGCCCTGATTTACCTTCACAATCAATATTTTGAAGTTTAAATTTTGGATTTTTTCATAAAAAGAAGAAGAGAAGCTAGACTCTTGATTAGAACTCTTTTAGAGTACTCGACTAACCTGGTAGTAACATTTTAGAGTGAAGGATCATTTTGGTACCTCATAATTTTTTGATAAAAATAAAACTCAAATTGGTCCATGACATTTTTATATCATGTACAAATTAGTCTTTCTACTATAATGAATCAGGGACTGATTTGTTCAGAGTATAAAAATGTCATGAATCAATTTGCTTTTATTTTTGTGGAAAACTGAGTTGGGTTCTCAGAAAATTGTGAGGGACCAAAATAGGTTTCACTCGCCATTTTATAATAATTCATATCGGATGAATATTTCTTTATGGATATTCTATTATGGATAGTAGTATCCACTTTTGTAACACCTACTTAACAAACTTTCATGTCGAATTTATTAGGAGGCAAGCAAATGAGGTTGCACACACTTTAGCTAAGGCAGCCACATCTAGTACTAGCTTCCAGGTCTTTGATGATACTCCTTCATGTATTATTGATCTGATTTTTAATGAAATGATATAATTTACTTTTAAAAAAAAAAAAAAAAACTCTATTCCTAATTTACTTCCTCAAAAAGAAAAATTCTATTCCTTATTTACAAAACTGAAAATCAGAAAATGTTCATAAATCATTGATAAAGTCTACAATTTTGAAGAGGTGGCTCAGCCTTAGAAGAAATTAAGGTGCTTGACATAGACATGTTAAAAAATGACAAGATCGAATACTTGGCACTTGGCAGAACCGTTAAACTATCATAATATCATTCACTGTCCACTATATACTGATGATGAAAATGAAAGCTATAAATACGACAATTGCTACTTACATATGCATCTCTACATTCTCAATACCATACCCACATTTTCAAAATATACTTCAGTCTTTAGAAAACCATCAAATACCGTCATGCTTCTTTTTTCATTTTTTCAGAAACTATTTTTCACAGCACATTTTGTTTGTATTTTTAAAATAAATTTATAGCAAGAGACTCAAAGAATGATGAAAATTAATCTTCTCTATAAAAATTGCTCATTTTCTTAACTCAGTTAGAGTTAACTTTCGTTGACATTTTTGAGTTAAAGTTAACTCCCACTAACACTTTTAAAATCGGTTCAATCACTTTTTAAGTCGGTTCAGCCGATCTTAAGAGTGCCAAGAGAGTTAATTTTAGCTGAAAAATGTTAAGCGGGAGTTAACTCTAATTGAGTTAAGGGAATAGACAATATTAAAATAGAGAAGAGCAATTTTCAAGAATGATTGGTCCATATTTTCAATATCAATCTTTCGAGTTAATTGAGATTCATTTAAAGAATTGTTATTGTTATCCGTAAACATATGGAGTACATGTTTTTTATATGTACAAATCAAGGATCGAATCATAGATCAAATAATTAAAAATTTCATACAATTTATTAGAGTTAGAGCATCCATAATGATAGTAAGCTAACAAAGTAACAACAATCTTTAAATGAATCTCACATGTACATGTCATTTATTTATAATTTTAAATAAAAGTTCATATTAAAGACTTAATGTCTCCAACAATACTAATCTAAATAGAGTCCTTAAACAGACATACTAATATACATTTTAACACGTGCCTGTGAAAATAAATAAAAAGAAGTTGAAAATAGAAAGAAGTATATGAACTTGAGATTGTGAGACCAACTTTTATACACTATGGGCCCGTTTGATGATCAGGATAGGGAGACAGGATATGATACATTAATCATATCCTGCTTAAATCTCATGTTTGATGCACCAATATGATAGGATAAAATAAATCATTTTCCTATCCTATCTTGACTTTCCTTTGTAATTTCTATCCTAAGTATAGGCTAAGTTAGAAATTATCCTAATGGATTAAAAGATAATTCCTTATTTATTATCTTGATATTCTGCCGTTTTTAGAATATTGTCATTTTAAAAATAATGGTAGCATGTATTTTTCTATTATAATTAATAACATTCCATTTCTATAATATTTAATTAATTATGAGAGCAATTTTTTCATTTAATTATAATGATATCATGTTTGTTATCTTGTCCGCGTCAAACACATGATATGATTAATGTTTATCATGTTCTTATCATATCATATCTCTATCCAGCTTTATATCATATCATGTCTTTATCCTATCCTGACCATCAAACGGACCCTATATTTCTTATTTTCATCGTAGGATATGTTAATTTCTTGAGAGAGTTCTTATAAAATTGTCAGTAACTAATAAGTATCCATTTTTTTTTCTTTCCAATAAAGATTTTTATTAGGTTGATGTCTTTTGTTAAGTAAATGACTCTTCATTAAAGATGTTGCTATGGTTGAACATGGTTGATGCAGACATTCTATGGTTTGGGCTTTGTCCTCTTCCCAATAGCAATCTTTTAAAGGAAAAAAAAATTCATTTTTAATTAAATTTTTTTTAGATGAATTAAATATCAATGATTCACAAAAGCAGGCATAGAGGCGATATCATATATATTTTCAAATTATCAATCAGCGGTAATTTTAGATTGATTACCAAAATTGAACTCGCATTGTTTTTTTTTTTTGTCAAAAAAATTGAACTCGCATTGTTGTTAAATATGAATCAACTCTTTATAATATCGCAACCATTGTTAAATACGACCACCGCTAGCACAATAATGGTTTGAGTGTTTTTCAATTATTGTCTGTCGACTTTACTTTCAAATCAACTTATGAATCATTAAATGCTGTTTTGGATAAAGATGGGTTTGGAATTCTCAACATAAATATCTAGTAAACATCAAGCAACTAATTTACGCACCTCAATCTTACTATCTCTTTTACTTTATAATACACAACTATATATTCTCCATGTCACAAATCATCATCACAAATCCAATTCAAGCATAACTTAATTCAATCCCAGTCTGTAAATTTTCATAAACAAAATATCAAATATTATAAGCATAAATATAAACACAACACTCACATAATAGGAACATTTGATATTTACAAAGCTCTATGAACATTCACCAGCTACTACATATATTTTCAAAAATAACTACTAAAACATGGTAAAGTGTAATAGTACAATAAAAATCATTAGCTATATATGATATGATACTTTAATTAACCTTTTAGTTAGGACCCCAGCAACTCAAGTACATCACAGTTCTAAGAGATTCTTCTGCTTTTTTAAATCTATCAACAGCATCAACATTGGCACCAGCTTGATGAAACACATGGTTCTTTGATTTAGAGGGAAAGTGTTGTATTCTTGAGGAGCCTTTGTGAGAACTAATAAAGTTTTTTCTTTGTGATCCATCTTTGATTGCCTCCTCCATGTTTGGAACAAGTTGGAGGATATCTTAGCTCATATAAACCCCTTTTAAATCTTTTCCAATTTCAAACAATTATGTTAGTTCACTCTTAAACTTTTTTTGGAAAGAGTGCTAGATATATAGATTTGATTTGGGACAAGAAAGATTAAAGAAAACAACTTGTTCTAAAAGAATATAAAAGAGATATATTTCAACTACTCAGGCATAAAATGAGGCATTGCCTTGTATTATATACAGAAATAGAAATGATACAGCTAATTTTTTAAGCTTTTTTTTATCTAAACCTTTGGATAAGTTTTTTATTTTTTATTTTTTATCTTAACCTTCATATTCCATGAGCAATGAGGTCTATAGATTTGAAGTAGGACCGAAAGTAAGTAAATTCAGATTAAATAATGTTTATGCTAAGATTTAAACTTGAGTAATCTTGAATAATTAATCTTTATCCGAAGATCATTAATCATTTGAATTAAATTACACTTTGTTTAAATTTTAGTTTGTTCTTTGGATGAATAAAAATGAATAAAAAAGGTTAGATCTTATGGAGTATGGAAATCTGGAATACAATTAAAAGATAAATAAATTCAGACTAACCCTATTTAGCTTGGTCTAACGATGTTGATATGGAACTTTGAAGTGTGTTCGTCAAAAATTACCGGTATCAATGTCGGTAAGCAAGTTTGATTTCATTTTTTTTTTTTAACTGAGACTAAAAATTGTTTCATCGAACATTTACATTTGTGTTCTTCCAAATAATTAATGTTTTTAACTAAAGCTTATTAATTATTTAAATTCAATTACTTTGTTTAAATTTTATAGTTTTTTTAATAATAAAATACCCTTTCAAATCATATAGTTTAGACACCCGTCAATAAAATATTAAGAAAAATGTTTGGTTGACATCTCATTGGATGTATATATTTTGAAGAAAAAAAAAGAAACAAGAAATAATAATATGATAGATGTGATAAATTGATGATGTAATATGATATAAATAAAAAGAAAATTACTCGTTGAATGGATGTTAAGAATATAAAATATACAAATATCATAATTGTAGTTGTGATTAACAGTAAGTATTATGCATGCTCGCATTATTAAAATTTTCACATTTTCAAGAGGAAAAATGATTCAACTTTGCACTTTCAATGATATGTAACATGAGGGAAATAAAAATAGAATACCTCCTAGGAATAAAATATGCACAATAGATGTAAAAATGATGTACGGCACACTAGACGTTCTATTTTTTACATTTTTATTCTAAAATATTTCAATAACTAATTGTTAATTTTTATGAAATATTCTACTTTATGTTACTACACTTGAATAATATTTTCCTAAGAATCTGTTTCATAATTTGATGCAGTCTTTGAAGCACGTGGTCCAACACGCTGGTGAGTGTTGATATTATACTATGCTCTTCCCTCTCTGAAGAAGATCTCTGCAATGTAATGAAAATTTGCTCTTATCCATTCAAAACCATGCCAGCTAGCTACCTACAATACTCACTCTGATACATTGACCATTCCAAACCATGACAGTGTTATTTAACTTGCAACATTTTTCTAGAAAATGTTAAGAAATGCTCAAAGAGCAACCGTTGAAAAAATCAAGTATAAATTTTTTATCTTGCATTTTATTTTTGAAAGTATAAAAGGTGTCATATTGAACACAAATTTTAAGACTTTATTTTTTGTTCCTTTATTTATGTCAAAAGTAAAACACTTATTATTTATATATGTTTTTCAAATGATAAATGTTAATTGTTAATTTTCTCCTTGTCAAAATCTGTTTTTGTTTATTTACACATAATTTTTCACCATATTTATGTTTTTGTATATGTTATTTTCTGATATAAGCAATCATATTCAAAGAAAGTACTATCGAAAATTAGACTTAATGGTGTAGAAAATTAGTCATTCTGCTTAACTCAATTCTTGTTTGTAAATCAAATATCATTCATTTTTTAAAACTTGATATCCGGTTTAAGAACCACATTTAAAATTAAAGCAACATTTTGTATGGATTAATTCACCATAATTGGTATTAGGAGAATCCAACACGTTGAAAAAATCACATTTTAAAATCTCATATCAACATCATTAAACCGATCCAAATAGATTATTTAGACTTAGACATCTTTTTTACTATTCATATTTTTAATTTATGTCAGCATTTAAGAAAATAATTAGTACAATATAGTATCACGGTATACTAGAATCAAATTTATTTACAAGTATAAATATTAAACTTATTCTGAATTTGAATTTTCATCCTTATCTGCCTTCTGCAAACATGTAATTGTTTAATGTTTTACTTCTCTTATAATAAATAAATAAAATACAAACATTGGGTAAAGTCTTTACTATATATTAGTAGCTAATATTTTTTACTTTGAGTATAATTTTATACATTCTGTAAATGAGTTTTAAAACACATTCTATATTTTTTTTAAAAGGCAAAATGAAATATATTTACCAAACTAAAAAGTCCTTTCACCATAAGACGAAACAAAACAAACTTAATAACGGTCTACAAGATCAAAGTGTTAATTTGAGCAAACAAAAAAACAAGAAAAGAGAACAAGATTAAGTAATTACAATCAAATGTTGAAGAGGATGAAGCCGTCAATAACGGTAGTGGAAAAAGGAACTTGCGCATCTAGCTTTCAATCACCAGTAAGACTGAAGCTTAATTTTGTCATATAATAATTTCAAATTTTCTTCTCTGTGTTAAAAAATACAAATGTTTCTGTTGTGAATCCGGTTCGAAATCACACTAATGAAAACAAAGATGTGTGGAGCAAAAGGTAGTGGTAATCTTAGGTCTAAGTGTCTCCAAGCAACAACAACAACAAAACATACCTAAAGCCTAAGTGTAGAGCTAATAACAATAACACAAACACTAACAAAGTATAAAGATAAGAAAGCTTAAGAAAAACAAACACACACAACATGGTAACCCAGTTCGGCCAATATGACCTACTCTGGAGGAGAGAGCAGCTCTCCAATCCACTATGATAAGATGTTACAAAAGGTTACAAGAAATCAGCCTTTGTTCCTAATCTATACCCTTTGTCTTGACCCACCTTACTCATAAGAACTTACAAGAGATTACACTAAAGGAAGCTTAAGATCCTTCCCCATGATGTAATCTCACTACCCAAGGTGATTACAATGTTTATCCCAACCCAAGAGACTCTCCTTACAAAGGTACTCAACCCTCAAGTTCCCCCCTTTGCAAACCATAGACCTCTTGCTTCAGCTCTGTCTTCAAAAACTGCAGAAAACACTCATATACTAGTCACAAACGTCCCAAATCGTGTCACAATTTGGTCCAATCGTGTCACGATTTTGTTTATCAAACTGTTGTGACCAGTCCCTTTCAGATAAACTTGTTGAGGAAGTTGTTGAATCGTGTCACGATTTCCCAAATCGTGTCACAATTTCCCATCTCAAAAGACATGCTCCCTGTTAAGCAAATCGTGTCATGATTTCTGGGCTGCTCTGCTTTCACAATTTGAAGACAATATACAACAGTTTCTTTCTTTTCAAATGACCTACTCACAAGAAAGTAAAATGATATTCAGAGTCAAACGAGCGTGTTTTGAAAAGCCATCTAGACACTCAAAAAGTATATGATGATCGAACTATATTGACTGATGTTATCGTAACAAAGCCAAGTCATTTAGTAATCAAGTGCCAAATTCTACAAAAAAAAAAACTCACACCTGATGAATAAGTGATCCATATTTGCAGACATACCACAACCTCTGATACACTTGTTGATCGTTATTGTAAAGCTTCCCCCTTTCGAACAAATTATCTTTGGTAGGAATACGGTTGATAAATAACCAACAAACAAAAAGATTAACCTTCATATCATAACCAAAGACCGTTGGAATTATGAACTTGAATGTTATGAGCCGCGTAGCCTAGAACTGATAAGAATTTAATAGCTCACATCACTCCCTCATATGATCCTCCTTCAAGGTCAGTAACCTCCTTACCAAATTCCACACATCTACAAGCCTTCCCCCACCTACGGTTTTCATCTCCCAAACTTTCACCAATTTATTCTTAGATAATTCATACATCATTATGAACGTCACATTTAGCACTGCTCCCTCCATCCAAGAAGCACCCCCAAAACAACGTAGAGGATCCATCACCCACGTCCCGCTCAATATTATCACCAACCGAACTCCCCACACCCATACCAAAACCTTCCCAAATCATGTTTAAATTCTTCCACCAAACTAATCCTACCCCCCTCCATAACGTAACTGACCCAACTCCTCACCATAAGGATCCTGGATTATATCTAGGTGCTCGGATGTTTCATTAAAAGGTTTCTAAATATGGTTAAGAGTTTATTCTTGACAAAATGAGAAGGAAATTATGAGGTTGGAAAGCGAATTTGCTCTCTTTTGCTGGAAGGATTAGTCTTGCTCAATCTTCCTTATCTATCATTCATGAGTATGTGATCCAATCAACTAGAGTCCCAACTTCAACTTGTGTAGTAGCTCAAAATATTTCTAAAGATTTCATTTGGTATTCAATAACTGATCATAGGAAAACTCATCTCATATAACTTGGTGTATTCAAAATGGTATCATGCCCACTTTTGGAAAGATGCTTGAATTCGGGATTGTGACCCTTGCTAAATCTCTTCCATGCAAGTGTTCCACTTGGTCAAATGGATAATTTTATGTCTTGTATTACATTGTGGATGGTCATGGAACTGGGAAGTTCTCAATCAACTTCTCCTTCAAGATACTTACGAGAAGATTACAGTATTTAAGCCTTCGTCTAATGGAAAATCAGAGATACCTTACTAGAACCTTACTACACATGGAAATTTCTCTCTTGAGTCTGCTTATTGTATAATGCATGGTAAACATCATTTGTCCTAACAAAGCATGACATTTTCCAACAAATCTGGTCTTGGCCAGGTCAAAACAAGTACACGGTTTTTTTTGAATGAAAAATAGCTCAAGATAAAATTCTAATTAATGATGAAATATATCATAAAGGTATCACTAGAAATAGTTTATGTCCTAGATGTGGTGGACTATCCTGAAACTATTATGCATGTTCCAAGATGTTTTGAGTGAGTATGTAGTCTTGGGTTGTATATGAATGGCTTGATTGGAACATCACAATTTTTAATATTGGTACGCCACTTGACAATTGACAAAATTTCTTTGAAGAAAAAGAAGATAGAAATACTAATTACTATGGTGTTTAATAGGAAGTATGTGATTACAAACAAAACTAATTTCATTATATTCTCTTCCAACCTTAATGCGGTTTCACATCTTATTCCATGAGACGTAGCATTGAGGTTTCTTAGACACCCCCTCACATGTATTTTTTTTAATGAAATTGTGTAGAACATTGTAAAAATCTTTTAACAAAACATAAATTAAATATGAATTTTTATAAAAAATTCATATTTAATTCATATTTTTTTTAAAGAATTCTAATTTTTTAGAGAGATTCTTATAATATTATAAACTATTCTAAAATAATTTGTTCAAAAATATAAACTTTAGGTATAAGTTTACTTAAAATGAATGACCAAAAGTTAAGATGAAAAACTTTTAAAGATTAAAAGTAGAAGAAATTTTTTAAAGTGACTAAAACGAAAAATTTATATATTTATATAGATAAAAAATATATTTAAACCTTAATTTTTTTTATTTAACACTTTTTCTCAAAACAAAACTAGCCTCGAGTAAAAAAAGAAAAACTAGAAAATCATTGTGAATGTCAAATTTCAACGTGTCATCATGTCAGCGACTCCTTACAATATCGACAACAAAAAGGTTTGGGTTTCCTTTTTTCGACTTCACAGTGTGGATAAGCTTTTTTGTCCTTTTTTTCTTCCTTATACTTTGTTTCCAAAGCAATGCAGTTCCTTCTCTGAATTTTGTCCTTCCTTTTCATGAAGGATATTTTCTGAGTCTAATATTGCATCTACTTTTCTTGTACTTTCAGTTTCTAGTTATGGCTGCACTAACTTCTTTGTCATTCTCAGCAACTACTCAATGCTCACAGAGAAAATCCACTTTTTCTTCTACTCGTTTCCTTGCTTCAAGTTCTGATATGTTTGGAATTCGTACAGATTCCTCGTACCATTGTGTTGGTGTTAGAGTTGCCAATTCTGCTTCTAAAATGGTTATTCAATGCATGTCTTCTGTCACAGGTTTGTGTTTCTGTTAATTTGGTTCCAAATCATGTTTTAGAAAAGGGAGGTGATATTTTCATTTTAATTAGATATAATAGTTAGTTACAATAATTAGTTAGAATAATTAGTTTAGTTACACTAGTTCTACTATGGAAAAGTTTCTTCAAACTACTTATTGTGGGTTACTTTCTTTTAGTTTATATTTGCATGCATGATTAGGCATTAAGCTTATTAGATCTTATGTACGGTAATCTTTTGGGGATCCTTTTTGGCATTTGTTTTGGTTATTTTAGTGGTGAGTTCTATCGTGGATCACATTGATAGGTGGTTCACGATGGACCAGTCTTTATAAACTGCTCAAAACTCTAATGGCAATCGACGACGTCCCTTTGAAGTAGAAGCGCTCGGTCCTTCTTATCCTTACAACTGATACGGTGACTTGATAAGTGTCAGTTTGACAAAAAACTTGGGAAAAAAAAAATATGCGTTGAGTTTTGAAGCACACATATTCTTTTTCCCTTATTTATGTTGAACTGAGATTGATCAAGTCATCGTCTGAGTGACAAGGTCGATTGAGACCTTCTATTTTCGAAAGACAGTGTCTACCATCATTGAAATTTCCAACAATTTTCGAGTACCAGTCCACGGTAGACCACCTACCAAAATAGTCCACCATAGAGTTTGCAAAACATAGGCATGAGTGTACGACATGGTGGGGAAATTTTTATATTAAGTTTGTTTATGTTTCTAACACCTAGTGCAAAAAAAGGAAGACTAAATAAATAAAAGAAGAAATTGAACCTTATTATCGTTAGTTGGTCATGGGTTATCATCTACTGCAGATGTTCCCAGCGTTTCCGAGACAAAGCTAAATTTCCTAAAGGCATATAAACGACCAATCCCTAGTATCTATAACAATGTGCTGCAGGAGCTCATTGTTCAACATCATTTAATGAGATACAAGACATCATACCAATATGATTCTGTATTTGCTCTTGGTTTTGTCACTGTCTATGATAAACTCATGGAAGGGTATTCTAGTGAAGAGGAGCGAGATACCATCTTCAAAGCTTATATTAATGCATTGAAGGAAGATCCAGAACAATACAGGTTTCATAATTGACTAATTTGCCTTTGCTATATTGTTCTTTATTTTCTCTTTGTTGTTCTTGATCCAAACCTTTGACTCAATGATTGAAAATAATAACAATAATAATTAATAACAGCTGTAAGTAATCCACTGAAGACTATGTCCAGTAGAGGTTTGGGAAGTCACAACCCTTGATTCACGCAATCAGCCACATCTAGACAATTTGATCAAGATCGCAACAGCCCTGATGTGGTTGACTGCATGCAGTCACACCGCACACAATCAAGAGTTTGTTTGCCAAAATCTAAGTTAGCGTCATATTATTCCCAACTGGAAAGAATAGAAAACTATTGACTTTACTTTGTATATGTTTTTGCTTAGTACTTAGTTACTTCACAAGAAAATTTATGAAGGAAAATCTTTCAGCATAAATGAAAGCAGCATCAAATGATGTTTTATGTTACCCTCTACAGAATAGATGCAAAGAAGTTGGAAGATTGGGCTAAGGCTCAAAACTCAACTTCATTGGTTGAGTTTTCATCCAAAGAAGGAGAAGTTGAAGGGGTTTTAAAGGATATTGCAAAAAGAGCAGGAGAAAAGGGTGAATTCAGTTATAGTCGTTTCTTTGCAGTAGGTCTTTTTCGCCTACTTGAGTTGGCAAATGCAACAGAACCAACAATTTTAGACAAGGTAGCCCAATTCATTCAAGGCATCATGCATGATTTATAATTGGAATTATTCAAATAAATGTTTTATTATAGTTTTCTATTATAGAATTATTGAAGTTGAACCTATAAGGTCTAGTTCTTATTTTAACAACCTCTAGAAGTTCCAATAAAGTAGTTCGAAGTGATTAAATGGATTCATCCTGATATGTTTTCCTCCAACGATTGCTCTCAGTAGCAATACTATAGAAGTGTCTATTACATGCATCTTTATGAATGTTTGAAGGATTTATGATAGTTAATCTTTGGTGTCAACATAACAGCTTTGTGCGGCTTTGAACATCAACAAAAAAAGCGTTGATCGGGACTTGGATGTGTACCGTATGCTGCTTTCCAAGCTGGTTCAAGCAAAAGATCTGCAAAGGGAATTTATTGACAGGTAGACATCAAACAGTTCAATGCCCTTCAGCTGTTCTTCTCTGTCATTATGGCTTTTCATTTTAAATTTGATATAACTACATTGTTATAACTTTGTTAAGTGTGTTTGGTTTTACGGTAGAGATCATTATAATTGATTTTCAGAAAACATGGTATTGCAAAATTTGTTTATAACAAACTGAGAACTTGTTTCAAGCTTATAACATTACCGTTGAATTTGTGAGAATCAGACTATTTTACTCTATAACAAACTGACACAATCTGATATTTTATCTACTCTATAAATCTGAGTATGCCATTCACAAGTTAAAAGTCTAGTTTCCTGTTATAAATCTGAGTATGCCATTCACAAGTTAAAGTCTAATATATGAGACAGATTTACAATTACAGCTTGATTCATATATATGTTTTTTTTACCCCAGGGAGAAGAAGAAAAGAGAAGAAAGGGCGGAGCCACAGAAGGCTAATGGGGCTATTACAAAATGAGTGGGGAAACTATTGTCTGTTCTGTAGGTGTGTTCTTCTGAAACGATCTCAAAGTGAAGATTTTTTATCCTTGACAAGCCTTTTCTTAATCCACTGAGTTGGATAAGCAAGAATCAGCATGATTTCTCATACTGTACTTGGTTTACATTGTGGTATTTGTTCACCCTTGTCACACAATTTGCATGTATTTTCTATTTTGACTTTGCAGTCAAAAATGTATTTTCACAGTTCTAAAAACAAGCAAGCCTAAAGGCATACATTCTGAGTAAATAACTTTATATTTCGGCAAGTGTGTTCACTTTGACATCAATTTCATGGTTAGAGTTTACTATCATCAGTTATTGGTTTATACCAACACTTTCATTTTTCTCCTATTATAAAGTTGTATGGTCATCTATTCATTTATTACACAGCCTTATGTATCAGGTCTTCACTCAGCCATGCCACAATGTGCATATTAAGATCATATTCAATCACCAACTCTCCCTAAGCGAATTATGGCCATAGGTTTACAATAATTAAAATTAGAACACAATATGTATCTAAGAACACTATTTTAAGGCTTGTGAGTTCAATGGAAGAACAACCACTGAATTTGAAAATTTCATGGAAGATTTTCATATACTTTATTAAAACGTACTCTCATTTTTGTCACTCAGAAAGAATATCGAAACACTGAAGCTAGAACCTACCACAAGTGAGCAGAATGCAAAGGACAGAAGTTACTTTGAGTATTTCTTTCAACTACAGGAAGGTTGAGAACAAATCAAACATTACATCTCAACTCTAAATTACAATTACCATGTTTGCAGACATAACGCTGCTAGAATTGAGCAAATAGGTGATACAGTTGATGGAGGCTACTAAAATAAATACATATAAGGTCTAAACAACTGGACAGGCAATGTCAACTGCATAATATTAAAGAATGGTCTAATAGTGAAAAACCTAACTAAGATGAGCAATATCTACCTCATCTGGGATTTTGAATGTTTCTGCAGCACCAAACTTTCGAAATTCATCTGCTAAACTGTCTTCATCATTACCATCATCGTCTTCTTCAGCACCATTATGATGAGGTGATGATGGATCATACACACTTTTAGACTTGGATTCATAAGTGGCAAGCATGTTAACCTGGCCATGGTGCGAAATCTCTACCAAAACAGTATCATCATCAACTGGGAGAGGTTGCTTCCAAGGTTCCCCATCAATCCTCATGAATGTATGATCTGCTGCACCTTTGTGAAACTCAAAGCGGATTCTTTTTGCCTAATGACAAGATTACTTCAAGACATTTAGAATTTTAAAATCAATAAAATAATAATACTAATTGGTACCGATGGCAAGTAAATTATTGGAAAGTATTTCCAAAAGAAAAACATGACTACGAATGTTGTCATCTGTGAACTTTAAATAAAAAAGAAGCAAATATGCATACAATATTTCATCGTATCCACATACCTGAGCAAGGCGTGTTCCATGACCATTTGGAGCAAGTAAAACAAGTCCATGCCAGGCATCTCTAAAACCAACAACTTCAATAAGACCATCATCTACATATGGAGGTGTAAAATCTCTCTGTATTTGACCAAGATAGCATACTCAGAGTTTTGTTTGTTGATTGCATTATTATTAATACTTCAACTTCTAACAGACTTTAAAAATTATAGGGAAAAGACTGAAACAAATAAATTATTTCAGAAATAGTTACGAAATTTACATCACGCTGCTTCTTTCTGTTTGGTGTACCCCATGGGTTCAATCCACCAGAAAAGCTAGGCAAGTTAAGGCATACAATTGATCGGATGCTGCAAATAAAATGGAAAGTAGGTAATAAACACATCAGATGTTATTCAAACAGTAAACAGAAGCAGAAAGAAAAACAGATATAGAAAAAATGGAAGGTGATAATAAACGGCCATGTGGCTATAAAATATCCATACACAAGTAGTTGACAACATTGTCGTAAAACGTCAATCATCAAATAATCAACAATCGATACAATGATAAATGCAATGAAGTTCTGAAAACATGAATGAGTATGATTCACGTGAAAACAGTCATTTTGTTTGGAACCCAAGAATTGAATTGAAAAGAATACACATTTTATTGAAAGGTTGAGAAAGGATAAATATTCTATATCCTAACAAAACTAAGAAAACTATTCAGCATAGTTATGTGTTGCTATGAATTTTTTATAATTTTTAAATGTAGTTTTTACATTAACCTGAAATTTTCGGAACAATTGTTTTGCTAAAGGTATATGTCAAAGAGCTTGTAGCTTAATAAACTATTAGACATTGTCAAGTTGTAAGACTTCAGTATGATGTTAATGTGGAAGTTTCAATCCTCCGCTAGACTATATTTTTCTCTCCACTACCCAAGTTCTTACAACTTCAATATAACCAAAAAAAGATACAGGTTCTCAAAATGTTTTACCTGGAAGGTATTTCGAGGTCTTCCCATTGACCAGCTGTTTTCATGACTTTAACTTTTCCCATATGTGCAATGTTCCTGCAGAAGATCGAATTACATTCACTTAACTGCTGCTGGCAACAGATATATATAAAAAAATTCTTAAGAAGGATAGATACGATATTATTGTGTGTGTAGTTGGTGCGTAGCTGTGCTCACCAGTCTAAACAAATAATGAAGAAAGGAAAGAACTACATAGTATATAACATTCAAAATGATTAAAACTCTGTTCTCAATCTCCAACAGAAAGCATCATATTTACAACCATTTAAACTATATAATTTGACATTTCGCAGAAGGAAAACCCAATGATATTCTGTTGAAAATTAATTTCTACATACATCATTGTACATTCCAATCTATGGACTTGGGTAAGAGTAATGCTATATCTCTAGAAAAATAACATCAAGAATTCTTCAAGAATAAAGAGCAACCAATCACAATGCACTATTTGACACAATTCAAGGAGGTGTGGCTGAAAAATAAGAAGTGAACAAATAAATCATGCAATTAAAACTTGCCAACTGTTTCTTGAAAAATTCTTGATGCTATTTTTCTAGATAAATAGCATTTTCCCTTGGGTAAATAAGACTCGTCATAGAGGAGAAACCAAATAAGCGACAAAATAGCAATCATCGCAAAGTTTATATTTTATGATTTTGTAGGCTACAACTAGATTCAGACGTTTTAGAAGAACCAGAGAGTGCTGTCATACTGATGTAGTGACAGGCATTGTTGTTACAGCTTCCTGGTTCTGATCATAGATCAGCAGCATTACCTAAGCCAGCACCAACTTCCAACAGGAAAGATGGCTGCCTGGCAAATGGGTTATGTATTGAAACTTTGCATGACCAATAGTGAAGATAGGACTACGGTATATTTCAGATTTCAGCGTTTCTTTTACCATAATAGCATATAAATGGAAGGAATGTATAGGGATTAATAAGACCACCAACAAGGATATTGTGTGATTTTGAGATTGGAATAGAAAATGATATCTGTCTAGTTTTCAAAATGTCTAAATATGGGGAATGTTGGTACTTTATAGTCTATTCCTCGAGCCTATTATTAACTAACAATTTAACCAATCAAAATTGGGATGGCGAACTTAGCACTCTGAAGATTCATAAGGAAAAATAATAAAATTGAATTCAAAATAACCACATATTTAGTTAAAGGGCCAGTTGCAAGTTGCCAATTTTAATCGTTACTAATTTTGAAAAATAAATTTCCAATGTCATTATTGTATACAAGGGCAGTCGCTATTGGTGACCAGAGGTCGCAGGTTTTAGTCGGGGAATCAGCCTCTTGATGATGCAAGATAAGGCTGTCTATAGTAGATCCACAATGAGCCCAACCTTCTTAAATCACCCTATGATGGGAGCTCTATTAAACCAGGGTGCTCTTTTCTGTGTAGCATATATTACCAGTATGAACTTTCATGAATTTACAACAAGGACCTATATTAGATGGTTCATGAATTCACTCAGCTTGATAAAATCAAGCTAAAAAGCCCTTGTGAAATCAACGACAGATCAACATGAACTGACCTGGACGGAGGATGAAATAGTGAAGCCATAAACCATCCTTGTGTGCATCCAAGCTTAGCATAAGTGCTCTGATACAATTTTAAACAAAACAACAAAATCAACCATAAAAAATAAAGGGGATATAAGGTTGGGGTGGGGGAGTTAAGGAGTGGAGTAAGAGGAAGGTTGAGGGGTTTTTCCCACTCTCAACATAACACTAACATATAAACATTTGTTACCAAAAAAAAAAAATCACAAAAAAGAAAAAGTGGATAATGAAAGTACATCTCAAATAGTCTGAAACTACACATTCCAATGAAGAGTGAGAAAGACACCCTAGTTGTTGAAATAAGATTAGGATCTTTGTACTTATTGTACAAAATTGACATATCACACAGTGTAAATAGAAATAGAATATTATGTAATTACTCTATTAATTGCTTTAAACCTATATAAAGAGAGCCTGTTGTGTAGTTCAAACACAGTGTCACCACTCACCATATGTCTCTCTCTTTTTCTCTCATTCAGCAGCAGTGTTGTTACTCTTCAGCAAAATACTTTCATGTATATATTATAATTATGCAGAAACACACCATACCTGATTAACCAACTGATTTTTGAATTTTTCAGGGTGCAATTTTCGTTCAGAATGAAATGCATAAGACACTTGAGCATCCATTCCTACAATCAGGAGTCACAGATTTTTCAACCACTGTATGAATCGATGGAATTTGAGAACAAAAATCTCCTCTAACAGATTCTATGACGTATTACACAATCAGGAGAAACAAAAAATAGTCAAGCTAAATACAATTAGCAGTTTATCACTACCAATGAAGATTAAAAATGAATTTTATTGAAATTAGCGAACTAACATAACAATATACAAATAAGCGAACTAACATAACAATATACAAATTATTGTTCAATTATTTCATATTTCATATTCATACTTTTCATAGCTTATGTAAGAAAAGTAGAGCTTTTTCTAAAATTAATTTAAATTGAATTTTGCAATCTCATATTTTGATATTACTCATTAATATTAATCAATAAGCAAGAATAAAGGGGGTGAAACAGACAAAATTAAATATTACAATGAAGTGCCAACTAAATCAACTAATTCACCCCTCACTAGAAAAAAGTACAAGCATGATTAGCAAGGTAAAGTTAAAGTGTAGAAGTAGGTAGCAAAACATATTCTTACCCATGCTGAAGTAATTCCAAAATCCTCCACGAAAAGTATGGCAACCTTCCTGAAGAACGATATGAAACAACCACACAAGGAAGTACAGTGATTAGAAAAGAAGCCAAAAATTATGTAACAAAACATTTACGATGAACTCCTATCACCACACAGTTTACTGTGTAAATTTCATAAAGTCAAAGATAAAAAATCAAAATATGCACATATTTTTCTGTTTGTGCTTGAGGAATACATTGCTCATTCCCATAATAGATCATAACAAACACTTCACCCCAAACTAGGTGTGATTTAATTGCTATCCCTATATCATCAACTCATCCAAAATGTAGCGCAGTCATCATGAACTGGATGTAGTATGAAATTGATAAATAGTGAACTGTATAGTGTCTTACTATATTAAGTTCATCTGTCTCAGATACACGATGGAAGGCATGCAAAGAATGGGGTAACTCAAGAGGTGCAATAGGATCACAGGTACCATGTTTCGGAGCCTTCATCCGCATAAGAATGTGCCAGCTGAGGGTTTAGAATGAAAAACAACAGAAATCATCAGCCAAGAAAATGATATAAAAAATTACAAACCATTTTCTAATGATCTTGAACAAAAAGTAGCCCTTAAAATATCGTCACAAATTTGTTTTTGGTTGAGGAGCATTAAGAACTTGAGCGAGAAAATCAAAACACCAAAGTAGAAACAAAGTACTCCTTGAGGATAAAATTATTGGAACCACTAAAAAATGACCAAAAGAGAATAAAATAATGGTAACACTATAGTGAATACTGAATAAAAATAATAATATTAAACAACAGTCAGCATAATGCTTTGAGATTCCAGATTAGTAATACTAAAAGAAACAAAATACTCCTTAAGGTTTAAACAATTGGAAGCACTCAACAATGCCCCATAAGAGAATAAAATAATGATAACAGTAGAGTGAATACTGAATTAAAAAATATTAAACAGTCAGCATGATGATTTGAGATTAATAATACGGAATGACACCACAGAAGATATCATATTGAGCTGGTACGCAGAAAATGGAAATAAATTACTAAATTGAGAAAGAAATTATAGCTTTTCAATTAAGATATCAATCAATTGATTTTATATTGAAGGGTACTGAAGTTATCCCAACTATACTGTCCAACCCTTGTACTAATCAATTCGGGATAAAACTTAATTATAAGATAAAAGAAAAGGAGGAAAGTTCATTACTTGTCAATTTTCATTTCCTTAGCTTTCATTACTTGATTTAGAAATGACAAAACAGATTGTTCATCTGTTCCCGGATTCTTCTTCCCCTGCAATACAGAATAAAACATTAAGATTTACAAGATTCAACATTTTTTTCATACTTTTCTAAGAATGTTTATTATCATATTCACAGCAACTGCGTAGTGCTTCCTCAACCTCAACGCAAAATCGAAAGGCATACTAGAAACAAGGAACAGGAAAATTAACCCGAGTTAATGCAGACATGCCAAAAGTATGGGAAAAAAAACAGCACAATGTGTACACTCCTAAACAGCATCCAGACAAACAAGCAACAGAAATCAGGAAAATTAAAACTTCTTAGCGTTTAAACAATCAAGTCATGGCAGAGGCAGCGTATGTTTTAAACGTGCTTCGAGTAACATTAAAAGCACACAGTATATAAATGTGATTTCCTACCCAGCCAAATGCAAATGGTAGATTATTCCCTGTGCCCAAGGGAACTGTGGCTATGGGCGGTGAATGAGATAATTTGAGATCACAAACAACTCCAAGCAACCATCCAGCTGTTCCATCACCCCCTGCAACCTAGAGACAAAATACATATAAAAAAATTAAATGAGAAAAATAAATGAAAAAAACAAGTTGCATATAAATTGAACAAAAAATGCAGTTGCAGCAATTGTGGTCTAATAGGAGCTATCTGTGTTGTGCCCCAAGCAATTGCTGTTCACAATCACGGCCTGATTTGATAGCAACAACCACAGAAATCGAACTACAGCCTTCAATTTAAACTTCCAAAGGTTGTTAAAACAAAAACACATAAAAAGGAATTCCAACTTACAATTAATCTCAATCTCTCCATAGTCGATATTGCAAGTCGATCACCCTGAACCTTCAAGTTTTCCAAATTAGCATAGATTCTGCTCAAAACCTTATCCGGTGTCTCTTCCCCCAAATCAAAAACCTAAACAAACCCACACAAGCTCAATTCATTCATTCATAATAACAACATATGAAGCACAAACAAAGATGCCAGACACGAGACTAACGCTCAATTCATTCATTCATAGTAACAACATATGAAGCACAAACAAAGATGCCAGACTTGAGACTAACATGTCAATAGTTTAAATAAATGGCATAATTGAGTATAATCACATCTGTCAGTGTCGTGTTGGTGGTAAACACCCACACGGGGCACACCTTTGATCAGAAGTGTCAGTGCTAGAGAATAAAATGAACTCTAAAATCCATAAGAAGAAAAAATTACCTGTTCTTCTTTAAGAACTGCACGATAGGTTTTCAAGAGTTCTCCACCTAACTGACCACCACTCTTAGAGTTAACAAAAACAAGCACTGGACACTTTGGTCCATCGCCTTCGATCTCGCCATCATCAACCTTAGAATCTGGTACAAGAATGTGATTCGGGATCCAGAAGTTCTTCAGAAATTCAGAATCGCGAGACGCCATAGTTGCATTCAGCTGAAAATGCAAATTCAATAACAGGAAAAGCGATTAAAGAGCTAAACAAGTGATATGAAAGCAACGTAATTATAAGGATAACGTGTGACGTTGACAATTACTTTAAATCGTGATTATGAAAATAAGCGATTGTGATTACGAAAGTGATTGAGATGCAGATGCGGAGTTGGATTGGTGAAACGTGATTATGAAGGAGAGTGACATGTCAGTGTTGCGTGATGGTGAGGTGTGAAATGGTGAAAAGTGATTATGAACGAAAGTGATTTACCTGAGGCAATGAAAATGAGGAACGCGGGGTATGAAGTGTGAATGATGATGAATATGAAGGAGAATTGAGATTTGAGAGGGAATTTATGGAATGTAGCCAATTAGATAAAAGGGGAAAGAGTGTATGAATGGAAAGAGCGTCAACTTTGCCATGTTAGAAGGGGAGATTATAATATTCCATTTTCATAGTTTCATTCATTGTCATAATTTAATCATTGGTCCACACATCAAAACAAATTAATCATTGCTCCCTTTAGTATATACTCTACTTAGATCATGATAACCGAGTTTAAGAGTTTTTTTTTTATAAAGATTAAGATAAACTTTTGAATAAAAAAAAATGTGATGAATATTAGTGGATGGGGACAATCTTGATCGGGACGTTATGAATATTCGTGGATCTTCCACATTCTTATAATCCCATTTCTGAATATATTGTTAGTGATGTTTAATTACATTTAATCATTCACTTATTATTTGTATCCTATATATAGGACTTGAAGTAATACAATATACTTTTGTATTCTCTCTTTATTCATTTCTCCTTATTCTTATATACTTTATAATATCTTGCAATGTTAAAGATACACATTAAGAATGTAATGTAGATTTCGAAGAATTAATTTGTTATTTTAAGGATACATGAAGGATCGCTTAAATAAAGAAGTTTCTTGATAATTGTTTATGAAGATTTGGAATATAACTCCAGAAGAACAAAATTGAATATTATTAAATCATCCATGTAGGATTGTAAAATTGTGATTTTACTTGCTCCGTGTCACTGTGACTGAAAATATTTAGAGGACCAAAAAAAATTGTTAAAAGATATTAGACGGATTAAAAAAATTAAGATATTTATAGGAAACAAAAACTTATTTAATCTTTTTAATAGTTTATATTTATAAACATAGCTTCGAAAATATGAATAAACCATCAATTTAATTTTTGAACTATCACCATACTTCTATTTAGTTTCTAAACCATCTAAAGAAAATAAATAATCCTTAAAGTATATCAAATCTATCAATTTAGTCCTTGCAATTAAGATGTTAGAGAGTATGGTGTGAACTAGGTACTCACTGCTTGTAACTGTAAAGATTCTTGAGTCGGATAAGACTATCATAGATGACAAAACTCACCTTTAAGAGATTTAGACGGTGTATTATGAGAGTTGGATTCTATTTCAAAACCTTTGGTTAAGTTAAAAAGGATTATTTACCGTCTCATTCTTTGGTAGATCTTAGAGACCAAATTGACGAATTTGTTAAAGTTTAGGACCATTTTTAACACTCTTTCATTTATTGCGTGGAATACATCTGAGCTTCATCATCATAAGTGATATCCATTTTTAAAGCTTAGGACCCATATAATTTTTTTTTTTAATAAAAAAGTGAAGGTGAAAAAGAATGTTGAAAAAGATGGGTACTCTACACATAGGAGTGTTATCCACTTTTATTGATGGATAATGTTGAGTTATAGAATAAAAATAAAAATGGTTTTGATAGACTCAAAATACAAGAAATTTGCCTTTAGAAAAGAAGAGTTATAACATTTCTTAAAGGCAAATTTTTATCTATCTATCAAAAAAAGATGGGTAACTCTACACATGTTGAGTTCACACCAATCAAAAACTTTTATTTGTCTTCCATCATCTATTTATAGGAGGGTTAACTAAGTTTTTCGTGCCTATATATATAGCAAATTTTAATTTTAGTTTCTAAAAAATTAAACTGAATGTTTTCATCTTCACAAAAAAAATTATTTTGTTTTCAGTCCTTAATGGCCACTTTATGTTCATATGAATGTTAAGATTATAATTCTTTTAGGTTCAAATTGTATCTATATTATGCCTGTTTATTATGTTCAACTTTTATATATTCATATTATGTTAAAAAAATGTCAAAAACATGTCTAAATTATATCAATTAGGGATCAAAAACAAAACAATTTTTTTTATGAGGATGAAAACATCTCATTTTATTGTTTAGGGACTAAAATCAAAATTTGATATATTTATAAGGACGAAAAATTTATTTAACCATTTATAGTAAAAGATAAATAAATGGCTTTGATCCGTGCTAACTCAACATTAATAGAGTTACCCACGTTTATTGATGGATAATGTATTAGTGAATAGGCAATTACCCCCTCCCCCTCTCCAAATTATAATTTTTGTCAAAACCTCCCACGATTTTAAAAAACTTCATAAGTCCTTCCGAAATTGTCAACGTCGGTTATATACCCCCCTCCATCAGTTTCGTTGTTTGACCCTGTGACATGTCTGTTAACGGTATACGTGGACATAATGTTATGCCACGTCATAAGGTGTAATTGACTTTTTTTTATAAATTTTTTTGCTTTTTGTTGGGGAGTGAAATCAATCTATTATTAAAATAGGCAAATACCTTCCCCAAATTTAACACTTATGTGCTAATATCCACTTTAAATATAAAATTTATGTAGTAAATACCCCCTCAAATTTAAAACTTATGCGCAAATACACCTTTAAATTTAAAACTTATGTGCACTTTGAATTTGATTGCTTCAAAGTTCATAATCATTCTTCTATCTCAAAGATCTAAGGTAAAATAAAATACAAATAGCATTAGTTAAATCTAGCAAACAAAAGAACGATATGATAACACTTAAATCTTGAAGCTAGCCTCCAGAACTAAAATTAACAGTGCTCAACTAAAATTGTCAACCAAATATCCCCTGAAGACAATCAAAGCTGACAACAGATCCCTTGAGAAAGAAAAAAAAAAATCATATCTTCAAGTAAATTGCATCTTAAAACCATATCAGAACAACTTACCGAGTCTTGAACAATTACTTACCGGAGAAGGGAAACTCAATGAAGATGAAGAACAAGTAGTTCAAATCATTTGTTTCATAATAAAAGAATGTTCCACTATCTAAAATATAAGAATTTTTGTTAGAACATTGGTGTGATGTTGGAAGAAAAATTGAAAGATTAAACATCAAGTAATTTTACTTTGATCTAATCTTGTGTGAATTGAAAAAATAGACTGTGGGGTCCCACATAAAATAGAACCACACATTAGTAGTGTTTAAATTAGGGTATTTATTCGTGAATATCCTTCGTTCAAATCCAATAAGTTTGTTTCCTCCATTTTTGTGGATTTGTTTCTTTTTTATATTATCCACAATTGTTATTGAACTGATTAATGGATAAATTCCATTTTGATCTTAAACATATATATTCTTCTTTAATTCATGAAGAAGTTAGATGTTAGAATGGTCATAATACCATATTTGAGTGGTTGAAATACCATATTGATATTTGGAGAAGTTAAGAATTAGAATGGTGGTAACACCATACTTTAGTGGTCTCAACACCATAATAGAGTGGTCAAAGTACCATGTTGGTTTCAGTATTAAAAGAGTGGTCTTAGTACTATATTGAAGGTGTAATTCTTGAATGTTTTTCTACAGTGCAATAGTTAATCGAACAGTTGTAGCTAGACTTGTTTTATCCTGGAGGCAGCATGGTTAATAGTCTGTCTTGCACAATTTTGGGTAGTGCCACGAAACGTCTTCAAAAGAGCGACCTGGTCGTGACTCAACCTAGTAACAACTTCGGTAGATATTCTCGTAGAAAATAGAATTTGGAAATTCAAATACAACATGTTGGAAATCCAAAAACAACAATTTTTATATTGAAATTCAGTCATGGAGTATTGATACTAAGCCATGTCAATTAATATTATTTGGCTCTTTTTTTCTTTTAAACATGTACCTGACCATATGAGAAAGAGGTTAGATGATAGGGCAGAATACAGAAGATATTGCTTGCATATCATACAAAAAGTGCTTACTAATTGTATGATCCAAGGAGAATGGTGGTGGTCATCAGTGGAGATGTTATGATGGACAGAATTAAGAGCTGTAGCTGGGAAACAAGTTCTGCCAACAGTAGTGAAAGAAGAATGATTATGAACCTTGAAGCTAGTCAAAATGCATATAAGTTTTAAATTTAAGGGAGGTATTTGAATATAAATTTTAAATTTGAAGGGTTTTTTTGTTATATAAGTTTGAAATTTAAGGGAATATATGCACATAAATGTTAAATTTGAGGGGGTATTTGTCTATTTTAATAATCACACAAATTTTAATTTTATTTTAAAAATAAAGTCAATATAAAATCATGTCCACGTGAGGGTACCACGTGTGCAATTAACAGTCGTGTCATAGGATCAAACGACCAAAACTGTTGGAGGGGTATTCAAACGTGACAGACGTTTAACAATTCTGATGGGTTTTTGAAATTTTCTAAAAGTCAGAGAAGTTTTTGATGAAAGTTACAATTTCATGAGTTGATTGCCTATTTACTCCATAATTATTGTCACCTTTCTAATACATCTTTCACCTCTTAAAGGCATCATACGAGGAAATGATTATAAAACCTTCCACGAGATGCACGAGCCGGCATTATAAAATCTACATCTTCTCATTGCTGTACTAAAATAAGCCAACAATTCCAAACACAGTAAGATTCCTTCTTCTGATTCTTTTCTTAAAAAATCTAAACCGTCCAATTACTAATACATTCCTCCATCTAGTTTTACTTGGGACCAATAATTGGCAACAAATTCCAAATTGAATAGTCTTTCTCCACAACAACACAAAACATGAACAACACAAACACAAACATAACTCACAAGATCAAGTTCACCATGAAGGTAATAGAACATAGTCAAGTTGCACCACCGCCAAATTCACTTCCATCACCAACCATTCTCCCCTTAACTTTCTTTGATATACCATGGTTTTATTGTCACCCAATTCAACGTATCTTCTTCTATCACTTTCCTCATCCAACTCATTATTTCCTTCAAACAACACTTCCCATTCTCAAACACTCACTTACCATAACTCTCAAACACTTCTTCCCTTTTTCCTCCAACCTCATCGTCCCTCCAAATTTCCAAAACAACCCTCCTTACATACGTTACCTCGATGAAGACTCTATATCCTTCACCATCGCTGAATCCTCAGCAGACTTGAACATCCTCGTATCTGATTCACAAGATGCTCTAAACTGGCACCATCTTGTTCCAAATTTACCTCCACCTCGTACAGAACAAAACAACACACGTGTGATCCCTATAATGGCTATTCAAGTCACTGTTCTTCCAAACTCCGGCTTCTCTATCTGCCTCACTTACAACCATGTTGCTGCAGACGGAAAATCACTTCATCATTTCATGAAATTTTGGGCCTCTCTTTCAAAAGCCATAGCAAAAAAAAACAATAATTTGACTCTTGAATACTCTCCTCCTCTTGATCTTCCTTCACATGAAAGAGATAGAGTTAAAGATCCAAAGGGTCTTAAGCTTGTATACTTGCAAGAATTAGAAGATTCTGAATCAAATGAAATGGAATTTGCGGGTTTGGTTCGAGATTCTTATGTTAACAAGGTACGAACAACTTTGATATTGAGCTATGAACAAGTCCAGAAGTTGAAGAAATGGGTTACTGATAAATGTAAAGAGAGTTATAGAATACAACACTTGTCAACTTTTGTTGTAACAAGTTCCTTGATTTGGTTTTGTATAATCAAATCAGAGGAGGGTGATTACAAAAGTGATCAAGGGGATTGTGTTGATGTTGATGATCACTGCTCCTTTGTGTTTCTTGCAGATTGTCGTGATAGCGGTGAATTTTCATTACCAAAAACTTATTTTGGAAATTGTCTTGCATCTTATACCGTGGCCGTAAAGAGAGACGAGTTAATTGGAAAAAATGGGATTGTTGCGGCTTCCATTGGTATTGAAAAGAAGATTAGAGATTTTAAGAGGGATGCTTTGTTAGGAGCTGAAACATTGATGTCTGATTATAGGGAATTGTCGAAACCTGGTAAGTCTGTTACTGTGGTTGCTGGTTCACCGAAATTGGCTGTTTATGAAACTGATCTTGGGTGGGGGAAGCCTAAGAAATCTGATGCAGTTCATCTTGATTCGTCAGGTTCGATTTCTCTTTCTGATTGTAGAGATGGCGGAGGTGGAATTGAAGTTGGTTTGGCTCTTGAGAGGTCTAGAATGACTAATTTCATCAACATCTTTCAAGAACAACTTGATAATATTTGTAGCATGTGAATGAACTAAGGAAACTTATAATGAGTCTGTTTTCTCAATTTAGGCAAACAATCTAATTTCCTTTTTCTCTTTGTTATCAATTTGTTGTTCAATAAGGTTGCAAACATTCCAATGTATAATAATGATTCCTACAACAATTTACTTTAATATAAGCGGAGTGATTGTTAAATGTGTGATTGTATGGCTTTTCAATCGGCAAACCCAGTCGCCTTCGACATAAAGAATTCATTCGCCTTGATCAAAGTGAACTTTATTTACATGAATCATTTGCATAAGTGAAATTAAATGGAACTCTATTTGCAAGGAAAAAGTTTTTACAAGGATTGAAATTAAAGTGAACTCTATTTGCATTGTTCATTTGCTTAATTGAGCCTAACAAATTGTCTTAAAATGTAGTACGATATTTCAAGTTTTCATCTAATTGAGAAAATGCTACCACATTCAATGTGTTATAACACCGTTATTTAAATAACCCATTTACAATGTTTCACAACATCAACTTAATTGCAAACATGTCTTCACAAGTCACAACATCTTTTTAACATGGCGATAATAGCAATCATTTGAAAATAAATGTAGTCAATATATGTAGGGTTAAAAGGACTTTACCCCCTGTAATATAGGTCATTTTTGGTTTACCTCCCGTATTTTTTATTTTTTTTAGATTCCATCATCGTAAAATGAAGATTCTTTAGGTTTGCCCCCTATGCCAGTTGAGTCAGCAGAATCTCTGACGTGGCAGCCAAGTGACATTTTTTAGATGCCACGTCATTAAATAATTGTTACACGTCAATAATTTTTTTTTTAAATACGAATTTTTTTTAATTCTATTTTTAATTACCCAATTTTTATTTTAATAATTAAGAAAAAATTCATAAATAGTTTATTCTTCTCCAAATCGCTTCTTCTTTTCTTCTCCAAATCGATTCTTCTCTTCTTCGCTTCTTCTTCTCCTCTTCCAGATTCGTTCCTTATCTCCCTTATCTTCCTGCATCTTCTATTCGTTCCTCTAATTCTGGACAAATAGAAGATGCAGAAGAAGAGAGAGGAACGAATAGAAGATGCATAAAGATAAGGGAGAGAAGGAACAAATCTGGAAGAGGAAGAGAAAAAGCGAAGAAGAGAAGAATCGATCTAGAGAAGAAGAGATGAAGCGATTTGGAGAAGAAGAAATTATTTATGAATTTTTTCTTAATTATTAAAATAAAAATTGGGTAATTAAAAAAAATTGTATTTCTTTAAAAAAAAATTAATTTTTTTAAAAAAAAAATAATTTTTTTAATGACGTGGCATAAAAAAAATGCGACGTCGGAGATTCTGCTGACTCAACTGGCATAGGGGGCAAACCTAAAGAATCTTCATTTTACGAGGACGGAATCTAAAAAAATAAATTCACAGGAGGGTAAACCAAAAGTGGCCTATATTACAGGGTAAAAGCCTATTAACCTATATATATAAATCAAAAGTTCATCTTTGACGGAAAAAAATAAAAATCAAAAGTTCATCATTATTACACACTTTGGATTGAAAACTTAAATTAATCTCAAACTACCAGGTTTGCAGTGGCTGCTGCTGCGTTTTGTTCCTCCTTGTCGCGGCAGTGGCTTGGTTTTTTGGTGTGATCCCATTTAGTGTTGTGCGTAGATCGCTGGGGCAGAGCTATGGGACTGAAATCTAGTGGCTTTAATTAGATTTCAGCATCATAACTTTTGCTATTTATTTGGTTTTAGCTCTTGGTTAGGGTTCCGTTGTTTTAGCTTATGGTGGTTTTATGGTGTTTTTTGGTGGATGTTACGCCTATATGTGACATCTTATTTTTTCATCGTCTTTAAGCGTTTTGCTAGAGTTTCGGTTTCAATAATATTTGCTGATTAAAAAAAATATAAAAAAATCTCAAATTTCCAATCAAAACCACAATTCATGATTCATTGTTGGAGTATTACATTTCCCATTCAATATTGAAATTAAAAGACAAAACATGCACGAACCAATTAAAATTTCAAAGCTTGTAGTCCTTGTTCAATGATAGAAGAGAAATATTCAAAATCCTCGGATTTGAATACCAACCCAACCTCAAGTCCACCTTCTCTATCTCTACTTTCAGCAATAGACATACACGTAAACGGGTGCACCATTTCAACTTTAACAGGTTTTCCAAATCCAAAATCAGTCTCATAAACATTAAACTTAGGAGAACCTGTTACCAACAATACACTTCCCAACTCATACATCTTTTTAAATCTATCCCTCCATTCTCCCATATCTTTAAAAGGTTCATTTTTCATTTCACTTATTACCCTTTCAATTACCTTAACAACATTCACATAACCATCTTCTCCCTTCATATCCTTTCTCTTCACAGTTGCATGACATAATGTTAGACAATTCCCAAAATACCCTTCTGGTATTTTGTACCCAAGTCTTTCTCTACAATCACCTGGAAAACCAAAATACTCCTCTTTTTCATCATCATCGTTATCATTTTCATTTCTATATCTTGTTTTAACCATACTAGCCCAAATGAAACCACAAGTTACAACAAATTTAGATAAAAATTGTGGCGGTTGAACTTCATGATCATTTTTCTTCCAATGATTAAGTGCCCATATTTTCATTCTCTCAATTTCTTCTTTTGCAAAAACAATAGTTGCTTTTACATACTCTTCTTCACTAGTTTGACTTTGAGTTTGACCAATAAGTTTATCCTTCCATGTTTTTCTATCTTCAAAATAGTCTCTTAAGAAAACATTTTCAAGCCCTTTTGGGTCCCTCAAAAAATTTCTATCAAAACAAGGTGTTGACTTCAAGTCAACTACTTCACAATTTCTATGTATAAAAGACCAAGATTTCATGAAATGACTACAACAACTATCATCCATTACATGACAATATGTGATTGCAATGCAAATACCATGGTTAGGGAAAACAGAAGCTTGCAAAGACAACAAAGGGAAAATGAATGTGTTATTTTCAATGTCATTATCATCAAAGGTTGTTTTGTGTGTTAATTTTGGAACAAAATGATTATAGTCTTTAAGATTTTTGGGGTGGTGATTAGCTGAAAAATGGTTGAAATTCGCCGAGGTTTCGATGATTGTAAAGGTGATAGAATCTTTTTGAGTGCAGAGGATAAATGGTTTGTTTGGTTGTGGAGGACAGTGAAGATTTCCAGCAAGAGGGAAGAAATGCTGAAGAGTAAGAGAAAGAGAGTGTTTGAGAGATGGAAGTGTTATTTTGCAAAAATGGTTTGTTGAATGAGGAAAGTGATAGAAGAATAAGCGTTCAACATAGACTGGACCTGCAAAAGGCAAGTCGAGGAATGTGAGAGGAAGAGAAGTTGTTGTTGTTCTTGGTGTTGATGGAAAAACAAGAGTTGGCTCAATAAGCTTATGCTCTGCCATTGGGAAGAAGCAATAAATAGTATATTTCAAGAGAATGCATGTATAAAACTGATCGGAGAACCTTGCAACGCATGGGACAACGCTGTATTGCTTAGTTATATTTATTAATACTAATCAGATTTATAATGTTAAATACTGATAATATTATTTTCAAAAATGCTATTTATAGAGAAAGTTATTATAGAGAAATCATCCCGACCATGTATTTCAGTTGGTTTTTATTGTGGATTTCCGCTTTATTTGCAGCAGCATCCCTTGATTTATGCACAACTCTCTTTTTTCGTTAGTTGATTTCTCCTTCGTTATGAATTCCGGATGTGTTTGTTCGCTTGATATAGCAAAGCTCTATTATTTTTAATTCTTATATAGTAAATCTAAGCAAACAATGACTATCGATCAATATTTTGAGATAGTAAAAAAGATAGACTATAGACTACTATGACAATGGTAAAAAGTAATAATATTCTTTGTTAGTCTTACACTCTTACAAACAAAACGCCATATTTCTTGACGTTCAAAATGAAACACCAACAATAGTACTTACTAATAATATTTTTTCCATACATCAACAATAGTACTTATTATTAATTTTTTTTCCATATCAATTCACTACAGAAAGACTGATATAATTAATAAACATGATAGTCTATGATATGTTAAGCATCAAAGTTTCAACAACATCCATTACTGTTACACAAATAAAAAAGTACATACAACTCAAATAGCAAAAAAATAAACACCATCCATGTAGCTTGGAAAACTTCAATGATCCAAAATGTACCTACAATAATAATGAGATAGATTAATAAAGTAATCACTGTATCAATTTAGATGATTGAAAATAGCAAATAAGTGGTATAATAATAAATATACAATTATATATTGATATATAGTAGCATGTATACCTATATTGCCCATCTTCTATAGGTTTTCCAAAACTTCTGCGTATACAACATTGATAGTTGAAGTGCAAGCATTGCCAACATTGAAGAGTAACTTTTATAACATTTGTTAAGAACAAAAATAGAAATATTGTTTTAAAGAAGAGAAAAACGTGAATTTAATTTTTTAAAAGTTTAAAAATTGTAGTTTTTAATACAAAATTATTCTTTTTAGATTTCTTATAAAATGAGTTATGATAATACTCTTTCCATATTTTATTATAAGTTATTTTGCAGAAAAAAAAAAAACCATCATAAATCTTCTCTTGTATACAAGATTAAATACATTTATTAACATGTGTGAAAACCTAAAATCAACTTATAATAAACTAGAGAAAGAGTAATACTCGCCCGGTCTCAGAATAATTGAGTCATTTGCAATAAAACGTTGTTCTAAAATAACAGACTCATTTTACTTTTTAACTAAATTATACAACAATTGATTGATGAATATCATTAAATAACAATTGATTGATGAAACCAATATCAAACTAAATAATAACTAAATGAATTACGATTAAAAAGAAGGGAGGGAGAGAGAAAGAGAAGGACTGATAAAGATATGGAATTCATAGGATTTGATTGTTCCGGCGAGGTTTTTCTTGATACTTTTCTTGGCAGGAGAAACAATGTTTCGCATCGGTGATGACAGTGGTCGAAGACGACATAACGATGGAGGAAAGGAGACGGAAATTAGTACTGAAATTGGAATGAGAGATAGATGTAGAGATGGTAGTTTTGTTTCTAAACAGTGGTAGAGATTGGAATTGAAGAGGAAAATGAGAGGATAGAGAATAAAGAGGATTTGTGGGAAAATGGGAGAGAAACAACAAATGAAAGGGTTGAATTTCAACTGGTAGACAAAGTAATAAAACCACCTTCAAAAATGTCATTGTTATTAATGCTTAATGGAAAAGGAAAAGATTGGAAATAGAGATGGAAACTACTCTATTAACAAATGAGTGGGTATCTGAATAAGTATGCATATATAGAGTATCCCAAAGGTTTAAATTAAGAGTATCAGCCAAATGCAAATTTTGAAATTAAAATAGCCTTGCATTTATTGATTAGCGCATTAGAGAATGTGAGGGAAATACAACCATCATAATTTTGAAATTCAAATGGGAAATGGAATTAGAGGGAAATATTTTAGGGTTTTATGGATTAGCAATTAATGAGGGATTAGTAGAGGAAAAAATTAGGTTTAGAAGTTGCAAGACCCAATAAACTTTTAGAATAAGTGATACATTTTTCTTAATGAAAAAAAAAAAAAAACTCACTTATTATCGGAAGTAGGGAACTTAATTATTTTGGCTTAGTGGTTCCATTAGTAGTTGTATATGCAATTTACATATTCCTCGAGACAAACGAGGGCACATTATTAATTGATAAAAGGGAAACATTTGGCTACATTAGTTAATTAAAATAGTTAACTCGATCTGGATCTTCTGGGTCACATATCAAATCAAATCGAAGATGATTTGATTTTGGCTAAAATATAGTTTTGATCCCTGCAAATATGTCTCGTTTTGGTTTTAGTCCTTGTAATTTTTGTTGTTGTTTTTGGTCCCTGCAAATATGTCTCGTTTTAGTTTTGGTCTCTGGCCCCACTTTTGTGATGATTTGCACACGTGACACATAATGACTAAACTCATTTATTAGATAAATAGTCCATGCAAAATCTTTTGATTTTGAAAAAGGTCCCTGCAAAATATTTTACTTTTGAAAATACTCCAGAGACTATTTTCAAAAACAAAATATTTTGCAGGGACCAAAAACAAAACAAAAATTACAGGGACTAAAACCAAAACTAAGCATATTTGCAAGGACCAAAATCATATTTTAGCCTCTGATTTTTAATAAAAATATATGAAGAATCAACTTGGGTTGGTCGGGTGATATTAATTTAAGACTTGTGAGTACGCTCCTCCTTAAAGTTTCGAATAATTATGTTATTAGTTATTTGTTAAATATGTTTTTAATCTTCATATTTTTCTAAATTTTTCATTTTAGTCATCTTAAAAGTTTCTTCTGATTTTCGATTCCCCAAAAGTTTTACATCATCACCTTTTGTCCCTATTTTTAAGTCAATTCATGTATATCATTCAAAATTTAATTATTTTCAGAGTCATGTTTTTGTATATTATTGAATTCTCTTGTGCAATTTTTTATAACAAATGGCGAATTAAATATGAATTTTTATGTTTTTGAATCTTATAAATTCATATTTAATTCAAACTTTGTTAAAAAATTCTAATTCTCTTTGAAAGATTCTTATAATATTCAAACATTTCTACCAAAACTCACTTGAAATTGATACATATGTGTTGACTTAAAGACATGGATCAAAAGTGGTGATTCAAAAATTTTGAAAGACCAAAATCAAAGCAAAATTTGAGAGAAACGGACACCAAAAATTAAAATAGTTGTAGGGACCAAAAACATATTTAACTCATTTTTTATTCAAATTTACCCTGATTTGCTCTACTAGTATTAAAATAGAAGTAAGTCAATGATGAAATAAGTTACATTTATATTTTTTGATCTATTTACAAATGAATTTTCAAGCAACAGATTTAAAATTCATATGTAAATATAAGTGGAAGACCATGGAATCGAACATTAAATATAATTCATAAGGAAATAAAACAATAGTTTTAAAACATGAAATAATGGAAGAAATCATTAAGAGGATCTCACTTTTGCATGTAAGTTTTGAGGTGGTGTTTTCCACTTCAAAAAAGAAAAAAAAAAACCCAAAAAATAATACAAAAATACGACTTGTTGAATGGCTTCATTTGTTTTAGATGTAGAAGAATAATGATTTAGACTATTAATCTTATAGTTCTATGGTAGAGTTGCACCATATGGCTGTTGGAGATGATAGTAAGAGTTTCTTTCTTCACAAGCTACAAATATCACCAAGTTGTTCTTTATAGATATTGATGAAATCAGTCATTTGAGAACTCTCAAGAGCCAAACCAACCTCAATTCCACCTCCACCATCTCTACAATCAGAAAGAGAAATCGACCGGGACGAATCAATATGCGCTGCATCAGATTTCTTTGGTTTTCCCCACCCAAAATCAGTTTCATAAACATCAAGTTTAGGTGACCCTGAAACCATTATAACAGAGTTACCTGGTTTTATTATTTGCCTATAATCAGGTATCAAAGTTTCAGCTCCTAACAAAGCATGACTCTTAAAATCTCTTATCTTCCTTTCAATAGCATTTGCAGCCACAACAATACCATCTTTTCCAACTAACTCACTCCTATTTACAACTACGGTATAAGAAGCAAGACAATTTCTAAAATAAGTTTTCGATAATGAAAATTCACTACGATCACGACAATCTGCAAAAAACATGAAGTACACTAGATCACTTTTGCGTTGCTCTGATTTGACCATACAAAACCAAATCAAGGAACATGTTACAACAAAAGTTGACATGTGTGGTACTGTTGAGTCTTTACATTTATCAATGATCCATCTCTTCATTTTCTGAACTTCTTCACGACTCAATACTAAACTAGTTCGTACCTTGTTAGCGTACGCTGCATCTCGAACAAGACTTGTGGATTCCATGATTTCCAATACAAAATCTTGTATATCTCGAAAGTAGGTGAGTTTAGGAGCTGTTGGGTGTTTAAGTGCTCCATCTCTTTCATGGGAAGGAAGATCAAGGGGCGGAGAGTATTCAAGAGACAAATCGTTGTTGTTTGCTATAGCTTTCGAAACAAATGCCCAATATTTCATGAAATGATGAAGTGATTTTCCGTCTGCAACAACGTGTTCAAATGCGAGACATATAGAGAAGCCAGAGTTTGGTAGAATGGTGATTTGAATGGCCATGAGAGGAACGATACATGTGCCATTTTGTTCTGTATGAGGTGAAGGTAAAGTTGGAACAAGATGGTGCCAGTTTTGAGCATCTTGTGAATCTGATACGAGGATGTTGAAGTCTGCTGAAGATTCAGCTACGGTGAAGGATAGAGAGTCTTCATCGAGGTAACATATGTAAGGAGGAGTGTTATGGGGATTCGGAGGGATGATGAGGTTGGAGGTGAAGGGGAAGAAGTGTTGAAGGGTTAAGGAAAGTGAATGCTTGAGAATAGGAAGTGTTGTTTGGAGGAAGTGATGAGTTGGATAAGGAAAATGGTAGAAGAATATGCGTTTAAGGGGGGGTTTGCAGTAAAACCAAGAAATGTCAAAGAAAGTGAGAGGGAGTGTAGTTGGTGATGGAAGTCAATTTGGTGGTGGTGAAACTTGACTTTGCTCTATCACCTTCATAGTTACTGTTTGTGTTGCTCATGTTGTATTGTTTTGAAATGAGATGAGAAAAGGGTGTAAATAGTGTTGAACCTGAAAATATGTCTCATCATGTCCCGATATTTAAACACCTTCATCCCGGCACCACCCATTTTACAAACATTTCACATTGACATATTTTAACTTAGAGTGCTTATACACACACATGTGAGGCATGCACCCTTTAAACTTCCATACATAAATCTAATATGTGGCAATGTGGGTCCAAAATAATTACATATCCTTTATTAAACAATACCAAAATACCCTCCTACATAGAATGTGTACAAGAGTGGTACGAAAAAAGGATGTCTATTTATATTTTCCCTTAACTTATTCAACTTAAATTATGCTCTCTTTGTCAGCTCAAAGTAAAAAACTTAACGAAAAGAAAAGGAGAAGAGAAAAAAATAGAAGCCCACCACTCATCTTCACTCTCACTCGTTAGCCTCACATTCATTGTCGGATCACTCTCTTTCTCCCTTATATTGATAGTATTTGAAAGGAAAAAAAGGTATTTTGTTTTCTTTGTTTAATGTTTGGATTCTAATAATCATTATTGTTGTTATGGAATGATGACCGTGATGATGGTGATATGTCCTTCTTCTTAGTAATTTTATTGATTTATTATTAATTTGAGTCGTCCTCAGGGGATTAGTTAAACAATTTACAAATAGAAATTTGATTTAAAAATATAAGAAATTACTTTTGGTTAAGTAATGATTACACAACTTTTTCATTAAAATTGACTTGTTTGTAATACTTAACCAATGCTCTTGTGGCATGGGTTAACATACTCCTATTTATTTAGCGACTTATATTATGTGTAAAGAATATAAGAAAATTGCAATAACGTTTATTTTTAATATATTAGTTAAAAATCTTTGTTTTTTTAAACAAGCAAAAATAGAATATATTAAGACCAATGTAGAATCCTCCTTATTACACAATCACATGAGGACCTCAAAAGTATACAATCAAACAACTCATAAAGAAAGCGAAACAAACGTTAATTAGTCGATGCCTAAACAAACAAACTGGCTCGACTACCACATATGAAAATTTTGATCAATATTAATATTGGTTGCCTTCATCCACCAAAAGAAATGTAATTTGACTTTATCTAATAGCTGATGGATGGAGCTTTTCTTGATCTTGAATATTGTATTGTTTCTTTCATTCCACAAAACCCAAACACAACATAGCCAAACAAACTGCATAAAAGAAAGACGAGCTCGCAAACCACATGTGGAGTAAACAAATTGAACAACATGATCATGTAAAAGATACGGATTAGTCGATGATATGCCAAGCCACGACCAAACAGGACTCCAAAATGACGCGAAACAGGGACAAGACAGAAACATATGTTGAGTAGTCTCGAAGCCTCCACACCTAGTCACGCATAACTGATTGTTGTGAGAAAGAATGTTGCGCGCCACCAAATTATCCTTCGTTGACAACCTATTCCGAAGAAGTCTCCAAGCAAAAATAGAAATCTTCAAGGGAACCTGTTTGTGCCATATCAAATATGAAGTAAGCATCGTATACAAGCCCCGAACCGAATAACCACCGCTAGTATCTAGCCTCCATTGTCATTGATCTGTAGAATTATGTTGCAAAGAAATATCGTGAAGTAAAATTTTGCACTCCCTAACAGCTCCTCCTCCCAATTCCACAACCCACGACGCCATTGGCAGGCCTCTCCTCATTCCTCCCACTCCCAATCACACATATCCGAAGGTGAGAAAAATACAAGAAGGGGGGTTGAATTGTGTTAGTTTTTTCTTCATTTTAAACTACGTCCAAAGTCTAGAGTCTGATAGAGTTCAGACTCTGGAGCTATGTTCATAGTCTAATTGCAGCGGATAGAGTAAAGATAGAGAGAGAGAGAGAGAGAGAGAGAGAGAGAGGGAGAGAGAAGAGAAAGACACAAAACAATTATACAGGTTCCTTCAACAATCCATAAGTACTCCTGTCCCCCTTGCACTTCCAAGGAGAGTTCATTAAAATCAATATTTGATTAGAAATGCTCCAGCACGCAAGCAAGAGACTTCAAATACTCAAGCACACAAGCAAGAGATTTCTCATGCTTAAGCACAAAAGCAAGAGACTTCTAAACAAACAAATTACACATAATAAGTTTGGTTTAAATACTTGATATACTATCAGTGGTGCTCATAAGACTCTAGAATTTCTAAAATATGAAAGTTGTTAAGAAATTCTAAGTGAATGATGTGCAACAATTTTTAGCAGAGTTTTGGAACTTTTAAAACGTTGTAGAGTTTCTACTAATTTTCAAGTCTTCACTCTTTTATATAGATGTATGAAAGAGACGTTGTAGAGTTGCCAACACATCAAAGAGTCGTTACTGAAGCTTGAACATCACCAATGATTTGTTGCTTGATTTGGTTAATGTTCTAGGAGGGAATAATTTGAAATCCATTCCTTGTTTGGAGAATTAACTAGCAGAGACACAATTGTAGCTTGTACTATGCGCAGACAATAGTGGAGTAGTGGTTGTACAATTGTACTATTGTCATTTTTCTGAGCTTCTTCAGTGGATAAGCATCCAATGCCTTCTAATTCCTCTAAAATAGTCGTTGCTCCATGCTTATATTCCTTATACAATCTTGTGTCTTCAATAAATATAACTAACTCTAGGTTCTTGACTTCAGACTCTAACAAACTTCAAACTCTGGGTGACTTCAGACTCTGACAGTCATCTTCTGATGGTCTTTAGACTCAGACTTGCAACATAAACTTCCTTTGAAAATTCATTTGCTCTCATTTGTTCTTTCATAACCAATACCTTGTTTTAAGACTTATAAATTTTAGTCTATGATCTTGCACACTTGAACAAATATTAGCATATCCAATTAAACTTTTAATACCTTGTTATCATCAAAACTTAAGGTGACAATGTTAAACACATTTTGTTCCAACAATCTTCCTCTTTTTTATGATGAATAAATAGGGTGTTCAGGTTTTATCCTCGACCATACATATATTATGTAATGTCCCTATGTCTCTATCTCAAATGCCATATTTTAATTTAAGTCCTATAATTTCAAATGCCATATTTTTGAATTATGTTCATTGATTGACATGCGGTAGCTGTTAGTGACTCAGTGTGGGCAACTCCAACTTTTACTCTTTAGAGCACCTCCAATAGAGGTTACTTTGAATCAGTCCGCTAAGTTGTCTTTCAATTTTGTACCTATTCACTATTGAAGATAGAAAATATTTTGCCAACATGTAGTTATTGTTACCTTCTGTAACTAACGGAACTTTGAGGATGACTTGACATTAGTAGTGATCCTCATTGGTAGTTTATGCTTCTTTATATTTTTTGTAGAATCCATTTTGAGTTGTTTACATAGTTCACCATTGGAATAGAATTTTAATGGGTTATTTGAAGTATATGGTAGCATAAGAGAAGTAGGTGTAACAATGAAATTTTAGGAGATTCATTCTAGGATAAAGCTAGAAAAATAGGTTTAAATTATAATGTTGAGGGGTTGCAAATGCATCCCCTGACTACGTTGCTCAACCACTGCATAAAACACCGTAAATTTATATTCATATATTTGTTAGTTAACTTAATGACGTAGATTTGAATTTATATCTAAATTGACCAAAAGAATGAAATTATCAAAAAAATTGACCAAAAGAACGAATGATGTAGAAAAACAAAAATACAAGTTGTTGAATGACTTCATTTGTTTTAGATGTTGAAGTTGAAGATGATGATTTAGATTCCTTTCTCTTAATCTTGTAGTTCTATGGTAGAGTTGCACCATGTAGCTGCTGGAGACGTTAGTAGAAGTTTCTTTCATTCAGATACTACAAATATCACCAAGTTGTTCTTTATAGATATTGAGGAAATTAGTCATTTGAGACCTCTCAAGAACCAAACCAACATCGATTCCTCCTCCACCATCCCTACGATCAGAAAGAAAAATCGAACTTAACGAATCAATATGCACTACATCAGATTTCTTTGGTTTTCCACAACCAAAATCAGTCTCATAAACATCAAGTTTAGGTGATCCAACAACCACCACAAATGAGTTACCTGGTTTTGATAATTCTCTATAATCAAGTATCAACGTTTCAACTCCCAACAAAGCATCACTCTTGAAATCTCTTATATTCCTTTCAATGGCATTTGCCGCTACAACGATACCATCTTTTTTAACTAATTCACCCCTCTTTACAACCACGGTATAAGTGGCTAGACAATTTCCAAAATAAGTATTCGGTAATAAAAATTCAGGACGATCACGACAATCTGCTAAGAATATGAAATAGACTAGATCATCAACAATGCAATCACTTTTTCTTTCCTCTGATTTTACCATACAAAACCAAATCAAGGAACATGTTACAACAAAGGTTGACATGTGCGGTGTTGTTTCTTTACTTTTACCAACAACCCATTTCTTTAGTTTCTGAACTTCTTCACGACTCAATACTAAACTAGTTCGTACCTTGTTAGCGTAAGATGCTTCTCGAACGAGACTTATGGATTCCATGACTTCCAAAACAAAATCTTGTATTTCTTGTAAGTAGGTGAGTTTAGGAGCCGTTGGGTGTTTAAGCACTCCATCTCTTTCATGGGAAGGAAGATCAAGAGGCGGAGAGTATTCAAAAGACAAATTATTGTTGTTATTGTTTTTTGCTATGACTTTTGAAAGAGAGGCCCGAAGTTTCATGAAATGATGAAGTGATTTTCCGTCTGCAGCGACATGGTTGTAACTTAAAAAAATAGACAAGCCGGAGTTTGGAAGAATAGTGACTTGAATTGCCGTTATAGGAATCACACGTGTGTTGTTTTGTTCAGTACAAGGTGGAGGTAAATTTGGAACAAGATGGTGCCAGTTTTGAGCATCTTGTGAATCAGATACGAGGATGTTGAAGTCTGATGAGGATTCAGCTACGGTGAAGGAGATAGAGTCTTCGTCAAGGTAACGTATGTAAGGAGGGGTGTTTTGGGAATTTGGAGGGATCATGAGGTTGGAGGAAAAAGGGAAGAAGTGTTGGAGGGTTATGGAAAGTGAGTGTTTGAGAATGGGAAGTGTTGTTTGAAGGAAATGATGAGTTGGATGAGGAAAGTGGTAGAAGAAGATACGTTTAACAGCGGATTGACAGTAAAGCCATGAAATATCGAAGAAAGTGAGGGGAAGTGTTGTTGGTGATGGAAGTGAATTGGGTGGTGGTGCAACTTGGCTATGTTCTATTACCTTCAACATAACTGTGTTGTTGTGATTGAATTTGATCTCGTGAGTTATGTTTGTGTTTGTGTTGTGGAATGAGAAGGAGAAGTGGAGAAAGACTACTCAATTATTGGAATTTGTTAGCAATTATTATTAGTCCCACGTAAAATTAGATGAGACATGTGTGTTGCTCATGTTCTGCATTGTTTTGTCACGTCCATGCCCTACAAAGATATGGTCCATGCCTTACAAGGATCATTATTTTTTCATTGGCAAAAAAGTTCCAATACATTATTAATCTAACCCGTGCAACTCGTGGGTAATAATATATACACACACATTATTTGATCTTTGGAAAGTATATAAATTGTTTCTCCTTAATGCTAAGCTTGTTGAGATTTCACAAATGTCAGAGCATAAGCTTATTGAGCAAACTCTTGTTTTTCCATCACCATAAAGAACAACAACAACTTCTCTTTCTCTCACATTCCTGGACTATCATTTTTTTTTTTATCAAAGAGGCATCCATATTTTATTTTTAATCACATTTTTATTTTCCGACTACTTCTACTCGTGATTCTACGCGTGATTTATGTGGAAGGGATACATTTGAGCACATTAACGAATCTTTAGTGATGAGCATGACTCGAGTGAACTATTATCCATCTTTTAACAAACACATCTAAGCAGATTAACGAATCTATAATGGCAACACCTGTTAAAGATTGTGGTCACATTGTTCATTATTTTGGTCATCTTAAATTCTACGGTGAAAAAATATCATTCGGGCCAATCAAATGGGGGATCAAAAAAATTAATGGACCTTCCATGTTTTTAAAGGTTTAAAATCCATCATTTTTCTGTTTTGAGACTTGCGTGCGTAAAGAAGAACAATTACGGATGCAGGGTAAAATAATGGTAACGCCCGTTAAAGATTGTGGTCACATTGTTCATTATTTTGATCATCTTAAATTCTATGGTGAAAAAAAATATAATTTCAGGTCAATCAAACATGGAATCATGAAAATTAAGGACCTTCCATGTTTCTCAAGGTCTAAATTCCGTCATTTTTCGGTTTTGAGGCTTGCGCGCATAAAGACGAACAATTACAAATGCATGGTAAAATAATGGTAACGCCTGTTATAGACTGTGGTTACATTGTTCATTATTTTGGTCATCTTAAATTCTACCGTGAAAAAATATCATTTCAGGACAATCAAACAGGGAATCTAAAAATTAATGACCTACCATGTTTCTTGAGTTCTAAATTCTATCGTTTTTTGTTTTGAGGCTTGCGCGCATAAAGACAAACAATTACTAATGCAGAGAAAAATAATGGTAAGGCATGTTAAAGTTTGTGGTCACATTGTTCATTCTTTAGGTCATCTTAAATTCTACCGTGAAAAAAATATCATTTCAGGACAATCAAACAGAGAATCTAAAAGTTAACGACCTACCATGTTTCTTGAGTTCTAATTTTTTTTCGTTTTTTCTTTTGCTTTTAGGCTTGCGCACATAAAGACGAACAATTACAAATGCAGAGAAAAATAATGGTAAGGCATGTTAAAGATTGTGGTCACATTGTTCATTATTTTGGTCATCTTAAATTCTACCGTGAAAAAATATCATTTCAGGACAATCAAACAGGGAATCTAAAAATTAACGACCTTCCATGTTTCTTGAGTTCTAAATTCTATAGTTTTTTGTTTTGTTATCTTGTCGGTGTCTTTTTTTTTGCTAGGCAAAGAAGTAGGGATGATATCAAGAGGAGACAGAAACATCCCAACTAGGTTAGCACCCAACAGACACCTCCATCGTCTACCGCCTACTCTATATATTATTAAAAAAAGGAGAAAATAAAATGTACATGAGGGGAGACTAGGCCAAAACCCTTAGAAGAAAAAACAAACAATCAGAAACTAAGGAAATTAATAATTCGGCAAACCCATCCGGTCACAAAAGAAGTCAGCCGACAAGGACTGAGGTAAAGAATCTAACCAAACAGTACCCATAATGGAATGCCCAAAATCTGCTAATTTATCCGCACAGCAATATTTATCGCGGTAAACATGAGAGCAAAGAGCTCGAATACCCCTCTGAAAACAATTAAGCCAACAGTTCCGAAGACGGAAAGGAGCGGTGAATCGATTTTGCAACAAAGTTAAATTTGCTGAAAGCCGACGACATTGCAAATATGAGGTACTAGCATAAACTCCAGCAATATATACCTTGACAATATTAAAATTGACCTTGTCTAAATTAATGAGCTGATGCTGGTGTATTATGCGAATCATAAACATTAGACCTATAGCATCAAAGCAATTTGGAAGTATTGTATTGAAATGCTCATCCATGACACCAAAAGGACCTGAAAAAATTGCATAGAACATATGTTGTTCCCCATAAAATTCCTCACTGAAATTATATTCTGAAGTAGCAGTATCCATAAGCAGCTTCTGCAAGCTCCTGAACAGAACCTCATATGGATATTTAATAGAGCTAGCTTCAGCTATATGAGGAATCAATGCCGGTTCATCAATGTTGATTCTTGTCTCTACACCAATTAAATCAAAAGATGTTGCTATATCCACTTGCAGATTCACCAATGCTTGTATGTAAGCACGAAAATGAGCACTAAGAACCTCGTTCATTGTATCAATATAAGCTGCGCGAACTTCATTATATACTTCTTTGCCATGTTCCTTTGAGACTGCTTTCTGCCTGAGTTTTTCAAGCTCAGGTTGAACATCTTTTAGAGCTTTTGAAGCTTCAACCATTGTGTCCACTTCAACAAACTTCAGTTTTTTACTTAGAATCTCAATAGTTCTCATGTATTCCTCATTGACCTCTCCATCGACAAGGATGTCCACCATCCTCGGAGGTATAATAATGTCTACCACAAACTTAGCCAGCTTGGATTCAGCCACCTTGTGATTCTTAAGCCTCAAACCCATATCCATAGACTTCTCTTGCAGAATTTTAATGTCTGAACTTTCCAGATGTGACAAGATATTATCACAATCATGAATTTGGTCATGAAGAGAGACTAGATTATCACTTTCTTTAATATAATCCTGAATTGAATCCAACTCCACTTTGCGCAAATCATTCTCAACTCCCTTAGTATAATCTCTAAGTTTTGGACCTTTAGATAGTATATTTGCAACTAAACAAAATCCGAAACAATGCATTGAGAGGAAGTAAAAATCCCAGTCAAAGAGACATCTGACCCCCATAAAGTCCAAAGGTTCCGCATCAAAGGATCTCTCTTATTTAGGCAATAATTATGTACATTAATAGTAGTCCACGACCAGCTAAAAACCGAATAAATAATCATGGTTAATTTGTTTTGTTATAATTTGAAAGCAATAAACATTTATATTTTTAGTTTTAATCAAAATCATAATTTCACAAAGAAAAAAAACATTCGTTCATAATTTTCAAACGCTAGTACAAAGAGTGAAAAAGTATCTTTTTTTTCTCGCTAGTATTGATAAAGAATAAGGCATTATAAGTAGAAAAATTCGTCACTACTATAATGATCACATAGGAAACATAAAAAATTGTTGATTTCATGTATGCAAACTTTTTCGGTAGAAGAAAAGTAGAAAAGAATTAATTACTATGATGATATAATCAGTAGCGTTGCCAGAACCCTAAGTTAAGGGTACAAACTTTTGAACTTTAATTTTATAATTAAAAAATTATAAAAATAAAATGTATTAAAAGGAATACATTGTACTAAACAAAAGGTACATATATATACTCTACACAATTGTCATCTACACCGTTTCATAGTCTGAAATCGTTCAATAATCAACTCATTATCAATACTGTTGAAATTTTGTCAAAAAAATAAATTCAATCATGTTGAAATAGATGGTCTTGATGGCAAGTGGTGATGACATGTATCTTAGCTACGAGTAGTTTGGTTAATGAAGGTTTAGTAAGGTTTTTTTTATTGAGAGAGTTTATGTTTAGATAGAAGATGCTTGGAGAATGAAATCTTAAAGTTGAACTGGTTTGAGCCTATTTAGGATAATGGTTTAGACAAATAAATTGTAATAATTACCACTTAATATTTGAAAATAAAAATAAAATAACATTATCGTAATAGATAGATAATTTATCATAGTTATAAATTATAATCTCTACTCTCGAGATAGAAAGAAAAAAAAGGTACAAAATAAAAATAAAATTGAAAAGATAAATAGTAACATATTTTTTTTTTAAAATAGTCTGACGATTATAAATTTATCTTTTTAAGGTGAATAAACAGAGTGTCCAAGGTTTATTCCCGACCATACATGCACTATCTAATGTGCCTACGAACTGAGTTAAGTTCAAAAGAATCAGTAATAATATATGTTATATTTGCAAAGAAAATACATGAACTTAAAGGTATATAGTAATAGTATATTGAAATGAAGAAAATAGTTGTTGTGAGCATAACTCAGTTGTCAAGAAAGTTGCAGTATGCAGAAGATTTTTAGCTACTAGTCTACTCCCTTTGGTCTCGAATGTAAGAAACAAAATAAAACAATTGGTGGTTTCAATTGTAATAAAATCCAATTTATTTCATATTCTCATGTTGAGTTAAAAAGTCACATTCATAATTTATATAATTCATTTGGAAATGACGTAGAAAAATTTGGAAATAAAAGCACATATTTGAAACATGAAAAGAAATTGACAAAAAGAAGGAATGACTTAGAAAAACAAAAAATAAAGGACAAAATCATTAAGGGGTCTCACCTTTTCATGTAAGTTTTTAGGTGGTGTTTTTGACTTCGTGTATACAGAGAAAAAACTAAAAAAAAATACAAGTTGTTGAATGACTTCATTTGTTTTAGATGTAGATGTAGAAGTAGAAAATAATGATTTAGATTTCTGTCTCTTAATCTTATAGTTCTATGGTAGAGTTGCACCATGTAGCTGCCGGAGACGTTAGTAGAAGTTTCTTTTATTCAGTTGCTACAAATATCACCAAGTTGTTCTTTATAGATATTGAGGAAATTAGTCATTTGAGACCTCTCAAGAGCCAAACCAACCTCAATTCCTCCACCACCATCTCTACAATCAGAAAGAGAAATCGAACCGAACGAATCAATATGCACTGCATCAGATTTCTTTGGTTTTCCCCATCCAAAATCAGTCTCATAAACATCAAGTTTAGGTGACCCAGCAACCACTACAAACGAGTTACCTGGTTTTAATGATTCGCTATAATCAGGTATCAATGTTTCAACTCCTAACAAAGCATCACTCTTAAAATCTCTTATCTTCTTTTCAATACCATTTGCCGCTACAACAATACCATCTTTTCCAACTAACTCATCTCTCTTAATAGCCACAGCATAAGATGCAAGACAATTTCCAAAATAAGTATTCGGTAATAAAAATTCAGGACGATCACGACAATCTGCTAAGAATATGAAATAGACTAGATCATCAACAATGCAATCACTTTTTCTTTCCTCTGATTTTACCATACAAAACCAAATCAAGGAACATGTTACAACAAAGGTTGACATGTGCGGTGTTGTTTCTTTACTTTTACCAACAACCCATTTCTTTAGTTTCTGAACTTCTTCACGACTCAATACTAAACTAGTTCGTACCTTGTTAGCGTAAGATGCTTCTCGAACGAGACTTATGGATTCCATGACTTCCAAAACAAAATCTTGTATTTCTTGTAAGTAGGTGAGTTTAGGAGCCGTTGGGTGTTTAAGCACTCCATCTCTTTCATGGGAAGGAAGATCAAGAGGCGGAGAGTATTCAAAAGACAAATTACTGTTGTTATTGTTTTTTGCTATGACTTTTGAAAGAGAGGCCCGAAGTTTCATGAAATGATGAAGTGATTTTCCGTCTGCAGCGACATGGTTGTAACTTAAAAAAATAGACAAGCCGGAGTTTGGAAGAATAGTGACTTGAATTGCCGTTATAGGAATCACACGTGTGTTGTTTTGTTCAGTACAAGGTGGAGGTAAATTTGGAACAAGATGGTGCCAGTTTTGAGCATCTTGTGAATCAGATACGAGGATGTTGAAGTCTGATGAGGATTCAGCTACGGTGAAGGAGATAGAGTCTTCGTCAAGGTAACGTATGTAAGGAGGGGTGTTTTGGGAATTTGGAGGGATCATGAGGTTGGAGGAAAAAGGGAAGAAGTGTTGGAGGGTTATGGAAAGTGAGTGTTTGAGAATGGGAAGTGTTGTTTGAAGGAAATGATGAGTTGGATGAGGAAAGTGGTAGAAGAAGATACGTTTAACAGCGGATTGACAGTAAAGCCATGAAATATCGAAGAAAGTGAGGGGAAGTGTTGTTGGTGATGGAAGTGAATTGGGTGGTGGTGCAACTTGGCTATGTTCTATTACCTTCAACATAACTGTGTTGTTGTGATTGAATTTGATCTCGTGAGTTATGTTTGTGTTTGTGTTGTTGTGGAATGAGAAGGAGAAGTGGAGAAAGAGTAGTCAATTTGGAATTTGTTACCAATTATTATTGGTCCCCATGTCAAACAAGATGAGACATTTGTGTTGCTAACACAACTTGGAATTTATTCTCCACTTGTCCCACTCCCTCGAGCATGACAATATTTATCCAAGAAATTCTACAAGGGTCACGCTAATCGGTATCCTTAGAGCACTAGTTAAAAATTTAAAAAATGAAATAATTATTAAATTTTATGTAGAAAAAATTACTTTTTAGTATTTCAATAAGTCAAATGCACAATTTACAAGATAAAATTTTTACATTTGGTTTCTTAACTAGCGTTCTAAGAGCACTTTTAAAGGTAATTTAGAACGAACCCGACAATAGGGTACCCATGTCTTGTTCGAAAAAAGGTATCCATGTAAGATTAGTGTGTAATTTACCCCCAACCAATAAATATTAGTTACGTAAGTATATTTTTAAGTGATATCTATGAACTACCTTGACTCCATCAATAAATAGCTCATTTTTATTGATTGGTGGGTAAATTATCCGTCATTTTTTTAAGGTAATTTAGAAAAAAAACCCAAAGAAAATGCTGCTTTAAACATTAGTTAAGGAAAATGAATGTGGAAAATTTTACATAAAAAGAGTATTTTTTATGCTTTTAAAAGCTTGATTATAGAAGTCTTAAGAAATTTTTACTACATTAGTCTCTTTAATCATTGTCCGAAACATTAGTTAACATTGTTCGTTGTTAATGAGTGACTTAGAACATCAATTAGGATGACCAATAAATAAAAGAACTTGGATGGTGAATGTATCATTAGAATTTTTGTCTTGTTAAAAATGCTAATATAGACCCTTAGATACATATTAAGGAATTCAATATGAAAAATTTGTATTGAAAATTGTGTCAATTTATTTAACAAAAAAATTCTCTAAATATTTTTTATTTATGGAACTTTAAATATTTTTCTTTAAAACACATGCTAGCATGACCCATTATTTTAAAACAAGGGAGTGGTTATATTTGAAAATCTTTAACTTTCTCAATGGTGATTCAACATTTTTTTTTGTGTTAACATGTCTTTACCAACTGTAATTTGGGTGAATTCCGATTTACCCCATCTAAAAAAAAGTTTAGATTCCAACCGTGTGATTTAAGATTCTTTACTTTTAAACCCTGGGGCCATATGACTGGACAAAATGCTGACGTGGCATGTTGATTGGCGTGATGACTGTGCATATCTGATTATGTCGCACGCTGACAGTATAATTAATTTTGTTTTTTATTTTTTTTAACGGCACATGTGGCATCTTGCCTATTTTATTAAAATAAAAAAGGAAAAATAATATAAATGAATTTATATTAATTTAAAAATTTAAAAATCGTAAAAACAATATATTTTCGAAAAAAAGCCGAATTTTCTTAAAAAAAATTAAAAATTCTAGAATTTAATTTTTAAAATAAAAAATATTAGAAAAACTAATTCAAAATTAAAAAAAAAGTTCAGGAAAATAAAAAACAAGAAAGAAAAATCAGGAATTTTGATTTTACGATTTTTTTTTTTTAAATTCAGGAATTTTTTTTACTACGAAATATATTTTCCAAAATTTTATTTTTTGTATAAAAATGAAAATCAAACTTTTTAATTTCGAAAGAAAAATCTGAAGTTTTTCGAATTATAATTTCTAATTAATTTCGAAAATTTTGAAATACATTAAGTTTCAGAATTTTTCATTTTCGTAAAAAAAAAATTATTTTTTTCTTCTATTTTAAAATTAGTTTTCAGTTTTTTAATTTCTAAATTAATATAAATGAAAATTTAAAATTTAAAAAGAAAATTAATTATACAGTGAGAGCGCCACATCATCCAAAAATACCGACTCAGTGTGCCACGTCATCATGTTTGCACAGTTAGACAGTCTCAAGATCTAAAACGAAAGAATCTTCAAATTACAGGGTCTATTTCGAAAGGATCTTTAAATTACAAGGTTGGAATCTAAACTTCTTTTTTTACATGGGGTAAACCGGAATTCGTCCAAATTACAGGGGGTAAAGACATATTAACTCTTTTTTTTTTCTCTCTCTCTCTCTCTCTCTTTTTGTCACATCAGCATATCATATTTATCGAGTAATTACCGAACTTCGGTCATGAATTTTCAAAAATTAGCCAAATTCGTCCTCAAATTTTGTAAAATGCCTAATTCATCCCCGAATTTACAAAATGTCAATCAAATCAGTCCCTCCGTTAAGTTGACCTGTTAATGGAGGCGACGTGTACTGTTAACCTCTTACAAGACTTACCACTTCAGGTGCCACGCAAGCAGAAACTAATATGGCCGAAAATGATGAAATTACCAAGGATCAAATTGATTGATTTATAGAAAATTGCAGATTTCCCAACGTCTCCTTTTCTCCATCGTCTCTTTCTTCTCAACGTCTCTTTCTTCCCCCAAATATATAAATTTGGAACTCTAATTTTATAATTTGTCAACTAGAATTCAAAATCCCCAAAATTTCTTCCATTAATTGATGACAAAGTTCTTCCCCAATTCAAAAAACTTAAAAACCTAATTTTTTTTGATTGATTTCGAAATCAAAAAATCCCTAAAAAGTGTTCAAGCTTTGGTGTTCAAAAATGATGGGTGGTGGGCGTATGGACAAGTCTGTGTAATGTTGTAATGTTGTAATGAAAAGAGGGTGTGTCAATGAATGAATTCAACCTTTCTGTCAAAATCTTTCCATCAAATTGGTCCTTCTATTGTTTGTCTATGCATCAAATCAATCCATAAATTAATGAAAAATACCATCAAATAAGTCCTTGAATTATCACAACATATATCAATGTGATCCTTGGTGCATATATTTGGTGAACAAAGTAAAAAGTAAAAGGATAAACACTTTGATTGTTAAAAATATCATCATAAGTCATACATTTGTTGTTCATAAGTCATTACATAGCCAAAAAAGAACATTACATAACCATCAAGTCATAAGTCTTACATTTGATGTTCATAAGTCATTACATATATAGCAAAAAAGCATAAATTAAACAAATCCAAAAAGCATAATTTAAACAAGCATCACTGCTTTGGAAATCATGGGGTTGAGATAAACTCCATGTATTTGGTGCTGAGTAGAAGCGGATAGTCCGTAACTTGGATATGGAACTCTAATAACTCCAGGAGCAGTTGGATTTTGTGGAGCAGGACCACTCACTGCTGTTTGTTTATGCCTGTCATTTGAAATCACTGGTCCTCTCATGCCATATCTCCTTGTACTCATTTCCTGAAATAAAATCAATCAAATCAGACCTTAAATTATAACAGTATCCATCAAACCAGTCCTTAAATTCTCACAATAAGTATCAAATCGATCCTTTTAGGGGTATAATGGGAAACACAGAAAAAATGACAACTGAAAAGTAAAAACTGCAATTTTTACCATTTCCATCAAATTGGTCATTTTACCATGGCTTCCTTGTTGACACGTGTACAGGACAACACATCATGCAAGAGGACACATCATCACCAATAACAGAGCTTTTGGACGGATGAACCATTTTGATGAACGTCTGTGAAATTCAGGGATGAATTAGACATTTCGCAAAATTTGAGGACGAATTTGGCTGATTTTTTAAAATTCAAGGATGAAGTTGGGTAATTCCTCCATATTTATCACACTTGATGGAGAAAAATACAATTTTTATTTAATATATTTTCATGCATTTCTTGAAAGGTTTAGTTGAGAAGTATGATAGAGCCCAACGAAGAGAATATTAACCAGAAATGATTTGTCTCATCTCCTTGAAAAGATGATCTTCTTCATTACTTCTTTTTTCTCTTCTTCCTCCCTATTTCTTTGTTTCATATTCAATTGCAAAAAAAATATTTCTCTCATTTTATTGTTATCTTTGTTACGGTCTAACACACTTCTCAACATGTTTCATAATCATTTTCATCTTCCTTCATGCATCAAGGAAAATAGCTACCATATATTTTATTCAAAAATAATCCAACTTAAACAATTTACAACACCAACATTTATATCTTAAATTTACAACGTCATCCTCTATTATTACAAACAAATTTAAAGATTACAGTTGATATCTATCTTACAACTCGAAAGTTTTTTTTTTTTTGGGTACAAATCTTACAACTCGAAAGTTAGTAGTTATTATCATGATTATCTCTTACATGCTAAAGAAATAAAATAAAAAAAGCAAAGTTCCAGTAAAAACAATAAAGAAGTGGAAAAAAAAATTCTCCTTGGATCTCAACTCTACTTTTTTTTTAATCTCCATTAAAATTTTCTGCAAGTTAGAGATCCAAACCAAACAAAAGAAAATACAAAATAATCAACAACACAAATATAAAAGAAGAAGAAATGATATATCTCTATTTTGCCCATCCACACACCCCAACCACAATATACCTGAAAATACAAACAAAAGAATAATAATATAAAAATAGGATTAATATTAAAATTGAAAAACAAAAAAACTATTTAAATATACATTTTGATGTCTCCATCAAGACCATATCTAGGTTGAATATGCGTTGTCTCGGTTTACATCATGAATGAATCAGATATGAATCATTCTAAAGACTATGCTCTATGATTCTTTGATGGGTTGATCACAAAGATGCTATCGGAGTTTGCTTAATTAAAGATTCTTTTCGAGTTTGATAACATTTTAAGTAAGGAATATGGAGATGTAAATAATAAAAGAAATATAAACTATATATATGGGAAAAAAAATCAGCAAATTACTTTTTTTTTTTTAAAAGGAATCAGCAAATTACTTAGAACCAACAAAACATATGATGCAAAAATGGTTATCCCTAAAGGGAGTTTCTACTGTACACCTAATTTTTTGTATGTACCAATACTCCAAATTAAAATAGCCAATAGTTTTTTGACAGCCTGGAACAAATAAGTTTGACTGGATTATAGAATTAGCACCACCAAATTTGTGAGTTTTGCACTTTGGGGCTTTTATTTTATAATATAATTAATTTTAATTTGATTTAACAAAAACAAATTTATATCGTTGAACTCCGTTCTTTTCTCCTCCTTCATCCAAGTTCTTCTTCTTCATCTTGCTGTCCTTCTCAATTTTCAGACCACTGCAGCGGCTTTCGCAAGGAAGGAGATGTATGGGATCACTACAAGAAAAGTGACCTATAGCCACGGCCAGTTTCCAGAGTAGGACCATTTCTACCTACGGACAAGTCATAACCGCCTTATTATTATTATTATTCACAAACAAAACAATTCGTACAAAGTCACTTTCTCTGGATCGAACACAGACTTCACTCCTATCGCAAATCGCCGCAAACCTCACCTCGCCGCCGTATACCTCAACTTCACCGCCGTATTTCTCACTTCGCCACCGTATCACAGCCTCGCACGTCTCACCTTGCCATCGTACCTCTCACTCGCAGATTCTCACCTTCGTCAAGCCTATAAATTGGGTTACGTCGCAGCAGCAGAAGCGATGATGGCGATTCTTAGCATTTCTTCTCATCAGAAGTGATGATGGTGATTCTTAGCATTTCTTCTCATCGTTAGGGTTAGTGTTCTCATTCTCTGAGATTTGCACTATTTATTTTGAACTTGTTGTTGTTGCTGATGTTGAAATTGATGCCTTGTTGCTAGATTTTAAATTAATTTTGAAATTGATGTGTTTCTATTGTTGAAATTGAACTTGAGTTTGAAATTGATGTGTTTTCATCTATAACTCGGATATTTCTTCACTGCAACATGTGATTCTCTCGAGTTCGTAGCCGCAAAATGAAATTCCTCCAATTTTTGGATACTGTGTGCTGATGCCAAATCTCAGGTTCAATTTGCTCTTAAATACTCCACTAGAATTTTTGGATACTGTGTGTAAAATAATTGTACCGTCACTTTTTCTTTTATCATTGGTCTTTTTTGTTTTTTATTTAATTAGTGCAATTTGTTTTCGTGTTTGATTGGAATGTGTCGGTGATCACATATTGTCGGTGATGGAAGTTTATAAATTGCATTTAGGGGTATGGGAAATGTTTTTGGATTAGCTTTTGTAATTTTTTATTGTTTGGTAATTCCTTTGCTTAAGAAAATTATATTCATAAATTATCAAATAAGCAAAAGTCCAAACGAATTTATTTCAAATTTGAGTTGAATTTGTTTTGATTTTTACTTATATTTAAGACGGTAGAGAGTATATTCTAGAACAGTTTTGGAATGATTCTGGTAGTGCATTAATCACAACAAATGAAATGGAGTACTATTTTTTTGTCTTAATCCTAAAGGGCCCTTGCAGTTCAGAAACTATTGTGTAATTTACCAATGAGAGAGAAAAATAATATAAAAGTCGGAAATAATCTACCTAAGCACGGATACAGACACGAACACGGCACAACACTACTGACACCGCTAATAATTTGAGAAAATCACATGATTTAGTTTAATTATTTATATATATATGTTGTTGTCGTGTCAGTGTCAGAGACGACACATGTCCGACAACAGGCACACCTTATCTGAGGAGTGTCTGTGTTTCATAGTCTTCATGTATACGGTGTTGATGTTGGATTTTGTGTAAAAAAACCATTTCTCAATTCAAAAAGTCCAGTCAATGACTATTCTGATATATAATTGAGCTTGGGGTGCTCTTGATCGATTTGAAAGTTCATTAATCGTTTAAGGTTGACCATTTTATTTATGTTTTCGGGATTTTGGTATTCAGAAGCTGGATCAAGGTTTTAAATAGCAGTCGTAGTTGCGTCGTGATCCTTCAAAGTGCAGAGAACCGCAGTCACTTGCTGCATATGCATCCTTAACCTTAGTTGCAGAGGTATAAAAACCTCGATATTGTGCCCAAATCGTGATCTTGGACTTTGTTTTTAAAGCTGGGAGCTAGACTCCTGTTAAAAGGGAAACACTTGAATCAAATTAAACAAAATTATGGTCCTTGCCACTTATCAAAAGTCATTAGTATATCGAGATTTTTATTGGTTGTGCTGATTCTAACTAGTGGTAATTTAGCAACCATACATGTTTAGCTCAATTATTTTTATGAGCAATGGAGTGGCATGTGAAAGATTGATTTATCACTTCCATTGTGTACATAAGAATCTCTACTTTTATAATCAGTGAAATATCTGATTTAAGTTTGTCTTAGGATCTGAGCTAACCTTGATTTATATGATGTCTGATGCCATGTGAAATGAAACGTTTTTCACTTTGCAGTTACTAATAGGTGTAAGAAATGACCAAATCTTTATCAATAGGAACTTGATATGTTCATATTGTGTGTTGTTCTCTGTTTTTGGTGGACTTATTTGGTGTTTTGATGATGGATTTTTTAAACCAAACTAGGAAAATAAGAATCTTTATGGCTTATGATGCATTTGCTATTCTTTTCTTTCTTTGCTTATTACAGGGTGAACCAAGCTTCCATTTGTTTGGGTTCATAATATGTGTTGCAGCTACAGCGGCATGAGCCCTAAAATCAGTGTTACAAGGAATTTTGCTTTCATCTGAAGGGTATGTATGAGTAACATGATATTTACCTCATTAATTTGTTTTCTTCTGTTGTCAAGTTATATAATAAATCGGTACTGACATCCTTCTTGTTGTGTCTTAGGGAGAAGCTGAATTCTATGAACCTTCTACTTTACATGGCTCCAATGGCTGTTGTTTTCCTTCTTCATGCTACACTCTATATGGAAGAAAATGTGGTCGGCATCACGTTGGCTCTTGCCAGAGATGATATGAAGATCATTTGGTACCTGCTGTTCAATTCCTCACTTGCATATTTTGTCAATCTAACCAACTTTTTGGTCACCAAACATACCAGTGCTCTCACCCTTCAGGTATGCCTCCCTTTTCATACGGTCATGCAACTTGTTTTGCTAAATTTATATATTTACTCAAACAAACATGCCTGCCTGCTGTCTTTTAGTTGGAACCTAACTTTTTTCCATTGTTATAAACAAGTTTCTTAAAATTCATGACTAAATTGTTTTTCAGTTTCTATTTTCCTAATTAATCCAAACCTCTTGGAAAAGAGGTTCAGGGAATGCTGCTTGTATTTCCGTTGGATCCCTAAAGCCAGTGGTAGGGCAGTATATTCAAATACTTGTATTGCTAGACATCACAAGAACCTAGAGCTAAGGATGTCAATTTTTTTTACTAAAATTTTGTCTGTAATTGCAATTATCCGACGTAGAGTTGCTATCTGTATTCTTTGTTCCACGACATTTCAGGTTTTACTGATTCAGATCATTAGATTTCTTTGGCCAATTTGCTTAGTAGATATACAATTGTTGTAAAATTTGTAGGGTTTTATGTTATAGTAACAAATGAAAATGTAAAAAAAAAAAATTTAGGATTTTTTCCTCTTTCTCCCACCTATTCCAGATCAGGAAAAGTTCAACGAGTATGATTCAAACAAGGATAAATGAGTAGATATATTTGGTTCAAGACGTGCAATTATCATGTAGTCTAGTATTTGATATATTTGCTTAAAATGATGTAAGTCGATGTTTAACTACTAATCGAAGAGTTTGTTCATATAGGTACTTGGGAATGCTAAAGGGGCTGTAGCAGTTGTAGTTTCAATTCTAATATTTAGAAATCCAGTTTCAGTCACTGGAATGATGGGTTATTCACTCACAGTCCTTGGAGTTGTACTTTATAGTGAAGCCAAAAAGAGAAGCAAGTGATTCTGGTATAAGAATTCATCAGTGAATTCTCTATACTTTGTGCTGACAACTTCAAGATTCTATGAGACAAAATTGTTGCATGACTTTGATCAGAATCAGGATGTTACATACTCTATATAAGAATTCTTGCTGTCCTTTTCAATTTTCAGACCACTGCAGCGCTGGTTGCAAGGAAGGAGATGTATGGGATCACTACAAGAAAAGTGACCTATGGCCACGGCCAGTTTCCAGAGTAGGACCATTTCTACCTACGGACAAGTCATAACCGCCTTATTATTATTATTCACAAATAAAACAATTCATACAAAGTCACTTTCTCTGGATCGAACACAGACTTCACTCCTATCGCAAATCGCCGCGAACCTCACCTCGCCACCGTATACCTCAACTTCACCGCCGTATTTCTCACTTCGCCACCGTATCACAGCCTCGCACGTCTCACCTTGCCACCATACCTCTCACTCGCAGATTCTCACCTTCGTCAAGCCTATAAATTGGGTTACGTCGCAGCAGCAGAAGCGATGATGGCGATTCTTAGCATTTCTTCTCATCAGAAGCGATGATGGTGATTCTTAGCATTTCTTCTCATCGTTAGGGTTAGTGTTCTCATTCTCTGAGATTTGCACTATTTATTTTGAAATTGTTGTTGTTGTTGATGTTGAAATTGATGCGTTGTTGCTAGATTTTAAATTAATTTTGAAATTGATGTGTTTCTATTGTTGAAATTGAACTTGAGTTTGAAATTGATGTTGAAATTGATGTGTTTTCATCTATAACTCGGATATTTCTTCACTGCAACATGTGATTCTCTTGAGTTCGTAGCCGCAAAATGAAATTCCTCCAATTTTTGGATACTTTGTGCTGATGCCAAATCTCAGGTTCAATTTGCTCTTAAATACTCCACTAGAATTTCGTTCATCCCATATAAAACCATTAATATTATTATTAGACTCTCTTTCTTTATTGTTGGTCTAATGAGGTTAGGCCGAAAAAGCTTAGACAAGGTTTTGGTTTAATTTGGCATGCCGAAATTTGGGTGATTTAGAAGGTGAGAAATGAGATGATTTTCAAGAATGGTGTAACTGATGTAGAGGATATGGTGGAGAAAATTAAGGTTCAATCTTGGGTTTGGAGTCTATCCCGGTTGTAAATTCCTTCATGTCTATTTATGGGTGGTGTTGGAACCCGCAGGATTGTCTAATTCGTTTTTTTTTCCGTCCTAGTTGTTATGTGTTGGGTGTGCAAGTAGTCTGATATGGGGAGTTCTGTTAGTTTGTTTCTGAGACATGGTCGTTGTTTTCTTTTCCCCTTGCTCTGTTGGTGGTGTTTATAGGCAACTGTTTTTAGTGGTGTTGTTGTGCTTTTATCCTTGTTCCATACCGCTTGTGGTGTTGTGGATTTGGCTAATTGCTTTTTGGTGTATTGGCTATTTGCATTGTACTCTTGTGTCTCTCGTTGCTTGTCTTAAGTAATGTTGGTTTTATAATATATTTGGCTATTAAAAAAAAAACTCTTTCTTTATCTCGATGCCAATTCAAGTACCAAACAAAGCTTTCTGAGATTGAAAACCCTTACCACATTTTTTGCACAATTTGTCCAAAACAACGTCAGAAATAAAGAGTCTTCGTCAAGTGACTTCTTTTCCAAGTTTTATTTGGTTCAATTCTCTCCAAGACTATAATATCCTTATGAACAACCTTCTTCATTCATTGTTGTTACAACGACAACATACTCCTCATCATCATGATAATTGGTTTTTACACGGTGATCACATGACCTCGCGGAATTTGCAGACCTGTTCAATCACTTTGTGATTATTGTTTCTGACAGTGTTGCCTCTGAGGTCAAGTATATGTTTGAGGGATTGAGGACCAAATTTGAGAAGGAAACGTAGATTCAAAATCAGTTTAGATTGTGCTAGCATTTAGGTGCTTATTTGTTATTTATTTTTCTGTTTCACTTTACTGAGTGTATTGTTGTTTCAGTGTTAGACAAACTTTTTCTAAGGCACTTTCAAAATGTTCCAGAGAGGTTTGTAAAAAATAAATTGGTTTATTCATAATGTTGTTAACCGAGTCATTAGCAGGAAGTGAAATATGTGTTGAAGAAAATTTGTGTAATTCTTCTTTTGATTACAATAATGCAGTTTGAAAGTTCCTTGAAGAATAAAGCTACTAGGTTTCAAGCACTGCATGTGAATTTTTACAAAGAGAAAGCCACTTCTCTTCAGGCTTTGCAAGGTACTTCCTATACCATTATCACCTGAGGGACTAATTAGCATCATTTGTTGCGAGAGTTCAACTTTTAATACACTTTAATAATGGTATTATGATATTTTGACGGCCTCTGAAATATGTTTTGGTGATTACTATGAAATTAGGTGCTAAGGATACAATAGACCAAGTCGTCGTTATCCCTAGTTCTGTTTTTAGCTTTTTAATTTTTATGATATGGAGCTTTTAATTTTGGTCATTCTGATTGTGATTTGCTGTGCTGAGTTAATGTTGATATTAAAATATGAACGAGATGATATCGGTGAAAATTCGGTTACAGGTTTTTGGCTCTCTCTGCACCCATCCTTTGGGAAATGAGTTAATGTTGTTAAAGCTTAGCACTAACAGTTTAACAACCGAAAAGAGTAGTTGCTAACAGTTTAACAATTGCTAACATAGTCTCTATACTATTTTTGTGGGTGAAAGATGTTTTAGCAATGGATATACAGGTTAGGGGCTGGTGGCTTATGAGCAACATGATTCAGTTTCTATATCAGCTTGTCGCAGAGAATGCATGGACGTTGATCTTATTATGGCAGAGACACTTGGAATACATTGTGGAATTCAAAAAGCTAAAAAATTCCACTGGCCTCATGTAACCATTGTGTCGGATGCAGAGGTCATTGTCAACTGCATCAACTCAAGAGCCCATGTTGCTGCCATTGATCGTATCATTCAAGATTGTAGGGAGATGTTATTAAATTTTCACTTTTCATCTGTTGTATTTGTCAAGCGTGACTTGAACGTTGTAGCTCACAGTTTAGTTTCTTTATCAAAAATGGCTGGTTGTAGAACTTGGTTGGGGTCTGTCCCTACTTTCTGATTGAGACTAGATCAATGTATATTGTTATTAATAAATAAATTAAATTACATTTGATGTCAGTTTCTACAAGTAGTTTAACATTTTCTTGAGGATGTTAATTGAAATGCCAAGTGCTAGTACGTAATAATTAAGTTGAAGTATGTACTGATTCCAGGATTCTTGTACCACTGAAATTAAGATCTATGCACTATTGAAGAATAGTGTTTCTCTAGCTTCTGAAAAGAGTTTTCTATTCTTAATAATAGTGTAGATAGCAAAATTGTTTTCTGTTAAAAAAATATTGGAAACATCTCTCTGGATAAAATCGTTGGAATTTTTTATATTATGTATTTCTGTGAAAGACAAAATTGGCTTTAGTATATTAAAACAAGGTTTCTTTATGAATTTACACAAGATAAGAATAAAATTGATGGAGTAATTTTTTTTTTTGTTACAATTTTAGGAGTAAAATTGATGGAGTAAAATGAAGGCAAATGATTTTTTGCATCAGTGTATAAAAAATAAGACACTAAATGATTTTCTGGTTACTTTTACTATGACCATGCAATTAGCTTCATTTCGAATCAAATTTATGTTGTTTTTAACTCAACTTGTTAACACACTAAATGCAGTTTGAGATGGGAAAACTTGCAGAAGACGATCAATTCTTGCATAGGTACATACCTTTCTAGGTTGATGTAAAGTCCCTTATCTTATTTTTAGTTTCAATTTGGCTCGTTAACTTTTAATTTTCAACTTAGTCCCTTTTTTGTTTTGAATCAACATAATATATTAACACAATCCCGGGCACAAGACGTGCTAAACGGGGAGGCAACAAACAACGAAAGAGGCCGAAACAGAAGTTGCATCAACAACACACAGCTGGTGTCATACAACTTACTGCCACACCTAAACCACCAAAAATACGCCTATATGGACCCTAAAGGCAATCCCAGCCGAGGCACAGACAAACCATAGCAGAGAAACCAACATTGGCCTGCTATAACTGCTGAGCCAACAACCAACAACATTAATCGAACACCAAAACCATATCAGAAAAAACCAGAAGCCAAGGCACAGACAAACCATAGCAGAAAAACCAAAAGTGTGGCCTGCCATAACTTTTGGACCAGAGCCCACAACGCCACCCTGCCATAACTTTTGGACCAGAGCCCACAACGCCAAACGGACACCAAAACAGACCCTTTTTTTAATTCTATTGTTTCAGCTTGGTCTCTTAACATCTAAAAGTTTCAACCCTGACCCTTATTTTTATGTTTTGTTCCCTTGTGTTATTAAAGTTATACTAGTGTGGCCATTTTTAACACAATATAAACAAAAAAAAGACCACATTGAAACTATAAAGTAAGACAAGAAATCAAATTAAAACTTTTTAAAGTTAAGCGACCAAACTGAATCTTTAATAATAAATTAAGGGACAAAACATGTATTTTAGGCTTTTTAGCCATCTTTATGCTATAGTATTTGCAGGTAGCTTTGGTTTTCATTGATTGTGTCAGCATAATCAGTAAGGATAACTTTTATTGATAAAACCAAATGTTAAGAGCTAATTCTTTAAAATTTGGTTTACTCACTGTCATTGAAAATACCACCTGTTACCACAAACACCATTATGCAAGTGACATCCACAAACTCAGTATAGATGAAATCACATCTAACAAAACCAACAAAAAAACTGAACTAAGACGTGAAATTTAAAAAGCTTCCAAATGTTAAGAGCTAATTCTTTAAAATTTGGTTTACTCACTGTCATTGAAAATACCACCTGTTACCACAAACACCATTATGCAAGTAACATCCACAAACTCAGTATAGATGAAATCACATCTAACAAAACCAACAAAAAAACTGAACTAAGACGTGAAATTTAAAAAGCTTCCAAATTAAACCATTAAAGCAAATTTGTCCGAACTGCAAAATCAAACCATTCAAATAAAATTGTGTAGATTGAAATATCAAACTAAAACATTCAAATAAAATTGTCCAAGCTAAAGTGCCGAATTAAAGCAAAGTCATGTGATTTTTTGCACATCCATCCACCATTTGAGAGTTGAATCCTTTTTTTCTTCCACCGCCTTCCAGTGTTCACGTGCTTTTTCAATGATTTTTTCCATCTTTTTATTGTAAACACTATGAACCAAATCAATGGCAAGTTTAACCCTTGTATCTGAAAAAACCTGATAAAAATGCACATATTAAAATGTTAGATTAAATATAGCAACTATTCCATACCTTATATAACCAAATCATGTTGCACAAAGTGTTTCCTAATCAAAAAAGTTAACCACAAAAAGTAATAAACCTTAAACTGCAAGCCAGAAAAATATGATTTATTGTGAAATTTAAATTTGTTTGAAGTAGACAGAAAAAATATTTAGAAGGTGCTTACTTCTACATAGTTATAGTCATTTTTCCTGCCACATTCTTTCATCCAAGCTGCAACCCAGATTCCGGAGTCGTTACTGGAAATCAAGAATAAAAATGAGAAGACTAGTGGTAGATTTATTCACCATAATGTAATAAAAGTAAGTGAATGAAACTTACGATCCATCTCTCTGGCTAAGGAGTCCTCTGGGTTCAACAACTGAGAAATTGGAGATAATGTTCTTCCTTAACTTGATTCCACAATCATAAAATGAATCATGGATAAAAATCTCCTCCAAAAATAAGGCCTGTGTAGTAATGTTAACTTTAGTATCCGTTACAAAAGTGAAAGGAAAATTGAATATAATGAGTTATAAATACCATTCTCAAGACATCTCTATGTCTAAGCAACTTTCTTTCTTCACATGGTGCTGAATCCAACACATACATCTTTCTGTCACTAAAGTCAACAACCACAAGATACCAATGTACACCTTGATCATTCATAGGAATGAAAATCTGCAAAAATTAGTAAAAAAAACTTTTATGAAACTAATGTACTTAATTATGTCGGATACTAGCAGAAAATGGTATAACATGCATACTATAGTACTGAGTACATCTCATAAATCACACCTTTCCAACGTCCCCTGTTATTCCCATGAAGGCATTCTGATACAACTCCCTTACATCCTTAGGACTATGTTTCCAGTCAAGTGCATATTGCTTTCATGTGAAACAAAAAAAAAAGTTACAGGTTAGTGAAATACAAGACTTTACAAATTTTTAATTATAGTATAATGAAACATAAAATATGCAGAGTATGTACCGCAAAATGTGTTGGTAGGTACCACAAAGATGGTGTTCCGCCATATCTTTCTATGTGTGTTAGTTTACAACACATTAGATTAATGACCTATACGGTAACCAGAAAACCAATTATTCATGTCTAATAAAGTTAACTAAATATAAAATAATATTATGCAATTTATAACTGACCTCCTGGTCAACCGGACAATCAGGCATCAAAGTCTTGAGGGTTTTCCGATATCCCACGACCCCAAGTTCACTTTTTGCCAGTATTTCCTCCCTGTGTAAGTGTTAGTAACACATGTTGATGATGAAAATAAATAGTAGTATCCATTTTATTAAATAAAATAACATACCCATGACGATTTTCATCATCAGCAATAAATATGTAAGCTGCCATATATGCTTCCATATCATTCTTAACCATGTGTGGGAACGGATGGATTGAAAGAGGAAAATACTGAAGAAAAATATACAAATCCATATTAAATATTAAACTAAATTACATACATAGCATAATTAATGATTAAAATTACAGTCATCTAGAAATGATTACCTCTGGAATAGTAACACCGTCTGTAATCCCTTCAAATCCAGTTGAATTCATTGGATGGTAGTTATAGCAATCCCTTCAAGATAATTGGAATGATATAATCATTTGACATATTATTAGATAAATTTTTCATTCTCTAAGCTGGATACTTAAAACACCTATTTTTTCTTGCTATTTTCACTTATCTATACTCCCTACTTGTTAAAAAAAATATATAATAAACTAACCTGTATTGATTTTTATATCATTTATTGAACATAATTTCATTTTCTATATTAGCTTTGTCAAAAATACATTAATACCTTCATACTAAATACCACCGAACTTCCTATATAACAAGCAAATGAACTGAAATCATATTTTATATGAAGGAATGTTAAAGAAATCTAACACAGGTGATGATAGTTCAATTGTTAGAAAACCTTCTTATGGTACCTATTCAATATTCTGCAACCTTAGCAATATACTCCCTATTTTCAAAACCCACCAGCATTAAATTTGACCATATTTCTAAAATGGATGATATATAAAAAGAGAGAACTGGTGCTAAATAATGTTGTTACTGATCCGAAAAAAAAGGTGGGAGAATAATTAGGTTTCATTGTTCCTTGACATATAAATATAAGTGCAGCATGCTAGAGTCAGGAGATGAACGTTTTGGAACATAGAGATGCCAAATTATGGGATCATCGCGTTTTGGGAATCGATGAATTGAAGGAATGGGCAGCCCAACAATGAATTGATGTTATGTATATTACAAGTGTCAAATGCAATTTTTTGTTTGTTATGAATGCAATAGAAAATTACCTGGGTGAGAGAACAATCAATTCAGTGTTAATGTCTTTCTTCTCTTGTTCTTGTTCTGCTGGTTTTCCACACAAGCTAACTGAATTCCTCCGGAATTGTGGGCTAATGGACCTCTCATCTTTTTCAGCCATGGTTGATTTTGTTGTTTTTTAGAGAATTAGAAGTTAGAAGTTTGTGGGCTATAGAACACGTTCTCTTCTTTTGTTGCTAACAATAAACTGCCCCACTCAACTACCCACATAGTTGCTTCCGTTCTTCTCTTATAGAACACGATTTTTTATTTATTTATTTTAATTTTTTATAGATCACGTTCTTCTATTTCTTTATATTGCCTACTTGGTTTTTTTCTTTTTTTCCCCGTAGTTTTTTTCTCCTTGCCTTCTTCTTGGAATTCATAAAATACTTATTAGTCAATAAAAATATATATATATATTAAAGAAGTTAAATAAGTTTAGTTACATAAAAAAATATCGATTGCATTCATATAGCAAATTTACGATTTTAAAGACGAATAATAATTTGAAATGGATTAAAATACTTTAAAATAAATATATTTAGTGGTTATAAATGTAATTTATAAATAAAAAATTAAAATGTACTTTTATGTCATTTTATATTTACAACGACTAAATTTATCAAACACGTTAATTTTAGGCTGTGTTTGGTAACAACGAGAAGCTAGCTTATAGCTTATTAAATTAAGTTATAAGTTTGTTGGATCAAAACATGACGTGTTTGGTAATAAACTTTTCTCATGAGCTTATAGCTTTTTGTGAGAATCTTTTTGTTGATAGTTATATGTTGGGGATTGATAAGTGCTCAAAAGTATACTAATTCATGTGTTAATTTAGGTCTTTTAGTGGCTTGTTCTCCAAGTTATCTAAAGAAAAGCTACCATTTGTTGTAATTTGGCCAGTTATGCTTCACATCTCTCACTCTACTCAGTTTATGCAGGAAATATTGAGCAAGGACCAAGAAACCAAGTTCCAAGCCAAGCCAACCTCGCTTGAAGCGAGCTCATCTCGCTTAAGCGAGTTCTTACCAGAGAGCATCCATCCAGCTCGCTGTTTTCTCGCTTCTATCTCGCTTATGGGAAATCAGCATCTCGCTTGAAGCGAGACAATCTCGCTTAAGCGAGATTTTGGCAGAGAGCAACTTTCAATCTCGCTTCTAACTCGCTTTTTGGAAATCAGCATCTCGCTTAAGCGAGATTTTGGTAGAGAGCACCAAGAAGATCTCGCTTCCATGTCGCTTAGAGTGAGATTCATCATTCAAGCAAGATAAGACCCACGTGGCAGCCTTCTAATGGCCAGATTGAGATTCTCATGGATCTCGCTTCAAGCGAGATATGTTCGCTTCAAGCGAGCGATCACGAATTCAGCCATATAAATAGCTTTCTCTTCTCTTTCCAAGTATCTTTGTACTGTTTTATTGTATTTTTCTGGTTTTAGAGAGAGAACTAGGGCTTTTCTAGGTAGAGAAACACAAAGCAAGGTAGTTAAGAGTAGATTCAACTCAAGATTTGTTGAGATGTCATGAGTATAGGCATGGAATCTTCATCTTTTCTTCATCCGTTGCCAAGCTATCATAGACATATGTAGCTACATCTATCCTTGGTGTTTTGACGTATTCAAACAGGCTATTATGTAAACTCATGATCTTTTAATATATGGTTCTAGCTTATTTATTCAATATTATTGTTATTCTTGTATTTAAAGTTTTATTGAGATTTGTAACGATATTGACAAATACTTTTGGATCTAGGAATAGAATAATAATCTATCTAAGTTTTTCACTCTAGACATAGATGTCAATCTTTGATAATCACTTTTAATCTATAACTTAATGCTTTTGCATCAATTAATAGATTGGGAAATCATCGATTAAACGATCCAATAGACTTTGTGATCGTTTAAATAGTTTGGGAAACATTTAAATGATCCCTTAGAAACAACACGATATCATTTGGACACGAATGATATTGTTGAGTGATTGTGATAATATCGTTTAAAGCTAGAATCCGTTATTTGATCGAGGGATTGCAGCTGTTACGCTTGGTTGAGTGTCTATGACCCCAAGCGAAATAACCTTATCTCTTCTCTATTTTATTTTATGTCGAATAGTTAAATTAGTTTTAAACAAACAAACATTTATACCCAAACACTTAAGATGATAATTGACGTTAAAATGCTTATGAGATACGCTAGTCCCTACGAAAACGGACATATTATACACACGTGTAAATAGTTATATGACATGTAAAAATCTTACATCAGGGATCACGATGTGCCAATAATATTTCTTTTCAAATAATTTACTTGAACTTCAGGTTCACTTTTCAATTAACATTCACTTCTGGGAATGGCGTTCAATGTGACTTTTCACTATTTTAATCAAGAATCACCCTTTGTTCAATTACAAATGTGACTAATCTTTCAAAAACATTTTTGAATATATTCACTTATTCGCAACCTGAACCAAATCAGGACGGGAATGGGTCTTGTAGATACTGGTTGGTTGGTAGATAACATTATTTGGAGGGTTGGGGATGGTCGGGATACTTTGTTTTGGATGGATCCGTGGTTGGATGACTGTCCTCTAGCAAGATCTTTTGGTAGGATTTACTATCTTGCAAACAATAAACTAGCTACGATGTCAGAGATGTTTGAGTTAGGGTGGGGGGTTGGAGGTGAAGCGTGGAAGTGGCGTAGGAGGTTACTTGTGTGGGAGGAGGGGGTGGTCTTGTAGTGTGTGGAGTGGGTGTCTTCTTGTGTTTTGCAGGTTGGCACGGTCGAAAGGTGGGTGTGGAAACTCTATACATCGCAATGTTACACAGTTAAATCAACATATTCTTTTTTGACAACGATTGATACCAACCTCTATGAAGGTTTTGATAGCTTCTCCTGGCTGAAAGTGGTTCCTCTGAAGGTGAATCTTTTTGTTTGGCACCTTTTCATGAACAGGCTACCTACTAAGAATGATCTGTATAGGCGAGAATGTATTGATGCTACACAACTTTCTTGTGCGGCCCTGTGTGGTGAATTAGAAGACAGAGATCACTTGTTCTTTCGGTGTGATGTGTGCGATCGCATTTGGATCTTGGTTTCAAAATGGTTAGGAATTGATTCAGTTTTTAATGGCAACATTTGTACTCATTCTAATCAGTATCGCGGACTTGGTGACTTTTTCAAAATTTCAATAACTGCGTTTACTATTATCTGGATTTCGGTGATTTTTGTTGTTTGGAATGATCATAATAATAGGATTTTCTAAAACAAGTCAAATCAGCTTGAGACTCTTGCAGAAAAGGTTAAACTCCAAACGTATTGGTGGCTGAAATCGCACTATGTCTTGTTCGATTTTGATTATCCCTGTTGGAGGCTCAACCCATTATGTTGTCTTCAAGGAATAGTGTAATTCTTTTATATTATGTTTCGGCTGGTGTGGCCTAACTATAAAAAATTAAGGTAATAAAAAAACTTTCATCAAACTATTACCTCATGCAAGTAAGAATGCAATGTGTTATTGAAAGAAAGAAAAAAATTGTAATCATCACTATAAACAAAGAACTATTCAAGTAGAAATCCAAGATAAATGAGATGTACTCGAGTTGAATTGCTAAGTTAAACCATTCAAATCAATTTGTCTAGGTAGAATTGCCAAATTAAAACAAACATTCAAATAAGCTGAAATACAAAATTAAAACATTTAAATAAAATTGTCTAGCTGAAGTGCCAAATTAAACTAAGACATTGTAAAAAAAAAAAAACCAAAACATCAAAGTCAAAGCACTAAGATCACTGTTTGACAATTGAATTCCTCATTTTTTCCATATCCATCCAGTGTTCATTAGCTCTTTCAATAACTTGTCCCTTCATTCTATTGTAACTACTATCAACGAGATCAATGGCAAGTTTGATTCTTGAATCGGGACGAACCTGACAACATTGTAAACAATAAAAAATGTTAGATTAAAAATTACACATATGCAACAACTACTTTATGGTCAAAAAGTTAAATATAAAAAGTAAATAAACCTTAAAGTTGCAAACCAAAAGAATAAAATTTATAATGGTTTTTAAGTTTGTTTGACGTATGAAAAAAAAAAGCTCACAGAAAAATATATGTAAAAAAGGCCTTACTTCAACACAATCATAGAAGTCTAGCCAGCCACATTCTTTCATCCAAGTTGCAACAAACAATCCACAGTCGTTACTAGACAACAAGAATATAATTTAGAAGAGTAATAGTAGATTTATTCACTATAATTATAATGTAAGAAGAGTAGATGAAAGATAATTACGAGCCATATCTCTGACGTGGGAGCCCTCTGGGTTCAACAATTGGAAAATTAGAGATAAGGTGCTTCTCTAACTTAATTCCACAATCATAAAATGAATCATGGATAAACATCTCCTCCAAAAATAAGGCCTGTGTAGTAACGTTAACTTTAGTATCCGTTAGAAGAGAGAGAAAAAAATAGAAAAATAATACTGGATAATAAATACCACTCTCAATATATCTCTTCGTCTAAGCAACTTTCTTTTTTCACACGGTGCTGAATCCAACAAATACATCTTACTTTCAACAAAATCAACAACCATAAGATACCAATGTACACCTTGGTCATTAATAGGAATGAAAATCTGCAAAAATTGTAAAAAAACATTTAGGAAACTAAAGTACTAGTGTGCATATCTATTTGAAAATGGCAGAGTGTGGATAATTATATAGTGTATTATGGAATATATCTCACAAATCTTACCTTTCGAGCGTTCTCTATTTTATCGAAGAAGTCTTTTTCATAACGCTTCCTCACTACCTTAGGACTGCGCTCCCAATCAAATGCATATTGCTTTTATGTGAAACACAAAGTTTTGAATCAAATACATGAATTTCCAAGTTTGCAATATTAATAAAAATAGAAACTAAACATATATGTAGAGTTTGTACCGAAAATGTTGTGGGAAGGTACCACGTAGATAGTTTTCCGAGATACCGTTCTTCTTGTGTTAGCTTACAACACAGAAGATTGATGACCTATAAAACAAAGAGTAAAGTAATGAAATGATTGCCAAAATTAGCAAATTAGCAAATTGGATTTGTTGTAAATGCGCTAACTGCCAAAATATGAAGAAGCTGTTGAGGCATATGAACAAATACATCAACTTTGTGGTGAAGATGATGCACTAAAAGCAGCAGCTAAGATTAGTCTTTTAAATTTTCTTGATCTGGATTTGGTATGAAAACGCATTCAATTTTCTATAGATTTCATGCTCTACTAGTTTTGTTTAGCTAATGATTATATGCAACAAAACTTGTAACAAAATCAAATAATTAAGGGAAATACATGCTTGGCTAGAACACTGAAGTTATTACAAAAGTCATTTATCGATCTATTGTGAGGTTTAAAACAATCCTGAAGTTAACACTTTAAATGCACTACCAAAGCATTAAGTTATTAGGTGATGAAAACAAATAGGTTTTTTTTTGCAGAGTGAACAAAAACCAAAGTTAAATCAACCCACTTCTATTAGAAACTTTAATCAGTACCATTAAATCAATTCAAGCCTAACAAAAGAAATCTCATATTTATATTAACTTTTATGTGTGTATTATTAGTACAAAATTCTTGTCAGACATCACATAAAGATATCATTATGCAACTTAAAATGTACCTCTTGGTCAACCCAGCAATTAGGCATCAAGGATTTTAGAGTTTTCCTATATCCTACAACCCGAAGTTCACTTTTAGCCAGCATTTCCTCCCTGTGTAGGTGTCAGTAACACATTAAATGATGAAAACAAACAGATGTATGAATCAAATCAAATAAAATAAAGTTAATACCCATGTTGATTTCCTTCATCAGCAATAAATATATATGCTGCAATAGACGCTGATAAATCAGTCATGATCAAATGCGGGAACGGCTTGATCGATAGAGGAAAATACTGTAAAAAAAGATAGATATCCATATTAAACTACGTTACCTAGAAGAATTAATGATTAAATATCTAGTCAAATTAAAATGATAACCTCCGGGATAGTAACACCGTCTGTAATCCCTTCGACTCCAGTTGGATTCATTGGTTGGTAGTTAATGTAGCAATCATTAGGAGAGAAAATCTTCCTTTTTATGACAGGATGTGCTGTCTTTTCATAATAGTCAGCACAAAATTTGAATGTTGACAACTTTCTTTTTGATTCAGCCTCATCTTCGTGCGGAGTTTTTGGGTTGCTGTTCTCTCCCTGGTCAATTTGTTTCTGCTGCTTGCTGTTTTCTTCAGAACTTCAAAACATTGACAACATAAAAAACAAAATTTTAATGAGAGAATAATTTATGGGAGGGCATGAGCATCAAGCACAAACCTTTTTTCATTGTTGATGTTATGTATATTACAAGTCAAATGCAATTTCTTTTTTATGAATGCAATAGAAAATTACCTGGATGAGAGGTCGATCAATTCAGTGTTAATGTCTTTCTTCTCTTGCTCTGCTGGTTTTCCACGTAAGCGAATTGAATTTCTTCTCTTGCTCTTATTCTTTCCAGTCATGGTTGATTTTGTTGTAGAGAATTGGGTGCTTTTTTTATGTTTTGGTAGAAGAAACTCTGTTTATAAAACACGACCTTGCTCTTTTGTTGATAATAAGAAACTGCCACAAAAACGTGTTAATAAAACACAACCTTGCTATTTTTTTGCTAATAAGAAACTGCCCCACTCTTCCTTCAGATATTGCCCACTCAAACATAACTACCCACCTTCTTGTCATATGAGCGACCACCTTGATCTTTTTATTTATTTATTTTTTATGAACGCAGCTAGCTCTTTCTATATATTGGTTTCTTGTTTTTTCTTTTTTTGCCTGTTTACAGGCTATTGCCGCCTTCTTCTTGGAATTCATAAAATACTTAGGCTTAAATGTAATTTTGATCCCTCTATTTTCAAAATTATTAAGTTTTCATACCTTATTTTTTAAAACCACTATTTTGATCCCCTTAGTTTCAAAGTCAACAAATTTTTTTGGTCCCCCTCCTCTTAAAATGATGTGGATCCTACACAACATTGTCTACATAGTACATCATTTCCATGTCATTTTAATTAAAAATTATATATTAAAATATCATAAAATTAAATTACAAATTAATATTGAAATAAAAAAAATTGGAATAGTAAAATTAGAAACCCTAATCTTCTATTATTCCTAAATTCCCAAACATCTAAAATGTCTATTTTAAGTCTTATTTCATCTTTTGTGCCACTACAAATGGCTAATTTTCTAAAAGAATATGTGTGAAAAATTTGCGAACTATGAAGGGTTTTACAACAATTGCTAAGAATGAGAAAGAATCGACTAAAGCATATGTAGGCAATCAATGTGCCAACAAACTAGTCGAGTCGAGTAATTTTAGATGTTGAGCTACGCCCGAATACTGCAACGTCGCAAAAGCGGATGGTCGGACTTGACAAATTTTGACCAATAACTCTTGTATCCATGGCTTCCTCATTCCATCATAGTGTATAACAACAACCTTCACAATCTCACTTGTATCGATGCCCGAGTTATAACCAAGGCCAAGAATGTGCCATCGTTTATTCAAAATCATAATATAAGAATTTGGGAATTTAGGAATAATAGGATAAATTAGAGTTTTTAATTTTATTCCCCAATTATTATTTTTTATTTCAATAATATATTAAGTTGGAATTTAATTTTTTGATATATAATGTTTGATTAAAATAACATGGAAATGATGTATCATGTAGAAAATGTTGTATAGGATCCACATCATCTTGAGAGTAGGGACCAAATTTTTTGGTTGACTTTGAAACTAAGGGGATCAAAATAGTGGTTTTAAAAAATAGGGTATCAAAACTTAATAATTTTAAAAATAGGGGATCAAAATTGTATTTAAGCTAAATACTTATTGGTCAATAAAAATCTTATATTATCTAAATATTAAACTTAATGTCTACCAAAAATACAATCTTACCCTTTCTTAATTTTTTGACACGTCATCAAAATTATATCATTTTGTGTCTTTTGCTCAACCCCCTATAATTTCTTTCCTAAAAACAAATTAAAACAAACTCAGTTGATAAAATACCCTAATTTAATATTTTTTAAAGAGCAAACAAATTTAATCTTAATCTCAATCAAAACAAATTTTCCTATCATTCAACTTCTAAATATTTAAAGAGTTAAAAAAATTACAATCTTCTATTCTCTAATTTTCTAATCATGAAACTTTGTACCAAAAAAAAATTATGAAACTTAATATCTACAAAAAATACAATCTTACGCCTTTCTTAATTTTTGACACGTCATCAAAATTATATCTTTTTTGTGTCTTTTGCTTCTACTTACCCCTATTTTTTCTCCTAAAATCAAATTAAAACAAACTCACTCGATATTACACACCAACTTAATCTTTTTTTAAAGAACAAACAAACTTAATCTCAATACCAATCAAAATAAATTTTCCTATAATTCAACTTTTAAATATCTAAAGAGTTAAAAAAAATTACAAAATATTAATTACAAGGCATATACCTACTTTTCACAAAATTACACATTTTCAAGATTGTTTTTTTTTTTCTAAAATTAATTTGCCTTTGTTTTTTCTTTATTTTTTTTAGTCAAAAGAAATAGATAGTCTGAGGAAATTAGAAGAAATTAGACCTGACTCAGGCACAACAAAAAACGGGGATACAACATAATAAATTAGATCAAGTGGATCGACCAAAATCTATCATTACAAAAATTCACTAATTAGCGAGCAAACCCTGTATACGGGCGCGAAACCAAGTTTAAAATATATATGAATAGTGAACCTCTACGAAAAACAATTAATGAATCTACCGTCATCACGGTATCAAAATCCTAGTGTCAACAGCTCCCTAATCAAACCAGCAAGCATAAAATCTCTTTCAAGCTTGAAGAACCGGAGTATAGACAAACAAGAAATATTAAAACTTGTAGATCTCAACATATTTCAAAAACAACAGAGAATCAAAAAATTCTGGCCACCATGTCATATTATAAAATATTATTTTTATTGTTGTAGATTATTAATTATTATATCTTTTACAAATATGACTATAAAAAATACTGAAAATATGATAAATGCATCACAAAATAATATTGTTGTTATACAATTCATACACGGAACTCATAACGGCGTCTTTATCAATAATGAAATCTTTACTATTTTTAATACTTCTACATATTTTTAGCTTACCATTTCATAATATTTAATAATAAATATTTTAATGATTTTATCATAGCAAATTACACTAACCTTTTAAGGTCTTATTAAATTACACAAACACCCACTCTATTTTTTAACTAAACACTAATCTCCTTTTTGTTTATCATATTGACAAACATTTCATTTATAATATAACACGGTTTAAACTTTGTAAATTTCATTTATTTTGAGCAATTAACTTCTTCATACGTGTATAAACTCATTTAATTTTCGACCATTTTTTCTTTCCATTTTTCACTTAGGTGATTTTTCTCAACTTATTGTTACTCAGTCAAAGTGGTTTAATTTTTAAACTCTAATGTAATAAAACAGATATATCAAAGATTATTTCATTTTTATTAATCAACCACAATGTCTATCCACCAAGATTCTTCTCATTTCTATATTCTCTTTTGATCTCTTCTGTAATAGTCAATATTTGATTTTATTTGGTGGTAATAACAAATGTTATTGTTTTTCCATTGTGAAAAAAAAAACCTCATTTAACTTAATTGTGAAAAGAGAAAACAGATACAAACAAATACAAAAAACCTCATTTAACTTAATTGTGAAAAGAGAAAACATAAAAACAAACAAAAATGATTGAAATTAAATTGTATATTAACAAGGTTATTGAAATGGATAAAATAAGAAGAGATTGACGTATTTGAAAATTAGAAGGGGTGCTTGTGTTATTTAAAAAAATCTTAAGGGAATTCAAAGTAATTTGCCATTTTATCATTAATGTCAGTTTTATCATTAATTTTTTTTCTTATTTCCTCAATCATATAACATTGCAATGCGCTATAATGCATATTCCCCTTCGAATTTGCCCGTGCTTAGCACGGGTTTGTTGCTAGTATATATTGAAAAATATCAATTGAATTAAAAAATATGGCAAATTTACAATTTTACTAAGTTTAGTTAAATTAATAAGTTTAGTTAAATTAAAAAATATCAATTGAATTCATATGGCAAATTTACAATTTTACTACTCCAACGCTTGAGTCAGTATATGACCTAGAAAGGGGGTTAGGGGTGGAAAAAATCGCATTGTAGGGGGTTGGTTTGTGTTGGAACAAAATGTGTTAAACATTGGCACCTTAAGTTTTGATGATAACAAGGTATTAAAAGCTCAACTTGATATGCTAATATTTGTTCAAGTGTGTAGGATCATAAACTAAAATTTATAAGTCTTAAAATAAGGGATTGGTTCTAGAAGAACAAATGAGACCAATAGAATTTACGAAGGAAGTTTATGTTGCAAGTCAGAGTCTGAAGTTTGTCAGAGTCTGAAGTCAAGAACATGGAGTTACTTATATTTATTGAAGACATAAGTTTGCAGAAGGAATAGAAGTCTGGAGCAACGACGAATTCAAAAGAATTACAAGGCATCAAATGTTTATCCACTAAAGAGCGCAGGAAAAGGACAGTAGTACAATTGTACAACCACTACTCCACTCTCTTGTCTGCATATAGTATTGCTACAATTGTGTTTACGATGGTTAATTCTCCATACAAGGAATGAATTTCAAATTATTCCCTCCTAGGACATTAACCAAATCAAGCAACAGATCATTGATGATGATCAAGCTTCAACAACGACTCTTTTGATGTGTTGGCACTTTTGCGACGCATCTTTCACACCTCTATATAAAGGAATGAAGACTTGAAAAATTGTAGAGATTCAACAACAATTTACTTGTGTCAAAACTCTGCTGAAATTGTTGCACATCAGTTCAATTAGAATTTCTTAATAACTTTCATATTTTATAAAATATAGAGTCTCAAGAGTCTGTTCCTGATTTGAATTGTGAACTCCACAGATTATATATCAAGTGTTCAAACCAAACATCTTTCAGTGTAATTTTGTTTGTTTAGAAGTCTCTTGCTCTTGTGCTTGAGAATAGGAAATCTCTTGCTTGTGTCCTTGAGTATTTGAACTCTCTTGCTTGTGTGCCTGAGCATTTGTAATCAGATTCTGATTTTAGTGAACTCTCCTTGGAAGTGCAAGGGGGACAAGACTACTTCCGAATTGTGGAAGGAACTTGTATAATTTTTTGTGTCTTTCTCTTCTCTCTCTATCTTTACTTTATCCACTGCATTAGACTATGAACATTGTTTCAGGATCTGAACTCTGGACTTAGTTTAAAAGAAGAAAAAACTAACACAATTCAACCCCCTTCTTGTGTTTTTCTCACCTTCTGTTTGGAGGTGAATGGAAATCATCATACAAAACAGGGAACAAATTCTCTATCACTACGCTGCGATGATGGGGAGGTATAATTTATCTCTATACTCTTCTCCTAATTAGTAGTGCTTGAGATATTATCTTTATATTCAGTTGTTGAACGAGCCTCCTTATATAATAAGAAACCCACAAGTTTCTTGTATGTGTAAACCCATAATCCTTAATTAAAGATCATCATCGACTTTCTACATGTGTGCGGACTACGAGTCCAAAAAGTCCAGCTTTACAAAGCGAGTTTTAATTCATGATCCTCATTATCGTTTATCACATAACTCTATGTTATATGCAAAAATATCATCAACGTCAACTTTCATTTTGGTTTCACCTCATTACATTCATGACATCATTTATCGAGATCTTTTTATTTTTCATACATTTCATGTACTTGGTCAGTTCTTCTGGAACTTAAAAAATCAATTATCTTAGTACACTTATCAATTTCATTATCAATTTCAATTGATAATTGATATCTCGGTCCATTTTTATGATCATATGCTACAAGCTGTTCATTATCAATTTCAATTGATAATTAATACTTATCAAATGCTTTATGGAAAGCTCATAAAACAAACTCTTGGTCAACTTAGTTGAAAAACCAATTACACAAACTTCTAGTTGTGAGTTGACAACAAACATATATGTGATCATTTTGTTGATGCATCAATTAAAGTCATAAAATAACTAAGTGATCTAGACAATGCGTGTATTGGCCCACAAACATCACCATGTATACGTTCTAAAAAGTTTAGAGATTCATTTCTAATTTTTGTTGGTGATGGCCGAATTATCAACTTCCCTTGTGAACAAGAGGTATACGAGAATTTATTAGATTGAAGAATCTATCAACTTTTCAATTGACGACCACATGAATTTTCAATTATTTTTTGCATCATTATAGATCCGGGATGACCCAACCGATCATGTCAAACCAGAAATTTATCATGATTTGTAAACTTCTGGTTTACAATCACATGTTTTTCAATTGTACCAATGTAAGGGTAGCACAAGCCCGAAGAAAATGCGGGTAACTTTTCCAATACACATTTTTTATCCTTGTTTCAAGATGGTATCCATTTAAGCGTATATCCTTGAAACTTAATATATTTTTACAAAACTTAGAGGAATATAACGCATTTTCAATATATAACTTTGTTCCTCCATATATAATGATATATTAGCTCTTCTAGAGCCTTCAATATCTTTCGTAGTATCAGATATGGTATTGACATTAGATTTTCTCTTTAATAAATGAGAAAAATATTTTTTTATCTCAATATTTTTTTATATATAAACATAAAATTTGCAACGAGTGTGGTGCAAATATTTAACGACATTTAATACTATTAATAAAATTAGTCCTCTCTCCTCCTCCCTAAACCCTAGCCGTCACCATCTTTCTTCTTCTTATCTACCGAAGAGGGTAATTTAGGGTCAATTTTGACCCAAAGTCACCTCTCCGAATTGTTTTTCGATCTTTTTTAGTCAGATAAGTGACATGTTAAAAAACTATAACATTTTATAAAAGAGTTGCTTATGATGATATTAATATGTTTGTAAAAAATCATTAAAAAATTTAGAAGTTTAAGCATAATTAAACAAACTTTAATTTTAATTTAATTATATGGTGAAAATATTTATACGGACCAAAACTTATAATTTTTTTTTATGATGACTAAAAACAAAATCCACTATATTTATAAGTATTAAAAATTAATCCTTGTTGTTGTTGCTATTATAATTATTATTATTAATCCTAAGGTTGAAGTAAAACAATAGTTGGAATTGATTTTGTTAGAAACAAAGTTACTTGCATAATTCACAACCAATTAGAACTTGATGTGAACACCAATCCTCAAACTAAAAAAATTCTTACTTTTCAACTACTTTGGCAGCCCCTTCCACTACATTTTGCAATCGTGATTACTGATCTACACATCAATTTACTCAACAATAACATAAATCAGATGCATAAGCCAATTATAATCCATAACAACAATACTTGACAATTTTTGTACACGCACTGGTTGCTTGAAATTTGATAGAAAAATCGGCAACAACCATTACCATTCTATACTCCGTCTGAGATGCACCACCACCAACAAAATTGCCCAATCTTCATCCATGGGATTTAAAACAAAGTAAATCAACCTATGACTTCTCCATTGCAAATATTGACAATGAAATGGTTTTGAATCCTACAACATTAACAGTTATTCAAAATACATCAGTTTTGAATACACACAACCACAACAACAACAATTAACAATTTGCAACTAATGAAACAAAAGTGAATCACAATTAGAACCCAACTTTGAAAAAATAACTACAACCCTTAGAAAAAATAAAGTACTAACCACCATCCATTTACCAAGCCAGTTTTATTAAACAACTTTCATGCTTTAAAGAGATCAAAATTTCTTAGTCCCCAAAATCATGTATGCAACTTATATAACTAAGTCATGCACCAAATTGCCTAATCAAAAATTGATTTCCATTATATACAAACAACCATTTTAATCTTACCGGATTAACGACCTTTGTTCATGACTTTTTGGAGCATATCAATACAAGATGAGCCATTAGTAGTCTGTGGCATTCCAAAAATATACTGAAATCATGACATATTCAAATTTTAGATAAATTTGTCATAAAAATGACATAATAACAACATAAGCATTACTATACTATACTATATAATACACACATGTGGTGGTTGCCGTAAAATAGGAGTAGTTTGGCCATTTATAGATTGAATAGGAGGAAGTACTTGGCTTGAATTGGATAAATGATACATTGGATAGTGCATTTGGTGTACATTTGGTTGCACTCTAGACATCATAGGTTGAATTCCAAGATGGTTTGTTTCATTCTGAAACGACGACATTTTCAAATTTCATATAAATCTGTCATAAAATTAACATAATAGCAGAAAAATGATTAATATATTATACAATACAAACCTGTGGTGATTGCTGTAAAATAAGAGGTGTTTGGCCATTTATAGAATGAATAGGAGGAAGTACTTGGCTAGAATTGGCAAAAGGATGCATTGGATAGTGCATTTGGTGTACATTTGGCTGCACTGTTGACATCATAGGTTGACTTCCAATGGGATGGTTTATTTCGTTCTAAAATTAACATTTTCAAATTTAAGATAAATTAGTCATAAATTTAACATTATAGCAGCAAAGTAATTACTATATTATACAATACAAACCTGTTGTGGTTGCTGCAAAATAGGAGAAGTTTGACCATTTATAGGAGGAAATCCTTGGCTTGAATGGGCAAAAGGAGGCATTGGATAGTGCATTTGTTGTACATTTGGCTGCACTTGGGACGTCATACCTTGACTTTCATTGGGATGTCTAATTTCATTCAATTCTTTTGACTTCTTCTTCTTCTTCTTCGGATTAGAATTGCTTTCTCCCTTCACATTTTGTAAAAACATAAAATCATAAATTACTATACACAATTTTGGTAAATAAAAAACATTTAAGTTGATATGGCAATAAATTATTCACTTTATCAATTTTCTTTCCAATGGGATGGTTAACTGCATTCAACTCTTTTATCTTCTTCTGTTTCAGTTTAGAACTACTTTTTCCCTTCACATTCTGTAAAAACATAGAAGGATAAATTACTACAGACAATTTTGGCAAATAGCAATCACATAAGTTGATAAGGCAGTAATTCAATCACTTTATCAATTTGCCTTCCACGTTCTTTTGATCTTGATCTTACGGAACCATGGATGTTGTTTAAATCCCCTTTAGACATTTCTTTGTCCTGCAAGATGTTAAAAATGATGATTCACCAAAAAACGGTATAACACCAGATTTACAAAAACAATTTGATAAATAAACTTACAGTACTATCTGCTGCATTGCTAAATTTTGTAGCATCTGACTCAGATTCCTCCTCACTGTCTATTTGCGATCCATTAACACCATTTTGCTTGGGACATGTCCTAACATTGTGGTTAGCACCAGTACAATTTGAACAATGTCTAGACCTCTTCATGGAAAAAGTTTTCTTCTTTGGAGCTCCTTTAGATTGTATAACATCGGGATCACCAATATGTCTGTTCCCTTTTGAATTTTGTGTGTTGACATTACCTCCCAATTTTAGTTTAGCATACTTTTCAGTAAGCTCCAAAATATCATCCATTACATCATTAAAAGATGCCCCACTTTCAGCAGCAACCTTGCAAAACCTATTACATGTTGCTGAATATGCACCACACCGAGCAAGCTCTGTCATGTTAGAATCTATTCCATTCCCAAGATTGGTTCCCATTATTGGAAGCTTAGCATTCTTAGTCCACCTTTTCAAGATCAAACTACTTGGGATATGATCAATGTGCACTACTTTCATGACAAAAATAATATGAGAACATGGAAATCCGCGAGACTCAAACAATCTACATTCACAGTGAAAAGAAGAGTCTGCAGTGTCGTATACAACCTCTTTTCGATAATTTTCGTTGCATGTTTTGCTTAGTTTAAACATTGATTTGTCTTCAACATCTAGTTGGTCATGAACAATTAACGCTGAAGACTTGACAATGTGTTTTCTAACTTTTTTGAATATCTCGGATGTATAAATCTTTGCAGCATCTTTCTCAATATTATCCAGACCAGTTACCAACACCGGATCAGAGGTATTACTCTTAAAATCAGCAACTTGTTCATTGTTTCTATACTCTCTCAATGTCTGGTCAAAGTTATGCATGAACTCATAAATGCTGCATTTCTTTCTGACATATTTCTTGACTACTGAATTGATAGCTTCACACTGGGAAGTTGTCCGTATGCGACCAAAAAACTTATCTTGAAAGTATGCGGTTGCCCATAATTTCTTGTTCTCGTATGTTTTGGAAACCCAATTGTTACCTTGTAGATCACTCATCTCAACAATTGTTGCCCAAAACTCTTCAAATTCATCTGGGGTGAAATTTGAGTACATTGCTTTCTTGAAATTTGTCAAAAATTCTTTATTTTTAACATTTTCATAAGCATTCTTGTGCAAATGCCAGGCACACAGTCTGTGAAATGCTTCGGGAAAAACAATTTTTACAGCATCCCTCATAGACATGTCACCATCAGTCACTACTGCTTTTGGTTGTCGATTTCCCATTGCTTCTAAAAAAGAGTTCAACACCCATGTATATGTCTCTATTGTTTCATCTGAAACCAAAGCAGCCCCAAAAATAATCGTTTGTGAATGGTTGTTGCAGCCAGAGAATATTACCAATGGAAAATTGTATTTATTTTTCTTGTATGTGGTATCAAACGCAATAACATCACCAAAACACAAAAAATCATTTCGACTCCATCCATCTGCCCAAAACAATCTTTTCAATTTCCCATTTCTACCATACTCATATTTTACATATAACATAGGATCCAAGCCCGCCTTCCCCCGAAGATAGCTTAGAGAAGCAACAACATCACCATCTTTAATATCAATACCCATTTTCTTGCCAAAATAGTTATACAAATCTTTCTTCGTAAAACCAACAGCATCATATCCACCCTTGTTTGCCACCATGTACCCCATTATATGACATGTTCTGATACCATGCGATTGCAGACTGTCAACTTGAGCTTTATCAGCATCCGTCAATCCCCGATAGGCAGGAAATAAATGTATATATTTTGATGGGGTTAGTTCATGGTTATGAAACCCTTCAAAAACTTTCACTCTCCATCTCAAGCTTTCTGCATTGTAACGTATACGAAGGCGAGCTGGACAATTATTCCGGGTGAGGGGTCTATGTTCTCTTTTCCTATTGACCCTAGTCAAGTGTTTTTTGCTTCTTAATCCATTTCTATTGCACACAAACTGTCGCATTACAATTTGTTTCCCAACTTTGCTGCGGTACACTTTATCTTTCCTAACAACGAAACCGGTGTTTTTTGCATACTTTTGATAAAAGGCATAAGCTTCTTCTTCACTACCAAAATCAAGATTCATAATATCATCCGCCGTCATGGTATTAATCTTAACAAACCTACCATCTATTACACCAGAATCCAAATTCTCATTGTAATCACCAGAGAAATCGTGGTCTCTATACTCTATACTTTCACCGTCTTCACTAGAAGTAGAATACCCATTATCTCCATCCTCATCAAAATTAAAATCAGAATCATCAGAGCTATCCATCTGCATAATAACCAACTATTGCATATAAATCTTAATGAACCAACAAGTTAATATTGAAACTTTTATACTCCAAACCCTCAATTTCAAGTGAAAACAGAGAAAGTTTATTTTTAGTAGTTTTTGGTTTACATGTGAAGAAAATATACATGTCAATTTTCCCATAGAAACATAAACGCAAACAACGAAAAAAATATGAAATTGAATTAAGAGAGTTTGTTTCAACACTGTATTTTCACTCACGTGAATAGATACAACATTGGCTGGTAGTACATGCCTTTTATAGGCTGAATTCTTGCAACAAATTAGTTAACCCACTGTGTTAAGTAAATGCATAAACGGGTGTACTAAGGCGGTGCTGCCACCAATCTTACATTACAAGTATGTTAACACGTAAGTAAGTATAATAAATACTAAACAAGAAAATTCTTTATACATTAAGCAAAATACCAGATGGTGGTGATGAGAAAGTCAAGCGGTTGCCTCTTCATTTTGCTTTGGTCCAATAATATCTTATCTAAATGGCAAAGACTTGTGTTCTAGAATACCTCTAACAACTTTTAGTTTATGCTTGATTTAATTTTCTAACAAAGAGGCTTATTGGCCCCATCTTATATGGTAGCTGATAGTGAGAATAATTGATCCATAAATTTGAAACTCTCACTATCAGCTTGAGTTCTTTAGAGTAAATTAATGGTTTCCTTTCATCCTAGAGGCTTATTGTCACCCATCACATAATGTCGTTCATAGCAAACAAAACCTCAAATTTATGGATCAAGTATTTCAAATAAAAGTTTAAAAATACAATTCACAACCATAATTACAACAACATCATCAAGGTTTTTGATATCTAAGTGGTTGCATCCCCTATTTGACTACAATCCTATTGACTAGTAAAGATAGTGAAAATAATTGAATGAAGTCCATGACATAGTTTATAGGCAAGCGAGAATAAAACAATACACAAAAACACCATGTCACCGAAAAACACACCCTTTTGGAGTGGAAACATTCCGCACATTTCATTTTTAACTGCAAACATTATACTCCTCGAGATTGTGTTTTTTATTTAATCAACAAATAATATTAAGCAGGGCCAACACAAGGAGCACTTAACCCGCATAGGAGGAAAAAGAGTTACACTAATAGAGCCTTATAATAACGGCACCTCTCCACCGGAACAAACAACTCAAGAAAAAAGCCCCTATAGTCCTGTTATGAAAGCAAACAGGACAAAACAAAACAAAAAATCCCAACAACAAGATATATACAGAAACCAAACCAGTCCTCCAAGCCAACCGCCCAACAAACACTCACCTGCTAAAACAGAAGCTGCTGTACCAGCAAAACAGCCACACAAAACAAGCAGCTCCCAACCGCCAAAACTGCTATTGACAGCAGCAGTGACTGAGGGCCTGCAGGCCGGAAACAGGGAGCCAATCCAGACCTGTTGAAGCCGCAAAAACCAAACAGCCACCCATAGAAAACCACCAAACCCAATCAACCGCCAAGGCAAAAGCGAGGATTCCAACACCACTCGTAAGATAAACATGTCGAAATATCCAAACTCGAGATTGTGTAAGGAACACAAATAATTTTAGCTCCACCCCTTTATTCAGGGTCAATAAAACACTTCAAGGTAACTTCATCACCAATAAGGTTGGTTGAAGCCTACCTTGAAGGTGCACAAAAAATATGAAGTTTTCTCTCTTACTTCTAATATTTTTCACAGTGCTTGCTGCTACAAGACATTGCTTTGTAAACTCTAGAATCCTTCAATCACCAACAAAGATAGAAAAAACTACTCATGAACCCATCAAGGAGCTTCAACATCTCAAGGCTTCAATGAACAACAGGATTTTGGTTGATAACCAATATCATACCATGACTTCAGGGCCAAGCAGAAGAGGTGCAGGTCACTAACGTATAATGTTTCAGTTAATGATTAGTTTGCTAGTGGTTTGATAATTTGTATTTGCTTGTTTATGGTTTTATTCATATAATATAGCTTATTTGTACATGTAAACTATATATTATGTATGACAAAGTGTAACTCATGCCTATAAGTATTTAGGTGTTGATTTTTTTTAGTAGACAAAGTCATGTTGGAAAAAATCGAAATTTGCACATTGTATAACAATTTCTAAGCTTGGAATATATTGAACACTAGAAAGTTCTACCATTGTTATTGTACAGAATGGTTGAGAGCTATCAAGTTGAGTTTTTACTTATTGGTAATATTATGCTTTTATTGGTAAGAATATATAAAATATAATCATATTAAGTTTTCAGAATTTTATTGGCACACTAACTTTCAAATTTCAATTGAAGAAAAACACTCTGGGTCACTGCAATTTGCCCTAAATTACAATGCTACCAATAAACAGAATAGTAACATATAAACAAAATGCGAAAATGATGATTAATACGCAAAGCAAAATCAAACTCAGAGAGCAAAGAAGAAGAAGATGAAGAGTAGAGAAGTTACCTGGGAAGAAGACAGAATCCAACTCACTCACCCGCCGTCCCGCCGCGCTACACAGCACTATGGAAAAACGCAAGGAAAAAAAAAAAACAAAAATTTGTACCATTAAAATACAAGAAAAAAGGTCACATACAAACAAAGCCATGTCATCAATTTCCCAATTAAAATTCAGTAAGCAAAATTAACGGTGAGAAAGAAATGAAGGAACATATATAATACCTGAGTGAGAAAGAATGTTATTAAAGGAAGCTTTATTCAATGATGTTGAGACAAAATTGGTACATGAAGTTTTGTGTTTCCAGAAAGAAAAAGAGAAGGTTACACGTTTCAGAGATGATGAATGTTGGAGAGAAATTTGTAATGACAGTTAATGATTTGATTTTGATTTTATTAAAATAATAATTAATTAATTGACTGAAATAATAATTTGTACAATTTTTGGGGGTTAAATTGAATAGAGAAGTGTACCAAAACTCTTTCCCTAAATCAATCTTTAATAATGCTGACATGTATCATTTAATTGAAATGGCACTTTTCTATTGGTTAAACAATTGAGAGTACCAAAACACTCAATTTTGTTTGGAGTACCATAGAAATTGCCATCCCTAAAACATACGATTGACTTGGTAAATTTGTCGATAACACCATACTTTATTTTCGGAAAAATGATTAACAACACCATCTATAAAAGAATTTCTATATGTTCACATACTTTTTAGAATTAAAGATGTGCTCTTAGAATCAAATTAAGCTATTATAGAGTTTTTTAGAATTTCACAGACATGCAACATGGAAAATAGATACCATATACTTTATTCAACAATCGTCCAACTTAAACAATTTACACAATCAATATTTATATATTATATTCAATTTCCAATGTAATTGTCTATTATTTCAAACAAATTTTACGATTACAATTGACATCTATCATTATTTATCCGGAAAGGTAGTAGGTACTATCATGATTATCTCTTACATACCAAAGAAAGAAACTAAAAAAAGCAAAGATCCAGCAAAAACAATATGGAAGCAAAAATAAAATATGATTGGATCTCAACTCTACTATTTTCATTCTCCAGGAATATTATATGTAATTGGGAGACCCAAACCAAACAAAAGAAAATGCAAAATAATCAATACCACAAATATTATATGTAATTTTGATTGGTTGAAAATAAATAAAAAAATGAAGCTAATATTAAAATATTGAGCTTGATAGCACTGCGAGAAAGGAATATGCTATTTAAGTAGTAAAAGAAATATATACTATATATAGGGGGAAATCAGCAAATATATTACATTTAAAACCCTCAAAAAACCGGCTATCCCTAAAGGGGTCTCTACAGTACACCCAAATATATGTATGTACCGATACTCCAAACTAAAATGAATGACCAATAATTGTTTGACAACATGAAACAAGTAAGTTTGACAGGATTGTAGATTTAGCACCACCAAACTTCTGAGTTTTGCACTTTCAGATATTTATTTTATTTAATTAAATCTTTAACGGAAAACAAATTTGAATCTTTGAACTTCATTCAGCTTCTTCTCCTTCAAAACTAGCATTTCAAGCGAAATTAATGGAGAGAAAGAAACGAAAGGAATGAACATAGTACCATGGTGAGAAAGAATTAATGCTATTAATTAAATGAAGTTTTATTCAAAAATTTGAGAGATGAAATTGGTACATAGATGAACTTGTCCCAAAAAGAAAAAAGAGAGTGTGTTTTCGATGATGAAGGTTGGAGAGAAAATTGTTACGGCGGTTACTGATTTTGCATTTTAGATGTTGAAGGTTGGAGAGAAAATAGTGATAAAACATATGATCATCTTACAAATTAAAATATAACACATGTTACGTTCTAACTGGTTTACAATTTAAAATGCAACGGTAGGCTACAATTCCATAAGCTTACTTGATAAAAACCATGTGTCATTGGCTACAATTCCATAAGCTTACTTGATAAAAACCATGTGTCATTGACCACGTGTAATCTACCGATCAACTCTTAAAAGACCTATGATAATTCACTTAACTCTAATCGATTTATTTTTATTTTAGGCTAAAGTGTATTTTTTCACCCCTAACTTTCAAAAATTTGCAATTTTGACCCCTTAAATACAAAAACTACAATTTTGGTCCCTCAAGAATTAACCCATTTGCAATAGTAATCCTTTAGATCAATTTTGACTCGGTCAACGCCTATATGGCAGGCCACGTGTGTAATTTATTGAATTAAAAAAAATAAAAATGCAACATAATCATTTATAAATTAAAAAAATCAGAATTAAAAATAAACCCCTCGTATTATCTTTTTCTAAATTAAATAATTAAATAAGAAATTGAAAATAAAACAAAATTAAAAGAATAGAAAAGGAAATGAAAAAAGAAAGAAAAAAAAACGTTCTTCTTCTTCTTTCCATTATCCAACAACAACAACAACACATGGTTTTCTTCTTCTTTCCTTCCATGATTCTTTCTCACTTAAGCCAAAAAAGCAATCAAAGAATTTTGTAAACCACAAAGCATCCAGTTCCATAAAAACATAAAATTTTGAAAAACACAACCCATTTGAAACATGACGTTTAATATGTTCAATATAAATCAACTCATTTGCACTTTTGTTTTGTTCATGCTCTTCATCTTCATGGTTGTTCTTTTTTCTTTTCTGGTTTGGATTTGAAGACAAACTCAGTAATCCCATCGCCGCCGTTCCAACCCAACGCCACCATCGACGACCGTTACCGAAGCATCGATAATTATAGACCGACTCCCTCTCTGCCGTTCTCCACCGTCGCGCTTCATGGGCCGCCGAAATCAGTGTAGTCTCAGTTGCCGGCATATAAATATTTTTAGAGATTCATATATCGTTGAAGGCTTGCTTTTTTTATTTTTAAAGTTTGATGGTGTGTTTCGATTCTTGAGGTTTTTCTTGTGTTTTCAATTGAAATTGTGCTTGAAAGAAGAATGATTTGCAATTAATTGAGGTTTGCGAGATTGTTGTTTATTTGCCAACAGTATAACTCGTTGGTTTAGGTTGCTCAATAACTGAGTATTGGTTTAGGCAATAATGCAGGAAGTTGTTGTGATTTTAATATAGATTGTACTTTTTTTTTTTGTTTAATGATGAAAAATGAGGAAGATGAATGTATAAAGAAGAGGATGAGTTTTTTTTTTAAAATTATGGGTTTAAAAAAAAGGATGAAGGTATGAAGAAGAGGATGAGTTTTTTAAGAGGAAGAAATGAAGAAGAAGAATAAATAAAAGATTAAGATTTTAATTTTAAATTTCTTATTTTTTTAATTTTTTTAATTTAATTTTTCATTTATTTAATTTAAAAAATGATTATATGGTTTTTTTAATTTTTTAATTCAATAATTACACACGTGGAATGCCGCATAGGCATTGACCGGTCAAAATTGGCAAAAAGGAACAAAGTTGCGAAGGGGTTAAATCTTAAGGGGTCAAAATTGTAGTTTTTGTTCATAGGATATCAAAATCGCAACTTTTTAAAACTTAAGGGGGAAAAATATACTTTAGCCTTGATTTTAATTACGAATGAGTAATGACTCACTTTGATTGTTTGAAAATCAAAACAATCAAGATGATATAAAAAAAAATGTTGCTAAACAAATGTTTCTTTACATTATACGCTAATTTAATGTGTATGATTCCACCTCTAATTTTCTTTTATACCATGAAATGGTTATAGATGCATTTTATGAGCGTGTAAAAAGTAAAATACTACTTTTGCCATAAGTCATTTAGACAACCATGATATTTCAAGTGTATTTTTTTGGTGTTATATGTCAAGTGTAGTTTTGATAGGCTTGTTCTTCATAGAGTGAGAGTGATAGGAAGGTGGATTTTTTATCCTTTGTTGAGAAATCACAAGTTGTAATGAATCCTTTTCTTTCAATTTATTCTTGCAAAGCTTCCATGACAATGAGTAGCTAAATCTCCATTGTTGGGATTAGAGGTACTTGATCTTGCTAAACATGTAATCTTTTGATCTTTCAATATATGATTCTAGCATTTGATTTGATATTGATATTATTCTTAGCAGGGGGATTTCAAAGTTGGTAAATGATGGAAAAGTGGAGTTAATTCATGGTGCTAGGGGTATCAAGGTGCCTTCCCATTGTTTTTATGTTGACGACCTGATGGTATTCTGCAAAGGTAAGACTTGTGGATTACAAGCTCTTAAAGACTTATTCTTCAAATATGCACCTTGTTCTGGTCAAGTGATCAACATTAGAAAATCTTCAATATTTGCTGGAGGGATGAATCAAAATAGAATCAATCATGTTGTAAATTTGATAGGCTTCTCTGTTGGCACTCTTCCTTTCAATTATCTTGGAGCTCTAATTTTCAAGGGGAGACCCAATGTGTCTTATTTTCAACCAATAACAGATAAGATAAAATCAAAGCTCTCTTCTTGGAAGGCATCCTTACTATCTATTGCAGGAAGAACACAACTAGTTAAGTCAATCATACATAGTACGCTTCTACATACAATGTCCATTTACTCTTGGCTTGCTTCTTTGTTGAAAGACATTGAAAAATGGATTAAGAATTTCATTTGGTCTGGAGATATTTTAAAAAGAAAAATGATCACAGTCTCATGGAAGAAAGTCTGCTTAGATTATGATGAAGGAAGCTTAGGTGTCAAATCCCCAACTACTTTGAATGATGCAACAAATTTAAAGCTCTATTGGGATCTACTTCACTTAGAAGAACAATGGGCTTTTTTATTGAGAAGCAAAGTTATTAGAGGCAGCAAAATAATCAAATACCATGTGTTTTCATCCATTTGGAGCAGCATTAAATCCGAGCATCATGTTATTCAAGACAATACACACTGGCTCATTGGAAATGGTGAAAAAATAAATGTCTGGACCAACTCTTGGAGTGGAGTCATTCTTGCATACCATTACACCATTAATGAAGTTAATCTCAGCAACCTCCCCTCAAAAGTTTGTGAGTACATGGAAAACAGACAATGGAGCATTAGTGATGATTTAGAGGCTCAATTTCCTAACCTTCAGAATCTAGTGGAGCATGTAACCATTCCTTTTGAGAATCAGTTGGATCAAATGCTATGGAAGCATTCCATCTCTCGAGACCTTCCCCTAAAAGAAGCTTTTCTTTTTTAAAAAGCATCATTCTAGAAAGCTAGCATGGACAAAATCTCTTTGTCGCAAGGATATCCCTCCTCTCCTTTCTTGGGTAAAATGCAACACTGATGGATCCTCCACTTCCTCCTCTTCTGCTTGTGGAGGCATATTTAGGGATTCTAACGCTAATGCTTTGCTTTGTTTTGCTGAAAATACGGGCATTTGCACTGCTTTCCACGCTGAGCTGGTAGGAGCAATGAGAGCTATTGAACTAGCCTTTCTTAACAATTGGCATTCTTTTTGGCTGAAACTGGATTCTTCTTTGGTTGTTTATGCTTTTAAAGCCAAAGTGAACATTCCTTGGAACTTAAGAAACAGGTGGAGAAACTGCATATTATTAATCAGTCACATGAGTTTTTATGTTTCACATATATATAGAGAATGCAATCAATGTGATGATGGTCTTGCTAACCTAGGTTTAAATGTAGATAGGCTCATTTGTTGGCAGTCAGTACCTCTGGCCATCAAGGAACCTTTTGGAAATAACAAAATAGGTTGGCCAAATTTCAGATTCACTTAATCCTTTGGGAGGTTTTGGTTCTTGTCCCCGTCCTTTTCTTTTGTACTTTCTCTTTTGGTTTATATATATTTGGGTGTTAGCAGCTTTTTTTGCTGCTTCACTTTTTGTTAAAATAAAATAAAATGTCAAGTGTAGTTTAGAAAGGAGAAGTGTCAAGTGTACTTTAGAAATTTTGCAAGTCATTTGTTTATTATGTAGGTATAATGTTTTTTTCATTTACAACAATTTTAAATTGATATGGAAGAAATAAAATGATAAATCAGTTGTGAAATAAATGTGAATGTTGATTGGATTATAATAAAATAAATAAAAGTATCTATTATCAACTAAAGGAGAAGAGTTGTAACATCAAAATACATACGTGTAACAAAAAAATGAAGTAGAAGAGTTATTTAAAGAAAAATCATCTGAAGCTGAAGAGAGGGTTATTAGAGAAATATCACGTGGAGAAGAAAAATTATAGAATCGGACTCATTTATTTATATTATATATAGATCAATATTGATACAAAAATTCATCTTGACTCTAAATTACATTGCTCAAGTTTAAACCTTGACGTCGTAAAGTGCATATACATGTTAAGCAAAACTCTGGGAAAAAAAATAGCATTAGAAATTAGCAATTAGATACAAATAAAAAATCAAATCAACCCCACAATCTACCACCAAGCGATTAAACCTTCATGCTTTAAAAAACACACCAAATACGCTTTTTTATGGGAGGAAGAGGAAGATGAAAATGATGAAAAACAATTTGTCTATATATAGGGGGGAAAAATCATATATTAGTTAAGAAATGAGTCATGATCCATTCTATGATTGGTTAATAGAAAGAAAAAAAAAGTCAATCAATAAGATTGGTTGATAGAAAAACATTAAATGAGATGGAGAATGTGACAAATGTTTATTATAAATATAAATATTAGGTCCGGAGATGAATCTGATTAAAACAGTTTGAACCACATAGGCTGTGAAATACTATTATAAAGCATTAATGTTTATAAATAGATTAATGTACCGTAAAACCTTCGAAGATCACGGAGTCACCTAAGGGATTAGGGGATAGTAATCTTAGAAGAGAACTCCGATTCAAAGAATTGATAATAACTACTTTCGTTAACCATCGTGAAATTGGAGGACTATTTGTAGGGCTTAGGTGCAGTCTATCAAAACCGTGACAATTAGAAGATTCGAAATCTAATCCATTTCTCCAATTATCTTTACAAATCCTTTTACATGTTTTTATCTAGTTTATACAAATTAAACCAAACCATTAATTTGTCTTGTTATACATCCGACAATTCAATGAAATTACTAAATTGAGATTAAAATGGTTCCGATGGATACAAACTTTTTATTACTTCAATAGTTTTTAATACACATGTTAAATTTCTATCGGTCTATTATAGTGTTGGTGTTGTTGCTATCCTTGTGCAGTGTGTGCGCCCTGATCTAGTTCATTTGTTCAGTCCCTCGCCTTTCTCACTTGCTTCCATTGATGCAAATGTTCATGCGCTAAGTGCAATGTAACATCCCAATTTTTTTATACATTATATATATGTCATTCGTAATATTTTTCTTGATTTATAATTTATTCTATAACTTATTATATGTGTAAAGAACTTAAGAAAAAGTCTTATAACCTAAAGCCTATTTATTTTATTTGTACAATACAACCTATGAGCCTTTGATTAATTAAGTAAAAACCTTAGTTTAATTTATTTTAAACAATCATTAGTAGTGTATCTATTTTAATTGTCTACTTGCCGTGACTTCAATAATTATTAGATATTTTTAGTTGTCAAAATATGTATATGCACTAGCAGCCATTTGTTTTATGTTTTGGGATGTCCTTGCAATATACTATTAACTACGTGGGTTATTGTTGTGCTAAATTGTTGCCTATCTTTACTCAATTTATACTACTAATAATTTGACCATGAGCTTCTCTTTTGTTTGCTGAGTCAAAAACACGTTTCCCTCATTATTCACTCTTGTTAATTAGCTTAAGAGCATGTCTTGCTAAAGATAAGGAATCCACCTCAACTACTTCCTATAGTTATGATATGAGTGACTCAATTAAAATAAACTTAGTTTTCTTTTCTTTATTATTCTGATTTTGTTCAAGAGGGACGGTTATTTGTATCTAGAGCCATTGCTAATCAAAATTGGACTTGGATCCTTTCCTTCCACAATTCTCTCCTCCTCTCTCCTTCACTAAATCTTAACCGTTAGATCAATCTTATGGTCAAAAATATAGAAGAGAATAAAATTTAAAAAGAAAGTAATATTCTAGAGCCATTGCTAATCAAGATTGGACCTGGATCCTTTCTTTCCACAATTCTCTCCTTCTCTCTCCTTCACTAAATCTTAACCATTAGATCAATCTCATGGTCAAAAATATAGAAGAGAATAAAATTTAAAAAGAAAGTAATATTTAAAATCCTTTCTAGCGCTGTCTACACTACCAATTAGGACTGCACAACAGTAACCAACGGCGTGGTGACGATGCAACTGCATCAACAAGATTAATGTAAATCACGGTTTCCTGAGAAAATCTCTCTCTTCAGTTTTCCCTTCCTTTCCTTTCATTTTTTCACGGTTTCCTGAGAAAATCTCTCTCTTCAACCAACATCAAATGTTTGTTTAATTAACAAGTTTTTTTGTTTTTGATGGCATAAAGGTGGGCAGCGTGGTGGTTTACGACCCATATACTTCTCATGAAATAAAGTTTATGCAATTTTTTAACCATGTTTTTGCCTTTTTGTTCATTTCAGAGATGACTCATATGTTGAAAACAATGATTTTGTTATTACAAACAAGGGCTTTCATGCTAAATGATAAAAATAATTAGAGGTGAGTGTTTCTAAATTAAAATAGGAGATTTTTGTAAGAAATTAGGCACATAAGAGAATGCAAAGCGTAAAGGCGAGGATGAGTTATATGGCTGCAATAGTAGTTTGCACTGAATAGAGGAAGATGAATGAAGAATTTATCATGGAAGTGTAGAAACATAAGTCCTACGCAATTTAAAATTGGAAGGAGGGTATTTGGTGAAGGAGAGAGAAGGAGAGAATTGTAGAAGGAGAGGATCCAAGTCCATCAAAATTGAGCAAGAAAAGTGTAACCTACCCTCTCTACATAACTCACGTCAATCTCCTCTTGTTAGACCAGAAATGAAAAACATAAATTTGTAATTATACCCTTTGGCATGTGGTCCTTCCTTTACTATCTGCAAACAACAAAGTTTTAGAGACAACCAATCCCCCTTATTCCTTTACTATCTGCAAACAACAAAGTTTTAGAGACAACCAATCCCCCTTACTATATTCTTGCGACACAACCCTCTTTTCATAAGTCTATCAAGCCACTCATTTCTTCTCTTTTTAAAATTCATGGAAGTCTAAGGTATATTCTATGTCCTTTTTATCTTGTTTACTTCCATACTCCAACCTCTAAATCCTACAATAATGTCTCATTGAAGTCATTGTTGTTTTCCTCTAACCTGTTGTCGTAGAAATGTGTGACTACGCCTTCGTTCACGGTTCAATTGAGCTAATTTTTGGACAGCATTTTTCGAGAAAATATGTTTGCACCGTAGCTGTGAGTTTGAGGTGGTTTACAGTTTGGCTAGGAAGAAAAGATCTCGAGGTAAGAGCTTTTTACATATGTCCATACTAAGTACTAGGATGATGTTATGAATTAGAGGTAGAGATTCTTGTCTTTTGAAAAGAAAAACAATTAAAATTCATATTTATATGGTAAAATTTAATCTTTTATAAAAGTTATTTGTTTTAGTTATATTTTATATGATGTGTGTATGATAATGTGAGGTAGAATGACATTTATTTTATTTTTCTAGGTTTATACGTCTTTTTGTGATATTGGAAAAAAGAAGTGTTAGCTTTTTGATAAACTAAAGAAATGAAAAATATGAAAATGTGAGTTTTATGAAAAGGATATTAATGTTAGAAATAATGATGATATAGTACCTGAAATTATCCTTGAATAAATTAATAAAAGTCTATTTTTTTTGTATATATATGTACTATACTATTATTTCCTGGAGAAAAATACATGTGTTATTTTCCTTCCTTACGGTCTAATATAAGAGTAAAAGTCTAATGTTTAGCATATATGAGACTGTACATTTCTTGGAGAAAAATTGCTTAGGTTTTATTTTGTCTTCTTGTACGGTTAAAAATATCATTAACACTCTAAATTTATAGTATATGTATAGCTAATTAATTCCTGTGGCTAACATACAATAGTCAATGTATTCTACTATAGTCAGAAAGAATTAGGTTGATGAACTATAAGAATAAAGTTTGTTTATTAATCATGAATATGTATGTGTGTGGGTAAGACTTAATTAATATATTAACTCAAAAGATGAAATGTAGATTCTCTTTTTGTGTGTTGGTATATATTTTGGGCTGATTAATATAAATGTGAGTTTTATTGAAAAGATTGTTTTGATCATATTCACGGTGATGTGAGATACATATAATTATTTTTGTGTGGTGCCTTAATGGCGGGATAATATCATATTGCATTGTTGTGCTTAAGTGGTGAGATTTAGTCTTCATTTTCATGATCATGCATTAGCATATGCATATGTGTGATGCATGTGTGGCGGGTTATATATGTGTGGTGCTTTTGTGACGGGTTATATACGGATCATACAATATTTTCTTATAAGAATAAAATAGATTAAATGTCTTGATTTAAAATCCAGGACGTTACATGCAACGCTTTGTATGTACTCGTTTTCTATATCCTCCCACTGCCACACTACCTTATTTCCACATCTCCAAATACACTAGAGAACTATCACGTATTAAATTGCTTGGTCATGATGTAAATGCTCTAATACAATCGGGTATTTCCTCTATTAGTACCATGCTAAATAGGCACCCCATTGTAATATCAATAAATATGGTGCTTACAAAGATGTGTGTTTTTATAGACATCATCACTCTCCTATTATTCATGAGTCATAAATGTATAATTAATTCAATTTTTTTCTCTATTCAATTGTTGTATTATTTTAATATTAAAAAGTAAATTATATAATAATTGAAATAGTAATATTTAATTGATCAACAAATAATTTACCTATTTGAATGAAAGAAAAAAAGATATCCGATGATTGGATTTACCACAAATAATAGTTGAATTAGAATTTGCTTGATTTTAGCATATGATGATTAAAAAAATGTTTGCTTTTTTTATAATTTATAATTAAATTACTTTAATATTTTAAAATTAAATAATTATGAATGAGTATATAAAATTTAAAATCAAATAATTACTTATTGTTTGAACTCCCCAGACACCATAAAAAAATCCAATTAATTCTTGGGTTCGAACCCCAAACACCGTAAAAAAATATCCAGTTAATTTAAACTAATGCGGGATTTTTTTTTTATCAATTATGTCACCTAGTTAGTTAATATACTTCGATTCCTCGTTTGTCTCATGGAATATGTAGCTGGCTGATACAATCAATGGTTTACTATATGGTCCATGCCACGGGTGAGCAAAATCACTTCGGGTCAGCGACGAAGCTAGCAATAATTCTATGAGGTGACCACATATAAAGATTTTTTTTAAAATTAATCTAACATAGTAGGCAAAAAAAATTCACAATAACTATTACTTATATAAAATGTTCGTCATAAAATATACACTTCATTCAACAAGAACGGAATTATACCAAAAAATACGGCAATAAACTATTTTGTACCAAAAAAGCAACAGTAAAATATCGGATTGCATCAATAAAGCTACAATAAAAGAAATAAAAACTAATAGTAGCTATTTATGAAAATTGAACTCGCCGGCCCTTCAAAGACTCAAATTCATCTATAATAGCATCTGAGCTAAACTGACTTGCAATGTCCTTTTCAATATAGATAACCAAGCTATTTGAAAGAAAACCATCACTCATTTTGTTTCCTTTGTTTTGCCTTGAGATTTTTCATTGATGAGAAAGTTCTCTTTGTTGTCGTTGTGGGGACTGAGAGTGTCAAAACAAGACGAATCAATCTCTTGATGCCGCAACCAATGCCAATTGCAACCTATGAGCATAACAATGCACATAATAAACATAAGGACTATCTCTAAACATCAAAGCTTGCAAATTATTCCATTCACCGCGCATATTACTAGCACCATCATATCCTTAAACTCATATATTTTCAACTTCAAGGTCACCATGGCACCGCACGTACTGTTTGTTTGTCTCTTGTTATCTTGTATTCGTGTAGGGTGTAATTGTGTTGTGTGTTGTGTTGTGATTTAAGAGTTAAAAAGCCAATTCCTTGTTTTTTATTAATAATAATTTGTGTGGTGGACTGTGGCTATGGGCCCACTATTGTATTATTGTACTTGTTAAATAAACTAAAGATTATTATTATTTATTATTTATTTCTTTTGGGTGTTAATCTTCCAGTTCCTCCTATACGATATGATTGAATAATTTGAAGTTCGACCGAAAACTAAATAAAGATTGAAAAAATTATTTCACTTAAAATAAAATTTAAGGTAGTTAAATATATATTATTAAGGGTAGCTAAATATAAAAATATAGAAACTCTGTTCAATTTTTATTTTTTTTGGTAGCAAGGGCTACCCCTCCCTTATAGTACCATCCGCCCCTGCTTCCGGTTATATGGTCCATGCCTTACAAGAATCATTATTTTTTCATTGGCAAAAAAGTTCTAATACATTATTTATCTAATCGGTGCAACTCGTGGGTAATAATATAATAATATAATAATATATATATATATATATATATATATATATATAGACACACACATTATTTGATCTCTGGAAAGTATATAAACTGGTTTTCCCCAATACCTTCCTTTGAGATTTCACAAATGGCAGAGGATAAGCTTATTGAGCAAACTCTTGTTTTTCCATCACCACAAAGAACAACAACAACTTCTCTTCCTCTCACATTCCTCGACTATCCTTTTGCAGGTCCAATCTACGTTGAACGCTTATTCTTCTATCACTTTCCTCATTCAACAAACTATTTTTGCAAAACAACACTTCCATCTCTCAAACACTCTCTTTCTCTTACTCTTCAACGTTTCTTCCCTCTTGCTGGAAATTTTCACTGTCCTCCACCATCAAACAAACCCTTTATCCTTTGCACTCAAAAAGACTCGGTCACCTTTACCATCGTCGAATCCTCATCAGATTTTAACCATCTCGCAACCAATAATCAACCCAGACATCTCAAAGAATTTAATCATCTTATTCCAAAATTAACACACAAAACAACTTTTGCGGATAATGATATTGAAAATAAAACATTCATCTTTCCGTTGTTGGCTTTGCAAGTCACGGTTTTCCCCGACCATGGTCTTTGCATTGCCATCACATATCGTCACTTGATGGATGATAACAGTTGCAATCATTTCATGAAATCTTGGTCTTTTATCCATCAAAGAGGTGATGTAGTTGAATTGAAGTCGCTACCTTGTTTTAATAGAGACGTTTTGAGAGATCCAAAAGGATCACTTGAGGATGTTTTCTTAAGAGAATATTTTGGATATAGGAAAACATGGAAGGATAATAAATTCATTGATCAAAGTCAAAATTATGAAGAACATGAAGATTGTGTTAAGGCAATTATTGTTTTTCAAAAAGAAGAAATCGAGGGAATGAAAAGATGGGTACTAAATGAGTGGAAGAAAAATGATGATGAAATAAAAGTACCACAATTTCTATCTAAGTTTGTTGTAACTTGTGGTTTCGTTTGGGCTAGTATGGTTAAAGCAATGCATAGAAATGTTGACGATGATGAAAAAATGGAGTATTTTTTTTTCACAGGTGATTGCAGAGATAAACTTGGGTACATAATACCAGAGGGGTATTTTGGTAATTGTTTAGCGTTTCATCATGCAACGGTGAAGAGAAAAGATATGAAGGGAGGAGATGGTTTTGTGAATGCTGTTAAGGTAATTGAAAAGGCAGTAACTGAGATGAAAAAAGACCCTCTTAAAGATGTAACAGAAGGGGGGGCTACTTTTAAAAAGATGTTTGAGTTTGGAAATATGTTTTCCGTAGGAGGGTCACCTAAGTTTAATGTTTATGAGACTGATTTTGGATTTGGAAAACCTGTTAAAGTTGAAATGGTGCATTCGTTTAAGTGTATGTCTGTTGCTGAATGTGGAGATAGAGAAGGTGGACTTGAGGTTGGGTTGGTATTTAAAAGTGGAGAATTTGAATATTTCTCTTCTATTATTGAACAAGGACTACAAGCTTTGAAATTCTAACAAAGGTGCTTCTATTATCTTTTCATATGTTCATGGCATTAATTGCTTAGTTGGAGATAATGTTGTTTGAAACACTTTGCAACTTTAAATTTAGGTATCTCTTGTAGCTAAGAAGATTTGGAAACTTTAATTGCTATGTTGTCGGTGGGGTTTTCTTTCTTCTTTCTTTTTCTCAATAAAGTCTCTTAAAACATTTATTTCTCAGAATTTCTTCTATTCTCATCCTTAATTCAATAACTCAAATCAGAATCAAAATCAAACCAATTTGAATATTCTCATCTTCTATTTGTGAATAGAAGCTAGATATGTCAAAAGTCCACTTTACATATCCAAATTTTAAAATACGGAAGTATAAAAATTCATTTTCCAGTTAAAAGAAGTTCATAATGTTTCCTTACATATGACGAATATCGTAAAAGTTTCCTTACAAGTTCAACTATTAATGTGACCTTTCTTATTGTCAACTTGGTATGTATAATTCATTAGTTGGAAGAGTATGTTTGAGCCGTGATTGATTCCATAGCATTTCGGGACAAGATCGGGACAAAAAGCGTCGCGAGAAATAGCAACGCTGAACAAGGAAAATGCTTAAACAAGCAAAAATAGCATAACGACAACATCACGAAGGGGATTAATGCTATGCAATTGAATTTCACACTACCCCACCAACCCGTTTTTGCCGGCCAGCACACGATGTGATTGATTGCATAGCATTTTGGGACAAGATCGGAACAAAAAGCGTCGCGAGAAATAGCAACGCTGAACAAGGAAAATGCTTAAACAAGCAAAAAATAGCATAACGACAACATCACGAAGGGAGTTAATGTTATGCAATTGAATTTCACACTACCCCACCAACCCGTTTTTGCCGGCCAGCACACGATGTGATTGATTGCATAGCATTTTGGGACAAGATCGGAACAAAAAGCGTCGCGAGAAATAGCAACGCTGAACAAGGAAAATGCTTAAACAAGCAAAAAATAGCATAACGACAACATCACGAAGGGAGTTAATGTTATGCAATTGAATTTCACACTACCCCACCAACCCGTTTTTGCCGGCCAGCACATGATGTGATTGATTGCATAGCATTTCGGGACAAGATCGGGACAAAAAGCGTCGCGAGAAATAACAACGCTGAACAAGGAAAATGCTTAAACAAGCAAAAAATAGCATAACGACAACATCACGAAGGGGATTAATGCCATGCAATTGAATTTTACACTACCCCACCAACCCGTTTTTGCCGGCCATCACATGATGTGATTGATTGCATAGCATTTTGGGACAAGATCGGGACAAAAAGCGTCGCAAGAAATAGCAACGCCGTTAAAACAACTACCAGAGCCGTGTACACTGGAAAAATTGCTTCTACACATTCTTAGCCCATCTATATGATTTTATACTAATGAGCCGAGCCGGTTATAGATCTTAAAAAAAATTCAGATCAAGGAAAGGAAAAAAATTCCAAATCTGAACAAAAAAAAGGTTGTAAAAGAGAAAGAGAAAATGTTGTCACATACTAGTTTTTTTTTTTTGTCAAGTAACCTAGTGGCAAAAATTCACCTTTTTCAAAGTGAACAAATGGGATGTACGAGGTTCAAACCCCATCCCCTACATATAACAATGCATGTCCCTGCCACCTAAACTATGCTCACGGAGACTCCTTTCCTTCTTTTCTTTAAGCGAAAGAGAAATTAGATTAAAATAATAAGACAGAATAGGGGGCAAAATCAGATTGAAAAAAAAAAAAAAAAACATGTGAAAGTTCAATGTATCAAAAGAATTCGCGTACCTACTAGTTTATTTATTTTGCATAACTTAATATGTTAATTTTTTTTGACAAAAATAAAAGATATTCATTCATTCAAATTGATAGAGTACATCGATACAATACATATTCAAAATCGCTAAAAACCAAAATGATGAATATACGAACAAACCCACATCATCCATGTTAATAGTATAAAACGACAAAGTACATATGCCTGCAAATACAACTATATTCAAGTCTCCGGAATACTTATGTCTCCGGATCTGCAACGTTGATGACGCCAAAGTCATTGATCGGATATGCACTTGCTCAAAGCTAATCTTTCAACCTGAATCAAATAAACACCGCACTAAGACGAAAAATAAAAAACACACCGCACAAAGACGGGAAATCAAAATAAACAGAGTCGTGCAGAGACGACAAAATCACAAAAACAAACGAAAGAAAACTGAAAAATATGTGGAAATCACTTATTTAATTAGGATAGAATGAAAAACAAATTGGAGGGATGATTTTGGGTCAAAATTGACCCTAAATCACCCCTCTACGGTAGTCAAGAAAAAGAAAGGCCGACGGCTAGGGTTTGAGAAGGAGAGAAGAGAGAGAAAACAATCTAATATGTTGATTGTTAAGTGCTTTGGTGCAGTTGATGTTAAGTTTCTTGTAGGAGTAGTGAGGGTGAATTTATGTTTCCATGTCCCTTTGATATTTTGGAGTGAAGCATTTCTTTATGTTTCTTCCTGTCTATATTCTTGAAAATTGCTCTTTTCCTATCAAGAATTGCTCCCTCCTAACTGCAATTCCAAAAATGCTCCATACATGAGTTAATTCATGTAGGTATATATCGTAGCTTGACCTAAGTCACGTTGCGTGACTTAAGTCACGCCAGGTTTAACACTAGCAAGATTTAAGTTTCGTCGGGTTTAATATCTGCGTAACTTAAGTCACGTTCTGAACACCATTGTAAGTTAACTTACGCTGGTAATAACCCATTCTTATTTAACTTATTTTGCACTATGTGCTTATGTTGGGTGGTGTCAGGGACGGACCCACGTTTGTGATGTTGTGGGCCTGCGCCCTCACTACTTAAAAAAATAAATTAAAATACCCCATATACTCTTAATAATTGAATGGAAGTGTAGTCAACAAGTCAATAGTGGCCCACACTTAACAAAAGAACACGACAGAGTGAGAGAAAAAAAAACCAGTGAAACACAAAGGGACAACAAGAACGTCTCCTGCTAGCTACTGCATCGATCTCCTTGGACACAACACAGTACACATGGTTTCAAAGACATGGGTACAAACTCTTATTATTTAATCTCTTTTTGGGTTATTGAATTGAACTTTGATATTGAAATTGGAAATCCCTCTTGATCAACCTTGTTTCTAAGTTTTGATAAGTCCTTTTTTGATTGGTCTTTCTAGGTTGTTGAATAGAATCTTTATAACCTCTATTCAGGGACGGACCCAGGAATTTTTAGTAGTGTAGGCCAATAGAGAGACATCAAGGAAGCTACCTCCTCCAAAATATATTCGACAAAAAACAAGTACAAAAAGGGAAGGGGACTAGGCCAAGACCTCGCCAAGAAGAAACAAACCCAAAACTTACATATACATCATAATTTTCCTCTACGGTTGTTCATATTTTGGAAACGTTGAATAATTTTCTCATTTTCAATGCCAACTAAAATATCACCCTCAATATAAGTAACCAAACAATTATTTAACCATTCGTCTCCCATGCGATTTCGCATCCGATTATTGAAAATACTCATAGCAGAGAAAGCTCTTTTTGCAGTTGCGGTTGCAACAAGTAATATCAAAGACAACTTTAAAAGCAAATATACCAATGGATACACAATATGTTTTCCGGTCTCCACCAGCTTTAAAGAAAGATCACCTATCCCCTCTAATTCTAAAAAATCACTATCAGAGCATACATCTACAAAATAGTTATCAAGCTCATCATCTAGTGCCAATAACTCCACTGGAGAAAATTCTAACGGGTGAAATTGAGCTAAACGATTCAACCTCTCCTTATCAAATGCAGAGAAGGAATCTCTCAGGCTTAAACAAGCTATACAAAGTAGCAATTCTGTACTCACTTCCGTAAAACGATTATTCAACTCTTGAAGTTGGCGATCAATCACTTCATAGAACACTTGAACATGAAAGCGATGTAAATTAGAGACTTTTGCCAAGTTGCGCTTCGACTTTTTGTATGTTATATAGGCATCATCCATATTTAGAATGACAACATCATGTTGTTCACAAAATAATGAAACCTCGTTGAGCAAAGAATCCCAACCATCATCCCTTATAGCTTGTAACCTCTGTTTAGACATTTTGACTAACTTCATTGCATTTACAATATCTTGATCACTTCTTTGTAATGCTTGAGATAAGTGATGAGTAATGCCTAAAACTTTTTTCATCAAGTTCAAGATGAAAATAAATTCAAAAGATTGCATATACTTCATTAACTGCACTACATCTCCTTGTTGCTCTAAACTTGGTCCATCATCCTCAATCACGTCGAGCACATCAATTATGGAAGGGAATAGAGAAACTATACTAATTAAGGTACCATAATGTGAGCTCCATCTTGTATCTCCTACATTCTTAATTGTAGATTCTTGATTCGAGCCACGTCCATTAGAGATGTCTCTTTGTTGCAATGCTTTTTCCACCCTTGCAATTTGACTTTTACGAAGAAAATCTTGACGCTTAGATGATCCTCCAACAACATTAGACAAATTAGCAATGAAATTAAAAAATGATGCAATTTCAGTATGCTTTTTCGCTAATGTCACCAGAGCTAATTGAAGTTGATGGGCGAAACAATGAATGTAGAACGCAGAACAATTCTCTTTCAATATCAAACTTTTTAGGCCATTATATTTACCTTTCATGTTACTTGCTCCATCATAGCCTTGTCCACGAACTCTGGACAAACTTTGTAACACCTCATTTTAATTCTATTATTTTAAATGATGTTTGAATATTGGTTATATGATTTTGCATGACTTATTTGATATATATATATATATATATATATATATATATGATTTTATGCGAAAATATATGATTCATGTGTGATATATATATATTATGTGTTATTTTATTATATAGTTGTTTTATTATTTAAAATAAAATATGAGAAATAGAAATAAGTGGTAATAATATTTATTTAGAATTAAGGGGGATTAATTGTAATTATGTGGATTAAGTGGGAGCTAAGGGAAAAGAAAAAGGGGGTTATGTTTTGGGAGTTAGTAAGGAAAGAGTCAGACAAACATTTTCACGTACTGTAGAGAAAAAGAGAGTTTTTGAGAAAAAGAGGAGAAAAACCAAGAGGGCTAGAAGGAGAGCTAGGAAGAGATCAAATTGCTGTAGGCTTTCAATTGTTGCTGAATTAAGGTAAGGGTGGGATTCCTTTCACTAATAATGTATATAATTCTGAAAATTTATGAATTGTGGTGTTCTTGGTTTTCTAGATTTTAGAATTTTGTGTAATTTCTAAAATGGATGAATTGTGTTGTTTGATGCATGTTCCTATGTTGTTTTGATTGCTATATTGCCTATTTGACCTATAAACATCACTGTAAATCATTTTGGGAGATTAAGGGATCAAAATTTGGGTTTTTGGGTGAAAAATGGTGAGAAATCGTCGAAAAACGGGGCCCAGTTCGCTTAAGCGAGCCCCAAGCGAACTTCCAAGCGAAATTGAGCTTGCTCTCGACGTTACGTTCGCTTAAGCGAACCATCCTTCGCTTAAGCGAACTGCACAGTAACAACATTTCCTGTTTCGCGTTCTTGTGTCTTTTTCACACGTTTCTGTTTTGAATTAGCTTTCGGTGTAAACATGAAAGTTGTAGATAATTGAGTTAGCTTTCTAATGGCCTTGGTTTGACATGTAAACTATTTTTAGATTTTGAGTTATGATGAAAATAGTCCAAGTGGGTATTCAGAAAATTTTAAGAAAACTTATCATAACTAATTCTGAGTTAGTCCAAAACTTATGGTTAGTTTCCCAACTTCAAACTTAGGTATTTAGGAATTTAGTTGAAGTGTTTTATGAGTATTTGACTCATGTCTTATTGATCACACTTGCTTGTTGTTGAAGAATGTTTTGGTCTGATATGAATGTAGTTGATTAATGTATATGTGTTATGTTGATGAATTCTGTCGTAAGAGTTGTTGTGTCAGATTTTGACTAAGTTGTGGAGTGTGCCATAAATGATTAGGCACATATGTTGTTGTCGTAGATGTTGTTGAGTTGTATGTTGATATACACAAGTCGAGTCCATTTGCATACTCATACCTTGTTGAGGGCTCATGCCCTGGAGTGTTTTCACTCAACCGTTGAGGGCTTATGCCCTGAAGTGTTTATCACTCAACTGTTGAGGGCTTATGCCCTGGAATGTTATTTCATTCAAACTGTTGGGGGCTTATGCCCCGGAATGCTTAGCATTCAACGCGCGTAGAATGGTACCACATGCATGATGCATTTGTCGTTGTCGATGTCGCATTGTCGTAGTCGTTGTCGTCGGTCATGTCGTTGGTGTTCATTGCTGATAATGACATTGTTGTTGTTGTTTAATGTTGTTGAAGATAATTACGTTGCTATTACATATGTGTATATTATTCACATTATATATGAATTGAATAATGCCTGTTGTAAGATGTTGTTGTTTCATTGATTTGATGGAGTATATATATTTATTATTGATCGTGTATCTCACCCCTTCTGCTGGAATTGCCGCCTTGTGGGCAAGTGCAGGTAACGAATATTAGTAGGATGATTGACTCTGTGTCTAGGGCTCTGATACATATTAGGATGGGGGTCGTCGCGAATGTTTCCTTATTCTTTTATGTATCTTATCTATGAAAAGACTGTGTCGTGGGAGTTTATTATTGTTGAGAATAAAATTTTATAACTGTTGAGGCCTTTGTGCCAGGATTATGTTGATGTTGAATTCTAATTTTTGAAGATTTATTCCGCTGCAGTTTATGAGAATTTATGTTGTTTTGAAATAAATTGTTTATTCCTATTTATGAAATTCTGAAAAGTAGTGTAATACTCCGTTATGAAAATACTCTGATATAATTATATTCATTATTACGCGTTTGGGAGAACGGGGTGTTACAAACTTAACCCATGTTTTGCAAATAATGATTCCAAAGAAGATTTCAATAATAGAGCACTAGTATTGATAACACGAACAATACCAAGAAAACACTCAATAACTCCTTTCTTATTAACATAACGTAAAATCACAACCATTTGCTCCTTAACTGAGACATCCCAAGATTAATCAATCAAAATAGCAAACAAATCATCCCCGAGATCATCAAGTATAGCTTTAGTTGTTTCCTTAGCAGCAGCATCAACAATATCCTTTTGAATTTTAGGAGCTATTAGATTTAAATTTCCACAAGCTTTCTTCCAAACTTTATAAATAATTTCATTGTGGTTAACAAGAAAATCCAAAAGTTCAAGAAAATTACCCTTGTTGCTTGATGACGACGCCTCATCGTTACCACGGAAAGCTAAACCTTGGCGTAATAAAAACCGAATGCAATCAAGTACGGAAGTCAAATGAATTCGGTATTCCTCTCTAACTTGATAGGACTGTTTGCACAAGACACCTTCTATATGTTGATTTTCTTTCATTAGAGCTTGACAATTTAACCATGCTTGATTATGAAAGCTATTTGAACTTCCCACATGAACTCTAAACCTGTCACTATATTGTAAATGCAATGAAATTAGTCAAAATGTCCAAACAGAGGTTACAAGCTATAAGGGATGATGGTTGGGATTCTTTACTCAACGAGGTTTCATTATTTTGTGAACAACATGATGTTTTCATTCTAAATATGGATGATGCCTATATAACATACAAAAAGTCGAAGCGCAACTTGGCAAAAGTCTCTAATTTACATCGCTTTCAAGTTCAAGTGTTCTATGAAGTGATTGATCGCCAACTTCAAGAGTTGAATAATCGTTTTACGGAAGTGAGTACAAAATTGCTACTTTGTATAGCTTGTTTAAGCCCGAGAGATTCCTTCTCTGCATTTGATAAGGAGAGGTTGAATCGTTTAGCTCAATTTTACCTGTTAGAATTTTCTCCAGTGGAGTTATTGGCACTAGATGATGAGCTTGATAACTATTTTGTAGATGTATGCTCTAATAGTGATTTTTTTAAAATTAGAGAGGGTAGGTAATCTTTCTTTAAAGCTGGTGGGGACCGGAAAACATATTGTGTATTCATTGGTATATTTGCTTTTAAAGTTGTCTTTGATATTACCTGTTGCAACCGCAACTGCTGAAAGAGCTTTCTCTGCTATGAGTATTATCAAGAATCGGATGCGAAATCGCATGGGAGACGAATGGTTAAATAATTGTTTGGTTACTTATATTGAGGGTGATATTTTAGTTGGCATTGAAAATGAGAAAATTATTCAACGTTTCCAAAATATGAACAACCGTAAAGGAAAATTATGATGTATATGTAAGCTTTGGGTTTGTTTCTTCTTGGCGAGGTCTTGGTCTAGCCCCCCTCCCTTTTTGTACTTGTTTTTTGTTGAATATATTCTGGAGGAGGTAGCTTCCTTGATGTCTCTCTATTGACCTACACTACTAAAAATTCCTGGGTCCGTCTCTGGGTGGTGTGCCTTCTCTTTCAATCACTTTTCCACTTCATTTTTCTCACACACACAACACAACAACAACAACAAAGAGCAACAACTATATATACAAATATAAATTCAAGCGGTGTACATCACGTGGGGTGGACCATTTTTATTTGTTTTAGAAATATCCCGGCACTAGCTATATGAATTAATACAAAGTATATACTTATACTATTCTCACACATAAGAAGGTACCCCACCCACACATAAGCACATAGTGCAAAAAAGTTAAAAAAAAGGAATGCTTTGTTACCCGCGCAGTCGCAACGATATCAACATTTATATCTATTTTTCACACACTTTAAAACTTTGATTATTTTGCTCAAAAAACTTAGAAAAAAATAATACCATATATATACATTTGATTGAACACAATCTCAATTCAACGACGTTTCTCCGTTCAAAACATTAAGGCATGACACATGAGTACATGGATCACCTCTGTTATATGTTGGAGTTTAGTTGATGTAAAAAACTTGCACATGCATTCAATGATGTGTTGCCAAATCATATAATGAGTTAAAAACATCATTGAATGCATGTGTAAGGCTATTTTACACTAACGATATATATAGACTAAATTTTATATATAGACTAGAATGTCATTGATAGTGACATTACTTAGCTTAGCCTACTAGAGTGGTGGATTGTGTCTAGTTTTGCCTCTTCATTAGGTTGTGCTAGGACTTAAAATCACACCAATAAATATTTATCCAGTTCGGTCCAACAATGACATATTCTGCAGGAGAGAGAGATCTCTGCTTCGCTATTAATGAGTTCTTTGCAAAAAGATACAAAAGGGTTACAATAAAATAGTTTCAACAAGCTCACAATGAACAAACCTATTTCTACATATTTGTCAATCTCTTCCGATGAACAAGACACTCAATGATTTTCACTCACCCAAGGTGTTTTCAATTGTTTGCCAACCCAAAAGAACCTTTCAAGATAATCCTTATCAAAGACCCTCAACCCTAAAGTTACCCCCTTTGATTTCCCAAGTTTTACTCTCTTGAAGCTCTGCCTAAAAAATTAAAATTGAATGTTTATATAGTATCCATAACCTATCAAAATCGTGTCACGATTGTCCAAAATCGTGGCACGATAAAGCTTGTACGTAGTAAATTACTTCTACCTTATCCCAAAATCGTGTCACGATTTTACACATCGCGCCACAATTTTCTGCTAGTAGCTACATCTGCATTTTGCCTCAAAATCATGACATGATTCCAAAACCGTGACACGATTGTCACCATGCACATAAACTCATTTTTGAGTCAAATTACAACAAGACACATTATCTAAAAAAAATTCTACCCCTTACTTTCTTACCTATGAAAAATGATATTAGAATAAACTATTTTGACAACAATATGGAAGACCACCCCTCAAAAAAGAAAAAACAATATTGAAGACCTATATTGTTCACCGTATTTATAAGATAAATATTATTATTTTTTTCACTTTTTTATATGTAAACAAAATTTCTTTTTTAAATGTAGAGGAGGACTTTTGTATCACAAAATTTGAGTTGTGTAACTAACCAATTTCACAACTTCATTAACCACACAAATTTATATCAAGTGATCGGAGGACGTAAAAGATGGAAAAGTTATTTTGTATTTTATTTTAGAAGTGATGAACAAAAATACGTGTTACCGTTATAATCAAACAAAAATATCTTGTAGGGACGAAAAAAAACTATATAACCCACTTTATTATAGCGTCACACTAACTGCAAATAGGGATGAGAAAAAACACATGATTCAAGGGATTGGAGGTTGTTGACCATATTGTGAAGTGGAGAACAATAAGCTAGACATGGGGCGCCACGCATCCCATGAACAAAGGAAAACTTATGCACTATTCGCGTAATAGTCAAACAAGGCTAAACATTTTAGGTCATGTCGTTTGACCATTAGGAATAGTTTTGCTTATAAATATTTATCTTATACAATGGATAGACTCAACATCAAACAAACTTGAGCTATTCACAATTGTACCCCTTTATCCTTTTGGCTTTATCTTTATTTTTACATGTATTTCTTATTTTAGTAACTAAAATTCCAAAAACAACCTACTTAACGAACTACTTGAGTAGTTATCAAACTTGTAGTTGAGGGACATAACTTCTTCATAATTAAGCGTCATCATTTGAAGAAATAGAGTTACAATTATTGACTATCAATATCAACCTATACCTCAACTAAATCTCTAGTTTGATGAGAATTATAATTAAAAGGTTTAATTACCGTTTTTGCCTCCTATTACTACTCAATCATGAAATTGATCCCCATATTTTAAAATCACTCGATTTGGATTCATTTTTCATCAGAATTTTGCACTTCAAATTGATGATTTGACATATTTTAAATGACATTTTATATGACTTGATGATGTAAAGTGAACTGATCAACATTCATAAAATTACTACAAAATCTATTATAAACTACAAATTTTAACTTCAGTTTCACCATTAGTACAAAAATCCGATAGAATAATCAAAACTGGATGATTTTAAAATAGGAGATTAATTTTGTGTATGAGTGAAAATAGAGGAAACAAAATAATAAAAGGATAGGATATAGCTTGTAATTAAATGCCACCCTATATTTCCATTAAATCCCGAGTTTCCTAACTATAGGACAAAACTCCATAACTTTTGCCATCGGAAAAAGAAGGAAAAATAAAAAAAGCAAAACGACGACTTTGAGTCTTTCACTAATATTTCCGAAATTTGCATGATTGCTCCCACCCCTTGCGAAGAACTTGACTCATTCACAACCGGAAAAAGAACAATTAAATAATACAAGTGCGTATACTTTTTGAAAGAAATGTTTCTGGCTAAAGTATTTTCCGTGTGAAACCGTTTATATAGACTAAAGTATGTAAACCCATATTAACTAATAGGACAAAATAACATTGAACTTTAAAAATCACTCTCAAGCTATTTAGCGGGATTCGAATCTAGAATCTCTTGTTAAATTGAAAGAGACTCAAACAAACTCATCCTAGTGCTCTTGCCTTGTATATGTCTATTTAAGTAGTTGCAAATAACATATCTCATATAAAACATTAAATACCATAATGTCATGTTTCTTTTCGTTTGAATTTCATTTGAGCTATTCAGAAATTTCCTTTATACTATACTTTATATATGCATTACATCTCTTGAAAAAGTTGCTACTCCTAAATAGCTTGCATCACTTCCTTCAATTTTTACAAATGGCATATCCAACACAGCAAGATCATAAACTTATTGAACAAACTCTAATTATTCCATCATCATCATCAACAACAACAACAATTTCTCTTCCTCTCACATTCCTTGACTTGCCTTTAGCGGGTCCAATCTATGTTAAACGCCAATTCTTCTATCACTTTCCTCATTCAACAAACCATTTTTGCAAAACAACACTTCCATCTCTCAAACACTCTCTTTCTCTTACTCTTCAACATTTTTTCCCTCTTGCTGGAAATCTTCACTGTCCTCCACAACCAAACAAACCCTTTATCCTCTGCACTCAAAAAGATTCTATCACCTTTACAATCATCGAAACCTCGGCGAATTTCAACCATTTTTCAGCCAATCACCACCCCAAAAATCTTAAAGACTATAATCATTTTGTTCCAAAATTAACACACAAAACAACCTTTGATGATAATGACATTGAAAATAACACATTCATTTTCCCTTTGTTGTCTTTGCAAGCTGCTTCTGTTTTCCCTAACCATGGTCTTTGCATTGCAATCACATATTGTCATGTAATGGATGATAGTTGTTGTAGTCATTTCATGAAATCTTGGTCTTTTATACATAGAAATTGTGAAGTAGTTGACTTGAAGTCAAAACCTTGTTTTGATAATAAAATTTTGAGGGACCTAAAAGGGCTTGAGAATGTTTTCTTAAGAGACTATTTTGAAGATAGAAAAACATGGAAGGATAAACTCATTGGTCAAACTCAAAGTCAAACTAGTGAAGAAGAGTATGTAAAAGCAACTATTGTTTTTGCAAAAGAAGAAATTGAGAGAATGAAAATATGGGCACTTGATCAATGGAAGAAAAATGATCATGAAGTTCAAGCGCCACAATTGTTATCTAAATTTGTTGTAACTTGTGGTTTCATTTGGGCTAGTTTGGTTAAAATAAGATATAGAAATGAAAATGATAACGATGATGATGAAAAAGAAGAGTATTTTCGTTTTGCAAGTGATTGTAGAGATAGACTTGGGTACAAAATACCAGAAGGGTATTTTGGGAATTGTTTAACGTTATGTCATGCAACTGTGAAGAGAAAGGTTATGAAGGGGAAATATGGTTTTGTGAATGTTGTTAAGGTAATTGAAAGGGCAATTAGCGAGATGAAAAATGAACCTTTTAAAGATGTAGTACAATGGAGGGATACATTTAAAAAGATGTATGAACTGGGAAGTGTGTTGTTGGTAACAGGTTCACCTAAGTTTAATGTTTATGAGACTGATTTTGGATTTGGAAAACCTGTTAAAGTTGAAATGGTGCATTCTTTTAAGTGTATGTCTATTGCTGAAAGTGGAGATAGAGAAGGTGGACTTGAGGTTGGGTTGGTATTTAAAAGTGGAGAATTTAAATATATTTGTTCTATTCTTGAAGAAGAACTTGAAGCTTTGAAATGCTAACAAAGGTGCTACCATTGTCTTTTAATTAGTTTATGCATTTTTATACTTTTATAAATGTTTTGAAACTTTTTTTTATACAATCGACAATGTATAAAACTACAAGTACCCAACGATAACATTAATTTTTGGTAATTGGATTTTTCTATAATCATTGTAAATCTCGTCTTTATTTGCTTGTCAACTTCATCTATCTTCGATGAAAAGAATATGGCACGGTGTCAACTTCTTTATCATAAAGGTTCGGAAACACGAGAATTAACAACAAGAGAGGGTTTCACATCAACGAAAATTTCAATAGAAAGTTTCACGTCAAGTTTGTCCAATATTTAGTTTCACATCAAATGAAGCTTCAACCTTAGAAGGTTTTAAATCACGAAAGACTCGACGTTATTTGGTTTTTACTTAACAACATTATCAACTGTATTTTCAACCATAATTATCAATAAAGGACAAAATATTGCATAAAGAATGTATCAATAATTATTTCAAGGCTTTAATATGTTATTCGTCCTTGCAAATAGGGGTCGTTTAAAAATTGATCCATGTATTCACTAATCCTTGCAAATTAGCCTTGCATTGTTTAATCATTTAAAATTTCCTCCTTTGACCTGGTTAATGACTGCCATGTCATCTGATTACTGACGTGGCACTGTTTGATTGCTTCTCACTTGACTGACTCAGCATAAGGGCGTGCAAAAGGACAAAAATACCCCTCCTCGTCTAAGATGTAACGGAAATGACCAAAATACCCTCTGACCCTTCATTCTCTTCATTTGACTTGATTTGATTTGATTTTTCTAGGCTTCGAAAATCTAGGGTTTCGAAAGGGGAAAAACGTGGTTTTTAGATCGTTCTTGCTCTATGATAGAATCGAACCAAATTAAGTGGTCTAACTCGTTTTCGATGGCGAATCAAAAGGAGGTGTCAAATTCGAGTTCGAAGAACGCAGCGTCTGAAGAATCATCACGACATAATACGGGTATGTTCATTCGAAATGATTAACTATGTCTTTAGTTGTTGTTTTTTAGTGAATGTATGCGTTATTAGTTGTTGTTTTGGAGTGAATCTTTGAGTAAATGTTCAAGATTTATGTGTATTGTTGTTTGTCGTACCCAAATTTTTGACCGATTTATTTTATTTTATTCGCACGTCGTTTGTTTTCCAGTCGTCCGTTCACGCGCGAATTCCCGTAATGTCTGTTTAGGTTCGTACTTGTGGTCGCATTTACTTTTCGTTCGTCGTTTATTTTTAATGTCGCTCGCGTTTTATTTTCGTAATTTTTAATCGCGTTTTGTGCGTTTTTTAGCGTAGCGTAACGTTTGCGTTCGTAAAGTTTATTTCATTCACGTCATTGATTTATCGTTTTATTTAGCGTAATTAAGCCGCATATTTCAGTCGTATCAGACGAAATTTCGGCAGAGAGGTATTTTAAAATACCTCATTTTTTGGTTCCGACGGGACATTTTTTATTTATTGTGTTAATTTTCGTTTTTTTATTTAATTATTTATTTAATTATTTATTGTTCTATTTAGTTAATCTGTTTTTTTATTTCATTCATTTATCAGTTTATTATTTATTTCTTTAAGTCCTTGTCCACTTGTCAACTTATCATTGGTTCTGGTCCAACTTTCTCTCCAAGACTCAGCTAAGGGTATTTTCGTCCATTCCATGTATCAGTTACTTAAGGGTTTTTGTCAGAATTAATTAGGCAGACACAGTTTTCGAGAAAACACAAGTCCAAATTTCTCACTTCACTTTTTCAGATCAAAAACCAAGTTCTAAAAATTATCATCAAGAACACTCATCATAAAAAAAAAATTCCAGAACATCATCAAACTTTTCATGAATCCATAGATCCATACCACAATAGAACCATCAAATAACCAACATTTTTTCGGATCCAAAACAACAATCACACAAATCCGAAAACCACAACATCAAACCCACACTACACATTTTTTCGAATCCATCAACACAAATCCGAACGGAACACAATGAATCTGAATGGGAACAACAATCATAAGTCAGATTCGGCCAAATCCGAACCTTTCCAAGCAAAACCGAATCGAAAATAAGAACATGCAAGGGACCAAAACAGGCCGAACCGAATCGCAAGCACATGAGAAGGAAGGGCTCTGGCCGAAACGCAAGTGAACCAAACGGTCGGAAAGGTAGCTCATAGCTTTTCTTTATGTTGTTTTTTTTTATTTTCATTTGTAGATCTAGGGCTATTTGTGGTGTTCTTACAAAATTTAAGTGTAGATCTATGTTAGGAAGAAGAAAAGGAAGGGATTGAAAAAAAAAAATTAAAAAAAGGGAGAACCACCGCTCCGACGCGGCGGCGCTCCGGCCGGCCACCGCGTCGGAGCAACATGCACCACCCCCTTCCTTTCTTTTCCGGCGAGGCCAAACATAGAGAGAGAAGAGAGCTTTTTCAGATTTGTGTTTTTCTAGAGAGAGGAAAGGCTTGTAAAAATGAAGAAAAGCCATGCATTTTTTTTATATACTCATTCAAAAACGGGTGGGTTATCCATAACCCATAACCCGAACCGGTAACCCAAACTGACCCAGCCCAGTTTTGCTTTTCCTTTGCTGCATGCACCCCCCATTCTTTGCTGCCTGCACCCCCTTTTTTTTGTAGTAACTTGGTTTTTCATGTAATTTCATGCATTCATTTTTTTATTTTTTTCCTTTTCTCTTCATGTGATATTTGATTGATGTTCCATGCATTATTAATTAGTATTTTAAATCTTTACATCATGCTTTTTTAGTTCTTTAATAGTTAATTTTTTATCTTATATAGTGTTAGTTAGACATTTTAAAATCTTTTTTCTTCAAAACTATTTCTATGTTTGTTTATTTTATTTGTTTATGTTTTTATTATTTGTTTTTTTTGTGTTTGCATTTTCACCATTTCATGCATATTTTTCTTTCCTGGTCATTTATTTGTTGTAAATATTGCATGTATATTTAAATTTTTTGCCATTTATTTTATTTTTGGTTTAGTTTGTAATTAGGGAATTGATGTAATTTATTTTCGCGCATTTTTTTTCTTTTTGAGACCATAGAATGTATTTAGGGTATGTAATATGTAACCGGCACACGCACTGACACGCGCACCGACACACCACTTTATTTATCGCTTTACGCTCTTTTATTTTTGTTCCGCCGTTACGCGATTTCGTCGTTAGTTTAGAAAAATATTTTCTTCAAAAAAATCAAAAAAATCAAATCCAAATTTCTTTTAAGTAAACCTTGGTATGTAATCCAAGTGATTTTCTTTTTGTTTTCCTTAATCAAATGTTAATTAATCTAATATCCACATTAGACATGGATTTCGTACAATTAAAAGTAACCAACTTCATCGTATTTTCTTCTTATGCCTTGAGGCCTCTCATCTCTTCTTAAAACCTCTCTTTCAAAAATGTTAAAATCAATTCAACTCATCAAATAAGTTCTTAAGCCGAACTACTTGATTTTGATCCCGATTTATTTGGGTAAGTAGGCAAAGGGTTTCGACCCTTCCAAATCAATAAAAATAACCAAAAACATGTTTTATCTTTCTCCTTTCTTTCACTTTAACTCTTAACTTTTTTTCAATAAGTAAAATTAATTTAGCACAAGATTAGAGAATAGGTAGAAGGTTCCTATGGGATACCATAGTCGGTTCGGGTGCTTAACACCTTCCCCAATCGAAACCAACCTCCGAATCCAAGGTCTCATAAGGGTTTTTACTCACTTTTTCCCTTCCCGTGAATAAAAGTTGAGAGTTCAATGATTCAAGGTTCGAATCTAATCAATGATTTTGACACCCGAAAATCACGAGCACAGAAATGGCGACTTCACTGGGGACCTTTTTGAGGGTTAAGCCTATTTTATCTTTCTTTACTTTTGCGCTTTATTTGCTTATACTTTTGTAAATACGTGTCTAATTGTTTACTTTTTTCGTGAGTGGCGAGATAAAGTCCCCCTACCCGGACTTGAGAGGAAATTAGGATAGGATGGTGGTATAATCATAGTACCTTACCAAGAGTGATTTTTGGTTGTGGTACATGTGATAACCCCACTCAACTAAGGAATCTTGGAAGTATAATTTGTTAACATGAGTATTCATGTTTGGCATGCTATTTTCAAGTGACCGTCGAAGTTGAGAACCTAGAGTTACATTTAACCCATCTCAGCCTTTTAGGATGTAGTGCGGTGGCTAAAATCATGAGTCAGTCTTGGTTTAGTCGTTACGCGATACTACACTCAAACTAGACTTCCTTGTGAATGTTATGGGACTAGGAGTATTCTTAGGCCCCAATATATTCGAAAGGGGGTTGTAATTTGGGAACTTGGTAGAACCCGTGATACAGGTACATTTGAAACCATAGTCCTTACCTATTGACGTGTTTTACCCTCAGCTCCAACTTTGTGTACTTAACCTCCCATGTTTTCTATGTTCTTTAGCATAATCATGCATACATGCATTCATTCATAAACCTTTTTCTCATAAAAAAAAATAAAAAAAAATCGAAGGACTTAAACAAGTTTTTGTAAACATCACAAAGGTATGGACCTTGTAAGAATGAACACCAAGAAATACAACTTCAAAAATCTTAACTAAGCTGTTGCTTTTATTAAGAACTTCTCCCTTGGTTACACTCTTACCTTTTGAAAAGGAACTGATTGCAATATCTTTACGAGTTTTCAACTGAAACCATGTGCCTCTGCGATGTTTACAATTCACTTTGACAAATCCTTCGATAACAAAGATTGTATATTTCTGCATAAGCATATCATGCATCATTTGGCATTCATTAGTTTCTGGTCCGTGTCTCACATTGTGTCTTCTCCATAAAAGGTCAATCCATCAGTCTACTCGCATCTACAACACTCGGGCAAATCAGAATGGATCACTTTGAACAAGAGAACCACAAGCTTCGTGAAGAGGTGACAACCCTCCGGGCCGAAAATGAGATTTTGAGGAACTTAGTATCTTTGATGACGTTTGCACCAAGTCACCCATTATCTCCTCCTATTGCTAACACTCAAGCTCAGCCGGTTGCTTCCACTACCCCGATTTCAACGGTGTTCGCAAGTACTCCTCAAAATGCTATGTTGGAAGGTTATCTCTGGAGTACACCTTTAAGTTCTGATGAATCATCCCGTCCTGTCGTCTCTGAGGTTCAAGCTCCTTTTGTGCAAATGACAACGCCTATCCCTCAATCAGGCCCTTTGTTCCCTCAAGCTGCTATGACCTGCTCATCTCCTTTGGTCCACACTATTAAGCAAAACCACGAACCCATTCATCACTCAGAAGTTGTGGTTGCATGTAACCGGATAGATGAACTAGAAGAAAAGTTTGATAAAATACAGCTAGAACTGAAAGCTTTCCGTGGGGCAAAACTGTTTGGCCAGGATGCTTATGACCTTTGCTTGGTTCCCAATGTCGTGATACCACCCAAATTTAAGGTCCCTGATTTTGAGAAGTACAAAGGGAATACTTGCCCTAAGGATCATCTAGTGATGTATGTGAGAAAGATGTCTGCTCATATCAAGGATGATGAACTTCTTATCCATTGTTTCCAAGAGAGTTTGATTGGTGCCGCACTGACATGGTACATGGGTCTGAACAAGGTTGATATCAAAACTTTTAATGATTTGTGCGAGGCTTTCGTCCAGCGATACAACTACAACTTGAACTCGGCCCCAAAAAGAGGTGAATTGCAGGCCATGACCCAAGATGATAATGAGTCCTTCAAAGCTTATGCCCAACGTTGGAGAAATTTCGCCGCGCAAGTCCGTCCATCTCTGGAAGAGAAAGAGTTGCCCGAGATTTTCCTTGATACTCTGGATCAGTTCTATTATGAGTGTATGTTGACAAGTGCATCCGGCAGCTTCGCAGAGATGATAACTGTGGGTATGCGCATTGAAGAATTGGTCCGAAAAGGACGTTTGATCAAAGGAAGTTTTCCCACTGATGGATCAGAGGATGAAGACCAGGAAGCGAGTATGGTGGAAGGTTGGCCTCAACAACAGTATTTGGCTTATCACCCTGTTGCCTCTATTATGCCAATCACAAACGTTGTTTCAAATCCAATGTGTGAACCCCAGTTTCAACAACAGCCTCGACAACAGGCTCCAAGAACACATATTGATCCTATTCCTATGAAATATGCAGATTTGTTTCCAATGTTGCTTGAAAGGAATTTGGTCTACACCAAGGCACCTCTTCCGTTGCCAGCAAAATTGCCAGCCCGGTACAGACCCGATCGCTTTTGTGCCTTCCATCAAGGGGCACCAGGTCACGATATTGAAGACTGCTTTGCTTTGAAGAAAATAGTTCAGAAACTGGTCCAAAAGAACCTATGGTCATTCTAAAGTTTGAACTCTGACATGGAAGTTAACTGGATCATGATATTCGTTGACACGTGGAATGTTTAGCTGCACTTGGGTCGTTACTGATGTTTCTTTCTACTACTCATCTGTTCAATTAATATGTTTGTTTGTTGTTTTATGTTTTTCAAAAAAATCCTTTCGTCCCACCCGAGGCGAAAGTGAATTTGTTTAGGGCTTTTTGCTTTATGTATTTTCATCATTAATTAAAAAGTCGCTTTGATCCCGACTTTGTTTTATTTTGTGCTTTTTTCTGAAAAAATGGTAATACAAAAAACAAAAAAATTCTTTTTCTTTAATCATATTCGCATAATCATAACTTTCACTTATCTGTCAAAATCAATAATCAAAGCATGCATTAATAAGCCCGTTGAACACCTTAATCTTGTATTCTCTCTCGACTTTGAATTCCTTGTGTCTGAAACTGAAGAAAAGGAGGATGGATTCCCAATGAGAAATCTTGCCTACTGGGGTATCTCAGCCATTGAAGCTACAAAGAAGTATCAAGAAAGACTGTCCAAAAGATGGCATTCAGTTGCAAAAATTGGCAATGAGATGTTAGCATTTGCCTTGTATAAAAGAATTGTACTCCAGTACACACTTCAACAGGGGCAACCCCTCCCACCATCCCTCAGTATACAACGTGAAGTTTAGAGCCCCGTCAATGGAAGTTCTGATGAAGGTTAAGCTTGTTGCACTTAAATACATTGTAGTCTTATGACATGGACGGTTATATCAAAAAGATGAAGCAAGTTTCGACAAAGAAGGTTCGTCGCCATGAATGTCAAAAAGTGGCCTTGTGCTCAGACATATGTTATCTGATTTTTACCAGACTCCAGGGGCAAAAGAATGCCTAATTGTAAAGAATGGTGATGAACTTGTATGTCCTGTGAATACCGATGCAGTCAAGAAATACTTTGTTAAAGTGAAAAAGCTCGATAAGTCGCAAACCTGAAAAGGCGGCTTAGGCAAAAAAGAGCGTCTCGGTGGACTGAAAACCCGAAAGGGCGGTCCACGCAAAAGTTAGAGACATGTAAAAAAGAGAATGATGAAAAAATGAAAAAATGTATATCCTGATAGGTTGAAACCCGCAAGGGCGATCTATGCAAAAGTTAAGGATTGTGACAAAGTAACTGCATCTGTTTGGACGTGAATCACTTGGGGCATTTCAGCAGTCAAAAGACCTTCGCCTTGTGGCAAAGCAACTGCATCAAATCAGATATAGTTCACTTGGGGCATCCTAACTGTCGGAAGACCTTCGATATGGAGCGTCCACAAATCAAAACTTGGAACAGTGGAATTCAAAGTTGTTAGGGAGAACCGTGGTTATTGTGTTCAATGTACCTTTCCCATATAATTACCATTTTTCAAAATTTTCAAAATCTGTGGAGCCACGCTTTCAGCGGGCCACCACTCCATTTACATTAATTTGAGCCTGTGCCAATTTATTTGAAATTCTCATTTATTCTTTATTTGCGAAACTTTCTTCTATTTTTGATGTTAATATTTAAAGCAAAAAATTAAAAAAAATATAGTTTTTTCCATGTTTTTTGAAATGCATAAACAACAGGTACATTTTCTTTGAACTTATGAGTAGTTGAAGCATACATCAACATTCATCTCAAGGACATTTAAACTCTGCAAGTTAAGTGTGACCAAAGGCTATGAGATGACCTCTGTCAAAAAAAAAAAGGGAAAAGTGAAAAAAAGAAAAGCTCGCTAAGTCGAAAACCCGAAAGGGCGGCTTAAGCCAAAAATGAGCGTTCCGGTGGATTGAAAACCCGAAAGGGCGATCCAGGCAAAAATTAGGGGCATACAAAAAAGAATATATTCCCGGTGGATTGAAAACCCGAAAGGGCGGTCCAGGCAAAAGTTAGGGATTCAAAAGAAAAAACAATACAAAAAATGATGACAAAAAAAGAAAACAAAGACAGAGGCATCACAATTCAAGTGGGCCAAATGGAAGAATGCACTTCATGCTGGTTTAGAAATGGCGACTTCTGCCGATTTGTTGATTGATGGACTTTGTTCCTAGTGAATGGCGACTTCTGCCGATTTGTTGATTGATGGACTTTGTTCCTAGTGAATGGCGACTTCTGCCAATTTGTTGGTTGATGGACTTTTGTTCCTAGTGATTGGCGACTTCTGCCCGTGGTTTGGGTATTGGCAACTTCTGCCAGAACGATCGGTTAATGGGTTGTCACCCTTCAGTGGTTTGATTAACGGGTTGTTACCTTTTAGTGGTTTGATTATTGGGTCTTTCCCTATCAATGGTTTGATTATGGAGCTTTACCCCATCAGTGGTTCGGTTAGCGGGCTGTACCCTGATAGTGTTTTGATTCATCCCCAGTAATGATATCCCCATTGAAGATTGCCGAGTGTTTGTACTACGATATCGGTTCACCTCTTATCTTACTTTCCCAGTCTTGTTTCATCAAGTTATATACAGTCATATGGTCGTACAAGTTTCCTGCATATATTCATACATTCATTCATATACATATTCATGCATATAAACTTTCGTGCACGTAACATGCACAATATCATTTATACATTATTGCATTGACCATCTTGTGTCTTAGTTCAAATGTATCGCATAAAAGTGTCATCCCCAATGTGTCTGATTGGTGTTGTCACCCTTAGTCTTGATGGGTCGTATCCCTTCAGTTTGGTCCTTTTTCATCCGTGTGTGTCAAGCGAATAGCTTGCAAACGTATTTTGTTACCTGTGTGTCAAGTGGATAGCTTGCAACCTTCTCTGTCCCATGTGCGTCAAGCGAATAGCTTGCAGATCACTTTTGTTACGTGTGTGTCAAGCGAATAGCTTGCAAACCTCTTTTGGTTACCGTGCGCATGCGAATAGCGTGCAAGTACTTTTTTTTGTTACACATGTGTCAAGCGAATAGCTTGCAATACCTTTGGAAGTCGGGTTGATGTCCTGATTAATGCCTTTGAATCAGGTTAATACCCTGCAAATGCTCTGAACCAGGATGATAGCCCGCATTTACTTGTGTGTCAAACAACCATTTTACCAATGTCTTTTCAATCTCCCCGAATGACTATTCCAAAAGTGTCCTTTGTTAAATGCTTGAATGTTTGTCGTTACCCCAATAAAGGTAATTGACAGTTTTACCCTTCGTATGTCCGTCATTACCCCAGTAAAGGTAATTGACAGTTTTACCCTTCGTATGTCCGTCATTACCCCAGTAAAGGTAATTGACAGTTTTACCCTTCGTATGTCCGTCATTACCCCAGTAAAGGTAATTGACAGTTTTACCCTTCGTATGTCCGTCATTACCCCAGTAAAGGTAATTGACAGTTTTACCCTTCGTATGTACGTCATTACCCAGTAACGGTAATTGACAGTTTTACCCTTCGTATGTACGTCATTACCCAGTAACGGTAATTGACAGTTTTACCCTTCGTATGTCCGTCGTTACCCCAGTAAAGGTAATTGACAGTTTTACCCTTCATATGTTCGTTATTACCCTAGTAAAGGTAATGGCCAGTATTTCTTTTCGTACGTTCGTCTTTACCCCTGTAAAAGGTAATAGACATCTTTTTTCTCCCCAGTAACATTTTATTTGGTTCTTGAGTTAGTGTTTTAGTCGTCATTGCATTCGTACTTGCATAACAGACAACTCATATCATCACTTCCATAGAACTTTCTCAATTTCTGAGATTGGTCAAAAATTGGTGTACTTGATATTTAAGTCTCTCCGACACGTCATTTCAAAAATCTTCGTCTTTTTAAATCCTCGTGACGGAGAAACTTAAATAGGGGCATCTGTCGTACCCAAATTTTTGACCGATTTATTTTATTTTATTCGCACGTCGTTTGTTTTCCAGTCGGCCGTTCACGCGCGAATTCCCGTAATGTCTGTTTAGGTTCGTACTTGTGGTCGCATTTACTTTTCGTTCGTCGTTTATTTTTAATGTCGCTCGCGTTTTATTTTCGTAATTTTTAATCGCGTTTTGTGCGTTTTTTAGCGTAGCGTAACGTTTGCGTTCGTAAAGTTTATTTCATTCACGTCATTGATTTATCGTTTTATTTAGCGTAATTAAGCCGCATATTTCAGTCGTATCAGACGAAATTTCGGCAGAGAAGTATTTTAAAATACCTCATTTTTTGGTTCCGACGGGACATTTTTTATTTATTGTGTTAATTTTCGTTTTTTTATTTAATTATTTATTTAATTATTTATTGTTCTATTTAGTTAATCTGTTTTTTTATTTCATTCATTTATCAGTTTATTATTTATTTCTTTAAGTCCTTGTCCACTTGTCAACTTATCATTGGTTCTGGTCCAACTTTCTCTCCAAGACTCAGCTAAGGGTATTTTCGTCCATTCCATGTATCAGTTACTTAAGGGTTTTTGTCAGAATTAATTAGGCAGGCACAGTTTTCGAGAAAACACAAGTCCAAATTTCTCACTTCACTTTTTCAGATTAAAAACCAAGTTCTAAAAATTATCATCAAGAACACTCATCATAAAAAAAAAAATTCCAGAACATCATCAAACTTTTCATGAATCCATAGATCCATACCACAATAGAACCATCAAATAACCAACATTTTTTCGGATCCAAAACAACAATCACACAAATCCGAAAACCACAACATCAAACCCACACTACACATTTTTTCGAATCCATCAACACAAATCCGAACGGAACACAATGAATCTGAATGGGAACAACAATCATAAGTCAGATTCGGCCAAATCCGAACCTTTCCAAGCAAAACCGAATCGAAAATAAGAACATGCAAGGGACCAAAACAGGCCGAACCGAATCGCAAGCACATGAGAAGGAAGGGCTCTGGCCGAAACGCAAGTGAACCAAACGGTCGGAAAGGTAGCTCATAGCTTTTCTTTATGTTGTTTTTTTTTATTTTCATTTGTAGATCTAGGGCTATTTGTGGTGTTCTTACAAAATCTAAGTGTAGATCTATGTTAGGAAGAAGAAAAGGAAGGGATTGAAAAAAAAAATTTAAAAAAAGGGAGAACCACCGCTCCGACGCGGCGGCGCTCCGGCCGGCCACCGCGTTGGAGCAACATGCACCACCCCCTTCCTTTCTTCTCCGGCGAGGCCAAACATAGAGAGAGAAGAGAGCTTTTTCAGATTTGTGTTTTTCTAGAGAGAGGAAAGGCTTGTAAAAATGAAGAAAAGCCATGCATTTTTTTTATATACTCATTCAAAAACGGGTGGGTTATCCATAACCCATAACCCGAACCGGTAACCCAAACTGACCCAGCCCAGTTTTGCTTTTCCTTTGCTGCATGCACCCCCCATTCTTTGCTGCCTGCACCCCCTTTTTTTTGTAGTAACTTGGTTTTTCATGTAATTTCATGCATTCATTTTTTTATTTTTTTCCTTTTCTCTTCATGTGATATTTGATTGATGTTCCATGCATTATTAATTAGTATTTTAAATCTTTACATCATGCTTTTTTAGTTCTTTAATAGTTAATTTTTTATCTTATATAGTGTTAGTTAGACATTTTAAAATCTTTTTTCTTCAAAACTATTTCTATGTTTGTTTATTTTATTTGTTTATGTTTTTATTATTTGTTTTTTTTGTGTTTGCATTTTCACCATTTCATGCATATTTTTCTTTCCTGGTCATTTATTTGTTGTAAATATTGCATGTATATTTAAATTTTTTGCCATTTATTTTATTTTTGGTTTAGTTTGTAATTAGGGAATTGATGTAATTTATTTTCGCGCATTTTTTTTCTTTTTGAGACCATAGAATGTATTTAGGGTATGTAATATGTAACCGGCACACGCACTGACACGCGCACCGACACACCACTTTATTTATCGCTTTACGCTCTTTTATTTTTGTTCCGCCGTTACGCGATTTCGTCGTTAGTTTAGAAAAATATTTTCTTCAAAAAAATCAAAAAAATCAAATCCAAATTTCTTTTAAGTAAACCTTGGTATGTAATCCAAGTGATTTTCTTTTTGTTTTCCTTAATCAAATGTTAATTAATCTAATATCCACATTAGACATGGATTTCGTACAATTAAAAGTAACCAACTTCATCGTATTTTCTTCTTATGCCTTGAGGCCTCTCATCTCTTCTTAAAACCTCTCTTTCAAAAATGTTAAAATCAATTCAACTCATCAAATAAGTTCTTAAGCCGAACTACTTGATTTTGATCCCGATTTATTTGGGTAAGTAGGCAAAGGGTTTCGACCCTTCCAAATCAATAAAAATAACCAAAAACATGTTTTATCTTTCTCCTTTCTTTCACTTTAACTCTTAACTTTTTTTCAATAAGTAAAATTAATTTAGCACAAGATTAGAGAATAGGTAGAAGGTTCCTATGGGATACCATAGTCGGTTCGGGTGCTTAACACCTTCCCCAATCGAAACCAACCTCCGAATCCAAGGTCTCATAAGGGTTTTTACTCACTTTTTCCCTTCCCGCGAATAAAAGTTGAGAGTTCAATGATTCAAGGTTCGAATCTAATCAATGATTTTGACACCCGAAAATCACGAGCACATTGTTCTTTCCATCATTTCTAAATTGGTGTTTATTATTTTCCAAATATGTGTATTGTTGTTAAGTATCATTACGGGGGTAAATTTATTAAGGATTGGGTCATTTGTTATAATGGGGGAGAAGAAACATTGATTGAAGGTTTAGATCTTGATAGGTGGAGTTTCTTTAAGTTAAAGGAAATTTTGAAAACTGATTTGCTAGTTAAAAAACCTTATAGGTTGTGGTGAATGTTAGATGAAGAAGTTAGTTTTAGGGTGATTAAAGATGATGCCACTGCTGAAGTTGTAAAAGACTATGCACTTAAAAAGAACTCTGTTGTGAATCTTTTTGTTGAACATAATGTGGATGAAAGTATTGATGTCAAGCCAAGTGCTAGTGTTCAAACAACAGTTCACATCACCAAAAAATCACACACCTTAATAGAGCCAACTGCTAATGTCACCACTGCGGTGCACACATCAAAAAATGCACCCACATTTGTGAAGCCAACTGCTAATGTCAACACAATTGTGCACACACCAAAAAATGCACACACAGTTATCAAGCCCTCAGTTAATGTCACCACAGTTGTGATCCCAACACCCAATGCCTAACAACCTGTCATGAAGAAACCTACTATGCACAAAAAGCCACCAAGAAAACCTTATGTTCAGACCTTAGATGTTGTTAGAGCCATTGTGGAGCCAATAGTGAAAGTGAAACAAGTTAGGAGGAGTGGCAGAACAATATGGAAAGATCCTAAAATCAAAGATGGTCCATGGAAAGATATGGGAAACCCAATTGACCTGGTTGATGAAGAAGTTGCAGAGGCAACTGGATAGAAATTGTTGAAGCTACCCCAAAGAAATTAAGAGATGAAGGTGGAAGCTGCTTGGCCTTGTTAAGAAGTGTTGAGAATGTGAAATATATTTAGTGCTAATTATGTAATGTGATCGTCATTGACTTGTATTTTGTGTTTGGCAAAGTCCAACTTATGTTACTTGTTTAAGACTTGTATTTTGTGATTGGCAATGTCCAACTTATGTAACAACACTACTTGAATTAACATAACTCTGTGATTTGCTTGGATAAGTCCAACTTTTGTAACAATGAGTATGAACATCAATTATTTATGAATGAATGGTTTTTAAGTATTCAACTATTATAACTTGTGTTTGAAACTTTAATAGCAATCATCTGACAACCATTGACACAAACTAACAAGGCATGATTTCATTCATAAACATCACATTACATAATAGGGTACCAACAACATTACACAAACACAATTTCTCTAATCATCGATAGTACACTACATTTAACCATAACACACCACAATTAACATCAAGCTTAGAAACTACATGTCATTACTTCTTAACAAAGAAAACAACAAAGATCAACCAGCTAGCTATGTTAATCCACTTAAGCCATTCAACCTTCTTCTTCTCAGCCAACACCTTCATTTTCCACTTGTCTTTCTTCTTCTCCCATATTTCACCACAGTTGCAATGTTGGTTTGCAGACTTTGCAGAATCAGCTTCACCAATCACAGATCCATTCATAGGTGCAGAATCTGCTTCACGAATCACATTTGCATTCAAAGGTGCAGACTATGCTTCCCTTGAGTTTGAAACAGCTGAATAGCACTGAACCATTGGTCTGGTAGCTGGACCAAGTTCATCATCCCAAATCCACTCATTACAGGTTTTGTTTTTTTTCTACATACCAAACCATTTCCAATGTTATTCGATGTGTTTACAATACTATAAAAACGAAAAATTCTTAAAACTTACTTGTCAATCACGACATCTCTAGAACCTCCTGCCTTGATTCTCCAAAGTCATTGCTATGTAAATAACCATCGACTTCGGAGGTAAACAACGACACAATGGAAGCATCCCTCGAGATGTGGGCAATGAGGGAGGGGGAAACTTGCCACCATTGAAGTAGGTTTCATAGCTGTCTTTTGCAGAGGTATCAGTAGACATTTTCAATGTTGAGGAAACAATGTAGGTTTTGGGTTTTAGGTTTTGAGGAAGAGGACGATCTGCAGAAGAAGAAAGGAAGCTGAGCACGGTGAAAGAGAAGAGAATGGGTTGGCGTTTTGAAGAAGAAGGTCTGAGGGTATTTTTGTCATTTTGGTTACGTCTCAGATGAGGAGGGGCATTTTTGTCCTTTCACACACCCTTATGCTGATTCAGTCAAGTGAAAAGCAATTAAACAGTGCCACGTCAATAATTAGATGACATGACAATCATTAACTGGGTCAAGGGACTGAATTTTAAATGATTAAACATTGCAAGGCTAATTTGCAAGGATTAACGAATACAGGGACCGATTTTTAAACGACCCCTAATTGCAAGGATGAATAACATATTAAAGCCTTATTTCAATCATTCAAAGCAAACAGATGGAAAAAAGCGCAGAAATAATAATGGGCAACAACGACACTTAACTATCATTGCTACCAGTAAATGTCATATAAATCCTAGCTCTGTCACGGGTAGCGGACAATACCATCTTCTCCCTTATTTTACATGGTTGAAATCTTAACTTTTTTTTTACAGGGAGGTAAATCGGAACTCGCCCAAATTACAGGGGGTAAAGACATATTACCTTTATTATATAAAGCCTGAGCAAAAAAAATTGCAACACATTTATAAGGGTTTATATAAGAAATTGCAAGCAAATAATAAAAAAATCTAAAGAAATTGCATAATTTATATGGATTTATATAAGAAATTCAGGGGAATTTACATAAGAAATTGTAAAAAATTTAGACCGGAGTTCATGTTATAATTGCCAATACGAGTTCATGTTATAATTGCAAAAATATGGCAGAAAAATCAAACATGCAAACATTTTCAAAGATGCAATAACTGTTGCAAACATATTCAAAGATGCAATGACTTTATTTTTAGTGTAGAAACCTTCTGGCAATACTAAAACAATGATTGAGACCAAGATTTTTGCACAAATTTTTTGAAATTTGGGATTTTTTAAGTTGGAAGAGAGGAAAAAGTCGGTCAATGAATAGTGAGGAAGAAGTCGATAAAATGAGGAAGTGCGTTTAGAAATTATCTTATCTTCCTTGTCTTATTTGGGCTTCGGCCCATCTTCAAGTTTGAATGAGTTGAAAAAAATGTGAGCAACTACTTTATTCTCAACAGATTTCTCAAAACCTACACCCCCCTCTAAATTCACCAATCTAAACGATGAAAAAAATACCTTTTTTTTCTTTCTAACGTCCGAATGGAGAAATATTCCCCTTTTTTTGTTGTTGAAAATGATGAGGTCGTCTTTTAAGAATCACAAATTGGAAGAAAAAAAAAAGTGAAAAATATGGCATTTTCAAAATACACATCTGCAAACTCCAGTACGTTACTGGCCTCATGCTAAGCTATTTCCTTGTCTTTTAGCTAGGATTTTCCTTCAACAATTTCAATTGCGTATATTAGAAAATTAAATAAAAATGATAAGTAACGTAAATATGATACTGTTCATTAAAAAAATTAACGAATTGTTACCAAAAGACTGATTATATTTTGTGTGTATATATTAGGTAATGGTAACACGTGTGCTATTGTTGAAGTGCCAACATTGCAATGTTTTGTTAATTAAGTTCCCTATTGGCAAACATTTGTTAATTAAGTTCCCTATTAGTAAACAATAGTTCGTCATCATCATGTAATCTTTATATGGAGAGTAGTTTCGTCTTACGTGTAGCTTAGCCATGCAACTCTACGCAACCATTAACACATCAAAAAATAATAACGAAACAAAGCCATGCAAAGATTCAAAGTTTGTTGGAGTTTTGATAGCCACACAAGAATAACATATATAACAACATTCACATTGTAGACATATATATTATTCAACTAATTAATTAAGAGTTGGGTAGATTAATTGGTATTTAGAATATTAAGCGAGTCGCTACCAAGCTTCCAATTTTGCTCAAAGTGATTACCAAAAACAGGCACTATGTGATGATTAATGTGTATGATGTGTACTTTAAAATAATTAAATCCATAAGTTAAAATTAAAATACTTACATAAGATATGGTGACGCATGACTGTTATTCAGGCCTCCCGCAACACTGGGATTCGGTTTGTGGACTAGATACGGACGATAACCATGTACGAAACGCAACGAAAAACATGCATGCATATATTATTTCAGCGTATGGTTATTTTTTAAAAGGAAAATTATGATAGTTCACAAGGCTAAACTCTTCGAATTAAATTACAGGGTTAAGCTATTATCCCTAGACTAGATATGGAAAGAGAGTAGCCCCCCTCTTAGCAACATGGACCTATAATCTAACTTAAGGTTGTAGAGTTGATGATCTGTCTAAACACGTGTAGGGTATCTTGATTAGACTCCTAGACTTATAATGTACTATGGAGAATAGAAAATGACCAAACAAACAAAACAACTTACCTACAATAGAACACTCGATAACCTAAAAATTCTAATTGAAGATTTAAAAATAAAGTTGTTGCTTTAAAAAGAATAGCACAAAGAGTTGTTACTTGTTACTAATTGCTTACACTTCACAATAATAATGCTGAAAGCCAAGAACAACAAACAGTCGAATTTAGGATCACCTGAATTCCTTTTAGCTGAATAAGTTCAATAAGATAATCTAATACGAGATAGGTGAATCTTTCTTTCTCAAATAAAACAAATCTACAACAAAATAAACTAAAAAAATATAACAACTTTTTTTAAGTGGCCCATAAGCCAAATCCTCCTAGGCCTTCCCCACTCCACTTTCTTATCGGGTCAAACATGGTAGATAAACTTGAGTGGTCTAATTTAAAATCTCAATCTACCTCGTCTAAAATAGAGGGCTAAACAATTTAATATGTCAAACTCAATTCATCTTACCAACCTGTATGTGACATTATGAGTATGTGAGTCGTTGATTTAGATCTTAAATAATGAATTTTAGAATAATATATTTACATTTGATCAATGAAATTGAAGAAAAAAATGGTAACTTGGTTTTTGATCCAAATTTACAAGATTATATCAATGATGAAATACGTCATAAAAATAAGCATGAAACTAGGTTATGGAAGGAAAAAAAATCATGAAACCATTTCAAATCTCCTCAATTTCTTTAGAAATTCATATAGTTTACTTTTGTAGAAATTCTCTTTTGGTCTATAAACCATTTCAAAACCCCTCAATTTCTTTTACGCTCTACAAATTATCCCATGTTGTTTCTTCCAAGAAAATGGAGTCATATGCAAATTGTAATACGTTGAAATGTAACTGCTAATGCTAACATACCTTGAATCTTTTGAAAATGTTAATTTCTACTACCTTCAGATTAAACCCTTCAAACCTTCCGAAACTGTCAAAAAGAGAAATATGGCCAAATGAGACACGGTGCTCAAATCCCATCTAATTAAACATAAATTCTAAGTATTCTCACCAGACCGAATCATACGTCTTTTTAAAATCTACTTTTAACAATAAACACCTATATACCTTTTCTTCCTTTTGCAAAATCTATGATCTCATCGACCACCACTACACTATCTAGTAAATGTCTCGCTTGAAGATATGTAGTTTATTGTTTAAAATTATTTTGCCTTCTCTAATAGGTGTCAGTTTAGTGGTTAAAGCTCGACTTCCTAACCTCAAGAGTTAGAGTTCAAATTCCACATAAGATAGTTATAATGTTGCAATTAGTGTCATTGCAATTGATAAAATATCTTGTTTCCCTAATAAAAAAAAACTTTCCTTTGCACATCTTTCAATCTATTAGCAAGAATTTATGGTGGATTTTAAATCCAATCGACCAAATATATGAGTCTATACCCTCACCGCCTTTGGTAGTACCAAATTTCTTTGAAAACTCATCCAAAATACTCATGTAAAACTTTGGAAGCTCACCTGAGCCAGGACATGTTTCAAGGCTCAAAAATATATACAAAGGTACTTAAAGATAACCCACAAAGAAGATCTCATGTTAACAATGAAAGTTGAACTCACAAACTGACGAATGATTCAAATCTTTATTAATTGAACCAACATTCATTGACTTATAGCCTCCACTTGATGAACCAAAAAAATGAATTTGTATGAACCCTGGCTCTTGCCCCATCACATTTCCAACGATCATCCCAAACTTTTTCCATGGATGGCTGTCTAAGCAATAAATCATCATCTTCATGAGAGATGTGTAATATTAATGTTGCTCAAACTTGGAATCGTCGAGCCTTTAATTTCAAAATTTGGTTCGAAATAATTATGAATCTCACCCCTTATGGTCTCCACTCCCTCAACCCATTCATATCCTTTTTTTAGCTCAATATGTTGATTTTTCATATTAGAACCTACATATCTCCATGATAAAACTTTGCATTCAAATTAATCTCCATCCCTCATCCACTTCTGCCTAAATATTTTCCTCAAGCTTTTCGTGGAACAAATAGAGTTTCGTAATAACTTAACTAAGTAATTGGGAATTTGACTCGATTTATGGATGAAACAGTTATTGGTCAGACCTTACTTACTTCTCGGTCGAACACTAGATCAATAACTGGACTCCTTTTCCATCAGATTTGGAGGGTTAACATATATATATATATATATATATATATATATATATAAAAGAACATTAATATTCTAATTTGTTTTGTTTAATCTTTTTTAGTTATCAACTTCTCAATATATTCTATTTTAAACTTCAAGTTGAACATTAATATTCAATGCAAAATTATATTTGTAATCTCTTAACTTAATTTGAGACGTTGATTTGATCTTTTATCTTTTTTCCATAAAATTTTTCTCCATTTAACATGTTTGCATATGAATTTTTAAACTTCAAATTCATTGTTTAATTTCCCTATGAGATCTCGGTCTTCAAATCTACAACCCTTCACTCAAATTTACATATGAATTTAAAACTTGAAACTTGAAAATTCATCATACGACAGACTAAAAGGAGAAAAATGACGTAAAAAGAAGATAAATGACTTGTTATATGAAATTAAGTTAAGAAATCACATATGTAATTTTACCAATATTCTAAAACCATTGGATTTTTATCTATTTAGAAAGTTTTTAGTAGCCCTTGAAAAAAAAACAATAACAACCACCCTATAATTTTTATTTACATAAAAGAGACCGAGAAGTGAAACTATGCAATGTTAGTAAAAAAAAAACTATTTTACCCTAACATACAATAAAATCATAAAATGAGGCAAACATTCATTTTTATTCCGAATGTGTAGCCTCAATATTCATGAAGTGTAGCGAAATTACAATATAATCTCTAACATGTGCACTTATTAGTCAAAATAGTATCCACGAGAAACAAATACTCCTATTTCCGATCAAGAAATATTTACATATTTCATGCTTACTCGCCGTTTTAACCCTCTATACGTTAACCGACCATGCTTTAACCCTCCAAGCGCTATAAGCCCATTAAAGGAATCATTTTAACATTAGAAACTATTTTGTTTAACGGAAGACACAGCTAAGACTATTTTTTAGTTTCACTATATTTAGAAACTATATATTATGACTATCTGTTACACAGTAATAAGGAAATGATTATCATAATATTTTGTCAGAAAACCCCACTCTTAATGGTATTTCAAAATTGATGTTATGATACAAATAAAAAAAAAAAAAAAAAGGTATTCTATTATTGATGTTAGACAAAATTGTTGACAGTGCAAACCTGTTATAGACAGAAAGAGTGAAAGACTATTAAGCTCAACAAATTAAATAAATAATATTATATATTCTTCTTCTGGACTATTCTCTTTGCATATATACGTGGCAAAAAGACCAGCTTGTCTACAGTGAGTTACTACAAGGACTTCACATTTAGCAAGCAACAACTTGAAAGTGATGACATCATAGTGAAATTGTGCTTGTTGTAACTTACAAAACAGGAACAACAATCGTTTGAGATCTCAAAGGTAATATAATATTTATTTTTTGAAGAAAAAAACAAAAGCTGAGAAGTGATAATGAACTTAAAAAAGCATTTGACTTATATATCACACAGTGTTAGATAAAGAGTTGATGAAATTTGCCACCCGATTTTCAATGGCTTTTGAATATATTGCTGCGGATGCTAAAATAGAAGAAGCAACCTGAAAATTGTTTGATGCAAAAGCTTATATGTGAACACTTGAACAGTGTAAAGGGAATCGTTGACTTGGTATGTGGAATAAGAATGAAACACATGTCATATACCCTAGTTTTAAAGTTTCATTTCAAGAAAATTTCTCCGCTTAAAAATGGACATGTGTCCAAAAATGCAAACATACGTAGCAGGTTGACTCATCATCAACCCTAATCTTCTTGGACGTGAGTTTGTATAATTTTCTTTGGGTTAGTGTTTAAAGTACTTAAGAAGTCAAAAAATTGAAATAAGTAATAAATTTGATGTAGATAAAGTTCATTTTTTAAGTTTTAAGATGTAGAAGACATCATTTCTAAGATAAATTTTCTCTATTAAACTTTTTTAAAAACATTTGTTAGCATTTCTCATTTTTTTTAAACATGGAAAGCATATACTCCTTTGTCCATTCATTTTTAAATGTTCAAAATAACATGTTGCTATTTATTTGTTGTTTTTAAAATTCAACGGCAAATTTCAATATGCAAATTCTCACTACTCCTCGACATGTAATGTGAGAATTTCATAGTTAAAATTTTATATATATTTTCATTTGTAGAAATGGAATTGGTATTGATTCTCACATATGTGATAGGTTGATCACTACAACTCTACAAAAGGGATGACTCTAAATTTGTATTTTTAATATTAAATTTCATGAATAAATTTTTATGAAAAATATTTGATGGACACGCAAACGCGCCAAAGACACCTTGAGAGAAAAGAAAATAGAAAGAGTGATTTGATAGATATAATATGTTAGTGATGTAATAGAAAGAGAAAAATAGAGGGAAAAAAAAAAGATATTGAATGAGGGGTTTCAAATTTAAAAGTGTCTAAATGTAAGAGTTAAATTTTTATTTCACAAATTTTGGTTGATATTTTGAACATGAGCACTTTTTATTTTTAGTCATATCTTTACATAAAAATGAGCGTTTTTAGTCCCTCAATAGCGATTAAAAAAATTTATTTTTATAAAAGATAGAGACTAAAAATTGTGAATTTTTTTATAGAGATTAATCTTGAAAGGTCTGTATTCAAAGAACAAAATAATATTTAACCTTATTTTTTCTAAAAGAATTTACTCTCAAGTTTAACAAACGAAAATTATATTATTTTAAAATAAGAAATATACATTGATATTTTGAAGATGACATTTTATTAAATGCTATTGAAACTCACAATGGATAAAAATTGAACCACCCTAAAATACTACCATAAAAAACAGAAGTGCATGTATAACCCATTTTTTCCAAATGTTTGATATGGGAACCGAACAACCTTTACCGTCCATCCTTTGCCTTGAGACATATGTAAAACTTATAAGGTCAAACCTATCATTTTTAGCTTTTTGATGAAAAAGGTCAACTCCTCTACATCAATGATGCAATTTATCGACCACGAACTCAAACATTTTAGTTACTACACGTCGTCTAACAAATCATTTTCCTTCTATATTGAATCGCATATCGACAAATAAGCAAAAAAAAATTACAGGGTCCATGCAATAGAGACATCAAAGATAATACATTTCTTGACAAGTCAATCTGCCTCTAAAGATTATGTATGGAAAAAACAATATAATCCAAGTTTTAGAATTGTCCATTTTTCTTGATGAGAGGAGCATAAGAATGGAGGGGTGAGGCATCGTGTACCACCACCAATAGCAATTGTAAAATGTTCAATAACCACATTTACTTCAGATTATTGAAATGTTTATTAAGATTTTTTTTTTTTTATAATGATCGTTATTAATATTTGCATTCACCAAGTACAGTATGATCACTTCAGAATTAGTCATTTGACATATATTTGTTCATTTAGACACCCAATGATCGTTTTTTTGACAAAATAATTTGTAGTGTTAATAGTTAACTTTTCGTAATATTACCATATAGGTCTACATTTTTCAAGTCACTCAAACCCACGATAAATCCTAAAATAAAATAAGAGAGAAAGTTTTTTGATCTTTTTCTAACGAAATCTCAATACCCGAGGTGTTTGTGAAGTGTTTACCAACTCAAAGACACTCAATCATTAGCCTCTATGTCTCCTAAAAGTTCTCTCCTTTCCCTTAACAAGACTATCTCTTTTAAAGCCTCCCAAAAAACTGATGAATGGATGCTTATATAGTACTCAAACCTAGAAAAAATTGTGCCACGCTTAGCCTAGAACGCTTCGTGATCTGAAGCTCGTACGCAATACTGTTGTCAACTTGATCCACAATCGTGCCATCATTCCTTCCAATCGCGACACTAATTTTGACGAACCAAACAAATCTCTCAGCTTCATCAATTGCGCCACGATTTTTGACAAACCTTCATCACCAAATTTTGAGTCAATTTCAACACTTAAGCTTTGGGTGAAGAAGTGATGTTTAATCTCACTTATGTAGTTGGTCTTAGACGAATATTTTGATCCAACCTACCGAGACTCCCCCTCATGGCTCTACCATGGTATCAGAGCATTAGTTCGACTTTGTGAGGGAACGAAAGTTATTCTTAATGTTGGATCATGAACGCAGATAGATTCACACTTGAGAGAGAAATGTTGTAATGTGTCAAATGTGGTATCTCTTGGCCAAATTTATTGATCCAACCCAGTGATGCTCTCCCTAGTGGGTTAACACAAATATACTATTTTTTATTTATTTTAATTGCTATGCATCTATAGATTCAAAAAAAAAACCACACAATTATAATTAAAACAAAAACTACACAAACACCAAACGATATCTTGGTGGCTTTCAAAATGTACCATTATCATAGGTAAGCCATGATGCACCACAATAATTATTAATTAACTTTTTTTCCATGTAGCTAGCGTAGATTATGTTTCAAGAGTAAGTGAAAAGGCCCTTTTTGTGGTTTTAAATAATTCAAGGCTCTTGGAATTATCACATGAAATATTCTTCTTTCCAGGACATAAAAAATAATTAAACTTATATTAACCACTTTTGAATTAAAAATAAACACTATTATTCAGTTTTGATGCTGTATCACATCGTTAAATGTGTGTTGGGGGGGGGGGGGGGGGGGGGGGTCCATATTGCTCAATATACTGTATGCAAGTATTGCATACGTATATACCATGCATAGATTATCAAATAAATATACAAAAAATATGCATCATTGATAATGTAAAGTACAAGATCATATTGTGTAAACATTGTTGAAATACGTTGCATATGGACGGCACCAAATCCTTTTGACTTCAAACATATAGCCTTCATTTCTTCTGTCTATAAAAACAAGGTCATCTTACTTTACTTGGAACAAACAAAAAGTTTACTTTCGTCATTCTATTTTTGGTTTCTTAGAGTGCACATTTCAACTATACCTTTTGAAATTCATAAAAATATTCATCTTATAGCTTTGTGAAACATGGGAAGAACACCTTGTTGTGATAAAGGTGGACTCAAAAAAGGTCCATGGACACAAGAAGAAGATCTCATGCTTATCAACTACATTAATACTCATGGACCTGGAAATTGGCGCAACCTCCCCAAGAATGCTGGTACTAGTTATATGAATTTAATTTAATTAATTCTTCTTCTCTAATGTACTGTAATTAGTTTCTAATGAACTTGTTTTGCTTGAATATTATTCAGGTCTTCAAAGGTGTGGCAAGAGTTGTCGCCTTCGATGGACAAACTATTTGAGACCTGATATCAAGAGAGGAAGATTCTCCTTTGAAGAAGAAGAGAGTATTATTCAGCTCCACAGTGTCTTGGGAAACAAGTACGTGTGTCCATAAATTTTAATTCGAATGAAAGCGTCTCAAGTTTTTCTAATTGTAAAAAAAAATTATTGATTTGGGTTCTCTTCAGCGCCCGCATGATGCAGCACCTCACAGACTCTTAAATTTAGAGATATCTCTAAATCTAAGAGTTTTGTGTGGCCGCTGCAAGAATTTTACCATTAATAGTTCTCCTTAGTCTATTGTGTAGAATGTGTCTCACTTATCCTAAACATTTATATGTAAAATAAAAATTCATGATTAACTTCTCATCCATGTATTTAACCAATTTTCTAGTGTGAAAAAAGTTTTAACTTGTTTTTTGTTTTTGTTGTTTAAAGACTTTATGCTAAGTTACTTTTATTGTTTACCACAAACATTATAGGTGGTCTGCTATAGCTGCTAGATTACCCGGAAGAACAGACAATGAAATAAAGAACTACTGGAACACACACATTAGGAAAAGATTACTTCGAAGTGGAATTGATCCTGTTACTCATACTCCACGTCTCGATCATCTATTTGACATGTCCTCCATTAATATTCTCAGATCAGCTTTATTAGGAGGAACCAACCCAATGAACCCATCATTTATGAACTTATTAAGTGGTGCTCAAGCTTTGATGAACCCTGAATTGTTAAAGCTAGCTGCAACAGCCACATTATTAAATAGCAACATAAATTTGGGTTCACAGAATCAGCAACAAATCAATAATGTTGCTAATGGTATTCAACAGCAAGTGCAAAATCAAGTTTACACTCAAGATCAATTTCAAATACCAACTCAAGCACATAATGTGAATAATGGCTTATTAGGAAACATGAGTTGTTCAAGTTCAGCTGAAAGTACAAATCCTTGTTATTTTGGAGAGGATTTGATTTCTAAACAATATTCAGAATTGTTTCATTGCCTAAATAATGATGGATACAAAAACAGTACGGGATATGAATCGGTTATATCGACTACTCCTTTATCAACGACACCAACACCATCACCAACATATGTGAATAGCTGCACAGAGGAAGAGAGGGATACATATTGCAGTGACATATTCAAGTTCGAAATTCCAGAGAGTACTTTGGACATTAATGATTTCTTGTAAATGTGTGTATATACGATTGTGAGCTTTGTTTAATATGCACAAGTAAGATAGTTCTGTATCATGTACAAGTTTATTTTTCATTTGATCAATAAGTCTAATAGTATATTTTATTGATCAAATAGCGAAAATTAATTTATGGATGATGCAAGACTTATGTCATTTGCGCATTAGAATTAGATGTATGTAAACTCTTAGTTTGCATTCTTTATTCTTGGTGTTATTTAATTTTGGGGTCATTAGGAATAATTTGTTGTCGTGATGTTCATTATTTTTTGCTTTAAATTAGTTGTCAATTTTTTGTTGTTGATAATAAAATACGATTTGTTGTATTACATTACCAGTGATCACATATTTCATGTGAATGTTTCCTTCCTCTATTCGCATTTGTGTTTCCTAAATTGTTGGTTCGAATTTATTTTCCTTGTTCAATAAAAAAGGCTAGGCCTTAAGGAAAAACAAACTAAAAATTTCTAGTAAAATTAACTGAGGAAAAACATTTACCAATAAAGCATTATAAAAGTACTAAATTCAAAAACTTTGATGTCCAAGTCTAATGATAAATCTTGCATAAAAAAGTTCTAATGATAAATCACACTTTGCTATAGCATTCTTAGCTTGATTTGTCTCTCTAAGAACATGAATCCAACAAATGTTACCACCTCAATAGTTAAATAATCAAGGAAATCTTGACTCGGGAGGTTGACCTAGTTTTCAAAGGTTTGATTCTTGGCAGAGTTAAAAAAATGTGTTGGTCAGTTTTTACAAATTGATGTGAATGCATATATGTGTTTCTACATCATCTAATCTTACAAGATAATTTTTGAGAGTGAACTTAAGTTCATTAAACAATATATAAGATTTAAGAGCTACACATTTTCCATTGTTCACAAGGAATTATGAATTTAGAAGAAAAAAGAATAACAAATAACCACAATATTTATATAGGTTATCCAATTTTAACTATTAAGTAATGTATCTTTGTCTTTAAAAAAAGAAGTAATGTATCTTTGTCTTTAAAAAAAAAAGTAATGTATCTTTGAACTTTAAAAACAAAAGTTCAATAGAAATAAATTCAAATGTGACATAAATAAATTATTTTATTATTTAACTTCAAATACATGAGTCACAACACTTTATGTGACCTATTCCTAAAGTGGTAGCGTGACTCGCATGTATTTTATTGAATAAGATAGTTTATAAAAAGTGTGATAAAATGAGTGTTGATAGCATGATTCTTAGATAAAATATTAGTTTTTAGTTAGACTAACTAGTTAGTTAGAGAAGTTAGTTGTCCTCATTGACAGTATAAGAGTACTTTTTCATGTAACAACAATTCAATAAGAACTCTCTCATCGATCAATATACTTTTCTGTCATCAACGAGTTCTATCAAAAATTGTAATAATTATTGTTCCAATGGTTCATGAAGGTGATCACTACAAGAAATTTGTCATTTAGCAACGGTAAAAACCGTCGGTAAAGGTCCAAAAAATCGTTGGTATAGGTCATAATACCTATAGCAACACACGCATGGTCTGTCTACGATACTATGCTTATGCCAACAGCAAAAATGCCGTTCCAATAGCTTATGCCAACAGATAACTAGCTTGTTGCTAAAGATTTTGGAGCTATAGCAACAACATTTTACACCTATTCCAACCCGTATATCCGTTGGTATAGGACCAGACTGCCCGTTGCTATAGGTATGTTTTTTATATTTCATAATTTAATAGTTAAATAATTAATTACTAATTATTTTAGTAATTATTGAAAATAATAAAAAGTCATTTGAAGGTTATCAAAGTAAGAAGATATAACGATGAGTATGAAATAGAGAGTTATCTAAAGATTGTTATAAAATGATTATACAAATATAATTTATAGAATCAATAAGATTGGGTTAGATGGAAGGTTGTGTCCATTTTGTATGAAAAAACAAAAAGAAAATACTTATAGAATATTACAACATGAAACACGCACAAGGGAAGAAAAGAAGAAAGAATTGCATGCTCAACAAAGACACATAATTTGTTGTGTAGTTGTAGTTCTTCTCCACTAAATTTCATATTGTCCATATATTGCTCGTGCCAAATTGCTAAAAGGTGAAGTTCAAACTTCAAGCTGTACATACTAGTAAGAACATGACAAATGGACCAACAAAATTATAATCATACAAGATTGAAAGCAATCATGCACCTTTTCCATCGTGTTTAATCAAATTTATTTCATGGATCATGATTGATAGTCATAATCTTCGGCTTATCCTTGTTCTTCTTTGTTTCTATTCCCCTCTACCGCCCACACAAAGATGGTATGAACTTTGAACTTGAAGTCACATTTATTCCAAAACACAACAATAAAAAGCTGTCGTATTACATTTAAAGTTTATCTTTGACATTATGCAATGATGCTAAAAAGTGCATCCTTGTCGTTACATGCTCAATTATGTCTAAAAGATAACCACGTAGAAATATTTGTCCAAAAGAACATTTCCACTTTCTTTTTTTTGGCACATTTGTGTCCTTGTATCGCTCCATGTAGGTATTTTTAGTTGAAATGTGCTCAAGCATATTTATATGTTTAACGATCCGGCCAACTTCAACATCCACCCTTACGTCTAACGTGGATTTGGGTCCAATTTTTACATTGTGGTATTTAATTCAACTCTGATATCATGTTAAATGGACTTAAATCTTATTCCAAAAGTTAGCTTAAAGAATGAGAATATTCAAACATATTTATATATTTAACGGTATAAAAAACCCGAGTAATATGTAACTAAAAACAAACTACAAACCATCTTAAAACCAACTTTAACATCTTCTATCTATTTTACCTATTTTTCTCTTTCTCTTCTCTCCATCTCTCTCTCTTTCTTTCTTCAGCCTGTCAAGTCTCATAATCTTCCATTTCACTTCCCACACAATTTGACTAACTTTCGTATTTTTATGAGACATAAGGTTTATTGGCTCCTTACGCACTATAGAAAACATCGTCTTTACGGAGTTGAAATTAGAAACATTATTACAAATATTTCCTTGGTTGTCGTTGTCGGAGACAATGTTTAAAACACGGAAAGAAAAGAATCTTCCAATTAGATAAGAGTGGAGGCAGTAATAAGCAGACGAAACATGAATTATCTATAATCACTTAAATTTGGATTATTTTTCTAGAAACTATAGAGGACGCATCATACATAACACTGTATAAAGTTAATCACTATATATTGACAATAAGAACTTTTTTTGTTGATAAAATTGACAATAAGCACATAAAAAGCCATAAAAGTCACCACATACCAATCAAATCAATTACCTTAAAGGTGCATGCAGAATGGATAATTTCCTCACTTTTTTTTTTCCTTATGGACTAAGGACTTGAACTCCATGACCAAATGATAGCTTGAGGCACTGGCACTAAATACATAATTGAATTTATACGCTTTGACGTGTCTAACTTTCTTGAAATGTTTTTTTTTTTTGTGTGTCAACCATGGTGTAAAGTACTTGTTTTTTGGACTTGAGGAAAAATTGTGCTGATCAAGTTTTTCTCTTTATATTGCTCATGACGCTCAAAATACGCTAGAATAACGTCACCATTCTACTACAATAAAAAAAGGGGGTGAATTGGGCTTTAAAGTTGCAATTTGCAATAAACCCAAGTTGTTCCTATTTGGGCCTCAATATCTCCTTCTCCAATAATATTTGCCTATTATTTTTCCCATCCTATAGAATTCTCACGCGCCCTTTTTTTTCTTTCCAAAAGTACCCTCGGAGTAATTCGGATTATATAATCCGAACATGTTCAGATTATATAATCCGAACACGTCCGGATTATGGTAGCGTATGGCCCGACTTATTTTCAATTTTTCTACTCTAAAAAAGGACAAGTTCAGCCAAACATAATTTTTTAGAAGCTCCTGAATACAGTTGCTTATTCTTCATGTCTAAAATATACTACTTAAGCCCTTTTAACAAAGTAGTTGAGCTCAACTTTTAGAAAAAAACTTTCTACTTTTTTTAGATTTTAGTCTTCAAATTCTCGTCTCCAACATTTAAATTGACACAATCAATTTTTTTTTATTAAAGAACTAGCAACAAACCTGTGCTAAGCACGGGCTAATTCGAAATGGAGGGCTATGCATCAAAGCGTATTGCAATGTTATATGAATTGAGAAAATAAGAAGAAGAAAAAACTAATGATAAAAGGGCAAGTTAATTTGTCTTCCCATAAGATTTTCTTAAATAACTCAAGCACCCCTTCTAATTTTTCAAACACATCAATCTCCCCTCATTTTATCCATTTCAATAACTTTATAAATATACGATTTAATTTCAGTCATTTTTGTTTGTTTGTATTTGTTTTTTCTTTTCACAATTAAGTTAAATGAGAGTTTTTTCTTGGTTTGTTTGTATATGTTTTCTCTTTTCACAATTTATTTTGGTCTTCAGATCTAGATTGATAAAATCTCTTGTTTGATTTTTAGCTTACTTTTCGTTTATGCTGCACTATTTGCCACCTATATGTAAATTCATACTTATTTTTATAGTTGAAATTTGCAATAAACCCAAGTTGTTTCTAATTGGGCATCGATATTTCCTTCTCCAATAATATTTTGATTGCTTCTTTTTCCATCCTCGACATTCTCGTACACCCTATTCAAATTATTAAATACAAAACAATGAAGGGTTTTGGAGGGGTTTTAATGTGTGTGATAGGTTTTGGAATGTGTTTTAAGCTTTGCAGATTATATGATTTGAAATTTGTATGACATACGAGAATTATTTGGAGGGTGTTTTACCTCCTACCCCTTGAATTATACTTCGGCAAAGTCAAATTTTCAGATTGCCGAAATATAGTGTCAACATTTTTTGTTTGTTTTGGTTATGAAGCCCAAATAGTTTAAAATTGATAAAATACTGGTATCTACTATATATTCTACACTGATACGCCCCGATATGTATCATAAGAGTATCCAGTGATTTAATTTTATTTAAAAAAAACAATTGTCAGATAAATTTCAGACGCCCTTGGGATATGTGAGGTGGTAATTGATACACGTGGATGCTGATTTTAAATTATTTAGATTTTCTTTTTAAAAAAATAGGAAACATGATATTTCTAATTCCTTTTTTCTTTAAAAATATAAGAAAAATGAAAAAATATAATATAATATACTAGCATTCACACGGGGAAATATTGCATAAAATTATGAACAATAATTTTTAAGAAATTTTGTTTTGAATTTTATTAAAACTACATGTATATATATTTTGAACTTCTATATTGCAACAATGTCGTTTAAGCTGGGAAAGACTGATTTTTTTTCCACTATAAAATAGTTAATTTTTGATCACTAGATTAAAGAGAAACATTGATCTTATTATAGCTTACCCACGCTATATATCTTTCCACTTTGTCTTCAACCTCACTACCATCACCCTCCTTTTCACCACCACCGCCAAACTCAATTCAAGGCTAATAATCACTTGTCCATATCTAATCAATTCAAAAAAACTAAATACATAGAGACAAGATAATTAACACAGATAATCAACAAAATCGATAGCTCAACCACACCAATAACATCAAAAATTCATATCCGAAACTTGAAAGCATAAATTTGTTGGTTTTTTTAGAACGAAAAAAAAAAAAAACGTTGATGATTAATGTGTAATTTTTTGAATGTTTTTTCCAAATGTCAAGTTTATTAAACTCTGTCACTTTGTCTACTCTTGGTTGATACTCTGCAGAAACAACTAACATGCTATGTATTAAAGGCATGGTATATAGTAGTTCACCACAAGAATCATCATAGAATTCCTTAACACATGCGTAGGTGTGAAGATTAATGCATCTAACAGATCTACTAGGATGATTTGTTTATCAATTTTTTTTTTAATCCGAAACCAGCACCACTGGCACCCACCGTCGGCACCGTTTTGGCGTCGAAGAACACGCTTGTTGAAAAAAAAACGGCCAGAGGAAGAACAAGGAAGGTGAAAATAAAGATTGGAGACCATGGAGCTGAGAGAAAGCGTGAGGGGGGGAGATAGTAACAGAAAAGAGAGCGAAGTACAATGAAGAGAAGATGTTTAAGGAAGGTAATGACAGTCAGTCATTCGTTATTTTTAGCGTTATTTTTATGATATTTTGAGTTCACAAGCAAGCTTAAACAGCAAGAAAAGCGAGAAAAACTAAAGAAACTGAAAAAAGGTAATCGTGTCACGATTACTACAAAACGCGTCACGATTTGGAGCTTTCAGGAAACATGCATTATGCCAAGGAAAATCGTGCCACGATTTGAAGAAACCCTAATTCAGTTATTTATTTTACAAGACAAAATCGTGCCACGATTACACCAAATCGTGCCACGATTCTAGGCGAAATTCTGTGCCTATTTAAGCTGAAGGCTATTCTGAAAACAAGGGTTACGATTTGAGAAGAGCAAAGTGCGATTTTGAGACTTGAAGACGGCTGCAGGGGCGATTTCTTCACCTTGTAACCAGTTCATGTATGTATTGTTACCTCTAATGATTATGTTATTTATAAATTCGATTATGAGTAGCTAAATCCATTAGAGGTTAGGTCTGAGATGATTCTTTGTAACCCTAATTGATATATGTTGTTGTGAAACTCTATTTATTGTGAATGACAATCTAGTTTTTATTCAATTCGATTGTTCTTAATGTTTTATATATTCTGATCACATATATATATATATATATATATATATATATATATATGATTTGGTGGGAATGAATGACTACTAACCATAGCTTTCGACTTTGACCTAATTGAATTGTTCTAATAATTATAATTAGTCTAGGAATGGATAATTCTTTATTAGTGATATTAGGTTAACGTGCTTCAAACCTTCGAAGATTATTCGACCACCTAAGGGATTAGGGGCGGTAATCTTAGAAGAGGGTCCTAACTCAAGGGATTGATTAGGACTATTTTGTTAACTATCGTGAAACTAGAAAATCATTCATAAGAATAGATACAGTAACCAATTAGGGGAACTCAGATGATTCGAAAGACCTAACTCATCTCTCTCTTATCTTTAACAATCAATTTACTTTTTGTTACTAAGTTTTATGCTATTAAACCAATCTACTGCCTTGTGGCAAAACAAAACAACTTTTATTACATCCTAATTCAATAACGTACTTGACTTTTTGAGATTAAAATCAGTCCTTGTGGGAACGATATTTTTACTACTTCGATAGTATTTGGTACACTTGCCAAAATTCTATCAAGTTTTTGGCGCCGTTGTCGGGGACTGTTAAATCATTTCATCTTGGAAATTTTGTTTTTTTTTTTTTTAGGATTTCTGTCATTTATATTTTTGTTTATATATTAAAAAAAAAAAAATTCCCTTCATGTTCATCTTCTTGTACTTTGCTACTAAAAAGTTTGTCCAAGTTTTGCAGCTATGATAGACAGGTTAGTAGACATGTTACGCCTCTATGACATAGAAGAGATTGTTACGTTGCAGTATGAAAAATATATTCTATCTTTGAAGATCAAATATTTGGACAATGCAATCTCGAGATTAAATAAGAAAAATGATCGTTATGAGGCAAATCAACCAGGTAGTGATTGTGAAGGGAAGAAAGAGATGATCAACATCGATTACAATACTCAACTTCAAAATATTTTAGATAATTTCTTAGTGTCAAATCAAGTTTCATTTGAGAAGTTTGATGTTCAATGTGGTGATCTTGTTGAGAAAGCACATGAGTCTCAGAGGAAGTTGGTTCAGATGGAGACTGAGTGTCACAAGGTTGTGGTGGAAGAAAATCTCAAAGTGAGGAGTGTTGATATTTTTCCAAAATCTGAACCAGTGGGGGTTAAGAAAATCACTCGTGTGCAAAATGATGCACGCCCTTCTCTAAAGCGGGAGAGTTTAAATTCTAAAGGTTTAACAATGGGTGCATGGGAGTATCTGATTCTTTGTGCCAAATTCATGGAATTCCTACCAAACAAGAGGAAGAAGAAGGATGATGTGTTCTTTCTGACATATTTGCCACCCTAACAGTGGTTGAAGCGTCAAGCTCAATGACGTAAAAGAAAGCGCTTGGTGGGAGGCAACCCATCATTTTCTTATGTTTTTATTGTCAGTATCTTATTTCTATTGTTGAGTCAAACAATTTGTCTTTAATTTTCAGTTTGGATTAACTCAGTTTTATCCCCCTGTTATGTAATTGAATCTGAACTTGTTTATTATTGATGAATTTGTTTGTTTGTTGACTTTTTACAGTTTAGTAACAAATGTTTGTTCAAGTGGTATTCCAAAAGTTCAAAAGGAGGAGTGACTTGTGTTTCAAAGGCGAAGTGTACGTCAGTTAATGATATGTAGTCACAACTCCCAGAAATCTAAACACTGTAAGGTTCATGGCCAAATATTATTTTTCAATTTACTTATATAAGAGTGTTCCATGCTTTTACATTTCTAAAACTTGCATTGTTTCTCTACTGTCGATTGATTTTTGTTATTGCATATTGAGGCAAAAGTGCTTGGTCATGTGAGCCTTTTTGAAGCCTACCCTATTTATATTGAATTTATATCCTCTTTTTAGCCAAATTGAGCCGGTAGGTTTACAACTTTTTGTTCGGTGACAAACTACATTACAAGCTTAGAGACTTTTAGGATTTATCCCCATTTGTTTTACCTGAGTTAGGCATTGTAGAATGTTGCTAAATAATAAGTTTGGGGTTGCTATTGAAATTTGCAACCAACTAAGTTTGGGGTGGGAGTACTAGAGAACAAAGAATAGAACAACTGTGAAAAAAAAATGAATGAAAAATACACAGAAAAATGGTGTATCAAAAAAAAAAGAATGAAAAAGGGACATATCACTGAAAATCCGAGTAACTTTAAACTCGATCGTCCCAAAAAGTTACAAATGTTCTCTAGTACCTTTACAAATTGTTGTTTCAAAGGTGAATTAAGGGATTGAATCCATGCTTTAATTTCTGTAGGAGTGCCTAACTCATGAGTTTGTGTAGCCTACTTATCCAAATATTATCCCACCTTCACCTAAGCCCCGTTATAACCCTTAAAGACCTCAAAGTGTGCATTGACATTAATTTTGATTGACGTTTAGAAACTTTTCAAGCTTATGGTAATATGTAGATTGCATGTCGACTATGTGTGAACCCTATTCAAATTGTTGCGTGGAGTTGTGAGTTGGTGGATGCTAACAAGTCAAACTAGCTCATCTTTAACTAGTAAGGAGTTGAACTTTTGGGTACTATCACTTGATCAGGTAATTGTTATTTTACTGTCGATTGTCAATGTTGCAAATAAATTCCTTGAGGACAAGGAATGATTCAAGTTTGGGGTTGTGATGACAGTCAGTCATTCGTTATTTTTAGCGTTATTTTCATGATATTTTGAGTTCACAAGCAAGCTTAAGCAGCAAGAAAAGCAAGAAAAGCGAGAAAAACAAAAGAAACTGAAAAAAGGTAATCGTGTCAAGATTACTACAAAACGCGTCACGATTTGGAGCTTTCAGAAAACATGCATTCTACCAAGGAAAATCGTGCCACGATGACCAAATCGTGCCACGATTTGAAGAAACCCTAATTCAGTTATTTATTTTACAAGACAAAATTGTGCCACGATTACACCAAATCGTGCCACGATTCTAGGCGAAATTCTTTGCCTATTTAAGCTGAAGGCTATTCTGAAAACAAGGGTTACGATTTGAGAAGAGCAAAGTGCGATTTTGAGACTTGAAGACGGCTGCAGGGGCGATTTCTTCACCTTGTAACCAGTTCATGTATGTATTGTTACCTCTAATGATTATATTATTTATAAATTCGATTATGAGTAGCTAAATCCATTAGAGGTTAGGTCTGAGATGATTCTTTGTAACCCTAATTGATATATGTTGCTGTGAAACTCTATTTATTGTGAATGACAATCTAGTTTTTATTCAATTCAATTGTTCTTAATGCTTTATATATTCTGATCACATATATATATATATATATATATATATATGATTTGGTGGGAATGAATGACTATTGACCATAGCTTTCGACTTTGACCTAATTGAATTGTTCTAATAATTATAATTAGTCTAGGAATGGATAATTCTTTATTAGTGATATTAGGTTAACGTGCTTCAAACCTTCGAAGATTATTCGACCACCTAAGGGATTAGGGGCGGTAATCTTAGAAGAGGGTCCTAACTCAAGGGATTGATTAGGACTATTTTGTTAACTATCATGAAACTAGAAAATCATTCATAAGAATAGGTACAGTAACCAATTAGGGGAACTCAGATGATTCGAAAGACATAACTCATCTCTCTCTTATCTTTAACAATAAATTTACTTTTTGTTACTAAGTTTTATGCTATTAAACCAATCTACTGCCTTGTGGCAAAACAAACCAACTTTTATTACATCCTAATTCAATAACGTACTTGACTTTTTGAGATTAAAATCAGTCCTTGTGGGAACGATATTACGATATTTTTACTTCTTCGATAGTATTTGGTACACTTGCCAAAATTCTATCAGAAGGAGTAGAGGGAGAGAGACTATGGTGGTGGGTGAGTGGGGGAGAGAATGGTGGTGGAAGAAATTTGTATATATAAAAAAATTATAGTGCTGAGAATGTATGATAATAGTGTGTGTCTGGTTTAATCTAATAGTCAAAATCAACTGACTCATGGTGGAAAACAACTTCCATTTTCCATGTTAAACCATACTTATTATAACACATTATACTTATCTTTTACAACGAAATCAACAATACATCAAATATGATATAAATTTCTTATATTTTTTAATGACACCAAAAATATAATATATATTTTTAAGCAAATTTGTTGAAGGGTATAATTAGAAGTGAAAAAGTCATCCCAAAACCATGTATTTCATTTATATATAGTATAAATATAAAAGAATTAATAAATACACAATCAGTTAAAGTAAAAATAGATATATCAATGCATAAAATACAAATAAGTTTAAGAAACATCACAAGAAACACGTTAAATAGCATACCAACTATTTTTCTCAAAACTGATAAAGTCTTAGCCTATATAAACTATTAAATTTACTCTTTTTGTTGATAAAGAATGACCTAAATATTAAACAACTCAAATCCTATTAAGAAAACAACCATTGCAATATTTAATGTTGTTGTGAATCAATATCAACATAATTGAATCAATTATTAAAAAGAATCATTTTAGAACCCTACAGAATCTTGGTGATTTGATGCTTTTTAATTAAATAAAAATAAAAATAAAATAAATATATGATTAACTTTAAATTTTAAAAACAAAATTTGAATGTTATATAAATCACACATAATGCATTTTAATCAAAAAGTACATGCACAAACTACCAAAAGATATTATGAAAATACATATCTATCACTTTCTTTCCGTATTAAATATGAATTTTTGAATCATGTATTTCAATCACAAACAACAACATCAACTACATTCATCAACCAACAATATATCATTCAAAGAATACATATTTTCCTTATTCTTCAAGAATTAAATAAGTCTTTATGTATGTGTTAGAAATACAAAAGAGATTCTCAAATTTATATCTTATTATATTTATGTATTATGTTTCTATTTTTTGTGCAATAACTGAATTAGTTTTTTATTTATTTATGAATAATAACATAAAATTTAGTAACATTCTATTATTTTTTTATTTTTCGCTAAACCAAAAGAAAGGACAGACATCAAGGGGAAGCAACCACATCCCAACTAGGTTGGTACTCCGATAAACCCCCATCCTCTTTTGCCAATCTCAAAATATTATTAAAAAAAGGGGAAATACAAGAGGGGGGACTATGCCAAAACCCTCAAAGAAAAACAAGAAACAAAAACATAAAGGAAATAATAAAAAAATAATAACAACAGCCACCTACATAAATCTCAACCTAGGCAAACTACAACGGTCCGAATAAAAATCTGGTTGAAAATCAGAAGGCAAAATAGACAACCAAACTGAACCATCAGCCAAGTGACCTATAGAAGCCAACCTGTCAGCACAAGCGTTGCCTTCACGGAAAATGTGAGAGGAGATAACATGAATACAAAGAGAGCGTGCATTGTGTCAGCGATTGCGAATTAAAATTGGGATCATCGACACATTTTTGAAGACAAAAAGCGCACTGGTGGAGTCACTTTCCAGCCAAATGTTCGACCACCCCCTCTGAGCCGCATACGCCAAAGCTAAAATAAAACCATGCACTTGTGCAATGAAAACAGGGCATTCACCCAAATTACAAGTAAAGCCACCAAGAAAAGTACCTAAATGATCCCGAAACAATCCCCCACAGGCACCGTGATTACCAATGACAGAGCCATCAATGTTGACATAAATGATAAATTAAATAATTTACGTCTTTAAAATTAGACAGAAAATGTCAATAAAGTCAATTATTTATTTATTTTCATATTTGTAGTCATCAATTCTTTGATATTTATTTTTATTTTTTCACAAATGCATAAAATAATAAACACTTTTGTGAACACACAAGCACAAAAATTGTCACCCTCTAATCATTTGATATATAATATTAAAAATAATTAGTGCGCATCTAAATATTTATATTATATGTATGTATTAATAATTATGTGTGTGTTTCAATATGAAAGTGCAAATATATATACGACTATACCTATAATGAAATTCTCTTTATAGATATTCTGTTTATAGATATTGTAGGTAATGATGTTCCTTTTGAGATATAGTATAAAACAATGATGTTCTCTTTTTAGAATATATGTGATGTTCTCTTTTTCAGATATATGCAATTGACTAATTGTAAAAAAAACTTATATTTATATATTGTGCATTTGTATATTTAATTTTAAATTGAACTTTTCGCTAAAGTATCTCGACTGTATCGTATCTTGAATTTTGAAATTTTTCTGTATCGTCGTATCAAGTATTTGTGCTTCATAGGTTTTGGCAAATTCAAAGTGTGAGAATGTTGACGCCGAAAGATGAAAACGTGTTCCAGCATTTTAATTTTTTTTTGAGGTTGTCGGAATACAAATCTGTTTACAAACTCAAAATTTGACTTTACTGATAGACAAATGTTGGCAAACTCAAACTTACGTTAGTGTTAATTAATATCCTTTAAATTAAACATTAGCAATGTCGGCATGTTTGTGTCATGATAGATGTCCAAATCGAAGTCTTATGCTTCATATATTGCAACAACCACTACAATTTAGAACAACAAGTCTATATCACTCTCTATAATGTGGGCTAACCATGATCAATTCCTTCTTCTTTTATTTTTTATTTTTTATCTATTGATAACTAAATCCTATATTTTTGTTGTTATTTTTGTTTAGACTAATGCTAGCAACACCCTCTTTTGAACACTCTCTCTAATACTCACTCTCTTATTGGTTTAGATTATTGTGAGTCTACACTTTGAAAATAGAACATAAATAAAGTGGTGGGACATACATTAATTTCATCCGATAAAAGGCAAAGTGCTTAAGATTTCATCTGACATACATTAATTTATGTCAGATGGTTACATCTTTTACACACTAAAGACAAAGTGCTTGTACCTTGAACCTTTGAAGCCTACCTGTTGGATTGAATATTTCAATCTTTAAGCCAAATTTTAAGCCAATAGGTTAGACCACGTTGTTTCGGTGACAAATCATATTACAAGCCTAGAGACCTTAAGATTATTAACCCAAGTTTTGTTGGAGTTAGGCATTGTTATGTGTTTGCAAAAGTCTAAGTTTGAGGTTTCTCTTGGGACAACAACATTTTAAGTTTGGGGTGAGGGATATAGAGAACATGAGTAAATAGATCACATTGTCTCAATTCAAAAATGAAAAATATATATAAAAAAAAAAATTCAATCAAGTTGATACCAAAAAAAACAAAAATCAATCAACTCAAAAAAAAGTGTGTATATAGTTATGAAATAAATTGAGACAAAGACTTGTTAATTGAGTGATCCAAAACTTCTGTTGTGTTCTCTAGTTCTCAAATTTGAGCAAATCATTCCAGATTATGGTGTTCCCATTGCCAAAGTAAGTAGGAAATGCTTAACTCCAATTTTTTATCTTAAGCCTACTTTCCAAATAATCGCACCTGTAACCTTAGCCCCGTTACACCTTGAAAGTCCTTAAAAGTGTGTATTGTGATGTAACTTTGATTGATGTTTAGAAATTTTTCAAGTTTTGGCAATATATTGATTAGTATGTCGACTGTGTGTACCCTTTCATTCATAATGTTGCGTGAAGTTGTAGAACGGATGTTTTGACAAGCAAGTTAGCCCACTAACGCTAACAAGAAGATGAACTTTTGATATTACCATTGCTGAGGTAAATGCTATTTTACTGTTAATTTTCATTTTAAAGTAAGTTCCTTGAGGACAAGTAACAATGCAAGTTTGGGGTTGTGATGACATTAGGTCATATAGCATTTTTGTTATAGTTTTTATGTAATTTTGGTTGAGTTCAGGTGATTATGTATGAGTTAGAAGCTGCAAAAATACTAATTTTTTATGCTGAAGCTAATAGGAAATCGTAGTCCGATTTGTAGCATCGGAGTTCGATTTATGAAGTTGTTTTGTGACATTTGCTCTCGAAAAAAACCGTGCTCCGATGGGACAAAATCGGGCTACGATTTGGCAGACGCGCCAGTTGTGATCTGAGTTAAGTGAAGCAATCGTGCTCTGATTTACAGCATCGGAGTACGATTTTAGCGTTTCTGGAAATTTTCCTATAAAAGGGAAGTTGTTTTCTGAAGTCCGGGTTTGAAATTTTGGAGAAAGAAATTGACTTTTGGAGCTGGAGATCTGGAGAGAAGGTGGGAGATCATCAAAACTCACATCCGGTTACCAATTTCATGTAATGAATCCTTCTTTATCATTAGTTATTTGTGCTTTAACCATGAGTAGCTAGATTCATTGTGATTAGGTCAAGAGATGATTTTGTTCTAGCTCCTGTTTATGTAACATGTAACTCTTAATATTTATGAATGTCATTCTAGTTTATTCAGTATAAATCGTTCTTAATGCTTTTATGATTCTGACCCAATATAACTGATTCTAGAGCAAAGATGACTGCTGACACTAGCGTTTAACTCTGACATATTTATACTGTTCAACTTAACGGACAATCTAGGGATGGAACGTTGTTAGGTTGTGAGTTCTAAATTAACGTGTTTAAACCTTGAATGAATATAGGTTCACCTGAGTAATTAGGGAATTATAATCAGAAAAGAGGGCTTAGGATCAAGGGATTGACCTAAGCTATCTTGTTAATTTGTCGTTAACTTTATAGAGTTCGTAAACTTAAGAAACAGGTTGCTAATGAGTGATGGACAAATGAATCAATTGACCTAGTCATCTCTCAATATTATTTCTAGAACCAATCTTAATTTCAGCATTTTAATTACAATCGCACTCAAACCAATTGTCTCAGTGCACCCCCCCCCCCCCCATTTTACAAACATCCTTAATAATAATGGCATTCCCGAGTAGAAGTTGAAACAGTCCCTGTGGATACGAATCTTATAAATTTTATTACTTCGATATAAGTTAGTACACTTGCTAAATTTGTATCAGACGTATCCGTACTGCCGCAAAACCCTCTCAGGCAAGTGACGGTACACCCTAACAACACTGCACATAATCCAGCATGAATACCAGAAAATCTCCTCAAAAACATGGATCTCCCTGTGCTCCTCGTACGGCCTCCAATATACGTTATCAAACTTCAAATTTTCAAGCAATGAGCGATATGTCACCCTCTGTCCATGACCCTTCTGTAACTTCCACTTCGCTGTAACCCGATAGTTTTCAATATAGTCGGTGTTTGGATCAACACTGAAAATTCAGGAAAATGTGCCAAAAATCATTCATGCACAAACCAAACAAATCACATGTATATAAGTTATTACGCACGTAAAATATAACAAAAAAAATAAAAGTTAAGGTTGTGACAATTTCTTACAGTGAGCAGTGTCACGCTTCCCCCAAGAGCTCTATCTCCAGGCAAACAAGCATTAGCTAAACAATGGTACAGGTATGCCAGTGTCATCCCTCCCCAAGAATAATTACACATCCCTGTGTAGTCGTCCTCCATGGTCGTCAGATAGATCAACTCGATACGTTTGTTGCTTTTATCACCAAACAACAAGCATCCAACAAGATACAGGAGATAACACTTCACACAAGCAGTCTTAATCCTCTGCAGCTCCTCCTCTACCACTGGATCCTCTGCTTCCGCCAATCTGGCAACCTTATCAAGGTAACTAGTATATAACTCCCTCAGCACCAGATAACTAATGTAACCACCATACTCGTCATTGCAAGTTTTCTCTGCAACCTTCTCCTCCGTACCCAAGTGTCTCATCAACAGTACCGCTCCCTCAGTCCAAGACATCTTCTTCGGATGGGCCAACAATCGTCCTTCAATCGGAATATGCATGAGACATGCGACATCATCCAAAGTAATGGTCATCTCCCCCAAGGGCAAGTGAAAAGTGCTGGTCTCAGGATGCCACCTCTCGCATAGAGTCGTCAACAATGCATGAGGCACAGTGGTGTAGGCCAGATAAACCAAATCATGTAACCCGCTCTCCTGAAGCGGACCCCAAAACCAATTAGCATTACTGTTTGGACATCGTAGATTCAAAATCTTAGCTCCATGATTAATCAGTTTTACAACACGCGGCTTACGAACCTGAAATAATAAAAACACATTTAAAACATAAATAGACAATGTAAACAAAATTTAAATTGCCGCACGTATTTTTAATTTAAATAACCTAAACAATGTAAACATTTAAATAAACAATATTTAAATTGCCACACATATTTTTAATTTAAAACAAAACACATTTGAAACTTAAAAAAAAAACACATAACAAAATTAGTACATTTAAATTGGCACGCACGTGTAATTTTAATTTATATTACGCGCATCATTTTAAATTTAAATTGCACGCACCAATTTTAAAACATAAATAAAATAATTAAACAAAAACACATATAAAAGTTGATATAATAATTAAACAAAAACACATATTAAGAAAAACTAAAGCATATGATAATGTTAGACAATTAAAAATAACACTTACGTTACTTGAATTATACCATAGCCGCAATGCCACATGGTTCGCATAAGAGTGCAACAAAGATGTATCCTCCGGTCCTCCAAAAAAGGGAGCCTCCAATGGTAACGTCGTTGGGGCTGTCTTGAAGGCAATGTCATTGTGGTCTAACCCAGTAGGCACAACATCACCCTGAATAAGTTGGTTGTCGTATCCACCATCAGTCACATCGTGGTGTACCTGATCCTGCAAATTCAGGTACTCCACCTGGATCGGGTCATCCACTTGCGACTGTTCAGGCTGTGTAGCATGATAAGTCCCTTCACAATCCGCTCTCCGACCACCTTTACCTCTTTCCCTCTTTGGGATGTGCGCGTTTTGCCTTTGTTGCCTCGCGCTTTGCATCATAGCACGCCTACTTCCAATCATCCTAGATGGGTTAATCTGCCGCCCCTAGTCCTGATCAAACATATCTACACCAAAGTTTCATAAATTAACATCATTCAACATATACGTAAAAATGAAAAACATTAAACCTAAACATAATATAAACTAAAATAAACATAAAACTTCTACCACATTCAACCGCATTCACATTCAACCTAAACATTATCAAACACACTATCAACTAAACATAACATAAACTAAACATAAACATTCATTCAATATAATTTATGTTCATCATTTCCATCATAACCTAAACATCATTCAATATAATTCTCATAACTTAAACTAACTAAATAATCAATAATCAATATACACTTTATCAAACTATAATTAACATCATTTCCATAGCCTAAAATAACTAAATAATCGCTAAAATTGTCATTGAGGCATTTTATCAAACACTTTGTGAGCAAAGTGTCAAACATGTTCAAATTGTGTTCATTTGCCACCATTCAAAACCACATTATCATTAAACATCATTTAAACAACATAGGCAACAACTACATTCATTTATCAATTCATAAACTACACATGCAATGTTCAAATTGTCAATTCATTCATAAACCCTAACCACATGCAAACTACTCATTTTAAAAAAAAAAAACTTAAACTAAACAAACTAACATTATGATTACAAAGATTAATGCAACTTGTGATAATGTGTGGTTGATTTGCTTGCAATTCGAGAAAATGGCTTTGGCGATAATTGGAGAAAATTTGAGAGAACTTGGAAAAAATATGAAACTGGTACGTTCTGATTCTTAAGTTTCTATATAAAAGACGCATCAGCAGTTAACTGCCGGAAAAAAAAAGGAAACCGACTGCCGTTAACTCCCGTTTCCTCTTTTCTCGGCAGTTAACTGTCGAAGGACATTTCCGTCTTTTACTTATGTTTATCAGCCTTATGTGATGTGTCATCAACAATTTTCTCAAAGTATTGATCGGTATAAAAATTCAAACAAGCTAATGCCGCTTGCAATCAAAATCAAACAAGGTAAAATAGTAAAAAATACAACAAAATGTAATGAAAAGAAATAACAATGACACACAACAAAGAAAAAAACAAGTGAAAAAAAGTGAAAAGGACACCACAAACTGTCAAATTCTCTGACACACTTTTCTTTTCAAAACCTTGTGAACCATATCAACTCTCTCATTTCATCCGTATGCTATTTTTACCCAATCCAAGTTATGTGCCAAACACCAAACAAATTTTCCAGCATCTCACCATAATATTCAAACTCAACATAATACCAAAAAATGCAATCATTAACTTTCTTACTAGCTTTCTTTGTATTTTTCACATCAATTTCACATATTTCACATTCAAACACAATACCTTCATTTCCCACTCCAACAGAATCCCAAATATGCAAACTAGACCTCTCCAACGAACTCTTCGGCGGCGTCAATGACGCTTGCGGAAACAACCTCGACAGAAGCCGCTGCTGTCCGGTACTCGCGGCCTGGCTCTTCGCAGCTCATGCGCGAAGAGCATTAGAAATTTCTCCTCCACCATCGGAAAATTCAGTCGATCTTCCAATGATGCCGGATGATTCTCAGAAGTGTGTTAACTCCCTTCAAGACTCGCTTCGCGACCGGAACATTATAATCCCGACACCAAATGCTAGTTGTGATGCCATATTATGTTTCTGTGGAATCAGGCTTCATCAAATAAGCTCACTAAATTGTCCAACGGCTTTTAATGTTTCTGTTTCTAGTACAGTCCACAATGTTTCTGGTTCTCATAAAGCTACTCCTACTGCTGCAGTTCGTGACTTGGAGAAGAATTGTCGTAACTCTTCTTATGCTGGTTGCACCCATTGTCTTGCTGCTTTACAAAAGGTTAATTAATTAATTAATTACACATTATATATATAAACTAATATTTTAAAAATTAGACCGATCGAGTTAGCTGCTTCAATTGGTTGAATATGGACAAATTAGTTTGTCCGTTGGTTTAATTTCGATTACATTGCAACTTGGTTGGACCAATCTCTTATTTCTTTTAAATATTTTTTAACTTATTTGTTATACATTTCAATTGTGGTTCAACTGAGTAAATCAATTGAACATGATCGAAAGTCTCACGTGTAACATATATTTCATGTCATTATTTTAGTACATGTTTGAATTGACACTAGAATTGTGAAAATCAACATGCCCCATCACATTTTTGGTATTACTCTAGGTGTGCTAAAATTACAGTGAACCATTATGATTTTGTACAATTCAATTGCAATACTTAATACCAAACATACATTGAACTATGTAGTCTTAACAAAATCACGTTTTCAGTTTAATTTTGCTTAACTCGTCGCTCGTGTAAACATACATTTACTTAATGTCCGATTTTGATTGTTGACTGGTGCAGTTAAAAGTGCACAAGAATGATACCAAAGAGAGTGACCGAGAAAGAAAAATGTACAACCGAGATTGTCAATTGATGGCACTAACATGGCTGTTAGGGAAGAACAAGACATTGTATATACCAACAGTATCGGCAGTGTTACGTGCAGTAATGTACAGTGCTCATCCACATGATATAAAGTGTAGTCCAGACCAAGAGAACATGCCCTTAGCCGTTGATTCAATGCAATTTGATCGCACAAGTAGTAGTGAGGCACCATCTTTACCGTTGATCAAATTCTTCTGGAGTATGATTGTTATTATGATTGGTACCCAAATCATTGTGCTTTGTGTCTGAAGGGTCTACTACATGGGTTATTTGTGTCAGTCACGTGAAACTATTATTATTGGACAACAGAACAAGTATATGCAAAGAGACAAATATGTCTGTTTTAGTTTTGTCCATTTTTGTCACGAGCCTCTCTTTTCAAGTCTCTTTTCGGATAAACTTTTTAGCACAGCTGAAGCACGGACACGACACGTGTCCGACACCAACACGACACCGACATTTGTAATTACATTGAATTATGTGATCTTTTTTTTTAAATTATTAACTGTGTCGGCGTATCAGTGTTCAGTGTTCGTGTCCGTATCCGTGTTTCATAGTTTAGCACTAGTGTATATTTGCTTGTTATAACAAGATATTCATATATGATAATATAGTTATGGCTTGGGTTCTTTTATATCTTTATTTTTATTTTAATAATATTTCTAGAATGATGCAAATGATAATGTCATTGTGATGTCTTGTTTAAACATTGAGACCTCCCGAAGAAGAGAACATAATCAAAATTTCCCCCCAAAAAAATATAAGCTCAAAATTTAGCAAATAAACTATGTCAGAAGCTGTTAAAATTAAGAGGCCAAATCCCTTAGGCCTACACCTTCAATTAGCTGAATTTGGATCAGTAACTAATTTTTTGTCCAAACTTCGCAAATATGATATGGATTTAATGACCAAATTATGGTATAAATCAGGGTGTTCTCCTTAAAGGAGAATGCAGAAAATAGAATTCAACTTAATTATATTAGTTGAATGTGATGCCACAAGAGCTCTATATGAGCTAAAAACTGATGAAAATAATTGGGGCTATGTCAGCTTAGCATCCTAGCTGGTAAGGACTAACATACTCTTCGTTAGCGCAGCTATTGTGTTTCTTGCAATACAAGCATTGTGTGAGAATAATGGTAAATAAGAGAGATTGATGATGAAATTGAGAGCGAAAGTATTTGTGTTGTATCAATTCTCATTAGTGAATGAAAAAGTGTGATTGCAACTTATTTATAGTGGTTACTTGTTAGTTAAGTAACAAACTCAACTAACTAACTATGCAACTAACTCTTATTCTAATTATGGATTAATATTCAACACTCTTAACTAACTTGAGCACAACCGGTTATCCTAGAATCACTTGGTTGAAAATTTGCTATTCAACCTTGGTGATCTAGGTTCGATACTGGACCCACTAAAAAAATTAAGTTGATAGCAACTATCTAGTAGTTTAATAAACTTAATAATGACCACTATTCTATTACTCATCAAGTTGCTAGGAATATGTATTTTTTAAAAGGCAAAATAATATGAAGACACTCTAATCTAAACACAAAACGTGTTCATATTAGATTACTAAAGAATGGGTACACCGCTAAAGCAGTAAAGTCAGCACAAACACATCAATACAACCATAATGAAATTATAAAAAAATTTAAATCTCCTCATCATACTTCAACGCATTTTATGTTAATCTGGAACTAGAAATGATTACTTTTATTTTGAGAAAGAGACGCTCCTTTTATTTAAAAATGCACACTCACTTACTTTTATTTGTTAAAAAAATTGTACATACATCCCCTTCTTTGTGTAAATCATGAAACATACACCTTTTTGTTGTGTCATTTAACCGTGTCATATCTCTAGAAAAATGACATCAGTTTTCTTTCTACTTTTTTACAATGATAGTCTCAATCACAACTATTCCTTTAGTTTGTCCTAATTGAGATCTCACCAACCTTTGCCTATCAACCATAGCCAGTCTAGTGTCACCCCTGCAAAAATACCTCCTAGTAGAAACAACACCAACAGGTTTCCCAAAGCATTTTGTTCTGGACCCTATAATAAATTAAAACATGAAATATTAATATCAAATTGGATTTCATATAGTATAGGGATCTGGTATTTACACTTTAAGGATATTGGTGGCCGTTCAATCAAAACCAAACGGTCCAGGCTATCTAATTTTGATCGAACAACCACCGATATCTCAAATGTGTGGATACAGGAAATCCCCATGAAGCCGGTTCCAAATTAAACACTACTATGATATACTCTCAAGGTCTCACCTTATAACCTTTGGGTGCAGATGTCATAACACAAACAGTGAGGTAACCATTGGATAGCCCCAAGAATGATGTCAACACTATCATCCAACCTTGATCACCATACTTTGCAGTGAAATAAAATGCTGGAACAAGTAAGAAACGACATAGTATTGCGACTGTGATCATCTTTCTTGACTCCAATTTCAAGAATTCCAAGAGTGGGATGTATCTTCCTATTAGATCCCACACATTGTACATCGCAATTAACACAAGAGCATACCTAAAAAATTATAAACACAACTTTCTCAGTGATACATATTATTAGAGAATACACATCTTTATCTCTTTTATTGTTGTGTGTCATCTTGAAATAGTAGTCTTGCTACAACAATCCATTAGGAGTCGGTCCTTGTCGTTTCGAATAAAAATTGAAATGAAAATAAAATAGTAAAATTACCAAATATTTAGAATGCAGGTAGAAATGAACATACCATGTTCCTAAACTATGTGCTCCAGTATCTTCAGACAGGAATCCAGGGAAAATAGATAGTGTCAATGCATAAATTAGGAACATATCAAGTAAATAATCAATGTTTTCAAAAAACAATTCCTTGTTTCCCTTCCTCTCTTGTTTGTGTGCATGATCATCATCCTGAAAAAATGGGGGGAAAGGGAAATTATTATCACGTTATAAAGTGAATCATAAACAATGAGAAAGTTTGAGACACATTGGAAATTAAAACAGAAGAAAAGAAATAGTACTTCTTTAGGTATTGTTTGGATGCCACCAGCTGCAAGATCAGCTGAAACAGTTTTGGATCCTTCTGATGCTGCTTTTGTACGGTAGTACTTCACAATTGGTATTTTAGGAAAAACAAATGCGTAGAGAAGAACACATAGAAGCTCAAAGAATGTTGATATGGCAAAGAATAGAACTACAATGAAAAAGTATATATATTAGCAACTAAGTAGTATAGAGAGTGAGGAAAATGGTCATAATTATATCATGAATATTTCAATAGCAACAAACAAGAATTGTAACATTATCATAGAATCCAAATGAATAAGATAAAATTTAGGTTGCTGGTGTCTGTAACAATAGAAAAAGAAAAGTTGAACTTACTAGCTCCTTTTCTAAGACCATCCTTAGAATTATCAAATGCTGCTTTTGTAATTAACCTTAAAGCAGAGGTTAATGCACCAGATGCTGCCAAACCACATAGGAAAGACTGTAACATTAAAAACCACATATATCAGTATCATAGATAAATGTGTGTTCGACTATGCGATGACAATTTGATTTTGACCGACTTAATTGAACGTAAAATGATTTATGTTAGAATACATTTACAACTGTGCTGCAAACATTGATATCGCGTAAAATGCAACTGTTGTAACCGCAATTGCAATTATGAATCGCAATTTAGAACAATAATCAGTATAGCTGACCTGAATGAATTCTGGCTTCATGTAGGACAAGTCTCCCACCATTCCACCTTGAACATGAGCATCTGCAACTCCAAAGGCACCACTAATTGCACATATACCGATAAAAGTTCCCAGTCCTCCTTTACCAGATGTTGCTAAATCCAACTACAAATTTATTGGAAAATCAAAATCATCCTAACGGTAAAGGTTTCAAAGTTCACAATTAGTTGAATAGATATAGGACTTACTATTAACACCAAGAAAGTGGTTATGAAAAAAAGAGTATATCCAAACAGGTTCCTTAATCTAGTATTGACTTTTGCCTCATTATAAGACAATATAGCAAGTGTTCCAACTGCAAATGGCTGGTATACAAGTGTAAGCACCCTGGAGGGATGATATTTCTGCACAAGGACAAAGAACAAATTCATTGAACTATATATTTCTTTACAACAAAAATTTCGATTTGTGCAATTAAACTTTTCAATCTAAGAAAAGAAGTTATTCTCAATAGTGTTTTTTCATAAAAAATTTGTTTTGTAAAAGGAAATGTAACAAAAAATGTCATTAAAAATCTATGAAGCTCAGACACGGACATCGGACACGACACAGATACCGACACACCGACACCAAAAAGTGTAATTATAGGTATCGGCACCTAGAGTGTTCGACACCTAAAAGTACACCAGTTACGTACCGGAAACAAGTAAATGTAGTAATCTTCTATTGTGAGCATACTATTCCAAGAGAAAAGACATCCATTGCCAAGAAGGAAGCATACCACTATTGCAGCATATTTTCCCTATGAATACCAATAACAACAAAAAAATGAAATTAAGAAAAAGTTCCATTTCCAATCTTAAGCAAACAAAAGTAGTATGAGATCCAATTAAGCATAAACCTCTAGACGTGTTGAAGGCTCAACGTTGACCATGGCTCTGCCTTGAATTATTCTTTTTCAATCCAAGTTCTACAAGAAAGTATATAACCTCAATTTAAGGCTTCAATATGTACATGTTATTTTGTAATGTACTCCAACTTAACTAGAAATATATTACTAACCATTAAATTTACGTACATAGTTGATAAATATATATATATATATATATATATATATATATATATATTTTATACATGCATTTAATAATGCATATAAAGATAAAGATAAAAAAAAAAAAAAGTTAACTTATAAATCAACAAAAATGGCTAATAAGTCAAAGCATGTATCTATATGTTATCAAAAAATTGTGGACGAAAGTTGCTTGACTTTGATTCAAAATCTTGATGGCTACATCTTCCAAAACAAGTATGGTGATAGACCATATAGAAAATGAAAGATAGCAGAGCAAATACTTTATGAAGGAAATAACCATTAATAGAAATTAAACCTTCTGGAAAAAAAAGTGAATATAAATTGTATATATATATGTAGAAGTAGAAGAGACATCAAATTAGCCAATACCAGAGGGTGTGTTTCTTCCTTTTATGACACAAATCTTGATAAATAAAGATACAAAGCATATCAATTAAATTACGTGAAGGATAAAGATAAATAGAGAAGAGGGAGATAGAGCTTACTATATTAGTATAGCAGAGATTACTTCAAGGTGCCACAGAAGTGCTAAGAAAGACAAACATGAACACAGCAAGAAGGAAGAGGGAAGAAGAGTCTTGATATTTATATATGTAATTTATGTACTGTTGTATAGTGTTAGTCTGTTATTTAAACACATTCAGGGAAAAAAACAAAAGAATATTCCATTATATACAAATCACAAGATTTTTTTAAAAAAAAGTACATAAATACAAAGAAGGAAAATGATTAATGGTGCGAAAATAAATCAAATACGAGAATAAAGCAATGGTTTTTAATCTACCAAGAAAGAAAAAAAAAAGCAATGGTTTTTATTTGCCAACCACCCATGATTTCCACTACTATACTAAATTATCGATTTCTATTATAAAAAATAAAAAATAAAAGTTATCGATTTTTTTTTTTTGAACAAGAAGTTATCGATTTCTTATTTTTTTAAGAAAGCAACATGTGCACATTCGACACTTTTCATTTGCATTAATTCGCACTATATAACATAACTCTACAAAGAAACACTATATTTATTTATAGGAATATTGATATTTATACATTCATTTAAGTGTTCATTTAACTTGACTTATGTACTACACACTATGTTAATTAGGGAGGGCAATGGGTACCCAATGGATAGGGTACTATAGTACTTTTCCCTATACCTGCGTTTGTAAAAAATGCTTGTACCCGAATCCGTACTTTTGTAGGTAACAACTTTAATGCTCTTCCCTATACCTTATGGATATCTAAGTGTCCATACCCGTGCCCATTGACAATAAAAAATATTACAATTGAAATAAACCATGATCCAATTTTTTTTAAAGCAACTCATAGAATAGTAGAAATCGTAGTATTTAGCCAAATAAAAAAACAACAAAAATATTCCTCAAAAATTAAAACAAAAACATTCAAAATACATATAAAAAAGTGGATGCTAAAATAAACAACAAATTGATTTAAATCATAAATTTGTAGCTCGTGAGCTTATGAAGGTAAGGATGAAACGATTTCCTTGTTAGTTTTTAGGTTTAGTTTATACTTAAATAACTAAATAAATTAATATTTGTACATCAAAAATAAATAAAATATTTCTTATATTATATAAACATGTATATGCGAGTTGCGGGGCTGGGTAGTATAGTGTCCTTACCCGCACTCATACCCATCTAAATTTGCGGGTAATTACCCGTACCCAAACCCATACCCGTAAAAGCAGGGTTTTACCCTATCCATTGTGGGTATTTTTGCCGGTGCCTATCGAACCTGGGTCCAATTGTCATCCCTAATATTAAGGAGTGTTTAATGTTCCATGTATGTAGGTGTCCGACAAATGCAGGTCATATACGATTACATTCAATGAATTTTATTTTGTTAAGAAAAAAGATTGATAGACAATCATCAATGTAATCTATACATCCTATCTCTTTTGATATAAGATTTTATTGTTTTTTCAGGTTTATTTAAGGTGTAAAATTGACTCTCATTGTTTTTTTTTTTGGATTTATTTTAAGAGAATGTTAATATGTACTCTTGGGTTAATAGTTAAACGTACTAAAATAAGTAAGTTTATATTAAATAAATGGTTTAATTATTGCTAAAATAAAATTTCTATTAATAAATTTCTTAATCAATATCCTTCCGACATTAGTGAGTAAAATTCTTTATTTAAAGTGTAAATTGATGGATTATGTGTTTAAATATCACATTTTTCTTAAAGTAAAATGTTAACGAGTGTCAAAAGCACTCTTTAAGAACCTTTAATAATAAATTTTATGAAATTATGTATATTTTATGCATTTGAAGTTTGTAATATTTTACTTTTTGCAAAAATAATTTTTAAATATAAGATTTTTAATGAGTGTTTTGAAACACTCTTTATTATGATTCTTCTCTTAAGGATCTTGTTAACCGGTGCTTCCGGAGCTCTGGTTAAGAAATCCAAAAATAGAATTTTATCTTAAAAATATAAAAATTTATTTTTGATTAAGTTTCTCATTTGCAGTTCATTGATAATACTCTTCTGGTGGGGGTTAAAAGTTGGGCAAATATTAGAGCTTTAAAAGTTGTGTTGATATTGTTTGAAGTTGTTTCTGGTCTGAAAGTTAACTTCCATAAAAGTATGCTTTTCGGAGTTAATGTCACTGATTCTTGGTTCCAAGAGGATTCGTCAGTGATGTATTATAAACATGTTAGACTACCTTTTCTTGACTCAGGGTTACCTGTTGGTGGAGATCCTAGGAAACTTAATTTTTGGACTTTGTTGATTGACAAAATTAAAAAAAAAATTGTCTGGTTGGAAGAGCCGTAGGGGGGGGGGGGGATGTGAGGATTTTAGGAAAATTAATCTTGCTATGTTAGGGGGTTTTAAGGTTGAATGAATTTAATCTTGCTATGTTAGGTAAGTGGGTTTGAAGGATTTTACAGGAGTCAAAGAGTTTGTGGTAAAAGGTATTATGTGCCCATTATGGAGAGGAGTGGGCGGTTGGGTCACACAGGTGGCGGTGGATCAATGCGGTGGCATGTAATTAAAAATGTTAGAGAGGGAGTTGGTCAGGTAGATGGCAGGTGGTTGCTTGATGATATTAACCGTGAGATCGGTAATGGTACGACTTCTCTATTTTGGTTAGATCATTGAATTGAAGGGAAGCTTCTGAAAAGATCTGTTGCTAAATTGTATGAGTTAGCGGAAAACAAACTAGTGACGATATAAGAGTTGTTTGCTTTGAGTTGGGGGGTGAATGGTGGGGCCTGGAAGTGGCGTATGAGGTTGTTCGCCTGGGAGGAGGAATTGTAGGGGAGTGTCTTGCACATTTATTTAACCTTAATTGTTTTGCAGGATGCTAGAGACGATAGATGAGTGTGGACTTTACATGCTTCTAATTGTTATATCGATAGTTCTGCTTATTATTACTAAACATCGAATGTTATTCAATTCTTGTGGTTAAAAGTGGTTCCTCTTAAAGTCTCAATTTTTACTTGACGTCTTTTTCTTAATCGGGTTCCTACAATGGACAAGCTAGTTGAAAGATGCGTTTTATCAGATAATTAATGATCAAGGTTGTGTTGCGAATTGTGGTGCCAATGAGACCAGAGATCACTTGTTTGTTAATTGTGCTTTTTTTTTTGTGGCTTGTGGTCGCTTATTGTTGGTTGACTCGGTTTTTCAACGGCTTTTCATGGCTCACTAGTCAATCATCTTCATCAGTTTGGGGGTTTAAGAGGAGTTTTGAAGAAAACTCAGTTGTCTCTCAATATTATTTGGTTATCTACTGTCTGAGAATTTGAAAAGAGTGTAATAAAGAATTTTCCAAACAAAGGAGGAGAGGTTGCAAGCGTTAAGTGAAAAGGTGAAACTTCAATTTTTTTGGTGGTTGAAATCGACATACAACATCTTAAATTTTGACTACCAAATTTAGAGGCTAAATTCTTTATTTTGCTTAGATATAATTTTGTAATTTTTCTTCCAAACTTTGTATCATTTTGACACTTGTAGTTGTTGACAATTTATAATTACTTTATTCTTTTCAAAACATTTTGATACTTTTTGTGCTTAAGCTTTTTGGTGTAGTTTTTAATTTTTTTTTTTTTTTTTGCCCTTTTAAAAAAGGAACGTATTTTTTAATTTTTAATAAAAATATAAACTTACCTCTTTAGTTGTTTAATAATGTCATGTGTTATTGTCGATGTCCATGTGTTTAACATTCTATTTTCCTTAATTATCGATCTACATGTGTTATTGTCCGTATTCTGGTGTCTATGTGTAAATACCAATATTTAATTGACTATAACTATTTCATTGATTGCCTAAAAAAAATCATTAATTGGCCGTGAGTCAACTGTGAACATGGATTGCGTAATCATCCATCATTTTGATAAAGAGCAGTGTTATACTGTATATATAACAACCAAAAACCAACAACTTTGAGCCACACGGTATCATTCCAGGAGGCAATTCAAGCTGGCACCGATTTCAAGGTAGCATAAAAAGATAAAAAAAATCAATTTATACTTCATCCGTCTCACACTAATAGTCTTTTAATCATTCTTTCTTTTTCTCAAAATAATTGTCACTTTAGAATACTAATGCAATATTTATTATTTTTTTCCATTATTAAACACTTATTTATTGAATTTCATCCAACTTAACTACTCCACTAACTACAATTAATAAGGGTATTTTAGTAAATGACATTAATTTTACCATTAAAATCAACACAATCAATCATTTCTTTAATAATCGTGCACAAACCTTAAACGACTATTTTTAAGAGACAGAGGGAGTACTAAATTACCTTATGAAAATACAGTGGGAACACCTAAAGGTGGCAAGGATCCTCTTTATTTAGCAAAATAAACGGGGTATGTAATTTGGAGAGTGATCTCTATTATAAATATTTGTCTTTATTTCTTTTAAGAGTACATATGTCACTTTGATGTTCTAAGTCTCATTTAATGCGAGAAATATATAAAAAATTCCAAATTAACCGCTCTTTTCTTTCTAAACCTAGGAAGTCGTACTCCTTTCTTCCTCACCCAAATTCCAAATCAGCCGCCGCCATCATGTAGATCAAATGGATGGTGGTGCGACGAGGGTCTCTGTCCTCCGCACCACCATACATTTCCGACATGCGGTTGCTCTCTCTCCTTCGGTGGTAGTAGATCCCGACGTTTAACCATCTCCTGTTGCCCTTCCTTTCCTTTGGATCGCCGTCATTTACAAGGACGTGGTGGTTTTCGCTGTCTGAGATTCATTTCCATCCACACTGGTGGTGAAAGAGCGTGTAGCTGTCGTCGTCAAGGTTGGATTGTGTTTTTGGTGTTTTTTGTGTTTCGTTTGGTTGGGACGTTGCTGGGTTTCGTGGTGTGTTGATGGATGCTTGTCAGTGGTTGTTTGGTTTTCGTGGGTCTCCGACTATTTGATTCGTTTTTCTCTCTTGGTTGTGGTGGAGGTTATGTTTGCTCGCAACATAGGTGGTGCTGATTTTGGGTATTTTGTAACGGCGCTCGTGGTGCATTTTGGTGGTGTTGCGCGTGGTGGTTGTTGTTGTTTTTTAGTGAGGATTAATGGTGATTTTTGTGGTGGTTAATGGTAGTTTTTGTGACGGAGGTGGTTATGTGTTTTCCTTGATGTATGATTGTACAAGGGTTTTTGGTTGACTTTTGTGGTTCTTTGTGAGGCTGTTTTGAATGAAGGTGCTTGGGAGAGCTAATGCTTGTGTGCGAGCAGCGGAATGTGGATGGTGGAAGTAGTTTTTGTGGCAGTTGTGACGATATTTGAAGATTTTGGTACAACTTTTGTTTATGTTGTTTCGTTGATCGTGATGTTAGCTTTGTTTTGGTGTTTCTATTTATTAATTTCGGAGATGACCCTTTGTTATGAGACGTTTTCTATATATTTTTTGGATTTTTTTTTTTTGATTCACTAGTGCATGATTTTCCATTAGAGGCACCCCATCTATCTTTTATATTTTGCTACTCTAAGACTCCTGACTTAACACTCCTTGTGCTCGTTAAGATTCATTGCAACACTCCTTATGCTCGTTAAGATTCATTGCGATTTTAATATAATTCCATTTTAGTTTTAAAAAAAAAAAGTTTTATTTAATACTCTCTCATGTCACTTTGAACAATATTAGTAAACAAACAAATAACTCAGGAACCGAAAACATTGTTCCCTAATCACGTGTATTAATTTTTTTATTGTTTACTAATTGTTTTAATCACTAATCCACGTTAGCATATATTGAATCAACGTTTTGATACAAACTTGAACTCTCCATTTATTACACTTATTTATTTTGATTTTCCATTTATTATTACACATCATCAAATCAAGATTTCTAAGAAAATGATGGTCAACTTAAAATCAAATCATGTAATTAATTTTATTATATACCAAAAAAAATTTAGCATGAATCATGCGTTATTCATCCCTACTACTCAATTATAAGAAAATTATACCTTATATCCCTACATTTATACTTTCACCCCTGCAAACCACCAAAAATTTCAATTCTAACCTTTTTCATTAGACTTCACTCCCACAAAATATTTTCAAAAACTGCAAAAATTATATAGCAGGACAATTGAAGAAAGATTTCCGGAACAAAAATTCATCATATTCCTCCAAAATCCAAATTCTAAACCGCAACACTTAAGAGGATTTCCAAAAATAGTGGTGGAGAAATTGAGTGTGATGGCGTGGCCAGTCACAAGTTGCAATAGTGCTTGGAACAAAACATGATCACACTTCTGGAAAATAAAAATCAATAAAAAAAGAAAAAAAATGTAATTTATTTATTGCAAATGGTAATTAGGTTTAATTGATTTTTGATTCCATAAATGCTAACACTGAAACTAACGAAATTGAAACAAGATGACACGTATCTATAGTATTAGTCCAAACAAATTCAATAAATTGTCTTGAATTAAATTACATGATTCAATAAACAAGATGACCAATATCAAACTCAAAGTTTGCCTATCTTTTAGCATTATAGCACAAAGAAAACCCAAAACACAAGGCTGGATAAATCCCAATTACAAGATATGTGACTCTGTGAATGCAGCAATGGTTGTTTCCAATCCATGGACGTGACTCAATTTGCAGCGGTCATTTGTTGGTGGCGGCGATTCGAATTTTGTTGATGCTCCAATTTTTTTGTTTTGGATGGTGTTACGAGTTATGGCTTATTGATCTCTCAACGATGATTAATCTCAATCATCAGAAGGTATAGTGAGATTTTAGAGGAGATAATTTTGGATATCTTTGACAACTGGACAACTTATCTTAAGTTTTCCAAAAACTAAAGTTAAGTGGGAAATATTTTATGGGGTGAAGTCAGAAGGGGTAAAATTGGAAATTTTAATGTTTTGTTGGATGAAGGTATAAATGTTGGGATATAGAGTATAACTTCCCAATTATAAAATTATCACAATGTCATCCTTGCATACGACGTACTAAACCATCGATTGTTGAATTTCTTATATTTTCTATGTGTTGTTGTGTGTACATCATATTCAACTTCTTCTTTCTTCTATGTGTATTTGTGTGTACATGTGTTTGGTTTCCGTATACATTGCATATGTTCTCTTTGCTTCTTCTTTCTTCTTTTGTTTTTCATACTAAAGTTGTGTTTGGTAACACAAATAAGCTAGTTTATAGCTTGTTGAACTAGCTTATAAGTTTATTTTGATAGAATAAGATGTGTTTGGTAAAAAACTTTTTCCACTAGCTTATAACGTTTTTTGAAAAACTATTTCAAGTAACTTTTGAGCTTTTAACTTTTAGTTTTTTATCTTTTCTTCTAATTTTGACCCTATTAATTTAATTTAATTATTTTTTAATAAAACTAACCACCCATGTACCTATTTCATATCTGCCACGTTTTCCCCTTTAAAAAAAAACTGTCATTGCTTTGTTTTTTTAAGGAACGGCTTTATATATTTATTTTTTTAAGAAATGCTTGATATTATATTTTGTTATAACTAGCCTACTGTACGTTGTAAAATTTTATACATTCTTGCTCACATTTTTTTCCACCTTGCTTTTATTTTTGGGATTCATTTTTGAAACCAAAAGCAGATATCATAAAAACATATTTAACCATAAATTAAATACATTAGAAAAAAAAATGTGTGGGTGTGTTTATGTACGTAGGTATGTGTGTGTGGGTGTTATATATATATATATATATATATATATATATATATATATATATATATATATATATATATATATATATAATAACATGTCTTTTTATGTCATTTTATACATATTAGTCACTTCAACTGCTAATTTTACCAAACACATTAATTTTAGACTTAAATATGCATTTCATCCCTACAATTAGCGATCTTTTGAAATTTCATCCCTGAACTTACTAATCCTCCCATTTTGCCTTGCAAATATTAATTATTTAAAAATTCGTCTATTAACCCACTTAATAGCTGCCACGTAATCAAATTAGCAAAATGGCATGGAAAGGACAAAAATACCCTTTTTTTAATTAAAAAATCTGAAAAAAATTTAAAAATCATAAAAAAATTCCAATTTTTTTTAAAGGTGAAGAAAAAAGTGGAAATTAGTTTTTTAAATCTGAAAATTAGTTTTTCGAAAAGAAAAAAAAAGTAATATATAATTTTCAAATTAATAAAAAAAAAAATTTTGAAAATTTAATTTTCACTTATTTTTTCAAAATTTTTAATTTTAACAGTTTTTTTTCCAAAAAAAAAATTTCAGATTTTTTTTATGATTTTAAAAAAAAAAATTCCAGATTTTTTAATTAAAAAAAGGGTATTTTTGTCCTTTCTCATGCCATTTTGCTAATTTGATGACGTGGCAGTCATTAAGTGGGTTAATGGACGAATTTTCAAATGATTAATATTTGGAGGGGCAAAATCGGAGGATTAGTAAGTTCAGGGATGAAATTTCAAACGACCCCTAATTGCAGGGATGAAATGCATATTTTAGCCTTAATTTTAATAAGCAAGTTTTTCAGCCATAAATTATCAGCTATCAGTCATCAGCTATAAGCAAACTTTTCAGCTATCAGCTAGCTTATAACTTCTTTTTACCAAACAAAGCCTAATTGTATTGCATTTGTTCTCTTCGCAGATTACCAAGTTTGCAATGTTAATTGCTATGTGTTTGGAATTTAAGGATGCCCAATGGTTAATATTCAAGTATCACCATAGTTTTTTTTATTGACAAAAACAAAACGATATTCGTTCATTATTCAAATTGATAGAATACATCATAATCAAGCATCGCTAAAAACGTAAAGGAAGAATCTGCGACTAAACCCACAACAACCAAGTTAATAGCATATAACGGCAAAATGCCTACAAAAAATATGATGAAATCTAAATCACCAGAATACCCATGCTTCCGGATCTACAACGTTTGCCTCCAAATCATCGATTGGATATGTGATTGACTAAAGCTAATCTTTCAATATGAACCAAACGAACACCGCAACAAGACGCGAAATCAAACAACGCCACACAAGACGACGAACAACACAACGCTGCACTCAGACGACGAAATCACGAAAAAACACAAAAGAAAACACTTGATATATATATATATATATATATATATATATATATATATATATATGGAAATTACTTATTTAGAATGAAAGAAAAGAGAAAAGGATACAGAGGGGTGGTTCTAGGTCAAAAACCACCTCGAAAATCACCTTTCCTCGACGGATGAAAGAGAAAGAAAACTTAGAGAGAAGTTGAAGTTTCTCTCACTAAAAAACTAGGGCCGGCTATGACCCATCTTTTATAATTTCCTTGATTTCTTTCGATAAAATAATTTCTTAAACAAATAAATGATAGTCAACCACATAATATGTGATATTTTGTTTTTTCAGTTTTTTATGCATATTAATATTGGAGCTTTTAAATAAAAATGACATTCAAGTCTTCTTAAATGTTCACAGCCATTACCCTCCTCTTTCTTCCTCCTCTCTTTTTATTTTGTGTCTCTATATTACTCTCATGTATCCTTTTTTTTTATTCAAAAACATTTTGTCATATTCATTTTTGGAGTTTAAGTTTTTTCTCACCTTCACCTGTTAATAATGGAATTGGTTCAACACCAATGGATCATAAATAACAGGATAACCCAAGAGCATGGACGAAGATATGAAGGAGAGGGGAGAAATGGAATTAGAGCAAAGCACTGATGAGAAGAAGACACAAGCACATGATAAGGATAACGTGTAGGTTACTTAGCGCGCAAGTTAGGTTTTGGCATTTGTAATTTCACTTTCATTTACATTTCATTTGTATTACATGTGGTTTGTTAGAAGTAAATTGTGATGAGGTGTCACTCTAAACTTCTATATAAACTACTCTTGTAACCGTTTTCATGACCAATGAATAAGATTCACTTTCTTCATTTTCTATAGCTTCAAGCTTTTATCCATGGTGTTTTCCTTCTTAGAAATGGCAAGGTATATATACCATAAATGAGAGGTCCAAGATAACAATGGAAAAGAAGAATATATCATAAATGAGAGGTCCAAGATAACAATGGAAAAGAGGAATATACCATAAATGAGAGGCACAAGATAACAATGGAGAAGAGAAATTCATCATTTAATTTGTTATCAAACTTGAATTTGGGTTGAGGACCTAATTCAATTGACAATTTTTTTTTTAAGGAAAATTATGTTGACAACTTAATATGCATTAAGGTAAATTTGGGTATAGCATTGAATTGACAATTATACTCTTTTTCAATTATTCAGTCTTAATTATTCAGGTATTGTTTTCAATAAAACTAAAAATGTTATATATTAGGAAAATCAAGTTTTTTTGTTTTTTCTAACAAAATTTGTTTTTTAATTGAATTTATTGAAAAAAATGAAGTGTGTACTAAAAAAATATGAATTTATTGGTGGAAAAAAATAAACTTAGTATTCTAAAATGACGCTTAAAAATGTACAAACATAGTATTATAAAACGACGCTTAGAAAAGAACGGATGAATAATAATTTTGTATGTCTTTTTGGTTGGAGCGGGTAAATAACATATGAAACTTATGTGAAACTAACAAATTTGACATTTGTTCATGTAAAAGAAAAAATTGACGTTTGTCTTTATAGGTGATATTTACAAATAATAATATTGCATTTAATATAAATATCATATTTCTAATATATTCGAAATATCTCCTTTATAAGGTTTTTTTATATACAAATGTTTACTCGAACCTTTTTAATAGAAAAGAAGGACATAATCCACGGGTCATAGAATACTCGCCAAAATACTGAAATTTCTAGATAGTACGTCATGATCAAGTTTAAATTATGACGTTTTTTTTGTCTTAAATGAAGTGGTAAACAACTGAAAATAAACTCACACACAACTGTGAGGTCCCAGGTTCGAACCCGAATCACGGCGTCCGGCCTTGCAATTTCGGCATTTGCCAAGTTAAGCTATGACTTCTAGACTGAATTATGACTTCACTATTTATATGTGTGTGAATTTTCAACGATTATTATCATTTCGTCGATCTTTTGCAAATAGTTCAAATGATAATCAAAATACATGTTTCAATTTGCAACATATTTAATTGAGAGTTTTTTTTAGAGGAATCAACCGAGAATTTCCTTTTTTTGAAATTAAAGTTCATTATTGAATACAAAAGCATGTATTTTGATTATCATTTGAACTAATTGATTATCGTTTCAAATAAATATTTAATACCAATTAAAGTTCATTATTGAATACAAAAGCATGCATATGTAATAATGAAAAATAATAACTACAAATTGAATACATGCTTTTGTTTCTTAATTAAAAGAGTATTGTTTTATTTGTTTTCAATATATTGTGTAACTGTTCATTTTTTAAAAGAAGACAAATTATCTCATCGAAATTGGCACAATAGAGAATTGAAATTGAAACCCTTCCAACGATGACCAAATCAGAAAAATTGTCTAAAATAGAGGGGAGAATATCGTTCCAATAGAAGAAATTGTTAAGAGCAAGATTTATGTTAGCTAGATCATCAACACAATAATTTTCTTCCCTAAATATGTGATTAACTATGAAATTCATATTTCTTAGAAGAATCGGACAATTTTGCCATATGTTGCTTAAATATCAAGGAACTATTTTGGAAGATTTTAGGGCCAAATCTACTAGAGTGGAGTATGACGCCAACCCAAGATTCTTCAAATTATTGTTAAATGTAAGCTCAATTGTGCTCATTGCTCAAGAGATCTTCACATGAAAAGTTGAAGCTTTACCGGTGTTTTCAGTAAAGCAACCAAGAAAAGAACCTTCAATATTAATAAAAATACCTCCATATGATACAGTGGCACAGTGGTAGAGCCTGAGTTAGCCATTTTTAGTTTTGAGCAAATGATATTAAGTTTAAAAATATGAATAATAATCTAAGGTAATTACTTTACAAAATTATTGATAGAACAATAAACTATATAAAATCTAAGATAATTGCTTATAGAATATCTTAATCATGTGATTAACAAATCAGATTCAATGTGTGACTCATGCTTATAAAAACAGTTTTTGTGTGACCCATCCGGAATAAATAAAAAATTAACGACCGTAGGTCTACTTTATGAGATTTTAAACAATTTTATTACCATTTAGGTGTTCGGTAAATTCAAATTCGCACTAATTGGTTTAGTGGCCTAACTGAAAAATTAAAAAATTAAAAATAATATGTCTATTTTGCGAGTTTTAAAAAAAAATTCAACAGTTTAGGTTTTCGGTAGTTCCAAAAGTGACATATGTGATTTTTTTTTCATGCTTATACTTGGCTAATTAGCGGAGGTTTACATACCCTTTTTTTTTTGGGGGTTACAAATCTCTTTGGTATTGTATTGTCAAATGAAAATTTCCTCAATTAAGTGTTGTATTATAAAAAAATATTCATAATTTATAACATTAACAAGCTATGTAATTTATTTTTTAAAGCATCCACTAGAACTAATTGTTTTAACGGTCCACACAAACCACGGCTCCGTCACTGCAATGGCATATGTAGAAGCTCAATTAGTTTTACCCTTTCTTTTAACTATTTACCTATCATAGAGGTTCCATGTCATCCATGGAAGAAAAATGTAGTTGTAAATTTATTAAGGCAGAAAACAAGTTCCAAATTTTCACTCCAAAAGAACATTAAAAAATTAAATGTAAAATTTCAACAATAGTTGAGCAAAGGATTCACATAGAGGGAAAGTTGTAAACACCCTGCACAAGTTTTTCATTCGTAGGTATCTTATCATGCATGAGCATCCAATAAAGAAGATATTTTGAAGGAGTAACATCTATTATGCTTTAAATAGCTTTTGCTCAATGTAACTTTTGAGATTGATAAAACTTGAACGAGTATGCCTCTTAGAAATAAAGATCAACATAAGAGGTATACTTCCATATTATGCATTAATATAATAATAATTCATATTAATTTCATAAATCAATTTCATCAGATTTAACTACATGTGCTAACAAAGTGTACTTGTAGTGAATAAAACTAAGGTTTATAGTTGTTTAGGTCATGTCTTGGGAATGTTCTCAAAGGGCTTATATATAGTCTTTCATTGGCTTGGTTTTCATGATTTAAGCCCCAAGTAACTTGGACACTAAGCTACATTCAGAGCATTTTAGGTGCTTACACACCTAAGGTTGATCAGGCCTTTTTGGAGGGCGTTGTGCCCTTAATTAGGTATTGACAGTCCAGGAAAAATTGACAAGGTAATTATGATGCCAAGAATAATAAAATTGAAATAATAGAGGTTGAATAAAAAATAGGGTTAATATGTATTTACCCCCGTGTAATTTGGACGAGTTCCAGTTAACCCTCTGTAAAAAAAAAAAGTTTAGATTCCAACCTTGTAATTTGAAGATTCTTTCGAAATAGACCTTGTAATTTGAAGATTATTTCGTTTTAGACCCTGAGGCCATCTGATTGTGCAAACATGATGATGTGGCATGCTGACTCAGCATTTTTGGATGATGTGGCGCGCTGACTGTATAATTAATTTTGTTTTTAATTTTTTATTTTCATTTCTATTAATTTAAAAAAAAAATGAAAATTAATTTTAAAAATAGAAAAATTCAAATTATTTTTTTCAAAATTGAAAAGTCAGAAAAAAAATCAGATTTTTTTAATTTAAAAATTTTGAAAAATAATAAACAAATTCAAATTTATTTTCAAAAAATTAAAAGAATCGGATTTTTTTTCGAAAATTTTATTCCATAATTTTTATAAAATCTTTTTCGAAATTAAAATATTAGGAAAAAAAATTATTTTTACGAAAATGAAAAATTCTAGAACTTAATGTATTTCAAAATTTTCGAAAAAAAGATCTGATTTTTCTTTCGAAATTAAAAAATTTGATTTTCATTTTTATACAAAAAATAAAATTTTGGAAAATATTTTTAGTGGTAAAAAAAATTCAGAATATTTTTTCGTAAAATCAAAATTCCTGATTTTTCTTTTTTATTTTTACAATTTTTTTATTTTCCATTAACTTTTTTTAATTTCAATTTTTTTATTTTAAAAATTAAATTCCAGAATTTTTAATTTTTTTTAGAAAATTCGGTTTTTTTCCGAAAATATATTCATTTTTACGATTTTTTTATTTTCAAAAATGAATTTTCAGATTTTTTAAATATTTTTTAATTTTTAAATTAATATAACTTCATTTATATTTTTTTTTCATTTTTTAATTTTGAAAAAAATAGGCAAGATGCCACACATGCCGTTAAAAAAAATAAAAAACAAATTAATTATACAGTCAGCATGCCACATAATCATTTATGCACAGTCAGCGCGCCACTCAACATGCCACATTATCATTTTGTCCAGTCATATGACCTCAGGGTCTAAAACGAAAGAATCTTAAATTACAGGGATGGAATCTAAACTTTTTTTTTACAGGAGGGTAAACCGGAACTCGTCCAAATTACAAGGGGGTAAATACATATTAACCCGAAAAAATAATATTGCCTTGACAAAAAAAATTGTATGAAAGTGAATGACATCCAAAATTTAAGATTAAAAATATCCAACAAATAACACCTATAAACTAACAAAACAAATTATCATAATGTTGAGACTTTCGCTGGAGCCTACATTGGGTTGTATAATTGCATTAAACTAAGATAAACCACACATGTTAGATTGACGTCACATTTTCATCCAAAATCTTTAGAAACATCTATATGAATCATCTCATTTATATGTTATTCAAGATCTTATCTTCCATCCATTGTAGAACTTTAACTCATATTTGACATATTATAGTCTCTCTCATGTGTGTGTCTCTCTACGTCTGTAATTATATGATATAGCCAAATAAAATCAAATGAATGCACAACATCGTACAAAAAGGTGGGTTGATGGTAATTTAATGGAGAAAGAAAATTAGGAAATAAAATAAGAAGTGTTTTGTCCATCAGGTTATAAGAAATGGGTTGAGTTGTCGATAATTTTTTTTTTAACAAACCAAAATAAAATTAATAATAAAAGGAGTGATTCATCTCGCACAAGACGTGTAAAAGAGAACCACTCAAAGTTTGTACAATGTCAATGTGAATTCAATGTTGCATGATTTTATTTTTCTTTTTGTAAATGGTCTTATAATTTTTTAAAAAGTTCAAATGCAAATTTGTCAATGTGAATTCGGTCTTGCATGATTTTGTTTTCATACACTTTGCTGAAGCGTTCACACTGCCAGTCAAGGGCACGCCATAGTAAACTACTCCAATCTTAAAGTCGGCTAACTTACATTTATTTAAATTTTATTTTTGTTCAATGTACATTATTTTTAGAGCTTTGTTCGTTCCGACGTACTTGATCTTGTAAAAAAAAAGAGTACTTAAAGTTTACTAAAATATGAGCCATTTTCATGTGCGAGGGATTACAGTGCTATTCCATATACCCGTATTTGTAAAAAAATATCCGTACATGTATTCTCGTGGACAACAACTTTAGTGTCTTTTCCTGTATCTTTGTGGGTATTAGAATATTAATCAATAACTGTCTTGTAACTAATAGTTAGTTAAGTTTGTTTCAAAATATGTTAGTTAGTGAGGTTTCTTGTTCCACGAGCAAGTGACATTATGCCTATATAATGCTTTGTACAGTAGAAACTCTATAAATTAATAATGTTGGGACCCGAGAAATTTATTAATTTAGAGAGTTATTAATTTATCGATAAATTAATAATTATTAATTTAAAGAGTTTTTAAGTAATTATATTGTACATACCAAACAAAAAGGCAAATTAGTCTATGTCTCTTAGAATTACGTTGCAGCAAATTTTGGGACTCAATGTAAATTAATAAATATTGTATTCATATCCATTGGAAATATGACTTTTGACTTTTGAAGTGTATAGTAAATATAAACAAGTGGAATGTTCAATGTATTCTTAAGCAAGTTTGGCATATATAAATTACATGAATGTGTTAAAAGTATTCAAACCATATCTCACTCACGAGATGACTTCTCATCTAAAAGGTGTTGCAAAATCAACTATGTCAGATCAAATACGTAAGGAGTTGTGCGAGTACAAGAGAGATAATATTGCAAGCACACAAAAAGACTTGCAGAGATGGCTTGAAGGAAAATTTCAGTTGAAAGTTAGTCAAGGAACAATATCAAACACACTTAAGCGGTCAAATGACTATCTCTCTGCTGAAATAGAAAAGGGAAGAGCGGAGATCAAAAGACACAAACCAGCAAAATATCCTGACATGGAGAAGGTTGTTTATGAGTGGTTTCTACAACATCAAGAACGTGTGAATATCACAGGAGAATTAATTTTGCAGAAGACAAGAGATACAATGAAACTCTTGTACCCTCATGATGATTCAGATTTTAACTTCTCTACAGGATGGCTTGGGAAATTCAAGCACCGACATGACATAAAGTCATTTCGTCATTTTGGCGAGAGTGGGTATGTTGATGTATAAGACATGGAGCAGAAATTGGTATCGATTCGAGAGAAAATTGATCAGTTCCCTATGAAAGATGTTTTCAATATGGATGAAACTGGGTTGTTTTATAGGCTACAAGCTGATCATTCACTGGCAACAAAACAACTTTAAGGAAGAAAACAAGATAAAGAAAGGCTGACGGTAGTTATTTGTTGCAATGAAGATGGCTCTGAAAAAAATCTCTCTGTGGATTATTGGGAAATATGCAAAGCCTCGTTGCTTCAAGAATGTCAACATGAATAGCTTGGATTGTCAGTATCGAGCTAACAAAAAAGCATGGATGACTAGTGTGCTTTTTGATGAATATGTTCGTTCATTTGACCAAATGATGCATGGTAGAAGAGTTATACTTGTGGTGGATAATTGTCCAGCACATCCAAGAAATATTGAAGGGCTAAGAAACATTGAGTTGTTCTTCTTGCCACCCAACATGACATCAAAGATTCAACCTTGCGATGCTGGGATAATAAGAGCTTTCAAGATGCATTACCGTAGAAGGTTTTACCGTAAAATATTGGAAGGTTATGATGTGGGACAATCTGATCCCTGGAAGATAAATGTCCTTGATGCTATCAATTTGACAATCCCAGCTTGGACGATAGATGTTCGAAAAGAAACAATAGCGAATTGCTTCCGACACTGTAAAATTCGTTCAGCTAGTGACGTTGTAGGAAATTTGGATGAATCCACTTTTGATGAAGAAACTCAAGACCTCCAAACTATGACCAATCAATGTGACTATCGTAATAAGATGGATATCGACAATCTAATGAACTACCCAGGTGAAAATGAAGCATGTTCGGAGGTTCAGAGTTTAGAAGATATTGTACGTACTATCATTGAGAACAATGCAGAGGATGACGACGAAGATGATACGGTGTCTTTGGAGCCTGTTACGCGAAATGAAGCACTTATAGCGTCGAACACTCTTCACAACTTTATGATACAATACAAAAATACAACACCTCAGCTATTGGATGCAATAAGAAAAGTGAGAGATGAGCTCCAAACAGACTTGAACTTTAAAGAAAAACAAACAACTATTGAATCATATTTCAACAAAGTGTAATATATTTTTTTTCTTCAGTTTCTATGAATTATTAATTTATGATTTTATTGGGACTGAAAATTATAAAGGGATCTCCCAAAAAATTATTATCTTATTATTTTATTGAATTATTCAATTTTTTACACTGGCCCAAGTCGGGACCGGACAAATTTATTATTTTAGAGAGTTTATTAATTTACCGAGTATTAATTTAAAGAGTTTCTACTGTATTGTGAAACCTAATACATGAATGAGATTCACATTATATCCATAATTCCTCCATTCCTTTCTTTCTTTCGGTTTTTCAATTTTTTTTGTTATTCTCTCATCTTGCTAAAACAACTTATTTCAATAAGCACTTTTGCTACGCAATAGAACATAGTTCATGTTCTAACAATTGGTATAGAGTGAGTTACATCTTAGGGAAACACGAGTGAAGTGTGAGGGAAATCATCATTGAAAAACACTGAGTGAGGTGTGTGTGATTTCTTGAAGAATAAGCAAGATAAACAATAACGGTTTTGGACCGAACATCTTGGTTCTTGATGGCAAGAACTGGGAATGATGGAGTGCCTTGATGAGATCTTTGTTTGGCGCACAAGATGTGAGTGACATTGTGAAGAATGGGTATGAAGATATTGCTGCAAACGCTGCAGATGTGCAGAGAGCAACATTCAAAGAGAACAAGAAAAAAATTGTAAACCTATATTTTACATTCAACAAAATGTTGATAATCAACATTTTGAGAAGATATCCAAGGCAACAAGATCCAAGGAAGCATGAGATATAATGGAGAATTAGCATAATGGGGGAGAAAAAGTGAAACAAGTCAAGTTGCAATCATATAGAAGAAAGTATGAAATAATGCAAATGGAAGAAGATCAGAAGGTGAGTGATTACTTCTCCAAGATGATTGAGATTGTAAACTTGATGAAAAATTGTGGTGAAAACATCTCAGATCAGATGGTAGTTGAGAAAGTCTTGAGATCCATGCGAAGTTTTTTTCAAACATTGGTGTGCTTGTTGAAGTACCTTCGTTTGAGGATATTGGCTAGATATCGACGAAGACTTTAAAATTTTTAAATAAAATTCAAATTAATATTATTTTTCTCCTTTCTCTTAATTCTGAAATTGGATTTTTCCAAAGTGTTTTTAGACTAAATGATTTCTATTTTGTGTTTAAGATCTTGATCTTTGGTACTTTGAAGTTGTTGATGGTTGAGAAAAAGTTTGAGAGTATTAATACTATTATTAGAGGATTTAGTTGATATCTAGTTATTGGACAACTTGTAAATTTTCTTGTAGTAAATCTTGATGGCTACTCTATGGTTAATTTGATTTTGTTAAAGATACTATTGTTGATGAATTTGACTTTAGTATCAATAAGATTTGAATTCCAAACTAGTGTTAGAGAATTAATTAAGTAAGGTTAAGAATAATTTGAGTATTTGATGAAGATTGTGAGGTTATACTTGGCATCAAATAAGTTAAAATAGGACCGGGGTAAATGTTTTGTTTAGGCATGTTGTTTGTAGTTACCAAAAGGTTGTAGAATATTAGCAAGCTTATTAGAAAGTTTATTTGGTGTAGAGTTGATTCATTAGAGAGATTGTGGAATTATTCTAGTGTTTTTTTTTTTTTTTTTAAGAAAATTATTCTAGTCTTGTTATAATGACTATTGTATGACTTTGATGTTGTAGGAAATTACTCTTGTCATAGAGGTTTTCTTGTTTACGATAATACTTTTGGCGTGTTTTACTAATTGTCTTGGTTTTTTGTGTGTTATGTATAACTCTTAATGGCTTTCAAAATATCCATTGAATTGATATTATCTTTGATTGATTTAATTTTGTTTTACTTCTTTTTACTTCAAGGTATCAATAAGATGATGAAAAAGACGATGTAGATGATGAATTTCAAGAGGACAACATAGATGATGTTGAATTTTAAAACATGTATTTTGCTAGGCTTGTACTTGATATCAAATATTGTTAGACATTTTTCTTTTTTAGTATGTGTTAACTCATGTATCAAGAATGAAGATTTTAGCTCAAGCTCATACACATCTTTTGTGGATATGTGTTTGAATTCAACTTTGTATAAGTTTTAATTGATTTTAATTACACATTTGTTTATTGTAAAATCATTTCGTGTACTTTTGAATAATGTCTCCTATTAGCCTTTCCCAACTTCACTCTACGGCAACAATTTATAATCGTAGCGGGATATGGAAACAGTTAAATATAGTTGCCTCAAATGACATATAAAAGCGTCTTCTATTCTAACGTTTAGGCGACGTTTTCGAAAACTGTGCTCAAAGAGCATGACAAATGTGCCCCGTAGACAATAGGCGACGCTCGAACAGGAGACGCCCGAAAAACGTCCCCTATTCTTTTAGTCAACGATTTTCAAAGTTTTGGCTACAATTTTTAACTGTTGCTGAAGAGGATAAATGGTGTAGTGGTAGTAGCAATCCAAGAAGAAAAGGACGTGAAGACTATGAAGATTGAAGAATTGCAGAGTTCCTTTGAAGCACATGAACTATTAATGATTGATAGAGGTTCAGAAAGACCAGTTCAACAAACCCTTCAAGTTCAAACAACCAAGAAAGAGGAAAATTATAAGAATTTCAAGAAGGGAAAAGGTAAAATAAACTGGTCAAATAATGGGAAATCCAAAACTGATTACAAAACTGAATCTTCTAAAAGATGAGGTTTTGTTAAAAATCAGAACAACAAAAAGGATTTTGATAAAAGTAAGATTCAGTGCTACAACTGTGAGAAGTACGGGTACTTTGCTGATGAGTGTTGGTTCAAAAAGGATCAAAAGACTGATGAAGCAAATATTGCTCATGGAATTTTAAAAATCAAAATTAATTTTTATTTGGAGTTTTAAAAGTTTCTAAAATCAAAATCAGTTTTTCTCATAAGTTATTAAATTTTCAAATATCAAAATCAATTTCAAACATAAAAGTAAACATTTATCATAAATACATCTTAATCCAAACAATTTTTATCATTAGATTTGCAAAAGAATTAAAATATTACAAATATATAATGTATTTAGTTAATAGTAATTTTAATAATAGTGGTTGAAAGTGGTGGTGTTGACATTTGTTGGAGTGGTAATCAATAGTGGATATAGTGGCTAGTGGTGGTGGTAGTAGTGGTAAAAGTGGTGGGTTTCGGTGGTTGGAGTTGTAGTTGTTGGTGGTTGGATAGTGAATGGGGGTGGATGGAATAGTGACTGCGGAAGGTCAAAGTGACGATTGACAGAGGGCGAAGTGTTTGTTGGCGATGGTTAGTGGAAGACAAAGTGGTGATTAACAGTAGTCAAGTGGTAATCAATGGTGGTTGGTGTGATAATCGACGGTGGTCAGGTGGATGATCAAATGTTGATGTATAAAGTGGTGATTGACGGCGGACAAAATGGTGTTCGAAATGATTATCATATTGGTAGTTCTTTTTGGTCAAGTCTTTTGCCGTTTCTAACATACACAAGAAAATAGATTGGGATGTCTTTATTGTTTTAGTTCAAACATTACTTCTCTTACGTCAAAAACAAAATATATCTCTCTTAAAGTTTTATTTTATGAGCACGGTATATATTTTATTACATGTCTTAATTATAATTTCAACATTTTTTCAAGAAACCCCTAAAAAAAACATGTTTTGAGAAGAAAATAAAAACTCTAACGTATGGTCTGTTTGAGAGGGGAGCTTTGAGAAAAAGGAATGACGAAGTGAAATAAATTGAAGGGATTTGTAAAGGAACGACTTTGGAGAGATTTTTTCTCTTTATAATACAATTATTTTTTTTAATTTAGATGAACTATTTTTTTTATGGGAGTATTTTTTAGGATTGAGTAATGCTAGCAACACTCTCTTTTGAACATTCTCTCTAATATTATGTAAATCATTGTGAGTTTATACTTTGAAAATTAAACTCATATAAAATGGTGGGACATACAACGATTTCATCCAATAAAAAAATGAGTATCAGAGAGAGTGTTGAAGAGTGAATGTTACTGGCATTCCTCTGGTTTCATACTATTTCTTGAATTTAATTTACTAGCATAACCATTTATAAATGCTATCTCTCTCAACCAAAAAAACTCTCTCAAATAAGTGAATAATTCCTATCTATTTAACTCATCATCACTACTACTCTATTAGGTAGTTCCCTCGACGCTCCCAAAGAAGTAAACGACTTAAACTAGTGTTTTTGACACTTCAATGGCTCTATGGACTATCTCCTCAATCTTTAATTCTTTGGACCGCCATTGATACTAATATCCCATTTTACTTTGATCGTAACTTAATTTTTTTTTTGGGTCATCGTAATTTAAAATTCTTCATCCCTTTTTAAGAATATATTGTGCGGTGATCGAGCAAACGTAAGAAAATTAATAACATGTCTCCACGCTCAGAAATGCGTCGAGAAGACAGAGGAAGAAGAGATAAAGAGTTCTCGATAACTCGATAAAATTTTTGGTGTGTGCTTGAATTAAGTGAAATCCTACATTTATGTAGAGACTTCATAACTAAGTGAAATCCTATAAAAAGTTCTAGCTAAAATTGGGTGAGCAATTTGATCAATTCAAAGATTCTTGTGGATAAGGAAAACAAACAAAAAAAACTAACCAAAGTGGAGGAAATAAACTGATTGGACGGGAATAGAGGGAAGACAGGTAAACACTGCAGAAATAAACAGTTGAAGACTCGATCTTAGCACAATATAAACACATATGTTAATGTGATACTAACGTGCGTGTTTTATTTTGAGTGGGACTTCCACACTCAATTTTTCAATTCAAACCGTACCAACTCAAAGACTCTCCTGACTTGCAGTTTAATCTTGCAACCTTACAATCTTCCAAAAATAATAGCAGTTACTTGTTTCACATATGTCTTTCTTTGGGGTTTACCCATATTCATGTGTTTAATCGTTTCACAAATCTCATTATTCTTTGTATAACTCATCTTTGAATTTGCTTCTCTGCGTTTCTTTTTCCATTGATTCTTGTGTTCAATTTTGTTTCTTGCGTCGAAGCCAATTCTTGTTTCTTCAACATCGTTATCTTTACGTCTGAAACATATTTCACTCCTTAACCTTAGTAATGATGCAATATTTATAAATACATGTCTTCTGCCTGGTTTCCATTGGATGCATGGAGCCTTAGTAGCAACATAAGAGTAAAGAAAGTCTATGATGTCTTAGTATGGTTTCACGGTGGGGAACAACAATTTACCATGAAACCATACGGTGAAAAATGCCTATCAGTTATAAACACTTGTTCAAGTCATATATCAACAAATGTGAGACAATTAACACAGAAAGTGAAAATTTATGGGGAAAAATATGTAACATCCATGTTCCTTTTCACCTTATACCAGCTTCAACCGGCATAATATTAATTTCATTACAAAATGTGTTTATGCATTAATACAAAACAGAAATGTTTGAATTTCAGGTTTGAATATATATTACAATATAGAGACAGCTTTTAGAAGTCTAAGACCACCATGGAGCATCACCTGTTCTGAAATCTGTTTCAACCCAAGGAACAAACACAACCTTCCCATCATCCACACCAACATCACAATGTGCCAATGCAAGAGACTGTCCAACATAAAGAGCAAAAATGTCATCACTATTGCAGGAACAAGTACATGATGCATAGATAGTTAAAGATAAAGTTGAACAACCCTAAACTATCCTATCACTAAACAATTTAATTATGCACTTATGCGTAAATGCTTATCGTATAAGTTCTTATTTATATTATAAGCTATTTTTATAATGAAATATAAAATAAAGTCGAACTGCTTTCATATAAGCTATAAGTTGTCCAAGAGAGTTTATACTTCATAGAAATAAGCTGAAAATAGTTTATGGACATATCATGAGCTATTGTTTTCATAAACTTTCTCAAACAGTGTGTCTATGTCAGTAGATAAGCGTAAATAAGTTCAATCAAAACAGGCCCAAGAAACAAATCATAAGCATGCATGATTATGCATTTATGCTTCTAAGTAAAAAAACTTGCAGCTAAACTAGTTTGTCAAACGACAAGGTTTTCCAATTTGCTTACCAAAGGAGCAGGTCCTCTCACAACTCTTCCTTGGTCATTGTACTGAGATCCATGGCAGGGGCAGATGAACTTCTTCTCAGCTTGATTGAATGGCACGACACACCCGAGGTGAGTGCATACGGCATTAATTGCAAATGTTGCGAGTGTTCTGTCATTCTCTACCACAAGGTAGGTAGGATCACCCTGTTATTGAATTTATCAAAGTCGTTATTATGGTGGAAGCTTGAGAAGGAATTTATTTAACTCTTCCAAACAGTATCTTAAGTGCTTATAGTATAAAAGCTTATCATATAAGTGTTTATCTATAAGTCATTTTCTTAAACTCTTTAGAATAGTTTATGAAAACGACTTATAATGGAGACACTCTAACCAGTTTGCAATTGTACACTTGCCTTTAATCCTTGTGTAAGAGTACGGTCACCGGGTCCATGTGACTTTAGCCATTCCGCTGCAATTACATCATTGCCAACGGCATCCTTTGCTACGGTACCACCAGTGGAAGAACCTGAGCTGTAATTGTTTTCCGAGACTGGTTAATAATTTGGTAGACGAAGGAACTGAGTTTGAAGAATCATAAAACTTTTGGATAGCAAATGCAACAAATAATTAGCAATATGGTAGACAACTAATAGTTTTCTTGTTTGATATATCAAATTTATACAACATATTATAGCCTTTGATGCTAATGAGACAGGGTAACAAAGTGAAATAATGGAGGCAATGTTCCATAAAGTTAGGAAAAGTCAGTTTAATACTACCTCACTGTAAAAATCATTACAATTATGACCATATGAAAAGTAAGATACATATATTACCAACTAATAAGTCTGAATCATATGCCTTATCAGATCAAGAGGGCAATCAAAAACAACTTACCAATTTTCTTATGTCAAAAAATTGGGGAATTCAAAGTGGTTTTTTTAATAGTTAGTAGTTACAATCAAAAGTTGATGGTTATTTACTATACCCTTGCTATTTAAAATGTTAGTATACATAATCTAGCAGACTAGTATGGATTCTTCAAATTAAAATCGTGTTCAAGGGCTCGACAACAGGTGTTTATGTCTAACATCGACATAACCCTGGCACATGTGGTTACATACAATCATTTTTGCTTTCTTAAATCATTTTGTGTGTTTACCATTACGTGTCGGTATTAGTGCATGTATAGTGTATGTGTCTGCGTTGGTGCTTCCTATACTATACAACATTACAGACATGAACTAGAACTACAATAGTTAACATATAGGACCAAATCCTAAACATACAATTGATTTGATTAAAACTAAACACAAATTCACACAATTCTACAACTCAATGCAACATCAACAATTCTCACCAAATATAGAATAAAATCTTAATTTGAGCTAATATTAGAAAGTATTTAAAACACACATGTTAGCACTACTAATAACAATAACATTACTCATTCAATTATTGAAAAGAATACAAAAAAAGAAAAAAACTTACCCTGGTGGAACAAGGAAGGATCCATAAGGAACAAGCATTCCAGCAGTAGGAAGTGAAAGAGCACCAAGAAGAAGAAGATTCAAGGTCTCTCTCTTACTCATGTCAGGTACACGATCAGCAGGAATACCAGTAGCCTGGCAAGTGATGCTCATTCCCTTACCTTTACCAATCATTTGAGTTCTTGTTGGCTTCACAAGTAATCCTATTGAAGGACATGAAATTCCACTCTTTCCAGAACATAGCTGAAATAAATAAACAAAAACAAAAAAACGACCCTTTAGATTATAGGATTATATTTTAAAAAAGACAAAATCTTTGTTGTTTTTGCAATGATACCTGAGAAGGAGTTGCAGGGGATAGAGTGGTGGAAGACATGGTAGTAGAACTTGATGAGGAAATTTTGGTTGGTTTGAGAATGTAATAACAAGATGATTATGTTTGGTTTTTTTAAAATCTTAAAACGACCACCACAACTGTCATGGATAAGGCGCTAAGGCCATGTAGGTGCCACATATTCTTCAGCCAATCACAACCATCAACCTCAAATTCAGATTATGTGTCTTTTTTTTTCTTTCTTTTTTTTATAAATACTTATTCTATAATGTGTGGGCTTTCCTATTTTTGGTTTGAAAATTACTTTTCTCATTTATGAGATTGTTTATTCCCTTTATTAACGGCAACTAACTGTCACTCGGTATCTTTCAAGTGCCGCTGACTCTTTTAACACCGATTCAATCATATTTTAAATTGGTTCAACCGATTTTAAATATGTCGGCGACAATTAACTGCCACTAAAAAATGTCGAGCGGTAGGCAACTGCCGCTGATGTAGTGAATGAGCAATTTCGTAAGTGAGAAAAGTAATTTTCTTTTGGTTTTCTATTTGGCCCAATTATCACTAGCTCATACGAGATTTTAGAGAATTACTTTTTAGTCCCCCTCAATATGTTTTAAGCCCCCAAAATTCTATTTTTACTCCTAATATATATGTCTGGTAGATACGTACCGGAGGATTAGGGAGTTATCTAATGTTTTGTATGACAGAACAGTGAGCAAAACTATTAGCTATGTTATTTTGGTGTTTCAAAATTTCCAAAGCACCTCATTTGCTCTCTAAAACACATGTTTCACCCGATTCTTGATGTTAAGTTGTGTAATTTGTTTGGTTATGAACCTATGTATTTGTTTAAGTAATTTATGACAAAAATGTGTACTTTATTTAAGTTCTTTTTTTTTTACATAATTTGTCCGTTTAAGTTCTTTTATTTTTGGTTGTTGAAGTGTATATGTTTAATATGTTTTATTAATATATGAGAGATACGAACCGAAGGGTTCATGAAATAACTCCCAGAAAAGAAATAAAAATAACAACATTTCAAACCAACGTTTGGGAGATACGAACCGAAGTGTTCGGGAGGTAACTCTCGGATATGTAAAAAAATGTGAACACTGCAAAAGTTTTTTGTTTATCAAACCCAATGAGATCTAAATGTCAACAAATTAACATTGCTATATGTTATATACAACTATATTAAACATATACAATTCAACAACTGAAAAAGGACTTGAACAAACAAGTAATGTATACAAAGAACTTAAACAAAATACATATGTTTGTCATAAATTACTTAAACCAAATACACATGTCCATAACCAAACAAATTACATAGTTTAATGTCCAGAATTAGATGGAAATTAGGTTTGGAAAGCAAATGAGATTGTTTGAATAACGTAACTGACAATTTCGTTCACTATTCTGTCATATAAAACATTGCTCTTGGAGATAACTCCCCAACCCTTCGGTATGTATCTACTAAGCATATATATTAGGGGTAAAAACAAAATTTTAAGGGGTCTAAGAGATATTTAAAAGGCTTACAAAGAAATTGTCGAGATTTTATTTTGGGTTGTAAGTCAAACACGAGTCCCTAGCCCATTTTCCTTTGGAGAGGATACATACTAAAAGAAGAAAGTTGCTCTTCTCCCAACAAAAAACACTCACTCTTATACAAACTGACCAAAATATTACATGCATGAGTTAACTCACACAAGTGTTAAACCCAATGTGACTTAGTCACGTTCTCTATCCCACGCGAGTTAACTCACATAGGTTATAACCCAACGTGAGTTAACTCATGTAGGTTATAACCCCAACGTGAGTTAGAGCTATACTTCAGCTTACCAAACATAAGTTAACTTATGTGAAATGTATTTTGGTCAGTTTGTATGGAAGTGAGCGTTTTTTGTTTGGAGAAGAGCAATTTTCCTAAAAGAAACTTAAGTTTCACGTGTTTAGATCCCCATGTTACTTTTAAACCCCTCAGATTATAATGAAAGATGCATTTCAGTAGGCTATTTTGTATGTTTTGAGGAACATGCGGGCTGCAAGAGCAACCACCATACTAGAAGAACATTATGTTGGGTCACGAGAGGAGTTCGGGAGATCACCACCATTAGACCAAGAGCAATCACATAAGTGAGTTGGACACAATAACCTTTCCAAAACATTAAGCCATTGGGTTCATGAGTCCTCTCACTTATGCATTGTTCAACCTCCATTTTTTCAAGAAAAGTGGAACTTCTACCTCCATCACACTTGCCACAACAAAGAGTATATAAAAAATATGTACTGACCCTAACTAATTAGACCCAAATATAAGAATTTTTTTTGACACAAACCTAAATATAAGATGGTATAAGAGTTAGTGAGTTTCTTTTCTCACCCTCTATGTTCTTGAAAACCATTTTTTCGGACACAATTACTCATCTCTTGAACTAATACTCCTAATTGGGATTTATACGAAAGTATATTTTCGAATATCGCTCGCTTAAAACCCCCCTTTGTTTGCAATTTGGTCTAAAATAAATGTATCCAGAAGTATACTTTTAGAGTCCTCTAGATGTATACTTACGAACTCATTTAAATTGTTGTGTTATTCGGACTAAAATAAACTAATGCGAAAAGTATATTTCTTGAGGTATATTACCACAAATATAACACCCTGTCCTACATTCATTGTGCCACCCACTTATATCATCTACGACATAGTCCAACAATGCTTGGTGGAGAGCATGTAATGAGAAAAAAAAAATCCACATTGGCTAAAACCTAGGCCTTAAATATCAAGAATGAACATCATTCAGCCTATAAGTTATCAAATTTGTGGGAGTTGATTATGAGAGAGTTAAGGCAAGCACCTATCTTTTTAGAGAAGTGAAAATAATATTCTGTACACTAATCTAGAAAAAAAATATTTGGTCAAAGTACATCTCATGATACAAGACTAGTACACTAATAAAATCGGAGACAGATCCCTCCAAAACGTGTTGTTATCCAAGACGATCGAGGACCTTAATTTTATGATTTAGGGGGTGAATTTTTCCCACTAATTAGTTGCAATTTGTGTTTTAGGATATATATACTAATCACATTATTGATGCTAGATGAACTTTTCAAGGAACTACACTTGAGTGTCTCTTATGCTCATGTACGCTGCCTTTTACCGTGATTAACGAAAATAATGAAATACATTTTTTCTTACAGAAAAGGAATATAAAACAACAGGAACTTCCATAACTTTTTTTCAGTACAGTCATGAGTGATAAACTAAAGGGGAAAAAGAAAAGATCAAATCTATGGCTACATATTATTTCGATCCCATGTACAATATGTATTGACACTGTCATTTATTCCCCTAAAACATAAATTATTGTATGTTTTATTTTGTCCCATGTAGCTAGGTTAAGGTCCACTTCCTTGTCTACACCCTCTACTGCAAATTACAAACACTATAAGCATATAATGATGCTGTTATCTGCATGGGAGGTATGGCGTGGCACATGTACTCATCAAATCATCATGCGATTCTCCACCTTTGTCTACCTCACTATATATGTTGCTACTTTTGAAAAAAATAAAAAAATAGATACTTTTCACATGCAGCTTGTTGAGTATGGGTCATATATATACAAAATAAAGAGGGGCAAGGGGCGGAGAATGAGCTAAGATAGCGGAGCGTAGCGAAGTTCCCTTCGTCCTTGCCCTTGCTTTTGGCCCAAACGTGTGTTAGTTGTTGTTGGAGGGAGACTGGGGGTGCAGGAGGAGATAGCTCTCGCGGAACGGTTCAGGGGTACTATTATAAAACTGAGTCTGAATACTATATAACTGTGATCTTCAACCAATTTTATGCTTCAATATAAATACCAGGGATTGGTTGTAACAATGTAAACCCTAGTTAATCATGTGACTATAGATGTCTATAGTCACATGGTTAAGCACCATTGATCGAACTATGTGAACAAAAATCATGCCTCGTTGTCTTACGCTTTTTGTTTCTTTTATACTAATTGTTCTAACACAACCACAAAAATTGATTCCTCAAATCGGTTAGAGATCTGGACATTCATAGGTGTAGGCATCCTTTTTGTCTTTATTATTTTGCTTTAGTTTTTGGTTAAAATATTGATAGTTTTTCTTCACCCAATTTTTTTTTAAAAAAAATCATGGTTTGAAGCGTGCAATCTCTTTTCTTTGTTAATTAATTTCCTGCAATCTCCAAAATTTATGGATGCATACTCGTGATGATCATATACATACTGAATTTAGAGAACGTGAGAAAAGGGAAAGAGAAAAAAAGAAAGAGCAATTGTCTTCAAATAAAAAAGAGAAACAAATAATGGGTCTCTCTCTTTATACTTTATCTTTAATCAAGGCAAAGCAGGGAAACAGAATCTATTATTTTGGTCAAAGAAGGTAACACCTAACAAAGAAAGCAAAAGGACTATTTAGCTAAAACTTTTGTGTAGTAAAAAAAAGTAAGCTCTTCTCCAAAAAGAGAGTAGTAGGATTGAAGCATCCCCAATGAAATAGAACGTTCTTTAAAGTTGTTTGGAAGTGATGAATCATATGAAAAGACATTTTGCAATGTTTCACAGCTTTTTGTCTCACAACTTAATTACCAGATGAATTATAACATCCCAAGAGTTGACCTATGCAAGACGAATTGGTTGGACAGGGGCTAAAATAATATTAGAAGTATTTTTATTTTAATTTCAAAATTATATGCAGAATTTACATTTGAAACATTTTTGGGAGAGCCAATGACCCCTCATGCACAATGAGAGGATATGTCATATGTCTACTTTCCTCGTATTTCTAAACCTAATTGATTATGTAATATATTCTTACTTCATAAGTGGTTCTTAAGGTTTCTTAAAAAAAAAGTGGTTCTTAAGGCAATGCATGATATATAACATATCTATATTTATTTGTGTGGCTGTTTCTTCCATATTCTTTTTCTAACATATTTATATTATCAAGAATAAATTCAATAACATTTAAATGAGATGCCATTAATTAATCTCTTTCAACTTGATCGATGGTAGTAAATTTAAATAGAGCAATGCTATAAATATTGAAAGCTATATTCACAAATTGCTCACGAATTAACGTTCACCTTATAAAATTCATGCTTGTATTAACATTATTTATTTATTTCACTTTGTCTCCTCTTCCATAGCGTTAACCGTCTTCACAATCTCAACAAATGTTCATTTCGACGAAACAAAGTCACTAGCAGGAGCGTATCCAAACTTTTGATACACGTGGGGCTAAATTTTCAAAGAAACAATAATGCAAATTATATTAAAAAGAAAAAGAAAAAAAAGAAATAACATTGTTTGATACAATACATTATAATGAAAATCGTCTCCTATCTATTTGTTGAAAATGAGTTAAAATGACATCATTGCTAATTGTTAAAAAATCATCTATTTCTATATAAGTTACAAGACAATCATTTAACCACTGATCACTTATTTTGTTACATAGGTTACTCTTCACAACTTTCATAGTTGAAAAAACACGTTCAACACATGCAGTTGCTACCGGCAAGAGCAAAGTCAACTTCAAAAGTTTATAAACCATAACAAATGTATTGCATTTATCTGTTTCCACAAGTTTTACACAAAGATCTGAAAGTCCTTTCAACTTAGCAAATTTTGGGTTAGATCGAACAATTGTAACATAATTCTTAAGTTGATGGCGTAACGCCACTTACGATACATCTATTAAATCATTTGTTCTGATCAAAAGCTGCAAATAATTTTGTGAGATTCAAACATGAAACACACTATAAAAGAGAAAGTTTACTCATTTACAGACTTATTTTTTTGTATTATATCTATTGTTAAAAAAAAAAGGAAAAGGCATATGGGGCTTTGGCCACACATAGCCTATGTGTGCATCCGCCCCTGCTCACCAGGAATAGAAACAACATAACAACACAATATAATAATTTGAATAAAACAAATTCCAAAAGTAAATTTATTAATCAACATTGTACAAAAAAATATTAATAATCAATAAATTGAAGATCCATTTATCCTAATCAAACACAAAATTTGTGTGATAAAATGCAATTTTATATAATTTCAAACAACTCAATCAAACTCAAAACCCAAAGAAAAAATGAAAGCATCATTAGAATTCATGCCAAAGTTTAAAGTCACCACCGTCGCATTATAAGTGTGAAACAGTTGCAAAATATTTTTACATTCTTGATTTATTTTACTTTTTTATATTATAAACCTTTAGGTAAATCCAGCAACCGAAAACCAGCAGTATTATAGATGTTTCAAGAATTCGTGATATCCTCGTGAGTAGTTTTTTTGCTACAACTAGCATTTCCGATTTAAATATAAGCTCCTCCAATACAACAACATTACAACTTTTTTGAAAAAACATGTTAATCGAACCATAAGAGAAATGAGTTTTGATAATTCGAAAATAGGTCAAAATATAAGTAAAAATTGATATAAAGTTATTTCTATCGAGAATCGAATTTGAATTCTTTTAAAGAATTCCTCCTAAAGAAAATCAGCAATCACTTAATCCTTTTAGCTTCAAAATAGTCTCAAAATGACACACTTTTTTTTTTTTTGAAGAAAAATGACACACATTGTTTTATCTCAACAATCTGATTTTTTTGGCTCGCTCTCATTATTAGTATTCTTTTTTCACATTGACTTAAATCAAGTCAGACAAGATCCCAAAGTCTCCATGCTACCTTTTTTCCACATATGTTAATGACATCATGTCCCACAGGCAACACAACCGAAAATTAACCTTAATCAATTGCATGTTCGGATGTTCCTTTGACCAGTAAATTGGACATGAACCATATATGTAAATATTATTATACATGTATCTTTTTACTCCCTAGATCTCTATTTATAAACATTATTTGAGAGAAAAAATCGTGTCCCTATATATAAGTCATTGTTTAATTTATTGAGTGTATTTATTATTATTTTTCTACATGTAATATTTCTATGCCTAATTGATTATGATAGGCCTCTATTAATTGATACTACTAATTTATAAACTTGATTCCCGACCACTAATAGAGTTCTAACTGCATCTCCAATGGAAGATGCTCCACCCAATATGGATCAAACTCATTAGACACTCTTATTGAAGGAGAAAAATAATGAGTAGATAATAGAGACAGAGGCACCTTCTCTCTCTCTCTCCTCTCTTGCCCACAATTTCAACTAGTAAAAAAAATTAAAAAAATGTTACTAAAAGGTTAAAGATAAGAATATGGGCTAATTGTATTGAGTTTAGTGTTTCTTCAATATTTTTATTTAGGAAATTAATTAATTTTAAAATGTTGATATGCAAAGTTATTAGTGAGATTCATCTAATACTATTTGTTGAGATGTTGGATTTCAGTCATTGAGTTCTTATTAAATATGACTTCTTCCGATTTCATTTATATGAAACATTTAGGTCAACAAAAAGTAATGTATCTGAATACAAATTTGGACTAAATACATTAACTTTTCTTGACCGAAATGTTTCTTATAAATATGATGAGATGGTGAACATAAAAAAGTACAAATTAGTTATGCATAAACGACACCTTTAAGTACTCTTTTAAAATCATCATCATTGTGGATACTATAATATTCTTTTATGGTGGTTGAGATGTTTCAGCTTTCAATATTGTCTCTTGCTGATTCAAATCTGGCTATATAGGAATAAAGCTAAATCAGTTTTAACTTTTATCTTTGTATATATATTGTTGTCTCTCTTACACTGAGAGAGTAAATAAAAGGAACTGCGTGCCTCCATGTGGGTTTCAGGTCAGACCCTAAAGTGACACTGCACAAAGTTCTTGAATGAATTGGTTTCTAATTAAGTTAGGGCATTTGATTGAAGAAACATATAATAAGTTGTGTCATTTCCCCCACTAAGGCCCTAACAATGACTATACGATCTTTATTGCGCTGCAGGGTAGAGTGTGGGACTTGATGTTTGTTTTCCCAACTCCTTTTCATGAAAACAAATGGAGAAGCATAGAAAATAATCGCACTCCACAAAAATTGGTTTGTTGAAAATAAAAGACTAGTGCCCCACACCAATTTTATAATTGCAAAATTTAAAAAATATCTGGTTCAGTTTGCAAAATTCAAAAAATAAATAAGAATTATTGTGTAAGTAAGAATCATACGTCAAATATATATATATGATATAGTTAATTATGTTTGAAACCAAAAATAAAAAGAATAAATTAGGATTGGCTTATTATACAAGTTTTAACTATCAAAATCGAAAATATTTGAGATTAGAGAGGATGCACTCCTGCGTAAGTTTTTATTTTTTGAGAGATATATAGTTTGTATATAATGTCATTGTAAAACTTTTTACACATGTATTTAAGCATGCTTTAATGTATAGTGCTTGCAAATATTTTTAGAAACAAACATAACAAAATAACATCATAATTGTTAGTAGTCTCATATTAAATAGATTAAAATGTTCAATATAGTACTTAACTTATGAGACTCTTCTATCTAATACATTAGTTTTTAGGGTTTGATTTTCTTTTGAGCTTAAGTCCTAACCATTGATAATTGAGCTACAAAATGGTCACTTATAGTCTGGATTACGATTCACTATATCAATTGATGAGTGAAGTAATCAAATTGAAAAAGACCACGACCGTATCATTGTCAATAGAGTGAAAATTATGACGTTGATTTTTAAGGGAGGTGACAATGATAGAAGTTCTAAGTTAGTGTTGAATGTGTACACATAAACCAAGTCTCTCTCATATCATATAATGGATAAGTCTTTTAGATTAGATTCTGGTTTAATTACTAACAAATAACAAGTATATAATATACTAATGCATGATAAATATTTGGGAGCTTCTACGGTGCAGTTAGGAAATTGACTTTTTTGAAAAAGTTAATTTTGATCTTAATGTTTGATTCATTTTTAAATTGTTGATTACTGAATAATGATCAATAGTAATTCATCTAGTAATGCTTGCAACATCTTGGACTTACGGATACTATTTTATTGTTGGCGTTTTTAACATGCAAACAGAGTTAATGATATTATGTGATAGTCTTAAGTGTTACACTTTGTAGGGTGTTACACTTTTGATGTCACTGTACAAACAGTGAGGTGTTATTCACTAAACTTTTGATGTTATAGTGTTAACTTCACCAGAAAAATCATTCTCATAACTTCACCGTAGAATTTTCCTAAATATTTTACATAACTGATGCATATAAATTTATTCATGCAATCCTCTAAAAAAAATTCATGCAGTAAATTTTAAGTGGGGCTAGAATTAGCTTCTAATGCATTAAACTGATTGGTCCATAAAGAGACATGAACGTCGTATCTTTTGGACAAGTAGGCTAAGGTTCTTTCGATGATGGTCCCATGTTGATGTTTTGAGTGAAAATTGGGTTTGTAATTTAAAGTTTGAACAGCTGTGAGGAAAGTATCACGTTACTATAGCAGTTGCACTTATTTAAAATTTATTATGATAATTTAATTTACTCGACAATTTAATAAATATATTTATTGCTGTGCCTTTTAAGAACCTAGGATAAACATGATCTCTTTTAATTCTTACCCATTTTATAAGTTTCACACACGTTTGTGGTTCAAACGCACGCATGCCCTGAAATATTTGAAACCTTATCTTAGTTTATTGGAGGAGCCATGATGTAGAAAAATTGATAGCATAGATATTGTTGAAATATTTTAAATAAGATATGGTATCATGGGTCACTTTAGCTTGGATCAGTATATGTTTTGGTCCAGCTTAGACCAGTAAAATTATTTGGTATCACAGGATATGTTCCATTGTCCCATACCATACACCTCTTTATAAGAAAACATGCTAGCAACCCTTTTTCCCCAATAATTTACAAAGTTACTTTTTGTTTCATATCTATTAATGAGTTTACACCAACTTACAACCAACATCAACAGGTTATGTTCCGGTTGTAATTAATGTCATTATTTTTGAGCTATCAAACCTTAAAATTTTTGTTCTTGGAGCTTCAGGACCTAATTAAATGAAAAACAATTTTGATTTGATTAAAATATAATAATAAATTATGATCTTGAATTTATTAATCTTTAACTGCGTTGTTCTAATTTTCAGTTCGATAGCAGTAGCACTTTCCTTTTTTCTTTTGCATTGTTCATCTGTTAATTTTTTGTCCATTTCTTTTACTACTATAAAACTAAGATCGTGTACATCTAAAAACCCATCCCATTAAACAGTGAGTGTCATGCAGTTCCAAGACATTCTGATTTTCCTTCTAATCTCACCAACATGTTTTCTCAAATTATTTTGCTCCCACTATATAACAAATGGGTTTTCACGAAGAAGATGATGAATATCATGACAAAGAAGATGAAGATGATGATGATTGTTCATATGTTGATGGGCTTTTATAAATTTGACTATATAAAAATAAATAAAAAATTACATAAGATCCATGTTTAGAAATGACAAAATTGTTACTGTGCGGTCACACTTACATTAGGCTTGGATTTTATTGAACTTATATATCAGGTATCAGACCTTCAATCACAACCGTCCATATTAATTATTATTAAATCTAAAGCAAGCTTTCAATTGGTCCAAGTTGGAGACCAACTTTCACCGGTCCAAATTAAAAGAATCCTGGTATCATGGTATAACATTGAAAATATATAGAAAAAAATCCAAATGTGGGGTTGTTTAAGAGTTGAATAAATGAGTGCATAAATATGATGTGACAATGATGAACCATTGAGATCAAAAAAATGTGCATTGGAGATGCTCTAAGAAACAACAATTGAATAAGACTATCAGCCCTTTAATTAATCAAATAATATAGTCTTTCTTTTACAGAGTATTCTCGGTTCCATATTTTAATATTGATACTATAAAACAAGCTATTTCTATTTTAGTATATTCTGAATTCTAAAACTATAAAAACAGATTGTAATTTAATGGTTTTAACGCTAATAAAACAACTTGTTTCCAGCAAAAACAGAATAGCCATACATGTGCTAGGCTGCTAGCAATTGTTTAACCTTATGTCGCCTATAGCCTGGTTTAAGTAAGTGACAAAAACAAGATTCTAAAAAAGATAACACGAATCATACAAATTTAGACAAGTTTAGATTAAATTTAACTTAGATTTCAAATGGGGCTGTGGCTTTTAGCTACTTATGTTTCTAATCGTTTATGCTTTGTCCTATTGATAATCTCTTGTCCCCAGATTTTGTTAATTCACAACAGAGGAATTATTGTTCAAAACAAAACAAAGATATATAGCTGTCACCCTGCTACAAACAAGAGAAAGTTGTATTATAAATTTATAATACTTCTAATTATTTAACTTTAGATGAAAATAAATTTAATTTTTGTTGGAGTGTGAAGTGTGATTAAGAGGTCTCATATCATATGAAAATATGACCATTGGATAATATATAAGTGAAGAGATATATATACCTAATGTTTAAAAATATGGATGAAGATGCGATGTTCAAATCACTTGAAAGTCTCGATGTTTAAAAATATGGATTGCTCTTAGCAAAATATGATGAATCTCGATGTTTAAGGTTGGTCAAGTGTGATATCAGAGTCGACTCCTTACATTATAAGTCTTTTTCACAATGGGGTGGTCATGCAACATTTTGATTAATTTATGTAAATCCACGGAGATCCAAGCACAAGTTTACGTAAATGAAAAAGTTAGGTTTAAAGAGGAGTTAGATGAAAGGATGAACTCACACTTATGGAGTGGATGGTTAAGTGTCAAATGTGAATAATTTTTTTTACATTAAATATGTTGTGAATTCGATGAGAAAATCACACCAATAAATACTTGATGTGTGGAGCAAGGAATAATCAAGTAACCAAAACAAATGGGTAACAGTTATAATCACAAACAAAAGTAGAAAACAGCGAGAGAACACAAAAGAATTTGTTTACCCAGTTCAGTCCAAAATTGACCTAATCTGGGGGAGAGAGCAGCCCTCTGTTCCACTATAATGATGAGTAACTTTACAAAAGAGATATTAATGGGTTACAAGAATAAGTCTCCCGCCTAAATCTACCCAAAGTCTCAATCTCTTCCCGTAACCAAGAGACTCAATCCTAATAGTGTTTCCCAAGGTGAATCAACCCTCAAACCCTAGTGTTTGTTCCAAAGAGACAAACTCTATACAAACCCTAGTTTTGTAGTTGCCTTTCTAAACCCTTATTTCAGCCTCCTCTCTCTCTCTCTCTCAGAATTCATCTGATACTTTATAGTAAGAGTATCGCTTAAAATTTGGAACAAATTTGCATTGAAAAATACGTTTCTATTTTTTCGCATCCAGCGCACCATCGTGCCACGTTACGATGTCATCGTGACACGTTACGATTCCATCGTGGCACGATTTTTCCAGTGACTTTCTTCAGGATCTTGTTCAAAAATCGTGGCACGTTTCTCCATCGTGGCACGATTTCTCTATATCCTGATTTTAAGTTAACTCTCACAAAATATAAATGTAAATGTTGAACAACGTATAGTGATGTGATATATTGGATCATGAGGGACGGGAGCTCATAGATCATCTACATTGGACTAAGAGCAACAAACAAGTGTATCCACATTTTCACATCAACATCAATGTTTCTAAAACAAACAAAAAACAAATGCAATAAATTTTGCAAATGATTTGGCTAAGCTATTTTTTTCAGCAATTTTGTATATTTGTTTTTTGAAAATAAGCTAATATCAGCATATGAACTTCACATACCCATTTTTCTTTACTCATGAACTTATAAACTATTTTTTATATATAAATTGTGTTAATTGAGGTGCAAAAAACAACACAAAAAGTTCTAGAGAGAGGTTTTATGCCGTCTCTCTAGAAAATCAAAAAGCCTTAGCCAACAGAGGTTCTTTTCCGATCTCATTTCTCTTCTCCCTCTATCCAAACCTTCACACAAGATGTAGTTGGGCTACCAGTGGTGTGACGTCTCTCTTGGCCGTACCACCGTCGCCTTGCTCCGACGTGGTGCCTCTGTCGGAGTTCTTGTTTTTCGCCGCTCTCATCCCACTCCAGATCCAACCTTCTTCTTCACCATGTAGTGGTTTGTTGGTGGTGGTGCGTCGAGAGTTTTTCTTGGGACCACCACAACACCTCCCTCATACGGTGGATGTATCATCTTCCCCGATTTATTTGTCTTGTGGTTGGGTGGTTCTCCGACGACGGTGACCTAGGTGGAGTGGTGGTGGTGTTCGGTTGTGGTGTTTTTGGGGTTGCTTCGGTGTTGTTTCTATGTGGTGGTGTTGCGTGGTGGTGGTGAAGTGTCGGAGTGGTGGTGAAGTGTGGTGGTTGTTGTGTGTCGGTGGTGATGGTGAGGCAGTGGTGGTGTTTCGCTGATGCTTCTGTTATGTGGTGGTCTTGGCGGTGTTGCGTGGTGTTGGTGGTGTTGCGGGCATTCGTTTGTTTCACCGGCGTTTTTTGTTTTTGTTTTAGTTGTTGTGTTGTTGTTTGTGTTTTGGTTTTGTGTTTACTTTCTGTTTTTCGCTTTTGTTGCTTGTTCTTTTGGGTAGTTGTTGTTGGGTGGTGGTGTTCTCTGGTCCTGTCTATCTGTGAGGGTTTTTGTTGGATTCAATAAGATTATTGCATGATGTTGCTTGAAAGAGTTAGGTGCATAGATGCTCCGTGTTGACGGTAGTAGTTGATCATTGTACCTACATGACTGTTTTGCTGCAGTTGCTTCTCGCACTATTGGTGGTTTGTTGTGGTTGGGTCGCTTGTGGTGTTGGTGTGGTGCTGGTGGCAGTTGTCGAGTTACCTTTGTGCTGGTTCTGGTTACTGTTCCTTCTTTCTGGTTGTCCAAGCTTCTGTGCGCTTTCCCAACCTCCCCATCGTCGTCAGTCTTTCGTCGGCGGCGTCCTTTAGGTATGCAAAGGGTCGTGCAGTTGTGGTGGATCCAGTCTCTGGATGATTTGAGATTTTTCTCCTCCGCGAAGAAAGACGATACTGTGGTCCAAAGGGTGGCGCTGAAAAGGTGTTCAAGGCGGTGCTTGTGGTGGTTGAGTTTGTGGCTTGTGTTAGTTTGTTTTTGTTCGAGCTGGATCAGTTTGCGCTGTTGTTCCACCTTTTCTCTGTCTTCGAGTTTGGCATTGGGATATTGGTGGGCCAAGTTTGGACATGTTAAGGTGTCTGCTCTGGTGGATCGTGAGTTGAGGGGTGTCTTTTTGATTTGTGTCGGGAATCTGGTGGGTCGATCACTTTTGATTCGAGATCGGGAGCTAGTTTTTTGATGCAAGTTCTTTTTGACTTTTTGGTGACTCCTCCGACTTATCGGTAGTTGAATGGTGGGTGAATCTGATAGTTTGATGCAACATATCACCGTCGGCAACTTTTTTGATCTTCGTAGGTGGTAGTGGAAAATTAATTGTTTGTTGATTTTTCGCTAAGTGTATTGGTGTATTTTTATTTTTTTCCTGGTGTAATACTTGTGATTTTTGCCATTCAAAAAAAATATATGTTCAAAAGCATCATTCCTACTCATACGAAGAAAAGTACAAGATTGTTTTGTTCAAGTTATTGTACTCTATGAGTGTGTTGAGAGGCTAGATTCCTTTAGTCTTTCTAACATAATTTACACCTAGGAGATTTTGCCAGCTAATTTAAACTTACAAGACATAAATTGCAATAGACATATAATCTTTAGTTTTTTTTTTCTTTTAAAAATGTCTTATACGAGTAGTGCTCGAGGATCATTCATTAACATTTTCCTTTTTTTAAAATAACGGTCTTTAGATTATGTTAATTTTTCCTTCTCATGAGTTTTGGTTTGGTTCCATATCCTTCTTTTATTTAATAAATATATACTAGCTTGTAGTCAATCTATTTGAATTAGTGGTACCAATATAGCAATGACTTTCTTTTTCGCAACGTTGCTTGCACCTTTGATTAAAAAAAAATGTTCGTGTACTCTATGTTAATAACTATTACTTTAAATTATGTTGAAAACTACCTAGTTAAAATTAGTAAAGAACACTAAAAGACACCAATTGAATGCTTATTTTTCTTTCTTCATAGGCTTTTTGAGAGACGGTCGTCGAAGCATATTGAACACTAAACATTAATACCTCTCATGTTGGCATTCAAACATTTTTCGTTATACTGTGAAAGTTTAACCTCTTCTACTAGACCAAAACTCCGGTTAATCATATATTCTTTCTTTATTATGTTGAAATAAAAATAAAAAGAATTCAACTTATCATAAGAAAATCAATTCATTTTTTTTTTTATCTTAATGTGTCCACAAAACGTCGCAAAAGATAGGACCTTAATTTAAACTAATAGCATTCACCACAAATTTGAGTACTTAAGTTGGTGTTACCAACTCGAATCACTTATTTATAATTTTTTAATATTAGTATTTAATAAACGCTCATTCTCTCACAACAACTATATCTATTTATTTTTTAATTTTGCAAGATTTTGCATTAAAAAATAAATAGATATTTTTGTAGATTTTTGAAACTTACAAGAACCAGTTTGAAATTCATATTGTATAAGTAAAGAAAAAGAAAAGAGAAATTCATTTTTTTAATGAAAAAAAAAACAAAGCATGGTCCTTCAGAGAGAGAGAAAAGGCTTACACAGGCTCATCTCTCAATTAGTACAATGTGATTAGTACTATTGCTTTATTAAATATGAATACCAATGTATCTCATGTTTAATGGGTAAGCTTTGCATTGAGGTATGTATTACAACTCGTCATCGAAGTCTGCAAAACCTAATTTAATTGACAATGTTAATATTGTGAAGTTCGAAATTTTCATCCGATTGAAATACAAAACCCTAAAATTTCAAGTGTATGCGTGAGTTTCAATAGTACTTATGACTTTGTATAATACGCATCCATCGTATCATGACGGACATCCAGACATCCTATGATCTCATGTAGTACAAATGTGCAATGCAATGCAAAACTAAGCCCAACTACCTCTTATATATTTGTCATATTTAATTCACCAATGAGAGACAAAAGGAAGGAAAGAGAGATACTGTGTTTCGTGCAAAAACACTACTTATGAGTAGCTAGCAACTAGTAGTAGCAAAGCTAAAACAACTGAACCCCCTACATAGCTTTCATCTGATTCTGATGAAAAGCTGAAAACTCTCTCATTGCCTTTTCTTTATCACTTCTCTTTTCTCTCCCTATAACAATGCTTATCATCTTTCTTGCTTCACAACATCACTAACAACATCTCCACAAATTCACACATCTATGGAGTTTGACCTTGAAAACCCTCTTGAATATTTCCATGACCTTCCTAATTGTCAAGATGTTTCTTCACTTTTCCTCATTGAATCTGACCATATTCCTCCACTAAATTACTTCCAAAACCTCAAATCAAATGAGTTTGATGCCTCAGTTAGAAGTGATTTCATCTCTTTGATCTCACAGGTAATTAACTTGTTTTTATCTAAGACACTATTGAATTTGTTTTAGTTAGACCAAAATCATCATCAATACAAACATTACGTGTATGTTTAGATTCACGGTGAGTTTTCTAAATCACTATGACTTGTAATTTTTTTATTCAAGTATTAAAATATATTTTTTTGTCAAAATCACGGTGATACACTTTGATATTGTTAAATATATTGTTAATTCAAACATGTACATAGGAAAAATAATAACAATTTTTAATGTGGGTTAATTGTTTGTGTGTAGTTATCCTGCAATTTTGATCCATTTGTGACTTACCTAGCTATCAACTATTTGGATCGCTTTCTCGCTAACCAAGGAATATTGGTAAGAAAATCATATTAAACAACATTATTGGACTTAGTATTTTATCTTAAAATTATTTAATTTATTTTATAAATGATATATAACTATACTAAGTAATTATCGTTGCCTAAGCATAAATAAAGAAAATGGAATATTTTCAATTAGATTATGCTCCCTTAAGATCTAAATTAAAATGGGTATGCATGTATCAGCAACCAAAGCCATGGGCAAACAAACTACTTGCAGTAACTTGCTTTTCTCTAGCAGTAAAGATGTTGAAAACAGAGTACTCTGCTACTGCTGTTCAGGTAAAAAACTTTACCATATAGGTAAAAAATTATTGAAATTTTAAACCAAAGTTTTAATAAGAGAGATTGATTTTATTGTTGATAGGCTCTTATGAATCATGGTGATGGTGGTTTCATTTTTGAGACACAAACAATAAAAAGAATGGAAGCACTTGTGTTAGGAGCACTACATTGGAGAATGCGTTCCATCACACCTTTCTCTTTCATTCCTTACTTCACAAATTTGTTTAGGCTTGATGATATAACATTAAAGGTTTTGAAAGATCGAGCTTCTGAAATTATATTGAAGTCCCAAAAAGGTATAATTAATTTATTCTTATTAATTAATTCAATTAAACAAAATGAGTTAATGTGATTGCTTGATCTAGAATTAAAATTTTGATATTTATTTTTGTTTTTCAGATGTAAAGGTTATGGAATTTAAGCCATCTATAGTTGCTGCTTCATCCCTTCTTTATGCTTCACATGAGTTGTTTCCCTTTCAATATCCATGCTTCTTGGGAATAATATCCAATTGTTCATATGTAAATAAAGTACACATTCTCTCTTTATTTTCTTTTATAATTTCCTTTACACAACACTTCTAAATTATTTTCTATTCTCTTTTTCTTATTTTTATTTTATTTTTTATAATATGTATCAATTATGTTAGGGAACTAACCCCTCTCCCTTTTAGTCTCTAAGATTTTGTCAACCGTCTCATTAGTCCTTAATTGTTTGCCGATTTATAACATTAATGACTAATCATTCGAATGTGACAAAATATTAAAGACTACGACGTACGAAAAAATGTACAAGTTGTGAATATGGACCCTATGTGGTAAAGTCTTTCTGCATTCATGCAGTCATGACATTGGATGGTACAAACAAATGCGTATTTTGATTTAAATTATATAATTTGAAATATCGAGTTTAACATGGACCATCCAATCTTAACTAAACGACCAACAATATCTCGAGTACATGAATGCGGGGGATCCCGTATCCTATAGGAGCCGGATCGGTTTCTAGGACAAATTTACTAATTTATTATGCTTTATATCATTATTGCAGGAAAGTGTTATGGAGTGCTATAATGTGATACAAGATATAGCTAAAGAGGAGTATGAATCCATGTTTAATGTGCATTCAAGTTCAGGCACACCGGTTAATGTGTTAGACGAAAATTTTCTAAGCTTGGAAAGTGAAAAAACTAACGGAACCAATGTTGCTCATACTACTATGACACAAGAGAAGCATTTCAAAAGAAGGAAAATTTAAATCATCAATGTTGAAGTACTAGAACAGAAGATAACAACATTTAATCATTCTGGTCCATACAAGAATGATTAATGCTGCTGCAATTGAACAAAAAAATTTAAGATGAAAAAAAAGGAAGATACAATAATAGGAAGAGATAGCGATGGAATTAATGGGAATGTGAAAAAAAGGGAATTTGATCCATAGTTTGTGGATAAAATCACTGTAACGTGATCCTCGTACGGTTTTCATTAAATCTGCTGATTGTGAAAAGGAACATGGAAGAAAATATTGGAATTAATATCTTTTTTTCCAATGTGAGAGGAAACAAAAAGACAAAATGTAACTTTGAATTGTATGTCTGAATTTTTGTGTTGTCTGATTTGTAGGGGAGTGTTGTTCTGTCTCTTAGCTTATGGCAAATGAATAATAGTATAGTAAGAGTGAATGAAGAAATTTTGTTGGTAATGTGAAAAGTTTATATGTATATCTAATCATATCTTACATATTGTGTTTACTTTATATTAGTTCTAATAGTATCTTTTAAAATATTTGCGTGTAAAGTTCTTATTATTTTAATTTACTTATAAAGGATAATGCATAATATATGTTTGAAATAGGGTTCGAACTCAAAAAAAAAATTACATGTAAAAATGTAGTAATTAGATGCATTTTTAAAACAAATTTACATTAAATGTTTCTTTGTCAATTACACTCTTGTCGGAAATAGTACTTTTTATGAACTTGTAATTTATATATTTGAAATTTTGGCACGCAAGAAAGAGATGTCGATCATGATGTCAAGACACGCGTAATGTCAAGAATGATGTCAAAAAATCATGACAACACAAATAACAAACGAAAGAATAATGCTAAAAGTAAATGGCACAAGTTATTTGTTAACCTAGTTGGGTGCAACGTCACCTACGTCTAGGGGCTACCAAGGTAGGAAGGAAATTCACTATAGTAGTATCAGTTCGAAGCATACATAAAAACTATATTCAATCTACTAGCTTCTCACCTAATCATTACCCGTGTAATTTCTATCTAAGACTCTCCTAGATATGAGATCCCCTTCTCACTTCCTCTCAATCACAATCTCAGTGATCAACTCAACAATTATAACAGAAATGGAGATACACTCCTTGACAGTAGAGTCTACTCTTGCTTATAAGCTTATGAGATAGTATGAGTTTACAATTCAACTACAGTCCAACTCTAATATCAACGTGATACACGAGTGACTCACAAATAATAAGGACATACTAAAATCATAATTGACTCTTTTATATATACACAACACGCCTCTAATCACTTGTTTTCTAACTAGATTCCTTGTTAAGGAAAAACCAGGTGGTTGTACTCAGTTTTTAAACTCTGTTATTATGAGAGTAGATGGTTCAAATTATACAACAATAATAAATCAATTTCAGTAACAAAGTTTTTAAACTTGACTGTTATTATGAGAGTATGTCATAGTGTTTTTATCATAAATTATATTTGGATTGAACTCATTGACCTCTAAATCTTTTTTAATGGTTTATCTTATAGTGTCTTTATCTACCTCTTTTGACTTGACTCTCCTTCATCTGATCTACTTTTCTTACGACGGTATCTACGAGTTTTCTCTCTACATGCACAAACCATCTAAGCCTATTTTTTACCAACTTTTCTACTGTAGTTGTAGCCCTCGCTATTTTTCTAATGGTGTCATTCCTAATCTTATCTCGTCTAGTCTTACCGCTCATCCAACACAAAGTTCTCAGCTCCGCTACACTTGATTTTCGTGTTGACTTTTACCCACCCAACACTTCGTATTATACAACATCGTCAGTTTAATCAATGTTCGATTAAACTTTCCTTTCAACTTAAGTGGTACTTTCTCATCACACAAAACAGACGAGACTCTTCTCCATTTCAACCACACAACTTAAATACAATGATTAAAATTATACAATAATAATAAAATCAATTCCAACTGATTTCAATTGTTGATTTGAGATGGAACAATTGAGATCGAAATTGTGTGAGGCAACACCAAATCCTATATGTCTTCCAGATTCACTATAAATATGTAGATGCTAAAAGCTGCTATTATTACCGTAAAAAACGGATATAAACTGAGCATCTAAGAAGAGTGTTTACGATGACTATGTGTGTGTTTTTGTCTTTTCTTTTCAACTTTTATCATTTTCTGGTAGGTTCTTTTATCTTTTTGTCAAGTTGCTTAAGTTTTTTCGAGTCACTCACAATAATTTGTTAGCTTTTGGTTTGTGAAAATAAGGTGTAAGAGTTATATATATTTTTTAGGGAAAGAGTAAGAGTTATATTTGTGAATTTAAAGTGATTCAAGAATCATAAATTGATTCTTTCAAAAACAATATTCATAAATTGTTTTTTGACGTGTTTAGTTGCTCACAATTAAAATTATTTTGAGAAAAAAAGGACATGCACAATTAGTGTAACTAGCTAGATTTATTTGACGTTCAATGAAAACCATGTGTTTTGCAGTTATTTTTAAATAAAGTGAGCTTATGTTATTTTGTTTTTTGAATGGCTAAAATGAGCTTATGTGACGGTGCCAATATAAATCTAATTTAATTTATAATGACAGTGCTTTCCATTAATCCCTTGTCAAGTTTCAACTGATCTGGTTTGGTTGAGATCTTAATAAGACGGACCGTTAGAAGAAGGTTCCTTGGACGGTAGTGTTTAGCTGAAATGTCTTCGGCCCCAAGTAGGGGCAGATGTGCAAAAGACAATGTGAAGTTTAAGTCGGTGTATGATTAAAGTGAATGGCTAGGGTTAGAATCAAGTATACCTTGTGATGTGATGTGATGATCTCAAACATTATATCGGTATAAAAGATAGTATTTAGGTTTGACATCTTATTAGACATTACCTTGTGAATGAAGCATGATCTCAGTCCAAAACACTGATCAAAATTAGTTATTTTTTTTAAATGGCAATCAAAATTAAGTATACACAATCGATTCATTCAAAAATAATTTGCTATCCAAAAATCAATCACAAGACTTAAAAAATGTGAAGCGTTGAAAGGTCCCAACGACCCCAATTTCTTTATCAAAGATATTTGGTTGGACCAAATTTGAGATCTCTATTTTTGTACCTAAAGAGTTGATTGCAACTTCACATAAGGAATTGGGACCACTATGGGTTGGTTCATTTAAGAAAACGAAAAATGCCCTTTTTCTAAAGTTTTGTTCTTATTTATTTGTTTTTGTTTCTCATCCTCTTTCATTCTCGTGCATTTCATGTGTATTATAATGGCAACATGAATGCCATTTTCAGTCCCAAATAATCAATTATACATTGCAGCATTTTCAATTCAATTTGTTAGTAGTTAAACAAAGCAGGTAGTATTAAGTAATAAAATTTCTTACCTGTTACTTCATTAGGTCCTCTACTATAGTAAAGATTGATAATGCAATGCTTTTTCTTTTTTCTCTCTTTTTTTACTTTGGAATATTGGGTTGTCAGATTCGTTATATGAATGCGCTATTTGTTGAAATTCTTGTTTGACTCGAGATAAAAGGTTAGATGGAGCATGTGATATGGGGTTGGTTTATGGTGACATTTTACTAATTATTTTAGACTTTCACCTCACTAGCTTCATAGTAAATAGTCAAGAGTTTGGTATATATAATTGGTTTGTGGACATAAATTGTGGTGACTCGATAGGTGAAACTTTTTAGCTTGTGTCTTAATAAATTTTAGAGGTGGCTCTAGCACCTTTATCCTCACTTCATAATCTGGTTTGGTGTGGTTGTGTTAAGTTAAACCATTATTTTTAAGATGATATTAGAGTCTCTTCAATATTTATTGGATTACCCGTTATCAGGTTTTCACCATCCGATCATCCATCGTTTATGTCCACGACCCAAGCCCAATAGTGATGGCCGTGAGGGGATGTGTTAAAGAGTCTCACATGGAACAAAATATGACATGACCATGTGTTTATAAATGGAAGCAATCATCACCTCAAATTGATTTTATGGGGTTGTGTTAGACCCAACAACGATTTCTAAGAAAAATCTTTAAAATTTTATTCTTGATGGTTTAGTTAAGTTTAAGCGTAAGTTTTTATTAGAAAAAAAAATGTTTTGATTAACTTTTGAAAAAAGAAATAATAGAAGAGAGAAAATTAAAATTTATGGTTTACAACTTATGATATAGACTTAAGAACAGCTTAAGCATCCCAACAATGTCCAATTATACCTTCAAATTGATTTACTCATTTCCTATCTAAAGGACAAAACTTGAAAACGATGAGAGCCAAACGAAACCATATAGGCGACTATAAAGCCTAGGTTTATGTATAATTTTACCTTGACAGAAAGGTTTATGCATATTAATATGTATAAAATCAATGATATTTTGAACTGTCTGATGATAAATCAGAATTTATTTATAGAAAGTCTTATCCAAAACTACACATTGTTGTATACGTAATCTATAAAATGTGACGCATGAAGCGTTTTGTTTGGCTACGAATTTGTTATTTGAGGTGTCTTGCTAGGGCCGTGAGTAGCTGATGCAAGGGCAATTAAAGTCGTGGAACCCCCCAGATCTGCCCAAAGTCACATGAATATTGATAAAGATATAAAAGAGTTGGCCCTTGTCAATTCATTGTTATCTAGCTAGGAGTGGCCACAATGGTATGCCTCCAAAACTTCATAAGAGCAATTCTTACCAACAAATGGGATTTATATCAAGCAATTTTCGCAAACTTTTTTTAAGTAAAGAAAAATATAATAAATAAAAAGCAAGTACAAAATGCCGATGAGGCATAAACACAAATAACCGGGTAGTTTAACAAAGATTAACAAAACTGGTATTTAAAAATCAATTGGACGGAAATACAGTATTGAACCCACCAATGTAGGGTTTGAAACTAAACAGCATAAGAAATTGTGTGTAAAATTCCGCAAGCATTAAATCAAACTAGAGACGAGTCGGAATATAACTTATGTTACAAAAGATAGCAAGTTTAACATCTATTTCGAACCAAACATGATTGTTGCAATGAACAAACGGAAAAAAAAATAATAGCGGCAACCGACTCAATCCAATTCATCACCCACCCCGCTGATTTAAAAGCAACCGACCACCGCGGCTTTGCCGACAATGGTTTTCAGAACCAAAACGAAAAGTACAAATGTGAGACAGTGCGAACCACCAAAGCACATTATGTGATAGAACCAACAAGATCCGGCAACGAATCTTCAAGGTGGCACCATCGTAGCATGGTGTTCCTCGCCGTCAAGTTTTTCATGACCCCAAATCCAAAGCTACACATAACTCCAGATCATGAAAAACCACAGCCTCACAAAAATGAGTTTGGTAATTGAGGCATATATTTGTGTATAAATGTTGTGTATACGAGGTGGGATTTGCCCTAATAAGTGTCAGGATATATTATATATATGGGTCTTGTTAACCAGTACCCTAAGGGCAATGGTTAAGGATTCCATTATTAGAAACTTTGTCTTGAGAATACAAGTCTTTACTTTTTTCTTACCAATAATTACACCACTTTTCGATGCAAAATTACTTATTTTAGTATTTTAACCAATGCCCCAAGGGCAATGGTTAGCATTCTCCTTGGCTGAGAATAATTAATCGAGGTTTGTGGAACTGTTTATACTGCATTTTTTATGCAACTTTTATGTTTTAATTGAAAATCTGGTTGAAATGCAAGATTATGTTTTATCTCAATTTAGATTAAGATAATCAATATCTTATCCCACATTGATTTCATTTTTTCAAGTATAAGTTGTTTCAAAATATTATCATAGGCCGGATCACACTCAAAGTCTAGTTTAGGGTCTATTCCTAATGTTGTATTTTTCAAAACTGTCAGTTATGCATTTATAAACATTTTGTAAATGTTTCTTAGATTGAAAGACATTCTACTTTATTTTTGGTTAAATACTGTTTGCGGTCCTTTAAGTTAGATGTTATAACAAGTTAGTCATTTTTAGTTTTTTTGGTTATAAATTGTCCCTTTAAGTCAGAAAATATTTGCATTGTTATTCTACTTTCATCAAATTCAGTTAAAAAAATGTTGGGTTAATAGTGCTTTACCCCCAGTAATATAAGTCATTTATGGGTTTACACCCTGTATTTTTAAAAAAAAATTATTTTTCAGAATTACACCCCCCGGGGTATTTTGATTTTTTTTTTACGGGGGGGTAAATAATCTTTTTTTACGGGGTGTAAACCCGGAAATGACATATATTACAGGGGGTAAAACACTATTAACCCAAAAATGTTTATGTGAACGTTTTATGTTAAGTTGATATGTCCAAATTCACCGCTCTCAAAATTAGGGTTGATAAGTGTATTATTTAGTCTTGATTTGACACAAAGTTAATCTATTACATGCTTTACAATATTGTTGATGAAATATTTATATGTAAAATTAAGTTTGAATTAAAAAAGTTGAAGAAGAAAATGTGTGTAAGTAATCTTTTTTGATGTCATAAGCACTTTTGGACATACACCCTCAATGTTAAATGGTTCATAACCCTTTTTAACGAAGTTTGCTGAAGAAAAAAAAGGTAACAAGTAAATTCTAAGTGACTTAAATTTTAAATGACTTAAATGACCAATTTGCAACACAAAAGAATTTAAAAGACCAATATATGACCAAGAAAACTTAAAAGACTAACTTGTTGTAAACATCCAACTTAAAGGAGTGCAGTAGATATTTGACCTTTGTTTTATTTGATGTTTTAAGATAAATTTTTAAAGCCAATTTCTATTTGAGATTAAAATGTTTTAAACTTTTATTGTAAAAAATGAGACATTACAACCCCGTTGGGTTTGATGGTGGTGCATGGGAAAAACGTCTCTCGTCGCACCACCGACCACTTTAACTACATCTACATCTTTGAAAAAGATGATTTGATTTGGGGAGAAAGGTAAGGCGGTTTTAGAGGGAGAGCCAGAGAACTCCGATCCTTTGGTATTGTGTATAAGCAACAAATAAAAATATTTCACACTCTTTATAATAAGTAGTTAAATTCCCCTAAAAAAAAGTAGTTAAGTTATTTATTACATAATTGTCTTTTCCAAGGTGCCTCTTAAATAGTTTCTTTTAAAATTATAATACTCCATCGAAAAAGGGGAGCAAATTCCTGAATTCTTGAGAAACTTTCAATTGAGGTTGACCTGAAAACTCAATCCCTGAGAAACTTTTGATGGATGTTAAAACTTGATTTAGTTTAGAATTAATGTACGGATCTTGAGTTATTTTCTTGGGGGTGCCAAAAGTTTATGGAATATATATTAAGTTGTTTAAAAAAAATTCAAAAATATTAACTGGTCTACTAGTTTACTTTTGCTTGAATCCAAAATGTATACAGTCGGAATATAAAAAAGAGATGAATTAGGATTTGAACATGCAATATCTTGAAGAAATGCATATAAAAAGAGATGAATTAGTTTACTTTTCCATTGTGACCATGGAAAACTTGTGTAACCTTTATGCTAGATATGGTATATATATATAGAAAGATTGGGGGATGCCATGGCTCCCATGGGTCTAAGAGAAGATCCACCAGTGCATGTGTCCCTCAATAATTCTCGTTTCTAAAGAATTAAAGAAGTATTTTTTTTTAACTCATTTTTCATAAAAAGTATGTTTTTCAAGTTGTTTTGGTCCTTGGTACCTTGGATTCAAATCGATGCACAAAACCTCACCGATTTTTTTTTTTTAATCTTCAATTGAAATTACTTCTGGTAGCCTAGATCATGGTAAAATGTTTGTTTACTGTTGATTTAAATCCATTATAATTTTCAAAAGTGAAACTCTCTTCTTGTTGTCTGGATTCAAATTATGCAAGACTTGTTTAATGTTGATATCCACTATTGGATTTCAATTTTTATTTATGCGTCATTGATTTTCTTTGACATATATAAATAAGAAAAACCTTTCATTCTTTTGGGTTGGTGAAATTGAGGGTGAGCATAGATCATATTTATATGGCGTATGGATGTTCATCTTCTTGGGTATTGAGGTTTCAATAGGAAGAGTGAAAGGAAAAATAATATGAAAATTATTTTCACCTAGAAATGGTTATTTTTATTTGGGTTAATAAGTCTTTACCCCCTGTAATATAGGTCATTTCCAGTTTTACACCCTGTAAAATTATTTTTTTGATTTACCCTCCTGTAAAATATTTTTGTTTTGATTTACCTCCCTAATAAGCCAAACAAAAACGAAAATTTCTTGAAAAAAAAAAATTGGTTTTTACGGGGGGGGGGGGGGTAAATCAGTTTCTAGGTGTTTCAAGGTGGGTAAAAATAAAATTCGTAGCCAAAAATATTTTACAGGGGGTAAATCAAAAAAATAATTTTACAAAGGGGAAAACCGAAAATGACCTATATTACAGGGGGGTAAAGACCTATTAACCCTTTTTATTTTTTAGGTTTTTATGTTCTTTGGTGTTACAAGGTGTTGGAGGTGCATAATCGATCAATTGAAAGTTCACGGGTGTTAAATGTTTCTGGGAGGATTGGATTCCTCACGGCTCAAGGTTTAAGACAAAGTTCAAATTATGGAATGGTTTGACAAATTGGGATATTGTTAAAAAATTCAGTAAAAGGAATTGAAGATGTTGAGGCTTAGGGTTTTAAGATTTTTGGCTCAAGAAATTGTATTTGATATAAATCAGCCATTCATAAAAATATATAGTCGGAAGAAACTCTATCACAATTTTAATAGCACATGATTTGACCATGCGAGGATGAGGTGGTTGAACCATTATAAATCACGTAGCCATCAATATGTGAAATATTGAAAAGGTTTTTTTTGTAAAATAATTCTTGTGAATATTTATCAAAGATTGAAAAACCATCTTTAATGTTAAAACTATAATATTGACCAATAAAAATTAACATCTATGGTTAAAAATAAATTTACACTATAGAAAATTAAAATGGAGGATGATAAATTTATTGGTTGGTGGGAAATGCTCTAATAAATAATTATCACTACAAGAATTTTGCTATGTTGCATCGGTCAAAGCCTACAAAAAACACAAAATTTGACGCAAAACAGATGTTTATATCCTCGCTGCTAACCATTAGTAAGCCAAACATCTCGACGCAGCACATATTGTGTCTACTTCACCTACGCTACTAGCCATATGTAACGCCAGAAGAAGTCAGCCTTTTACAGACTGAATTTTCGGTGGCTACATCATCAAAATCGGTCACTACAAGATTTAGTGACCGAAATAGTGATTAAAATTAAGAGTTGCTTTTCTTAAAAAAAATTGAATTGCTAAAATACTGGTTGCAGATTATTTGTGATCAAATTAGCGACTGCTTTTCAGCGACCGTTTTGCAACTGAATTAGATACCAATCTTAGGCTTTGGAATTTCGAGACTGATTAAGAGACCGATTTAGTGACCAACTATTTAACCAAAAGTACAATAGGTCACTAAATCGGTCTCTAATTTATGCTGTGAAAAAAAAAATGAATTTATCAAAATATGATTTTACCTCTATTTGTATACTAATATCATATTATACATGACCAAATATACATTTGTATAGAAAACTCAATACCAACATGATACACTATCATATTACATTACTAAGAAACTAACTTTATCAAGAAATATAAAAGAAAATTTGGAAACCATGAATTGCATATTCTTAAATAGCTGGAATGCTTGGATCTCCAATTTTTTCTTGCATCCATAACTCCAATGCTATTCTTGAGCACCAACTTACCAATATCAAGCAACTTAACATCATAATATAACACACTTAAGACACTTAGCATATAAGAAAGAGACAATAAAACACAAACACACACAACATAATATAACACACTTAAGACACTTAACACATTGATTATTCCTTGGTAATTAATTCAGTAACTGCCGCAGTTAACTCCTTAATTCAATTAGGATAAATAAACAAGGTTCAATTCTTAATCTTTTGGAAGATCATAATAAAAACCATGATGATAATTCAAAGTCTATATAAGCATTATTAGTGGGACACACATTAACTTGTTAACTCTTAAACTAGAGAAATTAAAGACTTCCAAGTTAAAGTAAATCTTCACCATGTAATCTCTTAGTAAGTAACAATGTATACGTTTAAAGATAATGAGTAATAGCCATTGAATCAAATAAAGTATCATGTAATGCTATACTATTCAAGCTCTATACTTTATCAATTAAAGATGCTAAGTCTTGTAATAGACATTTGAAACATTCTTAAGGTTCACAAGGTTTTTTTGAAGAGACTTAAAAAATTCATGATTTGACATTCTTAAGGTTATATCATGATTTTTCATACAGTTTAACACTAGATAACCCTTCAAACAAATAGTGGAACATTTTGACTTGGTCAATTCAATAGAGTAACAAATTCATCATTGCTAGTTGAGTTAGTAATATTAAGTATTCATGTGAAGAGATATAAACACCCAAGATACATATCAAATCTTAAAATGGATATAGTTGCTAGATTGAATGTTAAAATTGGATGACATACAAGCATGCTAAATTAAAGATCCGTAAGACAAAAGAACAAAACGTTGTTGAAGTAAATTAATTAAATGAGGGAATTATAACCAGTAGAACCTTGAGAGAATACATTAATTCAAGCCTTCAACAAATAAAAAGTGACGTAGGACATCCTCTCGTTGGATACCGGATGCTCTTAAATAGGTCTCATCAACATTAAACTGAACGCAGCATAATTCGATCTTCCTATCCTTGTTAGCTCTGATTACCAATTATACTCCTGCCAATATAGAATTGTCAAAAATGTAATTCAAAACATAAGGTCAGTGACTAGTATTCTACTATGAAATGGAATACAAACAAATAAGGACAAACCTGCAACAATGCATAAGATATTAGAATTCCGGATATTGACAGGGTCAACAAAATAAGTTATGAATTATGAAAGCTCAGACTCAAGGCTCAATTTATTTAATTTTTTTCCCAATTTTTCCTCGAGACACTGTCGGGTCAACAACATAAATAAATTGACTTCTGTCAATTTATTTATGGACAATTGCAATTGCAGTTACACTATAATTCTTCGAATCACGTTTTTTTCTGGATAAATATAGCTAATACATAGCAAATATAGACCCAAAGTGATTGTAAAGAAACCTCTAAAACTTCAATATTATGCTTGCATAACCTCTTTTTTTTTTTGTCAAATTGAATGATAGTGCACAAAACATGAAAGAGGTGCCATTTAGTCTTGCCTATGAAGCCACACAAAACAGAGGATTCCTAAATAATAACCCCTAAATAACATAGAAAAATTCACTGCACATCAAAATAACTCAATCTTCTTAATAAATAATAACCCTAATAATTCAATCGTCCTCAATGCCAAATCATTTGAAACGTTCTTAAGGTTCAAAAGTTAAAATTCAGCCTTTTTTTATTTGAATAATAATTGAGCAAAAAAATAATAGATGACTAACCCTTGAAGGAGACAACACCACAACGACAATAGAGTTCATATATGGTGGTTCTGTAAAAAAAATTGATAGGAACTCATAACAAAGAAGGAATAGTGATAGATATTTGACAAGTGTACCAAAAACTATCGAAGTAGTAAAAATATCGTTCCCACAATGACTGTTTTTAATCTCAATAATTTGATTGCGTTATTAAGTAGGATGTATAAAAGTTATTTTGTTTTGCCAATAGGCAGTTGATTGGTTTAATTGCATGAAAGTAAATAACAGAAAATAAAGACTGGTTTAGAAGAATAAGAGAGAGATGAGATCATGTCTTTCGAATCATCTAAGTTTCCCTAATTGATATACTGCACCTATTCTTATGAATGATTTTCTAGCTCTACGATGGTTAACAAAATAGCCATAATCAATCCCTTGACTTATGACCCTCTTCTCTAACTACAGTCCCTAATTCCTTAGGTGGTCTAATAATCGTCGAAGGTTTTAAGAACATTAACCTAATATCACTAACAAACGATTATCCATTCTTAGATTAACCATGTTTATTAGAACAATTCCATTAGGTCTGAGTAGAAAGCTATGGTCAGTAGTCATTCATCCTCACTAAATCATATTTATATTTGATCAGGATATAAAAAGCATTAAGAACAATTAAATTGGATAAAGACTAGATTGTCATTCACAATAAATAGAGTTTCACAGCAACATGGATCAATTAGGGTTACAAAGAATCATCTCAGACGTAATCTCTAAGAGATATAGCTACTCATAATCAAGTTTACAAATACCATAATCAATATAGGAATCAAAACATACATGAACTAATAGAAGGTTGATGAAATTGCCCTCCGAGCTGTCTTTAGGTCTCAAAATCGCACTTTGCTCTTCTCAAATCGTAACTCTTGTCTTTGAAATAGACTTCAGCTTAAATAGGCAGAAAAATTCGCCCAAAATCATTTTACGTTTTAAGTAAATCATGACACATTTTCCTTAATATAACAAACAGCTGAATTAATGTTTCTTCAAATCGTGCCACGTTTTCCTTAATGTCGAGAGCAGGCCTTTTGCCTTGTCAAATCATGTCACGTTTTGGATAAATTGGGACACGTTTTGCTTCTTTGTATTTTCTTCACTTTTCTGCTTTTCTTGCTGCTTAAGTTACCTTGTGAACTCCATATTGTGATCAAAATACAACTAAAATTACATAATGACGAGATGTCATCAAATAGCATGAAAAAGGAAGAAGAAAAAAATGAAGAGAGGTGGTTGCAAATGGTCTTACCCATAGGAGAAGGACGATTAAGTCCCTCCTCATGGAAAAACGGTCGAACTAGAAGATAGATTTTGCGATAAGGAGCTCCAAAAGCGTTTCATTTTCTTAGATCTCATCGTGTAGTGGCTGGATCTGGCTTTGAAAGGTGTTGGACGGTGGTGATGTGAGAAATTGAGCGACTCTGTTTCTTTGTAGTGAGAGAAAATACAATGTAAAGTGATGAAGTGTTGGTACTTAGTGGTGTGGTGGACATGTGATGAGAATAATATCTCACTCAATGTAATATATGACCTTTTTTAATTTAATTTTATAAAAAAATGTGTTAGTGGTTTCTAATTCAGTCACTACAAAAATTTGTTACAGATTTCAAGACCAATTCATTATTGGTCAATACTTTCCATTATTCGGTGTTTAAATCGGTCGCTATAGTAACCAATTATTTGCAATCTCTATTTCGGTCACTAAACAACAACTTTCTAGTAGCTACACTAATCAGCGTCAACGTTCCTTCATAAATCTACATTTGGATTCTAAATTAAATTTAGCGTCACACGAGATAACGCAAATATTATTATTCATATTCATAAAACGACTATTTCATTTTCTTTTTCATCTTGATTTACAAATGAAATCCATTCAAAATTGAAAATAACAGTTCGTTGTTGAATACACGTCAAAGTAACAAATGGATTTATGCTAATAACATGGATTTTTTTTTCTTCACCAAGTAGTTACACTATTAATTAAGGTCCATATATATAACAATTATATCCTTGAGTGTTATTACACAAACATGTTTTTTGATACTCTCTCCAATCATTTTAAATTGTTGTTTTGAAATATTAACACAAATTTAAGAAAGTCGGTTTTTAAACATTTTTCCTTTATTATTGTACCCTCATTTTAATCCATAATAAAATTATATTTTTTTTGTACACACTTTCTCTTTCTAATCAATTTAATGTGTTATTATCTCTTTCTTCATTAAATTCCTATTTTTTTAAACATGTTTTATCTCTCTCCATAACAAACAATAGTATATTGTTTCTCCTTCTTTTCCTTCTTTGTGTGTACCAATGAGTCTTCCACTCTTTCTTCTATTTAAGCATTCATGGAGTCCTTTATTTTTTAAAATTTGTTCTTTTATTTTTTTACAATGTTACTCATCTTATTTATAAAATTTCAACTCTTCAAAAAATCATTATTATAGGTAACAAAATTTTAAAAATAACAACAAACAAACTTTGTTTAAAAAAACAAACTTTAGTTTTTTAAATAGATATAATTTATTAGTTTTATTGAAAAATATTAGACTAATTGAAATAGAATAATTGACAAGTTATGCACTTAAAATACCAAATCGACAGTTAAATAAAAACGTTAAATTCATAGTCAAACAACACTTAAAAAGGAAGAAAGGGAGTATATCATATCAATTTCCATATATTCTAATAGATGATTGATTTTCTATCAAATCATTTTTCTTAGAAACAACTAAACTAGTTGGTATTTTCTTATTTATGTTCTGTCATTTTTTTTAATGACAAACGTCAGCATGTTAATTTTTTCCTCCTTAGCATAACATGAACCATTGACCTTCAACTACTTAACCCTTAGTTCATACCAGTTAAACTATCCAACTCCAATTTTTATGATATATGCAAGTGATGATTTACAATCTGTTATGCATAATATTTTTTCTAAGGATTATACTTGTTACTATGAAAAATTAATTAACGAAAACAAAGAATGACACACTACCCACCATGTTTTCCGCCAAATACCAACTTTTATATTTTTGTTGTTAAAAAGGAAAAAATTTTGTTACAGAGCAAGGCTGTTTCGTGGCTTACGCTGAAATCCCTTCGTGGGATATAGCACTACTCTTTTTTCAAAATTTATAAGGGTTTTTCAATTAAGCAATGAGAAATACAAGATACACCACCTGTAAAAGTACGAAAATTGCATGAGACATGTAGGGAAAAATTCAACAGTTTATTTACATATATAAGGATAAAAACGTAATTGATACATGTTAAATCAATGGGCATGTTTTTAATGGGTAGCGTAAGCTAGGCAGACGCTAAAGCGTCGGCGTTGAGACCTACACTTCTAATTTGCAACTATATACTAGAATTATTGTAGTGTATATGGTTGAGATCACTAATTATTAGGGTTAATAGTATTTTTTCCCTGTAAAATAGGTCATTTCGGTTTACCCTTTTAGAAAATTTTCAATTTGGAATTCGTCTTTGTAATTTTTTTCCGGTAATACCCCCTAATATGCTATTTTAAGAAAAAAAGACTTTTTCGTTTTTAAATGACCTATTAGGAGGTTATTCTGATTTGTTTTTACAAGGACGAATTCCAAACCGAATTTTTGTAAGGGGTAAACCGGAAATAACCTATTTTACAGGGGAAAACACTGTTAACCCTTATAATCATGGGTAGTGTCGATTAGGTTGACGCTAAAGCGTCGGTGTTGAGGCCTACACTTCAAATTTGCAGCTATAGACTATAATTCTTTTAGTGTATAGGGTTGAGATCACTAATATTTGTGAAATATATAGGCGAACAGGGTGTACTAAGATGTCCAATAATCATTGAAATCCACTTCCACAAAATGTCTTCTAGGTTGATTTCCCACCTTTCAAACGACAAAATCATTTCCTTAAAAAAACGGTGAAATACTTATAATCAATGGAATAATCGAAAAAGAAAAGATAAATTACACCCAAATGAAGGAATCCTGAATTTGAGGATGAATAAAACTTACTCATTTGAAGAACTTACACAATAAGATATTTCTATGGCGAGAATTGACTTTCTCAGACTTGGGCTTTAATAAAAAGATTTAACTTTCTTAGACTAGAAAGTGTTGGGTATTGACTAGGTTGATCAAGAATCACTAAAGGTTATTTAGAAAATACGGTTCTTGGAAGCTAGAGTTTGATTTACAATTTTGTTCTACGATTTGAGAAAGAATGGGAAAAATGATATTTTAACCCTTTAAATATGGTAAAAGACTTTAACACTGTCACTCAAGGAGCACATCACATCACATGGTAAGATGGAATAGAAAGGTTCGGTTCTCAACACTAAATTAGCTTGCACGACAAGTTGGGGTCTTTGCATAGAGAGATTTGGCACAATCAAAACAACATAATTAGGTTTTAATTATGTATTCATAAGAAATGTAGATATGAATGTTAGGAATTGAGTGACTTTTGTTTCACTTCAAAAGGAGTTGTACAACCCAAGATATGATCAAATACTAAGCTAAGGTCAATCAGAAAATCTTATACTCTTAGAAAACTAATTTAGTTATCTATAATCTACATATTTGTACAACTCAAAATATATAGAACTATATCACTAAAGAAACACCTTAACACTAGATCTCATAAATCTTGTGGATTGTGTTGTTTTTGGGGGGTTTTGTGTTTTTCATGTGTTGTATGGTCATGGTGATTTCTGATCTGGGTCCATCTTTATAGCCGCTAGCTCTTGCCGATTTTGGGCGTTGTCGATTTAGGCCTTTTCCGACCTGATTATGTTTGCATTATAGATCCACATGTTGATTATCTTAGGGATTTGTTGTCTATATTCTGGTTGGTTGATCGCTTTTGTTTCGACATTGGAAGTTAACGTCTAGTTTCAAGTTTTTGTGATGGTTTATGATGTCCTCTTCGGTGGCTGAGTGATATGTTTTTGGACTATGATGGGCCGATCAATTTTACTTTGAGATTGGAAGTCAATTTCTAAAATTTAGTTATTTGGGCATGTTGTAGTAGTGTCTTCTCTAATGGACTGAGGGTTGATTGGTGGTGAAATCTGAATCAACAACCATTTTGAGTGGTCCAAACGGCTCGTCTAATGCATAGAATAACATTAACCATTTTGATTTTTGTTGCATGCATCAAAAGAAGCTTTATATATTGGAATTGTTAAAATTTTATCAACAATTTATGAATATTTTTAAAATTTACAATTTTACCAACCGAAAGTTTAAGGATAGATATAATGAAATGATTAAACATAAAAAAGAAAAATTAAGTTTACACATATCTAAACTCTCATAATGGCCTTAGATTCAAGGCACAGTTACATTTGGAAGTTTATATTGTTATGTATAATTGAAACAGATAAAATAAAATATGTCAATCCATATCAAGTTTTTGTCTTCTTCAGATATCCGCGTGCCTTTCTTCAATCCATTTTTGTCACAACATGGGGTTCTAGGTAGCTTGTTCAATCCATTTGAATTTGGTCACCAATTCTATGTATGAGTGTGTGGTGATCTATGTATTAAGAGAGTAACTGAAGTGACATATAAATAAATATATACACACGTCTGCTACCAATTTCTGTTGGGTTATTTTGACCATAACCTTAGGCTGTCTGTACTCTGTATTATTATCCCATTGGTGTAGTAGGGTTTGTGTTCGGTTGCTTTTCTTTTGTGGTCGTCTCAATGCATGTTCGTTCCAGGATGTTTAGCTTTGGGGCCTCGAGGCCATTTGTATTTGTGTCCTTTTTAGTTTTGGTTTACGATGTGTTTCTTGTAATACAAATAAAATTAAAATGTTTCACGTTTCCCTTGCTGGAAAAAATATATATACAAGTCTCACATGGAATAAATGCGACCTTTGATAAGAGTTTATAAAGATAAATGCCTCTTTAGAGAGAATATTCATCTTTAGTCTTCTTTACAAACTTTTATCTCTTATAATGTTTTTTTATCTATCTGATGTGGGACTTAGATTTTTTTTCAATACACCCTCTCACGTCACACCCATTACATATAAATGGTGGGTGGCTCGATCGATAAGCTCTGATACCAATTTGATAGAACATACTATAAGAATATGAAATTGAGAAGCGCAAGATTTCAAAAGTTTTGAGAGAATAACATAAAAATTCTAATTGAATTATGAATATGATACTTGCATACGTAAGCAACTAAGGCATAAAGTACTTATATTGAGTGGCGGTTTTACCGTCCAACAAAGCTGGGTACATAGGCTCAACCATATGTTCTTTGTATCAATACAAGAAACTTAACATGTAGTGACAGCCAAAATTCATCATTATAGGGTTAATTTCCATAGTCAAATGTGTTCGTCTGTTATTTTCAAATAGTTGTCACACAATGTTTACCACCTTTATCTACGGACAAAATCGGAGGTAAGTTCTAAGGATACCATTTTAAAAACATTAAGGACCTCTACCTACGGTTGTGGCTTTCACTAAAACATTTTTTTTAATATATTTATTATTCTACTATAAATTAAAAAAATGAATAATTCATAAAATTACCAATATAATAAAATATTATGATCAATATCATTGGATTTTGAAACTGATTACTACAATCAATCTTTAGAATAAATTCTTGAAGTGACTTAACTAGAATAATTTTCCCTAATTAACTATGAACTATTATACCATTCACCCAAACCAATACTCAATACTCACAAAAATCAAAATCTATATATACTCCATTGCTCATTTAATTTATGGTAACAAAATTTGAATAATTATTCATAATAGCTTATAAGACAAAATGACATACTATCAAGTTACAACTTACAATCACTTTTACAATCATTTCATATCCAAAAAAAAACTTACAATCATTTCTACAACAGGGCTTAATAAATCAGATTTTAACTTTTAATTTGTGGATCTTCAGCAAATCACACTTGGAGAAGCTACACTTGTCAACGATCTTGCATAACTTGTACTTCACTTCATCAATATATGTAATCAACACATAATGAGCGATATATATAAAAGCATAAATGCACTCAAATTACTTATCTCATTGTTAACCAACATTATTCATTAATGAAGTTATCTTCAACAATACCGGATGCGCCAAAGATATTACCAACATCAACAAAAGTTGGAAGTCCACCAGTTGTCAAACTCTGTCAATAAGCTAGTAAAAAAATCTTATAAGCCTGTGAGAAAAAATTGTTACCAACAAGATCAACGATGTGTCGTTCAATGACTTGATGATATGTTACACCGAGCGGAAGATATTTAAGTCACTTGATGATGTTGATATTATTCAAATTGTAATTGTTTCAAATTGTACTTTTGTTGACAAAATCACGAGCCTATTTTATTTCATTTTATGACTATTTATATATTATGTTACATGTGAAATTGCAGTTAAAATTTTACACATACTCTATAAATTTTTTAGCTCCGCCACCGCTTGTATTCAAAAGTGTAACAAAGCTCTAAAAACAAACTAGTTCACTTGAGTTACTTGCATTGCAAGTTAACTCAGGTTGACTAAATAAATAATTGGGGGAGAGCGATAGAGACATGGTAAACAAAACAAAAAAAGGAGAGAAAGAGATGCCATTTTTTTTTTGTTACAAAAGAGATGCCATTTTATTTCAAAGTACAACATCATAAAAAAATAATTAATAATAATTATAAAAACAAGACAACATAGGATTCAAATGAAGTTATATTATCTACGGGACATTTTCAAAAGAGTATACCCTCACATTATACTAACAATTTATTTTCCATGGCTCCAAAGTTCTACATCATATACATGACTAAAATATTCATGTTCATGCAATATAGAATCTTCACTTGGAGGGACATACGAGCTGTCTATTATATATGGCTCCGTCCAGAAATTTTCACTCACAGTCTCCATGTATGCATCCATAAAAGGAAGGTCATAGTCATCAAAAAGAGAAGAATTTTCATATGATATTGTAGTAGCTGCACTATCCATTAATGCTATGCAAGAAGATGCACTTGTAGATGGTTGTGAAGATGGTGGAGTCGTAATATTGGAATCACTGTTGTTCTCTATCATTCCTTCAAGTTTCTTGAGTTTTTCCATTGTAGGGTGATTTTTTGAATTTAAGTCTTTGGCTTTTTTGGTTCCACGTTTAGCGTTTGACTTATTCTTCATAAGCTTCTTTTTTAAGGTGGTGTGCCAGTGGTTCTTTATCTCGTTATCTGTTCTCCCCGGTAAATTTGCAGAAATCATGGTCCATCTGCACAATTAATATAAATCATTTGTTCATCATTTAAATCCCTAATGTTTTGTATGAAATAAATCAACTCTCCTAAAACTTTAAATGTATTGTATTAAGCGTGTGTAAGGAATAGTACAATCATTAAATAATGTTAATTCAGTTAACACATTTTCATATTAAAGACCAACAAGTGTGTGTGTGTTTAAAATCAAATACAAGCGCAAAGTGTGCAAGTAAAGATACAATAGCACCAAAGAATAGTTTACTTTTTATAGTTGAGATTAAAGAGTATGTTCTAAGATGTGGACAAATATATATTTTGCTACTAGGAAAATTTCACATGTATAAAGAGTGGTGGGACAATATTAATGTCTATGCACTTTATCATATTCATAAACGGAGGCCAGTAACCTCTCTTTCAAATAGACAGAGAGTTTTGAAGATGTGAAATATAGCAATCTTAGTTGATATCATAAAGAGATATGAATTATCCTTCATTATTCTTGGGTGATCATGTGGGGTTGAGGCATCTCCAACTATGTCCTATAGAGGTGTACGTGGGTATCATTTGATATGTTAGATGTGTGTTACCGTTATTAATTTGTAATTCGAGTTAGAGTATTCTAGAGTTATATAATCATTGTAATGGTACTTGAGATTGTGAATACATTATATTGAAATGTTTTTGTGGATGTAAGGAAAATGTGTCGACGACAATGGCTGAGTCAGGATCCTAACATAGGGGTTCAAACTTTTTGAGTTCTTGAGCTTCTTGGGTTAATGGTGCAAAGAATGAAATAATCAGAGAGTTCCAGGTATAAAAACGTAGACACTTTTTCTTTGATAACTTTTTTGGAGTTTTTTAGTGAAGAATGATTTTGTTGGGAATTCAATTCATCAAATTATCTATCCATTAAGTGCACGAGTGTAAATTCAAGAGATACTTTTTTTTGTGTGGAGGAAACAAGAGATACATTTTTATAAGGTGGATGAATACATCTTCACGCTTGGAAAATTCTACAATTTTAAAGAGTGGTATAGGTTTATGATATATACACAAATATCGTTATTGTGTTGATATATACGTACGTACCTATTACCCAATTTTTCATGAAGTTTGATGATAGTCTCTTCTTCTTCATGGCTAAAGCTCCCTCTTTTGATATCTGGTCTTAGATAGTTCAACCACCTTAGTCTACAACTCTTCCCACACCTTTCAAGACCTGCAAACAAAATCTTTCGTGTTTAAACTACTGAATTCCAAGATAGCACAAAAACTAAAACAAACCCAATCTACACACAAATTATTACGTGTAATCATTTTTTATACCTGCAAATTTAGGTAGTTGTCGCCAATTCCAACAGCCATACCTAGTTACATAAGCAATCAACTTTTTGTCTTCCTCAGGTGTCCATGTGCCTTTCCTTAGTCCATTTTTGTCACAATAAGGGGTTCTCACCATATTCTATAGGCTGGTTGGTAATAGCTTGTCTTACTCCTACCAATTCTTAGTATGAGTATAAGGTGTGTGCCGTTCGATCTATATATATATTGAGAACAATTGAAGGAGAGACATATGTATATGTCTAATGTCTATAAGTGCATAGTATCTTAAGAAGATGTATACTTGCTTGGACACAAATCCAAATAAATATATTTGAACACACACAAAACTAAAAAATAAATAAAAGAGAATAAAATTGAATAATGTCAATTGATGTGACTAAATAATTTTTCTTGAGAATGCTTAAATGATATTAATTTGTGATTGTGCCCATAAAAGATTTTTCATAAGAGTTAATCCCTCGCGTCATTTTAGGAAAAGAAAAATTAAAAACACCAAAATCAATGAATTTATTTGAAAATACTCCTATATTTAATTGGTCATGCTTACTCGTGTCCTCATGGACACCGATTAAGGAAGTAAAAAATAAGTTTTAAATTAAAAATGACATTTTTTTTAGACTTTAGGAGTTAACCGCACAACATTCAGAACAATATTATTATATTTGTTTCATTAACCCGTGCTTCGAGAACACCGATTGACATTTTTCTATTTTAATAGTAGGAAATTATTAGACACTAAACATACCCATTAATATTACAAGAATTTTTGTATTTGAATACTTATAATTTTCAACACTCATTCACCACTTGATTTTTGCTTTATATTTTTCTTCTTATCACAACACTTATCAATCACATTGTCATTATGTTTCTTCTCTCTCAAATTAAACATGGGGTGTATATGAATGTACATATTTTCCAAATAAAAAACGATAAACACTTTTAAATGAGCTGGTACAACAGGAGTACATTAGGAGTTTAGGACCACAATTTGATACGTCTCCACCACAAACAAATAACAAGCGTTCAAACTAAAGCCTGTGTTGCATGTCCTTATCCAAAATAATTCTCTCAAACTCAAACTCATCAAATTGCATGTACGTATCCAAAATTATTCTCTTAAACTCATCAAATTATCAGAAACCTTTGTTCTTAATATAATAGAATTAACACAAAAAAACTTTTAACTATATTGGCCAGCAGTTTGATCACAAAAAAAAACTATTGGCTGGCAGCCTATCGTACTGGTACTACTACCAGTGTGTGGTTGTGTGTGTTGATCTATACATTTGCCTAGTAAGATATAATAATTGAAGGAGAGAGTACATGTACCATATTTTTGGAGATAGGTATTCCACATAATCTCATATCAAATTTATTTGAACACAAACTCACAAATTAAAAAAAAATTAACTAAATGATGTGATTAAATTATTCTTCTTTTAAATATATTTGTGTGTATTTAAATAAATTTGATTTGAGGTTGTGTCAAATTAAAAATTGCTCCATGGACATGACTAGTGTTTGTGGCATATTATTTACTTATATACAAAATGAGAAATTAAATAAATATTTGACAATTATGAATGTTCAAATTAAATGTTGAAAAAATAATGTGCTTAAATTTGTGTTGAGAATATATACACTCTTTTTTCAACACTTACTTTAACAATGTATGGATGAAAACTTATATGAGTTGCACCATTTAATCTAAGTCCATATTTTAAAACTGAGAAACTTACATTGATTTTAATTAATAAGAGAGTAAAGAGAAAGAGTGTTGATAGAACGTCGTTTTTCATGTTGTCGAGAAGAAGAAGAAAAAAAAAACATGTATTTTTCATAGACATACATATGATGTGATATGTCTCTACTAATTTCGTTGCTTAAGGATCACAAGTTTTTTTTTCATTAAATAAAACAGAAGAAGAAGAAATAATCACGAGTATTGAATTTTCGCGTCAAATGGAACACGCCTCAAATGTAAAACGTGTTGCACGGGGACATGTTTATTCCCTTCTCAAAATTTGTTTTAATTTTTAAAAATTAATTAAAAACTTGTCTAATAATCTGTTTTTCAAATAGCAGTTTTGAAAATCATTTTTGTTTTTCCGTTCAAAAATTATAGTTAAAAATATTTTTAGTCTCTGTAAATATATCAAGTTTTTCATTTAGTCCTTATAAATTTTTTGGTAGATATTTGGTCCTCCACGTTCATTAACAGTTTGGTCTCAAATTTTTAGTCAACTCATATTTAGTCTTTATATTTTTTAATGAAATTTACCATAAATTAGTAGAATATTACGACACTCTTTAAATTTTTTTTTTTTTAACAAAACATGAATTAAATATGAATTTATAAGCTTAAAAGTTCTTATTCAAATCATGTTTTGTAAAAAAATTCTATTTTTTTAAGAGATATTGTCATAAATGTTTTACCTATTTCTAAAGAAAAATCATTGAAAAATATGAATACTAAATATGAGTTGACTAGAAAGTATGGAACAAAAATTGTGATGAATTTTTTTAAAGATATAAAAAAAAATAAGTTAATATATTTATAAAGATTAAAAATATATTTAATTCTGAGTTCACGCGTGTAATAATTTTTCATCGTAGTCCTAGCAATAAATGGGCACAAGGCGACAAGAAATTTCGGGTGTGTTTGGTAAAAAGAAGCTATAAGCTAACTGATAGCTGATAAGCTAGCTGATAGCTGAAAAGCTAGCTTATAGCTGATGGCTGATAGCTGATAGCTTATAGCTGAAAAGTTAGCTGATTAAAATAAAAAGTGTTTGGTAAAATTAGCTGTTGAAGTAGCTGATAAATATAAAATGACGTAAAAGAGCATGTTTGTGTTTTTCATTATAAATCATATATACAATTTTTATTACTTAATGTATTTCTTTTTCAATGTTTAAATTTATTTCAAAATATTTTCATCTCCCAAATGATAAATGTACTTATTAATTCAATTGATAATTTTTATTTAACAAAACTTTCTTTTCATGAATTTTACTTAGACTAAACTTGCATCACTATTTATTGTAAATTTTATATAAAATTATTTATCATTGAATTAAGAGCATGTAAAAAGGAATGTGAACAAGAAAATTTGAAAAGCTCGCTTATTAAAAATAATGTGTTTGGTGAAATTAGTTGTTGAAGTGACTGATAAATATAAAATGACATAATAGCACATGCTTTTTTTTTAAGTATAAATTATATACACATTTTTTTACTTATTTATTTAATTTTAAATATTTGAATTTATTTTGAATCACTTTCATCTTCAAAATGGTAGATGTTTTTTTATGAATTATTGATATTTTTTATTTCACTGAAATGGTCTTACTATTTGTTGTAGATTTTATTTAAAATTATATTATATTATATGAATTAAAAGCAAGTTAAAAGAAAAGAAAGAAAGAAAAAAAAAGAAAAAAAAAAATATATATATATATATAGTAACGTGCAAGTGGTTAGGTGCATAAAAATATAATGAGTAGTTTCTTTTTTTCTTTTCTAATATACAAAAAATGGGTAGTTACATATGAATATGGGTAGTTTTTTCTTATTAAAAAATAATTAAATAAAACTAATAAGGTTAAAATTGGAAGAAAATATAAAAAGCTAAAAGCTATAAGCTAAAAAGCTACTTGAATTAGCTTCTCAAGAAACGCTATAAGCTCGTGAGAAAAGCTAATTACCAAACACGTCATGTTTTCATCCAACAAGCTTATAAGCTAATCCAAGAAGCTATAAGCTAGCTTTTTTGTGTTACCAAACACAGCCTTCATGTATCACAAATAACCATGTTCTTCATACTTGGTTGACATTTCAACTCTACCTATCCAGTTCTCATGTTTTTCTCTACGGAACCAAACTGCATCATGTTAAAAGATTACTTTTGTTCCATAAAAAAATATTACTTTTATCGTTTGACAATATTCTTGTAAATAATATATTATAATACTTGTGAATAAAATTATACGTATAATTTGAGACATTAAACTTGTCCCGGCCATAAATCCACAACAATGTGTTTCAGAGATATTATCTGCATTGGATTTTGTACGAGTCTTCATGGTTTTTATCATATACTAAAGGTGACCTATTAAGTTAAGTAGTAGCTCCTTAGTCGAGGCTAAAAGATCTGTCAACTCTCGAGCTTGGTATAGGTTCGACCTCTCACCAATGTTCAAACCTCAAGTCTAGAATATTGCATTTATGAGGAATTGTTTGCTTTGAGCCTTGATAAAGGAGCCTCATAGGGTTGAAGAGCATGTGCGTTGTTTATAAACTATCTTTAGGCTCATTTTCAATCTAATCATACAAAATTATCTTCATTACTTGTATTATATAATAATTTATTAATTAAAGAAAAATGTAAAAAGTTTTACCTTATTTAATTTGTAAAAGGAAGATTGTAAATAAAATTAATATTTCATATATCCTACTGTAGTTAAATTGAAATAGTTAACATAAAATCTTTTTGCAATGGTCGGATCAAAGAGCTCTGCTCGTTAGAGCATTGTATGAAATCAGGCCAATTTATCGAGGTTCAAGAAACTCTTTCCACGCCATCTAGCAAAGAAGGCGTGCTCACAACAGCTAGGAACATCATAATCATTGATAAAACGTAACTTCCATAATTTGTCTTAAATCTGCAACGCTCGACAGTTACACACACTTTTGTCTTCAACTGTCGACCAACAACTATGTGTCATCATTAGAACACTTTCGTTATTCACCTATAAATGGGGCAATTTCATATCCTCCAAGGTACAATCTATCGACCATAAAACTCTTATACTATTTTGCTCAGATACTAACTTCAGCGTCGAAGTGTCTTCAACAAGCACCCATGTTGTTTACACCACTATATGCTCATCCTATGATGTTCTCCTGATCAGTTTAGATCGGATGATGTTTTCCTTTCAAGAGATTCCAAAAGCATTCAATAGTAACTAGAATGACTATCGATGCAAAAAAAAATAATACAATCAGGAGTGAAGTCCATCATGTCGAACAAAGATATTGTGGTACTTCTTCTCCATCTCCAATTGAAGCTCCAACTGGAAAACCCTAAGCCTCTGCCAGCAGTAACATTGGAACTTGAGATTCCAGTTTATGATCCTTCAGCTCCCGTAACTGTAGCAGCTTATGTTTTGGGAACAGACAAAATGCTCAACAACTTGGTTCTAACTTTGCATCACTAGAATAAGGATATCAAGGAGCAAAAGCTCCATATTTGTTGAATGGAGGAACACCAAGACAAAGGCGAAAGGGTTGGATGCAATCTTGATTGTTCCCTCTAGACCTCAACCATATTGAAGGAGAAGGAGTTTCACACCTGAGAGATTAAGGTCCCCACAATACCCTTAAGTCAAAAAGTTATGGAGGACCCTGCGACCAAAACACCATACTAGATAAAACAAGTAACATAAGTAAAATAAAGTATATAATAAGCAAAGTAGGGATCATGGGTAAAACTTCATTGTTGAATCGCACTATGTCTTTGACTCAGTTCGAGCTTTAGAAGACACACGTTCATTGTTCAATCTCCCTCGCTTGGCCGCTCTAGCATGCTTATCCTTCGCTCGACTAAGGTACCTCCTTGCCTAATTATTAAATCATCTATTTGCCGAATTAGGCAAACATGATCATTATTTTTAGGTGTAAATAACTTTATAAGAGAGTTTAGAGATTTTCAAATTTCTTTTCTTTCTATGGGTCATCCTATTTTAGTCAAGCCACACACAATCTCAAAGTCTTTGTTCCATATTTGAGTACCACTTAGCAAAAGAAGTTGTGAATTTTGTGTTCAATGTAATATTATTTTTTTGTCCAAAATTGATTTTTTTTTTTACTATTACAATAAAAAAATATTTAATCCGCTAAGTCTAATATAATAATAATAATAATAATAATAATAATAATAAAAATAATAATAATAATAATAATAATAATAATAATAATAATAATAATAATAATAATGAAACAAAATATATTCTTCAAAAAAAATAATGAAACAAAAAATTAATGTGGTCAAAAGATGATAATAATAATAATAATAATATTTATATTTTCAATAAGTAGTATATGTTCATTAGCAAAGTCTGCCTTTTATATTTGGACCAAACCAACACTTTTCTTTATAAAAGCCATTGAATTGAATGAAGGATGCATTTAGTTTGCACCACCAATTATATAGGTCCAAGTTGAACCATTTTTTTCCTATCATCACATTATATCACCCACAAAATCTTATCATGGTCTATACATACCAAATCCAACCCATCAACTCTTTGAAATAAAGAAAAACAAAATATAACTATCTACTTTGTCCCTTTCATGACTCTCTCCTTACAAGGATTTGGATATCTTGTTGTGGACGCTGTTACAAAGCATACACGACAATGTCTTATTTATTTTCATTAGAATCTCACTCTGTGTGCAATCTGGATGAATTTTATTCTTCATGTTCATTTTTTGCAACTTTTGTTTTGCCTTAATCACTTTCATTCATTTGGGACAATTTTTTTTTTAATTTTGGATGGAGTTGTTAGTTAGGTTTTCTTAATTTAGCCATCACCAAGTAGATCTTTGATTTCACCCCATAGTCTTTGGCGTTTTTCGTCTAGAAATGATGCTAGTTCTTGCACAAAAGGAGGGTTACATCAATTTTCTTTTTGCCACGAGATTGAACAATTTTATCCATATTATATTTTAAATCGAACAATTTTAAATTGGATTCTAATTTTCAAACCATGATTTAGATCTAGGTATGCTGAAGATTGCATATTTGTGTTGTTTAATCCATTTCGATCATGTTCTAATTTCAATTTTATGTTCATTATAACTTTGTATCCAATTACCAAAAAATGTTTGTGTCCAATGATAATAATATTTTTCCCAGTTAGCTTGCTAAATCCCTGAGCTTGAAGAGACAATGGTGGGAGGTTGAAGAAAAAGAAGATGAATTTTAAATATTAAAGTAAGAAAATGACAAGTTAAATGGTCCAACTTGAACCCATATATTTGATGGTGCAAACTAAATGCACTCTTGAAACTAATGTATTTTGTTTTGGTGGTGTAGTTATAATGCATTGAAAATACTTAATACTTAAGGAATGTTTCAATAATCATGGATAAGTGGTTTCAACTTTCAACTTTCAATAATTGTAGTTCGTGTTTTCTTTCAAAAAAGTAATAATTGTGGTTCATATTAAGTAGATAAGTGGTTTTATCAAAAAATATAAGAAATAATTATTCCTTTCCATGAAGGTCTGTGAAAACATATAATTTACATAAAAATTTGAAGAGTGATAAAAAATACATTTTTCAACACACTCATGTGGGTCTGATAAAACACTTTCTAACACAATTTGAGGAGTTGCAATTTTTCTTTCTACAGTTTTTCTCTATAAGTTTTTTTTACTTACTCTTATAACCTTCATCCATAAAAAAGATGCTTATGTTGACTAATATGAAATAAGAAAATGAAATGATATTGCTTGAAGATTCAATAGTTACAAGATTATTTATAGGTAATTGCATGTGTACCATAACATACTATGGAATGCAAGCTTATTATTGTCGCGTCATTTTTCGGAGATCAAGGCTATTTGATTAGCGTTTGACTCACTATTTTATTTCACGACTGAACATTTAATTTTTTGAAAGAAAATAGGGAAAAAAAGTTCAAAGACCCCGTATTTAAAGAGATTTAGGGTTCGGGGGTTAGTTACATGAAAGGAAGGTATTAGCACCCTTCATGTCCGTAGTATTCTACGGGAACCTCTTGGCTTTAATTTATCGTGCTATAATTTACTTAATATGAAAAAAGAAATTTAAAATGATTAAGAAGGAAAACCTAATTATCTACATTTTTATTGATTTGAGAGGACAAGGTCCTTTGCCTACGTACCCGTGAGGGATCAAAACCTCGTAGTTCGGGGTAAAAATTGACGTTTGATTTGTTTGGTGTTTTTTATTAGTTTTGAAAATATTTTGAAATAAAAAGCCGAGTGGCAAAATAAATTTGTTTGTGTTTTTTATATTAAAGAAAATGACTGAAAAATAGAATTTAGATTGATTGCAATTTTATTTATGAAATGATAAAATAAAAGATCACTTGATCTAAACAATCAAGGTTTATTATAAAAATGTTTTTTATTTTATTGTTTTTGAATTTTTTTTTTTGTTGTTTTGAAAATTGAATTAGAACAAAGTAAACTAACGGAGCGGAAAAGAATAAAAGCGCGGGGAACTCACAGTGGCGTTGGACCACATGAGGACCCTTAACCTAAGCTACTAAGCATAAAAGACAACGCATAGCCCACACACACACATGCACCTAAGCTATTACACAAAAACCTATTATACATTCTATGGTCTGCGAGAAATAAATGAAAATAAATAACTTACATCAATGCCTAAATTACATTCTAATGTCTGCGAGAAAAATAAATAAATTACATTAACCTATTTTTTACACGCTAAATTCTTACTATAAAATAAATGATGTAAAAAATGAATATGCATGAATAAATAATAACGTACGGAATAACAAAACTAACCTAAATGAGAATGCATAAAAAAAATAAAACAAATAAAATACTAAACAAAATAAATATGCATGAAAAAAATACAAGAAAAGATAGGGGGGTGCTGGTAGTAAAATGGGGTATGCAGTAATAAAAAAAACTGAAATGGGCCTAGTAGGGAAACCGAACCGGGTCGGTTTTGGAAATGGGTTTGGGTCAGCAAAGGCTGGATCGACCCAGTGGTATAAATAGGGTGTGATCCATGTTTTTTTCATTTTTCAGTTGGTTTTCTCTTTCTTCATCTCATCTCTTCTCTATTCTCTCTCTGAGTTCTCTCAAGAACTCTATGAAGCTTCCGGCCAGGCCATGAAGTTTCCGGCCAAGAGCAATTATCCGGCGCGGTGGTCGCCGGCCAAGGGTGGTGGCGCCGCCGCGCCGGAATTAAAAAGTCCCTCTTTTTTCTTTTTTTTTCGCTCTTTCTCTTCTACTACCCTTTCCCGACCTATTTCTACTGTCAAAAATTTCAAAAGCTTAAGCAGCGGTCCTAGATCTAGAATTTTGAGAGCAAAACACACACACAAAAAACTACCTTTTTGAGTGATTCTTTTACTGATCCGGTTCGGTTCTGTTGCCTTTGGTTGAGTTGCGTGTTTGTTGGATTTGAGGTTGCCTTGAATCCGTCCAGCCACGTCGTGTGTGCCTGTACTCTCTGTGTTTAGGTCCTGAGTTCCCTGGTACGGACTGTTCGTGACTATTGTGCAGGTTCCGTGATCTGCTTCTGGCTGTTTTTTGGTGTTTTTTGCAGGTTATGGATTTTTCGGCCGTCCCCCCCCAAAAAATCCGATCCCCCTTTGAATTTCGGCTGCTTCTATTTATAGGGTTTAGGCTGAGCTTAGGGTTTGTTGAAACTGCCTAAAATTGTGGTCTGGATGGTTAGGGTTTAGGGTTTGTTAAGAACTAGCAGAAAATCTGCATTTTTCGGATTGGGATGACCATTGCAAAACGTGCAAAACGTGTTTCTGCTGGTGATGACAGGCTGTTTGGTTCGGATTTGGACTAATTTTGGACCTATCAGATTTGTTGATTTTTTTGATTTTTTAAGATTTTATCAATAAATACAAAAAATGAATAATAATAAATGACATTAAATGAATAAATAAATGATAATGATAAAAAGATTTATGCAGACCTGGACTTATCAAAAATGGAATAATGACTAATAATAAAAAAAAATTAAAATTAACGAGTAAAGATGAAAAATAAAAATAAAGTGAGATGAGGGCCCGACTCGGAACCAAAAAAATGAGGTATTTTAAAATACCTCTCTGTCGAAATTTTCACTGAACAGTTAGGATCGAATGACGCGTGTCGGTGGGATCTTGAGTCAAAAATTGGGGTATGACAGATGCCCCTATTTAAGTTTCTTCGTCCGAAGATTTGAAGATGAAATCTTTGATTTGACGGATCGAAGGGACTTAAATACAAAGTACACCTATTTTTGACCTTAAGATGTTGTGTGAATGTGTGTGACGCAATTATGAATGTAAGACGGTATGGATGACTCGATTGGGGACGAGTAGTAACGACGGGGCACCCGAATTCTTTATAGAAAGGGATCTGACACTGTTGGAGGAATGTAGTTTCACTGGGGAAACGATCGTCTATTATTGTATTAATTTGGAGCGATGGTTTAATGAAGACAAAACTTTTGATGACATCTCTGGACCAGACGCGCTGGGGATGGCACTCAAGGGAACGACGGATAGACGTGAAGTGTTCGTTGTTTAGGACAAGGCAAAAAGTAAATTCAAATGGTCTGTTGTTTAGGACCGTTGGCTTGAAAACAGATAAAAGTGTAAGCGGTCCGTTGCGTAGGACTGTCGGCTTGAAAGCAGTAAAGTGTAAGCGGTCCATTGTGTAGGACTGTCGGCTTGAAAGCAGTAAAGTGTAAGCGGTCCATTGTGTAGGACTGTCGGCTTGAAAGCAGTAAAGTGTAAGATGTAAGCGGTCCCTTGTGTAGGACTGTCGGCTTGAAAGCAGTAAAGTGTAAGCTGTAAGCGGTCCCTTGTGTAGGACTGTCGGCTTGAAAGCAGTAAAGTGTAAGCGGTCCATTGTGTAGGACTGTCGGCTTGAAAGCAGTAAAGTGTAAGCGGTCCATTGTGTAGGACTGTCGGCTTGAAAGCAGTAAAGTGTAAGCGGTCCATTGTGTAGGACTGTCGGCTTTAAACGGTTGAGGACTTGGAAAGACAGGGTACATCCAAACATGACTTCAGGTGACTGATGCAGCCATGTGTGAATGATGTCGTGTATATGTTATGTGTGAGTGAAAGTAATAATGCATGAATGTATGAACATGTGAATGAATGTATGAGTGTGTGGACTGGACTGTAATAGGTAAATTTGACGGAAAGAGATAAAGCAGGTAGGAAGGGGAGACTGGCTGACATCGCAACACCCACACTCGGCAAACTTCCTTGGAGATAACACTGTTGTGAACTAATCGAACAATTTTCATGGCGAGACCTAACACAAGATAGCAGTTCTCAATGTTTCCTGGGGAGGGAGCCCGTTATCGACCAGAACTTTGGGTAAAAGTCGCCATTTCACATAGGGTGCCAATCCATTGGTATGACAGATGCCCCAGCAGTCACGCTCCTTTTTGTTTTTGTTTGTTTGTTTTCTCTTGAAATCCCTAACTTTTGCCTGGACCGCCCTTTCGGGTTTTCAGTCCACCGGGAGTATATTTCCTTTTTTGTGCCCCTAATTTTTGCCTGGACCGCCCTTTCGGGTTTTCTGTCCACCGGGACGCTCTCTATTGCCTAAGCCGCCTTTTTAGGTTTTCGACTTAGCGAGCTCTCTTTTTGTATTTTTTTTTTCTTTTGTAAAACTCCCCACATTGTCTAGCCATGCTTGTTTAGCAGGGTCCAAACGTTCCTGGAGGAGAATGTCGACGTACGCTCCATTTTACTCATGAGTCTTAAGGAGCACTTATTTGTTTATGCTTTTGAGAGACGTGAAAAAGTTTTAAGAATTTGCTTCGCAATATTACCATCAAAAACAGAAGAAAGTGTGAAAAATAGAATAAATGAGAATTTCAAATAAAGGAGAAATGGCTCAAATTTTATTGATTGAACGGTGGTCAGCCGATGGCATGACTCCATAGATCTTTACAAAAATTTAAAAAAATGGTAATTTATTTGTGAAGGGGTACATTGAACTTCGCGACCCTATTTTCCCTAGCAACTTTGAGTTCTGCTGTTCTGATGCTTTTGATTGAAGGTTCTTTGGTAACAGGTATGCCCCACATCAGTGGCGTATGACCGGATGCAGTTACTTTGTCTTTTTCTTTATCCTTAATTTTTGCATAGACCGCCCTTTCGGGTTTTCAGCCTATCAGGATAATCTCTGTTTAATGTCTCTAATTTTTGCCTGGACCGCCCTTTCGGGTTTTCAGTCCACCGAGACGCTCATTTTTGCCTAAGCCGCCCTTTCGGGTTTTCGACTTACCGAGCTGTTCTTATATTTTTTAGACAAAATATTTCTTGACTGCATCCGTGTTTACAGTACGCGGAAGTTCTTCACCATCCATAGTTTGAAGAGTCATGGCACCACCGGAGAAGACTCTTTTGACGACGTATGAGCCCTCATAGTTAGGAGTCCACTTGCCCCTGGAGTCGGGCTGGAAGGACAAAATCTTTTTTAACACAAGATCACCCTCTTTGAGTTCGCGGGGACGAACTTTCTTGTCGAAAGCCTGCTTCATCCTTCTTTGGTATAGTTGTCCATGACATAGAGCAGCCATGCGTTTCTCCTCGATTAGATTCAACTGATCATATCTACTTTGAGCCCATTCAGCTTCTGATAACTCGGCTTCCATTAAAACTCTCATTGAAGGGACCTCAACTTCTACGGGAAGTACTGCCTCCGTACCATATACCAAAGAGAAAGGGGTTGCCCCTGTCGATGTGCGTACGGAAGTACGGTATCCATGTAATGCGAATGGAAGCATCTCATGCCAGTCTTTATAAGTTACCACCATTTTCTGGACAATCTTCTTTATATTCTTGTTTGCGGCTTCGACAGCACCATTCATCTGAGGCCTGTAAGGAGAGGAGTTATGATGCTCGATCTTGAAATCATCACACAGTTCTTTCATCATATTGTTGTTCAGATTCGTCCCATTGTCTGTAATGATTCTGCTAGGGACGCCATAGCGGCAGATGATTTGATTCTTGATGAACTTGACCACCACTTGCTTGGTCACATTAGCATAAGATGCGGCTTCAACCCATTTGGTGAAATAGTCAATGGCCACTAGGATGAAACGGTGCCCGTTTGAAGCTTTGGGTTCGATCCTACCAATCATGTCGATGCCCCACATGGAGAATGGCCACGGGGAAGAGAGAACGTTGAGTGCGGTTGGCGGAACATGAATCTTATCAGCATAGATTTGGCACTTATGACACCTCCTGGCATGCTTGTAACAATCCGCTTCCATCGTCATCCAGTAATACCCGGCCCTTAATATCTTCTTGGTCATTGCATGCCCACTTGAGTGAGTACCGAAAGATCCTTCGTGTATTTCATGCATTAATAAGTCCGCTTCGCGGGCGTCCACACATCTAAGCAACACCATGTCAAAGTTCCTTTTATACAAAATGTTTCCGTTCAGGAAGAAGTTGCCAGATAGTCTTCTTAAAGTTTTCTTGTCTTTGTTGCATGCTCCGGGTGGATACTCTTGACTTTGAAGGAAACACTTGATGTCATGGTACCATGGTTTGTCGTCAACCACTTCTTCAGTTGCAAATACATGAGCAGGTCTTTCAAGACACCTGATGCTGATTAATGGTACTTCATTTCGACGGTTTACTTGGTACATTGAAGATAAGGTAGCTAGAGCATCTGCCATTTGGTTCTCATCACGGGGGATGTGGTGCAATTCGACCTTGTTGAAGAAGGTCAGTAACCGTCTCGCGTAGTCTTTGTATGGAATCAAGCCGGGGTGGCGAGTTTCCCATTCTCCTTTGATCTGATTGATTACGAGAGCTGAGTCACCATAGATGTCAAGGTTCTTGATTCTTAGGTCGATGGCTTCCTCAATACCCATAATGCATGCTTCGTACTCTGCCATGTTGTTTGTGCAGTCGAAGGTTAGTCTGGCAGAGAATGGGATGTGGGTACCTTTAGGAGTAATAATGACTGCTCCAATGCCGCTACCATAAACATTAACAGCTCCGTCAAATATCAAACCCCATCTTGATTCAGGGTCTGGGCCTTCCCCGAACAGCGGCTCGTCACAATCTTTCATTTTCAAATACATGATCTCTTCGTCGAGGAAATCGAACTTTATAGGCTGATAATCTTCGATCGGTTGGTGAGCCAGGTGATCGGCAAGGATGCTACCTTTGATTGCTTTCTGGGAACGGTACTCAATATCATACTCGGATAACAACATCTGCCATCGGGCGATTCTTCCTGTTAAAGCTGGCTTCTCGAAGATGTACTTGATCGGGTCCATTTTAGATATCAACCAAGTGGTATGATTAACCATGTAATGACGGAGGCGTTTGGCGGCCCAGGCTAAAGCACAACAAGTCTTTTCGAGCATGGAATAACGAGACTCACAATCAGTAAACTTCTTGCTCAGATAATAAATAGCGTGCTCCTTTTTCCCGGTCTCGTCTTGTTGCCCGAGCACACAACCCATAGAAGCATCTAATACAGTTAGGTACATAATCAACGGTCTTCCTTCAACTGGAGGGATAAGAATGGGCGGTTCTAGTAAGTACTCTTTGATGCTGTCGAAGGCTTTCTGGCAATCTTCTGTCCATACAATCCCTTGATCCTTGCGGAGTAACTTGAATATCGGTCCACACGTCGCAGTCATATGAGAAATGAATCTGGAGATGTAATTTAAACGCCCGAGGAATCCTCTTACTTGTTTTTCTGTTTTTGGAGCAGGCATTTCTCTGATGGCTTTGACTTTGTCCGGATCTACTTCGATACCTTTTTGACTAACAATGAAACCCATAAGCTTCCCGGATCTGACACCAAAAGTGCACTTATTGGGGTTCAGACGGAGTTGGTATTTTCTCAATCGTTGGAACATCTTTAGCAAGTATTCGACATGTTCTTCTTCAGTGCTTGATTTGACGATCATATCATCCACATAAACCTCAATTTCTTTGTGCATCATGTCATGAAAAAGGGTAGTCATACCTCTCTGATAAGTAGCTCCTGCGTTTATCAAACCAAACGGCATTACTTTGTAACAGAAAGTGCCCCAAGGGGTGATGAAGGATGTTTTTTCTCTATCTTCAGGTGCCATCTTAATTTGATTGTAACCGGAGAAACCGTCCATGAAGGAGAAAACTTTGGATTTTGCAGTACTGTCAACTAACACATCAATATGAGGCAGTGGGAAGTCATCTTTGGGACTAGCTTTGTTCAAATCACGATAATCAACACACATTCTGACCTTACCATCCTTCTTCGGAACGGGCACTATGTTGGCTAACCATTGAGGGTATTCTGACGTAACGAGGAATCCTGCGTCAATCTATTTTTGTACTTCTTCTTTGATCTTGAGAGCCATATCAGGGTGAGTTCTCCTCAATTTCTGTTTGACCGGTGGACATTCAGGCTTCAGAGGCAAACGGTGTACCACAATATCAGTATCCAGTCCTGGCATATCCTTATACGACCAAGCAAACACATCGACATATTCTTTGAGAAGTTCTATCACTTGTTTCTTGACATTTGCTTCAAGTGACGCCCCGATCCTTATCTCTTTCTTGTCTTCTTCAGAGCCTAGATTGATTACTTCTAATGCTTCTCCATAAGGCTGAATAGATCTTCTTTCTTGTTCAAGTAGACGAGAAATCTCATCGGGGATCTCCTCAACCTCTTCTTCTTCTGCTTCGTATACAGGGAACTCAAAGTTGGGAGAGATCATAGAGTCACATTGTTCAACGGGTTTATTGATAATTAATCTGCACATATGTTTAATGATTGATTTTAGAAGAAAAGTGTAAATGCAGACATTTTGGAAGTGATCATGTTTTTTGGTTTTTTGTGTTACCATTTTTCTTTAAACGCACAAAATAAAACAAAAGTCGGAAACAAAACGACATTTTATTGATGATTGTAATTTTTGAAGCAAAAAGCCCTAGATAAATTCACTTTCGCTTGGGGCAGGACGAAAGGATTTTTTTTTAAAGCATAAAGACAAACAAGTGCATTACTTGGACAAATGAGCAACAAAAGGAACGTCGACAGCAACCCAGTTATGGTTGGACCCTCCTTGCGTCACAAAGTGGCATGGAATTTCTTCGGGGTTGTCTTCAATGACTGCGTTGGTTTCTGGCGGAGAATGAATGAATCCAGCACTGCGAAAAATTCCTCTCTGTGGCTCAATGACGAACCCTGCCTCGGGGATTCCAGCTGATGAAGAGAAGCCGAGACCTTCTCGATGCTTGTTCTCTGGTAAGCTTAACACTTGCCCCCAGCCTGTAGACCCACCATCTTGGACTACCCTCTGAGCGTCCTTGAAAGATGAAATAGATGCCCCACTCTTCTTCGAATTCTCTTCTTCTAAAGAAAGTCCTTGAAATAAAGATCCCTCGGTATTGTCGGCACCAATGAAGGAGAAAGCCGACAAGTGGCTTACTAACAAAGCCTCTTCTCCATTCACAGTTACCAGTTTCCCATTCTTCACAAACTTCACTTTCTGATGTAAGGTTGACGTCACTGCCCCAGCTCCATGAATCCAAGGTCGGCCCAATAGACAACTGTATGATGCTTGTATGTCCATTATTTGAAAAGTAACCTGGAAAACATGTGGCCCGATTGTAATGGGCAGATCCACCTCTCCGAGAACAGTCTTCTTTGAACCATCAAAGGCCTTTACCATTACCCCACTTCGTCTTAACGGTGTGCCTTGGTAGGAAAGTTGGCTGTAAGTTGCTTTAGCCATCACATTTAGGGCTGACCCGGTGTCCAACAACACATTCGACAAAGCATCTGTCTTGCAATTCACTGATATGTGTAACGCCCGATTATGGTTCCTTCCTTCTTCTGGGAGTTCTTCATCACTGAAACTCAAGTTGTTGCATGCAGTGATATTCCCCACTATTCCACCAAACTGACCAACAGTCACATCATGGTCTACAAATGCTTGCTCTAACACGCTCATTAAAGCTCCCCTATGAGCTTCTGAATTCAGCAGTAAAGACATTATTGATATTTTTGACGGAGTCTGCATCAGTTGATCAATTATCTTATAGTCGCTCCTCTTGATTAGCTTGAGCACCTCATCGAAATCAGAACTCATGCCGGCCCCACTAGACTGGCCTACATCTTGGAGTGCATTAGAAACTTTAGCTTGAACCTCTTCAATTAACGGGGCGCTAACCCTCTTTAGAAACACTGCAGGGACAACACGCCCGTTCCTCAGTACTCTACTATCTTCAGCAATATTACCCACAGATGGCAAAGATGGTATAGGAACCTCATGACCTCCTTCTATCATAGTGGCATTATACTTGTATGGTATGGCCTTTTCAGAGACATAAGGCATTGGCCCTGGTAAGCAAATCACTAAAGGAGCGGCTGACTTCCGACTGTCAAAGAATATCTCCAAAGGCTCAGGAGTCATGACACACACATCGTCACATTTTCTTTCAACAATTAACTCTCCCCAGTTCAGTAGTCCTTGGATATCGTCCTTTACTTCTTGGCAACCCCACGGATCTAGACGGCATACCTCACAGGCGGTGTGGTCATGCTTGAAAAAAGATGCTTCACATAACTTGGCGTGTAATGGAACCAATGGTGTTCGGATATGTTGCACTTTAAGAACAAGGCAAGTCTCTTGGCAGTCTTCGACCATGTTGACAGCTGGAGCACCATGATTTGGTAAAGGGTTGGTTTGAATATTTGGGTTTGAGTCGGTGAAGGTTATTCTCTTTTCATTGATTAGCCTCTGGACTGCATTCTTCAAACAATAGCAATTCTCAATGTTATGGCCTGGGGCCCCTTGGTGAAAAGCACAAGTCTGGTCTGGTCTGTACCCTGGTGATGGTTTTTCTGGCACTGGAGGGGGTGGTCTAGTTTGGATCAAATTCTGTTTGAGTAACCCTGGAAGCAATTCTGCATAGGTAATGGGAATTGGGTCAATTTGTAATCTTTGAGCTTGTGGTCGTGGTTGTTGTTGTCGATATGGTTGTTGTGGATACTGTTGGTATGGTTGTTGGGGGTATTGTTGGTGTGGTTGTTGCTGGTATGGGCGTTGTTGGTATGGTTGTTGGGGATATTGTTGAGGATATTGCTGAGGATATTGGGGAAGATATTGTTGAGGAAATTGAGGAAGTCGATAATTTAGTGGTTGGGTAGCGTTGGTGGCAGGTGTGATGGCAGCAATATGGTTATAGGTTGGATAATTTGGTTGATGGGTCACCATGTTGATCTCTTGTTCTTTCTTCTTTGAAAAACTGTTTCCGAACCTTCTTGTACTGCCGGCAGATGTATTTTCTTTCACTAACCGTCCTTCTCGGACCCCTTCTTCCAACTGCACCCCCATGTTGACCATCTCTGTGAAGTCTCTGGGCGCACTTCCAACCATCCTCTCATAATAGAACTGACCTAGAGTATTCAAGAACAGTTTGGTCATCTCCTTTTCTTCTATACCTGGGCTAACCTGGGCAGCGACATCCCTCCATCGCTGGGCATACTCTTTGAATGTTTCTCTGTCTTTCTGAGTCATGGCTTGGAGATCACTTCGGTCTGGAGCCATGTCTACATTGAACTTGTACTGCTGCACAAAAGCTTCACACAGACTATTGAAAGTTCGGACCTCTGTACGGTCCAGATTTATGTACCACTTCAGTGCGGCACCAGCTAAACTGTCTTGAAAGTAATGAATGAGGACCTGGTCGTCACGTACATACGTGGACATCTTTCTCATGTACATCCGTAGATGCTCTTTAGGACAGGACGTCCCCTTGTATTTCTCAAAGTCTGGGAGCTTGAACTTGTGGGGTATCTGGACATTTGGTACCAAGCAGAGATCATAAGCATCTTTCCCGAATATTTCCCTTCCACGAAGTGCTTGCATTTCCCGATTCATCATCTCAAACTTCTCCTGTAAGTCGATCACTTTGTCATGCGCCCCTGTACTCCCTGAGGGAATGATAGGGTCTTCTCTTTGTGGCATAGTATGAACCAACGGTATTGAGTAGGTTGCAGTCGGAGTGGAAAATGCACTGTGAACGGTAGACACTAGAGTTTCGGAGCCATGAGGATGGAGTACTTCACCAAAGCTAAAAGGCATGCTCCAAGGACGACCTTCTGATGTCACTTGCTGGGAGGTGACAAAAGAGGGACCTGCCTCAGCCTGAGTACTGCCAGGGGGAGGAGGTGGTGGTGGCAGCTGATCTTGCGCGGCCGTTAATGTCTTTACCAATTCAGTCAGTTCGTCCATCTTGGCCTGCATGGTCTCATTTGCTTCTCGGAGTACTCGGTTTTCTTGTTCGAGAGAGTCCATTCTTTTCTTTACAGTTGCACGAGTGTAGTGAGTGCGAGTAGATTTGTGGAGAACGCGTCGGGCCACTTTTCAAACGGGTTGACCTTTAAGGATAAAGAAATTGTGTGAGACTTGGGATTTGAAACTATGAATGCAGAATGATGCATGATATGTTTATGCAAAAAGACACATTTTTATCGAAGGATTTATAAAAGCATTTCTGTAAACATCATAGTTGAAGGTTTCATAATAATTTAAAACATCGCAAGATAATTCCCTTTCTAACAAACTGAGCCAAGGGATGGACTCCAAAGTACATTAAAAAAAGTTAGAAAATGACATAAATGATAAATAGACTGTGAAACTCTTCAACTCCTGAGATGGTCTACTCCCCAATATCTGGATGAGTGCCGGCGAGGAAGTCCATGCGCCTCTTCTTACTCCCAGGAACCTGGTCAAGTATGGCGTCTTTCTCCCTGATACGGTCTTTTAAATCAGCAATTTCTTGGTCTTTCTTGTGGTTTTTCCAATTTTCTTGCTCTAACAGGTCCATTAAGACATCGCACTCCCGAACCTTTGCATGGTACTTTCCTTCCCAGTCGGCTTTCTCGCGTCCCAACTCAAACAAACGTGCCTGGTATTCTTCCATATTCTTGAGGGGTAAAGGTGGAGGTGCTTCCGGAATGGTTAAGGTTAAAGACCTTAGCAGGGGATAAGGCATCCCTATCTGTGCAGCCCTGTCAATTACCCATTGGACGTAGGATTCGTGGGCTATCCTTGACTTACTTCTCAACTGGTTTCTGTCCATCCTAACAATGGAGTGCCACGCCTGTACAAATTGTTTTCTCTTGTTCTGAACATCCTCTTTGTAAAGGAAGAATTCACTCTCGAGGAAGAGGTAGGCAGGTCTCATCCTCATAGGGTATCCGAACTGGCGTTTAGCAAGCATCGGGCTATAGCTGATTCCCCCATGTATGCCCAGGAGAGGTACATTAGCGAAATCTCCACAATGATCAATAATTACTCCGGTGTCATCAGCTAAGTTACACCACACTATGTCATCCGGGGTGAGGGCCATAATTTTCTCGGACCATGGGACAAACTCTGATCGAATCTTAGGACGGGGTAAGTGAGAGGTGAACCAAGTGTAAAGTAAAGGTGTGCAACAGATGATAAGTCCACGCTTCTTATTGGTACAGTCATGGATTGAGAGGTAAGTATCGGCAAGTAAAGTAGGGACAGGGTTTTGGGTTAAGAAGATCTGGATTGCGTTCATGTCAACAAAGTTGTCAACGTTCGGGAAAAGCACGATGCCATAGATAAGTAAGGCGAGGATAGATTCGAAAGCATCTGCATTGGATCTTTCCAAGAAAATGGTAGCTTTTTGGTAAAGGAAATTGAAAGGGAGGCATTGGAGACCTCCTTTGAGGGTAAGACAGGCTTTTATCTCGGAAGCCTCAAGATGAAGAGCAGCTGCAATGGTGGGGATTTTGGGCATGGGTTCAAGACCATGGAAAGGTACTTTGTCCAACACGGGTAAACCAATCCAGTAAGAGTATTCTTCAAGTGTAGGCATGAGCTGGTAGTCCGGGAAAGTAAAGCAGTGATACCGTGGGTCATAAAATTGGACCAAAGTATTGAGGAGTCCCTCGTCAATATCTGTCTTGAGAATGCTAAGCAAATATCCATACCGATCTCGAAAGTGATCCGGGCTAGTTAACCTTCTGGCTAGTTTCCTCAGGTTTTCCAAATCTGGCTTCTTGAAGTCATACTTCCTAGTTCTCTTCATAACTTTCTTCATGGCGCCTTCCATAGTATCCTCCCTAGTACTCTCCATATCTATGACGTTTACAAAAAAAATATATAAGTCCTTCGACGGATGCAAAAATGAATATTTATGGATGGATGCATGTATGCATGATGCTACACAGACAGTGAAAACATGGTGAGGTTAAAGGTCCATAGTGATGGAGTCAAAGGTGAGTACGTCATTTGGTAAGAGCTATGGTTACATGTGTACCTGTATCACGGGTTCTATCAAGTTCCCAAAGTCCAACCCCCTGCGAACTTTGTCGGATGCCCGGGACAACACCCGGTCCAACAGCGTTCGTAGGAGAGTCTCGTTTGAGTGTAGTATCGCATGTCAACTATTCCAAGACAACACTTGGTTAGCCACCGCACTACGTCCTAAAGGCCAAGATGGGTTAAAGGTAACTAAGGTCCTTAGCTTCGACGGACACTTAAAAGTAATAACGTCTAAACGTGACAACACACGCCGACATACATCACCTCAAGGTCCTCCGCTAAGTGTGGTTATATCGCATGCTCCAAAACACGAGAATACTTTCGGTATGTCGCTATGATTCTACCACTCCTATCCTATATTTCCCTCAAGCCCGGGTTAGGACTTATCTCACCACACACGTTTGAGAATGGAGAAAGAAGAAGGAGGAACATATATACACGTATTTCCATTTTTGTTTTTGTTTTTAAACAAGTTATAGCACAAAATTTAAATAAAGCCAAGTTAGGCTCAACCCTCTTAGGGGTGTCCCCAGTGAAGTCGCCATTTCTGTCGCGTCATTTTTCGGAGATCAAGGCTATTTGATTAGCGTTTGACTCACTATTTTATTTCACGACTGAACATTTAATTTTTTGAAAGAAAATAGGGAAAAAAAGTTCAAAGACCCCGTATTTAAAGAGATTTAGGGTTCGGGGGTTAGTTACATGAAAGGAAGGTATTAGCACCCTTCATGTCCGTAGTATTCTACGGGAACCTCTTGGCTTTAATTTATTGTGCTATAATTTACTTAATATGAAAAAAGAAATTTAAAATGATTAAGAAGGAAAACCTAATTATCTACATTTTTATTGATTTGAGAGGACAAGGTCCTTTGCCTACGTACCCGTGAGGGATCAAAACCTCGTAGTTCGAGGTAAAAATTGACGTTTGATTTGTTTGGTGTTTTTTATTAGTTTTGAAAATATTTTGAAATAAAAAGCCGAGTGGCAAAATAAATTTGTTTGTGTTTTTTATATTAAAGAAAATGACTGAAAAATAGAATTTAGATTGATTGCAATTTTATTTATGAAATGATAAAATAAAAGATCACTTGATCTAAACAATCAAGGTTTATTATAAAAATGTTTTTTATTTTATTGTTTTTGAATTTTTTTTTTTGTTGTTTTGAAAATTGAATTAGAACAAAGTAAACTAACGGAGCGGAAAAGAATAAAAGCGCGGGGAACTCACAGTGGCGTTGGACCACATGAGGACCCTTAACCTAAGCTACTAAGCATAAAAGACAACGCATAGCCCACACACACACATGCACCTAAGCTATTACACAAAAACCTATTATACATTCTATGGTCTGCGAGAAATAAATGAAAATAAATAACTTACATCAATGCCTAAATTACATTCTAATGTCTGCGAGAAAAATAAATAAATTACATTAACCTATTTTTTACACGCTAAATTCTTACTATAAAATAAATGATGTAAAAAATGAATATGCATGAATAAATAATAACGTACGGAATAACAAAACTAACCTAAATGAGAATGCATAAAAAAAATAAAACAAATAAAATACTAAACAAAATAAATATGCATGAAAAAAATACAAGAAAAGATAGGGGGGGTGCTGGTAGTAAAATGGGGTATGCAGTAATAAAAAAAACTGAAATGGGCCTAGTAGGGAAACCGAACCGGGTCGGTTTTGGAAATGGGTTTGGGTCAGCAAAGGCTGGATCGACCCAGTGGTATAAATAGGGTGTGATCCATGTTTTTTTCATTTTTCAGTTGGTTTTCTCTTTCTTCATCTCATCTCTTCTCTATTCTCTCTCTGAGTTCTCTCAAGAACTCTATGAAGCTTCCGGCCAGGCCATGAAGTTTCCGGCCAAGAGCAATTATCCGGCGCGGTGGTCGCCGGCCAAGGGTGGTGGCGCCGCCGCGCCGGAATTAAAAAGTCCCTCTTTTTTCTTTTTTTTTCGCTCTTTCTCTTCTACTACCCTTTCCCGACCTATTTCTACTGTCAAAAATTTCAAAAGCTTAAGCAGCGGTCCTAGATCTAGAATTTTGAGAGCAAAACACACACAAAAAAAACTACCTTTTTGAGTGATTCTTTTACTGATCCGGTTCGGTTCTGTTGCCTTTGGTTGAGTTGCGTGTTTGTTGGATTTGAGGTTGCCTTGAATCCGTCCAGCCACGTCGTGTGTGCCTGTACTCTCTGTGTTTAGGTCCTGAGTTCCCTGGTACGGACTGTTCGTGACTATTGTGCAGGTTCCGTGATCTGCTTCTGGCTGTTTTTTGGTGTTTTTTGCAGGTTATGGATTTTTCGGCCGTCCCCCCCCAAAAAATCCGATCCCCCTTTGAATTTCGGCTGCTTCTATTTATAGGGTTTAGGCTGAGCTTAGGGTTTGTTGAAACTGCCTAAAATTGTGGTCTGGATGGTTAGGGTTTAGGGTTTGTTAAGAACTAGCAGAAAATCTGCATTTTTCGGATTGGGATGACCATTGCAAAACGTGCAAAACGTGTTTCTGCTGGTGATGACAGGCTGTTTGGTTCGGATTTGGACTAATTTTGGACCTATCAGATTTGTTGATTTTTTTGATTTTTTAAGATTTTATCAATAAATACAAAAAATGAATAATAATAAATGACATTAAATGAATAAATAAATGATAATGATAAAAAGATTTATGCAGACCTGGACTTATCAAAAATGGAATAATGACTAATAATAAAAAAAAAATTAAAATTAACGAGTAAAGATGAAAAATAAAAATAAAGTGAGATGAGGGCCCGACTCGGAACCAAAAAAATGAGGTATTTTAAAATACCTCTCTGTCGAAATTTTCACTGAACAGTTAGGATCGAATGACGCGTGTCGGTGGGATCTTGAGTCAAAAATTGGGGTATGACAATTATGAAGCAAACTAAAGCTAAAGCCTATGACTTGGAGCACAAGTCATCTCTATGAGAAGTATCATGTAATAGCCCCCCACAAGTTAGAGGTTGGTACAAATCTAACAACCCTAACTTGGATAGGAGAGTGTTAAAAGGCTGAGGAAGCAAGGACTTGGTGAAGAAATCAGCAAGTTGGTCTTGAGAAGAAATAGGTAAAAGCTTCATGATGCCAGCGTGGAGTTTCTCTCTTACCAAATGACAGTCTATCTCCAAATGCTTTGTACGATCATGGAAAACTGGATTGACAGCTATATGGAGAGCGCTTTGATTATCACAAAACAAGATTGGAAGTTTGGAACTTTGAATGCTGAGATCTTTGAGCAAGTAAAAAATCCACTGCAGTTCACAAGTTGCTGAAGTTAAAGCTCTATATTGATGTAGTATTTTTTGCATCAAACAAGATAAGTATTTATAAATCGTCTCCTCAGGGACTAGTGCGATATCATGGACCGTTCGACACGAAATATCATTCTAAGTTAAAAGATTGATTGTTTGTTTGTTTAACTACATAAACTAAAGTGTAAAAGTAAATGTTGAGAGTAACAAGGCGTAGAAACGTTGGAATTAGGGTTCCCTGATTAAGCGTCAAACATAACCTAATAATCACGTATAATGACTCTAGCGTTTTACCGATATTATCACGTACCGCTCAACAAGATTATTCGTGTCCAAATAATCTCTTGAAACCAATTGTATTCTTCAATAGTTGATTTCTCAAACTATTGAAGAATCTAATTGTCGATCGTATCGTTTAATCGACGATTTCTCAATCTATTCAACGATCCGAAAGTTTTACATTCCGATACTTTGTGTGATTATCAAAACATCAATCCTATGTCTAGAATTGTTGTATTGATAGATGAATATTCTAAACATAGATTCAAAGGTACTTTTCAATAACAATTAAATCTAAGATAGGAATTGGATTGCAAGAATAACTTCAATATCAAATAAATTGCTAGAATCACATTATACAAAATCAAAGGATTACATTTTAGGCTCAATCAAGTACCTCTTATCCCAACTAAGAAGAATTAGCTCATCATTGTCATGTGAGCTTTACAAAAGTGGAAGAAAAGTTGTGAATCCATGCCAAGGCTTTGATTTCTCCAAGGATCTTGATGAATTCTCACTCAATCACTCTTGCTCTATGAAAACCCAAGATTTTCGCCCTATTCTCTCTCTAAAATATGTGACATCCCCCATCTGAAATGAAAGAGGAGGCTTTTATAGAGTTTCTGATCTGCATGTACTCGCCTCGCGAGCAGAATCACTCGCCATGGCGAGTTGCGCTTTCTTCGCCTATGGGTTTTTGCCACGTCACCTCTGAAGAGTTTTGGCCGCCCTAACGCGCCTCGCGAGTAAAACCATGCGCCATTGCGAGCTCTGCTCGCCTCTAGTTCGCCATGGCGAGTTGAAGGCGAAGGGAGAAAAACTCTCTGCCATGTGCTCGCCTTGGACTCGCCGTAGCGAGTTGGTGGCGAGCTGCTCGCCTTTCCTTGCTCGCCGTTGCGAGTTGATGGCGAGTTGCCATGATCTTTGCCTCTTTTTTCTTGGTTCTTTTCCTTCCTTGCTTGGTGTCTTGAGCTCAATTCCTGCACAAAAGGGATAGAGTAAGAGAAATAAAGCGTAATAGGACAATTATCATTTATCTCTCAGCTTTTCCTTAGATTACTTGTAAGATAAGTAATAAAAATGCCTTAATTCAAAGATGATTTTAACTACTTCAAGGCACTTATCAAACTCTCCCCAACTTAACTCTTTGTTTGTCCTCAAACAAAAGATTGAAAACAAAAGATTGAAAATAAAGAAGTTCAATACAAGACACCAGTCAAAAGGTTTTAAAAACTTTTTCAGATGAATGATTCAAAGTGACTGCGCCTGCAGGTCTGAAGTTTCCGACTAATCTGGAAATCTACTGCAAATGTGAAATGAGTCCTAAGCACAAAGTTTATATCACACAGTTCAAGTCAATAACATACTTATTTACGAACCACACCTAACACTCTTCTCTGTAAGTAGATAAAACAAAGTAATTTAATGAGTGAGGGTTATGAACACACATCCGACAATCAAGTTAACATCCAGATCAAGTTATGTGTCCATCCAAATATCATTTCAAAAAGCATAAAAGCATGGATCAAAAGGTCTTTGTGGGTTGTAACTTGGCTTGGCTACAAAAGAAAGGACATTTGTGGGTCATTGAATTCAAATGGCCAAGTATAAGGGAACATTCTTTCTATTTACATTCCAAAAAACAAATTTACAATAATCCCTTAATCACACCCTAGGTGTTTAAATATAATACACCTTGATCTTGACAACTTATTCTATTCATTTCTTTTGGATCTTTCTATCTTTTTCTTCTTCTTTTTTTTTTTTTTTTCTTCTTATCATATACAACTTTTTCTTTCCTTTTTTTTTGCATTTATAAACAATGTTGTCTTGATCACAAAATAAGATTACACCACTTTTCTTGACACTTGATTCACATATACCTTTTCTCCCCAACTTGAGTAAAACATACCCTATTTGAATGTTCCCCTATTCTATGGCAAAAGGGACAATTAAACAATGAAGGTTTTAGGGTTCAACAATTAAAAACATCTCAGAGTCCTGAATTGCGTCAAAAATGAACTGGATTTTTTTAAAAAGAAAAAATTTCTAAGGACAAATTCATCCAGCATTGTGCTTATGATTTGACAGTTCATAATTGAGGACTCTGATTCATTTGGCTCAAGTGGGTTAGCAAATACTCTCTCTTCTCACAAGGTAGGCTATTTGTGGCCAAATGTGTTTCACTCATTACAAAAATGTGCCTTGATCATTTCCATGCCTTCATACGATTCGAAACAATTATTGGATTTAACATAAAACGACCGAGTTAAACAATGAATGCCGGTCTCCTTGCATATAGTACAACACATTGAGGTTTCCTCACATTTAGGCTAGAACTAAGTGGTTCACAAACAATTACATTATTGCGGAGCACTAAATGAAATGAAATTTGTGCAAAGTACTCGTTTCAGATTCAAGTAAACATCTAGAAAAACTGGAAACTTGTACCTTGGTTTGGCGCTTTTCTCACAACATTTATCATTACCACTCATCTGAGATGCTCAATCTTTTTGGCTCTCTTCCAAGCACTTTTGAAATTTGAAGCTTTTGAGCATTTTCTTTGAAGTTCGAGTAAGAGTGATACACAATATTTCGAACTCCCACATTTTCACAATTAACACAAAATAAAGTACTTGATTATAACTACAAAACTAACAAACTTTTCAAACCACAATACGACATTTAACTAACATCAAAATACTGTTATCAAAGTACATCACAATACGAGTACTAAACAAGTACTAAACAAAATACCAATTAAACAGAGTTAAGAATCAAAGTGCTCAAAATAATAACAGAAGCAAAAATTGTTTAAGAGTAACATCAAAATAGTGGCCAGATAAAGATAAAGAAGACGAAAAGAATTGACTGAAAGCTTTTAAAATGTCACTCATTAAAAGGTGAACTTTCAAGTCTTTTTCTTCTCATCCTTGCATATCATCCGATCCATCGTCATCGCCTCTTGTGGAGGTTGCACTGTGAACTTGCTCTTCATCATCCTGCTCCAAATCTTCATCACCCGCATCATGTCCCGCTTCAGCAAAATATTCACCCCCACCAAAGGCATTTGGCGTGTCCGCAGACCAATTCACATAAGCCTGAAAAGCGGGGGGAGTCATGAACTGCTCCATAATCTCTGGGGGATACCCTGCCTGCTGCTGCATTAAGTACTGGGACTGCTGGAAGTAAGTGTTGGCCCGATTTGTAGCGGATAGCATGTTCCAGGTATGCATGTTGCAGGTATGCTGCCACTGAGCGTAGCTAGCAAAGTCGAAGGCAGCAGTGGGTGGGACTAGCATTGGGTCATTTTGGGGCTCAGGTTGAGGTGGAGGTGCATGGGATGAAGAAGCTTGCTTGCCTTTATCTTTCTTCTTGTCATTCATGATGAAGCGTTTAACAAACTCATCATCAATGGGGTTCTTTATCTTCTCATGAATTTGAGTTGGCATTCTCATCTTGGAATCTTTGATCAAACCCATGATTAGTCCAGGAAAGGAAAGGCGAGTTTTCTTCTCGCTCTTTCCTTGAAGGGTGACAAGTTTTAATTCCCAAGCAATGGTGCGAGAAATGTCAACCTTCCTGCCCGTCATGATGTAGTGGATTAGAGGGCAAACATCAACAGTGCAGTCAGACAGATGACTATTGGGTTTGACATTATGGAGGATGAATTTGAAGATGAATTTGGCAGTATTATTCAATACTGCATATCTGGCTCTGAACTCTCTCCCTGCTTCACTCACATCATAATTCTCTCCCTCAAGCAAAATGGTTCTTTTAATCTCATCCTTCACAGAAACGATTTCAAACACTCCCTTATTCTGGTTCTCATGAAAGGTGTCGATTTCATCCGGATACCGCAATTGGAATGGGTTGCCCAAGTATTTGTTGATCGCTTCACGATCGAAGCGTATGGTTCTACCTCTCACAAAGGTTTCAAAAGTGAAGGGGTCGGTGTGAGGGTTTTCTGGAAGAGCATTGGCGTAGAACTCACGCACCAGCTCGGCATTCCAATTGGTCGTGGGCTGGAGTAGTCTTGCCCACCCTTGATTTGTTAAAAGTCTCAACAACTCTTTATAAGGTCCCTCAGGGTTTATGCTGAAGACTTTCTCAGGCCACATTGTTTGTTTAAGTAACTCTACATAGCGGTCCTGGTGGAGGCGAGATTTAAATCTCTCTCTTTCGAAGGGTAGGTCACTTGTGGGTTGGGATGAAGATGATTCACCTTTCTTTCGTTTTCCGGTTTGTGTGTTCTTAGGGGCCATATCTGCAAAACAATCAGAAAATCCATACAACACCATAAAATAATTAAATACAATATGGAATACTGATAAACAAATTTAGCCAACAAAGAAAATTTAAGCCTTGAATTCTGAAACAACTCGCCTCGCGAGTAAGTTTACTCGCAATGGCGAGTTATGAACAAAATTCTGGGTTTCCTATGAATACTCGCCATTGCGAGTGATGAAGCTCGCCATGGCGAGTTGACCCAGAATTTTGATTTTCTTCGTTTTTTCACCAGAAATTAGCAATTAAAAGGGCCCTAACCCTAAATCTATCAATTCCGACCCCTATAAGGTCTATGAGATAAACTAAATCATGCATTTCGTCGACAAATCGAATTTGTCCCATACAACCCATTTTATTGAAAACTTTGTATACAAAAGGGTTTAACAAAAAAAACGTGGATTGGCATGAGTAGCATGTGAAATCTTGCATGATTTTGGTATATCTCAGACATAGGTATCCATTTGATAGCTTATTCACAAATTATCCACTATCCTAGGGTTTATTCATGTATGAGTTTTTAATGAAAAATTAAAATGCACAGAAACCTGATTTGATATTATGCAAGTGCAAAGATGTTGTTTGATTTTGAGGCTTGACTTGATTGGACTTGGTGAGGATTTGTGTGGGTAATTTCTTTTGAGATTTTTAGGGTTTGGAAGAGGGATTTGCTGTTATGAGGGGAGAGCTAGAAGTGAAACCGAAATTGTTGAAGTATGAGGTGGGTAGTGGGTGGTTGGGGGAGTTAATGAAGGTTTTTAGGGTTAGTGGCTTTGGAAAACGTAACTGCTAATTCTGTGGTAACTCGCAACGGCGAGTGATTTACTCGCAATGGCGAGTGATTTGGTAGTCAACGCAGTCAATGGACATTTCACTCGCCATGGCGAGTGGTATTACTCGCCTCGCGAGTTGTAGCAGTTCAAGTTTTGTGTTTTCTTTGTTCTTCTGCTTGCCTTGTTATGCACTACTATTCCTACTCCTAATATGCATGCAAAACAATGAAAAACTTACAAAATTGGGTTGCCTCCCAACAAGCGCTTGTTTAACGTCTTTTAGCTCGACGCCTTTTTCTTTTGAGTTCACGGATTGCCTAGTGAAATTGTCGATGTGAGCCGATCAACTTCACCACCAAAATAGGGCTTTAACCTCTGGCCATTCACTGTCCAGCTAGCTTTTGTAGCTGGATCTTCGAGCTCCACTGCACCATATGGTTTAACTTCTTTAACCATGAAAGGACCGGACCATTTAGACTTCAATTTGCTTGGGAAGAGCCTCAATCGTGAGTTGAACAGCAAAACCATTTGTCCCGGTTTGAAGTGTCTTTGAACGATCTTCTTATCATGATACTTCTTAACCTTTTCTTTGTAGAGTTTTGAAGATTCATAGGCTTGGTTTCTCATCTCTTCAAGTTGGTGCATTTGAATTTTCCTTTTTTCACCGGCTTTCTCATGATCAAAGTTCAACAGCTTGAGTGCCCAGAATGCCTTATGTTCGAGCTCAACCGGTAAATGACATGATTTGCCATAGACCATTTGAAAGGGAGTGAGCCCTATAGGAGACTTGTACGCTGTCCTATAGGCCCAAAGAGCTTCATCAAGCTTAGCCGACCAATCTTTTCGGGATGCCGAGACTGTTTTTTCAAGAATCTTTTTCACTTCTCGGTTCGAAACCTCGGCTTGGCCGTTTGTTTGTGGATGATAAGGTGATGCCACCTTATGTTTCACACCATAATGAGCCAGAGCCTTGGCTAATTGTGTGTTGCAAAAGTGTGAGCCTCCATCGCTTATTAGAATTCTTGGTGTTCCGAAGCGGGTGAAGATATTCTTCTTTAGAAACTTCACCACCGTCTTGCTATCGGCTTTTGGTGATGCGACGGCCTCCACCCACTTTGAGACATAGTCAACGGCTACCAAAATGTATTCATTTGAGTATGATGAAGGAAAAGGGCCAACAAAGTCGATACCCCAACAATCGAACACTTCCACTTCAAGAATGCTTTGTAGAGGCATTTCACTCCGCTTTGACATTGATCCGGTTCTCTGGCATTCATCACAAAACTTGCAATGAGTGTAGGCATCTTTGAAAAGTGTCGGCCAATAGAAACCGGATTGGAGTACTTTTGCGGCGGTTCTCTCCCCATTGAAGTTACCTCCATAGGGGGAGTTGTGACATTGCCACAATATTTTCTTTGCTTCTTCATTGTCAACACATCTACGCAAGAGGTTATCCGCTCCAATCTTGAACAAGTAAGGCTCATCCCATACATAGTGGTTAGCTTCATGGAGGAATTTCTTGCGTTGTTGCCAAGTAAAGTCTTCGGGAATGAATTCAGTTGCTTTGTAGTTTGCCATGTCGGCAAACCATGGTCTTTCCTTGATTGCAAGCAACTTTTCATCCGGAAATTCTTCAAGAACCTCCGGTTCTTTCTTGGTTACCTCGGCGTTCATTAACCTAGAGAGATGATCCGCTACAAGATTCTCCGTTCCTTTCTTGTCTTTAATCTCTAAGTCAAACTCTTGTAATAGCAACATCCACCGGATGAGCCTTGGTTTTGAGTCGGACTTGGTGAGGAGATACTTGATAGCTGCATGGTCAGTGTAAACAAAAATTTTGGAACCTACGAGGTAAGAACGAAATTTTTCCAATGCATATACAATTGCAAGCAACTCTTTTTCAGTGGTAGCATAATTTATTTGTGCATCATTCAAAACCTTGCTTGCATAATGTATAGCATGGAAAATTTTGTTCTTTCGTTGACCCAGCACGGCACCAACAGCATAATCACTAGCATCACACATTAATTCAAAGTTTAAATTCCAATTTGGAGCTGTGATTATTGGTGTGGTGGTCAACCTCTCTTTTAAAGTTTCAAATGCAATAAGACATTCATTATCAAAGAGAAAAGACTTATCTTTGTTGAGCAAATTGCTCAATGGCTTTGCAATCTTTGAGAAGTCTTTGATGAATCGCCGGTAAAACCCGGCATGGCCAAGAAAGCTACGGACCCCTTTGACATTTATCGGTGGTGGGAGCTTTCCGATAACCTCAATCTTCGCCTTGTCAACTTCAATGCCTCTTGATGAGATCTTGTGACCAAGAACAATGCCCTCGGTCACCATGAAATGGCATTTTTCCCAATTAAGCACAAGATTGGTTTCTTTACACCGTTTAAGGACGGTGTCTAAGTTGTTCAAGCAAACATCATAAGATGAACCAAACACCGAGAAATCGTCCATAAATACCTCGATACTCTTCTCAATCAAGTCGGAGAATATCGCTTGCATACACCTTTGGAATGTAGCCGGTGCATTGCATAAACCGAACGGCATTCTTCTATAAGCAAAGACTCCAAAAGGACAAGTGAATGCCGTCTTCTCATGGTCCTCCGGATTGACGGTGATATGGTTGTAGCCCGAGTAGCCATCAAGAAAACAATAATAAGCTTGCCCGGCCAATCGCTCAAGCATTTGGTCCATGAAAGGCAATGGGAAATGATCTTTTCTTGTAGCTTGGTTAAGTCTTCGGTAATCAATGCACATCCGCCACCCGGTGACGGTTCTTGTTGGTATGAGCTCATTCTTTTCATTTGTGATCACCGTCATGCCACCTTTCTTTGGCACTACTTGCACCGGACTAACCCACGCACTATCCGAGATTGGATATATCATTCCGGCTTCAAGTAACTTAACCACTTCCTTACGGACTACCTCTTTCATTGTTGGATTTAACTGGCGTTGTGGTTGGGCCACCGGTTTGAAATTCTCTTCCATGTTGATCTTGTGCATACAATAGGAGGGGCTTATGCCTTTAAGATCCGACAATTTCCATCCTATCGCTTCTGTGTTTTCTTTAAGAACTTCCACCAACTTCTGTTCTTCATTGCTTGATAAAGAGTTGCTTATAATTACCGGTTTGGTGCCGTCTTCTTCAAGGAACACATATTTGAGATGAGACGGCAAGACTTTCAATTCAACTTTGGATTCTTCAACCTTTTCTTTTTCTTTCAATTCCTCCATTTTTGCTTTCTTTGGAGGAATTTCTTTCAAGGTCTCCAACTCTTTCAAGCATTCTTCTATCTCTTTCTCTTCTTCCGCACTAAGAACACTTAATGCGTCGGTGAGCACTCTTTCAAGAGCAGTTGGCTTATGCAATTGTTTTCTTGTGTCCATGATGACTTCATCCATTGCATCCACCTTGAAACATGCTCCCTTGTCTTTGGGGTGCTTCATTGCACTATAAAGATTGAAATTGATCTCTTCATTATCAAGCCGCACCTTCATCAATCCATCATCATAGTCTATCATCATTCGTGCGGCACGCATGAATGCTCTACCAAGAATTAGCGGTACATCATCATCTTCCTCGATGTCCATGACCACAAAGTCAACGGGAAACACAAATTTATCCACTTTAACCAAGACATCTTCGACGATTCCCATTGGTCTTGTCACGGACTTGTCGGCTAGTTGTAGAGTCATCCGAGTCAACTTCATATCTAGGCCTCCAACTCGTTTGACAACCGAGTATGGAATAAGATTAATACTTGAGCCTAAATCAATTAAAGCTTTACCGACATTGACGTTTCCAATTGCTACCGGCAATGTTACTCTTCCGGGATCTTTTTCTTTCTTTGGCAAACGTCGTTGGATGATTGCGCTACAATTTGCATCAAGTTGAATTATTTCATCGTCTTTGTAGCGACGCTTCTTGGACAAGAGATCTTTCATGAACTTGGCATAAGTTGGCATTTGTTCAAGAGCTTCGGAAAAGGGAATATTGATCTCTAACCTTTTGAAAATATCAAGGAACCTCTTGAAATGCTTTTCCAAATCTTTCTTTGATTGTGCTTTGGGATATGGAAGCTTGTGAGCCGGCACATCCTTCCCGGCTTCTTTCTTCTTGCTCTTCCCCACATCCTTCTCAATTACTTCTTCATTTTTTTGATTTTTTTCTTCTATTTCATTTTTTTGTTCTTTTTCGACTACACCTCTACTATTTACATCTTCACTATCACTATATACATCCACCTCTTCCTTCTCACTCACTTCTTCATCCACCTCTTCTTCATTTTCAACGACTTGTTGCTCCACTTCCAAGTTATCCCCAATCCCTCGCCCAATCACTTTTCCGCTCCTTGTTGTGATGGCTTTGCATTGTTCATTCTTGCCATTGTTGGGATTGTTTTGTGTGTTTGCTGTGAAGGTCCCTCCTTGTTGGTTCGCCAAAATTTGAGAGATTTGGCTCAAGTGTTGAGCTTGTTGCCCCATTTGTGTCTCAAGGTTCTTTATGGACGCGGTGTTGTTTTGTTGGTTGGCCATTGTAAGTTGCATGAATTGGTTGAGGGTGTCTTCAAGCTTTTGTGTTCTATCTTGTTGTGGAGGATATTGTTGAAAGTTGTTGTTGAATGATTGTTGGTTTGAAGGCCCGGCATTTGATCTCCATGGTTGTCCGAAGTTGTTACCTCTTTGAAAATTGTTGTTATTCGGATACCGTTGTTGATTACCATTGCCTGGAAATTGATTTTGAAATTGTGCCGGCCTTTGTTGGTTGCCCACATAATTGACTTCTTCTTCAAGTTGAGGTGGGCAATAACCCGTTGGATGATCACCGGAGCACATCTCACAAAAGTTAACTTGTTGATGCCGTTGCTCTCTTTGCAATTGTTCTTTGATGAGTTTCGGCATCTCTTTCATTTGGTTCTTCATATCTTCGAGTTGTTGAGTTAAAATTTTGTTTTGTGCCAGATTTGCATCGCTTGACCCCAATTCAAGAATTCCGGGCTTCCGGAGTGCCCCACTTCGATTATGTTTAGCTGCTCTATCATTGAGTGACATCTTGTTAATGATATCGACGGCTTCTCTAGGACTCAGAGCCATCAATGAACCATGCGCAGCCGCATCAAGAATGAGTTTTGGCTCTGGTTGCAATCCTCCTCGGAACATATGGATCTGAGTTGTATCGTCAAATCCATGCTTAGGACACTTTCTTAGTAATGATTTGAAGCGCTCCCATGCTTCACATAATGATTCGTCAGCTCCTTGTGCGAACATGGCTATTGCGGTTTTGGTGTCCATGTGTCTATGATCCGGGAAGAATCTCTCTTGAAACGCTTTCTCCAATGCATTCCAATCTTTAAGAATATCCGGTGGTTGATCGAGATACCACTCCCGAGCTTTGCCGATGAGTGAATGCTGAAACAACCTCAAGAACCCTGCTTCTTCTTCAGCCTCGGATGCCTCAAGACTATTTGCTAAAGCATAGAACACTGAGAGATGTTGATACGGGTCTTCATGGTCTAACCCGGCAAAGGGATGATTAGAAACAAGTTGTATGGTGCCGGACTTTAGTTCCACTTGCTTTTCCTTTTCCTTTCCAAGGTGTGCTAGCCTTCTTGGACTAGTCCAACACGGCATCACACTTTGATTAGCTTCGGGTTGAGCCATTGGTTCTTCTATGATTGTAGGTAGAGAAGGAGTGAAAGTTGAAGTTCCTTCTTGCTGTACTTGCTTGGCTAGTATCTTCTCCCTTCTTGTTTTGCTATTGTTTCTGCGAGCCGTTCTTTCAATCTCAGGATCGTATTCTAGGTCTCGTGGAGGAACTGTACCTCGCATACAAAAGTTCAAAGATCTATCCAAACGAGATTAGTAACAAAAAGGTTAATGAATGAATCTATTCACAAAAATGAATAAGTGCAAAATTGTCTTAAAACGATAAACTAGTCGTACTATCTATGATATCTAAACGCCAGTCCCCGGCAGCGGCGCCATTTTGATGTTGTATTTTTTGCATCAAACAAGATAAGTATTTATAAATCGTCTCCTCAGGGACTAGTGCGATATCATGGACCGTTCGACACGAAATATCATTCTAAGTTAAAAGATTGATTGTTTGTTTGTTTAACTACATAAACTAAAGTGTAAAAGTAAATGTTGAGAGTAACAAGGCGTAGAAACGTTGGAATTAGGGTTCCCTGATTAAGCGTCAAACATAACCTAATAATCACGTATAATGACTCTAGCGTTTTACCGATATTATCACGTACCGCTCAACAAGATTATTCGTGTCCAAATAATCTCTTGAAACCAATTGTATTCTTCAATAGTTGATTTCTCAAACTATTGAAGAATCTAATTGTCGATCGTATCGTTTAATCGACGATTTCTCAATCTATTCAACGATCCGAAAGTTTTACATTCCGATACTTTGTGTGATTATCAAAACATCAATCCTATGTCTAGAATTGTTGTATTGATAGATGAATATTCTAAACATAGATTCAAAGGTACTTTTCAATAACAATTAAATCTAAGATAGGAATTGGATTGCAAGAATAACTTCAATATCAAATAAATTGCTAGAATCACATTATACAAAATCAAAGGATTACATTTTAGGCTCAATCAAGTACCTCTTATCCCAACTAAGAAGAATTAGCTCATCATTGTCATGTGAGCTTTACAAAAGTGGAAGAAAAGTTGTGAATCCATGCCAAGGCTTTGATTTCTCCAAGGATCTTGATGAATTCTCACTCAATCACTCTTGCTCTATGAAAACCCAAGATTTTCGCCCTATTCTCTCTCTAAAATATGTGACATCCCCCATCTGAAATGAAAGAGGAGGCTTTTATAGAGTTTCTGATCTGCATGTACTCGCCTCGCGAGCAGAATCACTCGCCATGGCGAGTTGCGCTTTCTTCGCCTATGGGTTTTTGCCACGTCACCTCTGAAGAGTTTTGGCCGCCCTAACGCGCCTCGCGAGTAAAACCATGCGCCATTGCGAGCTCTGCTCGCCTCTAGTTCGCCATGGCGAGTTGAAGGCGAAGGGAGAAAAACTCTCTGCCATGTGCTCGCCTTGGACTCGCCGTAGCGAGTTGGTGGCGAGCTGCTCGCCTTTCCTTGCTCGCCGTTGCGAGTTGATGGCGAGTTGCCATGATCTTTGCCTCTTTTTTCTTGGTTCTTTTCCTTCCTTGCTTGGTGTCTTGAGCTCAATTCCTGCACAAAAGGGATAGAGTAAGAGAAATAAAGCGTAATAGGACAATTATCATTTATCTCTCGGCTTTTCCTTAGATTACTTGTAAGATAAGTAATAAAAATGCCTTAATTCAAAGATGATTTTAACTACTTCAAGGCACTTATCATATATTCAGCTTCAAATGAAGATTTGGAAACAGTAGTTTGTTTCTCTGTTCTCCATGAGATCAAGGAGTTACCTATGAAGAAGCATTGACCAGAGATGGAACGTAACATCTACTATCCACACAACCAGCCCAATCAGCATCTGAAAATCCTTGCAAATGAAGAGAAGTGCTTCTGGGAAAAAACAAGCCTTTGCTTGGACAACTCTTAAGATATTTGAGAACTCTTAAAGCTGCATTGTGATGAGTTTGAGTTGGTTTAGACAGGAACTGGCTTAACTGTTGTGTGATGAAAGTGATGTCTGGTCTGGTGGAGTTAAAGTAGAGAAGACTGCCAATCAATCTCCTAAAATAAGGGATGTCTTCATATGGTGGAGATGAATCATTGTGAAGTTTAAGAGATGCATCTGAAGGAGTAGAAATAGGTTTAGAGTTGATGGTGCCTGAATCAGATAACAAATCTAAGCAATACTTTCTCTGAGATCCCTTGTTTAGAATGAGCCACTTCAAGACCAAGAAAATACTTCAATTGTCCCAAATCTTTGATCTTGAATGAAGAGTGCATAATGGATTTAATGTTTTGAAACTCTGAGAGTGAATTTCCTGCCAAGATAATGTCATCCACATAAACCAAAAGGATAGTAAATGAAGAATCAGTATGTTTGGTGAACATTGAGTGGTCTGCAGAAGCCTGAACATAATTTTGCTGAATGAGTATGGAAGTTAACCTCTCATACCATTTTCTATTAGCCTGCTTTAAACCATACAATGATTTGAGGAGTTTGCAGACTTGATTTGGTTTAGTGGAAGTGACACCAGGAGGAAGCATCATATAAACATCCTCTTGCAATTCACCATGAAGAAAAGCATTGTTGACATCTGATTGGTGAAGGTTCCAATTATGTATGGATGCCAAAGCAATATCAAGCCTGATAGTGGTCATCTTTGCAACAGGAGAATAGGTGTCAAAGTAGTCAAGGCCCTCAATTTGAGTATAGCCTTTGGCGACCAATCTGGCTTTGTATCTCTCCACTGAGCCATCAACATGATGCTTAACTTTATAGATCCATCTGCAGCCTATTGGTTTGATGTGATCTGGTAAATCAACAATTCTCCAAGTACCAGTTGTCTCAAGAGCTGACAGTTCAGCTTGCATAGCTTTATTCCAACAGTCAAGTTTGCTTGCCTCAGCATAATTTTTGGGTTCATGTTGAGAATGTAAAGACATGACAAAGTGAGAATGAGTGTTAGACAATTTATGATGAGACACATAATTGGAAATGGGATAAGGAGAAAAATGTAAATGATTGCAAACATAGTCTTGCAAATAAACTGGTGCAGTTTTATTTTTAGTGGACTTTCTTGGAGAATAAGGAATGTCAGGAGAAGGAGAAATAGGGGAGGGAGGTGGTGAATGCATAGTGTTAGGTGAATGAAGAGGTGTAAATGATGATGAGTAGTACTCATCATCAATGATAGGAGGAGATGGGGGAGTATCAACTGTTTCAGAAGTAACATTTGAATCATGTGAAAAATACTCCCACTGAGAAGTGATAGACTCGCTATTACTGGGATAAGGAAAAAAAATATTCATGAAAGACGACATGTCTTGAAACAAAAATTTCTCAAGAATGAATGTCAAGAAGAATGAAACCTTTGTAACCTGACTTGTATCCCAAGATTTTTTTTTTCTGGCTCTGGGTTGAAGTTTGGTTCTATGGTACCGAAGTGAAAAAGCATGACAAAGGCAACCAAAAACTTTGAAAGTATCAATATCAGGTAGTTTGTGGTGAAGAGCATAATAAGGAGACTGGCCTTGAAGTAAATGTGTAGGTATTTTATTGATAAGAAAGACTGCATGTAAAAGAGCATATAACCAATATGATGCAGGAAGTTTGAATTGATACAAAAGAGCCCTCCCAACATTCAAAATATGTTGATGTTTTCTTTCAACTCTACCATTTTGTTAGGGGGTTTCAACACAAGATTTTTGGTGTAAAATGCCAAGAGATTCATAAAAGGATGGAAGAAGAAATTTAGGGCCATTGTCAGATCTTATGCATATAGAAGTGACATGAAATTGATTTTGAACCATTTGAATGAATGATTTGACATGATGTGAAACTTCAGATTTAGTTTTGAGTAAAATAATCCATATGAATATACTGTGATCATCAACAATAGTGAGAAAATACTTGTGGCCATGAATAGATGATATAGAGAGAGGACCCCAAATATCAAGGTGTAACAGTTCAAAATTAGTAGAAGCATGAGAAGTACTGATGGAAAAGGGCAGATGCTTTTGTTTAGCAAAATGGCAAATGTCACAAACATAATTCTTATTATCAGAAACAATATTGGAGTACATAGAAGACATCATATTCAGTCTCTGGTGAGAAAGATGTCCTAGTCTAAAATGCCAAATGGCTTTATTGGGAATGATAGTACTTGAATTACAAGAAATAGGAATGGTACAAGTGCTTGAAACTAAACTAGTTGACTCTTTATTAGGAAAATTGGAAGAAGCGTGAAACTTGTACAATCCATCTTGTTGACTAGCAGAATCAATCATCTTCATGGATATTGAGTCCTGAATGATGCATTGATTATGCAAGAATTGAAAAATGCAAGATAAAGACTCACAAACTTTATGAACAGACATAAGATTCAATTTGAAGGAAAAATAATATAGAACATTGTTACGATAAAATTGAGGACTGAAAACAATTTTGCCAGCATGTGTGACTGTGACAATAGAACCATTGGGCAAAGTGACATTAACAGGTGAAATAGAATGATAAGAAGTAAACAAGTGTAAATCACAACAAATATGCTCATTTGCACCAGAATCAATTAACCAATATGAGTTTGATAATGAAGAACAGGTAGTAGAATTGATTATACCTGCAGAAGTAGGAGTCAAAGAAGAAGGAGTGGTGTAGCTGGAAGAAACTTGAGGAGCAGCAATATGGTTGGTGGCAGCACTAGAAGGAGTTGAAGGTGAGGGAATCAAATTTGGCTGCTGCAATAAAGCTACAAGTTGTTCCATCTTGTCTTGAGACAAACCAGATACACCAGGAGAAACATTGACATCAGATACATCATTAGTAATGGCATTGGCTTGTGAATTTGGCTTATTCACATTGGGAAACCCATGCTTCTGATAACAAAAATCAACTGTGTGATTGTTTTTGTTGCAGAAAGTACAATGTCTAGTGGAAGGTTTGTTGTAAACACCTTTACCACGCCCCTGCGACTTTCTTGCATCATAAGTATTGAATGAAACACTGCTATCTTCAAAATTTACCATAGCAGGAACAGAAGCATTGTTGCTCTCTTCTTGAATAACCAATGAAAACACCTTGTTCAGTGTAGGAAGAGGATCCATTAAGAGAACCTGAGTCTTAACAACAGAAAATTGTTCATTGAGACCAGTGAGAAATTGAATAATTTGGTCTTCAACGCTATAGGTTTTAGGCACTTTCAGAGCATCACACTTGCATTGAAAAGGGCAATGGCAATTAGGAAGAGGTCTATGTGAATACAATTCTTCCCATAAAGCCTTCATCTCTGTGAAATAATCCAAGACAGATTTAGTACCTTGCCTAAGAGTATTCAGTGAAGATCTCAATTGAGCAATACGAATTCTATCAACTTTGGAGAAACGTTCCTTTAAATCTTCCCATACATCAAAAGCATTATCATGAAAGACAAGAGTTTGTGCAATTGAGTCTGAAACCAAATTGATTAACCAAGAATGAACAAGATGATTGCACCGTTTCCAAGCATTGCGGTTCAGATCATCAGTATCAGGCACATAAACAATTCCATTGATGAAAGGAAGTTTGTTTTTGGCACCTAAAGCGCGTTGCATAGAACGACTCCACGCAAGGTAGTTAGAACCATTGAACTTGGGTGAAACTACAACAAAATTTGGACCTTCACTTGGATGAACAAAATAAGCAGATTCGGAATCGAAATGTTGTTGCTGATTGTTGTTGCGAGCCATAAGAAACAGAGGAGGTGCAACAATGGTGAAGCACGAAGCAAGAAGAGAAGGAATCATGGAAACGAGAGAAAAACGAAATTGAGTGAAATCTACTAAATAAACAAAGAAAAAACGAAAAGCTTCTTCACCAAAACAACAAGAAACGTTGCAAATGAAGCAACGAAAATGGCGGAAAAACGAGGAAGAAGATGAAGATTCAATGGAGCTTCATCTACGAGGCACAACGGAAAACGGTTACAACGACCGTAACAAAACATTCCCTTGAGGGAAAATCTGATACCATATTATGAAACTAAGAAAATGAAATGATGTTGCTTGAAGATTCAATAGTTACAAGAGTATTTATAGCCAATTGCATGTGTACCATAACATACTATGGAATGCAGTAGCTTATTATGAAGCAAACTAAAGCTAAAGCCTATGACTTGGAGCACAAGTCATCTCTATGAGAAGTATCATGTAATATTGACCAACATACTAACATATCATATATCTTCCATTGCTCTGATCTCAGCCATAAATCACATAAATTAAATTGCTTTCGCCCACCTCAATTGCTTCACCATTTTTGCCATATCATGTGGCCGTTCAAAAAATTTCAACTTTTTTCCCAAACCATCAATTATAACCTACCAAAGCAAAGGAAAATCAACAACAACAAATGCATCGAGCAACCCTTTGCAAAATTTCTATTAGACAATAAATAGATGCTTAAATGTTTGTTAAGAAAAGAAAATGATAAAAACATGTTGAACAAAAAATTTACAATGTAGTGATGCATAATATAACAAAATTATACAATAATTGATTATGAATATCAATGCATATTTAAAGATACTATTTGTTAAATCATACTTCTCAAACTTGAAGTTCTTTACAACTGACATGAAAGCACCAAACACGTCCACTGTACTAAAAAAAACCCACACAACAAAAAACAGAAGAAACATCATACATTGATCCTCTGACGATACTTCAAAATGGATGATGTACCGTATTCCCTGTGTATCAGATATTTTTCAGATACATGTGGGATACGAGGGATAGAAGGTGGAAGGGCTACCTGATGTTTCTATTATAGTTGGTATATATGTAATTGACTAAGTAATGATGTTTTTTATTTAGGATATACCGTATATGTAATTGACTAATTGTCACTTTCTTTATTATCAATATTACTTACATTTATATTTCTATTGTTGCCGCATCTTTTTTGTGTCTCCTTGTTTGTTTGAGAACGATGCTATTGTTGATTGTTGTACCTTATCGTTTTTCTATGTCTGTTTGATCTAAGTTTTGTGCCAATTTTTTTGCTTTTGAGTTTTAGTCCATATTTTGTATTTTGAGTATTAATATGTAGTTTAAATTTAATTTTTTAATGAAATATCCATGCCGTATCGTATCTTAAATTTTAAAATTTTCCTATGTCGACGTATCGGTGTCGTATCGTATCATGTATCTCGGCTTCATATTCTGATCCCATGTTAACTAAAAAACTGAAATAAATCAAACCAAAACCTCACATGTGTAACCAATAAGAGGCCCCTGTGCATCAACACAAACTGACTCCAATTACAAACAAAAAATCATTACCGGAGACCGGAGCTAACTAAAAAAAAGGACCAGAGACTATATCAATCAAGCAACAACTCTAAATACAAATGAAGGCTAAACCAAAAGAGACCAAGCTACTAAATTTAATGCATGTTATGAAAAAATTGAATAAGTTAGTTGCATTTTTTTCTTCATGCGCATTCTGTAACTTCTCGCTTTGGTTTCGATTTTTCAATGGTAAGATACTGAAATCATATAACTCATGCATAAACTAACAGGCCAAATTTTCTATTTTCAAATAAAGCACGTGGATCAATTTTTTAATGAACCCCACAAACAACAAATTTTGATCATTATCAAATAGAAACTAAAAAACATTTCAAGCAACAGGTTATATTTCCACTTACAAATTCGTACCCATCAAAATAGCGCTCACTATATCGTCTGCTAGCGGACATAAGACTACAGTGTATATTCTCCATATGATGCAGGTTAATAAACTTCTGAGCTGCGTAGAACACATTTTCAACAATTCAAATATGGATCAACTACACCGAGAGAGAAAAAATCATTTTAAAAGAGCTTAGGAAATGTAAAAAGTCCAAGCTAATAGAAAGAATACCCCGTCCTTAAAGCATAAAAGTGAATAAAACTTTTTACAAATACATTCAAAATGTCATTCAACAGAGAGCAAAAAAAGAGCGGATCAACAATATATCACACTTACTTTGGTTTTGCAACAACTACATTTCAGAATCAAATGAATTAGGATTTGCAGCAACTACGAAAAAAGACGAAAGATATGGTTTTGCAGCAACTACCTTCCATAATCAAAGGAATTAGGATTAAAAATGAAGGAATGGAGAAGGGTGGAATGATAAAGACATGGAGATCATAGGATTTGACTTTTCCGGTGAGGTTTTCTTGAGACTTTTCTCGACAGTGTTTCACAATGGTGTGACGATGGTCGAAGAGGACATAGTGACAGAGGAAAACAGACAAAAATTGGACATAGTGACGGTGTTTCACCTCAATTTCTGAATGGCAGATTGAAGGGATGAATAATATTGTGTTTGATTCCACTGTGAGTTGCATTGATTTATAGTGAGTTGCATTGATTTATAGTGAGTAGGGAGAGTGTGGAGGGATACATGAATGTGCTTTGGAAACAGCTAAATTTGTGGTGAGTGGGAGCCTGTATGGGTTTTCATGGGATATCCCAAAGGATCGTGATTATTATTAGGGTTGGGAATAGGCCAGGCCAAGCCAGGCTTTGATAGGCCTGAGTCTGGCCTACGAAATTTTTTGCAAGCCTGAGCCTGGCCTATGGTCTTTCATAGGTCTATTTTTTCAGCCTGGCCTGGCCTATTTAAAAATCTGGCCTGGCCTGAAAGCCTATTTATAGGCCTACTTATTATTAAAGTGTTAAACATTCCATTTTATTTACTTTTAAATAGGCTAATATGCCTTAAAGCCTATTTCATTGCAAGGTTTGTCTATCACTATAAGGCCTTAAAAGCCTATTTCACTACAAGGCCTTAAAGCCTATTTAAAAAGTCCATTATTTTAGTTGTTTCTTTATTTTTATGTTTAATATAAATTATATTTTATTATAAATAAAAAATAAATTTTAATAACATACATAAACAGGTCAGCCTATTAGGCTTCGTATACTTTTTTGATAGCCTAAACCTGACCTATTTACTTAAATAGGCTTTTTCAAAAGCCTAAGCCTAACATTTTTAATAAACAGGTCAGGCCAGGCCAGACCGTAGGCCCCTGTAGGCAGGCCTAGCCTATTTCCAACCCTAATCAGAAGCGAATTTGAATTTCAAAATGCAAATATAGTAGAAAGCCTAATATAATGGAAAGCCTAACCAATTTTGATTACATCATCTCCCTCAATTAATGCACATGAAGTGGAGGAGTTACAACAAACTTCTAAGAAAATTTAAAATTCAAATGCAACAAACTGTAGGAGGGAAATTTAAAATGCGTTACCGCTTATTGCCTCAACTTCTCCGGTTTTTCTAGCCCTTTTTAAGGGCCACGTGTGTTTTGCCTATTTATAATCTTCACACGAGCTTGAATGAAGTACGTATTCACATCATCCTCCTTAAGCCATTTAAAAAGTGACTTTTGGAAAGCCAGGCTCTCATTTCTCATTAAAAATGTACAAACTTGTGTGAATTTATCTTCCTTTCCAACATTTATATTGATGCAAGTTAACTATAATTTTGGTCAACAAAGGGTTAACCTTTTGTCTAATTGGATGTAAATTGAATTTAAAACTTTATTTTAGTCAGTTTACTTATTCATTAGATCTATAAGCATCATACTTTGAACTATAATAAGACTTTGCTTATTAAGTTAACTATGGTTTTGATCATTATTTTTAATTATGGTTTGAACTATAGTAATTCAACCAAGTTAACCAAGTTTAATGGGCGGCAAGACTGAATTCGAACACATAACCATGGTAAAGATAGAAGAGACATGCGTCATCTCATCTAAACGATACCGGGTACTTGCTACTCAATTCCATATCTATGATACTATGCTTAAATAATATTTGGAACCATTAAATTGTTTTGATTTCGATATAGGAAATCTAACTCATAAAAAAGTAACGATATTTATACAACTATTTGATACAACTTTTGTGACAACCTTCATTTCCTCTTTTTACTGCTCAAAAACAATAAAAAAAAAAAAAGATAAAAGAAGAGAGATGATAAAATCAAGTAAGCGAGAAATAGTTGTTCAAAAATTATTACAAAATAATTTTACAAATATCATTTCTCCATTAAAAAAGGACCACGCATAAATAAGGGTGTGAGAATGAGGTGTATAAGAGAGAAACCTAAGGACAATGCCATAGCATACGAACTATATTAAAATTTCATTTCCTTCAAAAGAAAAAAAAAGTATATTCCTTTTTTTACAAGAATAAAAAAGTATATTCTAAAATAGACATTTCATTCTACATATACTTAAACACACCAGAAAAGGAAATATAATTTTTTTTTTTCCGGATTATCCTTACTTCACGACCGAACTCTGGATTAGCCGGATACTAAAAAATAACTAGAACGAATCATTTGGGAGAACCCAAGTTTGATTTCTGGATGGAACACAATTTTTTGCCAGACTATCCTTACTTCATGACCGAATTCCGGATTAGCCGTACGCAAAAAAAAAGTTAAATAAGTCAATTGCTATCAAGAAAAAAATCATAAGCGATTAAACGAACATTTCGAGGCATGTGTAAATCAAAGGAGTCCAAAGAGTGACTAAAATTAGCTAGTCAATCCGTCGATTTGTTTCCTTCGCGTCATGTATGGTTGATTTGAACTTGCCAAATCATGCTTTGTAGATCACGAATGCGCCGAATCAAGGTAAGAACATTCCCATTGATGTAACTTTTCCTTGTTACCATGTCAACCAAAACTTTGGAGTAACTCTCCACTTCCAGGTGTGTGATCCTGTGTTTCCGAGCCATATACATGCCCCACATCTCTGCATGTAGCGCGTCACATGAACCTATCTTATGTGCGTAACTATTTAAACAATTTCCACCGCTATCACAAAGAAGTTCTCCACATCTTGAAAGACTAACCGAGCTTTTATGTGTGCCGTCCCAGTTGAGTTTAACTCAACCTTCCTGGGGTCTCTTCCAACTAATGAAAATAGTGTCAGTGTGTTGAGGCCATCCAGTTATGTGTGTTTGTTTGTAGTTATCAATCTCTATAGACATCTTGAGAATCATGTCAATTGGATTGCCACTCTCTCATCTTCTTGTTATTGAGATTGTCAAAGATTCAACCCCTAAATTCAAAGAATGAAAATTAGTAATATGATTAGTAGCTACTAACCTAAACCAAACTCTAAATTGATTGATATTATAGAATACCATCAGTCCATCACTGAGTATAAAGTATAATGGATTTCTAATCTAATAAATATCTAAGATTAATGTGTATATTTGTAGTCTTCTATTGTTAGATATAGAATACGTGTCCCCCTCTCATCCTTTTCAAAAGTCATGATAATAAGGCACAATAGTAATAGTTAATATGAAAAGTTTGACCCTTCTACAATTATAGTTTGTTTGACTGTTCTACTCCCATCGATTTTATAATGCGTTGCTCATTGATGGAATACTCAAAGAGCCATGTTCAATACAAGGAAGCCATGGTTCTGGCTTTCTCTTCTTGGCCTCATCTTCTCTTTACACATCCATCATTCCCTTGCAGCTCTATCTATCATCACTGCAAATCAATCTCTCTCTGGTGATCAAACTCTAGTCTCTGAAGGAAGAATCTTTGAATTGGGTTTCTTTAAACCAGGTAATTCTTCTAACTACTACATAGGAATATGGTACAAAAAGCTCTCTGTACAAACAATTGTTTGGGTAGCCAACAGAGACAACCCTGTCTCTAATAAAAACACTGCCACCTTAAAAATTTCAGCTGGTAATTTAGTTCTATTGAATGAGTCTTCAAAACAAGTTTGGTCAACAAACATGAGTTCTCTTAAGTTAGATTCTGTTGTAGCTATGCTTCTAGATTCTGGAAATCTTGTTTTAAGAAATAAGCCTGATGATGATGCATTAGATCCTTTATGGCAGAGTTTTGATCATCCAACCGATACATTTCTTCCCGGTGGAAAAATTAAGCTGGACAAGAAAACAAAGCAGCCTCAGTATCTCACTTCATGGAAGAATTGGGAAGATCCTTCAACGGGTCTATTCTCTTTGGAACTAGACCCTAAAGGAACAAATTCCTATCTCATTCGTTGGAATAAGTCTGAAGAATATTGGACAAGTGGACCTTGGAATGGACAAATTTTTAGTCTTGTTCCTGAGATGAGGTTAAATTACATTTACAATTTTTCATTTGTGTCGAACGAGAATGAGAGCTATTTTACTTACTCCATGTATAACCCTTCCATTATATCTCGGCTTGTGATGTATATCTCAGGACAGATTCAACAATTAACATGGTTGGATAGCACCCAACAGTGGAACCTCTTTTGGTCCCAGCCAAGAACAATATGTGACGTTTATTCTTCCTGCGGTGCATTTGGTAGCTGCAATGTAAACTCAAAGCCTTTTTGTAGTTGTTTGAGAGGTTTTGAGCCAAAGTCGGTGTCTGAATGGAATCTGGGGGATAACTCAGGTGGGTGTGTTTGGAAAACAAGTTTGCAATGTGAGGGATCCAATCCCTCTTATATGGATAATGACGCGTTCCTTGCAATCCCAAACATGGCATCACCTAAATATGCACAATTTGCGGGGCTAGGGAATGCAGCTGAATGTGAATTAACTTGCTTGAAAAACTGTTCATGCACTGCTTATGCATATGATAGTAATGGATGTTCAATTTGTGTAGGAGACCTCATTAATCTGCAACAATTGTCTTCTGATGATAGTAGTCGAGAAACTTTATATGTCAAACTTGCAGCATTAGAATTACGTGATGCTAGTAAAAACAGTAATCAGGCGAGGTTGATTATTGGTGGTATTGTGGGCGGGGTTGTTGGCATTGGGATACTCTTAGCCCTTCTATTGTTTGTCATGCTTAGGCGAAGAAAGAGAATGCTTGCAACCGGGAAGCTCTTGGAGGGGTTTATGGTGGAATTTCGATACAAGGATTTTCAAAACGCGACTAAGAATTTCTCCGAGAAATTAGGAGGGAGTGTTTTTGGTTCTGTTTTCAAAGGAGCATTAGCTGATTCAAGTACGGTAGCAATGAAGAAACTGGAGGGGATTAGCCAAGGAGAGAAGCATTTCAGAACAAAAGTGAGTATAATAGGGACAATGCAACATGTTAATCTTGTTCGCCTCCGCGGATTTTGCTCAGAAGGTACCAAAAGGGTGCTGGTTTATGATTACATGCCAAATTGTTCCTTGGATTTCCATTTGTTTGCGAACAATAGTTATTAGGTGTTGAGTTGGAAAATGATATACCAAATTGCTCTTGGAATTGCTAGAGGACTAATTTACCTACACGAGAAATGCGAAGAATGTATCATACACTATGATATAAAGCCAGAAAACATTCTCCTTGATGCTGATTTTTGTCCAAAAGTTGCAGATTTTGGCCTAGCTAAGCTAATTGGACGGGATTTCAGCAGAATCGTTACAAACATGAAAGGATCAAGAGGTTATCTTTCCCCAGAGTGGATATCTAAGGCTGCTATCACAGCCAAATCTGATGTTTAATGTTATGGAATGATGCTTTTTGAGGTTGTATCAGGTAGAAGGAACTCTGATTCATCTGTAAATGACCAAAATTCTTTCTTTCCAACCTTGGCTGCTACAGTAGTTAACCAAGTGGTAATGTCCTTACCCTTTTGGACCCTAAATTGGAGGGAAATGCTGACATTGAGGAAGTGACTGAAATGTTAAAAGTTGCTTCTTGGTGTGTCCAAGAAAATGAAACTCAGAGGCCAACCATGCGTCAGGTAGTTCAAATTCTCGAGGGGACCTTGAATGTGAATTTGCCACCAATTCCAAGATTCAATCAATTGTTTGTAGATAACTAAGAGAATTCGCTCTACCAAAAGTTCACAGGTAAAGAGCAAGGTATGCCTCAACATCTTCTCAGGCCAAAAGCAATATCTCATCATCTAGCTTCAAGTCTTCCGAAGAAAATTAGGACGGTTTATTGTCTCTCTTCTGTTACTAATAAAAAAATGTCATATTTTGTTTTTATTGTAATTTATGGTTTGAATAATGAGATTGTATTTTCAAGTTGGTCCTATATCCAATCAAAAGAATGCTATTTTACATAGCTATTATTGTACTCATTAGTATGATATAGAGGTGTGGTTTGGCTTGTGACAGATTTGTCTAAAGTGAGGGAGTGTTTTAATGACAATAGACTTTCTAAGCAAACTTAGAGTGTTTTAAATCTTGTTATCCTAATTTTTGTACTTAGTTTATTTAAGAAAGAACAACAATCCTGTTCTGAGATAACAATGAGCCAACAAGAATAAGAAGGAACTGTATTAGAAAATAAAGAATGTCATCATAAAGTTTCCTCCCCATCAAAAAAGGATTCAAAATTAGAAAGGTTATCCAATAGAAAGAAACTTCATTAGAAAGTTATCGGCTTATCACATCAGAAAACTGATATTAGAATGAAATTTAAAATTGGGACAAGCCATCATAGAATAGAAGTACCTTATGAAGCATAAAATGGTTGATGTCTCAATAGGCAATAGCAAATGTTAGAAAGCAAAGTTAGCTTTAGAAAATCCATTCCAAGATATATTAGGAAGCTGAAATCATAAAATAGCTATTTGAAAGTTTGGCTCAAACGTTTTCATTAGAAAGCTAGCATCAGAATGTTTTCATTAGATACACGTTAGAAAGCTTACATATTCAATTAGCTAGAAAGGCTTTGAATAAGCTAGTAAGTTACCTGGTCACCTCTCAAGTTTTTATGCAAGTGCTTAAACAAACATGTTATAAGTTTGCCTATGTAACAGTTAATTAGGTCCATCAACATGTTATATTATAATAACAAGTTTGTCTATGTAATAGTTAATGTGCAAAGAACAAATACTGCAAAAATTTCAAATTCTCATTTAATTCCAAATTGCATGTGATAAGTACATTCCTTGTCAAACATAAGGGAGTTTTTTTGGTTTTGGAATTCACCAAAACCAAAGTCTTTGGCACTCCGGATACGTCCATCACGATATCCCCACAGCTTCGGCCCTTTCGACCCGCTATGGAACTAATCTCTGATTTGGCTAAAGTAGCATAATTTTTACTTGGTTATCGATCAGCCTCTCGATGCGGGTGACTCCACTTCGGGTTTCCTAGGCACTCCTCCTTATGGGGGCATGATAGTAAAGCTTTTCATAAGTAGACTTTCTTAACCTGCTGCTATAGAAGCATTTAGCAAATAGGCATAGTTAGTTACATCTAAAATGCTCGAATAGAAGGGAGCTCACCAGAGGGGGAAAGAGTGAAACGAAAACGAGCGAACGGTCCTATATGCAAAAACATGAGAGAAAACCAGGTGGTAAAGAATGACCTTTATGAAATTGCATATAGGAATCAAATCAGTCTCTCTATGAATTAACTATGATCTAAACATGTGTTTGTCCCAATAAAATGGTTCTCTCTAAATTTTGTTCGTGAAGATCTATTTTAATCTTCGAGAAAAATCGGAAGACCCAATTTAATAATATCTGAGAAAACATAAAAATCAATTTTAGTCTATAAAAAAAATAAGCAGGAACAACCTAATCCATAATTTCATTATACTCTGTTTGATTGATGAATAAACGATAAAGAAAAGAAAGTTAAAAGAAAATAAGATGATTATTTAACAATTTGGTATGAGAGAAAACGAAACAAAATGATGATAGGAAAGATCTGTGTATTTTTTTTTTCTTGAATCGGCATATTTCATTAAACGCCTAGCACAAGCAGTGCAAAAGGCAAAGGATTACAGATAGCCAAATTTGGCATAAACAAAAACACCCCTAAGGAGCGCATGCCAACAGCTGCTAAAGCTTAGCAGGAACGCAGCACTGCTGTTACAACAAATCAGAAAAAACAGCAAAACAATTTCGCTAAACCACAACACTGTCAGTGCCAAACAGCTCCACAAACACCGTCAAAAACGACCCTATACCACACGGCACCTGTCAACGCCTCCTAATCAAGCATTCTCTTGGATTCCAACACCACTCATAATAGAGACAAGATGCAAATACGAAGTCTACTTAAATTCAAAAGATCTGTGTATTTAAAAAGGAAAACATCTTAAAACATCCTTTCAATCTAAGAACGTTGCTTCTACCTTCAAGCCACTAGGAATTTTGCACATTTATTTGTTTGGCCAGTAAAGACCACTCATGTCAATGGTAATTGGTATGGACTAGTCATTATTGATGACTATAGTATATGTACCTACATAAAATACCTTAGAAACAAGGACGGGTTATACTCAATATTTGTCATCTTTTGCAAACAAGTGCAAGTTGAAAAAGATTTGAAATTGCAATAGTTAGAAATGATCATGGAGGAGAGTTTGAAAATTCATCTTTTGAAAGAAAAAAAATTGTTTGTTGAAGAAAAATGTATCTCTCATGATTTCTCCTCTCCTAGGACACCATAATAAAATGGAGTTGTATAAGCTAGAAAGGAAAAATAGATCTCTTCAAGAGATGACCAGAACCACAATCAATGAGAAAAAATGCTCCAACTCACTTTAGGGAAGAAGCTGCAAATGCATGTTACATTCAAAGTATAATATATCTACGACCTATTTTGAAGAATACTTATGAATTATGGAAAGGAAGAAAACCCAACATATCTCTTATTTTCATCAATTTCGTTGTAATGGATTCTTATTTTCAAAGCACAAATGTATGTCTTTTTAGGATATTTTGAACGACCTAGAGCATAAAGAGTATATAACGAAGAAACCTTAATGGTGGAAGAATCGACTCATGTAAGGTTTGTTGACAAAGAGCGTGGCAATGAAAAGGCGAAGCTAGCACAAGAATTTACAGATAATGGATAAACCAGGTGACAACACCCTATGGTGAAACACCATATGAGGAAGAAGTAAATGATAAAAGAAATGCCTCAGGTGAGGAAAATGAAAGATGAATATTCTTCTAAATAAGTGCATCAATGGAAATATAAATATCTCATTATGAAGATATGATCATTGGAAGTAAAGATAAACCGCGAAAAACCAGATCATCCTTTATAAATGGATCTTCCATGTTTGGTTAATTAAAAAACCATTACAACATATCTTTTTTAGTAGTATGAATTTATAATAAACAATCGACTTTTTGTTTTCTTCAGGTGTCCACGGGCCTTTTCATCCATGCCATTTTGTCACAACAAAGGGTTTCTCATCATATTTTGTAAGGTCCTTGATCATTTGCTACTCTCTCCCTCCTACACCCTTTGCTGCCATTTATGTCTTTATCTCGTTAACCTCTCGCTCAATATCTTTACCTCTTCCATTTTTAATTTTTTGTTTCTCTGTCCTTGCACTCACAAAACCACAGTTGCAGACCTGCGCCACAACATGCGATCAAAACCTATTTTCTATATTGAAGATTGATATTTTGTCGTAATATACTGCTACCAATTAATCATTAGTAATAATACAAGGACGTCCATTTCTTTACACGCAGACAACACCTGATTAATCACCTTAAAAAATATGGTTAACTCAATTTACGGCTAAAATTATGATTAATCGAATGAATCAAATCAACTGTATTTTTTAAAATGATTAACCTGGTGTCCCTCTTGTATAAAAAAGTGAATTAATCGGTCATTGGATCTGATATCGAGTTTAAAAAAAAAATGGATGTCCATGACAATTTTATTTATTAATTTTAGTATGAGAGTGTGAGTGCGCATCTTTAAAAGTATGTGTTTTGTTATATATGTGCGCGCGCACAACCACGCCCTAAGAATAATTGAAGAAAAGAGTGACATAGATATTGTTGCACATCAAAAGTTGCAAATGACTTTACGGGACTCAAGCATGAAACACACTATAAAAGTTCAGTATTCTTTTCACCAAACCTAACATTGAGCTCATGCAACTGCAAACTTAGTATTCTCTTCACCAAACTTAGTTGAGAGAGAGGGTGAGAAGAGAAGAGGCGATGTTGTTGTGAATGAGCGAGTGAGTGTGTTGTACGTGTTTTATCTATTAAAAAAAATACGGAAAAGCATGTGGAGCTTTAGCCCCACATAACTTCAAATATTAGTGTTTTATCTATTAAAGAGACAAAACATACGGTCGACAATGACAAAAAATAAATACAAGTAAATATTGATAATAAAAAAAGTGACAATTAGTCAATCATATATATGATATATCTCAAAACGAGTATATTATTGCTTAGCCAATTATATATCCCAAAAATAGAACATTTTTACCGTCATACTATGTGCTAAAAAGAACATCGTTAGGTGATATACATCTATATCCCAAAAAGAACATCATTGCCTAATATTCATTATTTAAGTGTTATTTGAATTAACACTAATATTCATTTCTTTTCTCTTTTCCTTTTAAGAAAAAACCGGAAAGCAAAAAACAATAGAAAAATCATGTATCATGTGTGTATTGTTTTTCTACCACTGTATCCCTCACATATATTTGAAGTATCTGAAAAGTATTGGACAATTGTTTTATTAAAAAATAAAATTTAATTGTCGAATACTCTTCTAATACATATCAGGGCGTATCGGGCAAGATATCGATGTATCAGATACAGTATGTCATCAATTTTTTGAAGTATCGGTGCTTCACATGAGTGTACTCATTTTCATGGGAGAGGATCCACTCCAGTGGAAATTTCCTCCTGTTTTCACCTGTGAAATAATCATAACCGTCCATTCCTTTTAATGACACCTTAACTAATCTTAGCCCTTCATTCATTTTAATGTGTCATTTTCATTTCCCTCCCTTTTTCACGTTCTGGCTTCTTGTATCCAAATAATAGAAATTGTTTCATCTTCTTCCATAACAACACATACCCACTGAACATCATTTATATTGATTGTCGTCCTCATGTGCTATCTGTTGACGTTGTCACGTGCTACTATTGTTGGTGTCGTGGTGTGCTCTTTGGTTGAAGACGTCGTCGCTGTGCTCCATTGATTACCACCGCCGTGCTTCTTGATTGCCATCGTCGTCACCGTTGTTGTTGTCTCCGCACCAATATTCGACGTTGCCTCTCCCTGTTGCGACATTCATTCATCGTCTCTGCCATTGTTTCAAGGTAACATGTAACAATCCATTCAAATTCATTGGTGTGGTTTACAAACAGCCCAACGGTGTGCTATATTAGTTGCGTGGCTGCTGTTTCTTTTGGGTGTGGTGGTAGCTTGCTAGCTGTGCTGTTAGGGGTTTTTTTCTTCCTGTTTGTGGTACCTGCCCTATAATGCATTTACGCTGGGGCAGTTTTGTTTGGTTTCTGTAGCACCAACTTCTCTTCTTATAAGGTTGGGAGCTTTAATAATATTTGGCATAATATTTTGTGATAGTAGACTTAGGAGACCACGTCTTTCATTTTATATCATTTAAGTTGCAGTAGCTTTATAATCTTGTTTTACTATAGTATATATTTTAAGTAGTTCTTTTTATTTCAATCAATTAGGTTGCCAATTGATTCTATTGTTGCACCACAAGACATCTTCGTGGATAACGAATTTGAGTGGAAACCTCGACTAGGAAAACAATTTAATACTTGGGAAGAGGCAAGGGATTTTTGGAATGATTATGGTGGAAAAATTGGATATAATGTTCGAACAGAATACTTGAACAAAAGCAAAGATGGAATGGTTTTGTCTGGAAGATTTGTGTGTAATAAATAAGGTTTTCGTAAAACAGATAAAAGAGACCGCTTAACAACTAATCATCGGCTTGAAACAAGAATTGGATGTCATGTAAAGATGGTAATCAAATACATAAAATATATTGGGAAGTATCAAATTCATGATTTGTTTGATGAGCATAATCATCAAGTGCATCTTCCTGAGACGACTCACATGCTTGCATCTCAACGAAAATTATCTGAAATTCAAGCACATGAAATTGACTTGGCAAATGATGCAGGAATCAAGCAAAGGTCTTTATTTGAGCTAATGAGTAGGCAAGTTGGTGGTAGAGAAAACCTTGGTTACACACGCGTAGATCAAAAGAATTATCTTCGCAACAAGAGGAAGAGAAACATGGCATACGGGGAGGCTGGCAGTATATTACACCACTTTCAACAAAAGTGTGTAGAAAATCCATCATTTTATCATGGAGTCCAATTAGATGTTGAAGAACAAATAACAAATATTTTTTGGGCTGATGCAAGAATGATAATGGATTATGAATACTTTGGTGATGTAGTCACTTTTGACACTACATATAGTACTAACAATGCATATATACCTTTGGTTGTATTTGCATGATTTAATCACTTTAAAGGAGTGGTGATTTTTGGTGTTGCGCTTCTTTACGATGAAACTTCAACATCTTTTGAATGGCTGTTTAGAGAATTCTTGAAGGCGCATAAGAATAAGAGGCCTCAAACTCTTTTCACGGATCAAGACCCAGCAATGGCGAAAGCTTTGCATGAGGTAATGCTTGAAACATACCATGTTCTATGTTCTTGGCATTTGATACAAAATGGCATAAAACATCTTGGGGATAGAATGAAGAATGGTTCTAATTTGTTGAGAGACCTTAAGTTTTGTATGTACAAATATGTAGAAGAAGATGATTTTGAAAGAGCATGGGATAAATTGGTTGATGATTATGATCTTAAAAAAAGTGGGTGGATATCAAGTTTGTATAAAATAAAAGAGAAGTGGGCTAAATGTTATTTGAAGAATGGTGTGACTATTGGCATGTGAAGTCCACAACTTAGTGAAAGCTTCAATGCAGATTTGAAATCTTGCTTGAAACCAGACTTGGACATCATCCAATTTTTCAAACACTTTGATAGAGTGGTCAATGACAAAAGGTATAACGAGTTGCAATGTGAGTTTGAGTCTAGGTAAAAACTACCAAGGTTGAAGATGGAGCATTCACCTTTACTGCAACAAGCTGCACAAAAATATACATTACCTATGTTTGATCTTTTTCAAAAAGAATATAACAAATATTTTGCAGCTTACATAAAAATAGGAAAAGAAGGTGAAACTACTCATGAATATTTGATTGGTATGCATAAAGAGAATGAAGAGTTTAAAGTTTTTTTTTTATCCTTCCATTGACACGATTTTGTGTTGTCATGCAATCAAGGTTCTTGATGTGAAAGATATCAAATCAATCCCTAACCAATATATTTTGAAAAGGTGGATAAGGGAAGCAAAGATTGGATGTGTTAAAAGATACACATGGAAGAAATATCCAAGAAGATGTTAATCTTGATAGCGCACAATGGTATAGAGAGGTTTGTCCTAAATTAGTGAGAATAGCTACAAGCGCGTTTGATTGTAAGGAAGCACGTATCTTTGTAGAGAATGCTATAACGGAGCTGAGTAAGCAAGTTTATGACATTTGCAGTAAGAACTTCGGATTGGTAACAGACAATGATGATAATCCGCAAGTAAATCATGATGATCCGCAAGTCAATAATGATAACCTACAAATCAAAGGCATAAAAAGAAAGAATGGTGTGAAAAGTTTTAGAAAGCGTCCAAAAAGTTGTATTGAAAAGCAACCAAAGAAGAAAAGAGGGGGTCAAATGTCCAATACTGCACAAAATAAGGGAAAGGTAATTTGATTGCAGCTTGTATGTTTTAATTTGTTCAATTAAGCAATTTGTGTTTCAACTTATCAAGTTAAATATAATTGTGTATTGCTTTTACATAGGAAACTATTGTTCCAAATAACATATCTGGTGTGCCAAGTCTACAACCACTTCATTTTTTTTCCAAATAATCATGGTTATGGCCTGAAGGTAATTTTACATACAACTTGGATGTTTTAATCAACTAAGCAATTTGTGTTTTATATTCTCAAGTTAATTTTACTTCTGTATTACTTTTACATAGGAAAATGTTGTTCCAAATAACATATCTGGTGTGCCAAGTCTACAACCACTTCATTTTGTTCCAAACATGGCTATGGACTAAAGGTAATTTCAACTGCGGCTTATATGTTTTTAACTTGTTCCATTAATAATCTCTATGTTTTAACAACTCAAGTTAAATTTAATTGTGTATTGCTTTTACATAGAAAAATGTTGTTCCAAATAGCTTAAATAGTGTGCCAAGTTCACAATCACTTCACTTTGTTCCAAACATTCATGGCTATGGGCTGAAGGTAACTTTATTTGCGGCTTTTATGTTTTTAATTTTTTCAATTAATAAATCTCTGTTTTAGCTTCTCAAGTTAAATTTCATTGTGTGTTGTTGTTACACAGGACAATGTTGTTGCAAATAACATGTTTGTTGTGTCGAGTTCACAACCGGTTGTGTCGAGTTCACATCCACTTCAATTTGTTTCAAATACTCATAGTTCTATTAGACTATTAATGGTAAGTTTTCTGTTTTCATTGTTGTGTTTTAGCATCTATATCCTTTTAGAATCCTTTTAACCGTTGTTTATACTTTGTCAATAATATAGGATCCACAAAATGATACTTATCTCCAATCATTAAGTGGAGACTTCCACCAAGTTTCAAATCATAAGTCAGAATGGCCTCCTCAAGCGCAACGGGATCGGGAGAGTTGATCGCAAAACATGAGATTTTGTTATAGTGGTTTCATACTAGTGCTTAATTTAACAAACTATTGTGTATCTGGATTTGTTTGTACGCACCACTAGTGTATTTGCCTTTTTATTTTGGTGGATTGGTCTATGATTTTAGGAGAAATTGGTGAAAATTGTAGTAGCTTTGGTGGCTGTTATATTTTTTTACAATTTGATAGGTTCAGTTTTTAATTTGAACATGATCAAATTTTCTATGTCTTTTATTGCTGAAAAATGTTGGTTTTGCATCTGTTAAATTTGTTTATTGGGTTAACATGTCTATACTCCTGTAATTTGGACGAGTTCTGGTTTACACCCCTATAAAAAAAAAGTTTAGATTCCAACCCAATAATATGAAGCTTCTCCACAAAACACCCCAGTAATATGAAGATTCTCCACAAAACACCCATGACCCCATAATGACGTTGACATGGCACGCCACTGTGTATTTATTTTATTTTTTATTTTTTTAAAACCTGACACGTGTGTAATGGATACTGACGTGGCACGACACTGTGTAATTATTTTAATTTTAATTTTTTTAAAACCTGACATGTGTGTAATGGTTTAAAAAATTATTTTAAAAAGATAAAAAATTGAAAATTAATTTTCAAAAAATTTAAAAATAAGAAAAAAAATTCTTTTTTTAAAAAAAACGAAAAAAAATTGGATTTTTTTAAAAAAATAAAAATAAAAATAAACATTCAAAAATTAGCTTTTGTTATTTTTTCAAATATTTTTAAAATTTTAATTTAATTTGGATGTTTTTAAAAAAAATTCAAAATATAGTAAGTTTAGAAATTTTTGAATTTTTCATATAATTTTTCAGGAAATATATATATATATATATATATATATATATAAAGAAAACAACCTCTTTCAGTTATTTTGGACCGGCTGTTTCTTTTCAAAAATGTCATCAATTTTCAATACAAATACCACATGTAACAAATAGATAAGAATAAATTTAAATATTAAAAAAATTTCCAGATTTTTTTGATTCTCGATTTTTAAATATTAAAAAAATTTCTCAAATCTGTAACACATTGTAAAAAAAATTCAGGAATAAATTTTCGAAAAAAAATCTGAATTTTTCTAAATTTTTAAGTAAATTTGTATCAAGATTTTTAAAGATATAAATATTTTCCACATTTCTTTTATTGAGAAAATTTAAAAAACTTCTTTTTTCGAAAAAAAATATCTGTTTTAAATTTCGAAAAATATATATTTCAAAATTTTTTTTTTAAAACATTATGGAAAATTAAAAAATTTTGAAATATATATTTTTCTTAAATTATAAATTTTGGAATTTTCGGAAATTTTATTTTTTCAAAATTTTGGAAAATATTTTTCGTAATAAAAAAAAATCCTAATTTTTTTTTGTTTTTACGATTTTTTATTTTTAAAAAAAAAATAGGCACAAATTCCATGTGTACCATTAAAAAAATGAAAAACAAAACTAATTATACAGTCAGCAATTCTGAACAGTCACATGGGTCAGAAGCTAAAATCAAATAATCTTATTTTACAGGGTTGCAATCTTAACTTATTTTTTTACAGGGGATAAACCGAAACTCGTCCAAATTACAGGGGTAAAGACATATTAACCTTCACTGTTCTAGCAGGGCACAGACATCTCATAAATTATATGTGTTGTGTTTCTGCACTGTTCTAGCAGTGCACAACCATATCATAAATTATATGTGCTGTTTTTTTCACTATTATTCTAGCAGCAGTTTTTCTGCACTATCAATCTAATAGTTTTATTATTCTAGCATCAGTTTTTCTGCACTATTCTAGCAGCAGTTTCATGTTATTTTAAACTGTCAACAAGCAGAGAAATATTGCATTGATCACAAGTACAAGCTATACAAATAATTAGATTCCATTAATCGAAATTTTGAAGTACAAGATCTTCAGATCATACGTTAAAACCATAACTATAAATCTATAATTTTACATTGATGTACAAAGAATCTAATACAAGCTAATAGCTCTTCCTCTTTTATTGCCAAAAGAACAATTACAAGACCCCAAGCAGCAAAGGCAATTACGGGGCCTATCTAAAACAAAGCTATAAAAAAAAACAGCCCCATGCACAAATCCGCACCTACATGACGTACATGGGATCAAACATAACCAAATTGCAGCCAAAAACAGACATAGCATAAGCTGTTAACAGCCATGACAGCAGCTGAAAACAGACAAAAACGAAACAAAACCCCTCCAAATTATCTACTTCAGCATTTCCAAGCATTCCAACACCATTCCTAATACAAATCGATCCGAATTTTAATCTTTTCAATCTCCAAATCCAAGAAATAGCCTTAATATTCTCCACCACCTCATCGACTTCAAATGTCTTATTATTGGTCAGACCATAAGCTAAGCAACTGTCATAGTTTTCAAGCAACTAATTGATATTCAAGCCAGCCAGAGGTAAATAAACCTGGAATTAAATTGATATTCAATAAGTCAAAATCAACAAGAAATTAATTAATCATGCTGGAAAAAAATGGAAGCAAACTGAAGAGAACAAAATTAAACAGACAAACTTATATGCAAAGAATGGGAGAAGGAAGGAAGAGGGACTATTCCACCACTGCACTGCTCAACCGCCGCATTGCTCCACCCTGCAATTCCCCTACGTTTCGTTTTGAGCTAGAAAAGGGTTGCCGCTACTTTAACCACAAATTCAATTTCCTGTTGCGAGTCACTGTTATTCCGTCGTGAATCACGGTTGCAAACTGCGTTGGTGTGAAGACCATAATCATGGAGTTGCAATTAGTGGGGAACAAAGGTGAAAACGGGAGAGAAGCCAAAATGAACCGAAAAACAAAAGAGAGAAAAAGCCAAAAGGCAAAACGACAAGCCAGTATGTGTTTTAATTCTAATCCATTGATCTGTCCTTATAATAAATGGACGGCTTAGATCAGTCACAGGAGAGAACTGGAGAAAAATTACACTGGAAACAATCTGTTCCCCATTTTCATAGTCTTCTTTGATGGTCTCCTCATCCTTTTCAAAACTCACGGCAATAGCTAATGCGCCAAGTTTGAGTCTTCTTTCATTCATAATTTCTTTGACGGTTCCACAACTATCGAATTATAAATAAAACAAAACTGTCTATAGTTTCATCATTGAAGTTGCGCATTGAACGTAGCCATGTTCAATACAAGGAAGTCATGGCTCTTGCTTTCTCTTCTCAATCTCATCTTCTCTTTACACTCCTACCATTCCCTTGTTACTCTGACAACCATCTTTGCAAATCAATCTCTCTCTGGTGATCAAACTCTAGTCTCTCAAGGAAAAATCTTTGAATTGGGTTTCTTTAAACCAGGTAATTCTTCTAACTACTACATAGGCATATGGTACAAAAAGGTCTTTCCACAAACAATTGTTTGGGTAGCCAACAGAGACAATCCTGTCTCTGATAAAAACACTGCTACCTTAAAAATTTCAGCTGCTAATTTAGTTCTATTGAATGAGTCTTCAAAACAAGTTTGGTCAACAAACATGAGTTCTCTTAAGTTAGATTCTGTTGTAGCTATGCTTCTAGATACCGGCAATCTCATTCTAAGAACTAGGCCTAATGATGATGTATCAAATCCTTTATGGCAAAGTTTTGATCATCCAACCGATACATTTCTTCCGGGTGGAAAAATTAAGCTGGACAAGAAAACAAAGCAGCCTCAGTATCTCACTTCATGGAAGAATAGGGACGATCCTTCAACGGGTCAGTTCTCTTTGGTGCTAGACCCAAAAGGAACAAATTCATATCTTATTCTTTGGAATAAGTCTGAAGAGTATTGGACAAGTGGACCTTGGAATGGACAAATTTTTAGTCTTGTTCCTGAGATGAGGGCAAATTACACTTACAATTTTGCATTTGTGTCGAACGAGAATGAGAGCTATTTTACTTACTCCATGTATAACCCTTCCATTTTATCTCGGATGGTGATAGATATCTCGGGACAGATCAAGCAATTGACATGGTTGGAAAGTACCCAACAGTGGAACCTCCTTTGGTTGCAGCCAAGAACAATATGTGACGTTTATTCTTCCTGCGGTGCATTTGGTAGCTGCAATGTAAACTCAAAGCCTTTTTGTAGTTGTTTGAGAGGTTTTGAGCCAAAGTCGGTGTCTGAATGGAATCTGGGGGATAACTCAGGTGGGTGTGTCAGGAAAACAAGTTTGCAATGTGAGGGTTCTAATCCCTCTAGTAGGGCTAATGTCGGGTTCCTTGCAATCACCAACATGGCTTTGCCTAAATATGCACAATTTGTGGGGTTAGGGAATGCAGATGAATGTCGATTAACTTGCTTGAGAATTTGCTCCTGCACTGCTTATGCATATGATAGCAATAGATGTTCAATTTGGATTGGAGACCTCATGAATCTGCAACAATTGTCTTTTAGTGATAGTAGTGGACAAACTTTGTATGCCAAACTTGCATTATCAGAATTGTCTTCTGGTAATCGGGCAAGGGGGATTATTGGTGGTGTTGTGGGCGGGGTTGTTGGCACAGGGATACTCTTGGCCCTTCTATTGTTTGTCATGCTTAGGCGAAGAAAGAGAATGCTTGCTACGGGGAAGCTCTTGGAGGGGTTTACGGTGGAATTTGGATACAAGGATTTGCAAAACGCGACTAAGGATTTCTGTGAGAAATTAGGAGGAAGTGGCTTTGGTTCTGTTTTCAAAGGAGCATTAGCTGATTCAAGTATGGTAGCAGTGAAGAAACTGGAGGGGATTAGCCAAGGAGAGAAGAAGTTCAGAACAAAAGTGAGTATTATAGGGACAATGCAACATGTTAATCTTGTTCGGCTCCGTGGATTTTGCTCAGAAGGTACCAAAAGGTTGCTGGTGTATGATTACATGCCAAATCTTTCCTTGGATTTCCATTTGTTTGGGAACAATAATTCTGAGGTGTTGGGATGGAAAGCGAGATACCAAATTGTTCTTGGAATTGCAAGGGGACTAATTTACCTACACGAGAAATGCGAAGAATGTATCATACACTGTGATATAAAGCCAGAAAACATTCTCCTTGATGCTGATTTTGGTCCAAAAGTTGCAGACTTTGGTCTAGCTAAGTTAATTGGACGAGATTTCAGAAGAATCCTTACAAAAGGATCAAGAGGTTATCTTTCGCCAGAGTGGATATCTGGGGCTGCTATCACAGCCAAATCCGATGTTTACAGTTATGGAATGATGCTTTTTGAGGTTGTATCAGGTAAAAGGAATTCCGATCCATCTGCAGATGACCGAAATACTTTCTTTCCAACCTTGGCTGCTACAGTAGTTAACCAAGGTGGTAGTATCCTTACTCTTTTGGACCCTAGATTGGAGGGAAATGCTGACATTGAGGAAGTGACTGAAATGATAAAAGTTGCTTCTTGGTGTGTCCAAGAAAATGAAACTCAGAGGCCAACCATGCGTCAGGCAGTTCAAATTCTCGAGGGGATCTTGAATGTGAACTTGCCACCAATTCCAAGATTCAATCAAGTGTTTGTAGATAACTAAGAGAATTTGCTCTACCAAAAGTTCACAGGTAAAGAGCGAGGTATGTCTCAACATCTTCTCAGGCCAAAAGCAATATCTCATCATCTAGCTTCAAGTCTTCCGATGAAAATTAGTATGGTTTATTGTCTCTCTTCTGTTACTAATATAAAAAATATCATCTTTTGATTTTGTTGTAATGTATGGTTTGAATAATGAGATTATCTTTTCAAGTTGGTCCTATATCCAATCAAAAGAATGTTATTTTACATAGCTATTATTGTACCATTAGTATCATACAGAGGAGTGGTTTGGCTTGTGACAGATTTGTCTAAAGTAAGGGGGTGTTTTAACGACAACATACTTTCTAAGCAAACTTAGAGTGTTTTAAATCTTGTTGAATTTTTCACCAAAAAAATCTTGTTATACTAATTTTTGTACTTAGTTTATATAAGAAAGAACAACAATCTTGTTCTGAGATAACATTGAGCCAGCAAGAATAAGAACGGAACTGTGTTAGAAAATAAAGAATGTCATCATAAAGTTTCCCCGCCATCAAAAAAGGATTCAAAATTAGAAAGGTTATCCAATAGAAAGAAACTTCATTAGAAAGTTATCGGCTTATCGCATCAGAAAACTGATATTAGAATGTAATTTAAAATTGGAACAAGCCATCATAGAATAGAAGTACCATATGAAGCATTAAATGGTTAATATCTCAATAGGCAATATGAAATATTAGAAAGCAAACATGACCAGAATGGAGCATCAGAATTACAAAGTAAGCTTCAGAAAATCCATTCCATTTCATTAGAAACCTAGCATCAGAATATTTTTATTGGGTAAGACTACGTTTAAAAGCTTACATATTCAATTAATTATGAAGACTTTGAAGAAGCTAGTGTGTTACCTGGGCTTCTCTCAAGTTTTTATGCAAGTGCTTAAACAACATGTTATATTATAGTAATAATAAGTTTGTCTATGTAATAGTTAATGTACAAAGAACAAATACTACAAAAATTTCAAATTCTCATTTAATTCCAAATTGCATGTGATAGTTACATTCCTTGTCAAAACATAAGGGAATTTTTTTGGTTTTGGATTTCACCGAAACCAAAGTCTTTGGCACTCCGGTGCGCCCATCACGATATCCCCACAGCTTCAGCCCTTTCGACCCACCATGGAACTATTCTCTGATTTAAATTTTACTTGGTTATCGATCAGCCTCTCGATGCGGGTGACTTCACTTCGGGTTTCCTAGGCACTCCTCCTTATGGGGGCATGATAGTAAAGCTTTTCATAAGTAGACTTTCTTAACCTGCTGCTACAGAAGCATTTAGCAGTTAGGCATAGTTAGTTACATCTAAAATGCTCAAATAGAAGGGAGCTCACCTGAGCGTGAAAGCGTGAAACGAAACGAGCGAATGGTCCTATATACGAAAACGTGACAGAAAATCAGGTGGTAAGAACGGACCTTAATGAAATTGTATATAGGAATCAAATTAGTCTGTTTATGACTATGAATTAACTATGGGTTAAACATGTGTTTGTCCCAATAAAATGGTTCCTAAATTCTGTTCGTGAGGATCCATTTTAATCGATATACGGTCAATTTTGAAGAATACTTCTTATGAATTGTGAAAAGGTAGAAAACCCAACATTTTTTTTTATCAATTTGGTTGTGATAGATTCTTATTTTCAAAGCACAAATGTGTGTCTTTTTAGGATATTTTGAACGCCATATATCATAAAGAGTATATAAGAAAGAAACCTTAATGGTCGAAGAATCAATTCATGTAAGGTTTGTTGACAAATAGCTTGGCAATGAAAGGCCAAAGATATGCAAGAATTTGCAGATAATGGATAAACTAGGTGACAACACCGTATGGTGAAACACCATACAAGGAAGAAGTAAATGATTAAAAAAATGCCTCAAGTGTGGAAAATGAAGATGATGTTTCCTCTATCTTGAAAATTGACTCAAAATTTGAAGTTTGGACAAGCTCAAAATTGTGGCACAATTTTAAATGGTTTGGGAACCTTTTGGTTCAACAAAATTCGAGACCCGATTTTGGATAAGGTTAAGTAGTTCGTACTGTGTACAAAGGTAAATTGGGGCACAATGGCATGAAATCGAGGCACGATTTTCTCGATTTCTGAACACTATTTAAGACTTCATTCTTCATGTTTTGTATGTGGCTTAGAGAGAGGAAATTTAGAAATACTCCCTCCGTCCCAAATTGTATGTCATTTTAGAAAAATAATTTCTCCTAAATTATACGTCGCTTTACAATACAAATGAAATATTAATGTTATTCTTCCTATTATATCTTTAACTATTTATTACTCTTTCTTCTTTCATTTATCTTTCCCATATGATTTATTAAGGACAATTTTGTAAAACAACTCATAATATCTCTTTCCCACACAATATTAATTGAATTTCGTAATATGTGTAAAATGCCCAAAACGTCATACAATTTGGGACGGAGGGAGTACAAAGGAAGTAACTTTAGTGTTGAATGTCTTTGTAGTGAGGTTCTCTTGGGTTGGGAAACATTGCAGACACCTTGGATAGTGAGATTTTATCATTGGAAGGATAAAAAAGTCTCATTTAGTGTTTTCTCCTATGATTCATTGAGAGTGTGGGTGAATTGAAAAATTGATAGAAATTAGGTCTTATTCATTGTGAGTTTTTAAGCTAATTTCTTGTAACCTCTTTGTATCTCTTTCATCTTAGTGGATTGGAGAACTGCTCTCTCCCCATGATAGGTCATATTGGACCGAACTGGGTAAACAATATTGGTATGTTTGTTTTCCTTATTTCATTACTTATCTTTGATTGCTTTGATTATACTTGTGGTGTTACTCTACACTTAGATTTAGGTCTATTTGTTGTTGTTATTATTGTTTGAGGCTACTTTACTCATTGATTACTACTTTCTTTGATCCACACATCATAGTTTTATTATTGTGATTTTGTCCGTATACACAACACTTTAAATAAGTGCATCAATGGAAATATAAATACCTCATTATGAAGATATGATAATTGTAAGTAAAGATAAACCTCGAAAATCCAAACCATTTTTCATAAATGAATCTTCAATGTTTGGATTACTTTCCATTATAGAGCCAACATATATAGATGAAGCTATATCGTGTAATGGTAATGAAAGAAGAGCTTAAACAATTTCAAATAAATCATGTATGAGATCTAGTGCCACAATCAAAAGGAAATAATATTATTGAAATTAATTTACATGGACTGTTTTAATCAATACTTAGCAATATCATTAATAATCAGGATGTATGTAAATGTGGGGTTGCCTTAGGAAAATTGGTTTTGGTTGCGATGGTAAATAAATAACTAAAATAAAGTTTGTTTTGAAATATGCTGAGAGAAAGAATTAGGTCTCTCGAATCATCTGTCCATTACTTATTATTAATCTGCACCTAAATCATATGATTGATATTCTCTTTACGACAATTAACAAAATAGTTCAGGTCAATCCTTTAAACTCGGGACCCTCTTTTCTAATTATAATTCCCTAATTTCTTAGGTGAATCTATAATCATCAATGGCTTTGAGTTCGTTTATTTTAATATCACAATCTAACAACTTTTTATCCCTAGATTTTCCGTTAAATTGAAAAGTGAATAAGTCAGAGTTATAAACTGATGTCAGCAGTTTTAAAATCTCTAAGATCAATTATATTGGACCAGAATCATAAAAGAATTACACATGTACTCACATGTGATCGTCGTGGATCCCTGTATCCAAAAGGTACCGCTTCTCTTTTCTCCAAAAACGTCCCCCTTTGGCCCCGTGATGCGTCAGCTTTTATAACATGAAAATTGCTCTTCTCCAATCATGTTTTACTCACGCTGCATGATGTTATACAACAACAACTCATAAACACAACCATTCACTTTCTAAACTTTCCCAAACCTCCCAAAGTGCGATTTTTTCACCTTCAAGTGGGATTTTGTTCATTCTTGCGCCATTCAAAGTCAATTTCTCCCACAAAATCAAGTAAGTGTTTAAATTGTCTTTTCTTGGTTTAAATTTTGGTATTTTTGGAGAAATATTACATTTTTAGGTTTTTATAAATTTGGTTTGCATGTTAGTTTTTAGGATTGGATGTGATGAATTAGGTTTGATTGAAATGTGGTAGGTTAGAGTTAGGAATTGTTAGAAAATGTGTTGAACTCTAAGTGTTTGATAAAATGTCTCATTGAAAATTTGTTTGTTTTTTGCATTGTTAAGGATGATATTAGTTAGAAATTGGTTTGTTAATGTTGATTATAGTGAGTTTGACTAAAACGTGGTAGTTTACAGATTTAAATGACACTGTCGAAATTTAATAGTTGTTAAATAGTTAGAAATGACACAATGTCCCTATAAAAAATCATTGATTTTTTGCTTTTTTAAATTTTGTGCAGATATGTTTGAGAGGCCTGGCAGACTTAAGTTAAGGAGGAAGTCCTCTATCGGTAGTGCACAGACCGAAAAGGTCGCACAACACCCTCCTCAGGTTCCTAGTAGAAAGAGACAGGCGGGTGGCGTGAGGCTTAGTAGGAATGATGATGCGGATGGGTCGATGTCACAGGCTGCTACGTCCCAGATAGTGGACCTGACGTTGTATCATCATCAACATCAGTATGAGGCGTATCTGCCTCAACATCAGTATGAGGTGTATCAGCCTCAGTATGAGTAGGCTCACCAGCAGGAGCAGGCTCAAGCTCGCCATCAGATGTTGTCTTTTTTTTTTTATTTCAGTTTTAGAGGGAGCATAAGTAGAATGTTGTCTCGCACGGGAAGAAGTTTAGTCTTATACCTTGACAGTCCTGGTAGATGGAAAGGAATGTTTCTGGACACGGGCGAATGCATCCGGTCTTGCCCCCTCCTAAAGACCAGGTACGAGAACATCAATCATGACCTCATTTGTGCTTTGTCAAAAAGATGACATAAGGAGACCAACAACTTTCATCTGTCCGTTGAGGAGATGACCGTCACACTAGATGATATGGCGTGTCTTCTAGACATCCTCATTAGTGGGAGACTCATTCACAAGGAGTAGTAAAAATGAAGTTTATGTGAAACAAACACATGGCTCCGAGAATCTTAATGAAGTATTCTGAAAACAAACTTCTAAAACTTGGTATGATAGGCTTAAAAATAATTTTCAGAGAGAGCTCTTGAACACAACTCTTTTCAGAAAAATATCTAAGAATGAAATTTTGATAGTACGTATAAATATAGATGATATTATCTTCAAATGTACTAATGTTAAGCTCTGCAAGAGTTTTCTAAATTAATTCAGAAGTAATTTGAAATAAGTATGATAGAAAAACTCAATCAGTGTAAAAATGAAGTTTACATACATCAAACTAATTACATCAAACTATTTTTGCCTTATTTGTAATTTATATTTCTATTTTTACCTTTTACTCTTAAGAAGAGTTAATTACAACTCATAACTAAAGGACATATCTTTTTTCCTCATTGTAATTATTTGACGCACAAACTTAATTACAATCAAGAGCTTCTTTTTTTTTTGACAAATCAAGAGCTATTATTTGTTCACTCGGGTAAGTTTTAAGTTCGGATATATATATATATATATATATATATATATATATATATATATATATATATATCACTAATTTGTTCTCTAATGAATTATTACTTATGATCGACCACAAGTTTTAAATGTGCGTATTGTTGTTCTATCAGTGTTGGTTGTGTTCGTTTACTTTTTCTGTTGTAGTCACCTTCATTGCGTGGTCCTTCTAGGATTGTCATTTTGGGGGGACATTTGTATTTTTTGGTGGTCCTTTTTTGTTTTGGATTGTGATGTGCTGTTATTCAAATAGCCTCTCTGAGTTGAGTAATGATATTTGAACAATAATTTTTTCATAATTTTTGTGATAATTTTCTCTCTCATATTCATATTGTATTTTTAATTTCTATTTCTCAATTACTTTGGTTTTTGTGTCAATACCTAAATTTCTTTGTATATTTGGTTGTCAGAACAAACAAATGGTTGTTCAAATAACATTCATTTTTGAGTTATATCCATTTCAAATATATATGCGTTCACAATATAAAACGTGTTTTGCACGGATATTTTTTTTTATGTGTGATTCGTTAAGGAATCTCATTTAGCCAATGTGCTTACAATTATTTTGCGGCCCTAGAATTTATCTCAAAAGGAATCAATCCTTAGCATGTGCTTTTTTAAGGATCTCCTCTTTTGATAAAGTCAAAATTCATCCAAGTTGCATACAAATCTCTCACGTTCTCATGTGTTTCCTATCCCATCAATCCCTCTTCCAAAAGACACCAACCATTTTTCAAGAGTTCTCTCTTTTGATTCCCCAAAATTCACATTTTTCCACCGAGAATTGATGTAGAATACACAATTAGTAGTACAGTTTGCAACCTTACGCCCCACACATGATATGATGCGCCCCGCGCACAACAGACATTTGTTTATGCCCACAACACACGCCCATATGTGGTCACACCCCCACACATGGTACCACTCGTCCTGCACATGGGACATATAACCATCCAAAGAAACAGCTTTTTCAAGTCACACTCAATAGTAAACTTATTTGGTATTGAGGAAATATGGTAACTATTATGTTCGAACATGCCTCTGCGATGAAAAATCCAAACCCCAAAAGGAATTTTCATACATCAGGGATGTTGATCATTGGGATAAAATTTGTTTTTTCCGATCACAAAGAGTACTCAAAACTTTCATTGGTTGGATACTTGTAAAAAACATCCACCCAACAAGGAAATGGTATCACTAGATATTGATCATCTATTTATGCATTGTCCAGCTGTTAGCTCAACAATTATTTGGTGCGACAATGCAGTTGATATGGAAACATAGAATAATATTGTGTTCAACCAGATTTTTTTTAACCTATATACTCTCTCTGTCCTAAATTATAAGAGAAAAAAAAAACACACTTATTAAGAAAACTAAAACATAAGAATATGGAGTATAGTTTTTTATATTTTCTTTGGAAAAAGTTTCATGGGAAGATGTAAAAACAATTTTTATTAGTTATTAGTTATGGAAAAAATGAAAGAGAGAGACAAATGAATGCAATTTGCATTTAATTTTATGAGAATAAACAAAAAAAAAATCTTGGAAAAGAGATTTTTTTTAAAAAATAAGATTAAATAGGATAAAAATTTGTCTTTTTTGCTTATATTTTAAGACAAAGAAAATAAGTTTTTTTTGCTTATATTGTAAAGAATTTAACTATGCTAATCTTTTCCTTCTAAGTCTGTTGTTGATGATCAAACTATGATAAAGTGGTCTTCTCCACCTCGAGGATCTATCAAAATTAATGTATGGTGTTTCAGTGAAAGTAAGATGGATGGGGCTGTAAAAAAAATATGAAAAAACAACTCTTTTTAAGGGGGAAAATAGAATTATATTTGTAAAAGAGAGTTTTTTATATATGTATATATATTAGTAAAATAAATTGTTTAAAAAATATAGTATACCATTCATTAGGGCCGAGCTTATGCAAGTGCAACAAGACCCTTGGCACGTGACTTCATACTTAGAGGGACTTCAAAATTTAAAATAGAAAAAAAAAAAAAAATTGTACCTACAGATGAAATTTATCACTAAATGTCGTTTTCTTTAGGTAAAAGTTAGGAATACAACAATTTTATTGTTAGTTGTGGACACTCCACGGCTAAATGTCTATAAGTAAAATTCATGTTTGAACCATTGCTTATATATTTAAGGCCTATATTTAACTACAACTTAGATGTATGTCACTGTAAGCGGTGTTAAATTTTTTTTCTTGATATTTTTTAGATTAAAATTATCAAGATTACAACAACGCCTCTAAATTAAGACAACCTTTTATTTATAAACAAAAGTTTTTTTTTTAAGAAAGCAAAATATTTATAAACAAAAGTTGATTCACTAGATTGTTTTTCATTGAGCTTTTGTATGCGATCTCAAAATCCACTTCGTCTAAATTTTTAATTATAAACAAATAATAATAATATTCTTCTTTAATTAATTGTTAAATATTGAGAGAGAAAGATAGATGGTAAACAAAAAATATAGAATCTTAATATATATAAATCTTAATATAGAATCTTAATAATATTCTGATTTAATTAATTGTTAAATCTCCATTCAAGCATTTTGACTACTAAGCTACCAGAACTTTTGTTGATTTAAAGTTGCTTCAATCAATACTTATGTCTTTTTCTTTGTTGCCTGATGTTTCAGATAGATGAGTGTGGCTTCCTGATCCAGTAGGAGGTTACACTGTCTGTGGTGCTTATGATCTTTTAGCGGAGGGTAGCAGTCCTCCCGTGGATGAAGCTTCTGAGTTAGTTTGGCATCCCCAGGTTCCTCTGAAGGTCTCTATCTTTGTTTGGCGTCTTCTTAGAAATCGTCTTCCTTCAAAGACAAACTTGGCAGTTCGGCGGGCTCTTTCTCCAGATGTGACTTTATGTGATTTAGGATGTGGCCTTGAGGAAACATCCGAACATTTGTTTTTGACTTGTCCGAATTCTGTATTGTTGTGGCAGCAGATGCGTAACTGGATAGGTTGCATGGGAGTGGACTCCACTCATTTGTCCGACCACTTGTTGCAGTTCACTTTTTTTATTGGTGCGGGAAAAACGAAGCGCTCCTTTTTGCAGTTGATTTGGCTCCTTTGCACGTGGGTCTTGTGGTTAGAACGCAACAATAGAATTTTTAATAATGTTGTATCTGATGTACCCAGATTGTTAGATAAGGTTAAATTGTTATCCTTAGGTTGACTCAAAGTTAAGAAGCCGTTGTTTATTTTTGGCTCTCAGATGTGGTGGTCAAGTCCTTTGGCTTGTCTAAGTATTGGCTAAACCACAGTTTTTGTTATTACCTTGTGGTTGACTATTCTGTACTTTTGATAGTAGTTGTAGGCACACCTTATGCTTGCAAGTGCTATGGTTTAGTAATATAATCTCATTTTGATTTCTTAAAAAAAAATAAAAAAAAATACTTATGTCTTTTTTAAGCCTCTAATTCGCCTAAAATTATGCATTAACTACTTACAATCCCACTAACCCCACTATTTGGATTATTTTCTGCATTAACCCCACTAAAAAAATTCAGATGTCTATCTTTTTTAAAAAGTAACTCATCCAAATAACAGCTATTTCATCTTAACTGCACCTCATTCTAGTAATAACTGTTCCATCTTATAATTGCACCACATCTTAATTGTAGTCCCACAATTCAGATAGCTTCATTGTTTTTTTGTTTTCCTTCTGAAATTGTTCACATGGGTCGCTTATAAAATGTTGATAATGGAAGAAAAAATTAACTTTTTTAATCAATTAAGTATTGTATATATTGAGATGGATCTAGAGGACTACTAGAGCCATGTTAGTTCATGATTTTTTTTTTTTTAAATGTTGAGATTTAATTGCCTTAATCTTTTTGAGATTTAATTGTCTTAATCTTAATATCTCTTTCTCTTAATTGCGTCGTAGAGATTGGAAGTATGGTGGCATGGAGCAAAAATTATGCAGCCAAGGAGATCACCAACTTTGTTTCGAGGCTTGGGCTTTGATGCTTAAGTGCATTGAACAACTTCACCACATATGTCGAGGTATGACTCTTCATCTCTCTACCAATTTCATTTCTTCAGAGTCTTCAACTTCTACTATACATTTCCAATGAGTTTCTTCTTTGTGCTTTCAATTTTTTTCACTCACAATTACTATGTTGTTTGCCATGGAGGGAAAAGGGAGAGTTTGTAAATGTTTGCCCTCAATCTTGGCACAATATTTGAGTTTTACACTCATATATGCTAAGTATTTATGAGGAATGAAAAGAGTATGGGCTGATCTGGTTGGAGAGACAAACAATTTGCAAATCAACAAAAGAAGTATGATGAGATAGGTAGTCGTGTTTGCTCCTAATAATTTATTTTCTTCAAATTGAAGTGCTTCTTTCTTCCATTTATTGTATTTTCCAAGCTGTTCTGTTTTGAAAGGCATGCAATGTACATTTCATGCACTATTTCTGTTTTTTTATACATGTGCATTTTTATATAGATATGGAGTTAAAAAACTGAATCATTTGATTCATGCATGCAGTTCAAATATATATAACCAATTTAATAATATTTACATATGGAACTTTAAAAACTCGTGCATCGCATGGGTGGGAGTCTAGTTTAGAAATAAATGCTATTTTATTTCAAATATTGGTTAGAAATAAATGCTATTTTATTTCAAATATTGGTTCGATTCGTAGAAATTAACCTAGAAAAAATAGGACAAGGTAGACATTATTAGTGTGAGTAATTCTTGGAGGGTTATATGACCAACAAATTGACAGTTTAACACATCCAATCAAAATCCGACATCTCATACATATCTAAATAAAAATAATAAATAATTATAATAAGGGGAGAGAATCTTTGACATTAGAGTGTATTATTCTGCAATATGGCTCCAAAAGTCTATATCGTACACATAACTAAAACATTCATGTACACACCCTGCAGAGAGTAGTGTAGCTTCTTCAGTTGGAGGGACATAAAAACTGTTTATCCTGTCATTCTCACTCACAGTCTCCATGAATAATGCATCCATTTGAGGAAGGTTGTTTTCATCAAGAACAAAATTTTCATTTGATATTATGGAAGAAACATTTTCCATTGTTAAACAAGAGAATCCATTTGAAGATGGTTGTGAAGATAGTGGACTAACACTATTGGGATCAATGTTGTACTCAAAAACTCCTTCAACTTTCCTGGCTTCTTCCATTTTAAGGTGATTATGGAGGGCATAATTGTCTATCATATATGGCTCTGACCAGAAATTCTCACTCAAATCCTCTATGAATGCATCCATAAAATCAAAGTCATTGTCATCAAGAATTGGATTTTCCATTGTTATGCAAGAGAATGCATTTGAAGATGGTTGTGAAGACAATGTACTTGCAATATTAGGATCATTATTCTCTAAAACTCCTTCAAGTTTATTGGCTTCTTCCAATGTAGGGTGATCAGAGGAAGTGTCTATCATATAAGGCTCAATCCATAAATTCTCACTCACGGTCTCTATGAATGCATCCATAAAAGGAAGGTCTTCGCCATCAAAAACTGAATTTTCATGTGATATAGTGGAAGCTAAATTTTCTGTTGTTATGCTAGAGAATCCGCTTGAAGATGGTTGCGAAGATAGTGAACTCGTAATATTAACATCAATATTGTTCTCAAAAACTCCTTCAAGTTTCTTGGTTTCTTCCATTATAGGGTGATTATGGGGAACATATGAATTGTCTATCATATATGGCTCTGTGCAAAAATATTCACTAAAATTATCCATGTATGTTTCCATAAAAGAAAGGTCACTATCATCAAGAATTGCAGTGTCCATTGTTATGCAAGACAATTCGCTTGAAGATGGTTGTGAAGATATTTGATTTGCAATATTAGGATCATTGTTATTCTCAAAAACTCCTTCAAATTTATTAGGATCTTTGGCTTTTCTCGTTTCACGTTTAGGCTTGATATTCTTTATAAAATGCTTCTTCAAGGTAGTGTGCCAGTGATTTTTTACCTCATTATCGGTTCTCCCCGGTAAATTTGAAGCAATCACGGTCCATCTGCACTATATAAATCATTTAATCATTGTAAAAAGCATTGATAATATATTTAAAGTAAATTAACTCTTATAACATTTAAAATATTAATAAATGAAAACTCGTTGTAACTTTAACTTTATCTATCAACACTAGAACTTTTAAAAATTACATAAATAAGATTAGATAAGATTACTAATTTAGTTTTTCTTTTAAGAATCACTAGCTTTTAGCTTATCTAACTTTATTTAGCTTATCTGACTTTCATAATAGAATTGCTTGTTACCCATATGATTTTTTTTTTCAAACTTGAAATTGTTTATTTGGTAGTGCCAATGAATATTTTAAATTATATAAAATTATTTCATTAAATTTTTAATTTCTTTTAATATTTTTGTTAATTTATGAAGTTTAAAATATCAAAAGTTATTTTTCGAAAAATATATATTTAATGAGCTTATAATTCATTGAGCTTTGTCTCTATTTTATGTTAACTACCAAATGAACTCTAAAATATACCTTCTCCGGTCTTGAATATAAGCCAAATCATATAAATTCAAGTTAATTTAACTTAATTTTTTGATATCGATAAAAATAATTATTTCCTAAACTAATCTTTATTGAAACTTTTTGCATGTAAGGGAGAATAACAAAGGAGGTTGCTAGTGTTCTAATAACATCAAATGACATGACATATCAATTTTATTATCTAACTCATTCCTTCAAACTCATGATGTAACTGCAAAAAGCAACAAGAGTTTGTCAAACAAAAAATAAAAAACATACTCAATAATATAAACTCAAAATACCCCTAAAATCAAAGCTTGTAAGCTTTAAGCTTGTTACGAACTTAACCTTTAAAATAAACTAAACAAATTAATAGTGTAACCAATTGAGAGGAGCAATCACACCATCCACCATATATATGTTATTATATTCTCTTTGCCTGCGTTGTCTGTGTTCATAAAAATTCCATGGGTTATACGACTGTTTTTGACTTGTGCGACTTTTTTTCAACAATTAAGATATAAATTTGCCATGATAGAGTGTTGGTATAGTGATACCTATTACCCAGTTTTTCATGAAGTTTGATGATAATCTCTTCTTCTTGTTGATTAAAGTTCCCTCTTTTGACACCTGGCCTTAGATAGTTCATCCACCTTAGTCTACAACTCTTGCCACACCTTTCAAGCCCTGAAAACAATTCACTCGAGTTTAAAAGATTGAATTCCAAGATAGAACATAAACTAAAATAAAACCAGTTTACACATTAATTACTATGAATAATTTTCTTTATGGAGAATTCTTTGCAGTATCCTGGAGTTTTGTTGGAACATGTATCCTGTGAGAAAATTAATTTAAAATTTAATTTTCTTAAAATAATTATTTTTTTTTGGCATATTAATCAAATATTAAAAGTAACATACGACATTAAATGATTGGATGTAACTTATAAGAGATACCTATCCAACGAAAATTTATGATATTATAGTGTTCACCTTTACTTAGCTTATACCTGCAAATTTAGGTAGTTGTCGCCAATTCCAACAGCCATACCTAGTAACATAAGCAACCAACTTTTTGTCTTCCTCATAAGTCCAACTGCCTTTTCTCAATCCATTGTTGTCATATGGGGTTCTCACCATGGTCTCTACAGGCTGGTAGCTAGCTTTTGTACTACTACTACCACCAATTCTTAGTGTGTGGGTGAGTGTTCTTATCTATATATAGGGAGAATAATTGGAGGAGTGGCTTAGATATTAGTACATGTTCTCAATTTATCAGGTGTTCACAACTAAAACGTGTGGCCGCAAGGATCCTAAATATCTTTTTGTGCAGTTATTAAGGAATCTCAGAAGTTTAGAACAATTTATGGAACTCTTTGGTAAGACCATGTGGGATGGTCGGTTTTCAAATCCTCGGCCATGTATATATTATGCATTATGCCTTGCTAAATAAACTATCGGTAAAACGATTAAGTTAAGTAGTGGTTTATAGTTTATAAATAAACTTGCATAACAACAAAAAAATTGATAACTATCATTTCATCACAAAATTATAATTTACTAGTTTATAATTTATTTTTCAGACATTATTTTAAATAACGTCTGATCTTATGACTTATCAAAATTTTGTTGTTACACCATTATAATTTTTTTAAGCGATCCCTTTATAATTTATTATATAATAAAATAAATTATATAATAAATCATTGTCAAAATAATGTGACATATATATATATATATATATATATATATTATAAATGTCACATTGTTACGTGTTTAGTTTTCGTTGTTAGTTTATAGCTTATAACATATGCTTTCGTGAGCTTAACTCAGTTGATATAGACAATGCATAATATATGCAAGGTGTTTTTTTTGTTACCATAATATATATATATATATATATATATATATATACACATATATATATATATATATGGAAGGTTTGAGTTTGAACTTCGGCCACCACAAAGAAAAGGTTTATAGCTTATAATTTTATTAATTGCCAGGTTTGTAATTTATAAAAATGAATAATGAAAACATATTCTATGTTACGTTTTTTATAATGTATAAGAACTTAAAATGAATATAAATTTAAAATTAAATTTCAGGGGAGAAATAATTTAATAATATATGAAATATATATTAAATTAATAAATTTAAATTATTAAATTTTAAGTTGTTGAACCTCATAATATTATTTTAAATATTAATTTATATAAATTTTACTATGAATTAAGAATGTCATTTTATATCAGTTTACATTGATTAACTTTTTTTGTGTGCAAGTTTATATTTAATAACTTGTTCAATTAGCTTGTCATTGTGAACTTTAACTCAGTTGGTAGAAACAATACATAACATAAGCAAGGTTTGGAGTTCAAACTCCAACCACTACCAAGAGTGCAGACTCGATGGAGAGGAAGGCCAAAACAGCAGCCCACCGGATCTGAGAGAAAGTCATGATCCGAATCCACAAGCCAAAACAGGTGCTAACCCATATTGAATCAAGAGTGCGGACTGATCCAACGAACCACACACTAGGACCTCGAAAACCAACAAAGAGCTAGACGAAACTAATACCTCCAAGCTACCACCGTCTCAAGGTCCTTTATTTTAATTAATTGTAACACTTGAATCATTTTTCTATTTTATTTTTCAGCTTAGTTTCTTTATCATATAAAATGTGCATGGATTTATCTTTTTTATATTTTTTGTTTAAAAATGTTGAGGTTTCGGGGACTTGGAAACAATGTCACCATTTTCACTCTTTTTTCACTCTAATATATTATCAAATCTAATTCATTTCTCACTCTTTTTTTCTCTCAACTGTCTCTCACTTTTCTAACTTTCTTCCCCCGAGACTAAACAAAGCACAAGTAGTTTCTTTAATAAGTTGAAATAAGCTTTTATACTTCTAGTTGGAATTACTTATTTAATTTTCTCATGAGCACTGATAAATTTATATGGTTTTTTTTTAGTCAGAAGTTTCTGAGTAAGAAACTATACTTTTTCAGTTGAAAAAGATTCTATGAACTAAAGAGGCTATTCAAAACTGAGCTTATAGTCAACTACTTGCATTTCTTCTCTTGCTATATCTATCTTGATTGCTTCAAAATTCAATAAAAACTTATATTTTTTACATAGTTGCACCTCTAATGCAATCCTTCTTGTGTCCTCTTAGCAATGATGTTGTATACTACTATCAGTAAATAGAGTGGATGTTCAAGGATAATAAGAGTTTTTGGCACAACAAAACGAGGAAATTTTAAATTTATTGCATTTTTTCGTTTATTTTATAAGCCAAAACTATATTAGAGAGATTTATTTTAGCACAAGTGCTGAGAATAAAAAAATATAAAAATTAAGAGGTACAAACAAAGTATTACAGGTAATGAAAGAAGAAAGGGAAAAAAAAAAGATAATACAAAGAGCAGATGCATTAAAACTATGAAAAGGATCAAAGGCAGCAAAGGATTAGACCACCAATGACAGAAGATCAAATGAGAAGCTTTTGAACCCAGCCTTAATTCACCACCAAACTTGAATTTTCATAAGGTCTAAAATAAGAGATAAAGATGAATCTTTTCAGTCAAAAAGTCTATTGTTGCGCTCTTTCCAAATATTCCAAAAACATGCCAACCAAATGGCATTGAAGAATTCACGAAACAAACAATGACATGCACCAATACAAGTGTTCCGATAGGCAAGTACAAGAAAAGAGTATTCAAGTGATAAATAAATAACATGAGAAAAAAGAAAGAGATATGTCTCTACCAACACAGGCTTGGTACTTAAAAGAGCGATTGCATATCGTTTAGCAACGAGCAGCAAACGTAACAAATTGTTTAACAAAGCATCAAAATTGTAGTAGATATATAAGAATCTATAACTGCCAATAAAGTCTATCAACTTACCATGATCTAAATAGGAAAGAGAACCTACAGATTTGATGAAAATTCTCCAGATTGTGCCATATCCACATTCCATTACACGCCTTTGTGAGAAAACAAAACAAGATTATATTTATCTCTTTCTCTTCTTATTTCCAGCAGCAGAACCCTTGCTGAATCCGCCAAAATCATTAGTTGTGTCAGCTGTATTCTGCTTCTTCGAACCCTTCCGGCCTCCAAAACCAAATTTGGCATTCTTAGTATCTCTTTTCTTTTGCGGCTTCTTTCCCTTTCCCATAGCTTGCTTTGCCTTACCTCCTGACCTATCTCCTGGAGATACTCCGGGCCTCTTTTTCTTTGATCTCTCGAACACTTTTCCATCCTCAAAGCTCAAAGACTTATCTGGAGCATCGGCGCCGTCAGCAAACCCACTCTGTTGTCTCTGCTTCCTCCACTTCTTAACAGATTCAATGTCATCCTTTTTCTGCTTGGCCCTTTCTTTCAATTTCTGTGACTGAACCTCTTTAGACAATCTCTTCGCTTCCCTGGCCTTTCTTCTCTCATCAGCCTCCTCCATCTTCCGCTTCTCATCTAGTAGCCGACTTTTCACCTTTTCCATGTGGCTATCTCCCTTCACCATTTCTGCATAATAGTCAGCGGGTCTCAAGAAAGGGAGACCCATCGATTCAAGCTTCTCAAAGGCATGTCTAGTTCCCTCCAATGCCTGCGTGTAAAACGATAGCTCACGTGCCAAGTCATCGTTCACATCTACTTCCTGCCCTTGATCAATATCAATAGAGAGTTTGTGCTTCCAATCCACATTCTCAGGCCAGCTTATGTCTCCAAGTTTATCTGATATAGCATCTCTGTTATTCACTGCAGTTTTAGATGGTTCAGCTAATTTGACGTCTTCTTCTGTATCTGATTCAAACGGTGACATTTCCTCATCGAAATCTTCAGTTTCACTATCAATCATTGGATCACCATTAACCAAAGGAACCTCCATCTGATCTATAAAAATATCAAATAAAGAGAAAAAAATCATTTTAGAACAAGCCGTTCAAAAGAAAAATCATTTTAGAACAAAATAATGCAATCTAGCATACAAAACAAAGATTTCCCTTGTTATTTTACAGGATAAACAGAAAAGTAAAAACAACAGAGGGGAGAAGATTCCCCAGCTAGTACGTAGAGAAAAGGCATCACATTCAACACAGTGTCTTCAGATACAGGATTAAATAAAACCATTGTATGGATACAGAACACAAAAATGCACATATATTTTCGTGAATGTATTAATTTTACAATTAACACAAATGATTGAAGGGACTAATCTCCACCGGCATTGCCGATGACTAATCTTCGTCGAAAAATCTGGATAACCAGCTATAGTGGAGTATCCCCTCTCAATCATATTTTCCCATCAACAAGGAGACCTTGCTTAAGGGTAGAGCTGTCAATTTGATGGGGGCTTCAACATTTAAGCCCCAGCCCACATGTTAAGGGGGCTTAAAAAGCAGCAAACAAAACAGACCGCATTTCACATAGGCCCCAAATATGCTAACTTGCTATGCCCATTAAATAAACAATAGGCCCCAAAGGGCTAAAAGCCCCAAAGGGCTAAAAGCCCCAATTTTTAAATAAAAACTCTTTTTTGTCAGATTTTTAGTTGATGGATGTGGTCAACAGCTGGTCAACGCCGGAGCAGCATGTGATCTGGCAGCGGTGCTCCGGTAACCCACGGCGGATCTCCGGTCACCGGCGGTTTTCCGGCGATATTATTTATTTATTTTTTATAAAAAATTAAAATATGATTTTTTTTCAAAAAAAACTTTTTTCTTTAAAAAAACTTTCCTATTTCTTTTTTTTCCAAGTATGCAGCAAAAGAAGAAAAGATACTATGTATCAAAATCTTCATTTAAGTCCTTTCCTATTCTTCATATATAAGGAGCAACATGTGTATACATAAACATCAAGTTACTTGAATAAGGCCTATAAACACCAACCATTTGGAATATTTAAATACTTTAGCTACTTTCTTGAAACATAACATCACCAATTTCTTGAAACATAACATCAAAAACAATAATAACATTCAAATTCAGTGTCATATTACATCACCAACTTAGGAAAATACCTCATTCAAATTCAGTGCTACGTTTCAACAAAATCCAACACCTAACAAACAACCCTGTCATTTGACATGCATAACATATTTGGAAAAATCAGTGTTATCAAACATGTAACTCATATTAGGATTGGGAGAGGGTAATAAATTGTAAATGAAGTATTTTTATAAAGCTGAATACCATAAAATCAGGACTCTAAAACCGGACTCTAAATAGCACGTTCTTATGATCCAAGTGACTTTTGAGACTTAAGCACTATAAGTGCAAGCAATAAAAAGTAACCAGACGGGTTTAGTAAACAAGCATAAGTCCAAACAAAGCAAGACATGCCATCTTTGAGGTTATATGATGGTGAAATGCAAGTAACAATTGAAAACAGAACTTAAATATTGTAATAAACAGAACTTGAATAAACAAAACAAAAAGTAAAACAATTTGAATTCACAAGAAAGAGAACATTAATATCCATGAATTAAGAATCAATTTAAAAAAGCTTAATCACAATCCAAGGCTTTATCACTAGTAAACTCAGCTAACAATAAAGTAAAAATCTCTGTTGTCAAAAAACAAGTTTCTCCATACTATAATGAACATATGTTAATTTCAAGTTATGTATGTTCACAAAAAACGATCAATTGTCAAATTTTCCACAACATGAACCGAAAATAGCCAAGTGAATCAAATATGAAGCATTATCCAATAACTTTGGCAATTTTTTAGACATTTCAACAAGTTATATAGACCATCCAGAAAATTTATGTATAATAGAAAATTCATGTTTATACGACTATGTTGCACCGGTACTATAAATTTTTATCAGAATATACATGTTCGTGTTTGTGTCGTGTCAGGTGCCTACTATGTTGCACCAACAATACAAATTGAAGGCATGTCCGTGGTTGAATCCGACACATGTTACTAGTTGTGTGTTCAAGTGTGAAGGGTATATGTACAAACAAGATAAAGTCTGCAATTCTCTTTATCATGATAATAGAATGCAACAAGAAGTATATCTAATCAAGAAACAAGCATTGGAAAGCATAGTGAACAAAAGCATCATCTGAATCAAGCGTCTAGTTGTGATACAAAGACCAAGAGAGACATAATCAAATAAATCGTTGGATGAAGAACAAACAATTTATCCTCTGGTGACAAGGATGAATTGGTGACAACGATTTAAAATAGACATAATCAATGAAGATTCCATCACTATAAACATAGTTCCAATCAAGTTTCTCACATTATTATAAGTTATAACACTAGTTTCTGATTTCTAATGGATGGGTAAAAGCAAACTGTACATTTAAATCCATGCCTATAAATCAATATTCCTCACTTAGAGAGACCGAAAGGAATTAAAAGACCAAAAGACACATCACAAATATCCTCAAAACACAACCCTTTTGACAGAAAAATGAATAAGCAAACAAAACAACCTCATTAACCACGCACATTAAAATAAAAAACCAACAACAACCAAAAAAAACAAAAGAACCATTCATGTTTTCAAACATTCCCTTCTGAACAAAACAATAAATGAAAAATAAAAAAATGACAAACCCTTGAAATAGAAATACGAAGATAAAGGAATTGGGGTACTAACCTTTTAGTGTAATCAGCTTGAAGATAAGAATCCCATTTGTTTCCAATGACCTAATTAGAAGAAACAAATCGAATTTAGCATGAATTCAAAATAATCCCTAAAATTGACATATAACCCTAAAATACACAAATGAGGGAGAAGAGAACTGGGAAGAGAAACTAACCGAGCTGAAGAGAGCAGAAGAGAGACAAACGGCGGTGACAGAAGCGTACGGCGGCGACGGGGACGACGGCGATTGGAGGAGATGGGGTGAAGTGAGAAGAGAGAACTGTGGTACGTACGTGAAGGATGAAGAAAGAAGTTAAAACTTTAGTGGGCCTGGAGCCCCATCACCATAGGAAGATTGTTTTTGAATCCTGTTCTCCCCAGCAAAATACACAATTTTACCCCGCGCATTTTAACTAACGCACGTGTAAAACCATTGTTAACATGTACAATGTGACTTAACTTGCGTAAAAATAAAACTCCCCTATAAAAAGTAAAAGAAAAAACTAATTAGAAAATATTTTTAAAAACTGCATTGGCAATAATAAAATTAGTTTAACTTCGGTTACAATTTAGATCAATAAATATTATCTTCTTTTTTGATTTTTTTTTGTCAAGTAATCTATAGTGGTTAGAGTTTACATATTTTAAATATGAAGAAGTTCAGTGTCCGAGGTACGAACTCCGAACCCTGCATATAATATGTTATATCCCTGCTGAACTAAGCTCACGAAATAATCAATAAATATTTTCTTATTTATCATATTAAAACAATTAATGAATATCGTTTTGTTTTGCATAACAGTTCATCAACAATCTTTTCAGAAAGATAAAAAAAAATCAATTGTATTAGAAATTAATATTTATTGCGCATGTTAACTAAAGCACGTGTAAAACTGTGTGTTAGTTAACATGTGTTGCATGACTTAAGTCACGCATGTGTTAACGCTGCGTGACTTAAGTCAGACACTGCGCAAGTTAACTCACGCATAGATTTAACACGTGCGTTAGTTAACTTGCGCAGTGTCTGTGCAGCAGATGTAACTTGCGCAAGTTAAGTCACGCAGCGTGACTTAACTTGCGCAGGGGCATTTTAGTCAGTTCAGCTGGACGCGAGTGTATTTTGCTGGGTGAAGAGCACGATTCATTGCTTTTTAGGGCCCCTAATATCTCTTTAGGCCCCAAAAAATACAAAATTAACTTTGAAACATAAAAACTCATTTTCATTTTCCACATTTTGTGCATAAGCCATTTCCTTATGCATCGTGCATAAACATTTCATAACCATTAGATCTAGTGTGCACGTGTAATAATTCTAGGCTTTTCTCTAAGTTAAACTTACAGAGAGAAGTTCTCCCTTCTCTCTTCAAACAAACAGTCCGACGGTGATGATGATGAACGACGATGTTGATGATGAGATTGAAGATTCTGGAAACCATTTCCACAGCAAAATGGATTTGAAGTACAACTCACAGAAACCATTTCCACAGCAAAATGGTTTTGGCATTCTGGTACGGTGATGATGATGAACGACGATGTTTATGATGAGATTGAAGATTCTGGAAACCATTTCCACAATAAAATGGGTTTGGAGTACAACTCACAGAAATCATTTCCACAGCAAAATGGTTTTGGCATTCCGGTACGTTGATGATGATGAACGACGGTGTTGATGATGAGATTGAAGATTCCAACGGTGATGATGATGAACGACAGTGATGATTCAGTTTGTTTCCTAGTTTTGTTCGTTTTGTTTTGTTTTATTTGATTTCCTTTGGGGGTGTAGGAAACAATTATGTTGGGATATATGCACAGTGCATAAGGATTTCCTTATGCACCCCATAACTGCTCCCTCTGCCGGATGCACACCTTTGTTCTTGTTTTTTTTTTTTAAACCAACTCTTTTCTCTCCAAACCATTTCTTAAGGATCATATCATACTAGCTAATGTCCATGTGGGATTAGTTAATAAAATCAATATAAAAATTTGTGTATTAGAAGGCGTAAAAAAGTTGTACATTCAACATTTTAAAAGCCAAAAAATTATTAATTTCAATAAAAAAAAATTAACCTTCTTAACTAATGTCCTAAAAAATACAGCTAGTATTTTTCAAATTTTAATATTTCAAATAAGATGTGATGACAAAAGCAATCAATGTCAAGCTAAAAGTGAATTTATGTGGATCTCTGACAACCTCATTATTCGATTTTTGATGTTGTCATAACTTAGTTTTCCACGAATACAAGAATCAATTACTTGTTCACGAGTACTCTCTCTGGTCCTATTTATAAGAAACGGTTGGCTTTTTAGATTCATTGTATAATTGATGTATTTGATCTATATTCTAAATCAGATACATCAATTATTCAATGAATTTAAAAAGTCAATTATTTCTTGTAGATATGACCGAAGAAAGTATATATTATATGGACAATATGGGGTGATGATGACAATTGATAATAATCATGAAGTTAGTTTTTTCTTTCTTTTGGCCTCTTTTGAAACTCCTTTTGTAATGAATTTGACTACCCTTGACCTTTCTCTTTCTATCACACTAAAGTTGTCGGGAAGGATTAATGCTATTTTGATTTCAAATAATACATCTATTCTAAATTATAAACAAAAATAGTCAAAGAAAATTGATAATTTTGATCCAAACTTTGAATCAAATGCATCAATTTTATTTAATTTAATTGTAGTTATAATTTGAGACAGATAAAGTATAACAATCAAATATCCTTTATTCTCATTCGTTACATGTTATGAATCGTCTCTTGCACCACCGGAATATGATAACAAAACTAGTAAAAAAGGAAACACTAATAAGGGAATGCAATCTTTAAGTTCTTCAACAATGTCAATGGCATTTCTGGCTTTTTGTTGTTAATTATTTTATTTTTGTTAATTATGTTTCTTTTAAAAAATTCAAACTGACCCGCCAAAATTTTTAATAAGGAGAGTCAAATGTAAGACATTGAGAGCAGTAAATTTTAGAGTCTCAAATGTAAGCCATTGTTGGCGGCGGCATTGAGCCATTGATGATGTTTATACGACAAATTTGTTAGCTATCAATTTTTTAAGACAACAACAATATATCTTTTGTTATAACAATTTATGTTTTTACTTTTTACCAGATACTTCCACAACATTTCAATGTATAAGCCTCACTTTGTAGCATCCCTTGAAACCAGATATGCACCATATATATGCTTCTCGTCTTCGTTCTTGTCGTCTTGGTCACCCACTGAAAACTGTTGGGATGTTATGTATTTTCCACTTCCGATTCTTTTAGTAGTTGGAAATTTTTGATCATCAATTGCTGAGAACCTTTTATGATCTCAGATATTGGTGTCATCGATAACAATTCTCTAGTGTTACTATTATGATATTATCCATTCCCATATGTTTATTGGTGCCAATATTATCAACTAAGGTGGTAAAATGAATGATTTAGATGGAAATGGATGGATTAAAAACGTCCATTAATACATTATAATCTACTAGCGGAAAAAAAAGATAATCACGTGTCCGTCTTTGTGCTTTTTTTATTGCACTAACGCATGTATATTATCAACGATATTTTATCGAAATTTGCGTGTAAATTACAAACAATATTTGATATAAACTTTTTGACATAGGTTAAAATCATAATTATAGACATTTATGACTTTCAAATGTAACAAACTCAATAAACCATGTTTATCTTTTCATATTGATAATAACAATAAAAGAATCATCTTGTTCAGTTTATTTATTCTTCTGGAGGATTGTGAGCTCACCGTTCTTTCTTGAAGCTTATTAGGTTACGTTGTATTTGGGTTATGTGAAACGAGCGGAACAACAGAGTTTTCAAGGCTAAGGAAAATATTATTCACCGGATGTTAGATAAAGTCAAGTTACATTCGTTTTGATGGTTGAAAGCTTATAATGTCCATCTTAGTTTAAACATATGGATAATCATGTATTAATAATTTACTGAATGGAAAGGTTGTTATGAGTAAAGTTCCCTACATATATAAGTCATCGTTGATTCCGTCGAAAATGAGATCTCTGAATGGTGGTGATGATTAGACTTTGACTGTAGGACTTTCATCATGAGCCTTCATCTTGGACGTCGAGGATGATACATGTGAAGACACTCGAATACTCTAGTAAGTAAGCATCATGGATCTATTACGCATTTAATGATGAAATGTGTGTGTACTTGGACTAATGACACTGAGTTAGTATTTATAGTATAAGTTTAAGGTTTTGGTCCTTAAACCTTTACCTGACTTGCGGAACATCTATAATAAAATTGTGAAAATGTGTCATTGGATCCAAATTGGATGGCTCATATGATTCTCAAGGGTCATTATTCTAATGTGGTCAAGAGAGATGTCCATATCATGGTAATTTTGGACCTATGAGGATGAAAGTCAGACTTACCCATGGTTTGGACCTTGGACCAGACCAGAACAGCAAGAAAGATTAAGAATACTGCTCTCCTCTTGCACAAAACACTCCCGCCCTGCATGATTTTCAAAAATGTCCATGTGTGAGTTTAAGTTACGCTGTGTGACTTAACTCACGCGCCTTATAACCTATGCGTGACTTAAGTCACGCACCACTGGCATGTGCGCGAGTTAACTCACGCACGTTGGCCGGTGGTCAAAACTCAAGAACACACGTTTTTGTGGACGGTGGTCAGTTTTCAACCTTCAATCTACACGTTTTTTTACACCATTTACACGTTTTTTTGACAACATTTATGTTTTTTTTATAACTTATACTACTATTCCCACCTATAAATACCCCTCCATACTTCCTTATTTCCTCACACCATATCTCTTTCTCTCCCTCCTCACTCTCTCCCTCTATTTCTCTTTTTTTTTTCAATAGTCTCTAGTCACTTGGGGTAAATGGTGATCAGTTTTGAGGAAAATGGTGAGTAGCCGACTTGGGAAAGTGATTGACCCTTGAGATAAAATTAAATTTGCTTCTTTTTACCCCAAAATCGTTTTACATTGGGTAAAAAGAATCTTCTTGGGGTATAAAAAGAACCAAATTTAGATTTAACTCAAGGGTTGATGATGTAGTTCCTCCAAGAAGGTTGCTCACTATCTTCCCCTTCCCCATGATTGATCACTATTTACTCCAAGTGGGTAAAAAGAACTTTTTACCCCAAGAAGGTAAAAAGAAAATAAGTAGATTATTTAGTGAATTCAAATAAATGTATCAATTATTGTACTAATTCTATTAATAAAATGAGAAGTTGTTATATGTATTTATTTTGTTCATTTCTTTTTATTTATATTTGCTTTTATTTTCTAATTTTATATTTGTATTTATTTAATGAATAGAGTGAACAAATAAATTAGAATAAAGTGAACAAATAATGGTGTGAATAAATTCGATTAACCTCGCGTATTGAATAAATTTGAATAAAATGTTTAATTAAACTCAACGTGGAATCGAATAAAGTTGCGTATTGAATAAATTCGAATAAAAAGTCTAATTAAACTCAGCGTGGAATCTAATAAAGTTGCGTATTGAATAAATTCGAATAAAAAGTCTAATTAAACTAAGCGTGGAATCGAATAAAGTTGCATATTAAATAAATTCGAATAAAAGTTACATTTACATTACAATACATAAAGTTCCTAAATATATCATATCATTACATTACATTACGTTCGGAAATGTACCTTCCAACTACAACAATGATCTTACCTTTAAATGGGGTAAATTCAAACTTGCCAAACAACAGCTCTCAAGCATGCACCTGGAAGTTCTATTGTTTCATTCAATAGATTAAATTCGTGTTAGCTTGGTTTAAATGATGGTATTCAAGTGTCAACATAATGAGGTTCATTTCTTGACACTTCAATACCGTCGTTTAAACCAAGCTAACAAGAATTTAATCTCTTGAATGAAAAAATAGAACTTTTGGGTGAATGCTTGGGAACTGCCGTTTGGCAGGTTTGAATTACCCCATTCAAAGGAAGACAATTATTGTAGTTGGAAGATGCATTTCCCTACCTAATAACGATATTCTGGTGGAATCAGACTTATATAATACATTCGGATTACACCTTCAAACTACAATAATCATCTTACCTTTGAAATGGCAAATTCAAAGTGGCTAAACTCCAGGACTCCAGCATTCGTCCGACAATTCCATTGTTCCATTCAAAAGATTAAATTCTTCTTAGACTTGGCTTAAATGACGGTATTCAAGTATCAAAAAATAAGGTTCATTCCTTGACACTTCAATATCTTCATCTAAACAAGCCTAAGAAGAATTTAATCTTTCGAAAGGAACAATGGGAACGTCAGGCGAATGCCGGAGTCCTGACGTTTAGCAAGTTTGAATTTCCATTTCAAGGTAAGATAATTATTGTAGTTGGAAGGTGCATTCCCTACCTAATCACGACCCTCACCTAATCACAATCTTCTGGCGGAATCAGACTTTTGATGATATCTTCAGTTGATCTCACCAACGTTGCTCGCATATCGATCCACTGGAACATGTTGTGCTCCCAAAACATGGTCGTCACGTTTTCTTCGTTCTTCAATTCCACCAAAATGAATGATACTCTTCCATCGTCGAGCGTTGGACGTTTATACCGAACATATTCCACCTTCCTTGTCTCTCCTGGGTTGACTCCTTGGTTGAATTCATCCAGCTGATCATTGAGACCTCTTAGCGTTATACCAAGGCACCAAACCTTCAACCTATGAGGTTCTCCACCGTTGAATTGTGCACGAACTTCGATCCACCCGGCCATTGTTTCAAATCTACACAATAAGAAATTAAAAAAATCAATGAAAAACTCATTCAAACATTTCATCAAACATTTGGAGTGCAAATTATTCATAAACCCTAAAATTCGTAACTACAACATTAACATGCAAACATCTTACCATAATTAAGTAACATAAGTAATTTGCATGTAACATTGTATCATTTCTTGCAAGCAAAATCAAAATTTAAACAAACCCTAAATCTAAAAAAAATTCTCTAAAACTCAAAATCCACAACATAAACATGCAAACATCTAAACATTTAAGCAACACATGTTATTTTCATGTAAACATTGTATGATTTCTTGCCAAAAAAATCAATATTTAAACAAACCCTAAATCTATAAAAAAAAAATCTAATTTAAGAGAAAAATCTAACATATAAACATAAAAGGTTAATGATGTTTGATTATGAAAACTTACTTGTTATTGGAGTGTTGTTTGATTTGAACTTGAAGGAATTTTGGATTTGGTAATTTGAGAGAGATTTTAGAGATTTTCATTTTGGAATTTTGGATTTTAGATTTGGTCATTTGAAATTTTCATTAAAAAGTTATAACAAAAAGGAAAAAAATTATAAAAAAATCATTAAAAGAAAGCTGAAACTAACGAGGACATAGGATCCGTTTGTTATATATTTAAGAAAAAAAGTTTTTTTTTCCTTATATTCTCAAAAAATATTTTATCAAAACTTACTCAAAATTAGTAAAAGTTATTTTAATCTCTTTGTTATAAATAATTTTAAAAAAATAACTTTGACATTCTTTAACTTAGATATCTCGTCTAAAGCAAAAACAAAAACTTTGATGATACACTATAAAAATAATTTAAACAAAAACTATAAACTTTTTATTTTGAGAGCATAACATACTTCTCATTTGCAGAGATGATAGACAGCGTCAAAATCGAGATTTTGTTTCAGGTTGAACGAAAAAAGCAAAATCGACAATCGTAAAATCGCAATCAAGATCGAAGGATTTTACTCAACTACTTTTGTAGAATCGATATAAGAAATTGTAAAGTCGCAATCAAAATCGATGAATTTTACCAAAAAATAATTAATATTAAATATATGTTATAAACAGTACATAGTAGTTTATAAGAAATCGTAAGATCGTAAAATCCTTGATTTTAGGATTTAAGTCGGGATTTTGACAATGATTTTCAAAGTCGCAAGGGAATGGTAGGAGTGTAAGGAGAAGTTGAGGTTGAGAAGAGAAAACAAGAGTCATGACTTCCTTGCATTGAACATGGCTACTTTCAATTCTCAACTTCAATGGAGAAGCTATAGATAGTATTTTTTTTCATAATTTGATGGTCGTGGAACAGTCAAAGAGAGTTTGAATGGAAGACTATAAAAATGAGTAAACCGATTTTTTTTTCCCTCGAAATAGAGTATAACCGTTTTTTAATCAAGATATGAGATTTTTCTGCATTCAATTATTTTAGTCTTCTTTCATGGTAGTATAGAATACGGGTCTCCTCATCCTTGTTAAAACTCATGACAATAGTTAATATGACAAGTTTGAATCTTCTTCCGTTCATAATTTCTTTGACAGTTCCACTGCCATCAATTTGTCAAAAAGAAAAATTATCTACAGTTTCTTCATTGAAACGCAACCATGTTCAATACAAGGAAGTCATGGCTCTTGCTTTCTCTTCTCAATCTCATCTTCTCTTTACACTCCTACCATTCCCTTGTTACTCTGACAACCATCTTTGCAAATCAATCTCTCTCTGGTGATCAAACTCTAGTCTCTCAAGGAAAAATCTTTGAATTGGGTTTCTTTAAACCAGGTAATTCTTCTAACTACTACATAGGCATATGGTACAAAAAGGTCTTTCCACAAACAATTGTTTGGGTAGCCAACAGAGACAATCCTGTCTCTGATAAAAACACTGCTACCTTAAAAATTTCAGCTGCTAATTTAGTTCTATTGAATGAGTCTTCAAAACAAGTTTGGTCAACAAACATGAGTTCTCTTAAGTTAGATTCTGTTGTAGCTATGCTTCTAGATACCGGCAATCTCATTCTAAGAACTAGGCCTAATGATGATGTATCAAATCCTTTATGGCAAAGTTTTGATTATCCAACAGATACATGGCTTCCTGGTGGCAAAATTAAGGTGGACAAGAAAACAAAGCAGCCTCGGTATCTCACTTCATGGAAGAATTTGGAAGATCCTGCAACGGGTTTTTTCTCTTTGGGAGTAGACCCAAAAGGAACAAATTCAATTGTTATTCTTTGGAATAACTCTGAACAGTATTGGACAAGTGGACCTTGGAATGGACAAATTTTTAGTCTTGTTCCCGAGATGAGGGATAATCACATCTACAATATTTCATTTGTGTCGAACGATAATGAGAGCTATTTCACTTACACCTTGCATAGCACTAACAGTTTATCTCGATTTGTGATAGATGTCTCAGAACAGATTAAGCAATTATTATGGTTGGAAAGTAGCCAAGATTGGTCCCTCTTTTGGGCACAGCCAAGAAGACAATGTGATGTTTATGCTTTCTGCGGTGCATTTGGGAGCTGTTTTGAAAACTCCATGCCTTATTGTAGTTGTTTGAGAGGCTTTGAGCCAAAGTCGGTGTCAGATTGGAATCTGGACGATCACTCAGGTGGGTGTGTCAGGAAAACAAGTTTGCAATGTAAGGGTTCCAATCCCTCTAATAGGGATAATGATGCGTTCCTTGCAATCCCCAACATGGCATTGCCTAAATTTTCCCAATTTGTGGGGTTAGGGAATGCAGCTGAATGTGAATTAACTTGCTTGAAAAACTGTTCCTGCACTGCTTATGCATATGATAGTAATGGATGTTCAATATGGATAGGAGACCTCATTAATCTCCAACAATTGTCTTCTGATAATAGTAATCGAGAAACTTTATATGTCAAGCTTGCAGCATTAGAATTACGTGATGCTAGTAAAAACAGTAATCAGGTGAGGGATATTATTGGTGGTGTTGTGGGCGGAGTTGTTGGCATAGGGATACTCTTGGCCCTTCTATTGTTTATCATGCTTAGGCGAAGAAAGAAAATGCTTGCAATGGGAAAGCTCTTGGAGGGTTTTATAGTGGAATTTGGGTATAGGGATTTGCAAAATGCGACCAAGAATTTCTCTGAGAAATTGGGAGGAGGAGGAGGTTTTGGTTCTGTTTTCAAAGGAACGTTAGCTGATTTAAGTGTGGTGGCGGTGAAGAAGTTGGAGGGTGTTAGCCAGGGAGAGAAGCAGTTCAGAACAAAAGTGAGTATAATAGGGACAACACAACATGTTAATCTTATTCGCCTCCGTGGATTCTGCTCAGAAGGTTCCAAAAAGCTGCTGGTTTATGATTACATGCCAAATTGTTCCTTGGATTTCCATTTGTTCGGGAACAATAACTCTGAGGTGTTGCGCTGGAGTATGAGATACCAAATTGCTCTTGGAATTGCAAGGGGACTGATTTACCTACACGAAAAATGTGAAGAATGTATCATACACTATGATATAAAGCCAGAAAACATTCTCCTTGATGCTGATTTTTGTCCAAAAGTTGCAGATTTTGGCCTAGCTAAGCTAATTGGACGGGATTTCAGCAGAATCGTTACAAATCTGAGAGGAACGAGAGGCTATCTTGCCCCAGAGTGGTTACCTAGGGCTGCTATCACAGCAAAATCTGATGTTTACAGTTATGGAATGATGCTTTTTGAGGTTGTATCAGGTAGGAGGAACTTTGATTCATCTGTAGATGACCAAAATACTTTCTTTCCAACCATGGCTGCTAAAGTAATCAACCAAGGTGGTAATGTCCTTAACCTTTTGGACCCTAGGTTGGAGGGAAATGTTGACATTGAGGAAGTGACTGAAATGATAAAAGTTGCGTCTTGGTGTGTCCAAGAAAATGAAACTCAGAGGCCAACCATGCGTCAGGTAGTTCAAATTCTCGAGGGGATCTTGAATGTAAATTTGCCGCCAATTCCAAGATTCAATCAAGTGTTTGTTGATAACTGAGAATTTTCTCTACCAAAAGTTCACAGGTAAAGAGCAATTCTTAGACCACAAAGCAATATCTCAGCATCTATACTATTCTGTACTTTTGATAGTAGTTGTAGGCACACCTTGTGCTTACAAGTGCTATGGTTTAATAATATATTCCCATTTTTATTTCTTCAAAAAAAAAAAAATATCTCAGCATCTAGCCTTAATAAGTCTTCGGTAGAAAATTAGGATGTTTCATTGTCTCTCTTGTTAGTTGTTACAGATAAAAAAATATGTCATCTTTTGATTTTATTATAATGTATCAGTGAAATTCTCTTTTAATTTCTTTCTGCTGCAACAATCCAATATATATTTGTGAAATTTTCACACAATTTAACATTTGAATTTCAACTCATAATCAATTGTGGGCCACCAGAATAAAATCTCAATAAAAAATACACATTGTCAAAGTCCAAGGTATTATTAGAATAGATTTGCATGTATCAAACATAAGGGGATTCACTATATCTAGGACAGCAGAAAGAGAACAAAATGAAAATATACACAATACATAAGAGTCTATTGTTTCAATGCCTTAGAAACTCAATCTGTAAGGATAGAAAATATGAACGTTGAGTAAGATATAACAACCAATAAGCTTTTGTCTTACCGGTCAATGTTCGTCTTGTGCAGTGATTTGGATATTAGTAAATTTCGTCGTTTAAAAAAATAATAATATAACAACTAACACTTTGCAGGCGAATTGAAGATGTATCAATTAACAACTTTGCTTCAACTTACCTGTGTTTAGAAGAGCACAAGCACGATGTGTGTTGAAAATTCAATATGGAGTCCTTCCTAGTCTATGAGATGGATTTAAATTGCAAAATAGAGACCAACCAAAACCTTAAAATAGATTTTGAAAATATATTGCAACTAAGCTTGATATGAAGAATGATGGAGACTAAATTTGTAATCTTGTAAATTTAGGGAACTGAATTGTCCACTCTTGCAATTTTGAGATTAAAATGGTGATATACGTATTTAATAGTATGACACTAACAAAAATAAATTGGTTATGCTAAAGGGAGTTGGCTTTGTAACAAAAAAAAAAAAGGATTTGGCTTCTCTTTTAAAGTGAGGAGTTGATAATAAAGTGAGACAATCAAGAGATATGGTAACCACTTGTGATTTGTTATGCATTTGTATATAATTTTATTTTTGCAATTTTGGTTTGTGATTTGTATGGCTACTCTTCATAAGTTTGTTGACATAAGTTCACTTTTGTTACTCATTTGTTTCAATTTGAATGTGAATATAATTAACTTATAATTTATTTATAAACAGGTGATATTGTTCACTTTAGAGAAGTTTTCTGCATGCTAAAGGTAACCATTAGTATATTACCAAAATATTCAATTTTCAAGTCTTTTTTTTTTAAAAGAATTTCCTAAGTCTTTTTGTTTATCACATTTCTCATGGGATCGTATAAACTTAGGGTCTTGTTAACGAGTGTCCTTAGGGCACTCTTTAAGGATTCTTAAAAAAGAAATTATTCCTTAATAAAGTCAAAAACTCCAATTTCCAAAGCATTAATTTTATAAACTTTAACAAAAACTTACTATTTAAAGTTACTGAACAATACCTTAAGGACACTTGTTAACATTTCTCATAAATTTATATGTATGTGTTTATTAACACGATAGGATACCCACCAAACTGCGTTTTGTCCAACTCTACTAATCCAAACTTCCTTATTTTCACGTTTTCAGCCCAACCAAACACACCATATATCAATTTGTATTCATAAGTGAAATTCATGTTGAAATGATAAAACTAAATAATTAATTCAATCAAACTATATTTTGAGCAATTATATGATTTACAATTAATAAGTCTAACGAGTTAATGTGAGAAGTTGAAATAGCTTATAAAACTAACCTCATGGGAGTTGCACATACATTCATGTTCACAAATTTTGTCTCTTCCATAAAGACTTTTTGTCAATAATCATCAAGAACTAGTTGCGAGATGGATTGGAATTAGGGGAATTGTTGTCTACTCTCTACCATCATGGAAGAAGATGTGTTCTTTATTGTCTCTATACTTTCTTTTTGACAAAAAATGACTCTTTACTTAAAAAATAATAGAATCCAAAGTTATATAATATAAATAAGATAATTTTCTTAAAATGAAAACTACAACTTACAACAAAAATGCCTCATTCGAGCCTTGCTAGTGGAATCTTTTCCCCAGAGAAACGGAGGAAAAAGTCCCCTTGAAGGAACCCATCCCAAACAATTTACTAAAATAATATTCATAGATACGAATATTTTATATATCATGTTTATTTTCTGTTCATGTAATGTGTGTATAAGTTTTTTTTTTTTTGAGGTAATGTGTATAAGTTTTTTTTATATGTGTTATTTATTTACAACAATATCCTCATATTATTTTTGTTTTATGGTTAAAATTTTATTTTTGTATAACTCATTTGATTAAAAATAATAGAATGACGAGAGTCCCTGTCGGGAGTCGGGACCATGAGGTTCTGCAATAATAGTACATAGAAAAGATATAGATTGAGGTCTCGTCTCTGTCTCGCGCCACCTCGATTACATCCAACTTCGAGTTTCTTATATTGTTGGCAAGTTCTCACATTAATAATTCAAGGAGTAAATTTATAAATGAACTAAAAGTTTATATTCTTACACAATTAGTTACTTATTACCTATTCTTGATTTTTCACAAATAATACATCAGATACAGTTTTATGAAAGGGAAAAATAGATATAAAAAAATCTTTAAGGCATCATTCTATTCAATTCAAATTCAAATGATTATTTCACTGCAACTTTTAAACACCAAGTCTTAGAAAAAGATTCTTATTGTCTTAGAAAATTAAGAAAATAAGGAAACTGATAAAGGAATGTAGACATAATTTAATGTTTCCCAAAAGTTGCCACAATAACTATAAGCAACTCTCATAATGAACTAGAAAACAGATAGAGATCACGAACTTGTGAAGAAATAGATAGGACTTACGTTGCGTGTCATGCAAGTAATGTTCTGTTTGCTTAAAACATCTTTATGATGTAAAAGTTTATAATTTAATTTTTTCGCCTGATTGATTTTTTGCTACAAGTAATGGGAAATGGAAGAGTCAAATCAATACTATTTAAATCTGATTACCAAATATGTTGATTTCAAAGTATCATTATCTACTATTAGTATTTCAGGTGAAGATTTGTGACAAATTAAATTTGTGTAACAACCAACCACGTTCTGATTGAATTTCATAACAACTTTCTCTACCTTGCAATTTTAGATAAAAGTAACAGTGCCAAACAGAGAAAAGAGCAGGAAAATTTGACATGAACAGATATTTCAGGTTTCTTCCAATCTCAGCTACCTCCCAATTGGGAAGAAAAGATAACAACACACGAAACTTGTGTCCCTTCCACTTGTGCCAAAGAAATCTTTATTCTTAGGAGCATCCTTTTTAACTATCTTTATGATTTGGTTGCGATCGCAATTGCAGCTACGCTGCGAATAAAAGGTTAGGTGAGTTGGGTCCCAGGGTACACCATGGTCGGGCCTTATGGCTCAAAGCTGATAGGAGTAATTATGGATTATCCATCAACGAGGGCGTGACCTCACGCCAGCAGCGAGAGTTGAACTCACATCTTTGCGAGATATACCAACCCTTTTTAGCTGGCGAGAACTTGCGTTACAAAGACAAAAACAACAGAAAAACATTGATGTCAAAACAATGACATTAACTTTACCCCAAAAGACCGTAATTACTAAGCTTATGAGAAACACCATGTATATTCCTAGGCATTCGAACTTTCTTTGCTTCTCAAATTGGCCTTCATTTGACTTGGATAAACTCTGCGATTTAGATACTGGTGAGTATGATGATGATGGACTTGATAAAGGAGATTCAATTGCCTTGGTTTCTTCAATATTAGTCTTGAAAGATGATGAACTTCTTGTATGTAAAGAATAATTTCGCTTTGATCCAAAACAATTTTGGCTATAAAGATTCTTCTTGTTAGCTCTTGTATTCTGTTAGGCAAAAGAAAAATATTTAAGAAGCATGATAGTGATTAAATTGATCATTAAGCTTAAAAAAAATATATAAACTAAATTTGCATATAAGGGTTGAAGAGTTGGAGGACTAAATTCAAACTCTAGTGAAAAAAATAAATACTAGCCTAACAACTAATTATACTAAAATTTGATTATAATCTCAATTTATATAAAACAAAGATAGCATAACAATGTTCATTTAAAAGACTAACCAATATGGATTGAAACACCACAACTTTAATCACCTTAGCAAGTGTTTGTTTTGGAGGATGACCAACAACCTGATTTTGCATCAATTTCGAACAATTTTGGTCCGGAGACAATGAATTGGTTGCTGAATTTTGTGTTGTGTGTTTACGACGACTAGTAGAAGGAGCAGTGACAGTTTCAGACTCAAGCATGTCATCTAAATCAATGACAGGACGAAAACATGTTAAGAACTTGTTTTTTGAAGCATTCTTCATGATTTTCTAAGTTGTGTAAGTTTGAGAAAGGAGTTGATGATACTAATGAGTAGTGTGATAAGGGTTTTGGAGAGTTTGAGATTAGAAGAATGGGTATATATATTATTGAGTCAATATCAAGGAATAAAATTAAGGACGAAAATAAAGAGGAACACTTTGCAAGTTTGCATTTGACGAGAGAATATTGAGGTTAAGGCCTGCAAAGATTTTGTTTTGGTGATTAGACAAACAAGCACTTGTGAGTAAGTACCTTTGTTTTTGTCTTTTAAATAATAAATAATGTTTGTTTTGTTCTCTTTTGTTGACCAAGGTAATTTAATTTGGTTGTGAGAGTGAGTGAGGCTTCTAAAAGAGGACTAAAGGCGGAATAGGCAAAGAGAACTTTGGGGGTACCCGTGAAGGACAGGTAAGTACTAGGTGATAAAGATGTTATGTTGCAATTAAATTAAATATAATAATTAGGGATAATTCTTACCTGATCAACAATTTATTTTTTTAAAGAACGGTTTTTTTAAATGAAATTTTAGTTTTGATTAAAATTAAGGTTATAAATTCTTTTTTTTTTAATCAGATAATATTATTCTTGACTTTCAAATTGTAACAAACATATATCTTTTTCAATTACACCAACAATTTAACAAATATAACACAAATTCTTATATTTTTTTGTATCATTTTTTTTAATGACATCAACAATATAACATCGGTATAGATAAATTTCTTTTCGGGTATAATTGGAAGAATGAAAAAGTCATCACAAAATCCTCAATTTCTTTTATACATAGTAAAAATAAAAATTAGACTTAAATTTATGATCAACTTCACCATTTTTTTTCATACCATGTATCCTCCGCTCATATTAAAAACAATATTATCTGTGCGTAGCTGTGGAGACTAATCCATCGAACATCTCTAGAAAAGAAAAGAAAATTAACCATGTTATTTGACTTATTTCTCCCTCTAGCTGATGATGGGGATGACAATATTGTATGGTGGGGTAACAGAGCTGTTGAATTTTTTATGAGCAACAATCATCAATTTATTTCAACATCCCAGATTGATACTGATACCGATATATATTAATGTCGAGTGATTTGGAGATGATCCGCTTTTGCTTAGCCTATGGGCTTTGGCACATGAAAGACTCTTGACTTGAATAAGCTTTAGGCATGTTTCGGTGTCGATACATGTCGTATCCTGTACTAACACATATAATTACATTGAATTGAGTATTTTTTTAATTATTATCAATGTTGATGTATCAGTGTCGGTGTCTTGTATCATCCATATAAATCGAAGATTCTTTTAATTAATGATACTAGTAGGATCTCTTCATCCACCAGGTTCTAACTCTGCCCATCATTTTCTGATCATTGGTATCTATTTCATGTGTTTTCTGGATTGACTATATTTCCACCTTTATTCAAATGTAAATCAATTAACAAAGGGAAGATTGTTTATTCTTCAAGCTTATGATAGGTTGAATGGATTTGTGTAATTAGTTAATTCAAATTTTGGACTTGAAGGTTTAAACATTGATGTTTCAAGTCATGATGATAACAACATTTCTTATGGGTTAAATAGTTGAATTAACCAATCTGAAATGCAATAAAAAAAAATACATACTATATGAACGCACTTCAAAATGGAAGCTAGCGGTTGTAGTTTGTGTGTACACTTGTCGCGGACACGGTATTGTAGAAATCCAAATATATGCTGAGACTATTCGAGAGAGCTTATGAAAACAGCTTATGACATGTTCATATGTTGTTTTCAGCTTATTTCTACCAGTATTCTATGATAGCTCAGGAAAACAATTTATAGTTTGTATGAAAACATTTTGACTTTATTTTATTTTTTGTCATATGAATAGCTAATACATAAGCACTTATATGGTAAGCGCTTGTAGCATAAGTGCTTAACTAAAGTATGTATCCAAACTGAATCGCTTAATTCAAACCATACATTTGCAAATTTACAATTACATTTGTTAAAATCAAAGGATGACATTTTTTCGATGACCAACAAATAACAAGACAGCCTAATTTTCTGCTGAGGACTTGGAGCTAGCTGATGAGATATTGCTTTGGACCTGAGAGGTTGCTGAGATGTTGCTCTTTACCTGTGAACTTTGAGTTGAGCTAGAATCAGTGTAGAAAACCACATTCTCATTGTTATCAACAAACATTTGAAGAGACCTTGGAATTGGTGGCAAATTCACTTCCAAAATCCCCTCAAGAATTTGAACTACCTGACCCATTGTTGGCCTTTGATTTTCATTGTCTTGGACACACCAAGAAGCGACTTTAATTATTCGCGCAACCTCTTCAATGTCCGCATTTCCCTGCAACCTAGGGTCTAAAAGGGTGATGACACTTCCACCTTCAATAACTACTTTTGCAGCTAAGGTAGGAAAGAAAGTAACTTGACCATCTTCCGATGGATCGGAGTTCCTCCTACCAGATACAACCTCGAAAAGCATCATCCCATAGCTGTAAACATCGGCTTTGGCAGTAATAGCCACCCCCGAAATCCACTCTGGAGCAAGGTAGCCTCTTGTTCCTCTCATTGTTGTTAGGACCCTGCTGAAATCTCGTCCGACCAGCTTAGCCAGGCCAAAGTCTGCAACTTTAGGACAAAAATCTGAGTCTAGGAGAATGTTTTCTGGCTTTACATCGCAGTGTATGATACAGTCTCGACACTTCTCGTGGAGGTATGTTAATCCCCTTGCAATTCCAATAGCAACTTGGTATCTCAGTTTCCAGTCCAACGCCTTAGGAGAGTCTTTTTTCAAGAATAAATGGAAATCCAAGGAACCATTAGGCATGTAATCATAAACCAGCATTCTTTTGATACCTTCTGAACAGAATCCTCGAAGCCGAACAAGGTTAACATGTTGCACTGTCCCTATTGTACTCACTTCTGTTCTGAATTGTTTCTCTCCTTGGCTAACACTTTCCAACTTCTTCACTGCCACCACATTTGAATCAGCCAATGTTCCTTTGAAAACAGAACCAAATCCTCCTCCGCCCAATTTCTCAGAGAAATTCTTAGTTGCATTTTGCATATCTCTATACCCAAATGCTACCAACGAACCCTCCACAGGCTTACCTGTTCCAACTGTTTTCTTTCTTCGCCTAAGCATGACAAACAGAAGAAGTGCCAAGAGAATTCCTATGCCGACAACCGCGCCTACTACAACACCGATAATCACCCCATTATTGTTTTTAGCGTCACTAAATTCTGATGCTGCAAGTTTTAGATACAAAGTTTTTCCGCTACTATCATCTGAAGGTAACTGTTGCAGATTTAGGAGGTCTTCAATCCAAATTGAACATTCATTACTATCATATGAATAAGCAGAACAAGAGCAATTGTTCAAGCATATTGATTCACATTCCTCTACATTTCCTGATACCACGGGTTTTGCATGTTTAGGCAATGCCATGTTGGGGATTGCCCGGAACCTGTCCTTTACCCCATTAGAGTGACCAGAACTCTCGCATTGTAACCTTGTTTTTCTAAGACACCCGCCTGAGTGATCCTCCAAATCCCAATCAGACTGTGATTTTGGCTCATAGCCACTCAAACAATTACAATACGGCTTCGAGTTCTCATTACAGCTCCCAAACGAACCACATAAAGCATAAGCCTCACAATGCTGTCTTGGCTGCGCCCAAAACAAGTTCCACTCATTGATACCTTCCAACCATGTAAGTTGCTTAATCTGCCCTGAGATATCCATCACAAACCGCGATATAATCGAAGGGTTATACATGGAATACGTGAAGTAGCTTTCATTCTCGTTCGACACAAACGAAAAATTGAAAATATAATTTGCCCTCATCTCAGGAACCAAACTAAAAATATGTCCATTCCAAGGTCCACTTGTCCAATACTCTTCAGACTTATTCCAAAGAATAAGATATGAAGATGTTTCTTTAGGGTCTAGTTCCAAAGAGAAAAGACCTGTTGCAGGATCTTTTCTATTCTTCCATGAAGTGAGATACTGAGGCTTCTTTGTTTTATTGTCTAGCTTAATTTTACCACCAGGAAGCCATGTATCTGCTGGATGATCAAAACTTTGCCATATAGAATCTAATACATCATCAATAGGCCTATTTTTCAAAACAAGATTTCCAGTATCTAGAAGCATAGCTACAACAGAATCTGACTTGGGAACATTCATGTTTGTAGACCAGACTTGTTTTGAAGACTCATTTAATAGAACTAAATTACCATCAAAGATTTTTAAGGTGGCAGTGTTTTTGTCAGAGACAGGATTGTCTCTGTTGGCTACCCAAACAATTGTTTGTTGAATGACCTTTTTGTACCATATGCCTATGTAGTAGTTAGAGGAATTACCTGGTTGAAAGAAACCCAATTCAAAGACTCCTCCTTTAGAAATAAGAGTTTGTTCACCAGAGAGAGATTGTTTTGCTGAGATAGTTGTTAGAGCTGCAAGGGATGGATAGTAGTGTAAATAGAAGAAGAGGTTTAGAAGAGAAAGCCAGAACCATGGTTTCATCATGTTGAACATGACTTAGCCTTCACTGTGCAACATCCATATTGTGTAAGAATTATAGGTATAAGTTGTGATGGAAAATGTGGTAATGAAGGGCCTAGTGGAAGCCCTTCCATACATTAAGTCAAGCAAGTCCTTTCATATATAATTGCATTAATTGGTTTGTCCTTGTGGGATGGTTTAAGTCGTTGTCATTAGTTGTAAGTTTCATGTGAGTGTAACATAGGTTAGTGGTAGTAGTAATATAAAGCTTGTAGCATTTATTAACTCCATGACACTTTTATTCTTGTGTGTATTAGCTTTTCTCCACTTTACACAATATTGTTAAATTCATTTTACAATAGAGATATTAAATTTGTACCCATAAATGGATATACATATACGTGAAAATATCAGTATTAGGGCTCACAGATGGAGAATTTTCTCCAATAAGAATGATGGTTTAGGGATGTAAATCACAACCTTTGTAATGCATCCCTGCCAAATTAAAAAAAAATTATTTCAAAGATTTAATTAGTGTATGTTATATATTTACGGTGTAACTTTTTAGACATGTATGAAATCATATCTCATTATTACATGCTTGTTATATTTGTTCTTGAAATATGGTCACTTATTTATACCATATCTACTCTAGTATCTACCTGCTGAGATTTGGTAGCCACTTCAAGGACATGAGTAGAGACAAATAAAACATAGTCGTGCCACTTTCATCCTTTTTCTCAAAGTTTATTTTTTTCAACATAAGAGAATGTTAATCAATATAACTTCTAGAAAGTTTTATTATATGTACGTACAACTTTACAAGTTCAAAGTTATTCAAACTTTTTTGTACTCCACAGCTCAAAAACAACAAGAAATCTCTTACAGTCTTCGTAACAGGCCCACCTAAAGATTTGGATTATTACCCTACAAATTGGACATTTGACTTTTGGAGCACACAAGTCTCTCTTCTATTCTTGACGAAAATTAAGTGGAAATATTTTCCAATTGAATTCACACGTTGTGAGAAGATGATCAATGAACTGATTTTCCATTCACAATGTACTTTTATTCTCAATGCAAAAATTAGTGTCCACTAAGTTACCACTTGCTGTATCTTTTACTACAATTTGAAAAAATAATTTTACTCAATTGGTTTTTGAAATAATTTAACTTTTCTGAACATGAATATATAAAAATAACTCAGTCTTAATGTTATAGAAATAACATGATAATTAGATTTAGACCCGCGCTTATGAAAGATATAAAATATAGGGAAGGGAACAGATGACTTAATTGTGTTGAAAAGTTGAACTCTATGCAATTTATTTTGTCTTATATCTATAAGGAAGGAACCATTGTACCGACAAACTTGCAAATTTAGCCTTATTTGTTGTTGATTTTACTTGGTGGTCTTTTCCTCCAAATGTAATTAGAGGGGATCTAGTTAGGAATAGGCTTGGTCTCCCAAACTTTAGATTTTGTTAATATTTCTTTGAGGGTTTGATCTCGTAATATCATCCACATTATGTATCACGTTAAAACTATTTAGTTGTGGTATGAAGAAACGTGAATTTTTCATTAGCACTATCCTTGTACACAAAAACGGCTCTACATTGTCACTATTAGCTAAAAAAATAAATACAGTCAGATAGCAGATAATTAATATTAATATCTAAATTCTATTTAAAAATGATTAATTAGCAAATTCGTTTTCTTCCTAATGACTTTTTTCTTTCTTTTCATTTTTCCTCTCAAAGTAGCAATAAGTGAGGCTATTGTAGTGAATTTCCATCATAGGTGAACTGGGCCTTGGTACAACACTATCCCTCCCATGATGAGAACCATATAGTCCATATTTTTTTGGCTATTTCTTTTCTTACCATTTTTTCTCGCGCGCAATATTTGGATTATAAATTCAAAAATTGGAGGGTTTCTGAAGGTGTTTCAACGTAATTTGGAGAGTTTTAAGGGCGGATTAGCGCTGTTTATAAAATCCAAAATCTACTAGACGCGTGGGAAATTAATAGGGTGAGAAAAGAAACATATATTTGTTAATGAATGTAGTCCATATTGATATATTGTTTTTGTGGCAAGTGCCTTTAAATTATTTTCAGCATCTTGTCTCTTGGGTTTTGTTGAGCTTTGTGGCATGAGTGGATATTTGTTTTATTCACCTCACTGTATAAGGAAAAGAAAGAGAAAGCACGTTTTGTCCCCTACCATTTCTTTAAAACCGGATTTGATTGAATTTGCCTATTCAGACCAGGAAAAAATATTATGTTTTTCACTATGGTGAAAAACTATGTTTTTTACCATGGTAAAAGGCAATGAATCTAGAAAATATAGTTTTCCAAAAAGAATGGAGGAGAAGAATCTCTCAGAGAAAGAAACGAGAATGGGGGTGTCAATTTTGTTTCTTGTAGTTGCAACGAAAACATGTCATTGTTAACATAAAAGAAAGCATCTAATATGAAAAAACAGAGTAAAGAAAGCTAGAATTCTTTGTTGATTGTTCATTTTGAACATGAAAGGGTAAATAATCAAGGGCCTTTTTATTTTAACCATATCCAAATCTTTTGTTTCTTTACTCTCTTTTTAATTTCTTTGTTGTATTTTTTTTCTTTGTATAATTGAGAATTTTGTTTATGTATAATCACATTCTACCACATTATGTGTTTTTGGTGTACTCGTTTTTACATTGTGATGTTCTTTTGTGTTCTTGTGTCTTTATTTTTCTTTTTCTTTTTGTCTACACTTTTTCGAATCCAAAGTGTACGTTATCATCATAATGTTCTTGTGTTTTTGGTGTACTCGTTTTTACATTGTGATGTTCTTTTGTGTTCTTGTGTCTTTATTTTTCTTTTTCTTTTTGTCTACACTTTTTCGAATCCAAAGTGTACGTTATCATCAGAATGTTCTTGTGTAGTTGCACACCCTTAAATTTATAAATTTACACCAATCATACTTTTGTTCATATGAACACCATCAAATATTAAATTTGCATCAACTACACTCTCCTCTGTCTGCAACTTGACAAATTACCAAGTTGAGAATACACGTTGATTGTCCATTGTAAGTGCACAATATGTGTGTTTAATCCATTGTAGGTGCACAATATATGTGTGTTTAAAACAGACAATGTGGTATTTGGCTAATTGTGATTGATTGTTGGGTAAGTTACCTATAACTCTTTAAAAATAGCCAAAGTCTCATCAAGTATACAAGTTTATGAAAAATAACCAACGCCCTGTTGATTTGATGAATAAGTGATTTATAATTTAGGACGAAGAAAGTATATTACATTGTTGTTGAGTGTTGGCGTCTCTAAAAAAAATATGTTGTAAAGTCGTGTTAGCGACAATTTATTTGACCAATTTAACTTTTTCTTTTAATTTTTGTAAGTTATTCAATTTTTTAATATAGTAATATATATAAATGAAAATTCTACAAACCCTTCTTTACTAAAAAAAAAATCTACAAACCTAAAAGCACTAAAAACATTTTTGAAATTTGTTAATCAGTCAGTTGGCATTGATGTGGACTGAATTTGAACACTCATCTAACAATACAGGAAATTTTACCCTATACCCCTACATTTGTGCATTCACCCCTACAAATTAGCAAAAATTCCAATATTACCCTTTTTATGTCCACTATTTTTGAATCCAGATGAATTCACCCCCCACTTTGAAATCCATTTTTATCATTTCGGAAAGTACTTAAACACGATTCTGATTGGGATCCTTTACGAAAACTAATATTTACATTTCCGAAAACATACTGCAAATCTTTTAAGAGTCGTTCCCAGTTTAAATTCCTTTGATTTTGAATTAATTCATTTGCATCGGAAAACTATTCTCAGCATGCGTGATATAGAAGAATAAATAATTAAAGTGGAATTTGCAGAGTTAAAGATGATATGAATAGAGTTTTAATGGGAGAGAAATCGAATGTGAGATTTTTATTGAATTAAAACAAAAACAAGCTATATTGAGACAATTAATATTATATAAGATTAGGAGATGGGATATTGATAATTCAGGTATTGATCATGAGATGAGATGTACTCTTTATAATTCAGTGATTCGATGATATTTGGAAATGTTGGAAAGGATTAAGGGAGAAAGAAGTTTCATGAGATGAGAAAGAATGATTCACTGAGTTGTGTTTTTCGGAAAGGTAGAAGGAAGTTGTCTGGTTTATGCTAAACACACAAGGTTGGAAGCTTTTGATAGACAAATAAAAAAACCTGAAGTGGTTTAAGGGTAAAATAGGTATTTTATGTAAAATTGTAGGGTGAGAGTACAATTGTAGGGGTATGGGGTAAAATTTCCAACAATACATTAGGATTGTGAATTCCTACTATAAATATTGCAAAATCGTGCTCAACTTTTTTTTTAAATAAAAAATTCGTGCTTAATCTGTTGGTCGTGAATGTAAGAGTAAAATCGGATTCAATTACAATTTTACAACTTAAAAAAGTTGTGATTGAAAACATTTTAAAAATCCCTTATATTTACTAGCTAAAAGACGGGTACGTGAGCGTGCCCGTCTTTCCGCTCTTTTTGTTGCGCTTACGTTTGAAAATTATGAACGGTATTTTTTTACAAACTTTTGATTTTAATTAAAACTAAAAATTTAAATAACAAACTAACCATTATTATTTATTTCAATGACATCAACAATATAATAAAAAATATATAATCTAAATTCTTTTTTTTAATGACACAAACAACAATCTTTATTTTAGAAAAAGTTGTTTAAGGGTATAATTGGAATAATGAAAAATTAAGTATAGATATACTCATTTAGTTTATTACATTTTTTAAATGATAAAAAAAACAGACAGATATATTCATATCGTGTTTGTTACATTTATTTTAATATTTAAATTTATTCTTATCTATTTATTGTTATTTGTGTTGAAAATTGAGGGTATTTTTGGAAAAAAAATTCAACCCAAAAATACTGAAATGATTAGTTTCTTTAAGAAGAGTCATTCATTATTTCTTGTAGCACTTAGCAACTTATTGATGTTGTTGTATAAATTGACCTAAGACCTTTTGGCATAATTGTTAATCTACTAATGTTTGAGAATTTTTTTTATCTCATCGTCTAACCTTATTTGAATTATAAAATCCAAAAAAATGGTGTGACTAAGAGGGTGTTTTAACGTGTTTTAGAAGATGTTTTACGTTTTTCAAATTATATAAACCGAAATCGATAAGACACGCGAGAAATCAAATTATGTGCTACTGCCCCCACCTCTTTATTTGGTCACCTATCACCTAAGCCATTTTGATAATTTTTAATTTCAAAGAGTTTGCTTCCTAGTTACTTCACATCCTGTTCGTTGTTGAACTTGAAAATTCTTCGTACAATTTGGTAGGCATTTGGCTTCATGTGTGTCCATGTCAAAAGCGTATCCATAAGCATTATCGTATTCCTGTCTTATATCAAGTGGTTATGATATTTAAGTATATCCTATACAACAACAAAAAAAAGTCTCATAAGATGGATACATATTGGTTAGAGTATTGTCAAATTAAAAGCAAATTAGAGGGCGTTTTAGTATCGATTCCATATTCACAAATCCATAATTTATTAGTTGATGAAATGGCTCAAGACAATGCCTGCCTATAAGTATTCTTATAAGAAACGGTAATCTGTCAATTCTTCATTATAAGAAGATGATAAGGGAGATAATAGAAAAATAAGGATGTGTTGAGGGGCTATCCTTTATTTCAAGCAAGTTGAAGAATAGAGTATATTCTCTAAAGTATCGACAAGAACACCAAACAAGACTCTAAGTGAAGAATTTGAAATTTAAACTCCGGTTCCTGCATATTACATGTAATATCCTTATTAATTGAGTTCTATTCACGGGCAACAAATACCAATTTTTTTTTTTTAATAATCTTTAATACATCAATTGACATTTTTTTTTAAAGATCATCAATTGACATATTGAAATGTAAGAAAAAAAAAGAATTATATTTAAACAACCATAATATGATAAATTTTGAGACAACTTTATAAAAATATACAAGGTTGATGTTAATTTGATTATAAAAGAAGTTTCTAATTCCCTTAAAAAAAAAGTATATAATCTATAACTAAATTAAAATACATCTCAAATGTCAACAAATTTTAACTCAAGTAATAGAAAATAGCAAAATGGTTGGATTCGACTTGATGACCGGAGTTGTGGAAAGAAAGAAAAAAAAACGAAATTATCTCATGTAAAAACGGCCACCGGTTTAATAATTACGGTAAACAAAAATTAACTGAGGCTTATATAAAACGGTGAAGGAACACATAAGTTCAACAACATCAATAGCAACAAAGAAAGAAAAATTTCCTCACACTCTTTGATCCGTTACTATATCAAACTCCAAATATTAATCCAAAAAACCGTAACATGAATCCACAATCACCGGTTCGACCAGAACCGGATCACCCGGCTCGGTTCTCTCTCCCATCCGGTTCACACCGCAAAGTCGCGATCGCCGTTGATCTTAGCGACGAAAGCGCCTACGCCGTCCGATGGGCAGTTCAAAACTATCTCCGACCAGGCGACACCGTCATCCTCCTCCACGTCCGTCCAACTTCCGTCCTATACGGCGCCGATTGGGGTTCCGTCACCTCCCCCACCGCCGACGGCGGTGACGCCTCCGAGGAATCACGTCAGAAAATGGAAGACGAATTCGACAATTTCACATCAACAAAAGCAACCGATCTTTCACAACCGTTGGTTGAATCGGAAACTCCGTTCAAAATTCACATTGTGAAGGATCATGATATGAAGGAAAGATTGTGTTTGGAAGTTGAACGGCTTGGATTGAGTGCTGTGATTATGGGAAGCCGTGGATTCGGTGCGACGAAGAGAAGTTCTAATGGGAAGCTTGGAAGTGTGAGTGATTATTGCGTTCGTCATTGTGTTTGTCCTGTTGTTGTTGTAAGATATCCCGAGGACAGTAATGGCGGTGGCGGTGGAGTTGAAGGGAATGATGGTGAAAAAGTTGAACTTCATCCTGTTATTGAGGAAGAACATGAAGAGGAGTATCATGATGCTGATGATGAACACAAAGGTTTAATCTTTTCACTTTTTTAACTCTTTAAGTTTTAAACTTGCAACGTAAGCATTATAATTTCATATTTTTTCATGAAATGATGAATATTTAGTGTAGTGAATATTTTCTATTGGATGGTTATGTTGTAGTTAGATGGTTACAAAGTAGGCCTACATGAGAAGATGATGGATTTCTATTGGATGACAGTGTAAAACTATTTTACACTGTCAGTACATAGTCGTTTAACTCTAATTAGTTGAAGTGAAAATGAAAATAGTAAAGTAAATACGCACTTAACTTTTCCTTGTTATTAATTTGGCATGAAGTGGATTGTCATGTTTTGGATTTTTGGAATTATATGGGTTGTGTGAGGGTCATGTTGCTTTCTTTGTGTTTTGTTTTGGATTGCGTTTTTCATTTTGCGATTTGAGTTGAGCTTGGCATTTTGCTATGATAGCGATCATATGTTTAGGTTGAAGAGGAATGCCATCACTTGCAGGGTATTATGATTGGATTTTGCATATTGGCACCTAAGATGTAAAATATACTAATCAGCAGTAACTGTACGTTTACTATCCTTGAACATGTGTTGAAGTGGGAGGAACTATTTGTTGCTTTCGCATCCAATAGAGCTTTGGATGCTTGTAATAACAAAACTAACATGCACTCTAATTGTTGTGCCAAGATGCCCAATAAGACTCAAAGTGAGGTTAGGAATATAGTAAACATCAGAAAATAAGACAAGATAGTTGTGGAGACAGATCCAATGCCTGCTGGTGGCTTGGGTGTGCCAGCAGCAGTCATGACCGACTTGGATGATGTATCATTTAAGGACACAAATGACTTATGGTCATATAACAAATGGTGTTATGCACCAAAATAAAAAATCAATATGGAAGAAGCTATACGCCTCAAGTTTTAGTTAGTAACAAGAAAATGACCAAGTGTCGTGGACGGCGAACCGTGGTGGAAAGCCGAAAAATTCGCCATCTTTAGCCCGCCATATCCGTCATAAAATGCCATGGTGCTGCCATCCTTTATAAATTGGCCATGGCGCTTGTCAAAACTTTACAAATTGGCCAAGGTGGTTGTCAAAAAACCTGCCATCGCAATCCGCCATAGCCGATCTTTGACAACATTGAAATGGTCCAAGTCAAGTTATAGCTGGAAACAAAGTGGATACATTTTACAAGAGCACACTAAAAGTGGATACAACTTACAAGAGCACGCTAAAGAATCAGACACCTAAGTATTCACACATTGGTTTCTAGGAAATACGAGATTTATTGTATGCTTCTTGTTTTTACGAGTTCTGGTGTGGCCAAACAAAGAAGCTTGGCTCTTTATACTTTTCGCCAAATGCCTGTTTCGGACAACCACCAGAAAAAATAAACATGCACCTAGAAAACAGGCATGCGTTGCCATAGATAAGTATTGGATGAAAGATGTTATCGAATGTCAAAAGGGTGGAACAAGAAACGTTTTAACGATATCAGAGTAGTTGCACCAAAGCATAGAGAGAAGAGCAACACAAGGTTTAGTCCATTAAACAAAATATTTCTGTGAGGTGATCTAAACTAGTGCAAACAATATTAATCCCCAATAACCCAGATAACACCCTAACTTTTTAATTACAACCAGTAATTGTGCCCTTTGTCATTCATAAGACGATTGATTCAATCATTTCTTCCTCTTTTTCGTGCTGAATTTAAACTCGAAAGTCTATATTGCGCTGGAAGTGTTTGACAAAGCCAAATAGTTATCATTGGACTTTTGAAGATGAGTTTTGCATTACTTTACTCAAGTTTGATGGTTTGATATTCTTTGCGGTGGAATTGTGGGAACTAACAATGATGATTTTTTACCGACTCTGTTTTACATTAGAAAGAAATTGGAATGATCGTTCAATAGCTGACTGAGTCTTCTAAGTAATAGCTTTTGTTAGTTGAGAATTTAAGATTAGCTTCTCCATAAGCACATATGAACTTATAACAGTTACCTTTTTTTTTTTTCTTTCGCAAGTTAGAATTCAAATGCATTTTTCTGGTTAGAAAATCCTTCAAAATATTTTCATCTTTACAATTGAAACATCGCTACCAAGCGTCAACGTGTAATTGTACCTAAGCCCCAATCCCAATTTATATCACTTGTGTGTTGCATTTATGCATTTATATGTTTACAATAGTAACCACAACTACGTCCCACCCTTTGATCTTTTTATTCTTCCCTATATGTCTGTTTGAAACATAATTTGTTGAAAGGTTGGCGCATCTTGTTGGGCGTGGAGAAGCATTGGAGTGGTAGGTGTCCACTAACGGCCATTCCTGGCTCAGCTCCAGCAGCAACTTCCTTATCAACACAATTATAAGATCTGGTAGGGCGCTTGGGAAGTCTGTATTGTCGGGTTGGAAAACCAACAACGGACCGGGATGTTGTTCCCTCCTTGTCTGAGAAAGCACGAGTCTCCGCCATGTCCACCGAAGAAAGAGTCATTTTCTTTTAACTTAGTCAAGCACTCAATCGCTTTGAGTCTTGGGGATAATAATTTCCCTACCTGAACCTGAAATCGGGCTTGAAGTTAGCAGCCAATGTTTCTAGACTTTGTTGAGGTTGAATCACGTTTGCTATTTACCAAAAGCAGAAAAATGTTACTAAACTGAAGTCTTTTCAAAACGGAGATACCAGACCAAAAGATTGATCCTCAAATATATTAATTTTCATTTTAAGATAGCGTTCTTTGGTGAAAGAGACTATTAAGGTCTTCTCTTGGTTCTAGATTGACAACCTATCTTCTAAAATGTCGTTTTCTGCAATTGCAAGAGAAAGGAATATAAGTTTCTTTTTCTTGTTTAACCTATTTATTTTGTGTGTGACTTCTTGTTTAACCTATTTATTTTGTGTGTGAGAACAGATGCTTAATGAGATTACTGAGCAATATCAACATCCTACTAACTTCAGGTAATATCCTAAACATATGCATGAATATCCCATGTGAATCAATCACATTGGAATATACATATATATACTTTTCGTGCTCTTTATCACATTATTATTTTTTTGAGTTATTTTATGTATTGTGGCATATGCATTTATTTTAACAGGCTATTTATTGTATTTTTCCAGAAAATGGTCATAGCATGCGTCAAATGGAGAAGAATATATAAAACTTATCTGGAAAAATTATACATTGTAAAGCGATTGTGTGGTTGGTTGGAATTTGTATGCGTTCGAACAGTTTGTTTCTATACCGCTTCATGAGTTTGAATATATTATCTTTCGACTACAATGATTGGATTTGGAGGCTCTTAATCCACTTCATGTTTGGAAACCAGGTGTAGATGTAGTGACAATGAAAACTTTGTTTTTGTTATTGTCTTGTGTTTTAAGTTCATAAAAAAATTGGCTTATGTTTTCCCTGTAAATATCCCTTACTGTGGTAAAATTTATGAATTATCATTTGTCTCGGATGATGTCAACAAAACCCATTTGGGGTTTGTTGTGTTGGATTATAGTACAAGTTTCAGTGAAGTGTTTGCTCTGTACTTTCTAACACTATTTCTAAAACTATTATTGGGTGATATTTTTATCATTTTGAGAATGGTCCAATTAAATCAAATATAGAAGGAAACCCATAAATTAAGTGGATCTGCATAAATTTCACTGGCAGAGAAAGTATTGGAAAATGGGAAGTGTTAAGTAATGTGTTTGTAGCATTTTTTGTTGGTGATTCATCTTGTTTCAACATGCTCCTGTTTCTTTGTAATTCCCAAAGCAATGTTTAAATAAAGGGGTGTGCTATTTAAATAACTTATTATGTGACAATTTTTGAGGCAACCATTAATTTATAAAAAAAAGTAAATATTGACATAGAAACAATAGAGAGAAAAAGTAAAGATATAATTTTAGTATGAGATAAAAAGTTGTCATGCTTGTATAAATATAATTATCATTTTCTAAAAAATTGCTCTTTCAAAAAATATGAAATATTTCTCCATTTTTCCCTGTATTTTCCATCCCTCCAAACCCTCCCTTTGTTTTAATTGCAAGAACTGATCGAAAGTTTTTGTTCCACTGGTGGAAGCATGATTTTGGTTAGTCATCTGCAGGTTTATAGGCTGAATTTGAGCCACCTTGTTGAGATCAATGTTGGCTCTAATCACTATATGTTTTTGGTTGTTGGATTCCATGAAAACCAAAAGAAAATAGGAAAAGGAAGGCAAGGGAAAACCAGAAGCAAAACAAGGATAAAACTAAGTCGAAGACCAAACACACTCACAAGGAGGAGAAACTAAGGGAAAACAAAGAAACCACAAGTCTAGTGGAACTCAACATAAACTCAAGGAAAGACGTTAGTGGAACCAAAGAAAAAGCCTCTTTTTTTTTTTTACATCAATAAATAAACTCAAATAAGTTAATCTAAAGTTTAGATTCTAAACAATCCCTCAAAAAAAAGTTAATCTAAACAAACTCAATGTAATGAAAGAGATTTGAAAGTAATAAACCGTTGTGAAAAATTTATAAAAGAGAGACCAAAAAGCAAAAACTAGGTAGGGTCATTCATTTGTGGACAGCACAACCAAAACTTAAACTAAGAAGAAAAAAACGCCGTTGCCGGGGATCGAACCCGGGTCACCCGCGTGACAGGCGGGAATACTTACCACTATACTACAACGACTGATTTGCAAATATTTAATCACTCAAACTTAAACCATCCAAAGTAAGTGGTTACATGTTGCAGAATGTTCATTAGCTTCTTTTTGTAATTTAAAGAATTCTTAAAATGTTATTACATTTCGATACAGTTATCAATGGCACACAGATTGTGTCAAACTGTGTTACCAATTGTGCCACAAACAACCTAATCAAGTGTCAAATTTGAGATCAATTGTAGAGCATGATGCCTGAACAAAAAGCTAACCTTCTACAAAATGGAATGTAGTCTAAAATTTCTGTCTCTAAAGAAGGAGTTTTTCAAATCTTTGTTGTATCCAAAATCAGCTGTGGCATGTTGTTGCAGAAATTATCCTTCACATTGCACAAATAAGAGTTGTTAATTTAAGTAAACTAATGAATGAAGTAATGAAAATTATTATGTATTATGAAATTTAAGTGTTAAAGTATCCAACATGAACCTTAATAGAGGTTTGAAAACTTGATGAGGTATCAAATGAAGCTATATTTGTCGCCGAAGGCATGATAACAGATTGATTTGAGATGCTGCATTGTTCTGGAAACCTAAAAGCTTGCCGCGCGAAATATTCGTTGTTAGTACTACCATTAATCTTTTTAATTTTTCTACCGCATTTTTTGATTTTTTGCTTATCATGTTTTTATTTTATCTTGACTGTTGCTTTTCTAACATCCAATATGTATTGAAAACACAAGTAAATGATTAAAAAACCTAGTGGTAGTTAACTGCTGTCGGTTTTCTAGTTATAAGCCAGCGATAGTTAACTACCGATAAGGGTATTTTAGTATTTTACTTGTGTTTTTAGGAAGTTTATGATGTTAAAAAAGCAATTGTCTTTTATCTTTATCCCACACAGTCAACCTGGATAAGGGGAATAATTTGATCTTTTATCGGTCATTTTTAGCACCGGTCAATCCTACCTAATTAACCACGTGAAACTTTGGGGACTTGAAAAAAATATATTAGAGTTAAAATCATCAAGCTTTGTATATCTCCATTTATATGCTGCGCTATGTTTCTTATTTAGTAATTTATCATGCTCATGTAGTTTTTTAGGTACAATCTCGAAGTAGTGTTTTACACATCCAAAAAGTCCACTCGTTTTCATCATGGAGCTGGAGTGCAAAATGACCCCTAGCGATATGCCTTAACTGTCTAACGGTGGCCACAACCCACCTCAACGGATGGATGTGTGGACAAAACTAACGCCTAGCGATACTGTTGCATGCAATGCAAAATGAAAAGTTTCGCTTTCATAACATGGCACCAAGCAAAATGAAAAGTTTCGCTTTCATAACATGGCACCAAGCAAAATAGATTTATGATTTTGTTCATCATATTAGATAGCTACCGCATAAATTGATTTTCGATAAAATGTGCTTGCAATTTGCAACATTCCTTTTAGTCATTGTTGAATTTTTGCCAAGATATCAATCTAACCTTTTCATTACTAACTGATACAACAACATTCTTTTGGTACAATGGAAATAAACAAGAACAAAGAGAGGTGGTGGAAATCAAGTCTAGACTAACGTGCCATAAATAAATAATGAAAATCATATAAAAATACATCAAGATGCACCGGTTGAGCGAAAACAGTAATACTCATCAAAATGCTACTTAGACCAATCATCGGATTTCGCTCGGAAAGCCACCAAAAATATGTCCTCCTCTACTCGTCGGTTACACATCCGCTTGAAGCAGACTTCACATTTTTAATATACTGGATCCAGAAAGACAACAAATTTGGTTAGAACAATGGAAGAATTAACTGGAGGCAAAGTTGGCGCATTTATCATTATCCACAAGGTGCTTGTATGCATAGTTTGCTACGTGGATCTTCTGTGGCGGTCGCATTTGTATGCATAGTTTGCTATGTGGGTCTTCTGTGGCGGTCACATGGTGCAGCCTATTGCAGAGTCTTTGGATTAAGAGAAAGAAAATAAAGATGATTGTCTCTCAAGTTAATTCAACAGCTCTGCAGCAGAGTGCACCATGTAACCACTGCAGAGGATCCATTCTCAATAAAAACATTTAAACATAATCATTTCTGGAAGGAGGTTTTGGTCTCATACCTTGTACAGAACTCCTTGATTAGCTTTGTATGGTGGAGCAGACCATTTCTTCCTACGTGCCTCCATCTCCTCATCGGAAACTAAAACATCGATTCTCTTGTTCTTAACATCAACGTTGATAACGTCTCCATTTTGAACCAAACCAATTGGGCCGCCTTCCTATACAATCAAAGAAGCACGTAGAAATATTAATGGTTAACCACATTAAACTACACTTAAGATTTTCCTAATCTCCATCTCGATAGAGTAAATACATGAACATGTCACAGAAGAAATAGAAAATAAAAGCACGGCTGTCATAACCTCTTCAACATAGTGAAATGTAAATCCAATTTTCCTGGAGAAAACTTTTCAGTTCTTGGATGAAGCAGTATGCATTTTTCTAAATAGACAAAGATGGTCCAAACTCACAATTACTTCACAGAATAGGATAAAAAGTAAAGCATGCACAACACATTGTTCTAAAGAGTATTAATTCTCACTAAAGTTTCTTCAGTTAAATCTTAAAACAATTCCTCAATGATTATGTTCACACTCCAACATCATTGTTAAGGAATTCAAGAACAAACGGCTATTTAGGCCACGATAGATTGATTTTCAAGAACCAAAGCAGCTGGTTCTATGAAAACAGAAATTGACAGTACTCCATGAGCAGAAGAAATTTTCTAGGAACGTTGTAGTATAAAAAAACACAAACAAGCAAGTCATTGATAACATTCCTTACGTAATTTTTTTTTTTTTTTAAAAACCCTTACATAAATTATTAAATGCATACTCCAACACCATTTGACCAAATTTAAAGATTGAAGTTCACATATGATGCATCTGAATATATTTAGCATATCATAGCAGTACTAAAATGATTACAAAGTATGGTCAATTCACCTGTGCTTCGGGGCAAATATGACCAACCACAAACCCATGTGAGCCTCCTGAAAATCTTCCGTCGGTCAATAAAGCAACATCCTGCAGCATCGAAAGACAATATCCTTAAGAAATGTCACTTCATCATGGTTTTCAAAGCTTGAAAAAAGGCATTCATGTTTCTACTAAAAAACTAATAACTGGAGAACATCTTTCTACAAACATGGATAAAAAATATAAAAAGAAAGGTTCATATTTATTGAGATTTTCATATATGGAAAAAATAAAAGTATAAAAATTGTAAAAGTCCTAAGGTTAATTCATAGTAAAAACACAAAACAATCTTACAAACAAAGTAAATAGATAAGCATAAACATGAAGATAAAATTATACACGCTGAGACAGACCTTTCCAAGCCCTGCTCCCATTATTGCACTCGTTGGTGTTAACATCTCAGGCATTCCCGGACCACCTTTAGGCCCCTCTCCCCTAATTATAACCACTTTTCCCTGAAAGGAAAAATTTGATAGAGAGGAAATAAAAAAAAAATTCATTTAGTTGCCATTTACTGCGGTAATATCTGTGTAAAAGAAATCAATACAGTGACAAGGATGTGAAATGGCAGCAATTTGAACTAAAAATTCATAATAAGTATAGTTCAAAAGAGAAACTCCACAGTTTGATAAGGAAACATTAATGTCTTAGTTTTCTTACGCATAAGTCTAAAACCATAAATAACAAGGTAAGTATAGGTTTTGTTAAGCATGACAAATGGGGTAAAGGGATAGAAAAACGGTAACTATATATTCAAAACAATAATCAATTTTATGAATTATAGGTATACAGGAACATGTACCCATGTGTACAAGTACTTTTGCCATCCCAGGTAATGAACCATATCTTATCGTAGAAATCCAAATCATATTATCAAGATTCAAATCATGAATCGGAAGACTTATATTTTGACCCGTGAATCGAATATGACAAATAACAATATGGCACTTTTAAGTAAAGAAGAACAGAGGAGGAGGAGTAGGAGGAGGAGGAGGAGGAGGAGGAGAGAAGGAGCAAAACACTATGCAGGCAGGATGGAAAAAAGACGCACAGTAGGAAGGAATGGTAACCATAAATGCAGAACCCGCAGCAGAATGTTTGTTTTCAATGGTGATTTTGACTTGGGTTCCTCTAGAGTGTTTATTTTCGAATGATTCTGTCACTTTTAAACAAGAATGCAAAAACAACCCTTTGGCATTTTAGAAACCAGGTCGACTTACCATGGCTGTCTCAAGACGGCACCCGCAGCAGAATGTGAATCATGGGATTCAGGGGAAGTTGTGGCTCATTAAAATGAATCAAGATTTCAGCTGCGATCTATGCCATAAAAAAACACAATGATTTGTATCAATTGAGTTCAGTTTTGTTTTGGATCAAGATATGACTCATTCACATGTATCGTGGGAAACTAATAACCATGCTCCATAACTCTTGTAATGATTTGGTTCACATTTTCCTTAGTCTCCCATTACTTCTAGCGTTGGAATATCTTTCATCTTGTCTATCCTCCTTATGATGTTCCTATGGTTATTCTCCATACATGTCCCAATACTTCTAGCTCTGGACTGTCTTTCATTTGTCTACCCTCCTTGTGAAGTACCTATCGTTATTATCCATATATGTCCTATTTGCGTAAGACAAGACACTGCTATCTTACAATTGGAACTAGTCTAAATTTTCTCCAATGATTTCATTCCCAATCCCATCTACTTTTGGTGCCCACTCATCTATCACAGCATTCTCATCTCTGCAATGCTAATCCTACATTGTTGTTGGTTTTTTACCACCTGGCATTTAATCGTATATAACATTTTGCAAGTCTTATAGTTCTGCGATACACTTTTCTTTAAGTTTGACGGGTACCTTTGAAGCACAATTTATAGCCGAAGCAATCCCCCATTTCATCCACCCTACTTGGATCCAATGGTTAACATCCCCCTTATCTCCCCTTCGTTTAACATCCACCCTACTATACCAAGTGATCTCTATGTCATTTTGCTGAAACAATACCCAACCCACTTTCTCATTCCATAATACTTACATATATTACTCACTAAATCTCTGATTAACTTAGCCCTAACAATTTAAATTTAGCATTCATTTATTACTTTTCTAGCACGTATTAACTAGTAAACCTGTCAAATATATCATTTTTTGACACTTCAATCAAACATCAGTCTTGAATCTCTTGACAGTAATATATATATATATATATATATATATATATATATAAAGAAATACCTTAAAACTCAAAGGATCCTCTGAAATGGCAGCAATCATTGCCTCCTCTCCTTCAAAAACAAGTGCAGGACCTGTAGAATAATCATGTTAACAATAAGTCGTTGTATTGACAGATATGATGACGTTGAAGTAAACATTTTTTATAACTCCAAGAAAACAGCATAAGAAGGTTCACCAGAGAAGTACAAGCCCTCTTTCCCAGTAATTTTAGCAACAGAACCCTGTGGTGCAAGGTTCCCATATAATATTTGAATGTGAGCTGTCTTCTTGATGGGATTTTCAATTGGCCTTATTATTTCCTGAATCACATATCATAGAAAACTTGTAGTTTGTATCACGCGGTTAATTTATTAACAATCAAGCAGTTGTAATTGGGGAGTCTTACATAACCATTTGATAACATAGAACAGAAACAACAAGCTCATACCTGCCCTTCGGACAAAGGAGGGAAAAGTTCTGCATTTTCAGCTAGGGTCTTTCCAGTGACTAGAGAGGAGAAATATGCATGTTAGCGATGTGTATGTTTTTTGGTAAAATAATATTGTTATCAACACACAAAGGCAAGTAGAATACCAGTCAAACAGTCACCATCTAAAAAGCCTTGCTCAAGAAGGTAGCGGATAACTGCAGGTGTCCCTCCAATCTATCAAAACATGAAAAGAAAAAAGGTCTTCAGGCATGACTAACAATGATAATTAAAATAGCATAAACACTGAAAGCATGACCAGGAAAAATAATCATAATGATAACATAAATTTAAAATAATAGTAATAATAGAGGGAATGTATTGTTAGCAAAAATTTTAAATGCATACCTTATGAACATCTTCCATAACATATTTCCCACTTGGTTTAAGATCAGCAATGAAAGGAACTTCATCACTAACCTTCTGAAAATCATCTAGAGTCAATTCAATGCCAACAGACCTGCAAAAATTATTACATGAGGTTTCTCTGAAGATTATATATATCAATAGGCTCTCTGTTAATAAAGTATTACTCACTTGGCAATAGCAATTAAATGCAACACAGCATTGGTAGATCCCCCAAGTGCCATAACTATAACCATTGCATTACGTAGTGATTTGCGAGTGATGATATCTCGGGGCTTCAAGTCCATCTTCAATAACTCCAGAAGATATTTACCAGCTAACCGACACTCATCCAACTTTAATGGATCCTCAGCAGGGGTAGATGAGCTACAGAAAACAACACATAAGGATAAGCACACTAAAAATGGACAACCCTTAAATTCTACGCATATATTTACCTGTATGGAAGAGACATTCCCATAGCTTCTATTGCAGAAGCCATGGTATTGGCTGTATACATTCCACCACAAGCCCCAGCACCAGGGCAAGAGTTGCGGATAACATTTTGTCTGTGCTCATCACTGATGGATCCACTTACATATTCTCCATAGATCTGCAGGAAAACCAAAAATGAATGAAACATTAATAATAAGAGTAGCATAACCCTGACAAATTCAATTTTTTTTGACAGAAGTATAAATTCAATTATTGGTACACATGGAAAACAAATTTGTATTATGAACTAATATTTCACACATGAACAATAACCATTTTCATCATTCTGTTCAGGAAATAAAATAAAACTTCAAAATTCAAAGAAGACGGTGCAAGAACAAAAGGATCATCCTTGACAATAAATACGCTTGTTTGGTTCATATTTCCATTTTCACTTTTAATCACAAAAATAGCACCTTTTTCCCTTTGTGGCCCCTTTTCATAGTTTTGTACAAAGCACAAATGAAAACTACAAAAAGTTGTAATTAAACTTGAAAACTGAAAATGTTATCTAAAACCAAACAAGCGTTAAAAGTTCTCTTACAATATCTGAAAAATAAGAATAAAAGAGAAAGATTTCATTAAGTGTGAAGAGCTAGGAGAGCTCTTTTAAAGTCTATGATCTCTATCTATTCCTCTAAAATTTTAAATTGTGCATGGAGTCTATGAGCTCTGTTTGAATAAGTACCCAATTATATAAAAAAGAAAAAATATTCAACCACAGTAACAGATGCGACAATGGTTTCTCGTACCTGAAAGGCAGACACTATGTCAAATGTATCACCCTGAAAGTGACCAGGCTGGAAAAAATAACAGAATGAAGATTAACTACCAGGATTGGAAATTGGAAACACATTTCAATAATAACAACAATAGTTTCCATGAATAAATAAAAGTGCATAAATGTCACATGAAAGGCACATACAGCATGAGTAAATAAAACATACAATGCAAGATTGAAGGTGATGGCTTTAACTCAACTTCTCTACCAACCAAATATCCCCTGAAGTACATCAATTTTATTCAAGGGACTCAAATCTAAATTAAATTGCATCAAAATTCCCAGTAAGTTTTATCAAATACATATCATCTGCACAAATGGTACGATTATCGTATGACCAACTTCAAACGAAATCATATCAACTATCTTAGTTTCCTACATTAAGTTCAACCCTATAACCCTTACTTCATAGCAATCATAAACAAAACGACTTACTATTACAACAAAAACATTTCTCACAAACCACCCTGCCTACACACAAATCAATATATGCAAATTGATTCTTATCTCGAACAGTTTATTCCACTCCCAAAGAAAAGTGCGTACGACTGTTTACAAAATGGATTAATAATGTATTTTTCAATGTAAGCAAATAAGTTATTTAAAAGAAACTCATTGCCCATTTAATATGTTTATGGCTTTGATAATTTGTATTGTCAAGAAAGTTTTATTAATAGTTGTTATTGAGACCGGGCGGAAGTCCGGAAGTACCAAACCAATACAAATGAATCTATCAATTGTGTAGTAATTTTTTACTTTCTTATTTATGTTAATTATCGGCAATTGAATTTGTTTGGGGTAGCTCAATGATTATTATTTGAGGTAGCTAAATATAAATACATACCAACCAACTCAAGAATAATATTTTTTTTGGGGTAGCCAAGGCCACCCCATATACATGAAGGGCTACGCCCCTGCATGCGAGGTACACTACATTTCGACAAAAATTAGCGTTTAATTTTTATAAACTCTCCGTGTAAAAATTGACACCGTCAACAGATCACAGTCAATCATACATGTGTGACTTTAGACTTAGTTATAACTAAGGTCAAACATTCTAAGTGTATGTTTGATTCCACATTTGGAGAAGCCAAAACTGATTGTAGAGATGTATAATTAATTGACATTTTTGGTTGCTTTCTTTCATGTAGAATTGCTTTTGCCTCAATAACTGATCCTACGCTAAAATTTCTAGCTTTTTATTCTAAAATTGATTTTTACATTCAAATTTATAGTTCAACATACTCAAAATCAATTCTTATCACCGCAAAACCAAACACACGTAATTTTCCAACAATTACTAGTATAATTAATTGACAGTGTAAATTGATGTATATATGAATTAAATCATATAATTCACCACCTCATCAGTTCAGTAATTTCATCAAACACTTGAACTACCATACCTTAATAGTCCCACCATAAACCATAATACTTGGGCGATTAAGCCGTCCCATTGCAATAATCGTACCTGGCATCTATAAAACCATAATAAGAACATACACAACAACAAAATCAATCCAAAAACATAGAGACACATTAAAAAATTCTTACATTTTTATCACAACCAGGGATAGAGATATTCCCATCATACCACTGAGCAGCCATAACAGTTTCAATACTATCAGCGATAAGATCTCTAGACTGCAAACTATAACACATTCCTCTAGTCCCCATAGAAATAGCATCACTAACACCAATAGTATTAAACCTAAACGGAATCATACCGGCTTCAGCGACGCCTTCTTTAACAGCTTCGGAGAGATGAAGGAGATGCATATTGCAGGTGTTTCCTTCGTACCAGACGGAGGAAACACCGACTTGTGGCTTCTTTAAGTCGGCATCGGAGAGACCGACACCGTAGAGGATTGCTTGTGATGCACCTTGGGATTTTGGTTCGGTGATTCGGGAACTGTATTTGTTGAGTTTTGTGGGTTCTGAAGGGGGATTGGGGGAGATGGAGGATTTTACGGACACGCGGCGGCGGGAGGGAGTGGGGGTGTGAGTAGGGAAGAGGGGGGTGTAGGTTGGAGAAAAGAGAGTTGACTGCATTGTTACGGCGGAGGAGTGTGGAGTGGTGAGGGTTTTGGAGTGGGCGCCGAAAATGGGTTTAGGAGTAGTAGTAGCAACAGCAACAGCAGCAGCAGCCAGTGAGTGTTGTTAGAAGGAGAGTTATTAATTTCTCGTATGTTTTTATAGCTTTTTTCTTTTATCTTTTACATTTTTTTAATGACTTTAGTCTCTGACTCTCTGCTCCTCGATGTCATATAGGTCCCTGATCATGATTAAATACAAAGAAATTTTTGACTCTGTACTTCTGTTATCACGTTAGTCTCTCACATTCAATAATTTTGTTAAATTCGTCACAGGGACTAAAATAAAAGTAAAAAATGGTCACGTTAATCATTGAACCAAAATATAGCGTTCTTTTATTTAGGGATGACATTTAAGGATTTGAGATTCAAGTTAGGAATATTGATTTTTGGTTCAGGGATTAAAGTGATCATTTTCTACTTTCACTTTAGTTTCTGTGACACATTTAACAGAATTATTTAACGTCAGAAACTAAAACGATAACGGAATATGACAGCGAGGTGCAGAGTCAGGGATTAAAGTGACAATTTACTTTATTTTATTTTATTTTCTCTAGGGATGTGTAGTAGTAGTAAATATACTAGTTGTTCAAAAAAAAATATTAGATATACTAGTTGGAAATAAATTAATCAACTCGTGTAGCCACAAGAAAACAAAATAAAATAAAAGATACTCTTTACATTATTTTTTGTTACAAAATTCAAGAAAACTACAATTTACGGAACGGAGTTTATGTAAAGTTTGTAAAAATAGTTTTTTTAAGTTCATCTAATAAATGAGATATTTAGTCAATAATATAATTCAAATACATCATTTATTGAACTAACCTAAAAATTATTTTTTGCTTATAATAGGTGATCGGTGGGAGTATGTTTAATGGAGAGGAGTTGTAAATCAAGAGATGCTTACCGGAGGAGGTTTCAAGCTTAGTTAAAGTAGTACAACTATTACTTTGAGCAAAGGTAGGGGAGATGTTCGCGATGATTATGGTTCGAGCAAGGTTGTGAAGATCATTTGTGGTATCAAGAAGTTGGCTCCTTGAGAATGTTAACACTACTAGAAAGTCTAAATAGCAAATGGCCTCTTGTAAGTTCATCTCTCTAGCAAACGAATGTCTCGATGAATAACATAGAGCTCAACCATACAAAAGTCAATAGGACCTCCAATGTAGCCTGAAAAAGTGAAATGCATGTCCCAGAAGGAAGGTTCAAGCCTTCTTAGTATGCTCTGATAAGATTTTCAAGACAACTACTGTGCTCGTGATTTTCGGGTGTCAAAATCATTGATCGGATTTGAACTTTTAATCATTGAACTCTCAACTTTTATTCGCGGGAAGGGAAAAAGTGAGTAAAAACCCTTATGAGACCTTCTGAGCTTTTGTTTGACTGGAGGACACTCAGGTTTCAATGGCAAGCGATGTTTTACAACTTCATGATCTAATCCTGGCATGTCTTTGTATGACCAAGCAAATATGTCAGCGTACTCCCTGAGAAGTTCAATTACCTTTCCTTTGACGGTAACTTCCAATGACGCTCCAATCTTGATCTCTTTTCTATCCTCCTCGGTACCCAGATTGATCAATTCTAATTCTTCCTCATGAGGCTGAATGATCTTTTTCTCTTGCTCTAACATCCATCTGATCTCATCAGGAATCTCATCATCCTCCTCTACCATAGCCTCGTAAACAGGGGATTCAAAGTTGGGCAGAAGCATAGGGTCACTGTGTTCAACGGGCTTATGTATGTTCAGTCTGCACATGATTTATGATTGATTTTAGTAAATGAGTAAATGCAGACTTTTGAATTTGATTGATTTAAAAAGAAAAAGAGAATGAAATTTTTTTGGGATTTTTCTATTACCATTTTTCCAGAAAAAGCAGTAAATAAAAATAAAATAAAACAGTAATGATAGAAAACGACGTTTTTCATTAATAATGACAATACTTAAAGATAAAACCAAAAGCCGTACAAGATTTCATTTTCGTCTGGGGCAGGACGAAAAGAGTTTTCTTAAAAAACGAAAAAGTAGACAAACATATTACTTAGACACATGCATCACGGAAGGAATATCCACAGCGATCCAATTACAACAGGCTCCTCCGGGTGTCACAAAGACAGGCGCAACCTCCTCCGACTGATCTTCCAGGATAGCATTGGTTTCAGGCGGAGCATGAATAAACCCAGCACTATGAAAAATGCACTCAGCTGGCTTGGAAAATGCGCTTGATTGACTGGTAGAGAAACCGAGACCCTCTTTCCGCTTGTTCTCAGGCAGCTGTACCAACTGACCTCAGCCTCCTGTTTTACCATCTTGTACAAGCTTCCGGGCATCCTTCAAGGAGGCCATACAAGTCTCACCCTTCTTAGCAGCTCCTTCTTCCGCAGAGAACCCTTGAAAAGAAGTTCCTTCCACATCATCAGCACCAATATACGAGAAAGCAGACAAATGACTAACCAACAAGGCTGATTCACCAATTACCGTTATCAGCTTTCCACAACTTACAAACTTTAGCCTCTGATGAAGAGTGGAGGTCACTGCTCCAGCCTCATGGATCCACGGTCGTCCAAGTAAGCAACTGTATGAAGCTTGAATGTCCATAACTTGGAATGTAACCTTGAAGGTATGAGGGCCCACCGTGATAGGCAAGTCTATGTCCCCAATCACCGACTTCCTAGATCCATCGAATGCTTTTACCATCACTGCACTTGGCCTCAACTGGGCGCCACGGTATGCCAACCTTTCCAAAGTAGTTTTTGCCATCACATTGAGGGCGGAACCGGTGTCTATCAACACATTCGACATCGAGTCTGATTTACAAAGGACAGAAATGTGCAAAGCCCAGTTGTGGTTTCTTCCCTCCGCCGGGAGATCTTCATCACTAAAGCTCAGGTTATTACACGCAGTTACATTCCCAACTATGCTCCCGAATTGCCCCAGGGTAACATCGGGATCCACATATGCTTGAGCCAAAATCTTCATCAGAGTGTCCCTATGAGCTCCAGAGTTCATTAGTAAAGACATTATGGAAATTTTGGACGGGGTTTGCAACAACTGATCGATTATCTTGTATTCACTCTTTTTGATCAGCTTCAAGATCTCATCACTACCTTCCTGAATGATCCCCTCAGGTTGGCTGGCACCTTTACCCTTATCAAGATTCTGCACTGGCACATTCGGAGCAGTATTCTCATTGCGCACAACAGTGGGGAGAATACGCCCACTTCTCATTACTTTACCCACACCTGCTATATTTATGACAGCATCTGCAGAGTGCAGAGGGATCTCTTTACCATTCTCCATAATAGTTGCCTCATATCGGTAGGGTATGGCCTTCTGAGAAGTATAGGGAACAGGTCCTGGCAAACGGATCACCAGAGGAGTGACGTCTGACTTCGCACCATCACGGACTACCTCAAGATTCTTAAACACCGGGGTAATAACACAAACATTCCTGGATTCCTTCTTGACAATCAGCTCTTTTCTGTCAATCAGTCCTTGTATATCCTCCTGGACTTTCTCACACCCTCGGGGATCCACAGAACACACTTCACAAGCATCGTGATCGTGGTTAAACATGTTGGCTTCGCACATCTTGGCGTGAATCGGGACCAAAAGAGTTCTGATATCTTGAGCCCTGAGAATTAGACTCAAATCTTGATCCTCTTGAATCATATTAACAGCCGGTCCATGAGATGGCAAAGGATTATTCTGAGTATTGGAATTGGTGTCCTCGAAGGACAACTCTTTGCTTTGAATCAATCTCTGAACTTCTTCTTTGAGCGGGTAGCAATGCTCAACATCATGCCCCGTGCCCCTTGGTGAAAGGCACAGGTAAGGTCAGCACGGTGCCATGGAGGTAGTGGGTTCTGTAGGCGAGGAGGCTGCCTAGTCTGCACAAGATTCCTTGCTAATAAAGAGGGTAGCAAGTCTGCATACAACATGGGTATGGGGGGATACTCTTTTCTGGGAAGGCGATTTGGCTGTTGTGGGGCTCGATTACGAGGTTGTTGTTGTTGAGGTGGTGGTGGGTAATATGGTTGTTGGTAGAAAGGTTGCGGATACGGTTGTTGATATAGTGGTGGATAGAATGGTGGAGGCCTTTGGGGCGTTTGTGGGTGGTAATGTTGATTTTGTGGAGCTGGAAAAGGTGGTGGAATATTGGCAATGAAGGGGTAGTTTGGATATATTGGCTGGGATCTCCCCTGGGCTACCATACTGACTTCCTGAGCACTCTTCTTTGGATAACTGTTTCCAAATTTCTTGGATCCATTAGACGACCCACCTGACGAAGCACTTGACACACTACCTTCTTTGGCCAAAATTCCTTTGCGGACCAAATCTTCAATGCGAACCCCCGCGTCAACCATCTCAGTAAACTTCTGCGATGCGCAACCAATCATTTTCTCCGAGTAGTAGGGACTCAAAGTTTCAAAGAAAAGATCAGCCATCTCTCTTTCCTCCAGAGCTGGGCGAACTTGGGCCGATTTTTGAATAAAGCGGAGAGCATACTCCTTGAAAGACTCTTTATCCTTTTGAGTCATAGCTTGCAGTTCCCTTCGGGTGGGCCCCAGATGTATGTTATACCGGTACTGCTGTATGAAAGCCCTGGCCAATTCTTCGAAGGTGGTGATGCCCTTCAGATTCATGTACCATATTTGTGCGGGACCAGTCAAACTGTCTTGGAAACAATGGATGAGCAAAGGTTCATTGTCTTTGTAGGCTGTCATCTTCCTTACATACATAACCAGGTGACTCTGTGGACAAGTGTTCCCTTCATATTTGACGAAATCCGGAGTCTTGAACTTGGGAGGCAGTACCACATTTGGGACCAAACAAAGATCGTGCACATTCTGACCATAGATGTCTTTACCACGAAGAGCCCTCAGTTCTTTCTGCACTACGTCGTACTTCTCTTCCAGACTTACCATTCTGTCATCTCCTACTACACTACCCGAATGATAAATTGGTCCTTCATCTTGCTGGGCAGTATGCACAATGGGTGCCGTATGATTCATGACAGCTTGAGGGAATAACTGTCCATGATGAAAAAGTGGCGTTGCTTGTTGTCCATAAGGAGTTGGCATTTCTGGGCCAGCAAAGCGTACACCTTCATTAGCTGTAAGAGGCATACTCCAAGGATACTCTTTGGACATGTAGTTCTGAGGGTGATAAGCAAAACCAGGAGGACGAAGACCTTCATTGTACATATTTGATGCATCTCCAAAAGAAAAACCAGCCGGGGTGGGCTGTGCAGTGCCAGCAGCCGTAGCAGTAAGGATCGGTTGTGTAGGACCAGTCTGGGAAGACGAAACAACCACAGGAGAATTATGTGCAGCAGACACAACAACAGGAATTGGCTGAGCATCAAGAACTGGTTGGACCGGGATAACATCAAGAATCGGTTGGGTAGCTGCCGCTTGTGCCTGATTGGCCATTATAGCTTCCATCATAACCGTTAACTTATCCATCCCTTCCCTGAGTGTAATAACCTGTTCTTTGAGATTCCTGTTCTCTTGTTCTATCAAATCCATCTTCTTTTTAACAATTGCCCGAGTGTTGTGGATGCGAGAAGGCTTGTACTGAATACGTCGGGCCACTTTCCTTGACTGAGGCAGAAATGAGAGAATTATGAGACTCGGTTTTGACATTTTATGGATGCAGTATGATGCATGATATGCTAAATGCAAAAACAATGCAATTTTTTGATTCATCGAAGAACTTATAGAAACAATCTTTTGTAAACATAACAATCTCAAACATTCATTACAAAAATAAAAAGCAAAAACAAGATAATTCCCTTTTAACAAACTGAGCCAAGGGATAGACTTCAAAGTACATAACAGAAAACTAAGAAAATACAATAAAAGGAAACAAAAGTGAAGATCTCAAGCTCTTGAAGCAGACTACTCCTCCAAATCTGAATGCGGACCAGCGAAGAAATCCATGCGTTTCTTCTTACTCCTGGGAACCTGTTCAAGTATAGCATCCTTCACCCTGATACGCTCTTTCAGCTCAGCAATCTCCTGATCTTTCTTATGATTTTTCCAATTCTCTTCTTCTAAAAGACCCATGAGAGTGTCATTTTCACGCTTAGCTGCATGATATTTCTCTTTCCAATCGGCACTTTCACGCTCTGACTCAACCAAACGCGCCTGATACTCCTCCATGGTCTTAGGAGGTAAAGGCACTGGTATTGTTGGAATAGTTGCAGTTAAAGATCTTAGCAGGGGGTAAGGCATCCCTATCTAAGCAGCTCTATCAATGACCCAATCGATATAAGATTCATGAGTTACACTTGACTTATACTTCAACTGGCTCTTGTTCAACCTGATAATGGATCGCCAAGCTTGCACAAACTGCATTCTCTTATCGTTAACATCCTCCTTGTACAAGAAAAACTCACTGGATAAGAAGAGGTAAGCAGGTCTCATCCTCATAGGGTACCCGAACTGACGTCTGGCAAGAAGCGGGTTATAACTGATGCCCCCGTGTATACCAAGAAGAGGCACATTGGAGAACTCCCCACAATAGTCAATAATCACTCCAGTATCATAAGCCGAGTTGTACCACACTATATCATCTGGGGTAAGAGCCATGAGCTTCTCTGACCATGGAATGAATCCAGATCGAATTTTAGGGCGAGGTAAATGTGAGGTAAACCAGGTGTAGAGTAAGGGTGTACAACAAATGATAACTCCACGTCCTTTAGAGGTACGGTCATGGATGGACAAGTAGGTATCAGCAAGCAAGGTAGGGACAGGGTTCTGGGTAAGAAAAATCTAGATAGCATTCATGTCAACGAAGTTGTCAACATTCGGGAAAAGCACAATACCATAGATAAGTAAAGCAAGGATGGCCTCAAAGGCATCGGCATTGGATCTCTCGTAGAAAGTGGTGGCTTTTTGGTATAGGAAATTGAAGGGTAGGCATTGGAGACCTCCTTTAAGGGTAAGATTGGCTTTTATCTCGGAGATTTCAAGATGAAGAGCAGCCGCGATGGTTGAATACTTGGGTGTGGGTTCAAGACCATGGAAAGGTACTTTGTCGAGTATGGGTAAACCGATCCAATAAGAGTACTCTTCAAGTGTAGGCATAAGCTGATAATCCGGGAAAGTAAAACAGTGATAAAGTGGGTCATAGAACTGGACCAAAGTATGAAGGAGCCCTTCGTCGACATCCGTCTTGAGAATACTAAGCAAATAACCATACCGCTCACGAAAGTGGTCCGGGCTAGTCAACCTCCTTGCTAGCTTCCTTAAATTCTCCAAATCCGGTTTCTTGAAATCATACTTCTTAGTCCTCTTCACAATTTTCTTCACAACACCTTCCATATCTAATATGTTTACAAAAAAAGATTACATAAGTCCTTCGATGTTTTAATGGATGCAAAAAAATATCTATGTATGAATCCATGTATGCATGATTATGCTAAAGAACATAGAAAACATGGTGAGGTTAAGTTCATAAAGTTGAAGCTGAGGGTAAACACGCCATTTGGTAAGGACTAAGGTTTCAGATGCACTTGTAACCAGGGTTCTAACACAGTTCCCAAATTACAACCCCCTCCGAACTTTATTGGATTCCCGGGACGACACCTGGTCCAACAGCATCCGTATGAGAGTCTAGTTTGAGTGTAGCATCGCGTATCGACTAAGACCAAGACAACACTTGGTTAGCCACCGCACTACATCCTAATGGCCAAGATGGGTTAAAGGTAACTAAGGTCCTTAGCTTCGACGGAAACTTAAAAGCAATAATGTCTAAGCGCGACAACACACGCCGACGTATATCACTTCAAGATCCTCGGCTAAGTGTGGTTATATCACATGTTCCACCACACGAGAATACTCTCGGCATGTCACTATGATTCTACCACTCCTATCTTATATTTCACTCAAGCCCGGGTATAGGACTTATCTCGCCACTCACGTAAAAAAGGAAAATAAACAAATAGGCACGTATTTACAAAAGCATAAGCAAATAATAAAGCGCAAAAGTAAAGAAAGATAAAATAGGCTTAACCCTCAAAAAGGTCCCCAGTGAAGTCGCCATTTCTGTGCTCGTGATTTTCGGGTATCAAAATCATTGATCGGATTTGAACCTTTAATCATTGAACTCTCAACTTTTATTCGCGGGAAGGAAAAAAGTGAGTAAAAACCCTTATGAGACCTTGGATTCGGAGGTTGGTTTCGATTGGGGAAGGTGTTAGGCACCCAAACCGACTATGGTATCCCATAGGAACCTTCTACCTATTCTCTAATCTTGCGCTAAATTAATTTTACTTATTAAAAAGTTAAGAGTTAAAGTGAAAGAAAGGAGAAAGATGAAGCATGTTTTTGGTTATTTTTATTGATTTGGAAGGGTCGAAACCCTTTGCCTACTTACCCAAATAAATCGGGATCAAAATCAAGTAGTTCGACTAAAAAACTTATTTGATGAGTTGAATTGATTTTAACATTTTTTGAAAAGATTTTAAGAAGAGATGAGAGGCCTCAAGGCATGAGAAGAAAATACGATGAAGTTGGTTAATTTTAATTGTACGAAATCCATGTCTAATGTGGATATTAAATTAATTAACATTTGATTAAGGAAAATAAAAGAAAAGACACTTGGATTACATACCAAGGTTTACTTAAAAGAAAATTGAATTTGATTTTTTTGATCTTTTTTTTTTGAAGAAAATATTTTTTCTAAACTAACGATGAAATCGCGTAACGGCAGAATAAAAATAAAATAGCGTAAAACGATAAATAAAGTGGAGTGTCGGTGCGCGTGTCAGTGCGTGTGTCGGTTACATATTACATACCCTAAATACATTCTATGGTCTCAAAAGAAAAAAATGCGCGAAAATAAATTACATCATTTTCCTAATTACAAACTAAACCAAAAAAATAAAATAAATGACAAGAAATTAAAATATGCATATAATATTTCTAAGGAGAATTATTTCTATAGACTAAAATGCAATTTAAACCAATTAGAACAACATGACTATAAAACGCAAACATATGAAATAAACCTAAATGCAAAATAACAAAATTAAGAAACAAAAGTGCATAAAATTTTAGAATGCTTGAATGAACAAAAATTATATATGAAAATTAGCTATAAACTAAACAAAAATATGCATGATGTTAAGATTAAAATGCTAATTAAAAGAAACAAGTAATATAGTTTAAGCATTAGGTGACTACAAAAAAAAGAAATAACTACATGAAATAAAAACAAAACAAATATCACCATAAAAGAAAAATAAAAAAAAATGCAAGGAGGGGGGTGCAGTAGCAGAGATGGGGGTGAAAACCAGTAAAATAGTAGTAACAACTGGGCTGGGCATGTGAATGGAGCTGGGGCGGGTACTGGGTCAACCCATGGGTGACCCGCCCAGCTCCAATGAGTATATAAGGGTTTTACTCTTATTTTCATTCATTTTACACACTCCTCCCTCTCTCTAAAAAAAAAAACTAATTCTCCCTCCCTCTCTCTAAACCTGGCCGAAATAAGAGGAGGTGGCCGGAGAAGATGAAGATTCATCTTCTCTGGCGAGGTTATTCACTCCGGCGCGGTGGCCGGCCACCCTAGGGTGGTGGCGCCGCCGCCGGAAAAGGCCAAATCCCTTTTTTTTTAAATTTTTTTACCCCTTTCTCTTCACTTCTCTATTCTAGACAAGGATCTACACTTAGATTTTTAAAAACAAAGCATAAATAGCCTAGATCTACACTTGAAGTTTACAAAAGAAACAAACAAAAAAAAAACAAAGAAGAAGCTACCTTTGCCTCTTGCGTTCTCGTTCTTCTTGTTCTTGAATTCGGTTCAAACCTTGCCTTTTTCGGTTTCGTTTACCTCCCTTTTGTTTCGGTTCAAATCATTTTTTTTGTATTTTCTTCTTTTTTCGTTTTGTTCTTCTCCACTGTTTCGGTTCCTTCTTCTTGCTTTGATGCCTTGGCCGAAAAAACTTATGGTTGTTGTTGATTCGTTCGGTTTTGGTATTGATGTTTGTGGTTAAGGCCGAAAATGTATTAGTAAGTTGTGGATTTGGTTTGTTGATGTTATTTTCGGTTCTGTTTGTGTGTTGGTTGTTTGGTTGATGATTAGTGTTGTATTATGTAAGCTTGTATGAAGCTTTGTTCACAAAGGAATGAAAGAAAGAAAGAAAAAAAGCTAAGATTCATGAGTCTGAAATTTTTTGGTTCATGTTGTTCTTGGGAAAGTTCATAAAATTTTGATGGTTTGATCTTGTGAGATGAAAAAAAGGATGAAAAAATGTGTTTGTGGTTGATTCTGAATTTTCTGACTGACTCTGACACTTGGGGGACCAATCTGACGCGTGAACAGTACTTTTATAGTACTGTTCACTGATGCAATAACAATGACCAAATTACCCCTGCAGTTTCTTGGAGGAAAAGTTGGACTGGACCAATGATAAAATGACAAGTGGACAAAGACTTAAAATAAATAAATAAATAAAAAGACAGATAAATAAATAACAACACATTAAATAAATGGAAAAATAAATGACTAAATAAATAATTAATAATTTAAAACGAAAATTTAAATAATAAATAAATAAATGTCCCGTCGGAACCAAAAAATGAGGTATTCTAAAATACCTCTCTGCCGAAATTTCGTCTGACACGACTGAGATACGCGGCTTTTTACGCTAATTAAAATAATAAAACGACGACGTGAATAAAATAAACTTTACGAACGCAAACGTTACGCTACACTAAAATACGCACAAAACGCGAATAAAAATTACGAAAATAATACGCGAGCGACATTAAAAATAAACGACGAACGAAAAGTAAATGCGACCACAAATACGAATAAAAACAGATATTACAGGAATTAGCGCGCGAACGGACGACTGAAAAACGATCAACGTACGAATAAATAAAAAATGAATTGGTCAAAAATTAGGGTACGACAACTACCATCGACATTGATGATTGTGGTGATGTGGTTAGAATTTAACTATATTTATTTTTATCGCCTAAAAATACTATATTTATTTTAATATTCTACCAACAAATATTTATTTATTTTTATGTTAAATAATAGTGTTGGTTTGAATTTTTATGTTTTTAAATTGTCCTTGCAAATTAGATGTATAAATATGTAGTCATATTTTTAACAAACATTTATGTTAGTCAAAATAGTTCTAGACAAAATTATAACATCTTAAAATTACTCTAAACTAGAAATTTTACTTTTATGAAGTAAATATATCTATACATTTTATTGCGAAAAAGTTAAAATAAAAATTGTCTTTATATCTTTTTTAAAAATAAAACTATAAAATGTTAATTTCACTTATCTAAGATTAGTTTTTGTGTCGGGGAAAAATAAAACAAAAGGAAAAAGACCAACAACAAAACTACACTCAAGCACGAGCAACACCTTAAGTATTAGACCAACTTTCATAAAAAAAATTAAAAAAAAACTTTTTAATTTCCAATAGACTAAATATGTAGTTTTTTAAAAAGCGTTCAGAGTACCCATTAGCATCTGCTTTTAAAATATAAACGTACATTTATGCACCCCTTTTTGTGATGCATATGTCTTTAAAAAATAAAAACATTTGTTATGAATAAAACTTGACTTGCATACTGTTATTCGCCTTGCACAAAACGCTCGCATCCAGCTGAAAAGAAAATTATACCTCTGCGTGAGTTAAGTCACGCAACGCATCTTAAACCGACGCACGTTATAAGCTTTGCGTGACTTAAGTCACGCACCACTGGCATGTGCGCGAGTTAACTCACGCACGTTGGCCGGTGGTCAGAACTCAAGAACACACGTTTTTATGGACGATGGTCAGTTTTCAACCTTCAATCCACACGTTTTTTTACCAAATTTTACACGTTTTTTAACCACATTAATGGTATTTATAACCTATACTATCATTCCCACCTATAAATACCCCTTCATACTTCTCTAATTCCTCACACCATATCACTATCTCCCCCTCCTCACTCTCTCCATCTCTTTCTCTTCTTCTTTTTTGCTTCTATAGTATCTAGGCTCTTTACACCCCCTTTAAGTATATACCAGTAGTTTTTAGGGGAAGTAGTGGTCTGTCGGGTTGGGGAAAAGAGCATAATCTCTTGAGGTAAAATTAGGTTTGCTTCCTTTTACTCCCAAAATCTTTTTACTGTGGGTAAAAAGAATCATCATGGGGGTATAAAAGGAACCAAATTTAAATTTACCTCAAGGGATCATGATGTCTTTTTTCCCAACAGGACGGATCACTATTTTCCCCCAAGAGCTATTGGTATATACCTAAGAGGGTGAAAATAACTTTTTACCCCATACCGAAGAGGATGAAAATAACTTTTTACCCCAAGAGGGTAAAATATATGTATTAATTATTGTAATGTTTGAATGATATTAATAAAATCAGAGTTATATTTATTAATTTTGTTTTTAATTTGTATTTATTTTTGCATTTATTTTATGTTTATGATTATGTATTGAATAAAAAAATATTGTATTTGATGGTATCGAATTTATTTTCTAATTTTGTATTTATTTGCATATTGAATAAATAAATTTGAATAAAGACTAATTAAACTTAGCGTGAATTCGAATAAAGAATTGTAATAAATAAATTCGAATAAAGTTGCGCATTAAATAAATTCGAATAAAAGTTACATTACATTACATTGAATTCCTAAATATGGCATATCATTACATGACATTACATTCAGAATTGCACATTTCAACTACAACAATTGTGTTACCTGTGAATGGTGCAAATTCAAAGTTGCTAAGCAGCAGGACTCTAGCATTCGTCCAGAAGTGCTTTTGTTTCAGTCAAAATGTTAAATTCTCGTTGGTCTTGGTTTTAAATGATAGTATCCAAGTGCCAACGGAATGAGGTCCATAATTAGACTTATATAATACATTCGGGTTGCACCTTCAAACTACAATAATCATCTTACCTCTAAAATGTCAAATTCAAAGTGGCTAAACTCCAAGACTCCAACATTCGCCCGACATTTCCATTTTTCCATTCAAAAGATTAAATTCTTCTTAGGCTTGGTTTAAATGACGGTATCCAAGTGTCAAAAATATGAAGTCCATTCCTTGACCCTCCAATACCTTCATCTAAACAAGCCTACCAAGAATTTCATCTTTTGAAAGGAACAATGGGAATGTTGGAGTCCTGCGTTTAGCAAGTTTGAATTTCCATTTCATGGTAAGATAATTATTGTAGTTGGAAGGTGCATTCCCTACCTAATCACGACCCCCACCTAATCACGATCTTTTGGCGGAATCATACTTTTGATGATATTTCAGTTGATCTCACCAACGTTGCTCGCATATCGATCCACTGGAACATGTTGTGCTCCCAAAACATGGTCGTCACGTTTTCGTCGTTCGTCAATTCCACTCAAGTGAATGATACTCTTTCATCGTCGAGCGTTGGACGTTTGTACCGAACGTATTCCACCTTCCTTGTGTCTCGGGGGTTGACTCCTTTGTTGAATTCATCCAGCTGATCCTTGAGATACCAAGACACCGAACCTTCAACCTCTGAGGTTCTCCGCCGTTGAATTGTGCACGAACGTCGATCCATCCGACCATTGTTTCAAATCTACACAATAAAAAATTAAAAATAATCAATGAAAAACTCATTCAAACATTTCATCAAACACTTGGAGTGCAAATTATACATAAACGCTAAAACTCATAACTACAACATCAACATGCAAACATCTAACCATAATTAAGCAACATAAGTCATTTACATGTAACATTGTATCATTTCTTGCAAGCAAAATCAAAATTTAAACAAACCCTAAATCTAAAAAAATTCTCTAAAACTCAAAACCTACAACATAAACATGCAAACAACTAAACATTTAAGCAACACAAGTCATTTTCATATAAACATTGTATGATTTCTTGCCAAAAAAACCAAAATTTAAACAAACCCTAAATCTAAAAAAAATCTAATTTAAGAGAAAAAAATCTAATTTAAGAGAAAAAAATCTAACATATAAACATAAAAGGTTAATGGTGTTTGATTATGAAAATTTACTTGTTATTGGAGTGTTATTTGATTTGAACTTGAAGGAATTTTGGATTTGGTGATTTGAGAGAGATTTTAGATAATTTTTGAGATTTTAGATGAGAAATGAGAAAATTAGGTGTTCTGCCTTATTTAAGATAAGACGTGGCGTGAGTTAACTAACACCGCGCTAGTTAACTAACGCAGAGTTTTACACGTACGCTAGTTAACTAGCGTAGGGGTAAAATCGACATGACTGTAGGGTGAGAATATTTGGTGCAGGGGGAGAGCAATATTCATAAAATTTGGACCTTATGCAAGATAAACGATTGGGCTTCAAGTACTACTCATTTTAATAATTGTTCTATAGACCCCCCCCCCCCCCTCAAAATGCATATGTTTAAGTGATCAGAAGTTACGACTCATTGCATCAGAAGTTATCTTTTGATGGGCATAAAAAAGGAAAAATATGAAACAGAAAATAGATTTCAAAGGATACTAGCAGGCATACTTTAGAGAGAAAAAAACATAAATAATTATTTTCATGTTAAACAGAAATGATAATGGTGTAGGTGACATTTAATGTTGATTAATTTGATTTTTGCCATTTTCAATACACGTAAATTGCAAACTGTGAAGTGTGAAGCAATCTAGAGGAGAGGAGAACATGGACAAAAGATCAAAAGAATGGGAAAGTGGAAGAGTAACGTGAAAAGGGTTGATTTTGAAAAATTTAATTTCATAATAAGGGTATTTGATGGTTACATTGTCTGAGACGTTTATCAAATATTGACAACTCAGGACTCTTCCACAGTTGACATCACAAGAGATCTTATCTGACATAAGCATGTTCCCCTCAAGGTTTCCATTGTAGCTTGGCGGCTGCTGAAAGACAGGTTACTGACAAGAATGAATCTCCTTCGGCGCGACATTATTCAAGCTGAGGGGGATAGGTGCGTGACGGGGTGCGGACTTTTTGGTACATCTTGTACTAGGGAGCTCTCATCGCCATTGTTAATATATCCCATTTTGATTTCTTTAAAAAATAATAAAGGTATTTGAGTCATTTTGGAGTGTATTGGATTATTAAAGCGTGTAACTAGAAACATTTTTTATGGACTAAATTGAATGTTTATTTTTTCCAGGCAAATGAAATAAGACCAGCAAAACTACAGTTGAGAACAAGCAACAACCGGTTGTAAGAATGACACATTGATTTGAGTTATTGAACATGCTTGTAAACATATATATCTCACTCGTGCGTAAATCTAAACAATTTGGCAAGAGCGCTGCTATTTAATGGAAAACAATTTATCCCGATAGCTTCCCAAATTGTTATCCACCGTCAGATCTTACCTTTACATGAAATGCATGTGCTGGAAAAAAAGGAAAAGAGGTGATGGTCACGTTGTATTATAACGCTCGTGAATTGGTCGGGATATCATTATCCATTTGGCAATTGCAATCCTTCTAGGAATTGAGGGTTTAGGTTGCACAACACTCATAAAATGAAGAAATCCTTCTCCCTCAACAAACTTAAAAGAAAACTCATCCATAATTATCATCCTAGCTAGCTAAAGCTTTCCTACATGCATCAACACCAAAATGGAAAAATTGTTGAAAGACAATTGTTTGTTAGTGGGGTCAAGAGACTCTTTGGGAAAGTTTTTACATTGATTTGAAAAATGGTGTTTTTAATTAGTAGTGTCATTTATATGTGAATTAGCAACATAAGATACACCATGTCAATTACACTTAGCTCTTAGCCTTGTTTTGTAAAATGTTTACAAGGTTTATATTACTTGAATTTCAAACATTATGATTATTGTTTACGTTTCTTGTTCAAATCATTATCTTGCATTCATGTCCTTAGTCAAATATATATCATAATTCTTGTAGAACATAATCAACACCTAGACAAGTAAAATAAACTGGCTAAAAATAAATTTCGAAACCTCCATGGAGCTACTACTGAGGTCAGACTGAGGACATGAAGCAATAAGATCATAACAATTTACTTTGCTCATTTTTTAGGTTTCATTATTATTTTAAGCTTAAAGATACTCATGCTTTAAGAAGCATTGTTGAGTATGAATAATGCTACATATAACGATGAAAAAATTCATGAGGCTTCACCAACAATGTATTTTACTCACACAACACCACCACCATCATGATTGCCGTGAAATCTGGGATTATTAATATTGTTTTGTAACATTTACTTATATTGAAGGTTTCGTGAGAGTTTCGGAAAAAACTCTTTCGTTCGCTGTATATAGCAGCGCTGGTAGAGTACTGCTCTCACGCAATATACCGAAAACCAAACCAATCAGTTCTGGTATAAGATGGTTCAAACACATCCAGAAAACTTCAATTTTTATTTCTTTCTCATTTTCAGTTTTTTCAATTCCATTTTATTTTATTTGATTGCATTTGAACACCTAGTCATGGAAGTGAATATGGTCACTTGGTGCAATGGGTTAAACCACCTATTAGGCGTTTAAAATGTAATCTTAAAAGTATCGTTTTCCACTCATCGGTAGAATTGAAATTTATATCGGAGATGAGTTAGACAACTTTGTTTTGGTTAAAACAAAGTGGTTATCACCTATTTGTTTTAGATGAAGGTGAAGCGTCTGATTTGGTAGAGGATATCAAGTGGATTCATGAACTTTAATTTCTTAACATTGATTTTAGGGTTAAATATGTTTTTTTTATCTCTATAAATATATCAACTTTTCGTTTTAATCCCTTTAAAATTTTCCGTTGATTTTTAGACTCTATAAAATTTTCAATCACCAATTTTGATCATATGTTTAAGTCAAATTATGTGTAGCATTTGTATTTTTTAATGAAATTGTGCAGAAATATGTAGAATATTGTAAAAATCTATAAAAAAAAATTAATATTTTTTAACAAAACATGAATTAAATACGAATTTTTAACTATAAAAAAATATAAAAATTCATATCTAATTCAAAAATATGAATTCTACATATGAGTTTATTTAAAAGAAGAGACCAAAAGTAAATATAGAAAACTTTTGAGGGACTAAAAATTGAAGAAAAGTTTTATAGAGACTAAAACGAAAAGTAGGTATATTCATAGGAACCAAAAACATATTTAACCTTTGATTTTAATTGGATTCAAAAAGGTTGCAGGGTCTTTTAAGTATGTGAATTAAGGGACAATTTTGATTTGAGATCTATCATTTTTATGTAAGCACATTTTGTCATTATATTTTCTTAATTCAAAAGTTGAGTGTATTAAGACATGCATAAATCAATGGGGTTAGTCACGTTTTAGCGAAGATAAATGAAGTCAACAATACAGTTGACTGAGTTTGCTTTGAGTACAAGTAACACCATTAGCTTAGCTTAATCTAGTTTACATGGATTTGCTGCTTGCTACCTTAGAGTTTCTTATTGTACAACATCAATAATCTATAAATACATATTGTATTCACTGATTTATGCATCAATAGTATATATTTTCTATTCTTCATAATATGGTATCAGATTTTCCCTTGCGTGAAAGTTTGTTACGATCCGTAACCGTTTTTTGTTATGCATTTCTCATTGCTTTCAGATGAAGTTTTCTTTGCATCATCATCTTCTTCATTCGATCTTCACATTTTCTTCGCCATTTTCGATTGTTTGTGTGATTCATCTTGTTTCTTTGTGAATATTTGATTTTCTTTCTTCATTTTGAATTTGTTCTATCCTCACTACGTTTCTTTGATATCCATTTTGGATTTCTGTTTTTGTGTTTTTGTCACAATTTTGTGTTCTTGTTACTTGATTCTTCAATTTTTTTGCATCAAATTGTGAAGAACCATGCCTTCTCGTGTTGTTCCTGCTCACGTTCAACAACATCATAATCTTGATAATGATTCTGCGTTTTTTGTTCATCCTAGTAAGGGTCCAACTTTAGTTATCGTTTCTCTGAAATTCAATGGTTCTAAATACCTCGCATGGAACATATCCATGCAACAAGCTTTAGGTGCCAAGAACAAGCTACCTTTCATCAATGGCTCGCTCCATGTTCTTGATTGTCTTGATCTCAATCGCACTGCTTAGGAAAGGTGTAATCATCTTGTTCATTCTTGGATTATCAATTCAGTTTCTGATTCTATTGCCCAAACTGTATTCTTTCAAGATAATGCTTTTGATGTCTGGGAGGATCTCAAAGAACGCTTCTCTAAGGTTGATAGTATTTGTGCCACGAATTTACGTTCTTCAATCAACAACCTTAAACAAGGTATTAAATCTGTCTTGGATTATTTCACTGAAATGAAAGCATTATGTGAAGAACTATACTCTCACCGTCTTATTACCAATTGTACTTGCATTCGCCCATCTTAATGTTACCAAAGATTACATAATTAAGGACCAGATGATTCAATTTCTAATTGGCCTCATTGATCAATTTTTTGTTGTCAAAAGACGAGTGTTATTAATGGATCTATTACCTTCCCTCAATAAGGAACTCTCTTTGGTTTTTCAGGAAGAAAGTAATAATACTTCTCTTCCCTCTATTCCAACTCTTGAAGAAAGCAACATTCATGTTAATGCATTTGATGCTAGAAAGTCTCAAGGACGAAGTAAAGGTTTATTTCATAAGCCTCATTCGAGATCTTGCACCTTTTATAAAAGACACGATCACACTGTTGATTTATGTTATAAAAACATGGTTATCCTAATGTGAATAAGCCAATTTCTCAAGCCAATGCTACCTCTAATAAAGCTTCTGATGCAAGTAACTCTTATGGTACTACTAATTTGGCTCAAGAAAAGTTTGACCAGCTTATGTCCTTGTTACAACAAGCAAATTTGTTTACCTCAGTCCCTGCTCCCACTTCTGGACCAGCTACTAATCACATCAGTGTTTTCCCACAAATTTCTTCTAGTTACTCAACTCCTAAATCCTCATATGCATGTATATCCAATATCCATGCTTGTTCCTTATCTTGTACTTCACATTGGCTCATAGATTATGGTGCCAATGAACATATTTGTGGAAATGTAGCTTGTTTTAGTTTTTCTATCAAATTAAAGTTGTTAGTGTCACTTTACCTAATGCAACTTGTGTTCTTGTTAACCATGAAAGTAATGTCTTTTTTAATTCTTACTTTTATCTCACAAATGTATTATAATCTCCTTATTTTAGACTAAATCTAATATTTGTGGCTAAGTTGGGTTAGTCATTATCTTGCATTGTTTAGTTCTCATTTGATAAATGCCTCATACATGACCTACTCTCAATGAAGATGATTGGTTTAGCTAATCAAGTGGATGACTTATACAAGTTTAAAGTTCCCTCTTTAGTTTCTGTTAATGATTTTCCTAGTCACTCAAATAAAACTTGTAATTTTACTTCTCAAATTGCTTATAATTCCAGTAATGTTATTCCAAACAAAGCCTTGTGGCATTTCACATTAGGCATTTATCTCATCAAAGAATGAATAAGATGTCTGTTTTGTATTCCAATATTACTCATGATAATAAATTTGTGTGTGATATATGTCATTTTGCTAAACATAAACATATTCCTTTTCAATCTAGTGTTTCGCATGCATCTGCTATTTTTTAGCTTTTACACTTTGACATTTGGGGTCATTTGTCCGTTACAGCTGTTCATGGCCACAAGTATTTTCTTACCATTGTAGATGATCCTAGTAGGTTTCTTTGGACCATCTTACCCAAATCCCTTTTGTTTGTTTAGAGGTCTTTATTTTCCTAGAGATTCTTCCCTTCATTTATAAGGTTTTTCTGATGCTGATTGGGTTGATACTAGACGTTTCATTTCTGGTCAATGCTTCTTCATAGGAAAATCTTTGATTTTGTGGAGGACCAAGAAGCAAATCGTTGGGTCCAGATCTTCTTCTGAAGCATAATATCGTGCTTTAACTTTATCGAGTTGTGAACTTCAATGGATCCTCTATCTGCTCAAGGACTTGCATATCCATTGTACCAAGCTTCCGGTCTTATTTTATGATAATCAAAGTGCCCTCCATATTGTTGCAAACCTAGTTTTTCATGAGAGAACCAAGCACTTGAAGATTGATTGCCATATAGTCAGAGAAAATCTTCAAGCATGCATTTTAAAGCTTCTGCCTGTCTCATCTCAAGATCAAATTGCTAATTTTTTTACTAAGTCATTACTTCCTCTACCATTCAACATTTTGTTTTCCATGTTGGCATTGCTAGACCTTTACCGATCATCAACTTGTAGGGCACTATTACATGAAAAGATGAATGAAGTCAACAGTACAGTTGACTGAATTAACTTAGAGTACAAGTAACTCTACATTAGCTTAGCTTAATCTTGTTTACATAGACCTGCTGCTTGCTACCTTAGAGTTTCTTATTGTACAACATCAATAATCTATAAATACCTATTGTATTCACTGATTTAAACATCAATAATACATATTTTTTATTCTTCATAATATATATTTTTATTGATATTATGCTGGTAGCTAGTATAAATTTTTCTCCGTTGAAAAAGAGCATAGTTGTTTCATTGTTTGCACCGTAAACTGATCAATCATAAATTTAATTAGTATCTCATGGCTACCAAATTCTTGTAATCCTTTAATCATATTGATGAATCAATTAAACTCCCTTTATCATGATAACAACTGTTTCTTGAGAAGAAGTCAAAAATGAAGAAGACTGAAGCGCCATTTTTCAAAATGCTAAATAGAGCATTGAGTCCCACATTAGACCCATAACTTTGAACGTGTCCAAAAACAAACAGGAGAAGAATCAAACAAGAAATTAGTCTTTATACTCTACACTACAGAATAAGGAGAATTTAGTCAGTAAAAATTCCAAGGTCGTTTTCATCCCACAAGGTCATTGGTACGATGCCTCAAAAGACAAGAATGAAAAATCGTATTCAATGGACAGTGATAAATTGAAATAAAATCGAGAAGAAACAAATAAAAAGCATGGAACCAACACCACACACCTCATGCACCCCATACATACTCTAACAATTATACACCACAAGATTATAGCCACACAAACTCCTTCACTTTATTATATTTTCTTCTATGTTGACAAGAGTAATATTTTTTAATATTTTGTTATTTTCATATGTCCCAATTGCATGATGATTTGATTAATACACCCTCTTAAACTATAATTACTAGTTCAAAATATCTGATTAGACTAGTTTGCGTCTTCATTACCATGCGTGATTCTAAATTGAAATGGTTGGTTGATAGTTGATATTATTGAACAAACTTCCTCAACCACAACTTCTTTATGTGGCTCTTAAAATATTTAGCCTAGTACGACTTTCTTTTAATTAACATTAATTTATTAATGTTTCATTTATTTAATTAACAATAAGTAGATATTTTTGTGTAAGATGTCAATAAAGGAGAATTCACATTCCCATGTTCACTTGATGTGATGGCCGGCCACGCCAAGTCATGATTTGTTCCAACAATTCACTCAAAGGATAATCTCATGCAAGACAAATCAAACTTTATATTAATTAATATGTTTGTATTACTTAATTGAAATTTAAATAATGATAGTAGTACTAATCCAATAAACTAATTTAAGGTTAAGCAATAATCATAGCTCCCAGATGTTTGGTTAGTGGCTACCATTAATATAAAAATAATGAAATATCTCTCATAAAATAATGTATATTTAATTTATTAGAGCATATCAAAATATGGCTAGGCAGTGGAGTTACGACATTGACATTGTTTGGCTATATCCGGTGTTAACAGCATATATTATGCATACCAAAAAATTTGGTGTGATTTCAAAAACGTTACACATGAAATAAACATGGCATTGTAATTAAGATTGGAAGGTTTATGTTACTTTCTTACTAATTCACATGGTTGTTGATAGTTAGTGAGGCACATGCATGACTAGTTCTAGGAAGGAAAGCCTCTTCATCAAAGCAATTTCCTCATACCTTTGAATGAATGAAAGAAAAATAACAAGTTTCTATTATTGAGAACCACAAGTTCTCTAATGTGTCTAAGTCTAACCACTAGTGATGGAATTTTTTGACACGTTTCTATCTTTTCTTGGTTAAAAACAAGTGCCATTGACCCCAGATGCACCGTGCTTCAAGCAACCAAACAACCAATTTCTTATCATAGTTTTGTCACTCCAGATATTATGTTGAAGTCATCATGTACAATTTTATCGATAAATAGTAACCAATGCTAGGCTATGAAGTGGCTGTTTGGTTTGGTGGTGGGAGCTCAAATATCACTTCCCAATGCGCAACTATCATGATTTTTGTGAAACTTAAAATAGTAACTTTGGCCAAAACGTGCGTCTACCTTTGATGTACCGCATACACAAATAAAGCTGAAGAAAGTTATTCAACGTAAATAGTTGATTCTTTTGGGTTAAGTTAAGGACGTATTGTTGGAAATTAATCGTGAGTTTAAATTTTAATTGAAATAATTATTGATATTTTATGGACTTTTAATCGAATTTTGTATTATCAAACCCTTTTTTCTTAAGAATCATAAGGTTAAAAAGATAACAGTTATATTAGTAATTTCTTGGTTAAAAACGATTGGCACCGACTCCAAATGCACTCAACTTCAAACAACCCTAACTAAATCGTTATCATAGTTTTCACACTCTAAATCTTAGACCAATGTCTTCGTATTCATTTTTCTCGATAAATAGTATAGCTGAACGATCTTAGGTTTTAATTGAACAATATTTTTAGTTATTATAAACATAACTTTTGAATCAAAACTTCAATTGAGAACAATACTCTACATTGAGGTAGAAATAAGTTATGTCAAACTTAATTGATTTGTTCTGAAAAATCATCTGACTTGGCATAATTTGTCATATGTTGTTTTTTAATATGAGCCACCTTTTTAAAATGAGATTAGTAAACCAAAGAGATTAAGTTTTTTCTTAGAAGATATCAACATGTTCCTTACGATAATTTTGTGCATGAATATCTATTTATTATTATTTTGGTAAGAAAAATGTCTAATTAAAGTAGCCATTTCCATTTTAGATCAAGGAAGGCCTAACCTATTTCCATTTTACTACATACACGTGTTATAAATGTTTTTATTGTTTAATAAAAACACTTGGTTTTGTTTAATGCACTCTCACACTTCAATTGCTCAACTAAAAATTTATTCCGGATTGAGAAAACACACATGTTCAATAATGTCAGCCTAATTTTATGCTTTTAATTGTCGAACGCACAGTTCCAGCCTAATTTATTCGTCCCCGTCAAAATTCATCACCTCATCAATCCACTTTCTATTTCTTAATTCTCCAAACATGAAATTAAGCATATGTTCGGAACGACGTTGTGATGAAGGACCAAGTAACCGTGCATTTGTTTAAAACTATGAAGCACGGACGCTCCTCAGAATAGACGTGTTTCGATGTTAAACACGTATCATGTTCGACACCGACATTTATATTACATTGAATTATGTCATTTTTTAAATTTATTTGGTGAGTCCGCGTGTCAAACAAACATAAACGAAAGTTAATCAAAGACGTTGCGGTAAAAGAAAGCTGAACCAAACAAACAGTAAGCTAAGATGGAATGAAGTGTATAAACAAACATAAACATAAATTACAATTAATAATCATATGGTTTTTCTCTCATTTTCAAAAGATACAATTCATCCTTTACCTAGTTATATAAACAAGAAAAATATTACTTTGCAATTAAAAATAAATTGAGCAAAGCTACTAAGCTAATCACCCACAACGCCACAACCATAATCCTCAAAATATCAAAACAAAAAAAATACAAAAAAATAAACCGATAATCTAAGTAGTTTAGTTTTTGTTAGAGAAGGTTAATCAAAGAGATTACAAATAAAATAATATCTCTAATATAGTACGGCCTCAATCGTGTGGCTGAGAATGCTCCGTTCCATTTACGTCGCTATACCGCCGCATCGCCGCCTTCGACGACGGTTCCCCGTCGCACCCTATCAAACCAACCTCATTCATCTCTCTGCGTTGATTTTTCCAATTTTTTGAATCTGAACCCTGAAACAAAAAATCAACAAAAATTAACAAAAGAATAAAAAATATTGAAAACTCAGATGCAGAAGGAAATTAATAATTTAATTTACAACAGAAAATAATTAATTAATTACCTCAAAATCATGATCCAAACGACGTCGTTTCAAAGAAATCGTTGTAACTAACTTCGATACAACCTCATCGTGGTTATCGTTGCACTTGCTAACCGTAACCGACTCATCGCTACCGGAAGAACTCGAAGCCGGTGGTGGTTGCGCCGCCGTTGACGACCAAGGTACAACCTGATTATCACCGTCCTCATCACCATCAACATCCTCATCATCCTCATCGGAATCGTAATCCGTATCTTCTTCATTGTCATTGTCACCTTCACTTTCCTCTTGATGCTCGGCGGCGGCCCCGGCGTTGGCGTTGGCTTCGGCATGGAGTTTTCTTCCACCGGCGCATCTATCACACAACGAAAGCGCGTTACCGAGTCTAGCGCCGGAGGCTTTCCACGGTGTCGGAGATTGACAAGCGTGACAGAGGAGAGTTCTCATGTGTCTCTCAACCAAAAAGTTAGCAGCGTGGACCTTAGAATCGCAGTCCCAGCATAAGCTAGCCTGGTCTGACTCACAGAAAGTTCTAGCTGGAAGTTTGCAGAGTTCGCAGTTTTTCTTCATGATCAGAGTCTTCTGATTTTCCTTTCTCTCAACGCTGTTTCGTTCTTGTTTGATTTGTGATTTTTGGTTTTTGCGGAATTTTCGTGTTTTTTTGGTTGTTGTTGTTTGGGTTTCTCTCTCTTTTCTTGTGATGGTTTGGTATGGATGAAGAATGGGTAAGAAGAGGAAAGTAGATGCCTCCTCCTCATATTTATAAGCAAAAACTATATTTTAAGATAAAATCAAATTCTTTTTAATATGAATTTTATTTGTTTTTGTTTTTACAATATAATAAAATGAGAGGTTATCAACTCTTTTTTCTCCTTTTAAAAAATAACTCATTTTTTCAATTACTGTATTCTTTGTAATTTCTATAGCTTAATTTTATTTGAGTTTTTTTTTAGATTTTTTCATTTTGAGTTTAGCATGCATTTGATTTTATGATGGACATATCTAATTTTGATAGGATTGATTTTGATAAAATTAATTTTTGACAGAATCAACCTATGTTTAAATGCAATAATACAAGAAGTGATTGTTATCAACCTAAATACCATTTAATAGAGAATTAATTATAACTAACCACTAAAGTTAGAAATTATAGCTTCAAAGAAAATTGCTTTTGGAGGATGAGTATTGTTTTTGAAAGGATGATCCAAATATATGCATAGAACATGTTTTCACGATGGAGGCAAGAAGACACGTTTTTAGGGTAGTGAGGGTTAGATCAAATCGAGCACTTAGTTTTCTTTTTGACTAATTTGGTTTAATCAAGTACACATGGTTTGATTTTTTTAATCAAATTTACATTAAATATGTTTATCAGTAAAATATATTAAAAGAAATCAATTTGAATATGTTGCAATTATATCTATTTTATTTTATTTTATATGCACGAGTTTACGCAGTTTACAGATAATCAATGTTAATATTATTGTTAGTATCACACTTTTTGAATGAAGTTCGAATCATCAAATTCTTTATCACTTTACTTCTTAACACTCTTATTTCAGCCATCAAATCATCGTAGTATGCAAAACAAATTTACATGGTACTTGGATCATTTATAGGGTCCGTTTGTTATAGATTTTAAAAAAATAGATTTTTCTTTGTATTTTTAAAAATAGATATTTTGGAAATTTACTCGAAAATAGTTGAAGTTATTTCAAACTCATTTATTATAAGTTAAAAAAGATATTTTGACATTCACTAACCTAAGTATTTATTGTTCGAAAATGCATATTTTTTCAAAATGATATATTTCAAAAATGATTTTTATGAAAAGCTATTTGAAATAGTTTTTTTTTTTCTAGAGATTTTTTCAAAATTTTAGTATTCAAAAAAATTATAACAAAATGATGAAATATCTAGAATGACATTTTAAGATAAGCTATTCAAATTGATTTTTTATTTGAAGTTTTCCTTAGAAATTTCTTTGTTAAATTTTTCTTAACAAAAATACGTTACACTATAAAAATCTATTTTATAAAAAGCTATAACAAACGGACCAATAATCTTTTAAACAATTTAGGATTTTAAAGCTGAATGAAAAAGGAAAAAAATGAAAAAATAAAAATAATCATGTGGCTTGTATATTTAACCACACAAAAATAATTCGAGAGTAACACACGTCACTTATTTGGTGGCTAGCATTTTATCATAGACTTCTATTTATCAATGTCATTGCTTAGTAAAACTCACTGATAGGTATATTGATCATTTTTCATAACTTCATAAGATGTTGTTCTCAATTCTTTGTACGGACTGCTTCGAGTTTGATGAACGGTTGCTATCACTATGATAGGAACCCAAATATAACTACTGTTGAAAAGTATACGAAGTTACGACGATAACACTCTAAATTAAATAAATTAGGAAAATCATGAACTCAATATGTATTTTTATTAGATCTTTAAAAAAAAATTCTTTTATTTTAGAGCATCTCTTATTGAATCTTTAAAATCAGAATAATCTTTACTTGGATTTTATGATTGTAGATTTGTAGTCATTTTATAATTACAGTTCCTTGTTATTGCTTAAGTTCAACCAAAAATGCGATAGATTAAATAGCTGTAACATTTTTTTGAGGAGTAAATAGCTGTAACATGTCGAACCTATTTTAAATATTTACATAGTTGCACTATTAAAGTATAAATACGGAAAATTACTTCAAGTTGAAGTGACATGTTAAGGTCCATAAAAAATATACAAACTCTAACTATTTATCCTGTTGTCAATTTTAACTACAGCTCCTGCATATGACATGCAATATCCCTACCAACTGAGTTAAGCTCATGAGAATCTTTAGTTATATTTTTTAACTAATATATATAATATTAATATGTAAAATGTTAATCGATTTATCTCAATAAATATGTTTTGAAATATCAATTTTTTATTATAAATAATTAAAGATATTGATTGTTAAAATCGTATATTATCATTTGTATTGAACTTGACTATAATATGTATATAGAAGGGAGAGATATTTTTTTCACACATTAGAGACCTTCCAACATTATCTCCATAGACATGGCTCACTTGGTAAGGAATAATGCATATATATGCAGAGGTCGGGTTCGAATTTCGAACACCTCACGTATTCATCTTTAAAGTGGATTTCTCTAACCGATAAGCTACTTAACTAAAAAATGACCTTTTAATATTTTAATGCTCATACTTAAGTTACAAGATTGTGTTATCAATCTCGGTTAGAAACCAGAGACATCATCTAAATTGTATTATTGAAGACGCCCCAACATGATCTGAAAAGAAAGGCGTCCCAATATTGACACTCGTAGCCAAACAAATTAGTGCATATCTCTTTAAAAAAAGATTATAAAAAAGAAAAAAATATGTTTGGCAAATGATTTGATAGAAAAACAAAGGCCCATACAGGACGAATATAAAATTGTGAATATATGTCAAATAAATATTGCAATCACAGGTGCAATGTATGTGCACTGCATGTACGGGAAGGTCTTATCATAACCACAAATTTGGGCTACATCCGCTTAATTTCTTAAAATTTAAAATATAAATTCAGAGTGTTTTTCTTTTTTGAATTTCAACTGCATCTCATGAAAGTGATGACATTATTTAGATGTGCTATTTTTTGTCACTTAATTCTACTCTACTAATTCACTTATAAGATGCATAAAATTTACATCATAATTCTTACGTAATGTGAACTTTTGATTAAAACTAAAATTAAGCAGTCAATCAACATATTTGTTTTCCTCTTACTATGTATGATTAAAAGCAATTTTTTTATAACTGTACTTGTATAAACCCATTTAAGTTGATTTCGTGGTATTAGTTTAGGATCTGGAAGAGTGTTCCTCTTCGAAATATTGGATAATCATAGTTTTAGATTTTAATATTAGAAGTCTCGTAATTTACCAACTAAATTACAATGTATGGAAGTTGTTGCCTTATTTTAATATTGCATTTATTTATATAGTTTCATAAAAATGACTGATCACATATATAAATGTGAGAAGGAAATATGAAAGAAGAAGCAAAATGATGAGGACAGGAGGGAGTGTGACCTTGTGGTGTGCCTTGATGCCAGGTGTCTGCTATCAAGGGAACAAAGAAGTTTTTGTTTTTGTGTGGTGTAGTGTTAAACTCACATATAAATATTAAATACTCTACTATATCTATATATTTTTCAAGCCCCCACACACCACAACTTAGTATAAACAACGTAGAATATTAAATGCTGTTGGGATATTTTTCTTTATCTTGTTTTTTTCTCAAAGCAAAGAACAACAAGAGCAACGGTGTGATCTGTTGTATGTCCACGTGTCATACAAGCATCATTGAGATTCCGATTTGCTTAGTTGGCTTGATTTCATTCACTAGGTTGAAACTAAGCCATGTGGATGTGGTCATCTTGAATTCATGGATTTGATTTTGCATCTTTCTTTTTTCTTCTTTCTCTTTCCTATCAATATTCATCATTCAACAACAACTATATAACCCCTTTGCATATCTTAATCGCTTCTTCCACAAGTTGTATTTCACGCGTTCGGATCACTTTGAATTGGACCCCACACCCACGTGATGGCCACTTGCATTTAGCCAATAGCCATTCCTAATTGGTTATTCTCTTTACCTCTTTCTATAGAGATTATCATTCCATTTTCATTTATCCATATTGTCTCAAATAATTAAAAATAGTGATATAATAAATTCATACGAAGTGGATCGTGAAATTGGCTCCTTGATATTAGGTCAGACAATGTCTCGTCGTATGTTAGATGAGATGTGATATCTACGATTTTATGGCAGCTAATTAAGTAAATAAAGTGGAAGTAAGAGGTAAGTGAGCTATGAGAAATTGTGTACCTTTTCTTTTGTATCATAAAGTTTATAGAATGGTCTTGAAGAGAGTCTGGAGCGTGAACAAATAGTGATCAAAGTCGTAACAGACATACCGTCTTTTGGACATTTGACATTGTCTCTACTAGCCGTTGTTGCCTTGATGAAGAGGCTTTGTCCGTGTTTTAATCTTCATTTGAGTTGGTTCATGATGAGTTGGACTTACGTTTTGTCTTTATTGAGATGCAATACTATCGAAGAAAAAAAATAGCAAAGTGAAGTGGCAGATGGAAGTTAAGGCCTAAGACAGAAGGGAAAAAAGGTAAAGAAGACAAGAATGCATTTGTAATTTATTAATTAAATGAATTGATTAATCGAGGATTCCATCCCATTTCATCCAGATTGAAGGTTAAGAAAAATGAGGGTAAGTAATGAAATATGATGTAATATTTACCATTGAGTTTCATTTGATATACTTTGATAAAGACATAAATAAAAGCGATAATAATATTTGTCTGACCTCAAGTTGACAACACTAATTATTTCGTTGTATCTTTTGCTTTGGATCTTACGGAGATCTCATAATTTTATCTTTTTAAAAAAAGGTGTGTTGCTAGATTAAGTAGTATTTTTGTTGATAATAAACTACCCTTAATCTCGATTATCAAGAAATGTGAAACTTTTTAATACATTTTGACGAGTCAGATAGAGATCGAACTTATGTCACCCTCAAGGCCTGGAGACCCTTTAGCCCATTAACCTTGACTAGAGACTGCTGTTCGGGGACACCAGAAAATCATATATTACATCGAAGTCAAGACTAAGAGTATTTTATAAACAATACCCATACTCCTTAATTCAGCTAGAAACATTTTATAAAATGAAAAGATCGTAAGGGTTCATGTTGTGTCAAAGTTGATCACAAATTCCACATCGAGCAGTGTGAAGAAAAAAGAAGAGGCGAGTAAAGTTAATTTGAGTATTTTCATCAAAAACAACTCTAGTCTTTTGGATGTATTAAGGGCTTGCATAGTTATATGTCTCAAGATGGTTTGTTAATTTATTTGTGCAAAAATTGTATGAGAGTTTGTAATTTTCTTGAAATTTTTTAGGTTGAGCAATAAATTATTTTGTTGAAAAATTGTGGAATTATGAATGAAGTGTCAAACCACGATGAATTTGACTTGTATTTTTATTTCTTTTTGCTTCTACTTGTGTGAAAATTATCTCCGATTACTTTCTCAACAACTCACACAATGCTCACAGAAGAGAATACCTAAGAAACGCAATGTTACGGACTTGAGGTCCAATCAAAACTTTTATTAAATTATTTCTATCAAATATTAGTGTGCCCACTATTACTACAAATGTAAATTTTGTCAATTTTTTATTTATTTTCTATTTAGTTACCGTGTTATTCGTACAAAGTTTTTATCATCATTTAACAATGATTAAACTTTTTCAAAGAATGTAGGAGGATACAAAGCGAATTCTCTCATCTAAATCAAATTATTGTTGGTTAATGTAAACGGAAAGTTATTGCCTTAAGAGCGATGTAAATAACATTAATTAGATGATGAGATTGAAAATAATAATAATAATAATAATAATAATAATAATACTTATTAAAAATAAAAATGATAATTTATTTTAGACAAATTTTAGTTTTACAAATAGATCATTTATAGTCCTTAAAAAGAAACAAATAGATGATTTATTATTTTTTGTGGAGGAGAATATTGTACTGTATAGAGAAAACAAAAACAAGGTGCTGCCATTTTATATCCTGTGTGCGCAGACCAAAGACACGGACAACGCAGTTTTCGTCTATGCTTTCTCTCTGAATGTGTAAAGTTTATGGCCCCAAAGCAAAGACACCACAAAGTCAATGATGGCGGTGATCCTCGTATTTAAGTGATTATTCCAATTAATCACAGTCGTTTAAAATGAAGCTTCTATTTGTTTATGGATTTTATCTAGCCAGCCACAACTCAATGTTTCTATTTGAGGTTAATTATTCCTATAATGTTGGATGTTGTTTTTACTTTGAATAAGTGAAGATAAATTTATTTGCCTTGACCAGCTCTTGATACAAAGAATGCAAGTTCCCCAGGCCAAAACATATTATCATTGAAGTAAAGATGAATATAGCAACGCCCTAAATTAGTTGATAAGCTCACAAATGTTTTCCTGTTAAGACTTTTGAATGTACTCCTTTTAAGATGTAATATTCGAAATTTTTTGATGTCAACTTGTTTAGATTAGTTAATATAAAACTTTGTTATATCTTTAAATGAATCCTTCACTTATTGGTCTCTCTATATTAGTCAATTTTAGACAAGATAACGGGTTTTTGAAGAAAAAATAACAAAACATTTCAAAAAAATAAAAAACAAGAAAGCACTGTTACATAAGATACAAACTCAACCAAGAGCGAAATTATATGATGAGCCACTTTAATGGATAAGAAATGATAGACTCAATAGAAGTACCAAAAAACTTGTTTAAATTAGTGAGAGAGTTTTAGTTCATATCCTCCGATTATACCTATACTTGCCTCGCCAAACACCAAATATTCTCATTATACCCTTTAATTTAGCATAGAATACTTTTTCTCTTTTTTGCGAAAATAATTTACCCTCTTTTTGAAGGATAACACTTGGATGACATTGGTGATTTTGACCAATCACAATGCCACAATCCTTGTGAGAGAGAGAGAGAGAAAAAGGCTACATGTGACATTGTGATTTACCAATATCATCGATGTCACCCATTCTATATCTCATAAGTGCCATCCCTTTTGGAATGTACTTATCCGAGTAAAGAGTAAGTAAAAAAATTACCCCACGTTTTTTGACAACAAAACATCCTATTGAATATTCAAACTAATTTTTTTAAACCGTGTCTTTCAAAATTCAATATATTTTATGGGTCTTGCTAACCAGTACCCTAAGAGCAATGATTAAGTATGTCCAAAATTCGAAAATTTTAATTAAAAAAACCACTTCTTGACTTTCATAAAGTTAAACATTATACTTTTCACCAATTTCTAATGCATAATTTCTATATTAATCTTCTTAACTGGTGCCCTTAGGGCACGAGTTAGCATTTCCCCTATTTGATTCATATATCTTACCAAAAGTTCCAAAATTCGAAAAACTTGGTTTGAATATTCAAATTGGATTGTTCAAAATGTCAATAATGAAAGAACAAAAAAAAAAACAATTATGTGAAGATTTGACCAACGCGTTTACAACAAATAAGAAGTTCTCATGTGTCTCTCAACCAAAAAGCATGCATTATGAACCTTAGAATCACATTCTTGGCATAAGCTAGCCTTGTCTGACTCATAGAAAGTTCTAGCCAAAACTTAGCAAAGTTCCTTCTTCATCTTTTTGTTAATTAGAGTCTTTTGACTTCTCAAGAAAGAAAAAAGATGCTGCTAGCCAAGGGAAATGTTCCGTATCCATCATAGACAGCGAGTTTGATGATATGCAAGTCGATACAACATTAGATATAACAAAAGTTGACCATATATTTGATCATATGCTTAAAGATAAGCAGATTCATCTATTAGATGGTCACAAAATCCTTCCATCCGAGGAGATCATGAAAACCAAAAAGGTATTGTAAATGACACAATCCCTATAATCATTCAACGCCTGAGGCATTATCTTCCCAAAGGCCATCTAAAAGGAAATCAAGGAAGGGAGGTTCAAGTTAGCCGACAAAGGAATAATTTTTTAGGACTTGTCTAGTTCTATGTTTGCAAAGGCAATCCATAGTTTGTATATTTGCATTATGTATATCCATATGACAAGTATTGTATGAAGTAGGAAGTTAAGCATAGCATAATCGATTTTATTTCTTTTGGGTAGGGGTTCATGTGCATCATATGCCTTTGGTTTTCTAACCTTTATGTTAATTGGTGGATTCCATTCATTTGTTAAAAACATTAAGGTAAGCTTTTTGTCATTCCTTTGCAGCATTTTCCCCTGTCACCAGCATTGTTCACATGCCTTATTGTGATCCTGGCCTTGTGAGGTTGATCATTGGAAATTAATTTGGAATGTCATGGTAGCTAGTCCCGAATCCCAAGCACTAGCTATGCAGAGTTGGCGTTGATGCATTTTTGCATGAGCTGACAAATTTGTATCTAAAATATCTTTTAAAGTGATGAACTTTGTCACATAATTAACTTCACCAACGAATTTATCAGCTCCATTGCCATGTCATTCATAAGCATCAAGCCTAAATAATTCAATTTAACTAAGCGCACTGCTTTCAATATCAAAATCAAGCATGTTAATGCTTTTAGATTGATCTTAAGAAAACAATAGTAGAAGTGAACAAATCATGTTATCGCAACTATTACAATGGGAATAGTCCATTTTTTTTTATCCTTATTTGTTCAATGACTCAATGAACATGTATATTCTTTCGCAATCTAACTTTATTTCAAATTTGCCACAAATTTATTTGGCCAACATTTCCTCCATTTATAACACCCTATATATTATTTATTTTTTAAGGAACCCTATATTATAATCTAGAATATAATATATAATGTTATACATCGATAGTGGATAATCAAGAAACTATTCTATGAAAAATTACATAATCAAGCTTACAAACTGTATTCTTACATAGCTGATGTCTTTTATCCTGTGAAGCTCGGATACGAGTTACGATACTGCACTGATACGTTGATACGGAAAAATTTCAAAAATTAAGATACTCATAGAGTATCTTAAGGGTCTTAAACACACACTACCTACTTTCTTTCTTTTTTGTTACTTATAAACCGTCTCTGTATATTGATGAACTCGATCTTGTGGAGATATGCATTTTCTAAAGTGGGAAGAAAAGATTCAACGGTTCAAGGGATGGATCGAGTAGACACGGTGATCGACCCACCATGTCAAATATTTTGACAATGCTTGACAGTGAGACTGCAACCATCCCAATTCCATCACAACAACCTTTTTTACTACCAAACACCAATCATGCAGTTCTTCTTCTAGCAAACTAGAAATAAGTTTGCAAATTGATAGTAGCGAGGGTGATACATAGAGACCTGAAAACCAATAATATCCCCTTAGAACAAAAAACTAGAGATGTAATTTGTATCGGAGAGGAAAAGACTAACTGTAAGAAGTGTAATATTTTGAAGTACTTTGTATTTTTAGGTCATGGTATAATATAATGTGAACACTATTGTTGCTGTAAGTGAGCTCTTGCCATAAATTGCAGTTTTATATCTTATATGTAATCTTTTATTTACCTGCCCATTTCCATTTTAGAGTTTGGTTGTGCCAATTTGCTTAGTTGTTGGGTTATCATACTATATATATATATATATATATATATATATATATATATATATATATATATATATATATATATAGAGAGAGAGAGAGAGAGAGAGAGAGAGAGAGAGATAAAAATAAATACTGTCATTTATCATTCTAAAGAAAACAATCCAAGGAAAACCAGAAATAAGCAAGCTGAGTAATTCAGAAATAGCGAGCAAGTAAACAATTTGGTTATGAAACCCATGAATATATGAACGAGTGTTTATAGCGCATGGTTGAACAATAAACCGATTGTACTCCAGACTTGTTGAGAGTAGAGAATAACCAAATTATTATGTTTCAGTGAATATTATGACAAATTATTTTTTTAGAGCAGAGAATATTATGACAACATATTAGGAGATTATGATTTTTTTTTTTTTTGAAATATAGGAAATTGTGACTTGTTGAACTAGAAATCTATGGAATTCAAATGCGAAATTCCCATGCAGACACTTCGCTTTTGTTCGTCCAGGCTCATCCTAGTTACAACGAAAGTGTTATTTAAAGAAAAAAGTATTATTCATAAAATTGAAGCTATCATCACATTGATTCCATAAAATTTTGTTACTAAATTGTTCGCTGAAGTTTATATTGACCGGTAACTGATCTAATGTTTTTCCTTTGAACCAATCCATTTCAAATAAATGGCCGAGATGAGTAAGTGTGGGCTTCTTTTACGGCAGGGGTTCTAAATCCGTCCTTATGTAGTATTTTTCTCTTTGAATGTTAAATTTATGTTGTGTTTGTTCTTCAATGCTTCGTTTCCGCATTGAATTTTCATCCATATTTTTCCGATTCCCAAAACAACAATGTGCTCTCGATTTTCGGGTATCAAAATAATTAATCGGATTTGAACCTTTAATCATTGAACTCTCAACTTTTATTCGCGGGAAGGGAAAAAGTGAGTAAAAACCCTTATAAGACCTTGGATCCGGGGTTGGTTTCGATTGAGGAAGGTGTTAAGCACCCGAACCGACTATGGTATCCCATAGGAACCTTCTACCTATTCTTAATCTTGCGCTAAATTATTTTTACTTATCTTGAAAATTGTTGTTTAAGAGTTTAAGTGAAAGAATGGGGGAAGATGAAGCATGTTTTTGGTTATTTTTATTGATTTGGAAGGGCCAAAACCCTTTGCCTATTTACCCAAATAAATCGGGATCAAAATCAAGTAGTTCGGCTAAAGAACTTTTTTGATGAGTTGAATTGATTTTAATATTTTTTTGAAAAAAAGATTTTTAGAAGAGATGAGAGCCTCAAGGCATGAGAAAAAAAATGATGAAGTTGGTTAATTTTAATTGCAAGAAATCCATGTCTAATGTGGATATTAAATTGATTAAACATTTGATTAAGGAAAATAAAAGAAAAAACACTTGGGTTACAAGCCAAGGTTTACTTTAAAGAAATTTGAATTTTGACTTTTTTGATTTTTTTGAGATAAAATATTTTTCTAAACTAACGGTGAACTAGCGTAACGGCGAAAAATAAATGAGCGTAAAGCGGTAAATAAAATGGTGAAGTGTCGGTGCGCGTGTCAGTGCGTGTGTCAGTTACATATTACATACCCTAAATACATTCTATGGTCTCAAAAGAAATAAGATGACGAAAAATAAAATGCGCAAAAATAAATTACATCATTTCCCTAATTATACAAATTAAACCAATGGCGATAATAAAATGAATGACGAAAAATTAAATATGCATGCAAAACTTATATGAAACCTATTATTAAACACACTAAAAAAAGTATGCAATTTAAACAAGTTAACACAATAAAGCAATAAAATGCAAACACATAAAATAAACACAAATGCTTAGATAAAGTAAGATTTAAAGAAACAAATATGCGTATAAAGATTTTTTTTAAAAAAGCCTAAATAAACTAAAAATGCATGAGATAGAAACTTGGCTATTAAATGTACTAAAAATGCATGACATGAAAATTGAAACACTAATTAAAAATGCATGAAACATAGTTCAAATATTATATGAATTAAAATAAATAAATGCATGAAATAATAAAAAAAAGTTACTACAAAAGTATGTGCAGGGAAGGGGGTGCAGGCAGCAAGCTGGGAGGTGTAAATAGCAACAGAATAAAAATGGGCCAAAGGAAGAGAAAAGCATAGCTGGGCTTAGGGAGGAGAGAACCGGTTAGGTTCAGCCTGGACCGGTTCAGGCGAACCGAACCGGTTGAGAGAGTATATAAGCCATTTTCATGTTTTTTTTTTCATTTCAAACCCAACTCCCTCTCTCTAAAAAAAAAGAAGTGAGAGAAGCTCCTCCTTCTCTCTACAAACAGCTCGCCGGAGAAGAAGGAGGGAGGCGGTGGCCGGAGCGCCGCCGCGTCGGAGCAAAATTCTTATTTTTTTTTTAAATTTTTTTACACAAAAACCTTCGTCTCCTTCTTCTCTACACGGATCCGGCCTCAAAAGTCCCAAACAAGTTCTCAAAAAACCTAGATCTAGAAGACAAGAACACGGAAAAAAGATTACCTCTTTGCTTTCCTTCTTCTCACTTTCGGTTCTTCTTTCTTTTTCACGTTCGGTTCTTCTTTTTCACGTTTGGTTCTTCTTTTTCACGTTTGGTTCGATCGGAAGCATGGGGGGTGCGGTTCGGCCGACTCGAATTTGTGTTGGTTGGGTTATGATTTTTGAAATTTGTGTTGTTGTTGAGTTCCTTTGATGTTTAAATCCGATCTGACCTTGCTGGAATTTTGTTAAGTGTTCTTGGTATTCATGTGATGTTCATGAGTTTTTTTTTGATTTTTTGATGGTTTTGATCTGGAATTTTATGAGAGAGAAATGAATTGGTGTTTGTTGATGATGACTGATGCTTTTTCTGATTTTTCTGACTCTGATTCTGACTGACTAGCCTGATTCTGACGCGTGAACAGTACTTAAATAGTACAAGTCTCTGATACATTGGAATGACAAAAATACCCCTGCTGAAACTTGGAGAAAAAGTTGGACTAGGACCAATAACAAAGTGGCACGTGGACCAAATGACTAATTAATGAATAAATAAAAAAACAGATAAATAAATAGACAAATAAATAAAAAACGAAAATTAAAACAAATAATAAAAAAAATGATAATTATGACTGAATAATAATAATAATAAAAAAGTCCCTTCGGAACCAAAAAATGAGGTATTGTAAAATACCTCTCTGCCGAAATTTCGTCTGAGACGACAGAAATACGCGGCTTTTTAAACGCTAATAAAATAGTAAATCAACGACGTGAACAAAAATGAGTTTTAACAACGTAAACTTTACGATAAATAAAATACGCATAAAACGCGGATAAAATTAAGAAATTAATACGCGAGTGACATTAAAACGTAAACGAAGTGAAAAAATAACATGCAATCAAAATATGAATAAAAACAGATATCACGGAAATTAGAGCGCGAACGAAAAACTATTAAAATACGAACGACATACGAAATAAACAAATTAAATTGGTCAAAATTTGAGGTATGACAAACAATAATATACCAAAGACCAAAACAGATGGATCAATGCCACACGAAGGAAAGGACAAATCGAAGAAGAAAAGTAAGGTGGCTTGACTAACTGCACATAGTAACAATGAATGGCTAAGATTTTTACATTGACTTGGATATTACGACCCAATGACCATTACAAGACCACATTAAATCCAAGTATGAATAATCCCTCTAATTTCCAATATAAACAACACTTATTGTACACATCATTTTATTTCTATCTTTATCTTATCTAGTTGCATTATCAATTTATCACATCTATGACAACCCTTTTGCCATTTCCTTTTGAAATGTCAAATAAATAAACTTTTAATTAATTTTCAGTCAACTATTTATTATACATTTAAATATTATTACTGTTTTAGCTTAATTTATATGACGATCTAATATCCACCTATTTTTTTTTCCTTCGAAAACTCTTCCATTTGTCGTTTTTGACGTGGAAACTAATTAATTTAGAACACTGACAAAATCAACTGTCTTCCATTCGTAGTACCATTATGCAAGCCCTATCATTGACTCGTTGAGTAGGCGAAAAAATCAAAAGTGGCATGTAAGTAACATGTGGTTCAAGTTGACTTTGTATTAAATATAACCTTTTAATTGGTTATAATAAGCCTATCATCATTCATCAAGTAAACTTGCAGTACTAAATATGAGAAACATTGTTATGTTTTCCCTCCTTTTTATACTTGTATGCTTTCAACCATGTTCAGCTACATATATTTTAAACTTTGGCAAGAATATATCTCAGGACAACTCAAATAACCTTGTTTCACTTGAAAGGAAATTTCGACTAGGTTTTTTCTCCTTACCAATTGAAAGTGGCAGCGACACCAAGAATCTTAAAAAATACTTGGGGATATGGTATCACAATTTGGAACCACAAACAGTGGTATGGGTAGCCAACAGAAACAAACCTATTGTAGATTCCGACGCAGTTTTCCAAATTGCACATGATGGAAATCTTGTAGTAGCAGATGCATCACAAAGTTACTGGTCCACAAAATTAGACGCATCTTCATCAAGAAACAGGGTTGTGAAGCTCTTGGATTCTGGAAACCTAGTGCTTATGGATGATGGTCATGGTTACTTGTGGCAAAGCTTCCAACATCCAACAGATACATTTCTTCCAGGTATGAAAATGGACATAAATTTAACTTTGAGTTCTTGGAAAAATGAGAACGATCCAGGAATTGGAAGCTTCACCTTTCAGAAGGTACAAACAGGCGACCCTCGAAGCTATAGAGTAAACAATCAGTCGCAACTTTATTGGGCATTTGATGGACACAATTCAGATAAGATGTTCAACAACATTCTTGACTTGTTGGATAACTCGACCTCTAATTCATCGCACAAGTATAAAGACATAACCATCAAACAACTATCTATGAATTACGATAAATCAAGGCTATTGATGAATTCTACTGGGGAGATACAATTTTGGAGGTGGTATGACATTCAATGGATGAAGGAATGGTCGCGGCCATCAGACATATGTGACATACATAATTATTGTGGTAGCTTTAGCAGCTGCAACAAAAATAATTGGATACCGTGTAAGTGTTTGCCAGGATTTCGTCGCAGGTTGTCGGATAATGATCATGGTTATCTTGGAGAACACTTCCCAGGGTGTGTTAGAAATTCATCCAAACAGTGTATCACAGCCACTACAAACAATAACATGATATTCATCAACCTAATCAAGATAAAAGTGGGAAAACCAGACCAAGGATTCTCATCTGAAACAGAAACAAATTGTCAAAATTTATGCCTTAACATGTGTCCGGCCTCCCCGTGCAATGCTTATTCATATAGTGCTACATATAGTGATCGTAGTGACTTTTCATGTTCCATATGGACACGACAATTACCTACACTTCAAGAGGAGCAAGATGATGGTCGTAATCTTTCAATCGTAGTTAAGAGTTCAGATATAGGTAATTTATATCTTCTTAATTTATATATCATATTGTTAACGATGAACAAATTTTTCAACCAGCAATGATATTTGACCACCTTTAACATTTTTTACAACTATTCAACACCTCATTTTCTTTCTATCTCTATCTTCCTATCACATCACCAAATTATGACATCACTAAGGAGGATATATAAAGGCTATTTTGAGATCTTGATATGCTAAATAATTTTACTATAAAAAAAAAGAATAAAATACCAATTTGCTCCATGAAATTGTAGGGATAGTACATTTACGCTCCTAAAATTTGGAAATAGATAAAAGAGACCCCGATTTTGAATTATGTCGAGCAACTTCGTCTATCTAATAATTTGTATCTTATTTAGTCTCTAAATATTATATCATTTACTAGCAAAATAACCTTGAATTATATCACTTGCAAGAAAATTAGTCCTTGAATTATATTACTTACCATCAAACTAGTTCTTACAAATTAATAGAAGGACCAAAGTGTTCGACATCATTCAAAATCGGAGTATATTTTGTCTAATCACAAATTTTAGAAGTTCGAATGCCCGACCCTACAAAATTAGAGGGCAAACCCGTGATTTCCTCAGAAAAATCTTTACTCATTAGAGGCATTGACATATAAAGTAGCTAATACATGAATTATTTTTGCAGAATCAACTGCAAAATCGTGTGGACCTTGTGGCACATATATAATTCCTTATCCTCTAAGCACCGGGTCAACATGTGGAGACCCTACATACAACAAATTCAATTGTAGCTTATTGATGGTCAAGTTAGTTTCATGATGCCAGATGGAAAATCCTATCGAATTACCTCGATTGATGAAGCTGGTAGAAAGTTTTATATCCAAACGAATGATACGAATCGGTGTGATGATTCCAGTTCAAGTAGTTATCAAAATGATAAACCTAGTTCACCATTTAATGTGACTAATTGGTGTTTTAAGGATGATGAAATAGAGGTCAATTGGGCACCAGCACCAGAACCACAATGTGATGAGCATTTTGGCTGCAAAAGTTGGCCCCATTCCACATGCATTGCAAACAGTAGTGGAGGAGAAAATAGGTGCCATTGTGATTCAAAATATATGTGGAACCCCTCAAGTTTAAGCTGTATCAAAGGTTGATTTTTAATTAGTCATATCTCTAGAAATTTATTTTTCTAATTTTCTGTTGGAATAAATGAAGAGAAAAGTCGGACTTTTCTTTGAAAAATGTTGAATTGAATGACTGCGGTAACAATCACTACTAAAAACAGTTGAAATAACGACAAATTTTTTTACATTGGTTAGTACATCTTTTCTTCTCTAATACTTGCCAGGTAATTAGAGATGGATATTGCATTTTTTCATCTCTAAATTTTCATAGCGATTTAAACATTTTCAAATTGTGATCAAATGGTATATATATGCCCTCTTATTTTCTGTATTTTTTTTTGCTTGGACAGGATCATCAACCTATCCAAAGCCATTGACTCTTGCAGTAATTTGTATCGTCATTATTATCTTAACATGTACGGTGGTGTTTGCTTATATACGGAGAAAGAAAATAGGCCACAAGCTCGGTAATATTATGGTTTAGCATTTTAAATTGATAGTTTTACATTGCATCAAAACACATAATGTAAGCAAAGTTATAACTGATACTACTCTTTACTGGGTTCAGATAAGGTGAGCATTCAAATTCAGGAGAGCTTGCACGACAGTGAAAAACATGTGAGAGATTTGATTGGCTTAGGAAATTTAGAAGAAAATGACAGTGAAAGCATTGAAATACCCTATTATACTTTTAGAAGCATTCAAGCAGCTACAAATAACTTTTCAGATTCAAACAAGCTTGGACAAGGAGGTTATGGACCTGTCTATAAGGTAAATGGTTAAGCAGCTATAAAATATTCATTTCATGCAAGCATTTATTCATGATATTTGATTATTTTTATTCAGGGAAGGTTTCCTGGAGGTCAAGAGATTGCTATCAAGAGACTTTCGAGTGTTTCAACTCAAGGCTTACAAGAATTTAAAAATGAGATTGTTTTGATTGCCAAACTTCAACATCGAAATCTTGTTAGGCTTAGGGGCTATTGCATTAAAGGACACGAAAAAATCCTACTATATGAATACATGTCAAACAAGAGCTTGGACACATTTATATTTGGTTAGTTTCCCATATTCCATATGTATACGTATAATATAACTTCCTTAAAGCGTACTTTCATTATTACAATCATAAATTTACTAACCTTTCTTTCAAATGTGAAATGTTGGAAGACCGAACACGAACTGTACTTTTGGGTTGGAAATTGCGGTTTGACATTATTGTTGGCATTGCCCGAGGGATGCTTTATCTCCACCAGGACTCGAGATTGAGAGTGATTCATAGAGACCTTAAAACAAGCAACATTCTTTTAGATGATGAGATGATTCCAAAGATATCAGACTTTGGTCTTGCCAAAATATTTGGAGGGAAAGAGACTGAAGCAAGCACCCAAAGAGTAATGGGAACCTAGTAAGTTCTTTATGCAAATGTTATTTTAAAAGTTTGATTCACAAATCCCAAGTTTTGTTTATTTATTCAAATATTCACTAGGCCAAGATGTTTTTACATACTTGCTAAAATGCTACACGTAACAATTTTTTTGTAGTGGATATATGTCTCCAGAGTATGCTTTGGATGGATTCTCAGTGGTAAAAAGAACACGGGTTTCTTTCGGTCGCAACAAATTTCTAGCCTCTTGGGATATGCATGTTTCTTTTAATCACTCTTGTTACTTTTCTTTTTGATGAATGGTGATATTGACTTTAAAAATTCCCATGTTCATTGTATTAGGCATGGAGATTATGGACAGAGAATAAGTTGCTGGATTTAATGGACTCAGCTCTTAGTGAAAATTGCAATGAGAATGAATTTGTTAAGTGTGCACAAATTGGACTCTTATGCGTACAAGATGAACCAGGTGATCGACCCACCATGTCAAATATTTTGACAATGCTTGACAGTGAGACTGCAACCATCCCAATTCCATCACAACCAACCTTTTTTACGATGAAACACCAATCATGCAGTTCTTCTTCTAGCAAACTAGAAATAAGTATGCAAATTGATAGTAGCTATCAAGAAGGTCGTTAGTGCACGATATAGAGATTAAACTCTGAATTAGAAGTATCTCTGGATTATGGTGCAACTGGTTGAACTGAATAATGATTAATAAATTAAAAATACCATCAAATCTCAAATAAAACATAGGATTAAATCCAACTAATTGTTTTACTAGCTAATAGTCTAGAGATGGAGTACTAATATTTGATATTTTTTTCAGCAAGACTTTTATTTTATTTTAACATAAAATACTACTATTTGGATTCTTTTAGCTGATGAATAAATTAATAAAAAAAGAGCATTGACTGGTAGTTAGCTCATATCGTTTTCCAGTTTGAATAGGTCACAATGTTTAGCTCGTAGCAAAACCTCATGACTGTGAGTGTAGCAAGAAAACACTCCATTTTATTCACCACACATTAGTCGTTACACTACCCACTCTTTATCACTGTGGTTCAATCTTTTTATGTTACGGTGCCAAAGTTGGTTGGCATCTAGTACATGGAAGCAAATGTGCTTAGGTTTTTAGATTAGAAATACACATTAATTTCGTAATACTTGACTTGCTAAACATATTTGCATTTTTTCAACCAATCGGAAACCAAGTTATGTTAGTCTTTTTCAAAATTTATTAACTTTAATTTTTATGCACAATCATTGTAAAACAATTTATATTATCAGTACATCACACAACTAATGTGTGAAATTTTAGAAATTGCTATAGTAAAAATCAAACATTTTCAATAATATGAAGGAATTATGACTCTTTACACCAACTGAATAGTGAATTAAATCTAATAATTATGCAAATTTGAGAAACTATGAAATATAATAGTTGAATATAATTAGCTTGAAATCTTGGAGTTGATAAAAGAAGTTTTAGGATTTAGTCAAGATCACTAGATACAAGTTATAACATATCATTGATAATAAAGAAATAAGGAATACGAAATTGTGTACCTTTGAACTAGGTTAAGGAAGGATAATTGTCAGAAGGATGAGAGGAATAACTATCCTCATTCCGTTTAGCGTTAGTTTTCAGAGTATTGTTCAGAATAATTAACCGTCTGATGGGATGACGTTTAAATAGCTAAACGGCTGAGGGCATGGACCTCTCATTGGGCTTAGCTATATGGTCCAACCCATCACGGTCCATTTAGAAAGAGTAGCCCAATCACACATATTCATCAACTAATTAGTGCTTAACACAATAGATCATAATTTATAATATAATATTAACTTATAATAATTGATTATTGTCAATCCATAATTGATTAATTAAAATATTAATCCAACATTCTCCCACTTGGATGACAATACTCAATTACAAAAAGAATATAAAATTTCACTTATCATAAAGAATAATTTAAAAATTATATGTATGGTCAAAGCACTAATCATTCAAAAGAGAAGTAAGCTTTAATGCTGTAGAAATTGAATCCGATAGGGAAAACAAATCATACAGGTCAAAGACTCACTTTTCTAACAAATGATGAATTTATAGTGACACATTTGAATTAAAAAGAATGTGTCATTAAAGAATGGCCCAAGCATTTTAGAAATGCTATAACAAACTCCCACTAACCCAAAATATCATAAACTTGATCAAATCATTATGAGTTATAATACTCATAAAAAAAGTCATATATCCACATAGGTGTAAAAATAGTAGTTACTTATAGGGATAGCCTATTAAGAGTGTAATTACATTTAGTAAAAATCGATAAATGTTCTACGACATTCAATTAATCCAAGTTTTAGCGAAAAATGTGACTATGAAAATCCATAAGAAAAATAGGAAATTCAAATAATCTTCGAAAATGGATCACCATAGACACTTAGTTTTAAAAAATGAAATATGGATTAATGTGGCCACTAGAATGTCTATAATGAACGAACATTTATGATTATATCAGTTTATAAGTACTTCAAGAACACAATATCATACTCGATAGGAGTATTGATATTATACATTGTACTTATTATTTATTACCTCATAAAATGTGGAATGTTGGTAAAAGAGAAGCACAATATTTATTTGCATGCTAAGAGGTTATTGTGCATATTCCAACAAAATTGACTTAAGCATCCAATTATGATGTTTATTGAGATTAAAAGAATTTTAATATATATCTCAATACAATAGAATGAGACTAAAGTTTAAAGTCTCTTAAGCTATGCCATATTTTATAATGCGCATAAGAGTATATGACAATGATGAGAATTTAAAATTGTATATATATATAGTATTGTGTACACATATCTCTTGATCTCACATATATATTAACAAGAGTGAGAAATTTCTTATTTGAGCTCATAGTTTATATTGTTGTGTACACACTCCCTCTGATCCCACACATATATAAACAAGAGTAAGTGAGATTCTCATTAGTGATCACTGATATATAGAAATATCTTAATAATGTAATATTCAATTCAACAGTGGGATACCTGATTACTAGTGCAAGATTATCAATATAAGTGATTATGTAATTTTAACTAGTAGAGTTTCATGAACTCAACCACGTATTTTGCACATGGGTATATCATTATTATTAACACAAGTGGTAACTTAATGATAGTATGAAACCTCATGAATATATAATTTATCAATGGCAGATATTATCAAGAATTGAGTTTCGCAGTTAACCACATATTCTGCATTTAGAATTAAGGCGAATGTAAATTTTCATTTAAGAATTTTATAACACGAGATCTCCTTTTCACAATTAAAATATTCAAAGAATTTATAAATATAGTAACCTTTATATGATAGAGTATGATGATTATATAAAAGGTTTATCATCATATGAGTGAGATAAGTCCCTAGTATTAGAAAATAAGATATGAGACTCTATTCACAATTTTGGTAACTCACTCAAAACTCAAATGCTACAATTATAATTACTCACATTTGAGAAAGGATCAGGTTACACGCAGCGGAAATACACGAGACTTATACTTTTATTATTATTGTTGAGGATTTAAGAGAAAAATAGTTATAAACTTCCATCAGTATTAAATAATAGCAATAACATGAAATATGTCAAAATATAGTGAAAATGGTAAAATTAAATATCTCAAATATACCATTTATAATCATTTAGAATAATGGTATAAATAAATTTTTCTCAATGGAGTTCTTAAGAATTTTAGTTGACGTATTGCTTTTACAAAATAAGTTTACAATAATATACATGGATATGATAATGTATAATAATTAATGAGAAAATAATATAATTAATATTTTCAATATAAGTCTCTACAATAATTTTATATCTAGAGTTATGAAACAAATAAACATATTTGTTTATGAGATATAGTTAATCGAAATGTAGAATTTTCCTCGCTTGTTGAAGAATTATATGTTCTTCACTTGGTGAGAATGATAGTTAAACTAATAAGGTATTTTTTTTTACCCACAAAAGGATGATTATGTTAAGTAATGTCATACCGATAGGGTATGTTTATCACGTTACACAATACATAGCAAAGATTCTCCCACTTGATAGAGAATAGATAATGATAGTTGAATTAAAAAAATTGAAAGATATTTTAAATAAAATATTCAACTATTTCCCTATCATAAAATGATCATGTTAAGTAACGTCAAACTGATAGGGTATGTCCGTCACTCAGATAACAAAGAGGGATAGTAGCAATCCAAAATATTTATATGTAAACAATAACATTTAAGTAGAAATTTAATTTAAAATTAGAATAATATTGGATGCAAAATCTATATAGTTGTTTACATGATTTTTAACAAAGTAACTTACTTATTGTAATCTCATTCAAGGATCTTAAGGATAATAAGTAAGAACTATATCATCACAATGTACAATTCTTATGTCTCAAATTAAATATTGATAGGGTACTCTAATTATAATTGACATAATTATAAACATTTTAGTTACGTTGAATAATAACAATTATATTAATAACAACACACCGATAGGGTATGACTGTTACCAATATAATGCTAATCTATTTAACAAAATTCGCATAATTGTGTAAGTTCAGTTTGTAACCTAAGAGGGGGGGTGAATTAGGTTTCTAGCAATATTGGTTAATTTTTCTTAGTTTAGCGTTGTTGATAATTTTTCCGGTAAATAATGATGAAGGTATGAATGCGGAAAAATAAAAGAGTAAGGGAAGAAGAAATAACACAAGAGAGTTATAGTGGTTCCCCTCTAAACCTTAGGGTACTCCACTCCCTTCACACCCCGCGAAGGATTTCACTATGTAAAGAATCTTTGTTACAAAGCAACCTTAATCCCAAAGGCCCCCTAACAATATTTCTCTACACACCAAGATAGCACCCCCCTATCTTTTACAACAAGAATCTTCACCAAACCTATGATGAAATTCTCACAAAGAAACAAGATAGCACTCCACTATCTTTTACAACAATTCCCACCAACAAATGATGAGAAACTTTACAACAATGTAATTGAAGAATATCAAATGTGTATGGTTGTATAATCTTATCAATATCACTCTTAAACAAATGGACTTAGTGCTCAGAAAACCTTTTAATGAATGTTAAAGTGTGGGCAAAGTTTTCCAAACAATTTGAATAAAAGTTTGAAAGCAAGTGATATTGAAAATGTCAATTGAGATAATGAAAGTTGTTGTATATAAAATGTTTTGATTCTCAATTGAATTTATAGAGGCTAAAAAGATGTTTATGAAGCAACACTACTTTTCAAAAAGTTTTGACAATGAATAGACACATATTTAAAATGACACCTATTCATAAACAATTTGAATGAAAAGACATGGCAGGTACAATTTAAATTCCAATCATAATGCATAGTTAGACCATGCTGAAATTATTCATGCAAAAACCATATTTTTAATGGTACATTTAATAATGCAATTTTCATAATAAAATATGGTTTTTCTGGTAAAAAATATTTTCATGCAAAATCACATTTATATTATAATCATTGTGAGTGTGTGATTTATTTTTAAGAGAGCTTTAGGCATTGCTTCATATGCAGACTTAGAAAAATGTTTGTAATTATTTTCTGAGCATTCTAAGTTGTTCCATAATTAAAGAATGATAAATGAAAAGATAAATGTCATACTTACAAAGAGTATAACCAAGAAGCCTAGACATTAATCTTTATTCTTAATCTTCATCTTGTGCCTCCATATAATTTTTCTTCTTTTCTTTTGTGATGTGAGTTTGTTGTCATCAAAACCCAGCCAAGTCTAAGAAGGAAATCTTCTTCACAAATTGTACCCACGATAGGTGAGATTATAGTTATACAAATCAATAATGTTTATGCTTAAGAGAATATGATACAATAATATCATGCATAAACAATTGTACTTAATTTATTCAACTTCGGTCATATTTAAATAATAGAAAAATATGCTCAACAATATTTTAAATTAAGATATCATAAACATGACTTTAGAATTTCTTTTATATGAAGTAGTATAATAACAAAAATTATTATTTGGAATACAAGTGTGTCAAATAGTTTTGTAATTTTTCAAGAATAGAACTCTTAGAATAAAATTTTAAATGCTCCCACTATAAACTAGAATTAGAATATAAATACAAAATGGAGTATTATAATAAGAATATATAAGAATTATAGAGTTCTATTTAGAATATTCTAGAAAAGGGATTCCACTTCTATATAGAATATCATAATTGCACAACAAAAGAGAAACAAAAGAGAAGAATGAATAAATATTTTCACATGTGCAATAATATACGATAAGTCACAAGAGGATAAATTAATTAAATCACGAAATACCTCCCAGTGTGTGACATTCATCATTATACTTAGAGTCAATGACCTTTTTGATGACTTAACGAGAATATCTTATAACATAGTTGTCGCGTCATTTTTCGGAGATCAAAGCTATTTGATTAGCGTTTGACTCACTATTTTATTTCACGACTGAACATTTAATTTTTTGAAAGATAGTGGAAAAAAGTTCAAATACCACATTTTAAAGATTAAGGGTTCGGGGGTTGGTTACATAAAGGGAAGATATTAGCACCCTTTATGTCCGTAGTACTCTACGGGAACCTCTTGGTTTTATCTAATTAATGTGCTATAACTTGCTTAGTTTGAAAAAAATGGAATTAAAAATGATTAAGAAAAGAAACCTAATTATCTACATTTTTTATTGATTTGAGAGGACGAGTGTCCTTTGCCTACGTACCCGTGAGGGATCAAAACCTCGTAGTTCGAGGTAGAAATTGCATTTGATTTGTTTGGTGTTTTTTATTAGTTTTGAAAAAGGTTTTAAAATGAAAAGCAAGTGGCAAAAGGAATTTGTTTGTGTTTTTTATGTTTAAAGGAAAATGACTAAAAAATATAATTAGGATTGATTGCAGTTTTGATTTATGAAAGAAGTAAAATAAAAGGATCACTTGAATTAAAAATCAAGGTTTGTTATGAAAATGTTTTTTTGTGTTTTGTTATTTGCATGTTTTTGTTGTTTTTGAATGATAGTTAAAACTGAAAACTAAACTAACGGAGCATAAAAATAAAAGCGCAGGTACCACGTGGTGGCGTTGGACCACCACGAGGACCTCTAACCTAAACTAGAAGCGGGAAAATAAAGCATACACCCACACACGCACACATGCACCTACAACTATTACATTAAACCTATTAATACATTCTAAGGTCTGCGGAAAATAGATAAATAAATTACACGAACACCTATTTACATTCTAAAATCTTTGCTGTAAAATAAATACGCAATAAATAAGTGAATGGTAAATATGCAGTCTAAATCTAATTTTTTAAAAGGGAAAAGAAAAAAGTACTACCTTACTGTTTGGTTTGCTGTCTGTGAGGGAAAAAAAACCTTCTGTTTGGTTTGCTGCCTGTGAGAAGAACCTTATGTTTGGTGTGCTGTCTGTGAGAAAACACTTCTGTTTGGTCTGCTATCTGTGCGAAGACACTTCTGTTTGGTCTGCTGTCTGTGCGAAGAAACTTCTGTTTGGTTTGCTGTCTGTGTGAAGAAATTTCTGTTTGGTTTGCTGTTTGTGCGAAAATTTCTGTTTGGTTTGCTGTTTGTGCGAAAATTGGTGTTGGTTGACTGTTTTATGCAAAAATTGGTACTTGTGATGTTCACGCGGATTATGAACGAGAGTGAGCCTTCGAGAATAGTTTCTTTGCAGGTTGTGAATTTAGGCCCCCTTTTCTGTGTGTTTGCAGGTTGTATTTATAGCATTAGGACTAGGGTTATGGTTTGTTAAAAAGATGCAAAAAATTTGGGGCTTGGGGAGGAGGAAAGCATGTTTGTTACAGATTGCATATTTTGGATTTAAACTCTTTTTTGGACTTATCATCTAATAATATAAATAAAAATAAATAAAAAGAAAGGATAATTATGCAGACTTGGACTTTGGATACTATTTGGACTTATCGACATTTTTTGGAATTTTTGGACAATTAATAATAAATAATTAAAAATAAAATAAAGTGAAAGTAATTATACTAAGAAAATAAAAATGACTAATTAAAAATAGGAATTAAAATTAAAGATTAAAAATAAGGGAATTAAACAAAAGATGGAAATTAAAAATATAAAAGTAAATATAAATAAAGAGAGAAGAGGGCCCGACTCGGAACCAAAACATTTTAAAATACCTCTCTGCCGAAATTTTTACTGAAAAAGTTAGAGATTGATCAGGGTCAAATGACACGTGTCGGTGGGATCTTGGGTCAAAAATTGGGGTATGACAATAGTCATCTCAAAATAATCATGAATAAAGAATAAGTCATTATAACTAAACATATACGAGACTCCAAATATAAATCATTATGATTTATATAAGTGTTCAGTTGTAAGGGTCTGAATTATTAATATGTTGTTTTGATAATATCTAACATATAAACAACAAAGAGATGTGCAAATTTTAATTCATAATTAGAATTTTAGCATAAAAATGCAACAATGCATTATTCACTATGTATAATTTAATATATAGTTTAATATTATTATCATCCAAATATTTAATTGCGACAAGATACTTAATGATGTTTGTCACAAAATTAAGAATAATAAATTACGGGTCTACATTAGAGAGTATAGGAGAAAGTATAATGTATATTAAAAAGAAATATGTCAATTTTATATTCATTTAATATAAATGGCATATATAATATATAATTCTCTATACTCATTTTAAAAATAAAATATTATTAGTACCCTTTAAATCGATTTGTGACAAGAGTGAAAGACAAATGTCTAAGTTTATATATGTCGCAAAAAAAATTGATCAATTAGTAAATTTTGGATCTTTATGCTAAGACAATATGAATTAAAGAATATATTATATTCAATATATTTAGCATTAGAATTAATAAGATTGAGCCTTCTATAAATTCACAATAGTAACATTTTAATTTATTAGATAGTTAGTGTTACTAATATAAGAGTGAATTTTCAAAATAGTTTAGACTCAAATATTGAGAATATATGATCTATTCAAGATTTGACAAAATTTTGAAACCCACAAATCAAGAATATATATATGTTATAATAGTCAAGTTATACAAATAATTTCGAGGGTATCAACAAATCTTAAAATATATATAGAATATTTGATGCAAGAATATAAGTCCGAGTCTAAGAATTTTCACAATTATAACACTTTACCCAAGTGTTAGTGCTATAAGAAATATTTTCACATAATATTTTAGACTGAAATTTAGAGAATATATGATTTAAAAAGGGTATATGATTCTCATGTTAATTTACATCAAATATTTAGAGATCTCATAAATAAATTTTAAATTCCAATTTTTATGGGTACAAGATAAATCAAGTCTTCTTAAGAATATTTTGGGTGCAAGAAAAAATTATATTTTTATCCCAAAATAATATAATATTTACTAATTATTTGATGATGTAAATTTCTTAGTGATACATTAATCTTAAATGAGAGAGTGAGATTTCTCTGAGTGTCAAATAAGAATAAAGGATCTTACCATAAGAGAATATGATATTTTAAGAAGCAATTTATTCCCCAAATAATAACATATAAAATATCTACGTGCGGCAAAAATGCCAAAATTTCAAGAACAGTAAATAATAATTAAATGGCATTTAAAGGAAATACAATCTGGAATTTTACTTAATTCAGACTCAACCACGCGCCTGCGCGTGGTATTCATGCGCGGGGCATCTTCGTTGCCCGAATTTTAGAAAACGGGTCTAGATCAACCCGCGGCGTGACCCGAATATTTTTGGTGATTTACGCAGTGAAACGCGGCGATTTTGGTACGGATCTTACCAACATTGAGAGAAGAAAAGAACCCATGTATTTTTTTGAGAATTATCTACTTAATTGGCAGATGAATGAAATTAGGGTTCATTCCAAAATCCAAAACTAGGACTGATTCAAATTTCGATTTGATAGAGGTTTGGTTCGGAATCGATCAATTAAGTGAAGTCCTTTCACAATTTTCGAATTCGATTTCTTGATTGGGAGAGATTACAAATCAAAATTGTTGGGTTTTCACGAATCCGAAACAAGAAACAATATCAAACTTTAATCAATAGGATAATAGGATTTAAACAATTTAATGTTAAAATTTGATCTAATAATAATAGGGGCAGCATGATTCGACAACAAGAATAGGATAACAGCCATAACATGTATCTAATTGGCTCTGATACCAATTGATAAAAGAAGTTTTAGGATTTAGTCAAGATCAATAGATACAAGTTATAGCATATCATTGACAATAAAGAAATAAAGAATACTAAATTGTGTACCTTTGAACTAGGTTAAGGAAGGATAATTGTTAGAAGGATGAGAGGAATAACTACCCTCATTCCGTTTACCGTTAGTTTTCAGAGTATTGTTCAGAATAATTATCCGTCTGATGGGATGACGTTTAAATAGCTAAACGGCTGAGGGCAGGGACCTCTCATTGAACTTAGCTAAATGATCCAACTTATCACGGTCCATTTAGAAAGAGTAGCCCAATCACACATGTTCATCAACTAATTAGTGCTTAACACAATAGACCATAATTTATAATATAATATTAACTTATAATAATTGATTATTGTCAATCCATAATTGATTAATTAAAATATTAATCCAACATGAGTATCCTTATCATGAACCTAAAAAACAAAGATTAAACAATGATTATTTTGATTAGATTGAATGAATAGAATACAAGGCTATATATACAATGGGAATTGTACTACTAATCTACTTAGATTGTACTACACAATAGTTGCTTGTACTACAAGTAACAGGTGTCTCTCTCTTATTGGATGGATTGAGCTTATGGTGTAATAATCCTCTTCTTCAATGTTTCATATTCGATTCTTCTCGTTATCAATTTAAGTGGATCTTCGGAAAAAAAATTGAATATCATTTCGTGCAATTCATTGAAAATGTGCATCTTAGATTCATTGATAATCATTATGGCACGTAATACAAAATCAATATAATGGACTTTGTTGTTTTCTATAGGATGGGAACATACATTAGAATGTGACAGACAAATATTACGTGGATAATTTCAGATCTTAAGAAGGGCAGAATGATACATTTCTCCCAACCATACAGTAGGTAGTAGTAAAATCTATTTATTATTATGGTTTCATGTCTCTTTCCAATTTATATGAAACCATGTACGTTAGCCTTAGTAATTTCGTATTGTACCTATGCCTAATTGGTTATGGCATTTTCTGCTAGCTGGACTTACTATTATTATTACACTCAAAATCAATGAGTACTACTATTACTATTGATTACCATCAGCCTAGTCTCTAATATTTTTTTTTATGAAACCCACCTAGTATATCATGCTAGGATACAACACTGGAATTTTTCTTTTTCTGATAATTTACTTGACAACCAATAAGAACTAAACACATAAGTAAATTTGCAAGTGATATCATAAATGAAAATGATTATTTGGTCACAACCCGAATAAATATTACATAGCCACACACATATTATTTACTTTTTATTTTATTTTAGGTGTGTTTATATGTTGTTTCTAAATCTTGTGACACACAAGACATACTTTCATGAGCTAATTAGATTTATTTCACATAGAAATTTGCATTTTTTTTAGTGGTTCAAATTTACTTATGTTTTATAGTTTTCATTAATTGTTAAAAATATTATCCACAATTCTCTAAGGTAATTTAGAAAGAAAAAAATAATAATTTTATTGTGCATTCCTCTAATAAAAAAAAACTGTATATATGGTGTGATTCAGCTTGTGCTAGTGTGCCTAACATTCCGAGTATCTAACAAGAAATGGTCTCTGTCCAATCTCTATTAAACTATGCATCCAACAAGTGCTTATTCTAAAATCCAACATCACCAACTTAAGTTTCTACACAAACATTTACCAAAGTTTCGAAAACCCTTTGATGTTTACTTATATATATATATATATATATATATATATATATATATATATATAATCCCCTTCTTATGTCCATAACCTACATAACCTACAATCATCATCTATTTTCTTTATCTACCACTCACAATTCTTTCTTCACCATCTCTCAAACCTTGTTAATAAATATCTCTTTTTCTTCAAACGTTAGTCATATTACAACCCTCAAATCAATTCAACACCCTCACCCTAGAGTGTCTTCTATCTCCTTCTCTTAGAAACTGTGTTTTGTTTCAATGTATGATCTGCTTTTATTGGACTAGTTTTTGGTAATTTGGTTCTTTCTTTCAAAGTATGATATTTTTATTTTTTTGCATTTGTATTGGTTTGATTTATTTTGTATATGTTGGTTTTCTATCTTCTTGATTTTTGTATATTACACTAGTTCCATTTATTTTCTACTTCTTTCAACTGAGAGTTATTATTTGTCTTGGAAAATTATTTTTAATGGTTAAGGTTCCAAAATTAAAGTTACTTCTATAAGCTCTCCTGTTTCTCTTTCTACCAATATAAACAACCTCAGACACCACATGAATTCTACAAGTTTTTTTAGTCATCATATGTAACTTCTTTTCTTTTCTTTTCTTTCTTTGACTAAAACTTCTTTAAAGATTGCTTTTCTTATTACAATAATAAAATAAATTTACTAACCTTGTTCTTTCAAATGTGAAATTGTGAAAGGCAAGACACAAACTGTACTTTTGAGTAGTAATTGCGGTTTGACATTATTTTAGGCATTTCGTTGCTCTATCTCCAATCCACCTATGGTCAGGAATGAAAACAATTATCTGGGTTGTCTAATCGTCTGGGATATCTTGTAGACATAATATTGTAATCCACTGCGAAGAGCAGTTCATTAAATGTGCAAAGATTGCAATGTTGTGTCTATAAGACAACCCATATGATTGTCCCACCTTTTTTAGGACGCATCGATATGGAATTGCTTGATGTTGAAACACAAACCTTGACCACTCAAGGTGATTGAAGAAAGTGAAGCACAATTGGGGTTTAAAGACAGTTACAAAATCCAATGTACTAGATTTAGTTGTTGAATTAACTTGTACAAGATGTAAACATTTTCAGTTTCATATTGAATTTTACACTTAAATAATATCTTTAAAGCATCTGTATCTTTTAACCAAATTCAACTTAATGAAAAAGCATTGTCCATTGTGAAATTTTTATTACTTCTTACAAGTTGCCCTCCTTTGGTTTTGAACTGGTCAATGAATTACTTGGCCAAAGAATCACAATACTGTATCAATACTATCTCTGTCCTACTCTTGAATTTGATGTCAGAGAATTACAATGCATGCAGTAAATTAACACAAATAACAACAAAACCGTATCACTCTACAAGTTGCTACATTATTTTTACTGACATTTGAGTGGCTCCAAAAAAGTACCTACAAAATTGCAAAGAGAATTTGTGCACTCTCAACAAAAATGATCTCATAATTACCTGATTAATGATCTGACCAGAAACCTCATTGTTCTGGACTGGGACGAGGCCCATAACCTCAACGGATCGGGTCACCTCTCAACTTCAACGCATACGTGGCCCATAGCATGGACTTCCACTAAATCCACTTAATCAAGGTGTGTAAGTTAAGTTGGACCATCCAAACCAGATCCAAGGAAAGCTTACTACGATTTTATCACAAGAGTCCCCCAAGGACACTTGTTCGGGTAAGGGTTTGAGGGCTTGAAACCCCAATTCATCGTGATAAAGTCTAGCTTATAGCCTCCCCACAGGTACACACACTTTATACCCTGAATACCTCATATATTCGGTGCATTCTAACTTGATTGTCGGAGTATTTGCAGGTATACCACCCCCCTCCGGAGAAGAAGCAATACCACTCTCTTAATTATTGCTCTATCTTCTCATTGCTTGCCTACATGGTTTCCCCCCTGTTGCAAAATATAGAGAAATTTCTATTAAATTTAATAGTTCCTTTTAATTTGTTTCAAAAAAATATGTTATCCTGTATATATAAAATTCAAACAATTAACAATTTCAATAAACAATTTATAGAGATATTATTCTAGGCATTGGGTCAGGGTTTCTCCTCTATCTTCATCAAGACTCTAGATTAAGGGTGATTTATAGAGACCTTAAAATGGGGAAGATGAAATATGGACTTTAGCTCTTGCCAAAACATTTGTGGAAAAAGACCAATATAACGTTGGATAGAATTTCATTTTTCATGCATGTTTGGATTAATGGTGAGATTGATGAAATCACGCTTGGGTACACTATGATTTGGTGAAAATTATGCAGCTCGAAAATACGGAAGCAATTGCAAAAAAGAGAGAGTACGATGTTGTGATGTAAACATTAATAAGTTTATTTGTTTTTGTTTATAGGGTTTGTTTAAAAAAGGTTTTGCTGAGTTTGTTGTGATGTATGAAGTGGAGTATTGATTTCGTGGTGTTAACATGGTTTTGTGGAGAGATGATGAAATGAATAGGGGATACTTTGTTGATATGGTTGAGTTCAAGTAACATGCATCGCAGTAAGGAATTACTATTTTATAATGATGATGAATGATGGTAATAATGATCTATTGAGTTGGGTTTGATTCAGTTTGTTAGGGGCAAAGAACTATTTCATTGGTTGTATAAATTTTGTTTCAATAATGTCATAATGTGGAATGTTCCGTGCTACTTAAACAAGTAGCATCGACACACATGATTTTATTCAATAATTACATTCTCTAAAATTATTATTGGTATTGACGTGTCAGTTTTGTGTCTAGGCTTCATGTTGGAGGTCATATTTTTTGGCTACCTAGGGATCAAGATAATCTCCATTCTTAACTAAGGGTTCTATGTCTAAAATGAAGTTGACATCATAACTACCTATTTGTGGTAGCGTGGTGATTTTAAACTCTCGCAGTCAATTTCGAATGAGTAATCAATCTCGTTCATCACGATCATCTTTCGACACTATACATCTTTTTGTCAAATCAACAATATTTTTTAACAAGTTAATCTTTTTTATAAAACTAATTAGTAATCACTACAAAGTCTTTTATTTAAATCAACCAATATATAATTTTTTTTCTACCCAAAAGCTATGTAGCTTTGATTTCTCTATCGTATGGAGAAATACATAGATACAACAGACTACTCATGTTAAACACAATAATAAAATTTAATTTTTTCCTTCTTTGTCCTTCAGCAAAAAGACCCTACCATTTGTACTCTTGGGCGCCTAAAATGCATCTCAAGTGTCAAATGTAATGCACACAACAAGCTAAGTGTTACCCATGCAATGAACCAAGTGTTATGACTCACGAAGAATACATGCAACAAGCCTAATGTCAAGAGGAATACATGCACCAAATTAAGTGTTAACCATGCAACAAGTCAAGTATTTAAAGGAATACATGCAACAAGTCAAGTGTCAAGAGGAATACATGCAATAAATCAAGTGTCAAGAGGAATACATGAAGCAAACTAAATGTTACTCATGCAATAAACCAAGTGTCATAACTCATAAGTTATACAAGCAACATGTATTGTGTCAAAAGGAATACATGCAACAAGTTTGGTGTTACCCATGTAATAAATAAAATGTCATGACTCACGAGGAATACATGCAACAAATCAGGTGTCAAGATGAATACGTGCAACAACCAAGTGTTACCCATGCAATAACCCAAATGTCATGAGGAATGCATTCAACAACCCAATTGCTAACCAAGTGTCAAAAGGATTACATGCAACCATCCAAATGTTATTCATGAAATAAAACACATCTCTTTCTTCTTCCCTTAAGAATCCCAACCCCTTATCTTTCTCATGAAGTCACCAAAATTTCCATTCTGTCATCTCAATGTTTTTCTTCTAAAAAGGGCATATACTTCTCTCATCAGTCGCAACCCTCTCTCATTCTTCTGGATCCTCTCCGCCCTCCCCTTTTGTGCTCGTCTCTGCAAATCCTATGGCATTTGGACCATGCATCTTTCCTTCGGCTTCTTCAATTGGCGAATACTTCTATGACTCGCTTAACACCTGGATTTGCACCATCAATGGATCCACCTCCACGTTTCCTTGATATGACGTCAAACCTTTTGTTGTTGGCAATCACAACTCGATGTAAGGTCAATAACATGTGGCTTGAAATCGATCTTCTCCTTCCTTCGCATACAATACCACTACTGCTACTACTCTCTCTCTCTCTCTCTCTCTCTCTATATATATATATATATATATATATATATATATATATATATATATTTATGTGTGTGTGTGTGTGTGTGTCAAATGAGACGAGTTGTTAAAATGAGAGATGAGAGGGGTAACTAATGTCCATCAGATTAAATTAACGTCTATGATTTAATTAGGAAATACAGACGCATCTTAAAAGAAAAACACAATTATCTTTTCTTTTCATCTTCTCTTCTTTCTTCCTCAAACGATGTGCATCGATGGAAATAAACAGCATTCACTCATGATTTTTCTACTAATGGCCAAAAAACCTACACAATTAACAAGTAAAAAAAAAACTAGAGTTTTTCTTAGATCAATAATCTGATTTAGGGATTTATGGCTCTGTTATAGGAAAACATAGATTCCAAATAAATGAATTGGAGGATTAATTGCTTCTTAGAAGAAAAAGTAAGAGAACCGCAAAAGAGAAAAGGATCAGAAACTAGAAAGGGGGCGGAGTACTGGATTGTGAAAGTGAATAGTAGACTTAAGCAAAAGTGAGAGGAATACATAATAGCCATTAAATCAAATTAAGCAATCAGAGTGCATGTGATTTTAAATGTGTCCTTGACAATTTCCAAGTTGTGTGAATTATGTATAAGGCTTCATTGATTCACTGAGTGATTGAGAGAAAAAAAAATGAAACTCATGGTTTAGTTGGTTTAACTAGGACTTTTAGTTCAAAAACATGGTTGCGGTATGTCCTAAGTCAAATAATCCTCTTTCTAATCCTTATGGTGAAACAATAAACCAATCAGTCTTGGGTCCACCTAAAATGTCAGTGTCACACACACTAATATAAACAGCCATTTCCACCATGGTTGAGATCACAAACCAAAAAAACTTTAACACTCATATAAGGAATTCTACCTCTTATATCATTCATTATGTGAAAATTACATATTCAATTTCATTCATCAATGGTGAATTCTTTCTCTACTCAATGTTTCCCCATCTCATAAAACCCCCCACTCTTCTTCATTCTCATATAAAAATATATTCATTGTTGAAGGTTATAGCTGGTTTCTTTATAAATGAGCAACCAAGACTATCGACGAACTCGATCTTCTGGAGATATACAATTCTGAAGTGGCAAGAAAAGATTCAAATGGTTTAGGACATTAATGAAGTCACCTATTACACGTTTAGTAACATTGTAAAAGTTACAGGTGATTTTTCCAACAAACTTGGAGATGGGGATGATTATTAGAGAAAGAAGAGCAGAATTCCACTCAGTGTACACCAGCAAATTCCACTTCTCCGAGTTTACTTGAATTACAAGCTAGCTAGTCTTACTTAACTTAATCTAGTATATTAGCACATGATTAGGGTTAATGTACTTTACATATTGCCTATAAATACATCTTGTTCTCGCTTTTACATCTATGAGAAATGAAACTATTTTTTATTTCTTAGCTTTCCATAACAGTGATGCTATCTATAAGGTAATTGGTTCATCTCATTTAACCAAATATATTAGTCTATGCAATAATATCTCATTAGAGATACTACGTGGTAAAAGGAACACAAGATTCAACCAGGATGAAGAAAGTTCACCAGTCATTTGGAATATTTACTTTTTCTTTTATGTACTCTTTTTATTGTTCTAATTAGTGAATGGTGATAGTGATATGTTGATTCGTAATTAATTTATGTTGATAATTATTTTAGTGTTGTAATTCTCTCCAATCAAATTCAAAGAGACATACATTATTGTACTTTTATCAATAATTTATTATAAGGTTCTAATTCTCCATACGTCTTCAATTGGATATTTTATCTGATTTTATTTAACCTCATTGGAAATTTTGTTTTTGTACTATGGACCTATTGCAAATTTTATTGGACTAAATCTTGTGTACATAATAGGCTCAAAATTACCGCAAATTCAACTCTCACAAAATTTCTTGTCAAGTAATACTTCATTAACAAATTCAAAACCAAAGAAGGGCAGCTTGCAATAAGTAATAGAAAAATCACAATGCACCATGTTTTCATGAAGTCAATTTTCATTAATAGAAACACATACTTTAAAGATATTATTAAACTGTAAAACACAGAATGAAACTAAAAATGTACTACTATTATACATCTTTTTGAACAGGTTGACCCAACAATTAATCCTAGTACATAGTATTGTGTCACTTTGTGTCTTTATTACCCAATTGTGTTTCACTTTCTTCAATCACCTTTGAGTGGTGATCAAGTTTTGTTCTTCACCATCTAGCAATCCCCTGCAAAAGATCTAGTAATTTATAAGCATGTTTTTTGTTTTGATTTTCCAAACTCACCTAGAGTAATATAATTTGATAGTATTTGATACTCCCTCTATCCTGAATTAACTGAGTCAGTTGTTCATTTCACACATATTAAGACAAATGTATAAATGAATGAGAGAGAGAAATGGCTTTAAGTGCTTTTGTTAAGTATTGATGCATTCTCCACTATCATAAATACAAAGTGGAATATATTAAATTGCAAGTGATGAAAGTAGTATTAATTTGAGTTATAAAGGGAAAATGTAATTAATATTGTATTGAAAAGTAAAATAACTCACTTATTTTGGACCAATTTTTTTTAACACTTCCTTCAAAATAAATACCAACCAAATAAATTATGAGTAATAATGTTGGTTGTTACGTAAGAACTTTTCTTGTACTGCACGACCACGTATTAAATGAAAGGAAAAAGCTAATGTGCATGAGAACAAATTCTTGGAAAACGCATGAATATATATTTTTTTGTTGTAATTGAGTCTGTTTGAATTTTTATTTGAACCTAAATAATCAATATAATATCTTATATATGATTGTTTATGAGAATTTGAGAAATCACAAACACCTTTGTTTTGTAGGGGATGCCTTTTCAAATCACTTTGACTTGCATGGTGCATCTTCGCTGGTGTGTCAAACGGTGAGTTAAAAAATGCATTTTCAAATCACTTCTTTAAATGTTTGGTTTATCTTAATTTGTCTTGTATTTAAGAAGAAGAAAAAATGTAAGCTAGCATCAATTAAAAGAGAATTTCACATATCGTGCATTTCGTGTGGACAAACTGTCGTACCATATAGCAAGGTTCTAAATGAAAACTGCCTTTATATTTCTAGCTAAGGAGGGGTGTATGCCGGCAAACACTATGACCCTCAAGTAAGTATATGAGCAAGAATGAGAGGTTAATGATAGAATATTGCCTACCTTGAGAGATGTTGGAGGCTTGTTTATATAGACTCTGGAAAGGGTCGTTGGGTTATGATATGGACAGCGTCCATCAATACTTAGATATTACAAACCGCTATGACATATTGTGAGCCGAAGATGAGGATCCGAGGTGAGAAGAAGATTCTACTCACATGGGCTCATACAAAAGTGGACCCTAATTGTTGACGGATTAAGCTTTTGGCCGATGCAGATCAGAATTCTCTATAAGAAATAGCCTAGCTCATAAATTATGGAGGAAAATCTCCCCTTGTATACAACATGAATTAAGCTGGAAATTTTCATTTTGCTTTACTTTGAAATTTTGGTTTGTATTATTACTATTTACCATATGCTCCCAAGCATTGGTACTCCCAAGATGTTGAAGTACCCAAATTGGATACCAGGTACGTACTAATACCAGACACGTATAGTATGTATCATGCATATCGATATGTATCCATTTTTATTTGGTTGATTCAGAGTGATGGAGACGGCAAAAATGTTTAGGCGATGGAAAAATAGCATAAAATATTTTATTTTTTTATTATATTTCAAGTATCTTTCGTACTTTTGACGAAAGTATGGGAGAAAAAAGTAAACCTCTGAGACATGATGATAAAAGTGTGGTTAAACATATAGTTAAAATACAAGTAATATCATACTAATTTTTATTATAATTGAACTTTTTTCACTCAAAAATAATATTTTTTAAATATTTCATATTAACATTCATTCAAATTTATTTTTCTTTTGAATATATTTATTCTTCTTGAAGTTTTCATTCTACTCATATTCTTTTTGAAGTTCTACTTTTCTTTAAGGAGTAGTATTTTTTTAACGTATACTGTTATTGACTACAAATGTTTCAACACTTTCAACATATGTATATATACTAGTATATATGTTCACATTGGTATCAACATAGCAATACTCAGTTGAAAATTGTTTATTCAACTTTTTAAAGCTTAAAAAATATTATTTTCAAAAAAAAAATCTACTTTTAGTTTATTTAACAGCTATCTTTAGGTATTTATTAACATGATCCATTTATTTATTCTTTCAAAAGGTAAATGACAGTAGGTCCCTACTTCTTTGTGACACATATGATGATCATATGTTTTTGTACTCCTTTGATTCAATTTTTTTGTTTCCCTTTGACAATGATCTCCTTGGTCAAAATTAGTGAAAGTCAATTAATGACAAGAATGGAAAACAAGCTTTCAATTGGACACCCACAAAGGCAGAACTGCCTTGACTCCATCTCATATTCCTTCAAAGTGTGAAATGAATTAAAAACTCAATTAAAATGAAACGGAGGGAGTATTATTTAATGTGTGAGTTTTACCCTTAGATTCTTTGTAAAAAGAAAATTAAATTGTCTCTTCATGGTAAAGGAAAAATTCTTTTACCTTATTTAAATATTTCTTCATAAAATATTTTTATTTTTATAATTTCTATCAAAATAATTTCTCATGTTCATTAACCTTGAATGAGTAAGCAAATCATACCACTTCATTCAATCTAACAAATTACTTAAAGGGAAATGCTTACAAAGCATGACCCTTACTTTAATTATTATAAGTATATCTACTCAATCAAATCCATTAATAAAAGTAATTTTTTAATTAGTGCTACATTTAATATTAAATTTGTCTCTTGAATAAAAGGTAGGAATAGATACCACAATTTGTTGCCGCATTAGAAAAGAAAAGATGTGTGAATAACTACGTAGAAGCAGTGTGTTGTTTGAAAGAACCTAGTCAACGTTGATTAGATTAATAATCTAAATTGACAGAAATACCCCCGACAAACTTCTAGGAAACAAGGAAGCAATTGCGGTTTGTTTTTGTTCTTCACAATCAAAAAGCTAATAATTCTCTGTTCCCTTGCTGTCATCTTATAAGGGTTCATCAAATTTCTTCACCACTTTCCTTGAACCCCCTCATCTCATATATCTATATAAACAGTCCAATTTTCATTCATCACCTTCATCAAAGAAAAAACTTACATTATATACATTGATATATATTCATATTTCTTCAACATTTTTTTTATTGATATTAAAGGATGGCTGGAGTTGGCAAAGGATTTGATTTTGAGGATTTGTTACCGGTAATTGCGAATAAGTTAGGCGGTGAAGGTTTAATGAAGGAACTATGTAATGGTTTCAAGTTACTTATGGATAAAGAAAAAGGTGTGATCACTTTGGAGAGTTTAAGAAAAAACTCAGCATTGATGGGTTTGCAAGATTTGAAGGAAGATGAGCTTGTGAGTATGATGAGAGAAGGTGACCTTGATGGTGATGGTGCACTAACTGAGATGGAGTTTTGTGTTTTGATGTTTAGATTAAGTCCTCAATTGATGGAGGAGTCATGGTTTTTGCTTGAAGAAGCATTGGATCATGAATTCAACAATAGCAACCATTCATTTTAAAGAGTCATTGTTCACATTTATCATGTTCTTTTGACTATTTTGATTCTTTTTTACATTTCAAATTGGTTAGAGGAGAAATACGACTTATACTTGTATCACAGTTTACAACTATTCATCCTAATGAAAATTTAATTGGATCAATGTTCTGCATTTATGAATTTTGACAATTGATTTATTTTTTAAATTGAGTTGATTTATATTTAGATGTATTAACCTAAAAGTAAAATTAATCATAAACTTAAGAGTTAAAATCACATTTGTAGATAAAACTATAAATCTTGGCTTTAAGTTAGAATTCATTCCAAAAACTAAGTCAATTTCCCTTAAAAAAAAAAAAGTCAATTTCACTTGAAAAATGTCAATATTTGACTATTTTTACTTTCAATTCTTTTTGCCCCCACGTTTTAATTTCAATTCTTGAAAAATGATTAATTAATAGTCAAATGTCCTAAATAGACGGTAGTTCACTTTGAAACTTCAGCTCAAATGGTTACGAAATTGTAGAAATATTTGATATGTTGTTGGACGATATCTTATGACGTGTAATTAATGAATTTTCTTTCACTTTTCAATATTGTGTGAGTGAATTTTGTTGTTAAACTTTTTAAACCACAAAAGAAGTTGTTGTTTCCGGGATGAATTAAAGGAATGGAAAGCAAACAATTGAGAAATATAACTACTGCCATGCTGAGTCCATGTTGAAAACAACAATGACTTTTTTTAGCAACAATAATGACATTATTTATTTTTTTTGAACAAACTAAAATGATATATAATATTAACAACCGTGATTTACCTCACACAAGACGTGCAAAAGGAAAATCACTCAACAATATTTACAGTAACAAGGTGCAAAACAAGCACCACCAACACAACCAAACAGAGAAAAATAAATTACAAGTGGATGCCCATACAGAGAAGGGGTTGATTCCACCAGTCATGATAATTGTAGTTAAATAATCCATGTTTTGATTTCAACCATAAAAAGGAGTTTAGTTTAACCTTTGCCACTAAAGTGGACATATTAGAAGCCACATTTTGGAAAACACGGTCATTCCTTTCCTTCCAAAGAGTCCAAACAGAGGCAAACCAAATGATTCTGAAATACAGATGAGTTAATCTAGGTAACCCCGCCATATTAGTAAACTGAATGTAATGTTGGCGAAGATCACCTGAGGAAACCGAAGAGATACCCAACCAGAGTCAAACATGATCCCAAAGAGGGCTTAAAATGTCACAATATAAAAACATGCGCTATTGTTTCCAAATTCCCACATCCTGCCACACAGACCGCATCTTCTTGATGAAGAACATGTCGTCTCATCAAATTTGCCTTGGTAGGAAGTTTGTTACGAAGAAGGCGCCACACGAACAGAGACACCTTAGAAGGTATATGTTGATGCCAAATGTCCTCGACAAGAGACCTACCCACCAACTCGTCAGTGTTAGTGAGAAAGCGATACGCACCCCGCACCGAGTAGCCATTAGGAGGATCTAACAACCACCTCCAAGTGTCTTTGACATTTTCCTGCAAAACAATGTTATGTAACAAAACAGAGCACTCCCTCACACTCTCCTCCTCCCATGCCAATAAACGACGACGCCACAGACTCTCCCACCCACCAGCCGCCCCCAACACTCTCATCATCTCCTCCATCGAACACTCCTTATTAATAGACAACACAAAGAGTCGGGGGAATTTTAGATTCAACGGAACTTCCCCCACCCAAGTATCATACCAAAACAAAGTACCCTTTCCATCTCCAATCACCCTCCGAGTGTTATTCTCAAACCAATTCCATACTCCCTCACCAATCCCTTCTCTAATCCTACACAGAGAACGCCACCAGGCTGAACAATGCCTACCACCTTCCTTCAACCTTCTCCCCTCCTCACCATACCGAGCTTTCAGAACTCGATACCACAGACCCTCCTTATCAACCAACATCCTCCACCCCCACTTTCCCAACAAAGATAAATTAAAAGCACCCACCCTCATAACCCACAACCCTCCAACCTACTTTGGAGTACAATGACATTATTATTGAGTTTACAAAGATTTTTTCTTTAGAGATTTAAAAAAAATCGGAAGTTATTTTTGTTTGCCTACTACCCATAAAAATCTATTTAAAAATAAATAAAAGTTTTAACTTGTACATTTATTACCTTCTTGTTGTTGAAAAAAATAGATTTTGAAAAAAGCTAATCGTAATAACTTTTCATTTTAGGATCAAAATAAATTTTTTTTATATAATGATTTTTCTAAAAATTCTAAACAAACACTTAGAAATAAAACAGACGGGCTCCTATATCAAGCACACAACATGGGTTTAGTGGACGGTGTTAGATTTCACAACGTGATTAACGAATAACATAGTTTGTCTTAAGTGAAGTTATGGAATCTATTAAACTGTAATCTTGGCGGTGGTTTAAAATACATGTCAAAGGATTTAAGTTTGAACTTCATGAATGATGGATATATCTTATTTTGTCCTTGAAATCTTTGACTTGACTATTATATTTTATTCTTTTCAGGATTTTTTTTTATTTTTCCGATAGTGTTGGTTTGTTTTGTTGCATTGTGAATTGTTTTTGTATTTTTATCCTTGACAAACCTTTTTATTTTGAGCAGTTTTTCATTAATATAACATCCATCATTTTTTTAAGGACTATAATTTTTACATTTTTAGAAAACTGAATACACCGTTTTTCATCATTTTTTTATCACAATATTTTTAATTTTGTTCCATTAATCATGTCTTAAGAACTTTCTTTGGAATTTTACTATGACAGTTGATAATTTAAAAAAAAAAATGCTTGAATACTGGCTGTGAGAGGTGTATGATGACTATGTCTCAAATATGATTAAAAAAGATCAACAATCACACTTAGAAAAACGAACCATCTTAGCCTACGTTTTAAATTTAATCCTTTTTTATATACCTTTTTAGACTTTTTCCTACAAAATTCATTCTAGTGCTTGTTTAGCTCAATAAAAGGAATTCAATGATTATTAAGATATTTGAAAATTATGAGTGGCACTCCATTCATTGGCTCCGAATGGGGACAATTGCATACGTACGTGGGTCAGTTCGTGAACCTTTCTTACAAGAATTTTTAGGATTTATTATAGCAAGACAAGATCAATTCAGTCGTGGGTGGAACTTTCCTAGATTTTAATTTTTCTCATACACATAGTATACTAGATTATAAATCTCTTGGTGTAAAACTTGTTTGGGGTTTGGAGAAGGTGTTGGAGAAATCTTTTACGTATTTTAAAAAAAGTATTTTTTTGAGAATGATACATGAGTGTTTATGATTAATATATTTTTAATTCTAAGAATATTATAATAACATAAATTGAATTTGAAGAATTCATATAAACCCTTCAAAATTCGTAGTATTACTATTGACAATGACATTTAGGATAAACTCATTTGGAGTACTTCTCCAAATGGTCAATACTCAGCTAGTTATGGATATAGGTGATTATATTGGAATCTAACTCAACAAGTAGAGCCAGTTATTTATTGGAGTTGGATTCAGGGGCTACCGGTTTCTGAAAATTTAAGACATTTTTGCTAGTTGGTGATGCATATGTTAGCCTCCCTACCAATGCCTTTCGTGGTTCAAGACATCTTACCTCTGATACTTCTTGTCATAGTTGTGGTGCATCTGTTGAAAGTGATATTGATACTCTTTGTGATTATCGTAAGACAAAGAATATTTGCAGGCACCTTAATCCTACTTATCCTAATTAATGACTTCTACATACAAGATTGTCATATTTGGTTCAAACATCATGTTGATAGGGAGACGAGTATCAGGTTCATAGTAGCCTGCTATGAAATTTGGAGGGATATAAACGAAGAGATTTTTCAAAATGTAAGGAAAGCTACTTGGGCATCGATTAATAACATAATATCATATCATTCTACTATGGTCCATGCTCTTGGCCCCACAAATAAACACCATGTGACCCATCAAGTTTGTTGGAGTCTCCACATGGGGATCTTCGTTTGACAATCCTGGTAATGTAGGTTTTGGAGGTCTTCTGAAAAATAATAGGGGGAATTGGATTCATGGTTTTTCAGGATCTTGTGGTAGAGCTACTAATTTGTTGGCTGAACTTTCAGCTAGTTGGAAGGGTCTTCAGTTGGCGTGAGATCTTAGTTATAGGTCTAGCATCATGAAGTTTGACTCTCAAGCAACTTTGGATCTTATTTTTTATACTAAACAAAATGATTTTCATCCTCATGCAACTTTGGTTTCTCTCGTTACGAGGTCTTCTTCTCTTTCATGGGTGGTCTCATTTAGTCATACTTTGAGATAAGGTAACAAATGTGTTGACTGGTTGGCTAAATTTGATGCAACTAATATCGACTCCTTGAAGATGTGGACTTATCCTCCTCCTCAATTGGATATCATCCTGCTTACGGATACCTCTGGGGTATTAAGGCAAAAGATTGGCTTAGTTTTTTTTCTTTTCTTTTGATTACCTCTTGATCAATAAATATGTAACCCTTCAAAATCCCTCAATTTATATATATATATAACCCTCCAAAATCCCTCAAAATCCTCCTCCAATACAATTTTTGAGTTCCCTTAAACAAGGGAGATTTTATATTAAGAAGAAAAATAAACCATCAAAGCTTTTTCAATCTATTTCTTCCACTTGCTCATTTCATTTTTCCCAAGCCCTCCCTATTTTCCCTTCAAACTCCCAAGCAAAGCCTTAGTAAAATCTCTTTAATTTACTAAATGGTACTAATTTATAGTATGAGGAATGCTAGCAACACACATTTTAACATACATTTTCTAATACGCTCTCTTTGATTGGTTAAAATTCACATAGGTTCCACCAAATCATATGGGTCTCATATAAATTTGGCGGGTCTCATGTGAATTTTAACCAATCAAAAAGTGTTTAAAAGTGTGTTAAAATGTGGGAAAATGTTTGGTTTTTAAAAGGATCAATTTAGTTGTGGGTGGAACCAAGTCTCTTTTATATTTTCTCACAACCACAGAGACATTACATTATATATGCTGAGATATGGATTAGAACCTCCGATTTTCTTTTTATTTATTTACTATCAAATGGTGATTTTTTAGTAAGGGAAATGCACAATCCAGTGAAAACTTGTATCACGATACTATCTCGAACTACATGTTCGGATCATTTTCTTTTATTTTAATTTTTCTATGACACGTATGATTTATCACTTTTCTCTCCCCAATTTTCTTTTCAATTGTTTATCTCTTGCTTTCTTTTTTCACATACAGCTGCTTCACCTTCTTTCGTTCCATGGTCTCTTCGACTTGCCACAACCATCAAAACAAATTACGGTCGTCGTCTCTTCAACTTGCTTCCACGTTTTTGTGGACTGTGATAGATATTTGGCAAGTGAACCAAAATCAATCGAAGTAATAAAAATTCGTATCCACGAGGACTGTTGTTAACTTCTACTCAACAATTTCTTTATCAAAAAGGATGTATAAATTTATATTGATTGCCCTAGGCAGTTGAGTTGTTTTGTAACATAAACGTAAATAAAACAATAAAGTTGGTTTTAAGAATATTAGAGAGAAGTATGGTTAAGAGCTTCGAATCCTCCGAAGTTCTCATATGGTAATTTGCACTCCTAGTTCAAACAATGATTATTTAGTTTCACGACAGATTAACTTAGTAACTCTACTCAATCCCTTGACCTAGAATTCTCCCCACAAGTAACAACCCCTTAATCTCTTAAGTGAATTCGAAACCGTTAGAGGTATTAAAAGAACGTTAATCCCTATGTCATAACCTAATAATGATCTATATCTACCTTGATTACTTAGGTTAAACCTATTACCTAGTTCAAAGTCAAAAGTCAGGGTCAATGATCATTCAATCTCTACGATCAATTTGCATATTCATAAAGCTAGGGTCAGTAATCAATGATAAACATACAAAAAGCATTAAACAAGAAGTAATATGAATAAAGACTAAACTTTCATTGAAATTCAAAGGAGTTCAACAAATTAGGGTTCCATAGAATTACATCAGATTCATCTCAAGCTTAACCACAAAGGAATTAGTTACTCATAGCTAAAGTACAAGATAACCAACATAAAAAAATGATTCATACATGTATTGGATGATTGATTATAAGTTGTGATGGTTGCCCACCAGATCTGCAAAGTCTTTGCTCTAAAATATGTCTTTTCTCTCTAAAATCGTGAACCCTTATTCTGAAAACGGACTTTTTATTATATAGGCCTGTGAAAATCGGCCCCCGAGCCATAAAAATCGGTGCCCGAACCTCTTTAAGCTACACAAAACGCATGCCCAGTCTGCCAAAATCGGGGCCCGAATGGTCTAGTCCGGGGACCGATTTTTCATGTACCAAACTGCTCTTCTGGTGGCTGTAATTTGGGGCCCGAATGCCTAAATTTGGCGCCCGAATTGGAACTTTCTGGAAATCCGAATTCATCATTTTTTGTGCTTTCAGCTCCCATAATCTTGACAAATTACCCTAAAAATTACATGAAAAATGTCTACAAAACTAGTAATGACAGAGTGTCATCGTAACCCCAAACTTGCATCATTACTTGTCCTCAAGGAACCAACTTAAAATGAAAAATAACAGTAAAGGAACACTTACTTTACCAATGGTTATGTTAAAAGTTCATCTCCCTAGTTAGCAAATGATGAGCTAACTTGCTTGGTAACACATCCATTCCACAACTTCTCGCAACAATATTGAAATATAACAGGGTTCACTCAGTCAACATGTAGAACAACTATATTACCAAAACTTGAAAAATTTCTAAGAATCAATCAAAGTCAATATTATGTACACACTTTTAAGGACTTTTCAGGTTATAACGGGGCTTAGGTTAGGGGTGAGATTATTTGGAAAGTAGGTTTAAGAAAACAACGGAGTTAGACATCATCCTACTGATCTAAAGCACACCACGCACCATAATATCACATCAGGGGACTAGAGAATTTTCGCTGAATGAACAACTGATCACTTTTTGTCTTTAAGCATTCTATATATTTGATTTTTTTAGCTGTAAATTTGACAATTCAGCTTACCTTATCATGCTTATTATATATTTTTTCAGCACAAAGTGATTTTCTTTTCCTTTTTCTCTAGTGCCCCTACCCCAAAATTAAAGTGTTGCTAGTTCCAAGAGCAACCCCACACTTGAACTTTTCAACATAACACACATAAATATGCCTAACTCCAACAAAATTTTTGGGTACATTCTTAAGGTCTCTAGGCTCGTAATGTTGCTAGTCACTGAAACAAGGGGTCTAATCCTAGTGGCTCAACTTGGTTTAAACAAAGGATAATTCAATATAAACAAAGGTGGGCTACAAAGGCTCAAGGTGCAAGAAATTTGCCTTAGTGTGTACAATATATGATCAATCAATTATAAAGAAAAAAAATCGCAAATCCTAGAAATAACACCTACATGGAAACACTCGTATTTGTAAAAATTGAAAAATAAATTTAGGTTATAACCTTACAAGCTGAGGTTTTTGGAAGTTGTGGCTACCTAAACATCTTTCCTTTCGTACACTTCCCTCATAGAATCATGCAAGCACTACCTCCTTTGAACTTTTGACAAACCATTGATGAAGTCTTTGTTACTGAACTGGTAAATTTCAAGAAAAGTAAATTCATTAAAATCAAACAAGTTAAGATGCATTACAAAATAGGGGACTTGTACAATCTTATTCAAGACACTCTTTAAATCTGACTCGATACAGAAGGAAATAACATAAACAAATAACAAAGCAGCGAAAAGGATGGGTTGCCTCCAATCAAGCGCTTTCTTTTATGTCATTGAGCTTGACGCTTCAACCATTGTTAGGGTGGCAAAAATGATAGAAAGACTATATCACTCTTCTTATTCCTCTTGTTTGGCAGGAATTCCATGAACTTTGCATGAAGAATCAGATACTCTCATGCGCTCTATGTTACTCCTTTGGAAATTAAGTTCTCCCACCTTAATGAAGGATATGTATTCATTTGCACATGAGTGAGTTCTTCAAACCTCATTTGTTGAGACTTCAGGTAGAGACCAACACTTATCACCTTTGGATTGTAGTCCACCACAGTTTTCTGACACTCAGTCTCCATCTCAACCAACTTTTGTTGAGACTCATATGCTTTCTCAACAAGATCACCATACTGAACTTCATATTTCTCAAATGAAACTTGATTTGACTTCAAAAGATCATCTAAAATAGTTTGAAGTTGAGAGTTATAATCTATGTTGACCGCCTCCTGCTCTTTTTCTTTAACTATGTATTTCTCCTCACAAAAGAGACCACCATGATAACCTCCACAAAATTTGCAAGTCATACTAAATCTTGTTTCCAAATCCTTTATATGTAGAGAAATCATCAATTTTTCATAATGAATGATATCAATCTCTTCATAATCAACCGGTGATCGACTATCAGACATTGCTACAAAATTAAGAAAAACCTTTCAGTAGCAAAGCACAAAGAAATAGACACGAAGAGTATAGATCATAATATATTTTCTCAATTTTTTTAATATATATAAAAATATAAATGACATAAATCCTAAATAATAACAAAATTACCAAATTGAAATGATTCACAGTCATCGGCAGCGGCGCCAAAAACTTGATAAATATTTGGCAAGTGAACCAAAATCAATCGAAGTAATAAAAATTCGTATCCACGAGGACCGTTGTTAACTTCTACTCATCAATTTCTTTATCAAAAAAGATGTATAAATTTATATTGATTTCCCTAGGCACTTGAGTTGTTTTGTAATATAAACGTAAATAAAACAATGAAAGCTGGTTTTAAGAATATTAGAGAGAAATATGGTTAAGACCTTCAAATCCTCCTAAGTTCTCCTATGAAAATTTGCACTCTTAGTTCAAACAATGATTATTTAGTTTCACGACAGATTAACTTAGTAACTCTACCCAACCCTTGACCTAGAATTCTCCCCACAAGTGACAACCCCTTAATCTCTTAAGTGAATTTGAAACCGTTGGAGGTATTAAAAGAACGTTAATCCCTTTGTCATAACCTAATAATGATCTATCTCTAGCTTGATTACTTAGGTTAAACATATTACCTAGTTCAGAGTCAAAAGCGAGAGTCAGTGGTCATTCAATCTCTACGATCAATTTGCATATTCATAAAGCTAGGGTCAGTGTCAATGATAAACATACAAAAGGCATTAAAGAAGAAGTAATATGAATAAAGACTAAACTTTCATTGAAATTCAAAGGAGTGCAACAAATTAGGGTTCCCATAGGATTACATCAGATTTATCTCAAGCTTAACCACAAAGGAATTAGTTACTCATAGCTAAAGTACAAGATAACCAACATAAAAACAAGGATTCATACATGTATTGGATGATTGACTATGAGTTGTGATTGTTGCCCAGCAGATCTGCAAAGCCTCTGCTCCAAAATATGCCTTTTCTCTCTAAAATCGTGAACCCTTATTCTGAAAACAGACTTTTTATTATATAGGCCAGTGAAAATCGGCCCCTGAGCCATAAAAATCGGTGCCCAAACCTCTTTAAGCTGCACAAAACGCATACCCAGTCTATCAAAATCGGGGCTCGAATGGTCTAATTCGGGGCCCCATTTTTCACATACCAAATTGCTCTTCTGGTGGCTGGAATTCGGGGTCCGAATGCTTGAATTCGGCGCCCGAATTGGAACTTGTTGGAAATCCGAATTCATCGTTTTTTCGTGCTTTCAGCTCCCATAATCTTGATAAATTACCTTAAAAATTACATGAAAAATGTCTGCAAAACTAGTAATGACAGAGTGTCATCAGACTGAACTAAAACCCAAAGCAAAGGCAACAGGTCGTTGTGTCCCCTCCATTGTAAGTATATGTTGTTGTTCCTCCCATGTCGAGTGTCATTACATTGTCTCCTTTCCTTTTCCGTCGTTTGTCGTCACTGATCTCTCACTGTTGTTTGATGTTCTTCACCGTCATTTCATCAGGAAACTTCTTTATCATCACTCCGTCGAAGACCGAGTTCCATCACAAAACCTCTGATCCACCACCACCACCGTAAACACTGAGTTCCACCGGTTGCACTCCAAGTATTGAGTTTGATTCAGTTTGCTACTGATTGAAAGTCTTGCTCTCTTTTATCTCCTCACTTCATTTTTTAGGAGTAATTGTTCATAATTTTAGATTTAATGGAAGGATGGATTAAAAGCTAGAGTGCATGGATGGTGACTTATGTTTGGTTTGAATGATGCGTTAAATATATTCAGTCATGCGAAGCAGACAGTAGGCAAAACATGAAGTAAAGCCATACTCGTGAAAAATTCACGACATTTGTTGTCGTGGTATATAGCAATACTCTTTTAGGAATTAAACAACTTAATAAAGAAAAAATTTGTACACAATATAGCCACCAACATTGTTACATGTCAAGGAGGTGGGACGGGAGCGGGGAACGCCCATGTTCTCCATCATCTAAAATACTCTCCGTCCAGGTTCTTATTTTCCCTTCTTCACATTCATGTAATGTATATCCCCGCAGTCTATGGGGCCAACAAAATAGAAAAATAATCAAATTATTATTATTTTCACTAAAATTGATGGTTAAATTTAACCATAAAACAACTAATAACTGGGTTTTGCATGAAGGGTTAAATTCTCATAACATACGAAGGGTTTGTTTAGATTGAGCTTATATTAAGTTTATGAAAAAGAGCTTATACTAGTAAATAAATTTTTATGTTAATTCATAAGATTTTACTAACGAAAATTTACAATTTATAAGTTGTTTTTCCATAAATTATCTTAACGAGTTTATAAATAATACATTAATATTTATTTATTTGCACAAACTACTTTGCATAAGCTCTAAAATAAGTCAATCTAAACGAACCTTAAATCAAAGTTTGCATTTCGACTAAGAGAAATAATTATATTTAATATGTAAGATGTCCCTAATCGTTTTTTGTTTTTGTTTGAAGAAACGTCTCTAATTGTATCAACTTCGCTAGAGGAAACCTATGAAAAATTAAAAAAAGTTATCTATAAAACAAATAAAAGATTAAGACATTCCCCTAAAAAATATTAAGACATTATTATGAGTCTAGTGATAACAAAAAAAATCACATATAAAAGAGATTTTATAATACATATTCACAAAGATCTAAATGGGATAGTCTCCACGAAGATCCTCACTTATACATACATATTCACATCCCTATTACGTTGATATACTACTAATTTATTGTCAAGATATACAATCTGTTCCTCCTTTAAAAGGATGGGGTTAGTTAGTGAAACATTTCGTTTGTTGTAAAATATTGACATATTTGGATTAATAGATAGTGGTCAATATTTGAACACTACCAATGATAATTATTTGAGAAAATGCATTTTTGTTTCTTGGCAATAAAAACAGATATTTTTCTTCACAACTAGTATTCTTCACCCTGTTTATTTGATTAGTAAATAAATCTCCTCTCAGGTCCCAAACTCTCATGCTGAACATAACACAGGGTCACAGGGACAATTGTTGAAGGAAAAAAAAAATTAGAAGTAAAAGCATAAGAAAGAAAACACTTCTCAAAATTAGGCAACTATAGAGCATGTAAAATCTTTAGATCAAATAACACCAAGTAAAAATCATAAACTATCAAAGTGAAAAACTAGGTATACATATTAAATTGGTTTTACTTGTTCTAAGATTGCATCTATAAGAATGAAAGTAAAAATGATGCAAATTTACAAGTAAAAATGATTCAATTTACATGATTGCACCAAAATGTAAAACCTAATACACATAATGTGACAAATTGACCCTTAACTAATTTCAACATCTTCAAGCAGTAATCTCAGCCATCTTAAAAGCTCTAGAAATCCCATGAACAACAAATTTCTCTGAAACAAACATATCAGGCTTCACAATCTGAATCCCATTAATAAGAACACCCTCCATAAAACCAAGAACTCCATCAATTTCAAGATGATCATCAGGCATCAAAGTCTTCAAAAGTGTCCTAACAGGAAGAGAACTGAGTTCTTTATAAGTGAATTTCTGAGGTAGAATATGAATCCTCACAGCTCTATCAAGCAAAGTAGAAGGGTAATGAAGTAAATTTACATCAGGAGGAGCAAAGATTGTAGCAGAACCATAACCAAAACTTGATGAATCTTTCAGAATCCCTTCAAGAACAGAATTCAATGCTGTTGAAAATGAAGAATACCCTTTTGAATTACCAAGTAACTGAACAACCTTGTTCCATTCAACAAAGTTCTTGAAATCACCAACTTCATATGTTGAATTGGTCTTGAATGAAGGACAAGTTGGTGAACGAATGAAATCAGAACCACCTTGTAAAACTTCACGTTGCAAAGAAGAAAACGGTCCAAGAACACCATGAATGTTGAATTCTTCACCAAGAAACATATCAGGGTTTGATATCAAAACATGGTTGATCTCAACAGTTTTTTGCAAAGTATCAATCTTAGTGAGTGATGCATTCTTTTGGCGAAAAAGGGTTGTTTGGCAAGTTCCTTGTGACTTGTTTAAGAGTTCTTGCATGGTGAGTTTGGTAGTGAAAGTGTGATACATTAGAAGACTTTTGAGGAACCAAAGAGGGAGTGAAGTGTTTTTGATAGCAGAATCTTTGATGGCAAAGAAAGTTGAGTTTTTAGGTGGAAGAAAGAATGGTGGTGAACGATGAAGAAGATCAGCCATAAGAACAAAACCTTGTTTTTTGAGTGCTTCTGTTGCGTTTGTTGAGAGTGTGTGAGTTTGTGGTGGGATTACTTGAGGTGAGGATTTGGAATTTGAGTGTATTGCTGAGGTGATTGCTATGACACCAAGTGCTATAGATGCTACGAAGTAGATTGGAAACCAACACCAACATGAATATGATGAAGCCATGTTTGAGTTTTGATGAATATAGAGATTGATTGTGTCTTGCAGAACAAGAAAAAGATGATGAAAGAACGGTTCTTTTTGGAAGGAGGAGGAGAAAGCAGAGGAAAAACCAGTTTTCGTTTTTTATGTTGTGATTTGTGAATGTTCTTTGCTTGGGCCGTTTTGGGCTTAGATAATATTGTAGCCTTTTCAAAGGAAGTTCTATGGATGCAATTTTTCACCATCACATTTTGTATATGATGTGGAATAACAGTAAAACAACCATACTGTTCTTGCAATAACAGTAAAAAATTGGTGGTAAACTCCACCATGTTTTAGGAGAATTTTTGGCTCCAAGATTCGACATACGGGTCATTGGTGGTCATACAATAACCGATATTGATTGAACGGTCTAGAAAAATGTTGATTTAAATTTTGATTGTATGTTAAAAATACATAGCTTGAATTTAGTCCGTTCAATCTTGATTAATCGACTACCGATATTTTAAATATGTGAGTGATAGGAATATTGACCCAAGGGAGCCGCTTCATTTTAGAATGGACTAGTAAGTCAAAAACTCATATCATGGTTTGCTAAGGTTACTCATCATGCAGTTTCACACTGTAAGCGAGTTCAGCCGTAATGTGAAAATCAAACGATTCATATTACATACTCAGGTACACACAATTAATCAATCTTAAACGTTTTTTTAGAATGGATGAATAAAACGCAACATTGTACGACACAATTAATGAATCTATTTCAAATCTCAAAATGTCACAAGTAGTTGACGAGAGGGGATTTTCTTTGGTTTATTTTTCTCTTTTTTTTCTTCTTAAATGTAGATATCTGAATCCTTTAACTTGTTTCTCCCTTTTTTTGTAACTCAATATGTATCTTTCTTTCTCTCTCCTAGAAATTAAGGGTTAAGATTGAAATCGACTCTCATGTGACAAGAAAACTCCTTTTCCATAATTTCAAATAGGTGCCTCTTTAGTAGCTAGTACAAACTAAAACCATGAATGAACAGCAGTTGAGAACTCATTGAAATAATGTCATTTTTAATAACAATGTTCAAAATTTTCAAAATCAATCTCAATTGGTGAGCCACAGTGACTGGGGGGCTAGTATATTTTTCTTAGTCCACCAAAAGAAATCAAAATAATAAAAGAGAAAAATATATGTTTTAGTTTGTCATGCAGGGTTTTGTTAGATAATTGGTGGCTCCCTCTACAAGGTGATAGAGGCACCGACCTTATCTTTATAGCTTTTACTAACTAGTAACTAGAACCTTCAATATTGGTCCTATTTAAACCCCCCCCCCCCCCCCCCCCCCCCCCCCCACCCTCTTGGACAGCTAAAATAATTCTATAAAATTGTTGAATATATAATAATGATCACTTTAAGGGACTCTTCTTGCGTAGTACCTTTTCTTATAGGACTAAATTTTACATTTACACCACCAAAAACAAAACAAACAAAAAAACGAACTTTTACATTTGCCTTTTTTTGCTTAAAAAGCAAAGGAGTGCAGATACTATTATATCTTTTTTTTTTGGAAGAAGATACTATTATATATTTACTTGTAACTTCTTGCTTTATAAAATATTAGGATCTCCCCGTTCTTTATCATATTTTAATCATACATATCAATGCACAATCTAAAGCTCATTGTATCCACCACTAGTAAAAACATATTCAGTGCTTGATGAATTAACCATTAAGGAAACCAAAAGGAATCATGAACAGAAGTTTGGTCAAAAAGGGGATATAAATTTCTTAGACACTTTTTATGGGACTTTTTTATGCTTTCATGTGGAAGAAAGTACTCTCCTTTTACTCTAACAAAAATGTAATTTTAGTGCACCTTCCTTTCTCTCTAAAACTGAGAATTAAGACAAACATAGTAGTAGCAAAAGAAAACAGTTATCTAACAAAATTTTTAAATTGAATCTCATATAATCCCTACTCATTACTCTAGTATAATGAAACCAATACCAGATTATACATGTCGATGCAATAAATTATAATCATATTAAAAAATTAAAAAAAAATGGTCTACAACTGAGTTTGTAGTGCAGCCGATTGTTTGCTATTAGATTAAGAAATTACATATTCTCTTAATTTAAAGGCACATAATCGACTGCACCATAAAAACGGTTTCATAGATACTGAATCTTCCTACCATAGGTCCATAACTTTTGTTCAAAATCACCAGTTTCTTTCTTTTTAACTTTTGTTTTGGTGAATTACACCATTTTCTTTCTAGTTCCTAGACTAAAATGTATACATAAAGAAACAAAAGAGTTCAAACAGAGCATGTCAGTGACCAACACCACCACCATCACTATCCTTTTTCCTCGTAACACGAATGTAGCAAAAAACAACAGCAAAAGTTGCACTAACTAACCCACCAATGATAACACCTCCACCAGCCATTTCTGATGATGATGAATGATGTTTTCCCATCCTTCTATAATCTGGAGCCATAGCGTTTTCTTCTTTTGATTCTCTTTCTCCTTCTTCCTTTGATGTGCTAGAAATTTTGTCACTCTTGTGATAACTTAGCTGAACTTCTCTATGATTTTTAAGCTCCATTGGAGTTGGAGCCTCAGAGTAATGAACTTCTTCCATGGCGTCAACTGCTACCAAGAAGATATGAGTTATCAAGAGAAAAACCAAGGCAACTTTGCTCATTGTGAACATTAATGTGTGAGATTGTAAGAGATAAGGTATTGGACAAGTAAAGAGTTTGGTTTCTAGTTTCTTGAGAAGAGTAAGTGTTAAGCAAAGGAGTGTGGGGAATGAACAATGGTTGGAGGGGGTTTTATAGAGAAAATTAAACTATAAAAGGCAAAATATTTTTTGTGAGGAGGTTCATGTGGCAATTATGGGCCCCACTTATCATAAATGGGTCTATGAAATAAGGAAGTAGGAGTTTGGTTTTGGGATTATAAATAATAGAAGCAAAATTGTTAAATGTACACTTAATTTTCAGTACATATGCGAGACTGTGACACCTGGTTAATCACGAGATTGTGACACTTGGCTAATCACGTATAAAATTATGGTTAATTCAATGGAACCATGGTTAATTTAGACTACGTTAAAGAATTTTTTTTTCTTGATCAAGTAGCTTAGTGGCTAGAGCTCACACAATTTAATTGAAGAGGAGTGTGGTGTCCTGAATTCGAACTTCAGCTCCTACATATAATATGTAATATTTCTGTCAGCTGAGCTAAGCTTACGGGATACCATATTGAAGAATTTTAAATTATGATTATCATCATCCACTTGATTAAGTTAATTACATTTTTAACCTAATTAATTAGATGTCATATGTATAGAAAAATACTAATGTCTAAATATTATTAGTCTAGTAAAAGAGCTAGCACTTTTTATTCAAAATTGAACATAGACTTGGCGGTTGATAGCATAGCTCAGGCCAGCGATCAACTTAATTTTTGCATTTAAAAACTAACGCGGAATACTCTCTCAACCGAACCTTTATAGTGTGTTTTATTATGTATCTTCTTTATGCATACTTTTGATTTTCATTTCAACTCATTGTCTGGCTATGTTCACCGTAATTTATATTTCATTTAATGTTTCATTCAAAATTCCAAGGTGGAAGTTGTCATCCTAGTGTGTAGGAAATTAAGTTTGGGTTCGAAATGTCTGTAGATATCATTTTTAACTTTGGATCCAAATTTATGATGTCAAAGAATATAGGTAATTCCGTCATTATTATACGTAAATATTAACTTTTTAGGTTTATTGAATAAATAACGTTTTTATTGATAATATAGACAAAATATATCATTTATTAAATAAATCTAAAAAGTTGATTTTTACTTATAAGTGATTGGAATGAGTATATTGAAATGGAGAACCTTCTTTTAATTAGGCCTCAATGCAAATTAAGCTTGATGAGCTTTAGATTATTTATTATCCTAATACATTATTGGAGTTTTCAGATTTTCCTACAAAAATGTACGATCACAATGTATAGAGAAAAAAATTAAGGTGAATTTTTAGATATTTTGATGTTTGATTGGGTACCGGTACTTTCTAGCCAAAATTTATATTAATTTTGAATTTATTTTGGAATAATTAATATTAAAATATGACATGATATTAAATGATTGGACAATTGACACATGCCCATCTCAATTCTCAAATATCGTAGTGGTTAGCTTCATATTAAAATGTTAAACACATTTTGTCATAAACGTTCGTAAACTTTGTATAGAGAAATTGCTAAAAGTTGTTAATGTTAAATAGTTTTACATCAGAGAAGAGATGTATAAGTGGGTTCATTTTCACTTTAGTGACTGATTTTATGGGATTGTGTTAGGTTCAACCAGAATTTATAAGATGATAATAGTGTTTCCTTCAAAATTCATTGGAGAACATGTTATTCATGTTTTCACTATCGGATTAACCACCATTCATACCCACACTTCAGATTGTTCAATCTTAAACGTGAGAGATGTGTTAAAGAGTCTCAATCAAAAATAGTGTATGAATGAGAGCGTTAAAATTATGCTAGTCTTAACCACAATTTTTAATGGATAAGCCCTCATTTAATTTCAATTTTCTTGAATGTCAAAGGCTAAATATATAGCTGCTTGCAAATAGTGAATGCCAGTTAGGATTGCAATGGCGTACATTGGTTAATTCTTCCAAAACGTCATCACATTTATGTCAAATTCCATATGAGGAATAGAAATGCATAGAATCCCTTTTCCTAACTTTCCAAACAGAGTTTGGAATGCTTGGAAGAAAACAGTTGCATCATTTTGTAGCTGGAGATTAGAAGATGGCAGGATAATGCATTAATTTCCAATCACTTTCATCATAAATATATCATCGATCTATTCTAACATTTGGGCATAACTAACACTAGATAGCTGCGGATCTGTAATCATCATACCATGGAATATAACAAATCTTAGGCATTTGGGTGTTTCACACCTCATACTACGTAATTTTGCGTACGTGGCAAAGCAAAATATATGAGTCTTACGTAACTTTTAAGTTTGGTCAAAATTTATAAAGCATACTATAACAATCATTAAAGGCATAAATCTAGCGTTTGCAAGATGACAAAGGTGACATGATTTGTAACAAACCAAAAAACATAATTGTTTGTTAAAAGCTAATTATGAATTTAGTGTTTGCAACAAGCCAAAAATGACACTAGTATGGTTCATGTGTTATCAATGACATATTGGATCATAAAATATAATAATTCTTATCCAATAATACCTGCGACATTTGCAACCAAAATTTTTTCTAAAAACAGTATCGCACTAATTAATATTACGCATTTTTATTCAAAAAAATTAATATTATGCATTTCCTCGTGAAAAAATATAATCTTATGTACATTACTTTCTTTCAATAGTTTAATTAACAAAATCATTGTTTTTCTTACAACTTGGTTACCCATCAATAAAAGGTGGGTAACCAATCAACGCTATTTATTTGTTTTCTATTATTTTTAATATTATATAAATACATGATTTTGATTGGACCAACTCAACATAAATAGTGTTATCCACTTTTTATTTATAGGTAAACAAGAATTTCTCTTGTTTTTTTTCTTTCATTTATCATATTTTGAGTGAAATGGAAAAATGTTGTTACTTATAAAGAAACAATTAAAATGTGTATATCGTACCTTATTTTCTTTGGTAAGTCAAGAGTACATACATCTACTTTGATGGTTAAATCAACTAGGTTGGCACCTCTAACGAACAAATATCATCTACAAGCATATCATAATATCACACATTCAACAGATTTATAAGTAAATAACACAATAGAAGATGAGGGGCCAAACCTAACCCATATCATTGAGAGAAAAAAATATGATAAGCTGATAAACCAAACTAAACCCTAAAAAAAATCCTCCTTAATAATAAAAAGAGGAAGTTCATTTAATCAAAAAGTGTCAACAACAAGATGACTTTAGTTTGCTAATTTATCAACACAACTATTATCTTTCCGGCAAATTAGAATGATTGTGGTACAGACCTTCTAAGTTGATGTGTTTTGATAGAATCCAAATTTTAGAAATGTATGATCCATATAAGATATGAACCAGCCATTTGTTTATATAATAATTGAGGCGGCAGGTGATATTGATATATTTCATTTTTCAACAAAGGCAAGTAAATTTATATTTCTTTTTATTGAGGTTAAGGTGATCGAGTTGATACTTGATATATTTGGTATGACTCCAAGAATATCTTGACTTGTGATACCAAGAGAAGAGATTCAATCCCCTCGACTCGACACATCTTTTTGACTAGTAATATGGGCACCGGTAACATGTGGCACTCAAAGTCGGTGTACTACCTCCAAGCATTTTTATTTTAAAAAAAGTCGGCAGAAAAAATACATTTCAGATTTATGAGAAATATATGTTCTCATACACTCCGGGAGACTGGGACACTCAGGTCTACATATGATAAAAGAGATAGAGATAAAAGAGAATACGTGATAAATATGATATTTATGATATTATATAAAGAAAGTTATGAAGAAAAAATAAAGTGTTGACAATTTTCGTTAAATTGGTAATTGATACAACCTATTTATTCTCGCTAAGTTGGTAATTTATTTAAAGCTAAACTAGTTTGTTTGAAAAAGGAGTTTAGAGCGACCATATGCATCTACTTACCAATCAAATTCATAGCTTTGGAAAATCACGGTGAATGCAGCGAAACGCGAGATTGATTAGATTAATGTATAGCCAAGTACGATCTTAAATTTATGCATGTTTAGATTTGCTTGTATTTATATTTAAATCTTTCGAAGAGATCACTTGTTCACTTTGGATAAACAAATAAGGAAGAAACCTAGTCAGGTTCAATACTTCAATGAGTTTCCAATAGTGTTAGAACTTAAGCACATAAAAAAATATAACCCAAAATACTAGTCAATTAGATATTAGATAGGAAAATGTATTACCTTAAACTCCACGTTAAGAACTTATATTTATTCAATATGGACCTTTTAACATTGTAATACCCTTTAAGAGTTCTATCACGACAACTTTACTTTATGAAACTGATTTGATGGTAACCCTTTCTTTTTTAGAGGCTTCATTCGCCTGTTAGCATCTATGAACACCTTAACCGGCTTATAAGTAGCATTTTTTATGGTCAAACTCTCGATTAAAGCACCATTGTTGAATGAGAAATATTTCTTAGAGTATATTTGGATTGCAGACTTAGGAAGGAAAATATGGGGAGAAGTTGCATTTTTTAAAATTACGGACAATATAAAATGTTTTCTTTAAAATAATTGAAGTGTATTTGAGTTTGAAGTATTATATGATTATTTATTATGTTACTAGTCAATTAAGTCATTCCCCTCGTGCACTCTCTGTCCAAACACTCAGACTAAAAACCCTCCTAAAACAGTTAAAAAAGGGGAGTGATAATGCAAATTTCATTGATGACTCATACAGGGAAAGTATATTACTTTGCAAAGATGAAATGCCGAGTTAAATAACAAACTCAGCTCAAAATAAGGGATTATTCCTTGCTAAGTTTGAATTGGCGTTTGAAGAAGCAAAAGCACATCTGCATACTATTTGATGTAATTGAAAATTAAAACTTTTTTTGATGTGATTTTAAGCAAAACATGATTTGCAACCGGCCGTCCAAAATATGCACCAAGCAAACTGCACCAACAAACTTGATTCTCTGCTCGATGCTTCTAGATTCTGAACCTCATTTGTGGAGCACAGAATCTTGGAGCTAGATGGGATTCTAAATGTTCCTTTTGGTTCTTATTTATTGTTGGTCCACTGCGAGGTCATGGAGTGGGAGTGACTTTGCAATTGGGTCTACATAAAGAGAATTGACTCTTTCTATGTTCATTTTCACGTTCTCAATAAAAGTATAGCATATCCACATCAAAATAGTCTCTTGTAAATGTCAACATTTTTTTAATTCTTAATTTTTCATTAAATATAATAAAATGTTTCAATTAAAATATATAAGAAGACATGTAACAATCTCACAGATTCATCATGAAAAACATTTCTAGTGAAATTTAGTAAAATCTAAATTTCTTGACACACAAGTATGAAATTCTCATTATCCTACTCAATCCTGTTATAAACCCAAACCATGCAGGCCAAATCCAGTGTTATAGAAATTGACATTTACGGCAAAAATGTAACTATGCAAATTCAATAATCCACAAATCAGAGTGCCCTAGTATAATTTTACCATGGCAGACAAGTTATTATGCAGTGTATACCTAGAGGCAAAAACTAAATGTAGAAGAAATGTAGAAAACATTTCACATCTTATAAGTTAAAACTTGACTGAATATTAAGAGTGCATGAGGCTAATTTCCAACCAAGTTCATTTTAGTTTTACAAATTATTGCAACAGCTAAACAAAAGGACGAAACATCAAGATTCATTACTCCTAAGTTGATCATTAGCAAATACAGGAGCTAAATATTCATGCCATATCAAAATCCCAGTAAGCAAAATGTACATCATCAACAAGGAACCGATTAATTTATCTCCGACTCACCTTCCTCATTCTCCTGCTTTATACTTAAGCATAAGGAAATTGGTTCCATATCATTACTGTCTTCTACTCCTATCCCTGAGTTATCTGGTATTATCATGGACTCGGTATTTGTTGATACTGCCAAGTGATTTGCATCTGGAGAATCGTTTGAAGATTCCTCAGAGAATCTACCAACCGAAACATTAGGAAAGTTGAGACGGGCACGAGAACCATACATTGCCCTGGCTGCCTCGTCATAAGCAAGAGCAGCACCAATGGCAGTGGTAAAGGTGCCTAGCCATAGCCTACTCCCTCGATTCGGCTCGCGGATTTCAGAAACCCATTTCCCCCAAGTCCTTTGCCTCACACCTCTATAATTACATCGCGAGTTTTCCGGCCCTCCTTTACCTTTCATACACCCTTTCTTCGATCCTTTGGCTGCAACTTTGCGAACGGGCTTATCCGCATCATTTCCGGCATCAAGTTGGGCATTATATTCTCTCCATCTTGCCAGTATCTTACCCAGGGACTTAGATCCATCCCCCTTTTCACAAGCTTTCGCCAACATATGCAATTCAATGCAAGTAGCACTACAACACATAATAATGAACAAGAAAAATCTGAAAATGTTAATATCAAAATTGAGGCAAACATGTCTAATCAATTCAATAAATCACTTGATACATATTGGAATTGGAATGAACATGTCTTCTGCTGCAAATCCTATTGGAATTGCATTTTAGTAATTGTACTTGTGTGAACCATAATTTCCTATCCTGCTGAATTTGGTGCAGTAACTGTCACACAATTTTCATTTCAACAATCAAATCTCAAAGTAATGACCGAGATAGTTTAAAACTGATCTTGTTATTATGTAATCCAAACCGTCTGATCTCTGATTAACAGCCGAGACCGTTTACTGCGTGAAAACGTGTGCTTTATCCCATTCTAGCCTACAAACCCGACACCGCTCTTTTTCGATGCAGTGTGAAGTGATAATTCTGTCATAGAGTAAAGTTCAAAAGTATGCAGCAAGAAACATACACATATATTCCATTGTGAAGATCAGAGTAGTCAAAACCATAAGAAAATATTTCAGAACAGAATGATGAGTAATAATTTTGTGATAAGGGAGGTTCCAAACCTCCAATACAGAAGTTGTTCGAAGTAGAGCATTGTTCTAATGCTTCTAGCAACTTGTCAGATTATACAAAGGAAATAATTTTTCTACAAGCATGAATGCCATAGACTATGATATGCCTGAACTGGTTGTTCTTATTCACGAGGATCAGCAGCAATATGTCAAGGACATTTGCATCGACAAGGAAGTTTCACTAAAAATAAATTGTGACATGAATAGCAAAAGTGATCAAATCTGAAATGTTAATGTAAAATTTATACAAACATGAAAAATCGGAATAATAATGAATAAAAGAAAATCTCAGCACTACATTACACAATAATGAGCAAGAAAATCTGAAATGTCAAAGGAAAATTTAGATAAACATGTGTAATCAATTCAAATTCAATAAATCACTCAATGCAACCCAATTTGCTAACGAGTATATCATGACACTTACAACATAACCTTCATTAATGTGTTGGTCATTCCATAACTACCTTCATCGTACATTAATGATCACTCCCCTCTAAACATGTTTCTTTTAACCTGGTTTGGTATCACAGTTAGATTGCCGAAATCACAGTGAACCATCGTGGTTTGCCAAAGCTCAATGTATGTTTGGGTCCACTTTTGGAGGAGTCAAAATTGATTCTTAAGGCATAGAATTGACTTTGCCTCCAAAATTGATTCTAACATAAAGCAAGAAATTGCAGCTTTTGATTCTAGATTGATTTTTACACTCAACTATGCAAACATAAATTACTTTACCTTCAACTCACTTTTCAATTTTAGCTAGACTCAATTTTATAGAATCAGTTCTGCATAATCAATTTTAGTCACCGCATAGTCAAACAAACTTTTGCAAAATCACGATGGCCCACCATGATTTTGGCATGATATCAAACATGCAACAATTCAAACTACAAAAAGCATGTAAACTTCTAAAAAAAATGAATAATGCACATGTACACAATCCAGCGGCTTCAATCCACAATAACATCCTTAAAATCAGGAAGAAAAAACATAAAAAAAAAAAAAACAAAATTCAACAAAATGGTGAAAATTAATTCAATCAAAAGAAGAAGATGGGGAAAAAGATAGTTTACCTGAGTGAAGAGGTGTGAGAAATTGGAAGCGCTCCTTAGAGAGCTTCAAAAGAAGAAAGAATCAATGTGAAAAAGAAGGGTGCATATTGGGATGAGAAAAATGACGAAGAAAACAGAGATGTGTGTTTTTCAAAGACAAGATGACACCGACAAGAAACTAGGGTTTTGTTCGGGGCCGCTAAATCATCGTTTTCGAGACTAGACGTGTATGTGTTTGTTTGGTTTTGGAAAGAAAATGAGGGTGAAAGAAAGTGAGTGGAAGGAAAGAGTGAGAGTAGAAAGTGGATAAGGGAAGCCATGGGTGGAAATGGACCGGGCCGGCTCCGCCTTTGTAAGGCCTAAGTCTGGCCTACTTAAAAAATTATAGGTTTGAGTTTGGTTTATTATTTGTCATAGACTCATTATTAAGGTCATGTCTAGCCTTTTTAAAGGCTCGATGAAGCCTAAAAACCTATTTTACACTAATGTCTAGCTCCACTTGTAAGTCGACTACTAAATAGGTCAAATCTTATGAAAGCATAAAGCACACGAGTAAGTTTACTTCTAAATAACGAAATATTATAAAAGTTTAATCACACCAATATACCTACTACTAAATAACCAAATCATATGAAGACTTGAGTTTATAGAAAAAATTAAACAATATTAATAATGAAAGCGATATTATATATTTAAAAAAACTCAAGCCTGATAGGTTTAATAGTTTTTTTTTGTAAGTCTTAGTCTGACCTATTTAATTAAATAGGCTTTATAAAAAGCTTGAGCCGGGCCTTCTTATTAATTGAGCTGGGTCGAGTTAGACTTTAAATAGACTAGCTCGTTCCTTCAAAAAAAAATAGGCTAACTCGTAGGCCCCTGTCGGACAGTCTGACTTGTTCCCACCCCTAAATAAAGGGTTAGAGACACTTTATTTCCTTGATGTGGATCTCACATATACGTGTCTCACAAAATAGAGATTTATGTGAATCTCATATGATAAGAGTGAATGTTTGAGTAAACGTTGAAAGAATGTTTCGCGGACTTGTTAAATAGATAATGACCAAAGAATTCGAAATATTATGCTTGGTTCAATTTATTCCGAGTCTAAACTTAACCATTCCAACTTATTTTACATGTAAAAAAAATAAACTTGACAACTATTGATCCAAGTGTCAATTTCGCGGTATTCAAAATGTATTGTCAAATCTATAAACCAAACAATTGTATTTTATTTTTTGTGTTGACCATTCGATTTTTAGGGGAATGGGGACCCTGATAATTTGGACTCAAACTTGAGTTCTCATAAACAATTCATCATTTGGTGGAGCTCATTAACCACTTAAGCTCAATTTTTTATTGCTTATGCACTTGTTTAAAAATAAAAACTATCTATAGCGTTTAAAGAAAAGTTTATTCATTTCTTTTCTAAAATTTTAAAGAGATCAATCTAGATACTCAATTGAACCGACTTGTTATGTGTTGGTTTTGTCTAATTCAGATTTTGTAAGACCGGATAATCCGGAGCACCAACACATAAATTGAAGTTAGAGCAAAGCTATGGATGAATTTGCCCAAATTGTTATCGACTGGGATTCAAACTTGAGGCCTAAAGACGATCACAACCATAAAGTCCCAAGTCGTACATCATGAGATCGACCCCCAAGGTTGATTATTTTTTATTTATTCAGATTTTTTTCCTCCCCAAAACCAAATTTACTCGTTATATCCATATAGATCAAACGTTGTATTACATGTTATATTATAAGTATTTGTCTTTAAATTGCATAGCAACAAGGCTCACATAAGGGCAACCCTCGTCTCAAGTCCAGGTCTCCAATTCTTGATCTGATGCGAAAAAGATTGTCTTCATGGAAAAGTCACCAATTATCACCAAAAGGTGAGTCGCTTGAATAAATTCTATCTTGACTAGTTTGCCTATGTATTATTTAAATGGTTAAATTGCACCAGAGGTTCTTTAAATTATGTAATTATAACAAGTTGGTACTTTAAGTTTTTCTTGTATCACTTAAGTCCTTTAAACTATTTAATTGTAATGTATTCTTCGTATCACTTGTGTCCTTTAGGGTTTGTTTGGATTGAGGGCTTAAGAGAGGAAGGGAGGGGAAGATTTATTTTTCTTGTAAATATTACGGACTATATAACATATTTTTCTAAAATAAATTAAGTGTGATTGAAGTATTATATGATCGTTTATCATGTTAATATGTTAACTTTTAAAAAAAATATTTCATAGTGTCCGTAATATAAAAATGAAAAGTAAACCCTCTCATCCATTCCTCTCTCAAACCCTCCATCCAAACACACTTTAAGTTATTTAATTGCAACATTTATACGTCAAATAAGTTACATTTTTGAGATATGAAATTCCCCAAATTATTACGATTAAATAACTTAAAGGATCTATGAAAAAACATAAAAACCAACTTGTTACAAACAATTAACTCAAAAGACCTAAATGGTATAAAAAATATAAATGGTCAATTTATTACAATTAAATAATTTAAAAAACTTATGATATAATTTAACCTAATCTTCATACCATCATTTACTGGAAAAGTGTGGCGAAGAAAATTCAATTCTATTGCCCAAAAACACTCTGAAGAGGCTATGTAAAACTTTGGAGCCTTTAGAAGTGCAATTCATAGCGAGGAGAACATCAGTGAAAGACATCTTAACCCATGTGTTGCTAATACATAGAGGTATAATTAATCCTATTTTTTGCTATTTTCGCGGGAACGAAGGGATAAATCATCTACTCCTATCCTGCAACTTTTCTTTCTTTCTTAGTAGGGTATCAAGTGTACAAATGGATGGGGTAGCGTGGGTGACTCACAATGACATTCTGCAAAATTTTATTCACTTTGACTCTATGATTAAACGTAAGATTTTTGGAATTTATGGAGGATGAGAAACAAAGTTTTATTTAAAGGAGAATTGGTAGACCTAATTATGTGGTATCTCAAATCAAAATATTCTCTCGGGGGGGTTCATAAGTAGAGCAGGAAGGCAAAACTTAGTTACATTATTTAGATTGGTTGGGAAAACCCATTTATTTCTTTCAATTCATGTAATTTATACACTCTTTGTTAATGGGAAAACCCATTTTAGAGGTCTATTGTTTTTAACGGTGCATCCATTTTTTTTAACATTTCTTCATCCTCTTCTGTCCTCATCTTCATCATTTTCTTCAAAAGTTCATCAAACACACCAAAAAATAAAAAAACAAAAAACCCATAAAAACATTTTTTTTCCTTTATTAGTTTCTATATTTTCTAAAAAATATGATACATTATTTTCATTTTTTTAGAGGGGAAGGTGATATGTATATTATTATTATTATTCTGTAAATATTACATTCAAAAATGATGTACTCTTTTTGAAGAAAAAAATATGTGTCCTATGCCATTAATAAACGAATATGATATATATATATATATAATATTTCACTTCAATAGACAAATGAGTACTTGGTGTGGTGGTTAGTCTTCTAGTTATTTGCTTTTATATACACGGTTCAAAACCTTGATCCTTCAATTTTTTCAAATTCTTTGTTTTTTCTACTACAACGAAATTGCATTTTTATTGCAGAATTAACTAGCTTTAATGGGCGCATTTATCGGCATTTTTTCTTAAAGTAAAACAAAAATAAAAACAGCATGGATTAGGCGCATTTATCAAAATTAACTAGGTGCATCACGACCTAAAACTATTTTATAATTCACTTTAAACCACTGCGGCGAATATAATCTATTGTGTATTTTTCCGCTCTTTCCTAGTCTCTCCGTCTCACAATATTAGTCGTTTAAGGTTTGTGCACGATTATTAAGAAAATGATTAATTATGTTGATTTCAATGGTAAAATTAGTAGCATTTACTAAAACACCCTTATTAATTGTAGTTAGTGGAGTAGTTAAGTTGAATGAAATTCAATAAATAAGGGTATAATAATGAAAAAAAATGATGCATTGGTATTGTAAAGTGACAATTATTTTGAGAAAAAAAAATGTTAAAGAGACAATAATTGTGAGATGGAGTGAATATTTATTACAACTAATCCGATTAAAGAAAAAGCCAATCGTCTTCAACTTCCAGCCGGGTCATTTTAACCCGGTTCAAACCCTCGAAAACCGAAATTGAACCCGACGATTTAGACCGATTTTGAACGTAAAAAATGATGATTATATAAATCGTTTTCGAAAATGATGATTATACATTTAAAACTCCACTGTAACCACCGTGAAGTATCCCATGCTCAATCAATTTTGAGTTCCCCAATTTTGTTACTAAATCACTTATCAAGGAATTGTACAATATATTGTCGCATAGCAGCAGCAATTCAGACTTTGCTTGTGTCCATCAAGAGTTGGATTTAAATTAGGGTAATTGACTTTTGTGTTGAGAAGAAAATGGAGATGAAGATAATATTGAGATTCATGTTATTTGGAGGTGTATTTGAGTAGTTATTTTATTTTTTTGTTCAATAAAGAAGATGATGAAGGTATGAAGATGGTGATGATGTTCCTGGGTTTATTTATTTTAAATAATGAAATATTTTTTATAAAAATGATTATCATAAAAAGGTTTATATTTTTTGAAATAGAAGGAAGAAAAATTCAAAAAGGAGAAAAAAAAAAATATAGTGTGAAAGTCAACACAATAACACTAGTGAGGTTCTTAATCTGATAGTTCAAATAATCTAAAGGCTACAATACAATTAAATTTGACTGAAGGTACATACCATGCATCCGCCAGTATGACATGACAAAATTAACACACGTGGCGGCGTGACGCGTTCTTATTAGCTGTAGGATTACTTCATCGAAGAAGTCATTTTCGCAACTTCACCATAAAATTTTCCTTGTTAAGATCAACATCTAGCTCATTTCAACAACAACAAAATATGAATTGATTGAATTATATTAAACTCTTAAATTCAAATGCCAATAGAATAAACCTATCATTTTTATGTTTATCTATATTTGTCTTGCATCTAATCCTCTGTGTCGTTGTTATTGGTTGCTAGCATAACATTTTTCGACTCATCAAAAAAGTGAAAAAATTGACATTTCTTTCTTCTCTATTGATAAATAAATCTAAAATTATACGCAGTTGCAAAATGATTCATAATTGTGTCTAAACATTAATCCTTTTTTTTGTTCCCATCCATTTTATTTTTTGCGTGAAACCTGTTCTCATCCTATTTTAGAAGCTAAATTCATATATATCAGCCATGCAGATCAAAGTCGCACATGTTGACCATATGAAATAATTGAACGCTATTAAATCTGAGTTATGTTACGCTCCTCTAATTGTTGTTTGGTTTTTGCACAGCTCATCAAATCATTTAAATAGGCCCCTCAATTAAATCATTTGACCTAAAAAAGCGACTTGTGTCAACCTTTTTTATGTCAGCACTGAATTAAGAGGACCCATAACCATCCAACTAAAAGAGTATTACTAGGCCCACAATTGGGGACCCTTACCTGCGGTGGCGGAGCCACCACCCGGCGACCCCGGGCACTCGCTCGGACTCAATCGATACTTTCTTTATATTTCGCCCAACCCAATAGCCCATTAACCTATTTAAAAAAATAATTTTTTTTGGACAAACTCAATATTTTCACACGTGCGCGCACAAAAGTTCTTGCCTCTATAATTTTTGCCCAGGCTCTGTAAAATTCCTGGCTACGCCACTGCTTACATGGGATTGATATTAATGTGTGTAATTATTGATGTCAATTATAGATAATGACATATACTTTCTTCAGTCATTATTATAAGCAAATTTTGATTTTTTAAGTTCATTCAATAAATGATGGTAGACCACATACATCATTTATTGAATGAATCTAAAAAGTAAAAATTTACTTATAACAATGAACAGAAAGGAGTATAAGCATAAGTTTCCCTGATCTACATGCTTGTTGTCATGTCATATTAAGTGACTCAAGTTGGACAACCTTGCAAATTTTTTGAAGGTTGCCATTAGCCACGACAACGACGACCATCATCAATATTTGTCCTTATTGAAACACGAAAGTGTAAATGAAAAACGAGCTCTAAAGTTCACATCATATTAAAGTATACTTTTAGCATATTTGGAAGAGTATTAAACACATTTAGTTTGAACATTTGACTATGGTAAGAAATTCATATTAACATATTTAATTTATTTTTGAAGAAGATATTTACTCTTTTTTAATACTACAAGTAAACAATTAATTGAGTTAAAAAATAAGTAAACACTAAAACCAAGCAAATATTTTATTTATTATGCAAAGGATATTGAATTGTGTATTTAATAAGTCATACTAATATAATATTGGAACCTATACAAAGTTTGTTTTTTGAAAGACCTTTTTATTTTAATTACTTTATTTATTTCTTAATTTTAATCAAAAAAATATTTCAATTATTTATGTAAACAAATGTTTATATACTTTTTACCTCAAAAAAAATGTTTATATATTTTTATTATTGAAATTATACCTCTTGTACTTTTAAATACTTTATCTTTTATCCCCTTTCTTCAATTGATTATATGTTAAAAATTTAGAATAGAGTGCAAGCACGTGATAACTGGTAGTGGAATATCATTGGTTATTGCTGTTCTTTCTTCTTTTTGTTTTCGGTAAAGTTTGAACCTTCTTTCTTTTCTGCATTTTGTTCCTTTTAAACAATATGCAATGATAAATTCATTGTATTAACCTTGAATCCTAGTAATAAAAAAATACACTCTGAGTTCTATAATAACTTAGTCATTTACCAAAAAAGTGTTTTAAAATAACTGAGTCATTTTACTTTTCAATACAATATAATTACTTTTTTTTTTTGTAACTCTAATTAATACTATTTTCATCACTCCTAATTCAATATATTCCACTTTGTATTTATGATAGTGGAGTATCCACCAATACCTAACAAAGACACTTAAAACCATTTTTCTCTTTTCTTCATTTATACATTTTTCTTAACATGTGTAAAACAAGTTAATGACTCAGTTAATTCGAGACGGATGGAGTATGCATTAGATTTCCATCTTGGTAAAAAACATTGTGATCTGATCAAAGAATTATTCTCACAAAACACGGGAAAAAACCATACCCCATAGATCTAGGTCCTCGAAATTTAAATATTAGGGACCACACTGTTAGCTTCACCTTCTCAATTATTTTGTTACTTTATCCAAATTACTAATACCAAGACAACCCGTGACCGTGAGCTTGCCGTACCCCCAAAGCATAATGCATTCTCCAACGAGTCTCAGTAGATTTTTACACTATATTGTATGATCCACGATCCTTCCAATTAAAATAAAGAGAACCACAAGAATAAAATTGGATTTTGCACAACAAACAATGGAATAAACATTATGCCATAGCAACTAATTGAATTAAATTAAATATATTACAATGTGACACATGAAGGACATGTTCACAATTCTTTCATTTCATTCCCATCCCTCCCAAAATAGAGAATTCTAATTATAATTTTGAATGCATAAAAATCTAACAATGTGACCAATTTCAAAATTTCTTCATGCACCAAAACTATAGTAATAGAACTCTTCGTTCCTTTTTGCATCACTAGTGGTGGTGGCGAACACATTCAGCTGGTATAGCCGGGAACCTAGCAGTATCGGCGCAATAGTCATAAACCATATGATTAGCCCTAACCCAAATAAGTTGATGACTCTGATGAATAGTTAGCTCATTCAACATTGGTTCATCCCACCAGTATTTTTTATCCTCACTACTAGCACATTTCTTAGCATTATCAATTGATGTCACTGGCACAGCAACCTCACAAGCATTGATCTCAAAATCTTTGTAGGTAGCAATGAAAGGTGCATGACTCCAATCTGTTTTCACACGACCACCTTGTGTTGCCCAATCATCTGCATTCCATATTGAACTGTATACACCCATTGCTTGGTCTTTTGGGAAAGGAATTCCTTTGTGTTCCAAATTTGTGTGTACCCTTATTGGTGTCTCATCCACTAGAAACCTACACAATATATAAACATGTATAAAATATGTTAGAATAATAATTAATTAAAGTTTATTAGTATATTAAATTGTAACATATGGATAATGTAGGTGCTTACACTACTTGACGTTGGTTCCAAAAGATTGAATAGGTGTGAAAATCCTTAGATGGATCAAACCATAGGTTGAGTCTTTGCTCCCTATTACCAACTCCATTCACATACACATTGGTTTGAACTGAGTAAGGTTCACCAGTAGTGTTTCCCAAAAACTCAAAATCAAACTCATTATGAGTTGGGCCTTCAGATGACATCTACAACACAAAAATTAAGAATCAAATTTCAAAGTTAGATACTATGAATTATTGGTACGGGTGGAGTCACAAAGGGAATAAATTGCATATGGTTATTAGGTTTATTATAATATAAAAAATAGAGGTACCACATATTTGCAATCAAGAAAATTGGTTGCTAGATTGATATAGCGACAAAGATAATGAATGCAAGAATCAATTGGATGTGGATGCAAATTCAAGGGTTAAAAACAAGTAGGTAGATAGCACTCAATAGCTCTGTTAGCAGTCATAGTCTATTCATTCATGGATGCTAGTTGTCACATTTAACAAATGTTCAATGCATTGAGTAGTATTAGAAATTTGATATACTATAATAATTGTTAAAATGTACTAATTTATGTACTAATACTACTAATAAATTTCATATAGACATATTAACAAGAGAACTAAGAGCAAAGTGAAGTAAAAGCTGATTATTATTTTTGCTTACATAGAAAGCAGTTACAGTTCCAGCAGAATCACCCTCCACAAGTTTGAGATGCACAGTCACTTTCCCAAACATATACTTGCTCTTGGATTGAAATCCAGCACCTGCAATATTTCCATATTAATATTTAATCAAGAATGTACCCATAATAACATCTATTAACAATAAGATCTAACCCTTAAATAATCCACAATTAAACTTAAAAGGACATTCAGTTTAAGGAAACAATACTTAATACAAAACATGTTTTTTTTTTTTTTTTAATAATGTCTCATTCTTGCAACCTTAAAAAAACAAATGTAACAAACAATAAAACCTTAAATGGTTAGTTAATTAATTACCAGAATAATTGTCAAGTTTGAGTTTAAGCAAATCTCCTTCATGGACAAAATGGTCCATAGCCCAACCAGGTTGGAAGAGTTCCTCAAATTTTGAAGAAGCAACTAACCCAACAAACAAAGAACACAAAGAAAGTCCCAAGAGACAAGACATCCTAGTCATTGTGAAGAAACTAACAAAAAAAAATAAACAAGAATTTTATGGTGTGCACAAGAAGAGAGTGAAGTGAAGCTTCTACTCTGAAATTGTGTGAGTGTGAGGGGTCACAAGAACAGAACAATGATATTTATAGCACAAATTTAGGAATTTGATTTTCACGTAATGAATATGTGCCATATCACGTGCCACGTAACGTTTTGAAATTCCCAAGGAATGTGACAAAAAATAATGTGAGTAATAAAAAATGTAGCCGTTGGGTGTGTGTGACCAGTGATAGCTGGCTAAAGCTGTTCAAAGGGAAAAAGGAGTGGGTTCTGAAAAGAATGATGCCAGATTTTGTCCAATGGATTTTTGACACGTGGAATAATCCAGCTGGTTGTGTTAATTGTACAGTTGTCATAAGCTGTAAGCTGTTTGTACATTTAAATATCTACTGATTTTCAGAGCAAGTGTTGGTTTTTAAATTATGAAAAATAAGAGCTTTCTCATTCCCAAGTACAATTTTTATTCATTTATAAATTGGGTTTCAATCCCTGGGTTAAATATAACAAATGCTCAATTAAAAAGAAGTCTTTCTCTAACATTATTTTAAATTTTTATCTCCTTTACTATTCTTTTATATGCTATTTTGTTACATTATTCTTACATGCCATAAAACGTGATGTTTTTATTTTTAGAGGAGTTTAATATATGTGGGATCCAACTAACATATAGAAGGTTTGTGAGTAGATTGTTTCTTTACCCAAATTCATGAGTGTTTATGATTTCAAGTGGGGTTCTGTTTATCCGCTTTGTGTCCAGCTTTTACCTTTGCCGACCTCTTTTTCAGTTGGACAGTACATATCAGTGTCACACTTATATAAGGCTAATTAATCATCTTAATCTTCAATAAAAAGATGTACGTGAAAACAAAATTCAAAATTGTTTCTAAAAATAAACCTATAAAATTTCAACATTTGACATAACTCATCTATACAAAATCAACATGTGAAAGTCACCTCTCATTCAATATGCGTCTCTTCAATACACGATTTTTTCTCATCATACAACTTTCTTAAGTGTCTTTTAATTTGACCATCTTGCTCCGTTTGAGTTTTATAATACAAGATTACTTACAATTGCATTTGCCTAAGTGATAAGCGACTTGGGTCCCTTAAGCACGCTGTCAAAAGTTTAATTTTTAGCTCGGCGTATGTAAAAAATATGGTTTGGAAAGGAGAGCCCAAATTATATGTCCCAAAAGCTCCTCGACAAAGATTAGTCAATCCTAAGCGGCGGAGGAAACTTCGTACCAATATCATACTAACCTATAAATTTAAAATATATTTTTTATCCGTCTTGAACCCTCTGTTAACAATTCATCCTATTTTTAACATACACCAGATTGACATAGGCCCATGGTTAGGCCGCATTGGAACATAGGATATTGACTAGTGACCAAATGGAGCAGGTTGGGTCTAACATGGTAGGGTTTGGAGTCGATCATTACCGAGGCATATAGGGGTGATGTATCATCGAAGGAGGAGGGGGGGTTCTCTAACAATTCATTCTTTTTTAAGATGAAACAGGTGGACATGAGCCCCTAGTTAGGCCGCTTCAAGGACACAACCAATATGATACTTACTGGTAGCCTAGTGGAACGGAGAGGTCCAATTTGATAGGCCTTGAAGTCGATCCTTAAGGAGCCTCGGTGATGAATGGTATATCGTCGAACGAGGATGTATGTGGTGTGGGACGGGGTATGTTATCCGGTCGGATATATGTTTTATTTGTATATGTCGTTCAAAATATTTTGTATTTGGGATTCAAAATATAGTGTAATCATTGTCATTATTCTTTGTGTTATTTGGGGTTTTAGGAACAAGGTTATTTTTTATAACATCAAGCATCCAATTCAAGATATTGTTTATCAAATCTCTACGTTGATGAATTATGTTCATACGGTCTTTTGATTCATATGGTTATGCTCCTACTACAAGTGTGAAGAGATTAGTGGCTTGGCTCCATCCTCCATTTTGCTAGGTTAGGGGTCATAATGAGGCTTTTTTGCTAGGATTTTATTGTTGTGGAACTACTACTTGCATTACCTTTATGGATTTTTTTCTCTTTACCAAGGGTTATTTCTATGTTGGTCCCTTGGGTTAATGGACATCGTGCGCTATGCTATTTTAACTCGCTTCACACTCTTCAGTTAATCATAGAGCATTTAAATGTTCATAATCGCTATGTCAATAAGATATATATGTGTCATGTGATATTAAGAATTCACTACTTAGGTTTGAAGAATGAAATCGGGTCATATTCTTCAGGAGGACAACTCTTTTGCCGATTGTTTAGTTAAGTCGAGGTTAAGAATAGCAGAGATTTCCTTCATGCTTGATACCCCTCGAAAGATGTCGTCTATCTCGTTGGCCGATGCTTGTTCCCTTCTTTATTCATTATGTTCAAGTTTGTAACAAAAAAATATCGATTTCAAAATTGAAAGTAGAATTCGTAATGTGGTATTTTTGGAATTGAAAATATCATCTAGCTATGTCTTGGCCGTATTACACAATAATTGTACGGTTCATTCATAGATTGGTCCCTCTTCACAAAGAAATAGATAAAGACGGGGGGTCGCATAAATCCAGAAAGTATAATGCTCACTTTATACTAGTAATTAAAATCTTGAAAACCTAACGTGAGTGGATATACAACTGTATTATTCCAAAAACTATAGTTTCCCACAGTACAATTTTAAAAATCTACAAACGGGAATATTTTAGTTTCTAATTTTGTCTCATTTTTTTTTTCATTTACTAATATTATTTTATGGTTGTCATTTAATTTTAAAATTTTTCATTTTAATGAGTCTGATCTGAGTTGGATTGACAGGTCAAAATTTGAAGTCAAGTACCAAACTCCATTGAATTGCATTGATGGTTTCTTGTAGTAGAATACTAAGCAATGGTGATCAGAAATGTGTAAGAGATTCTTAAATTATCACTGTTATGTGATGTAATGCTACGATGGGCCTGAGTAACTTATGAAATGGAGGGCCTCTGCAAAAATGCAATGAAATGAAATTTATGGGAATTAAGGCATAAGTGCCAGAACTCAGCATGGTAGTTTTACTCGTAGAAGTAAGCTCCTTCTTTTGGTTACCTAAACTTTAATGTGCAACATGAGATTATCTACTTCCAGCACAGTTTTATCTTTTCGATTTATTCAATCACCCACTCCCTTAACTTAATTGACTGTTTCAATTTGGTCCCCTAACTATAATTTGTACCAATTTGGTCCCATATGTTTTGTTTTGTTACTAGTTTTCGTCATTTCTGTTAGTTTCTCTAGAAAAAACGTTAACAGAAAGGACTAAAACTAGTAACGGAGCAAAACATAGGGACCAAATTAATACATAAGTTAACATTTTTTTGAGAAAAGCTAACATAAATGACTAAAACTAGTAACAGAGCAAAACATAGAGGACCAAATTAGTACAAATTATAGTTAGGTAACCAAATTGAGACAATCAATTAAGTTAAGGGACCGGGTGATTAAATAAACCTATCTTTTCCTTTTGTTTTCATTTTCGACTAATTATCTTTGCCTTTAGAACATCTAATATTTTATTCTATGTTTATTTAACACTTCATTTTATCACCATCTTTATCCATTTATCACAATATTAATCTAGAAAAATGATATTTGTACAACTATTTTTTAACAACTTTATTTTTCATACTCACATTATATTTTTACATTTTCTCTATTATTTTAGTTTTTATATTAATACCTCATTTTTTTCAATAAATTTTTTATTGTCTCATATGTTATTATTCAAGTAATTGTTCAAATGACAAAACTCGTTAACCTATCTTATCTCTTTTTCTTTAAAGTGTGTACACATATGGTAGATCAAACATTTTTCAATAAAATAATATTAAAAGGCTAGCATAATATAACTTCATGCACGTGATTCTTACGTCTACTTGGATCCCTCTTCAATCACGTTGTGTGTGTGATGTGGTGCTCTGGTTTCCTTACCTTCTCCCACTCGATCTTGTCCTTTGTTCGCATGTAATTGGCAATCTAGCTATGTTCTTTAATAATTAAGTTGCATGTACGTGATAGCATGATATGTGTGGTCCACGACCCACCTTTTTTTGGTTACAATGGTAACAATGGTTAATATAAATTTTTACAAGTAGAACTAGAAGTTCTTGATTTTCATTGTTGCAACCTCTAAGACAATAGACTGCTCGGTGTCAATTTGAAAGAAAAAAAAGAGTTTATCTAATTTTTATTAATTATTATGAAACCAACACTAATCATTTCATTGTCTTAACTGTGAGGATGAAAGTGAGTATATGCATTTTGAATAGCAACATTACTCATTTATAATGTTTCATGCATTTTACAAATATTGGTCTATGCTTGATGTTGTGATAACAAATGTGAGTTAAAGACCAACATTTAATAAGCGAGTTAAGGTTGATTAACATATAAACGAAACAATCCATAAATTCAACGCGGAGAGGTTTTAAGTAAAAATGTGGTATTCAATCTCACTCATGTGATTGTTCTTAGTATAATGTGATGATCTAACATCGCAATGCGTATTCATCTCATGGTTCAACAATGGTATTAGAGATTTGATTCAACTTTATGGAGATCAGAAGAAAGTCACGGTGTTGCTTCAAGAATGAAGAAAGTCTCACAATTGAGAGAGATGTTGTGATATAAGTGAGAGAATCCATAAACTCAACAAATTAAATTTTTGGGTGAAACTATGATGTTCAATCTCACTTATATGGTTTCGCTCAGTCCAATGTGATAATCTAACCCATCGAGACTCCTCCTCCAAACTTAGTCTAATTGCATTTACATGAGTCTTTTTTCTTCTCTTCATTCTATACCTCTCATCCTTCTTTTTTAAGGACCATATTTGGGCTATCCAAATATTGGTTTGTTCACCTCTTCCATTAATCAAAATAAGCAAAATTATTCACGCTATCCCTCAATTTTTTTGTTACAACAATCCATTAATTTAATTTTATGTAATGTAATGAATGAATCCTTTAATCTTTTTTATCAAATGGATAATGCTAAACACAGTGAACAAATATTCGTGAACCTGATCGCGAGTGACTTGGCAACATAACATCTTTTCTTTTTTGTTGTTGTCAGTTTTTTGCTTTAAAATCGAGCTGAAATTTCAAGTTGTTGTTGTATTATACAAGTATATATATTAAGTATATATTATTTTTAATACGAGGTAAGCTCGTAAAAATTTAATTAAGTTTACGACAAGACAAATTTACATAGGCAAAATAAGTTTGTTTAGACTCTTGATTTTGGACCATGATCCCATCTACATGTTTGTCATCATAGAAAAAGGAGAGATTATTATAACCTAAGAGACTTAAAATTCTAACCCTTAATTCGTGTATTCAAGTTAACAATTTATCTTTGATTTATTAATAAATTTTTTAAAGTGAACAAATGATCATATCCATTAAGGAGAATTTGAGAAATCATAAGACCTTGATTTGAAGACAAACAAAGACAAAAAGGAACAATAACGGATAAAAGAAGTCAGAATTTTGAAGAGATTGAAGTAAAGGCAATCTTGCCTCATATTAAAAAGAACTGAAGCTTGCATTTGGTTAAGAAAAACCTAAGCCTGCCTTTGATTTTGAAGAGATTGATGTACATTAGAACTTCTTCAAGAACGATCCTTGGGTCACTTGTACAACTATCATCAAGATAGACGAAATAAAGATTAAAGAAGTCAGGATTCGAAGACGGGTAAAGTTTCTTAGAAGAATATCATGCATGGATAATTGGCGCTCAGTTAAATTATCAATACTCCATCTGTTGAGAACAAATTTCACTTCATTTTGTTCTAAAACCTTTGTATGAACGAATTTCATTTCATCTTATTTACCTCGTTACGGTTCGGATTGTAGAGGGAATAGAGAAAGGAAAAGTGAATTGTGAAAAGAGAGGAAAAGTGTTAACTTTTTAGTGTATCAACAACTCTACACACACTTGTCTATTTTATTTCTTGACTTCAGTAGTATATGTACAACATGGTGATGGGCTTTCTATATCATTCTTATAGCCTTACCTCTCTTTAGGAATTAGGTAATGATGTGAAGATCAAGGTTTTCACATAGTTATCAACAGTAAATGTGCTTTGATCATCTCCATGTTGATAAATAACTTGAGCAGTTCTAGCCATATTAAGAGAAGCTTTGACAACAGACAAAGGTATAGTTTTGGTCATGGCAAGACCATTGAGCTCTCTCCACAAATTCCCTATTAGTAACCTTATGTGTTTCCTTCCTTCATTTTCATCTGAAATATTACTCTCTCCCATCAGGCACTCTATGCTTCATTTTTAACTATCTCCATTCATTAAAAAAAAAAAACACTTTATTGGCATATTTTCATGCCGAATGAAGGAAATAGATATAATCTAATAATCTAAGTGCTCGTTTAGTTATGCGGCACATCAACAAAAACCACCATAGAAATTCACATCAACACGCACTCTTATTTGTAGCTTCGTAGTTTCCATGTTGAACATGCATTGGGACGTGGTATTTATGTGCAAACGCGGATCCAAACACATAATAAAGGGTAGTTATTAACATCTTAACTTAAATGTACATCACGAATACGATTGTTCATATATACCACATATTTGGCATCTCTTCAAATTCAATATTGGGCAGAAGAAGGTAATGATGTGAAGATCAATGTTTGCACATAGTCATCAACAGTAAACTTGCTTTTATCATCTCCATGCTCATAAATAATTTGAGCAGTTCTAGCCATGTTAAAAGAAGCTTTGACAACAGACAAAGGTATGGTTTTGGTCATGGCAAGACCATTGAGCTCTCTCCACAAGTTACTTACTAGCATCCTTATGTGTTTCCTTCCTTCATTTTCATCCGAAATGTTATTTTCATTCATCAAGCATTGTATGCTGCAAGCATTATCCCCTCTTTCTTGTTCCTCCTAAACATAAAAACTAGTAATATATTATTGATCTAACAAGATTACTAGTAAAAAGATATAAGTGATGTCTATAAACAAATTAATTAATTTAAAGAAGAAGAAGAATGGGTTGGACTATTGAAAAAGATTGGAGAAATTATTGGGCTATGGCTTGTCACTCTATTTGGAGTTAGAGAAACAAGGAGAAAACATAAGATAGTTATAGTAGGCCTTATAACCCAGCTAGTGTGCTAATGAGAAGTATAAGAAAATATTTTTTGGCCGTTAATGCAATAACAACCTCAAGAGAAACTCGCCAATGTGTGGTGTAACGGTGTATGTTTGTTGGAGTCCTCGACAAGTGGGTTGGGTGAGATTGAACATCGGATAGATCTTGTAGAGATGGTGGCCATATTAATTGTGGTAGAATCATTAGAGGAAGCGAAGGTGGTTGGGAGCTTTCTTCCAACTATATTGGAATAAGAAGTGCTTACTTGACGGGATTTTGGGAGTGTTGGAAGGGCTCATGTATGCTAGACGGTTTCAATTTCGATTCATTAAGTTGTATGGTGAGTCCCTAGTTGTTGTGAAAGATATCACTTTGCATGGGTATGGTAGTTGGAGATGGAGATCTCTAGTTGAGAAGATTCATTGCCTGCTTGAGCTTGATTGGAAAGTTGTTGTTCATCACTCCTACCATGAAGCAAACCAATGTGTGGGTACGCTTTAGCTAACTATGGTTATTCAATGGACTCGGGGATTTATTTCATTGATGTATGTCCTAGAAGTACTAGTCATTTGATGCTTTCCGGAACATTGGGGAATTCTACCTCCGTATAATCTCGTTGTAATCTCTTTTGTTTTGGGCTTAGGTCCTCATTGTTATTAAAAAAAAAATGAAATTAGTTTCTTATTTTAGAGTCTCTTAACACTTGGAAATAAAATTAGAGACATATATTTCCTTTTTCTGCTATATAATAAAACTTGTCTGTAATTTAACTAATTTTAGTAGAGATTAGATACCGTTGAAGTTCCCAAGTCATCCCATAGGCGAAGAATTTCTCCTGAGCAAATGAAGAGCCTAGGATATGGCTTCATCATGGAAATAGTTTCCTTTGAGAGACCATCACCAATGAGGAAAGTAGCATGCACCATTGCCATGCATGATCCAACAGAAACTGCTCCATTATCTAAGTATGTCTTAAAACTTGGCACAAATCCACTGTTAAACCATTTTGCTTCTTCCAGATATGCGTCAAACATGTCCATCCACTGCACCAATTAACCACCACTCAATAATTATATTAACATGTTAATAACTATAGTTTATTATAAATAGATATTGGATATTCATATTCTTACTGTTTTTTTCAAGCAAGAAACAACAGTTAGTCCATGTTCTTTTTGGATTTTGTATGCAATTTCATTTGTGGTGTTATATAACGCCATATAACATATTTTCATGTATTCAGGAAGTTGCTCCATTGCATCAAGGTCCCACCTGCAAAACATATAGTTTAGTTTAGCATGCTTAATTTATAATTAGTTTATATAGTTAATCAAGTTTAAATACATACAAATTCTATAGAAACAAACCTTTTAATTGCCTTTGTGAAAAGAACAAGTTCATCTAATGTGCCATAACTGTCAAAGATGTCATCAATCACATCCAAAATGCAAATGGTTTTTGTAAGTTCAATACGACAATTTGAATAACATGGTTCTGGAAAAATTCCCACTGTCCATAAGAAACACTCCGTTGGTCTATCTCTTGCAAAACTTAGTCTTTCAATAAGCCCCAACTCTTTCCACCACCTAAACAAATCCAATAAACTAGTAAATAAATGTAGCATTTCTCAAAACATAGTATGGAAATTGTTGCATTGTTGGCTTAAATCAATATTAAAATACATAATTTGTCTATATTGTAACTATATCTAGTTAGAATTAAAGACGAATTTCATAATTTTTGTTTTTTAAATATTCGTTGCCCATTTAATTTTTTTGGTAATGTGACATAATATTGAGTACGATTTTGTTTTTGGTGTAGTCACGCATTTCATGCATTTACAAAGTCAACACACAGACCATCATTGGATCAAGGTTGGACGGTGTAGAAAATAAGCAAATTTTAGTTTTTAAATCTAAAGATCGAGCTTGAATCTAGATCGTATCTGTTTGATAAAATGGTTGCTATTATGCTATGCAACAAATTCAAATATGTTCAATATTTTCGCTTCATTTAATATTTTTTCTTATATTGTAATCTTGAACATAAAAATACCTGCAAATTTCTGTTAATTCTCTTTGGTGTAAAGATTGAATCATATGAGAGTCTAACTTTGCCAATTCCAAAAGAGCTGGTATTTGGTTATTTGCTTTGCTATATTCTTCCATGTAGTTTCTTGCTTCTAACCTTGCCATTCTTAGATGCTTTGGAAGTGTTAAGGATTTGGCAATGTTCCTACCTACTTCAGGACTAAGGCGTGGGATTAACTCATTAAGATGATCCCTTGAAAACTCCATGGCTTTCTTTAACATTTCTTCATCTTCTGTTCCTAAATATGATGCCTCATAGAGGCTCAACATACCCCAAATGTCTTTGGTGAGTGACTCCTTGAAATTGCCACTCTTGTCCAAAAAGTTCTTGAAAACGTCTACAACAAAAACACAACACTAACCAATCAGGAAGTTTGTTTATTTATTTTAGCAACACTTAAATTATTGGTCATAAATGGAAATATAATTTACCAGAACATGTAGGCCAGCCATTATGCCTTAGTAACCGAAATTGAAGGGATGTGCCAAAGAGGTCCATTGAAGCGTCATGACCACATATCCTCCTAAGTTGTACATTTATCTCATCTTTCAAATGGTGAGAAATTCCCAACCCTTGGATTGAGTCTATCATCTTTAATGTTACCATTGGATCACTTGAGTTTAACAATGTCACTTGGCTTCTTCTTTTGACTTGCTCCAAACTCTTGGTACTATAATCAGTTTGTGAAGGTACCAACTAACACCAACAGCAAGAAACACAATATTTTTTATAAATAAACATAAGTGAGAGAAATTTACTCTAGTATTTTTAAATTATATAATAGTTCACTCATAGTGGAATCGGTCATCAATACCCTCTTAAGGTCCCATATTTGTTTTTTTCTTTTCCAAATGGAATCAGTCATCAAATTAGGCGGTTATTAGATCAGATACCAAATTTTCAAAATAAAAAATGAAGGAAAAAGAACACTCAAATCTCTCCATCCAATACCCTCTATTCCTTTAGTTTCCTCCTTCCTTTTTTATTTTCTTCCAAGTTTTTACCCTCCCTTCTTTTTCTAACTCCAAAACAGAACCTTTGAAAGCAACTCATATACGTAGATAAAAAAGAGACAAGCCATTTTCTATAAAAAAATAAAATAAAATACATAAGTCCTGTTTTAATTTATTTGGTTTGACATTTAATAAATTTCTTTTCCATGGCGACGGTTTGGTGCATTTGAGTTCAGAGAAACAAAATCATATTTAAAAATGGCATCTGCGATTGGTTGGGTCTTATAAATCTTAGCATAGAGTTGGATTTTTTTAATACTAACAGCATTTGATAGAAAACCTATAAACATGTTTTATGGTTTATTAAATATTTATAAAGGACCACAAACTATTCTTATAAAAATAAAAAAAAAGGACCACAAACTATTTTTAGCCATTAAAGAAGCTTGGTGCTAATATAGTAACATGCCAAAATTGACATACTATAACCACTTCAATAATATTAATTATTTTCCTGATTTTGAAAAGTCTAGTGATAAAACTGAACCCATAACAACTTCAATAGCTTTATATAGATATAAATTTTGAAAATATGATAGTTGAATCATAGAACATTATTTTATTTAGATGATTATATATTCATAATCTATTTATTACACTGAACGTTAAAACAAATAATACCCTAAAACTTTATAGAATTTACCAAATATATATCATGTGTGAGAGAGGGAGGGAGAGAGAGAGATATATATTACTAAAATTAAAGTACCTTGTTGTCATTGAGAGCAAAGGACTTGATCAATAATTTACCATGCATGATTCCTGATTTTGAATGTTGTAGAGATAAGATGCGTGATTGATAAGTAGAAGTCCCAAAATTACTACGAGCAAGGGTGCTTGTTAGATATGAAACTCTAAGTTCATTAACAGCCATTGTATTTGCAAGCATGGAATATTGAATGACTACTCTTAACTATGTATCAACAAACTTGGATTGCCCACTTATATAGACTATCTAGCTCACTTGATTTCCCAACTTGGAGTATATCAACATTACAAACGAACTTAATTACAATGTCCACAATTTCAAATAGTCATTTTCTTCCCTAAATGCATAGTTGTCACTATAACTTATTAATATAATTTTGTGTTGTCACTAAAAAAATATACTTTTATAAATTATGAAACAAGTTAGGATGAATGTTATGACCACTTTCTTTTTAACATTTTTCAAACACTTACTTTTTTATTGGGTGAAACTCAAATGAGTTTTACATTTTGAAAATAGATCCCACATAAAGTAGTGAGACCCATGTGAGTTTCATCAAATAAAAGAGTGGATGTTAAAAAGAAAATGTTCCTAGCCGTTTTCAACATGTTAGATTGTAATTTAATAATGTTCACTGCTCTAAAATACATTTTATCATAAAATAATTTCTTAAAGTGTTACTTTAAAGTTTTTAATAATCGATTCGAAGTATCACAGTTTTTGTCTCTCAACTTTTCTTTTTATTCATTTTGGTACTTTATGTTTTCTTCCTTTGTAATTTGGTAGTTTCCGTCCAAATATTTGCCCAAATTTGTGTAAAGATGCCATCATTTATTGATGTAACACCAATTTCTCATGACCAACATGACCTCTTTTTTTTTAATTAAAAACTAAAAACACCAAAATGTTTAAAGCCTAATTATGGATTTTATTTGCTTTAGGCTCTGTTTGGTAAAAATAGCTGATAACTTATAGCTGATAGCTGATGACTGATAGCTTATAGTTGATGACTGATAGCTTATAAGCTAATTAAAGTGTTTGGTAGAACTAGCGGTTCAACTAGCTGATAAATGTAAAATGACATAAAAGACATTCTTAATTCATAATAAAATCATATCAAATAATATTCAAGTCTTTGTAATTTCGTAATCTAAATTTTCTTTAAAAAATACTTTAAATTTATTAATTTAATATAACCTTTGTATGATATATAAAATTAAATTTTATTTCATATTTATTTTCATTTAAGTGTTTCTAGTTTGTAAAATAATTAAATGTAACAATTATTATATATATTATCAACAACAATGGTTTTTTTTTATGAAGTTATATATACATGATATATGGACGTAAAATAATTTCATTAAAATGTAACACAATTGATGGCATATTTTTTAAAGAATAAAGAACATATTTGTGAGCTTAAAAAAATAAAGAACATAACACTAAGATATATTTTCATAAAAAATAAAAAATAAAAACTGAAGGTATAATGTTGCGTTGCGTCAATTTTTTTTTAAGGCATATTGTATAAAAAAATAACAACGAAAGCCATTGAGTAAAAAAATAACACTAATAGTGTGTGTGTGTATATATATATTAAGTAACAGTTAGTATATTGTTCCTTAAAAAAACTATTAGTATATTGTTGCGTAAAAAAAATGGTATATTGATTGTATACAGAGAATTACAACTGAAATTTATTATGGAGCTATATTATAATAAATTGTAGTGGGTAAAAATGAAATTTATATAAAATATTAAGGGTAAAAGTGGAAGAAAAAGTAAGAAGCTATAAGCTCAAACGCCACTTGGAATAGCGTTTGAAAAATAGTTCATAAGCTCGTGAAATAAGCCATAAGCTCGTGGTAGAAAAACATTACCAAACAAAGCTTTTTTGGTCAAACGAGCTTATAAGCTATTCGCTATAAGCTATAAACTAATTTTTTGGCCTTATCAAACAGAGCTATATACGAGCTAATTTTTCGTTTTATTTTTATTATTATTTTAAAGAAAAGTCATACTAAGGTCAATATGAGAGTTGAGTGTCAAATTAATAAATATTGTAACCTCCACAAATTTTTTTGGAAAAAATTGGGAGAGGATTATCAAATCTCAAAGAGAGAAAACATGTAAAGTATACAATTATATTGTCTAAGATAATTATAATTTTCATATAATTATCTTTAGTTATTTTAAAAATTTCAAAACTAACAAAATTTATAGACATGATTGCCGAGTAGAATTCAAAATTATTTGGATCATGAATGAGTGTTTTGGTCTGCTAAGATATTTCTTTAGGGTTTTATGTATTACCATGGTTAATTTTTCCTTGAATGTTTTGGCCAATCATGGCTGTTATTTCTCGTTTGTGGCCAAGGAAATTATTGGTCCTGATGTAGTGGAGAACGTTCACACCAAGACAAGAACATGTACATCGGTTAAGTTTTCTGCTGCTAATGTTGCATCTTTTTCATGTGCAACTGTACAAGAATCTGGTAGTTGGGCCAATGAGCACGTGGATGAAAATAATTGTACAATGAAAATAATTGAGCGTAAGGGTCTATTCATGTTGCACCATTCAATCCTTGTGGTGCAGCAATGAATACAAAAAATTGAGTGGCACAAATGTGTTTGTGAATGAATTTTCTCTCAAGTCATTTTTGAATCAAATTTATTATTAGTGGCAAATGCTTTCTTGGATAAATGCTTTTAGTGGCAAATGCTGTTACTAGAACATCAATCTTTATCTCCTATCTCAATCTCCTTCTTTAAGATTGGAACTCCTTTTAATTGCTTTCGTGAAGTTAATTGTGCAGATTCCTTAACTCATCATAAAATGGAATTATTTATAGTTTGTTTTAATTTGGTTAGTTTTTTTTATTGGGAAATACTAACAAGAGGACACTTTTTTATTTGACATTGAAACTTTAAAAAATAACTTTTTCTACTTAAAATTTATCAATTATTTCCACTTTTGTGTATCCTTAACTAGTGCCCTAAAGACACTTATTAGCAAGATCTTTTTTATTTGACATGCTTTTAAGAATGATTATAATGGTTATTGGTTTGTTCGCCTAGTTCGTTAATTTAGTGCCTTTTCTATTTGAAACAAGCACGTGAATGAAAAATCGTCATTGAACGAGCCAACGAATGTGTTAAAGCACATGACCTAAAAAATTGATTGATGGGGTTTTGATGGATGATGTGGCCAATTTGATGGGTGGTGCTCGGTTAGGAGAAACACAAATACAAATGAAAAATGGTTAGGCACACATACATAAATTGATAAAATTGAAAGAGAAAATAATTGAATGATGTGACTTGATTTTTTCTCATTTATTTTTCTCCATTAATGTGAGTGTGTCCAAACTTTTTTTATTTGTATTGTATCTATGTAAGACTTTCTCCTCGGTTAGTGATTTGGATAAAGACATTCTTCCTGAAAATATTTTGCTCATGTTTTGAGCAATGCTTGCGTTATTCATTATTGCTGAATGGAAATATTTTGCTCAAGTTTTGAGCAATATTAGATTATATCATTAGACAACTAAAAATACCATTGATGTACCAATAAATTATTATTTATTTATTTTTAATCAAAAGTCATTATTTTGATCTTATATAAAACAATATTATGTTTTGTGGTAAACATTATTTCTTTCAGTTTTACCTTTCACTTCTTCTTCTTTTTTTTTTTTTAGGGAATTTTACCCATCGTTTCATTATTTTTGTATTGTATTGTTCCCTCCATAAAAGTTGAAAGTCGGACATGTTAGTGTGCATCTTAATTCTAGCATTTGTAAAAGTTTATCATCTCTATGTGTATCTTTCTCATTGTTCAACACTATCTTCAATAGTCAAAACCTCTTAATAATATTTAATTAATAGTGAAGAATTAGAGTGGCCAGCTACACCCCAAGTCCAATAAATACATACTTACCAAAATAAAATCCATCTTTTTTTTCTCTAGATAGCCTAATGGCGGGAGCTCACACATTTTAAATATGAAGAAGTAGAGTGTCAGGGGTTTCAAACCTTTGCCCCTACATAAATTATACAACATCCCTACCAATTGAGTTAAACTCACGGAGACTTTCCATCTTTCTTTCTATGTATTCTTTTTAAGGTTAATATGTCTTTACCTCCTGTAATTTGGGCGAGTTCCGATTTACCCCTGTGCACAAAAAGTTTAGATTCCAACCCAGTAATTTGAAGATTCTTTCGAAATAGACTCTGTAATTTGAAGATTCTTTTGTTTTAAATCCTGAGACAATCTTACTGTGCAAACATGATGACGTGGCATACTGAGTTAGCATTTTTGGATGATGTGGCGCGCTGACTGTATAATTAATTTTGTTTTTAATATTTTTATTTTCATTTATATTAATTTAAAAATAAAAAGTTTAAAAAAACTGAAAATTGATTTTAAAAATAGAAAAAAACTAAGATTATTTTTTTCAAAATTGAAAAAATCAGATGTTTTTTTGAAATTTAAAAAATTAGAAAAATCAGAAACAAATTCAGATTTATTTTCAAAAAAAAAACTGAAATTAAGATTTTGAAAATTAAAATAAAAACGATTTTTTTTCTTCAGATTATATAATTTTCAAAATTTTATTTTCATATTTTAAAAAATAAAAAAAATCCTGAATTTTTATTTTTGGTAGAAAAAATTTTAAAAAACTTTTTTATCACCAAAAAAATCTGAACTTTATTTTTAAAAATTCTAGAATTTTTAATATTTTTTAGAAAATTCAGTTTATTTTCGAAAATATATTGTTTTTTACGAATTTTTTTATTTTTGAAAAATAATTTTCAGATTTTTAAATTAATATAATTTCTTTTATAATATTTTTTTATTTTAAAAAAATCGGCAAAATGCAATCTTAAATTATAGGGTTGAAATCTAAACTTTTTTTTTACAAGGGGTAAATCGGAACTCGCCCAAATTATAGGGGGTATAGACATATTAACCCTTCTTTTTATCATGTATTGTGCAAGAAACGATTATCTTTCTTCAAACTTGACATACAATTTTCTTTCTACAAGATTTGACAATTCTCCTCCTCATTCTCTTTCTTCGATCTTCATCCACTTATCTCGGCTCATCGGTTCTCTGGTTTCCACGAATTATATAACTTTGTGTGAAATAATTCATAAAAGTATCATGAACCGGTACGCAAGTACCAATTCGAGATTCACCGCATGCAAATTATATGACAATGCCCACATGGCTTCGAACGAGACGACTTTTGTTGATGTTTCACTTTAACCGCCTGAATCATCTTATAATCAATCAGTTTCTGAATCATCTTATAATTGGTTCAAAGAATAGACAAAGCATTTGAAGTTTGAAAGAATCTCAGGGATCAATTCTACGTGGCTGATGTTTTTTCAATCTTCAAGAAGAAATATTCAAATTATATCAAGGTACCTTGTCAGTAGCTTACTATTTTCACACAATTAAAGATCCTTTAGGATGAATTTGAAAATTTTATACCTAATGCAATATATGCAAATATTTATATTTGGTTCCGCACAAGATTAGGTGGTTCGAATTTCAAAGGGCATTATATATGAGAAGTTTACCAAACTTAAACCTCTATATGTTTATTAACCCATTTTCTTTTATTATTATTTTTTGAACAAATCAAAAAGGTATTATCATCTTATAATTACTAAGGCATTTTCAATAGTAACCAATAGTGATTTCATAATCTAAATGGGAGTTATTATCATCGTAAATGTGCATCATGAATATGATTAGTCAAATGGAATAGAATTGACATCTCTTCAACTCAACTGCTAGTAGGTAATGACGTGAAGATCAAGGTTTGCACATAGTCATCAACAGTAAATGTGCTTTGATCATCTCCATGTTGATAAATAACTTGAGCAGTTCTAGCCATATTAAGAGAAGCTTTGACAACAGACAAAGGTATAGTTTTGGTCATGGCAAGACCATTGATCTCTCTCCACAAATTCCCTATTAGTAACCTTATGTGTTTCCTTCCTTCATTTTCATCTGAAATATTACTCTCTCCCATCAGGCACTCTATGCTGGAAGCATTATCCCCTCTTTCCTGTTCCTCCTGATGAACATGAGACATTAGTAACATCTCATCACAATTTCACTTGTAACATGTTATTGGTCTAATCGGACTCAATTTTCGGTCCTTGTCACTAACAAGATATAACAGATGTATATATAAATTCACTGGCTACGTAAATTAGAGATGAAAAAAAATGAAACTAGTCTTCAATTTCAGTGTCTCTAACACTTAGAGATGATATCTTTGGTTTATAATTTTTATTTTCAATTCAACTTTTATAATTATGCAGATAAAATGAGATACCTTTGCGGTTCCCAAGTCATCCCATAGTCGAAGAATTTCGCCGGAGCAAGTGAAGAGCCTGGGATATGGCTTCATCATCATGGAAATAGTTTCCTTTGACAGACCATCACCAATGAGGAAAGTAGAATGCACCAATGCCATACATGATCCAACAGATATCACCCCATTATCCAAATATGTCTTAAAACTTGGCAAATATCCGCTATTGAACCATTTTGCTTCTTCCAGATATGCGTCAAACATGTCCATCCACTGCACCAATTAACCAGCAATCTTTAATTATATTAATATGTTTAACAATAGTTATATAGTATGTAATAAATAGAATTTGGATATCCATGTTCTTTACTGTTCTTTTCAAGCAAGAAACAACAGTTAGCCCATGTTCTTTCTGAATTCTAAATGCAATTTCATTTGTGGTGTTATATAATGCCATATAGCATATCTTCATGTATTCAGGAAGTTGGTCCATTGCATCAATGTCCCACCTGCAAAACATATAGTTTAGTTTAGCATGTTTAATTTATAATTAGTTTATAAAGTTAATAAAGTTTAAATACATACAAATTCTATAGAAACAGACCTTTTAATTGTCTTTGTGAAAAGAACAAGTTCATCTAATGTGCCATAACTGTCAAAGATGTCATCAATAACATCCAAAATGCAAATGGTTTTTGTAAGTTCAATGCGACAATTTGAATAACATGGTTCTGGAAAAATCCCCACTGTCCATAGGAAACACTCTGTTGGTCTATCTCTTGCAAAACTTAGTCTTTCAATAAGTCCCAACTCTTTCCACCACCTAAACAAATCCAATAAACTAGTTACAAAATGTAGCATTTCTCAGGGAAATTGTTGCATTTTTGGTATACATCAAAGTTGGCTTACATCATTTGAATTTGAAAAAACAAGTTAGAACTACTAGGAAAAAGCAAAATTAAAAATCAATTTTTTTTACTTAAGAATCTTTTTCTAATTCAATTTTTTGGTAGTGTGACATAGTTTCCAATACGGATTTGACTTTGGTGCAGTCACAAATTTCTTGCATTTCTACATTCAGCACATTGGTGACCATTGGATAAAGGTCAGACAATGTAGAAATCAAGCAAATTTTATTTTTTAAATCTCAAATACCTAGCTTGAATCTAGATCGTATGACCTTGATCAAATCGTCGCTGGTCACTGATATTATGATGCAACAAATCCATTCAATACACACTTAATTCAATTTTTTATTATAGTGTAATCTTGAGCATAAAGTTACCTGCAAATTTCTGTTAATTCTCTTTGGTGTAATGACTGAATCATATCAGAGTCTAACTTTGCCAATTCCAGAAGAGCTGGTATTTGGTTACTTCCTTTGCTATATTCTTCAATGTAGTTTCTAGCTTCTAACCTTGCCATTCTTAGATGCTTTGGAAGTGTTAAGGATTTGGCAATGTTCCTACCTACTTCAGGACTAAGGTGTGGGATTAACTCATTTAGATGAACCCTTGAAAACTCCATGGCCCTCTTTAATATTTCTTCATCTTCTGTTCCTAAATGTGATGCCTCATATAGGCTTAACATACCCCAAATATCTTTGGTGAGTGACTCCTTGAAGTTGCCACTCTTGTCCAAATATTTCTTGAAAACGTCTACATAAAAAAAAAACACACTAACTTTTTTAATTCATTTTAGCAATACTTATAAATCTGATTATAGTATTAAATTAAATAGTAATACATTCATTATTGAGGGAAATGCATGTCAATAGAGATGCATTAACTTACTGAATTTAACTGAAAGGGAAGGACTTGGCACTTGGGTAAAAAACCGAAGGTAAAACTATTTAACTTTTTTTTAAGAGAGTAAAACTATTTAAATATAGTATTAAACTATAAGGAATAAATTAAAAGGAATAAGGAATAATTTTTTTTGTTATATATGATATGGTTGCTAAACTTAAAAAAGATATAACAAACTCATGTGTTTTCATATTCATTAATTGAGGTGCAACAATATATCTAGGTTGGTTAGGCTCAAAAGGGCGAGCAAATTTGTTGTGACAATCATTGAGGGTTGTTGGTACGTGAATATATCATAGTTAGCGATCGGTTCATTTGCGAGTCTCAAAAGATGTGTTTTATTCAGGTTATTTTTGGATTGTTTAGGATGCTTCCGACTTTTTACACACCATTTTCTTTTGCAATATGGTTTCAGGCCCCACATTGGATTCGTTGGGTTGCAAGTGCGTATCTAGTTGCTAGGCATTGGCTTTTTAATTGGATTTGCTTAAAAAGTAAAAAATAAAGACATATTTTTTTTAGCTATTTTGTACTTTAAAATAAAGACCCGTTTAGCTCATTTCCATTTTTAAATGTTTTTTTAAGGAATTTTTAAATGTTGTTTTGAATATCAATATAACATAAATATCTTTTTTTAAAGGAAACATTAATATATTTTTATTAGATCATTTACTATTGATTGCTCTTTCTCTTTTTAATTTTTCTTTCACATATTATTTTTTGCATATAGTTTATTGATCTTTATTTAAGCCTTTTTACTCCTCGCTGCCACCTGAGATCTCTTCTCTTCACTCCTCGCCATTGTCATCCCTTTGATCCAAACCCTTCCTTTTCAAGATGTAGACGCGGTGGTGGGTGGTGCGATGATCAGTGTTTCGCCATCCGCACCATTACAACACTAGTTCTTTTGGTGGATGCGTCGGGGGTTCGTGGTGGGGTTTGATCTCGTTCTGTGAGTCATTCTTGTATACTCATATTAAGATTCTATGGTGATCTTTGTTCGTTTTTGGTGAAGAATCACAACTGTTTTCTCTTTTTACGGGTGATGGTTATCGTTCTATTCTGGTGGCCGGTGCAGCGCAGGTGGCTCGTGGTGGGTGAGATATGGGTATGTGTGACTCATTATGGGTTTCCAAATCCATGTGTTTCCTACGGTGTTTGTAACGGTATGTTCCTTCTGCTGTTCTTACAAGCCTTTGATGCTTCCTAACCTTCTCTGATTGTCCTTTTGGTCGTCGTTGACTTTAAGGTTTGTCAATGGTTGCGTAGTGGTGTTATTATATTGGTTGTTGGTGATTTGTCTTCAGATCTACAACCTCCAAGGCGGAGGGTCATTGTTGTTGGTATCCGTTGTGGTTACTTTGTACCCCCTCGACAGACGAAACTTCGATTGTTCATCCCTCAATCTGAGATTCGATTGGTGTTAGATGCTCAGACCTGTTGATTGACCATCCCTCGATCTGGTCTTCAATTGGTTTTTAGTTGATTTATGTTGGATTTGGTTATAAATGGATGTGATTGGGGGAGGTTTCACAAGGTTTCACAAATTCAATTGGATCTGGTCTTCACAAAGTTTGGTACTATATAAATTGGGGGAGGTTTCAAATCCTCATCAGTTTACACGTTTGATGTTGGATTGTTTTGCTCGAAAGAGACGTTATGCTTATTACTCTTTCCTTTTTTTTTTTTTAATAATATATATGAGCACCTGACAAGGACCGGAATCTGCAAGACATTCCAACTTTCTATTCTTTTTTTTATTTCATTGTGCTCTTAACTTTTAAAAATAAAGTGCAATTTTGTAACGTAAGACGTTTTTTTTATATAATAAATTAACTACATTTTTTATTAATCAATTAATGTATCACGTGTTAAAGTTACATATATTTTAGGCTTGATACATCATTTGGTCCCTTAACTTATTTTTGGATTTTATTTTGATCCCTTAACTATAAGGTGTCTCAATTTTGAAATTTGTGTGTTGTGAAATTGTGTGCAATTTTGTATCTGTGGGTCATTGTAGAATTTTTTGAAAGGAAGAAGAAATGAAGATTTCTATGATATTGTTGTTGTTGGTGATGTTGTTTAATTGATTATGAGTTGTTCATTTTTTTTTCTGGATATATTTTAATGAATGTTGGTGAAGATGATGAAGAAGTTGAAGATTTCTATGATATTATTTTTTAATGAATCTGCAACATGTTTTATTTGTTTTGTGGAAACTGGGTTTTATTTTTGGTTAAATGTTGAATTTTTTCTGAATTTTTCTCCTGGTATATTGTATGAAGAAGTGGTGGAAGGAAGAAGATGAAGTTTGAAAAAAATATTAGATGTTGGTGGTTTAGTGTGGTATACAATGGACCTGCAATCGAATGGTTGAAAAAATATCAAAAATAGTAAACATTAAAAAACAAACGGAAATGGTAAACGACAGAATACAAATGAGACTAAATTGAGACACTTTATAGTTAAGGGACCAAAATGAAATTCAAAAATAAGTTAAGGGACCAAATGATGTATTAAGCCTATATTTTAAGACGGATGAAGTAAAATAAGATTATAAATAAATTTGGTTATTCAATCCTCCATAAATAATAATAAGTATTTTTGCTATGTATTTGTCTATTGAGATGACAAATTGTACCAACCCATAAGGAAACACAAATAACATAACGTACCAGAACATGTAGGCCAGCCATTATGCCTCAGTAAACGAAATTGAAGGGATGTGGCAAAGAGGTCTTGAGAAAGGTCCCAATGACATATCCTCCCAAGTTGAACATCGATCTCATCTTTCAAATGGTGACCAATTCCCAGCCCTTGGATTGAGTCAATCATCTTCAATGCTACCACATGATCACTTGAGTTTAACAGTGTCTCTTGACTCCTTCTTTTAACTTGCTCCAAACGTTTGGTTCTATCATCCGTTTGTAAAGGTGCCACCTAAACAAAAAGCATGAAACACAATTTTTTTCTGTAACTAAAACACCGACATTCATTTCTTCATTCGTTGAAATTGGCAAATTGGTATACTACATCGATTGTGAGGAAATTAAAACTTGCTAAAATATACGGCATACATGTTAATAACATATACCAATAAAATGTTTATAAATATGATTAATATAAACAAATAATTTGTATAAAGAATCAATGCCTCAGTGTTTGTTACGTACATTAAGACGTCAAAATTATTGATTGTTCAATTTGTAATAGATTGAAGTTAATATGTCAATTTGATTGAATAGACATCGTAACAATAAGAGAAATCAAAATAATACTGCACCAAAATGATAAACAAAACGACGTCTCGCACTAAGACGATAAAATTACAAAAGAAAAACCAAATAAATGTCAAAAACACTCATTTTCATAAAATGTAGATAAAAACAAATTAGAGTATTGATATTGGGCCAAAAATTGGTCCTTAATCACTCATTGTCGTGGATGAAGAGGATGAAATGAGGAAAGAGAAAAATAAATTTTGGAGTGGCGGCGGTTATGTTTTATGCACTTGTTATAACAAATTCTCAAATTCTCAATCACACTGTGATAGACGTTCTATCATTATTTCGAGTTTGGTTGAGAGACAAATAAAGTCTGATTTAAAAAAAATTATTTAGAAATCGAACTCACGTTATCATCAACAATTCATTCGAGTTCATCAACCATTTGAGTTCAATTAAATATAACACATATAGTTTTATAGCTTCTTTTTTTTGACAAGACATATAGTTTAATAGTTTGGACGCAAAACTAGTTACATCTTTTTTTTTTTGACAAGTAGCCTAGTGGTTAGAGCCCACAGATTTTAAATGTGGAGAAGTGGGGTGTCAGAGGTTCGAACCTCTGCCCCTGCATAAATTATGCATTGTCCCTACTAACTGAATTAAGAACACCTGCCCCTGCATAAATTATGCATTGTACCTACCAATTGAATTAAGCTCACGGTCACATTTACAACTTATTAATTTGTGTATAATACATCATTTGATATTTAGATAGTTACTAAATCCTTTTAGGAAGCATCTGTCTGGTACAAAGATCGAAAAGATGAGCCATTTCCTAAAAAATACACAAGTCCATATTTTAAATCCGAATTAAATAAACAACTAAAGTTTTTTAAAAAAAAATTAAATTTGACTTCAAACATTGCTTAAAAAATTGACTTCAACCATAAATAAACATAGATAACCGGAATTTATGACATTGAACCGTAACAGCCCCTCTTAACAATCCTCGGATTCTACTCTTTTTGGACGAGCTTATTACAATGTATTTCCTCTGATTTTCAATAATCAATTATTATACACATGTGCATGTACAACTTTGTTCATTGATATGTTTAGTTATCGATAATAAAGTTTTTTTTGCTAATAAAGTTTAACTGTTATTTTTTTACTAATAAAGGTTTAAAAACATATATCGAAGAGATCTCCAAATTATGATTCAACTTCTTTAAATCACTTAAATCATTGGAGATTTTTTATATATATACCAGGAGAGAGAGAGAGAGATATTACTAAAACCTACCTTGTCATTGAGATGGTGCAATTGCATGTAAGAGGTGTAGTAAGTAGTGTACATGAGAGAGAGAGGGACTATGAGAGGGAGAGAGATATTACTAAAACATACCTTGTCATAGAGAGCAGTTGAATTGATCGATAGTTTACGTTGCATGAACCCTGGTTTTGATTTTTGTAGCAATAAGATCCGTGAATGATAAGTTGAAGACCATGAACTGCAACAAGCAAGCGCACTTGTGAGACATGAAACTCTAAGTTCAGTAACAACCATTGTATTGTATGACTACTTTTGTCTCTCTTCCTTTCCTTATGTAAAGGTTATTGTTATAATAATTAATAACACAAACTTTGATTGCCAGCTTATATAGACTCTATACCAAGAACCAAGCTTATTCTTTTTTGTTATAAAAGACTCTTTTCTTTTGGCGTATAAATCAACTTGTACTTATTTTCTATTCTATAAATTGAGTGGCTCTACAGAAAGAGTACTAAACTTGGTTCCAAGAACAATTAACGACCCAAATACTATGAAATAAAATAATGTTGCTCTCTGTCTCTGCATATGTCATGTGGGCGTGTATACGGTAAAAGCCAGTACGTAGGGTTGCAGGTAATAAATAAAGCTGATTATGTGGCCCTATTTTTTCCGTACCTATGCTTGTCAAGTTTTCGTCCACGTTTTTTCTTTTCTAAATTTTCACTACCTATGATTGGAATGTAACATTCAAACGATCGTAGACCCTTAATATGTTAATATGTTATGTACACTATTACATTGAAAAATTCCACTTCATCAGAATATATGGTTTGTATAACCATATTTTTTTTTAGTTACGTGACCATATTTTTTCTCAGCTTCTAAATAGTGCTCAACATAGTCACACAAATCATATATTGATTAACTGAAATTTTTCAAAGTAGTATAAAGGGATGTACAAATTAAGACTGTCTATCGGTCTTTATTCGGTTTCAAGTGAATGTTGAAAAAGGAAGGTTTCTAGTGCTCCTGTACACATGTACACAGTAAAAAAAATTCTTCATAACTCTACTCATAATTTTACATCATAGGCATCCATCTCATAAACTAATCGAAGTATGTGGGGACTTCTTTTCACTGATGATTTGTCCTTGACTCCGTTGGGGAGTATTTGAGAATCAAGCCTAGCATATTTAAGCGTTTGAAATTATTCATATACTTCAATATTTATATCACTCTTTCATATTTATTTATCTCTATTATTTATGTTATTGTTATTATTTTAACTAGCGTTTAGATGGACACAAGTGTCCCTTAGTATGACGCTCACATATTGTCGCTAGTCATTTATTATTGTCATGTATACGGACTTCAAATCTCATGTCCCTGACCCATAACTTACAATCATCTATCACTCGCATAATTGTGTCAATGTACTATTTTTTTTATTTTTTTTAAGGAGATGTGTAAATGTACTATTGTCATCCTAATATTTAGGTTAAATATTGACATGGCAACTAAATACGCATCCGTCAGCCTCGGCCGTCTCCGTCCCGAATTATATGAGGAAAAGTCGATTTAACTGGATGCGAGTGTGGAGGAAATCTGAGTTTTTAGTACAGGGGCGGGGCCGGGGGATGTTTACCCCTGCCCCTGCCCCCGCCCCCGCCCCGCACCCGCTTTTTGAAATTTACTTTATTAAATTTTTTAATCTTATTTTCATAAACACCAAACTATTTTAATATATTATTACTCTTTAGAAACATAATTATTATATTTATTTTACTCTCTTAAACAAAGTTTATTGGATATTTATTTATTAATATAATTATTGTATTTTATTGCTATGAAAAATATGTATTTTTTAAATATTTTATAAAAAATAGAGTTTTCGTGGATGGGGCGGAGGCGGGGCCGGGAGACCCGTCCCCATTGAGGACGAGGTTGGGTGTTCAATTTTCACATCCGATATGTTTAGGGACGAGGGAGGAGGCGGGTGCATGCAAGCGGGGACGGGGACGGGGATGCTTAAACCTGCCCCTGCCCGCCACGTTGTCATGTCTAGTTAAATATAGGAATTAAAAAAAGTTGCCTCTACTCCATAATCCACCCCTTATTAAAATAAGAAAAAAGGAATAAAACTTGTCCTTGTTCTTAGGAAAATATAATACATATGTGCAAATAGAATGACAACAGTTGAGACAATCACCATGGAAACTATACAGTATGAATTAGACCCCAAATCTACCTAATTATTGGAGGTTTGTTTGATGTGGTACGTGCTTTTGGAAGAGATTTGGTTAAAGGTTTGAGAAATTTTAATTTAGTGTGGGAGGACATAGTCTGCATTGGAGGCTAAGAATTTGATAGCATCCATGATTAAGAGATTTTGTTCCTTAATCTCTTTAAGAGATTTTGTTCCCATGATTATCATGATTATAACCCCTCTGACTATTTACTCCAATACAGCATTATATAGCAAGATTGCCGAATACGTTGCAAGTTTCATACCTTCCTCCTTCATTGGAGGGTGAAGCTTGCTCCTCTTGCACTTTTAATGGAAGAACTTCGTCGTACTCTGATTGTTTCTTTCTATGATACTCAATAACCTCATCCAATGTCGAAATTGGTACCGACATACTTTCAATCTTTGGAGGAGGGCTTGTATGTAGGCCATGGTCTTTTGCCATTTTCCGGAGTACGATCCCTTGTCATGATGATGACTGAAATTAAACTAAAACAGAATAAAAGTAAGGAATATTATATGGTAGGGAAAAAAGTCGGGTGAATCATCAACTTCGTTCTTGAATTTGTACGAATCGACCAAATCTCTCCCTCAATTTAATAAAATATTAAAATAGTTCTTGAATTTATAAATTAAATGTCAATCAATTTAGTCCTTCCGTCCAATTAGAGTGTTAACGGTGATAACGTGGTCGTTAACCTCTCACATGTCAGATGTCACGTAATCAGGGACTAATTTGGCCGACAGTGACCAAAATTTCCAAGGACGAAATTGATTGATTTGCAGAAAATGTTCTTTCCTCCCCCAACGACTCTTTCTTTCTTCCCCAACGACTCTTTCTTCCTCAAATATATAAAATTGGAACCCTAATTTTACAATCTATAATCTACACTACAAAATCTCTAAAATTTCTTCCAATAAATTAGTAGTAACATTCTTCCCTAATTCAAAAAACTCCAAACCCTAATTTTTTTTATTGAATCCCCAAAATTTCTTCAAGCAAAACTCTTCAAATTGAATCTGAAATGATGGGGTGGGGCATATGGTCAAAAAGAGTTATCAAAGTCAAGCTTCATCTTCAAGCTCCATGTTTAATGGTGATGTGAGAGTGCCTGAATGTTGGTTGTATAGGAAGTGAGCTTAGGTTGATTAAGTTTTTGATAGTCATAATTTGCCTTTTGGGTTTTTTAACATGCTATTAATTTTCTAGGTGTGTGTAGAGTTGTAATGAAAAGAGGTTGAAGATGAATGAAATGTAGTCTTTCTGTAATAATTTTACCATCATATTAGTCCCTAAATTATTTGTCTAACTATCAAACTGATCTCTACATTATGTTAAAAAAAACATCAAATAAGTCCTTGAATTATATAAACAGAAATCAATTTGTTCATTGAAGTAGTCTCTGCAATGTTCCACAAACACAACTCATCAGCATCCATTTTTTCCTAAACACATAATTCACCACGAACATATTGCAGCCTCCGATACTAATCTCGCTCTAAACCACCACTATGATGCATTATTAACGTGATATTGTTTTCCATCCTACGGATTATGGCAACTGGAAACCCTAAAATGAATAATCTAAACAACTGTCTTAAAAACACAACACTACAAACAAACAACAAAGCAAGTATCAAATGAAGTTTAAAGTTGAAAACAAAATGATAAAAACTGAAAACGAAAATAAAAAAAATGGACAAAAATGGAACGATGTTACCTTCAAAAATCCAACGTTGATCGTCGGGGATGATTATGATTTTGGAGAGGTGAAGATGGTGAAGGTTTTAGCGGGAAGGAGAAAGGTCAGAAACGTGTTTGATGGGAAAAGAGTGAAATCTGAGGGTGGAAGGTAAGGGTAAAAGAGGGGTAAAATTGGGAAAACAGAAGAAAAAAAATTGAAGTTGAAAGGTGAAAACTGAAATTTTCATCGTTTCCATCAAATTGGTCCTTGTACACGTGACTTCCTAGTTGACACACACGTGTACAAGACAACACAGCATGTAACAGATCATTTGGACGGAGGGACCATTTTGATGGACGTTTGACAAATTCCGAGACTATTTTGATATTTCGTTAAATTAGGGGACTAATTTGGCCGATTCGTGCAAATTCAAGGTCGAATTTAATGATTCACTCGAAAAAAAAGTCATCTCAATTTTCAAAAGTCCCTAGCCGCGGCACCGAAAACTTGATACCACTGGCAACATAAGTGCATAGTCATTGGAATAAAATATCGATCTTAGAAGGACTTGTGAACATGAAGGTAACCTTTTTTTTTTTAGATTTAAATTAATTATTATTAGTATTTTACTTATTATATTTTGAATTCAAAAGTATTCATATAATCCCAAAAATCAAGCCATTGAAAAAGTTCTAGAATCATTTTTTTAAGAGGGGAGTTCTAAAATCTTTAACAGCAAGATAAAGCGATGATCATGCAAGTTACTTGCGCAATTAATATATTTAGAGCATAATAACTCAAAAAAAACTAGCTTATATACTATTTGTGAGGATTAAGTTGAGTAATCAAATAGGAGTTACAATTGTCTAGTGACTAAGAAATGTGTTTGATAATATTAATAATAAGTAAATCATTCAACGATTTCAAAAAATGAAACCCCAATTCGAACTCCAAACACCTCACTTATTCACTTTGAAAAAAAGTGAATTATAGCCACTAAGCTACTTGGCAAAAATAATATGTATGAAAATATATATCGTACAATATGGTCCATGACAAAAAGATGTCATGTATTATTTTTATTTTTTCAATTACAAGTTTTTTTATTAAGAATTACATGTTTCCCTATTTCAAATAAATACAATAGGCATATTTTTATGCCGAATTGAGGAAATAGCGACACACTCATAAACTAAATGGGAGCTACTATCATCTTAAATGTATATCATCAATTCAATGGCTAGTAGGTAATGATGTGAAGATCAATGTTTGCACATAGTCATCAACAGTAAATGTGCTTTGATCATCTCCATGTTGATAAATAACTTGAGCAGTTCTAGCCATATTAAGAGAAGCTTTGACAACAGACAAAGGTATAGTTTTGGTCATGGCAAGACCATTGAGCTCTCTCCACAAATTCCCTAGTAGCATCTTTATGTGTATTCTTCCTTCATTTTCATCTGAAATATTATTCTCTCTCATCATGCATTGTATACTGCTAGCATTATCTCCTCTTTCTTGTTCTTCCTGAACATCAAAATTCGCAAGATGTCGGTGATCTTAATTGAATTTTGGGTTAATTAAGTTTTTGATCCCTATAAATATCTGCAGTTTCGTTTTTAATCCCTATAAAATAAAATCAATCCCTGTGACATTTTCTTTTAGCATTTTAGGGACCAAAAATGCTGACGTAAATTTTTTACAGGGATTAAAAATGTTGTTGGAAAATTTTATAGGGACTAAAAATGCTGACGGAAAATTTTACAGGACTAAAAAGTGTGATTTTATTTTATAAGGACAAAGACGAAACTGCAGATATTTATAGGGATCAAAAACTTAATTAACCCTTGAATTTTTAACGTATTATGTAGACATTTGTAATGAGACAGCCCTAAGGGCACATTAAAGTTGCTCTTTTTGGGTTGCTTAACATGTGCCTTTAGAACACAAGTTAGCATGACTTTTTACTTATTTATTGATTTTTTTTTAGTAGGGATCAAAGTGATACCGTTGAAGTTCCTAAGTCATCCCATAGTCGAAGAATTTCTCCTGAACAAGAGAAGAGTCTAGGATATTGCTTCATCATGGAAATAGTTTCCTTTGAGAGACCATCACCAATGAGGAAAGTAGCATGCACCAATGCCATACATGATCCAGCAGAAATCACTCCATTATCCAAATATGTCTTAAAATTTGGGACAAATCCACTATTGAACCATTTGGCTTCTTCAAGAAATGCGTCAAATATGTCTAGCCACTGCACAAATTAATAACCATGTCTACAATTATTAACCTAATAATCTTAGCTATACTTTGATTTAAATTAACAAATATGATATTTAGATTCTTACTGTTCTTTTCAAGTAAGAAACAACGGTTTGTCCATGTTCTTTCTGAATTCTGTATGCAATTTCATTTGTGGTGTTATATAATGCCATATAACATATTTTCATGTATTCAGGAAGTTGGTCCATTGCATCAAGGTCCCACCTGCAAAACATAAAGCTTAGTTTAGCATGGTTAATTTATAATTAGTTTATAGTTAATCAAGTTTAAATACATACAAATTCTATAGAAACAAACCTTTTGATTGCTGTTGTGAAAAGAACTAGTTCATCTAATGTGCCATAAGTGTCAAAGATATCATCCATAACTAGCAAAATACATATGGTTTTGGTAAGTTCTATACGGCAATTTGAATAACATGGTTCTGAAAATATCCCCACTGTCCATAAGAAGCACTCTGTTGGTCTATCTCTTGCAAAACCAAGTTTGTCAACAAGTCCCAACTCTTTCCACCACCTAAACAAATCACATAAACTAGCTATGAAATCTAGCATTTCTCATAACATAGTAATAGACAGAAAGAAGTATGAAATTTGTGATGTTCTTGGCAGAAATTAATGTTGGAATATATAATTTGAATTTGAAAAATAAAATAAACACTAGTAAATTGACAACCAAAATATCTGTTGCTAATTTAATTTTTTTGGTAGTCTGACATGATATCCAATATTGATTTAGATTTCGTATCACATAAATGTCACTCATTCATATGGTCAATAGACCATTGGATCGAGATCATACAAAAATAAAGCAATATTTTTTTTTTAACTCTAAAATACTAAGTTTGAAATATGAACTCTACAATCTTCATCCTACTACTACCAACGAATGCGTGAAATTATGACCGCAACAAATCCAATTCAATTTCGTCCACCTTTAATTAAATATTTTGTTGTGGCATAATCTTAAGCATAAAATTACCTGCATATTTCTGCTAACTCTCTTTGGTGTAATGACTGCATCATCTCAGAGTCTAACTTTGCCAATTCCAAAAGAGTTGGTATTTGGTTACTTTCTTGACTATATTCTTCCATGTAGTTTCTAGCTTCTAACCTTGCCATTCTTAGGTGCTTTGGAAGTGTTAAGGCTCTACCAACGTGCCTACCTACTTCTGGACTAAGGTGTGGGATTAATTCATTTAGACGAGCCTTGGAAAATTCCATGGCTTTCTTTAATATTTCTTCATCTTCTGTCCCTAAATATGATGCCTCATATAAACTCAACAAACCCCAAACGTCTTTGGTAAGTGATTCATTAAAATTGCCACTCTTGTCCAAAAATTTCCTGAAAACATCTACAACCAAACAACCACACTAATCAAACCATTAAGTTTGTTTCTTTTGGCAGCACCTAAGTAAGCTACTTTATGTAAAACAATTATTATAAATGTGAATATAGTAGCAATACATTCATTATTGAGTGAAATCCAATAATACATGTCAATAAAGGAGTGACACTATTATACATAGATAGACTAATTCAATAGTTTAACTGAAAGAGAGTAAAACGACTTAAAAAATCATATAATAATTGAGTATTAGATCATATATAACATTTCCTATGTATAATAGTCTCGTTAACGAGTGTCTCAAAGGTACTCTTTCAATAGTCGAAAATAAATAATTATTTTTTACAAAAATCAAATATTTCGATTTGTAATATATTGATTACATGCATTTTCATAAAAATTTACTATTAATGGTCTTTAAAAAGTGTTTTGGGACACGTTAATATTTTTAATAAATATGTTGTTTAAATTCTTTAAATAATTAAATTTATTATTTTGAAAAACTATTGAATAAAACAAATTAATAATGACATAGATATTAAATTTTCAACTAAACGCTACCTTTCTCTCAAAAAAAAAACTAAACGCTACCTCATCATTAAAATTGACCTTCAAGTGTTTTGTCTTATTATTATGCTTTAGTTGTTTATTTCTCTCTTAACATGATAAAATGGACCAAAGCATAAGAAAATTCAAAGCATATACATGAAGTTGATCGAAAATAATAATGTAAAGTACCAGAACATGTAGGCCAATCATTGTGCCTCAGTAACCGAAATTGAAGGGATGTGGCAAAGAGGTCTTGAGAAGGGTCCCAATCACATATCCTCCCAAGTTGAACATTGATCTCATCTTTCAAATGGTGACCAATTCCCAGCCCTTGGATTGAGTCAATCATCTTCAATGTTACAATAGGATCGTTTGAATTTAGCAATGTTTCTCGGCTTCTTCTTTTGACTTGACCCAAACTTTTGGTCTTATCTTCAGTTTGTAAAGGTGACAACTAACATGAACAAAATAAAGTTTGAATATTTATAATATAGACTAACAAACATTCCTAAGACTATTTTATAAGGGTCTATCAACAAATATATCGTTGTCACATTATTTTAAAAATGGTTTTTCTAACATGTGCAAATTTGCACATGTTAACAAGTTTAAAGTAGTAAATGCATATTAGAACTTGTGTATTTTATATTAAATATATATTTTTTTTAAAACATTGTGACTTTTAAAAAAAGTTGTTTCTTTTAGCATCCTTAACATGTGCAATATTGCACAGGATAGCCAAACCCTCTTAAAAAAGTGAAATGTTAACGGTCAATTCCAGAGCACTTTTTTAAGAACTATTAGTAGTAAGAATTCATGAGAATGTGTATAATCAATGCATTGGAAGATGCTTAAAGAGTGTTTTGGGAACATTCATTAACATAACTTTTTAAAAAATGATTTTATTTCAATCTATTTATTTATTTTTAAAATGCTTAAAGAGTGTTCCGGGAACAAAATATACTACATATGTCCTTAATTATGATATCTTTTTTAAAAAAAATCTTTGTCCCTTTTTTTTATAAACTTCCTTTTAAATTTCAATATGTATTAATATTTCTTTACCACTATACCCTTATTTATGTTGCATTTTATTCTGCAATATTTAATAAATACTTCTTAGAACATTAACTAATTCTCTCTTGTAAAGAGTAAACATGTAAAATAATAGTGATTGTCAATAAAACTAAGGGTTAAATATGTTTTTGGTCCATATAAATATGTCAACTTTTCATTTTAACTCCTCTAAAAAATTTCTTCAACTTTTAGTCCTCTAAAAAAATTTCATATTCACTTTTGGTCCCTCCTTTAAAGTAAACTCATATGTAGAATTCATTATTTTGAATCAAATTTTGCACAAAAATTTATAATATTATATGGATCTCTAAAAAATATATATATAATTTTTTACCAAAATATGATTTTTTTTTTTGAGGTAAACAATTCATATTTAATTTATGTTTCGTTAAAGAATTCTAATTTTTTTTGGGGTGATTTTTACAATATTATAAACATTTATGCACATTTACTTTTTTGAAGGAAAAAAAATAGGGACCAAAAGTAATGATCGAAAATTTTATAAGGACTAAAAGTAGAAGAAATTTTTTAAAGAGACTAAAACGAAAAGTTGATATAATTATAGGGATAAAAACATATTTAACTCTAAAATTAGTTCAACGATCAATTTTCTTAATTTCTGTGTCCTAAAACTTGTACAGTCAACTTTCGAATAGTCTAAAAAATATATTTTTTTAATACAAAAGTGATTTATGTTGTGTAAAAATGATTCCAACCATAAAATTGATTAAAAACAATTCAAAAGACAAAAATCAACTTACAACAGACATCCCACAAACTTGTCAAATCAATTTTAAGGTTGGAATCATTATTAACTTCCCTATAGTAAAAACAAACACACTAAACATTAACATAGACTCACACAAATCACAGTCACCCAAAACTTCATATTGATGATTTGTTATTATCATGATATATCATAAGATAGGGAGATTACTAATTAAAAGCTACCTTCTCATTGAGAGCAATGGACTTGATCGATAATTTACTATGAATAATCCTTGAATTTGATTTTTGTAGCGATAAGATGCGTGATTGATAAGTAGAAGTTGAAGAATTATAACGAGCAAGTGTGCTTGTTAGGTATGAAACTCTAAGTTCAGTAACAGCCATTGTATTTGCAGGCTTATTTCTTTCCTTCTATGTTTGTGATAACACAAATTGGATTGCCCACTTATATAGACTTTCTATCTAGCTTACATAATTGACTGGTACTTTGTTTATTCTAATACCGAAATTCTAAACATTTTTTTTTTGTTTTACATAGCTTTCCACATTAATCATTTTTTTTGTTTGACTAAAGCTCTCCTAGGAATGTCATGTGGGTGAATATCAGATCAGATATATATGGGTCAAACTGTAAAAGCCAACACTTGTTGCATGTAAAGATTAATAAGGTTGGTCAAGTGGCTCTAATTTTCCATCCCTATATATGTTTTCCAAATTCCACCGACGTTTATTTTACCAAATAAAAGTGTGAATTTATTATACAAATATCAACATAGATGGACTTTTTTTTTACAAATATTAACATGAACACGCAGTACAAATATTGGTTTCTCTTATGTTGCGTTTTGATGTTATTTGGTTTGGTTGGTAAAAAAACCGCAAACTAAATCACATATTTGAGTAAAAAAAAAAAAAAGAGTTCAAATACATTCAAGTCAAATGTGATTTTCGTTTACGTTAGTTTGATTTACGATGTTTTAAATTCTGAGCGCCCTAATTGTTAATAATATGTTACACAAGAATAAAAATGTTCAGCTATTTTTTGTCGCGGATTTTATATGCTCATATATGTACGTTTATAATTTCTTCTGTCATCTCTACATAGTAATTCCAAAAAATGTGTCAATTCTATACGTGATCTTACATTAAATTATCGCCTTGCACTATTTGCGGATTCTATGAATTTATTTATACAATATATTTTCGTCATCCTTGCAACTAGCGAAAAGGCGGGAACACAAAGAATAGATTAATCATTCCTCATGTTGCATCCATCCATGGTGTTGTGACCACTCAAATATGGTGTTACCATCAATTTAATTATTAATTTCTCCAAACCATTTGGGTTGGTCTGGTGGTATTGGCTTGGAACCTGGGAGTGTGCTCCTCCTCGATGTGTCAGGTTCGATTTCCTCCGGTGTCAATTTAGATGGAATAGTTTACCTTCTTCAAAAAAAACTCTAATTTGAAACATATCTTAGAAATTAGGTTTTTTTTGTTAATGTGCTGAATAAAATGGATTTCTTGTACCCACATGTTTTATTCCTTGTTTATTTCATGGTTGAGGTATAGGGATATGTCCAAAACTTCCCTAAAACTGCAATTTCTCTGTGTTTCTGGAGTTGAAAATAGGAGGTAGGACTAAAATTGCAAAATAAAATGATAATTTAAGGACGGTTTTGTTCAATTTAAAAGAGGCAGGACCATTTTCGTGAGTTGGTCAAAACGCGAGGACCAAAAGTGTAATTAAGCCAAAAGAATAACGTCCAGTTTGTGTTTCCGAAAGGGATCACGAACCGTAAGAATTGAACTCTGGTTGTCCGGACCAGACAATTCCATCTTAGAACATTCATTGCTTGTCAGCACCTGCTCATAAAAAAATCTTCGGTTTGATCTTTGTCAGCGTTTGTTGCTGCATGGCTATCACGTCCAACTGGCCATGTACAATCATTGAGTTTTCTCTTTTTATCTTCTAAAGTGATTGTCTTATCATTGTCAAATTATTTCCATATCTGATTCTGATGTCATTCCTTTGATCCTTTCCCTTTACTCACGTCAGGGTTGGGAATAGGCCAGGCGGCCTACAGGGGCCTACGGCCTGGCCTGTTTAGGCCTGGCCTGGCCTGGCCTGTTTATGTAAGAGGCTAGGCTTAGGCTTTTGAAAAAGCCTATTTAAGTAAATAGGTCAAGCTTAGGCTATCAAAAAAAGCCTATGAAGCCTAATAGGCCGACCTATTTATGCATATTATTAAAATTTATTTTTTTATATTAAAATATAATTTATATTAAACATAAAAAATCATTAAAAAAACTCAAAAAATGAACTTTTTAAATAGGATTTAAGACCTTATATCGAAATAGGCTTTTAAGGCCTTATAGTGATAGAGAGGCCTTACAGTGAAATAGGTTTTAAGGCCAATTATGCCTATTTAAAAGTAGATAAAATTGAATATTTAATGACTTTTATATGAAGTAGGCCTGTAAATAGGCTTCTAGGCCAGGCCAGACTTTTAAATAGGTCAGGCCAGGCCAAAAAAGTAGGCCTCTGATAGGCCATAGGCCAGGCTCAGGCTTGCAAAACTGTTCGTAGGCCAGGCTCAGGCCTATCAAAGCCTGGCCTGGCCTGGCTGGGCCTGGCCTGGCCTATTCCCACCTCTTCAATGCTTATGGGTCGGTTTTCATGGGAAATCATATTTTTGGAACCACCTTCCTTACCAGTAGGACCAGTATCCAGTCACTGAATTAATTGCCCCTTTAATGCTTTTGCTTCTCCCTCTCCCTCCACCATCATCAACCACCTCTCCCTCTCCTCCATGCCTCTGTTGCTCAACCCCCGACATCATCATCATTCATCATCTTCATTAATGGTGGAGTCAGGAAAAATAAATATGGATGGGCCACAAAAGTAGAGTATATTATATATAAAAAAATTATGTTTTAATAAGCATTATACACGAAAATGATCATCAAAGAATTGAATTACATTAAAAAAAATTAAATAATCCACCTACGTATTTCGAGTAACTTGAAGTTTTTTTTAACAAGCGAAAATAGAATTTATATTAAATGACAAAAGATATTTCTCTCAGCATAAAGTGTGCTAAGGAAGAGCAAACAAAGTTCAAATATAACACTTCACAAATAAGAATAAGCAAAGTAAAAACATCTAATCAGCGATTCCACCCCACCACATCCAGAAATACATGGAGAACCCTCATCAAGTAAGACACCATGATTACCTAAGTTATCTTTGGTAGACAATCTGTTTTAAATGAGACATCAAGAAAAAACATAAACCTTCAATGAGACATCCTTATATCAGATCAACTCGAAAACCACTCAAACAGTCAATGTCGCTTATCATTCACATCAACCTGCAAATGAATATTAGAAATAACCATCGAGTAACTTGAATTTGAAAGTGTGATAGCAAAACATATTGAAATAGAGAAGAGGGTGGACACAATGTAATTTTATTTAAAACTTAACGGTATTTTAGTAATTTTCTTTATAAAAAATTAAAATAAAATGGTGATGTCAACCCAAGTCAACCACTGATATTCGTCGACCCAAAAAAATACGATACAATTAATAATTTTTATTTATTTTATAAAATATTTATTTACTTTATTGGGTTACTAGTTTGTCGAATGAGACATTGATCGAATTACATGATTATTGATCTGATCATAATTTAAAAATGAAAAATTTATAAAATTAATGACATACTTTGCATTTAATTCCAATTACTTTGCTGATGTGTTCCAATTTGACCCAAAATATTTATGACCACCTCTCTATTTATCTGGTGGCTTCCATTGACGGTGCTTACCATTTTGACCCAACAAGATCACGAGTGACATGGAAACAAATTTTGGAAGGAGTCTGAAAGGAAAGAATGAGAGAAAAGAGATATTGAAATATTGAAATTAAAAGAAATCTTCTATCAAAAGAAAATTAAATAAAAGAAAAAAAAACGTTTCTGCATTTTGTTTCTATTTTAAAATTATTTAAATCTGACTAATTTTCCACATATTACATCAATTTGAATTATTAATCAACAAATTCGATTCGATTTTAGCAACATATCGTTCTATACTTATACTACATTAATTCACATAATACATGCTACTAGTTGAGAACGTTCAGCAGCTAGTGGATAATGTTCAGAAGCAACACATTCATAGATTCTTAGAATTAAAATAGAAAAGATTAGAGATGAGAGAAAATTAGAGAAAGTGATCATTAGTTGTGCATGATTTCTCAGGAGTGTAATTTTCTCAAACCATAGTGGATCATTAGTTGTGGGATGTGAGATTTGAACTCTTGGTTTGCCACCTTCTACTACCATTTGAGTAAACTCTCACAACATGCTCTCCATGGTTGTAGACAATGTAACACCCTGTTTTTCCAACTTTAAAATAACATAGATTAATCAGAGTTTTTCAACGTAAACGGAATGTTACACTTCTTTTCATAAAATCATAAATGGAATAAAGAAAATCCTTTAATACATCGCAGCGGAAATATTTCAATTTTTCAAAACAATCTTTGGCACAAGGGCCTCAACACAAAATCTCATAAATTTAGTTCATCAACATGTTCATAAAACAATACGTAAGGAATAGAAAAGCGACAACAAAATTCTCATCCCGTTACGTATCAGAGCACCTAAGACACACGCTAGAGATACCTCACACGACCGCAACTATTCTTGGTTACCTGCAAGTTAATCATAGGGAAGGCAACATTTTCAAGCAGAAGGGGTGAGATTTCACAAAACAATAATAATAAGCATATAATTCATCAAATACATTTAACAACATGAACATCATCAATTAATCATAATAATTCTTCATATAGTACTTTTTTAACAACTCATAAGCTACATTATGTAATCATCATAACAACATCAATTAGTAATACAAATAACCATGTAGTTCATCTTTAATAATACTTCATATAAACAATATAAACAACATAAGCGACAATCAACTTCAAATCATCTTTAACGATACTTCACATAAACAACAACATAAAACTCTTCATTAACGATTCATTGATAATTATCAACTCGACAACTTAGACAACTCGACAACTTCGACATCGACTACGCAACTTCAACTCGACTATGCAACTTAGACATCTTATTCATGCATGTGGTACCAACCCAGGGCATCAAGCCCTCAACGTAATAAGTATTAATATACTTCCAGGGCGTCAAGCCTTCATCGCAAATGAGCTAAAGCTCCAGGGCATCAAGCCCTCAACGTGTAGAGTAAAAACTCACAGGGCATCAAGCCCCCAACTGAAATGGGTATGCATGGACTCAACATCATACAACTTACACAACATCGACATCTTAGGATTCCAACAATTTGGATCAACAACTCCTAATCTTAGATTGACACATGCGGCTTTTAGTCAATAATAAACAACAACATGACAGCACATCAAATATTTCAAGATATGACAATATCATAAACAATCACATAGTTCATCGCTTATAGTTCTCAAAAGGCATATACAATTATATATATATCTCAATTATTCAACAACAATATTCATATTAATTCAGACTCACTAAAAGACAATATAATTATAAACAACTTCATGTAACATCATAATCATCAACTTATACATTCATATAATAATTCATCAATCATGAACACATCATATAACATCATATTCATCAACATATACATTCATATACTAATTCATCAATCAGGAAAAACATCATATATTATCATCAACATATACATTCATATAATAATTCACTAAAGCCTCCTTGGAGTATTTTCATCATAACTCAAACACCAAAAATCATTTTCAAGTCAAACCAAAGCCAATGGAAAGCTAACACAATTATCTACAACTTTCATGTTTACACCAAAGGCCAATTTTGTACCTATCAATATCAGTTTTCATTTCAAATTCGGGAAAGGTTGTGCTGAAATTCATAAATATTCACTGTGGCCTACGTGCAGTAATATGACCATAACTAAAGTTCTATAAATCATTTAGTAGTCAAACCAACGGCATTAAAAAAACTAACATCCATATCTACAACATTTGTGTTTACACCTAAGACCAATTATGTACTTTTCAATACCAGTTTTCATTTCAAATTCGGGAAAGGTTGTGCTGAAATTCATAAATATTCACTGTGACCTACGTGCAATAATTTGACCATAACTCAAGTTCTATAAATCATTTATAAGTCAAACCAACGGCATTAAAAAACTAACATCCATACCTACAATTTTTGTGTTTACACCGAAAGCTAATTCAAAACAGAAACGGGTGAAAAATGAGTGTTTTTCCAGTTTTGGCTTTCAGAAAATCGGTGGCCGAATTCGCTCACGGGAAAGAACAGTTTTCACTCCAAAAACCCAATTTTTAATCTCTTAATCACCCAAAATTATTTACAATGATGTTTACAGGTCAAATAGGCAATATAGAAATCAAAACAACATAGGAACATGCATCAAACAACACAATTCATCTCATTTTATCAATTAACATAAACTTTCTAACCCTAACTCAAGAACACAACAATTCATCAAATTTTCAGAATTATATACTATGATTATTGAAGGAAATCTCACCCTTACCTTAGATTAGACTATCGGACTCTACAAGATTGCTCCTCTTCTCACAAGATTCTCCTCTTTCTCTGACTTCTCACTTTTCTCCCTTTTTCTCCAAAAACTGAATTGTACTTTTGTACAATTCTAATCTAGTTTTCCTTTTTATATCTCTTCTATCTAATTTATCTTATTTCACTTATTCTCTTAAACTCTTTTAAATGCCTAAATCAGCCCCTCAACTCAATATTCTATTTAAAAATATATATAAATTACTTCCATAACGAAATATCAAATATATTTCTGTTATAGTATATTTTTTTACACCAAATAACATATATATTTCTATAACAAATATATTTCTATAACAAATAACAAATATATTTTTACACCAAATAACATATATATATTTCTACACCAAATAACAAATATATTTTCTACACCAGATAACAAATATATTTCTATAACAAATATCAAATAACATATATATTTCTACACCAGATAACATATATATTATACTAATAAATACCAACATATAACATAACAAAATATCACTTATCAAAATAAATCGACTAAATTATAAAAAGATATATAAACTCAATAAAATAAATAAATAATAAATTAGGGCGTTACAGACAACCTTGTCTATCCCTAAAGCTTTGTCAACAATTTGTTGTCCCTTTCTCCCCCCTATCCACTGTCACATCCCCCTTACTTCAATACAAAAACTTTTCACTTGCACTCATAGACTCATGTGACTCCCTACACCTTGTTTTAAAGGTGATGCTTTGGCCATTGTAATATCAAAACATGAGTGTCCTAAGGGATTTCCATGTTCTAGTCGATAAGGGGAAATCATCATGAATAATGATGACTCTACCCTCAAGATCAATTACTTGCAATCTAAGCTATCAAATTTATGGAAATCTCCAAGATCATGTACGCCACCCACTCGGGTAAAGTCTAATACAAGTTGCTTCCTCTCCTTGCATCGTAAGCCTTATACATATCATAAACTTATAAGGCTTATGATATGTATATTGTATTGGTACACTTGAAATGTGAAATCTATTAGGTCCCGAATTTTCATTAACTACTTACAGCTCAATTGATGCCAACTGTGTTTTTACTTTTCGTTGTCAAAGGTTTCAAACTTTTAAAAAAAAAATCTTATTCGAAAGTTTTTGTAGAGATTGCGTTCTTTTTCATCTTTGCAAAACAACACTTGATTAATTAATTCACGGGATTGCTCTATTAGTTAGATATGAAGTTGTTTATCTAAATAGAAAGAAAAAAATCACTTATATCATAATATGAAGAAGAAGACTTCAAAATATAATTCATATTATTTAGGTTTCATTTAATTTTGCTTTAGGCCTTCAAATCTATTGGGCCGGCCATGATCAAAACTATATGAACTCATATTATAAATAGCGAGTGTGTTGCTCAGGGCTAACTCAAGCATAAGGCGAATCAAACCTTCACTTTAGGCCTCAAAATATTTTGGTCCAAAATAAAAACCTCAAAATATTGTTTATATGATTGATCAATATATTATAACTTTCTTTTTTAAAAATATTTTTTCGTATTTTTTATAAAACTTGTGACTTTATTTTCTTTTTCTTAAAAACTTCATATTAAAGTTTTTTTTTTTAGGAAAACTTCATATTAAAGTTTGTTTCTGACCTCAAAATACGTTGGACCACCTTTGTATTTCTAGCACTGATCCTCAATCATTTTTAATATATTGTTCTTATTATTGACTTTGAATTCTATCCAACACATTCTCAATATCGGGTAAGTTTTCTATAATGATATATTTGGTTTGATGTCTCTTATAACCAAGATTATCCATCCTATCTCTTATAATTCCATCTAACCGCATTTCCATCTTAAAAAAAAGTCCATCAAACCGCATTTTTTTGTTTGACATAAAAATTATGCCATCTAACCGCATTTGAATAATGAATATTTGGCATTTAAATACATTGGGTGTACATTTGACCACTCTAGATCCGCCCTCACTTTTGAATATTTTTGTAAGGTGATTCACGAAACCATCTTGTGCGTAGAGCGAAATACATTGGGTGTGAGATTAGCTATGTTTAATTACGAAACCATCAACTTGAAAGAAAAATGTTTTGACATGCTTTTGTGATTAGGTTGAACTTTTACTAATATCAAAGTTAAAATAGAAGTAACTTTGAGAGTAAAAAAAAAATGAAAAATTTATTAACTCGACTTTAAACTTGTTTTATGATTATCAAATTATAATATTTATAATATGTTTTGAACTAATTTTAGCTATATTTTTATTAATGGAAGTGGCTTGAAAAGAAATTTTATCAGTCAAATTTAAAATTGGTTTTATGACAGTTAAATTGTAATAATTATATATGTTTGGAACTAGTATTAGTTAGGCAGAATAAATTTGACCCAAAAAAATCTTTAAAAAAAGTTAAAATATTGGCCAACTAAAGGGACAAGATATGATAAATTAGTAATTTATTTTCTTGTCATATTTTGCTAGTTTCTAACTCGATTTATTGAATAAAATTTTAACTAGGAGACGAGATAGAATAATTTTTATAATCAACTTATCATATTTATGTTAGGATGATATATAGTTATTTTTTATTTTTTTTTACAAAAATAAACGATATTCGTTTATTCGAATTGATAGAGTACATCGATACAATACATATCTAAAGTCGCTAAAGACGAAAATGATGAATCTGTGAAACTCACAGCATCCATGTTAATAGCATAAAACGGCAAAGTACATATGTCTACAAATACGACTATATTCAAGTCTCCGGAATACTTATGTCTCCGGATCTACAACGTTGATGACACCAAAATCATTGATCGGATCTGCACTTGTTCAAAGCTAATCTTTTAACCTGAATCAAATAAACACCGCACTAAGACAGAAAATCAAAAAACCACCGCACAAAGACGGAAAATCAAAACAAACAGAGTCGTGCAGAGACAACGAAATCACAAAAACAAACGAAAGAAAACTGAAAATATGTGAAAATCACTTATTTAATTATGATGAAAAGAAAAACAACTCGAAGGGATGATTTTGGGTCAAAATTGATCCTAAATCACTCATCTTTGATAAACAAGAAGAAGAAAGGACCGACGGTTAAAGGTTGAGAAGAAGAAAACAGAGAAAAAACGATATAGTTATCATATCTTTACTCTGACTACTAAATGAAATTAAGATCTAAAACCATTGATCCTTATAGTCTATTTTTATTTTAATAAAAACAAATATTTCGTTTGGTATAATTAGTGTTTAATAAATTTCTTAGGTGTGGTAAAAGAATTAGAAAACACATTTACACTTTGTTGGATGGTTTTTAAACCCATTCGATTGCATGTGCAATTAGGAGGCATCATTATTGTAGGGTGTTTTTTAAGTTTGTGGGTTTAGTACCACTTGTATTTTTGTCTCTTTCGTTTTTTAGGCTTTGTACTACTTATACTTATATCCTCTAATCAATATTTTTTTTTGTTGGTGTTGTCTTGGGATATTAAAGTGTGTTTTTCTCAAATTTTAGGTTCGATTCTTCCCAATTACAATCTGAGTGGGCTAGTCCATTCATAGTTGGATGTGGAATGGACTTCTCGAATTAGTCGATCCTTGACAGGATACTAAATTTTAAAATAAAAAAAATTACTCTTAAATTTAACTATCACTATTTAATCGAATATAAACTATGAATAATGATTTATAATCATCAACAAAGGTCATGCACCATATCTTTCTCACGCCAAATTTATCTATCTGCACCATATCTTTATTGTTCTTTATTATTTTTAATATTTTTAGCTTGGTATGTATTTGTATTGACTCTGCCCTTTATTTAAGTAGTTTTTTTTTGGCAAAATTACCTGAAGCTTACACTTTTTTTAATCCAATTGTAGATTTTATGCCAGTAATACCCTTACTTTTTTTTTCTCTTAGCTTTTGTTTGGCAAGCTGCTGGAAGTTTTCGATAAGATCTTTAATTTGAGTGATGTCCGAAAAAAAATTAAGAATTTATTCTAAAATAAAAATGATAACATTTTTAAAGATCAGATAAGTTTTAAAGCATGAATCCTTGATTCTAAATATTAAAAATTTTGGATAGACAATAAAAATCTGGACCATCTCATCTTTTCTGTTATTTCCATTAAAAAATGAAAATTCTATTATTCGATTGGAGTCCACCACCAATACCTAAATCTTGATTGTGGATATGGAAAAAAAAAATTGATAATATAAAGACTCAATTCTTACTACAAATAAATTTCCTAAGTTTTTTTTGAAATTACTTCATTTCTTATAAACTTCAAATCAAAGGAAACATAATATGAAATAGAAGAGAATCTATTCTCTTTCTCTGTCATTTATTTTTAATTATCTTGAAGATTTTGTAATGCTTACTCTAAAACTATTTGTTTACACGATAGTGATATTCTTTGTTTCTCTTTTCATCTTCGGATTCTTATCTAATGATCCAGGACGTAATCCTGGACGTGAAGAATAAGAAAATCTTTTTTGTTTTGCTTGTGCTGGATTTTGAAATATTTTTTGTTTTTTTTATCTATTTTACATCTTTAACTAGTAAAAAAAAAAATTAAACAAAGAGGGAAGAAAAAAATATCAAATCATCAATAAAAGGAAAGAGAGTGATTCGAACCCTCGGTACAAAAATTCGTACAACGGATTAGCAATCCGCCGCTTTAGTCCACTCAGCTATCTCTCCCCAATTCAAAAAAAAAAAAATTATTATGCTTATGATACATCGCATAAACAAATCACCTATAAAGTAAACAACTTAAATCTTAATAAGAATCTAGTTAATAGTCATTACAACTTGCTTAAACCTATTAAAAAAAGAGAAGCATTTTAGAATTCTAAAAGACCTTGGTGAATTTGTATTGATCATGTTGGACCTAGAATGGTTTACATTAGGGTTAAGATCCGTTGTGTAGAGGGATAACACCGTTGATCGTCTGCCGTGGTCCGCAATGAGTCCTTCTCCACATGAGGGTTTAAAGAGATTGAGGCAAATATATGGGTAAAGAGTGGGATACCTTACCAATATTGTGCATTAGTATTTATAAGAAATAAGTAGGGTTTTAGTTGTCAAGCCTTCACTTGGACATGTATTCCTAAGGGACACGTGTAATGATTTTATGAGTACTCCAACATTAGATCTAGATTGAATGGTCTAGATCGATTGGTCTCGAGCATCGTCCACTCGAATTTAGCGTGTGCCCATGACATGGACTTACTCTTCATCGGGTCCCGATCAGACTAGGGTGCTAAATATGCCTTTTAATACATTTTGCTAACATATTTTAAATAAAAAATTGTTGCTAACATATTTTAACATTTTGTCATAAAAAAAAACATATTTTAATACAAAAATTCGTATGCCTTTTATGTTCCAATATCACCTTCCATTTGTGAAACTATACCCGTCGCATTTCTTTACTATTATACCCCTGAATTCTGAAATTAAAAAATAGCAATTATTTATTCTTCTTTCCTTTTATTCAATTTTTTTTGGTGTTTAAGGTTTGAATCTTTGACATTGCATATGTTATATATTATCCTTATCAACTGAACTAAGTTCATGGGACTTTCCCTTACTCATTTGTTAATGGTGATAAGATCTTTTATTTAACATAAAATTTAATTAACAAAATTATAACACAAGGAGCACCATAGCGGAAGGCAACAATAAAGAATACCAGCAGCCACATGAATAAGAAATATGACACGCACCAACCAACTCATCGTCATACCATATAAAAAATACTAGCAGCCACATGATTTTTTATGTTGATCCCTAAAAAAATATGATTTGAGAGACCCATATTAATTACGGATCAAATTTTCAATCACTATATGAAATGTCACCTTCAAATATGAACATAAAAAATTATTTTAGTGGTTAAATTTTTTTATAGGTTTAGAGCAGGTTTGTTATCACTTTTAAAAATATTGAATGTGTTTGCGATTATTTTTAAAAAAACCAGAATAAAAAAATCTAAAATCAGCTTCAAATAAAAAGCTTTAAGAGGATCTTCTTAAAAAATAGATTTTTAATTTGTAACAAACGGACCCTTAATGTCAAAAATAATGGATTTTATTAAGCTATTATTAAGGACTATTAATTTTCCCACCTAATGTGTTACTCGCACGCCCTGTTTTATTCCGAAAATACCTTTCAAATTTTATAATCCGAACCAAATTTGGATTAAAAAATTCTGACACACTCAGTGCAGACATAATTGGACATAATTGCATGTCTTTGTGGATTTATCATTTTTTTTAAGATATAAAATTATGTAAAAGACAATTTTGATAAAATGATACCAAAAATAATTTTATATATATATATCATTATACCAAAAAAGTTGAATTTATATCATTACACATTTTACCTAACGGTATACATTTCAACTAATGATTTACGTTTAATCTAAACTGCCCCAAGATCTATGTCAACATCATCAAAATTAAAGTTATCTTCCTTTTCAATCTTCACACCATCTTCAGCCTTCTTCCCAACAACAACCTTATCTTATGGATCAAGATTTTTAATAATGTACAGATCTTGGTTATCTCCTATGACATCAACACCCGCCGCCCGACATAATTCATTGTAGTCAGTCATTCGACTGATATACCTATCAGGCCAACTTTTGGCATCATAACGAGCATAGTCTCCATAGCGGGCAAGTGGGAGGAATATGACAACCATCCTTCAAATATATTATCATGAAATGGTTGTCATTGACATGTGTCATACATATCAATCACTCTGTATGTGGCGGTTCACCATATAGAGGGAAAAAGGTTTCATGTCGCCCTTTCTCAATGGACAATATAGAACAACGACATGGTTGTATCTCTGTGCAATGACGAAACTCATATCCGGCATGTTCACCCACTTATCCGGTGGTGCAAGACCAATACCGCAATATGTTATAGCATCTAAGACCTCTTTATACCCACTTATCAGGCGGAATGTTGTTTAAAAACTTTTGATAGAAAATACCTAAACCAAATCTCATTCCGGTAACAAAGAGATATCTTCCTTCCTATCATTCATACCACCCTCATACTTGAACCTCAACCTCTTCCAGTGAGTGTGGATTTCATCCAAATGGATGGGGTGTTGTTCTTGATCTTCAATGCAATCGCACATGCATATGGCAATCCAAAAGTGATCAAACTTAAACAACCACATCTGAATTTATCCATACTGACATCAACTGCTCGATCAGCCTCGTCTGCGAGATAATGCAAAGTGTATCTTGATATGTTTCAAATCAACCTAGACCACAACAACTTTCATTTTAATCTATGTTCAAGCATGATCGTCTTTACCATTGAATATCTTTAGGGTATCTACAACATTCATCAAAGAATTGTCCTGATCCGTGACAACTACTTTGGGGTAAATATATTTGGAATGCAACAGTTCACGACACCTCTCAAGAGCCCAACTAACGTTATCTTTCTTCTCATACAACATATAAGCAAATCCAATTGAGAACGGCAACCGGGTAGAAGTGTTACCAACAAACTCAAGCAACGGAAGATGGTACTTGTTGGTCTTATAAGTGGAATCCAACACAAGCACCATAAAGAATGTGTTAACCAATTTGATACCATCTGAATGCACCCAAAATATATGATTGACATCATCAGAATCAGAATAATTCCTACAATGATACATGTACTCATTCTCATCCAACGATTTCAATAGATGTTGCATGTTCATTCTCGTACCCCTAATGGATTGCCTATACTTGTGACAAGAATTATAAACATGTTTGATAGTAGTTGAAGTGTTTATGTTTCTCTTTCTTAAGTTGGTAAGCATTTGCATCGAAAGAAGGTTTAACTCTGCCATCTCATGAAGATGTATACGTTCATTTGAGTTTAGACGTCTTGCAGTTTTATGACCTTTAAACACATTTGTCATGTCATGGTTGTGTACATCATCACCAACTTTGAGGCTCTAGTCACCAGCAATCATCAAATAACCTCTAAGCTGAAATGGACACTCGCATTTACCCGAACCAGCAATTTTGCGCCGAGTCATCTTCTTCTACTTCATATATGAGTCTCCTCTTTCACATATCACAGTAACAAATGCACTTCTTCCATTGTCACCTTTATCGGATTTACCAATGACAGTTGTAAATCCAAGCTTCCTTGCTTTCTCTCGAACCCACTCCAACAAATCGTTCTGTGTAGCCAACCTTTGTTTGGTGGTAAAATGTTCTCGATGATCAATTAAAAAAAACATCTGGATGTACATCATGTGGAATAGGAGGAGGAGGAGCATCTACATTCGCATCACCTAAGAAAATATCAAGTTTCGGTGATGGTGGGGGGTGAAAGAACCGGCAACACAGTATGAGATTCAATATCAAGTGGCAATTCAATGGAGGCATCAACAGGAACGTCCATCACTGAAATAGTGTGAAAGTAGAGTCAGAAAATGCAAACAGTTTTTGCACTAGTGTTGTTCGAATTATACAATCTAAATTACATTGTTGGAATTCAAATTTTATAATCTGAAATGCTCCAGTAAAAATTTGTTGATGTGATCAAAAGGAAAGTGCCTAGAAATTGAATGGGGGGGGGGGGGTTATATACTTATTACCTTTGCACTTAGACAAAAATGATGATGTTAACGCATCTTGATGACTAAATTGCTACTTCAAATCACATTTTTGCCAAAAATGGTGTGTTTCTAGAGGTGTGGGGAGTGTTTGATGATAAAGGTGGTGAACTTCAGCTAGGTTATGCGTTCCCTATATATAATCAAAGTTTTCGGATTATACAAGCCGAAAACTTACGCAACTTTTCCCGCTCTTTCTGATTTGCAAGGTGTTCGGAATATATATTCTGAAATACGTCAAAATATTTCGGATTATATGTTTTGAACGAAATACGCCTTCCTTTTCACATTGATGAAAGTTGGTCTGGAAGCATGCAGTTTTGGAAGTTTTTGGATTTTATAATCCAATACAAGTCTGGAATATAAAATCCAAACCAGGGGTTAAATGGGAAAAATGTAGGGTGCGTAAGAATGACATGGGTGAGAAAAGCAATAGTCATTATTAAGTCATCTGGGTTGTTTTGTTATAGGCCAAGGCCCAATTTTTATAATGTCCAAACAAATAAAAACAGCTTATCTTTTTTGAAAATTGTTGATTACACTTCAAATAAGACTGAAACACACCATAAAAAGACGTAAATGTTTATCGACAGTTAACTGTCACCGGTTAAAATTCATCGGTTGTTAACTGACGATAAGATTATATTGATAAATTACTAGTGTTTCGTAGCATTGAGTTAAGTGTGAACATCATTCTTCATATTTTTTTCCTAGTAAGTGGAGTCTCATTTTTGGTTTAAATTTACAAATAAAAAGTCACAATTATAATCAATATGGACTGCTGCATATTAAACTAACAAATCTATGGCTAAAACATAAACTTTTTTATGGTAATAAAATCTTCTCGTTTCTCATCCTAAATGCACCATACTTTCCATGGTCTCCATTAGAAGTTGTTCAAGCATTGCAAAATAAAAAAGGATACAATATTAATAACAAAGTCAAAATTCATGGAGGTTATCACATGTACTATTTTTTATTTTTTTTGCAATGACTAATGAAAAGTATATGTAAAAAAGGAAATAAATTGTTTGACAACAAAAATTATAAATTTGATTTCTCATAATTTCTTAGCAAGTGATATAGTATGGTGGATATGCTCCTGAACAAAATGTTTGATAAGTTGTTAATCTTTTAGAGATCTCTTGGTATGAAATAATAGTGGAAAAAATTAAGTTAACCCACTTTGTAATCCTATAAATATTTGGGCAAATACCTCTTTTCGTCCCTGTAATATTAGTGAATTCTTGTTTTAGTTCCTGTAAAAAAAAAAAAGATTTAGATTATGTCCCTGTAATTTCATATTCTTCCACTTTTCGTCCCTCATTTCACCACGTCAGCAAAATCTGCATACATGGCACGTAAAATGAGGAACCAAAAATGGAGGAATATGAACTTACAGGGACCAAAAGTGGAAGGAATCTGAAATTACATGGATGTAATTTATGCAGATTCTGCTGACGTGATGAAAGGAGAGACCAAAAGTAGAAGAATCTGAAATTACAAGGACATAATCTAAATTTTTTTTTTTTATATAGACTAAAACCGGAATTCGCTAATATTACAGGGACGAAAAGAGATATTTACCCTAAATATTTTGACGAAAATTAGTCAATAATACATTGCAGTGAAAACTACTTGGAAATAACACATTAATATAAGGAAGAGAAGCATAAAAGATCTCATGGGACATGTTATTATAGGTATCAGTGATATCTATGTCTTGTATGCCCATCTAAATTATACTCTAAATCACTCAACACTTAGTATAAGAACACCACAGTAAGACAGACAAACTAAGAAAAATAATTATAAAAAAAATGATTAGAAACAGATACCTTAAGAGAAAAGGAGAGCAACAATTTTCTTCTTTGATGAAGTCTTGCTACTTGCTCTCTCCGGTTGCCTCGTTCCAAAACATAGAGAAAATGAAATATTTAGTTTTTGGTAGTGTGGTAGACAATTGAGTTAGAAAGTCAAGGTTTAAAGTATATATGTAGAGAGAATAAAAGTTAACTTTCTTTTTAAGAGAAAAGGTTAAAAATTTCTTGGACGGAACCCAAACGTTTTCTATTTTTCTTAATATTTAATGAATTTGATAAATAAAAATGTTTTTAAAAACTAATATATATATATATATATATATATATATATATATATAATCGAACTAACTCATGAATCTAATGAGTCGATCTATATGTAGCTCAAGTTCGGCTCATTTAGTTAACAAACTTAATTTTCAGCTCAAGTTCAACTTGTTAGGTTCATGAACCAAGTTCAACAGATTAGTTGTCAAGTCGAATTTCGAACTATAATCGAGTTGGTTCGGTACATTATCAGTCCTAGATACCACAATTTTTTTTGGAAGACCTAGATATCACAATTAAATTGCACTTTTTAGTTGTTGTAAAATTTTCCGTCATTATTTTAATGACCAAAAATGATGACGAATTTTTTTACGGGGACTAACCCTTGTTTATATGTTGAAATGTTATTTTCATGGAGTAGTTAATAACAATGATGAAAATAATTATGCTCCCAAATGGAGGTTTATGTATTTATTGTATTCTGCGTATGTTTTGAAATGTTGTTTCATGAAATCACATATAGGTATTGTTACATATGATTTTAATGAAATATATTTATGAGAAAGTATGGCATAGTTATTACATATGTTGTATGATATGTACATCGGTGGATCTTCATACTAATTGTTACTCCACTTATATGTTCATGCAGGGCCGTTCCGGTGAAATCGGATGCCATGATCAAATATTAGAAATGACCCCTATGAGAACACAAGATTTTTTAAGCAATAGTAATCATCTTCCTTAAAATAAAAAAAATAAAAAAAGCAATAGTAATCATCTTCCTTAAAATAAAAAAATAAAAAAGCAATAGTAATAATCTATTTAAGTTGTAAATAACATAAAAACAGTCATTCTTATTAAGTAAAATTAAGTTTGTATGGGAAGGACTAACTAATTTGTGTTGAACTTCACTAACCACTAATTATTTTAATATTAAAAATTGGGTTCATATTTCATAATAAAAAGAAACGCCAAAAACTTAAAAACAATCATCACTTTGTTTAGTGCAAAATGGGTCTTAATTATATTGGTTGTTGTTGCTTAAATAAAGTGTCTTTGCTATCTAAATAGTAACAAACTGATACTAATATTGAAAAAATATAGTAGCAAATTAGTACTAGCATGCATGATTAAAATTGAAACAATAGAAAAAATACTAATTATTTAACGGATTTAATTTGCGTTGTTAATGGATGGAAATAGATGACAAAAAATTCAAGATATATAGTAGTTTTCTACATTCATAGATAACTCTTGAATGCATATTAAATTATAACGGCCTCGTAGTTGTGTACGTATTTGAGATTTTTATATTTGGTTCAAATTCACGCGAATTTTTGGGATTAAACATCAAGACCAAAGACTCAAGTACATTATATTTTACCACTGAACTGTTACAAGATGTCTATTGATTTTTTATATTTTATTATATATACCTGACATTTTTGAGTGCTATGTTAAAAAAAATTGAGGCTTCTAAGGTTGCAAGACCCGGCATCGTAGCTCACCTTGCACATGCCAAGGTTCGGGCCTGTGTTCGTGCATTTTATAGTAAGACAGTTAAACTGAGCTACATTGTATATGGAAGTCTTGTGTGAATCACACCTTAGTTATGCGGAACTTTATGGAGTAAGACAAGACCACGTCTTTGTTCTTGTCAGATTGGGCAACACCATGATAGTTAAATTGGGCTACACATTTTACTAGGGGGTCACCTACAACCCTTTGCATAGTGGATTATATTCCAGATTTTTGCTAATTTCTTTTTCAGTCACAAAATAGGCATCGTCAATTTTCATAAACAAGTAATTCCATATGCATAGCACCCCCCTCTCATTAAAAACAATTTCCTTCATCAAATTCAGTTTGTTTAGATTTTTGGTAATAAGATGTCACAATACACGCCTCTCTCACTACACACCTTTTTTTGGGTACTAAATAGGGCCTGAGAGTAGGGGTATACGTGGGTCGGTTTGGGTTGGATTTGACCAAACCCAAAACCCGAGCCATATAGAGTAGTCTGGTTTGGGTGAGGTAAAATAACCACCTGTTATACTATTGAGTGAGTTTGAACAAATCCGTTAATTTCTAGGTTGGATTGGATTGGGTAAAGGGTTACCCAACTTATTTTTTTATTTTTTAAATATTTAATGACTAAATGACATGTACTCATAATTTTTCTTAAATATTATTCTACTTTTTAATTTTCTTAAATAAATTGGTTAACTTATTTTTACTATAATTTTATGCATCAAAGAATATTAAATTATAATATCAAATAATAAACTTCATCATAAAATATTTGCAACAAACTAAAGTTACATGACATAAAATTGCATTAGTATTAAAATAACCAAAAAGTGCAACATCTTGATTTGTATCTCTAATATGTTTTGATTTTCATTATATAGGGTATAATGTGTATGTTTTGGAACAGTGGCGGAGTCAAACAAAAATGTTTGGGGTGGCCGTCATCCTGCCATCAAAATAAACATATATATATATATATATATATATATATATATATATATATATATATATCATTCAAAATAAACCAAAAACCGATCATTCAAAATTTAAACTACATAATATATAAGTCGATCGTTACATACCTAAAGATGCATTTTGCGCTTTCCGAGTGATTATCAACGACCTTCCTCTTGAAAATAGAATCGTTTACAATCAACATTCCTTGATTTATAACAAAATAGGAACATAACAAGACATAAGTAAAGTGTAGTTTGGTTTCACACTTTCACTAAAAAGATATAATGAATCAAGCCTATCAAACTTCTGTCTATGATTCTGTTTCTTGCGGCAGGGGTAAAAAATTGAATTAATTGAAGACAATGAAAAGATACAAAGATATTGTTATGATATTTCAATAGTTGGAACTCCTACATTTAGTTGCTCAATTGATTTATAATATAACTCCTTTCAATGTCTCAAATTTAGAAAGTGAATTCATGTATATGCGTTTACAAAAGTTCCAAGAAGAAGTAACCAGATATGTAACAAAATTTTGGAAGAAACATTTCCACAAACAGTTAAAGAGCATTCAAGATAAAGCCAAAATTAAGATGGTTAACACTACAGCCACTACTATGTTCTACTTGTTGAAATGAGTAACCGTAAAACAACATTAAACAGAGTAACAGGCCATTGTACATATACTATCTCCACAAACAAGACATGTAATCAACTAGGTTTAACAACAGCAGATGGAAAACTCATGGCAATCAATTAAAGAACATGTAATCATCAAAGAAGAATCATATTTGAAGGAAAATACATTCAATTTTACATTACGTTTACAATTTACAAGAATTAGAGTTTGTGGAGAGAGATGAAAATAGCTCTTTAAACAACAAAGAAAATGGAGGAAGATGCGCCGGTGATATATGGAGAAGGAGGTGATTGGACGCGGCGATTGGACGGCGGTGGTGTGGTTGTTTGGATCGGCGATTTGCTTTGTTGGTTGGGAGAAGAAGAGAACGCGTTGAATTGGAAATGGATGACCAAATGAAATTGAATTGGAAAATACTATTTTTAATGAAGGGCATAAACGTAATTTCACATATATAATGGGGTGGCGGTGGCTCCCCTTTGCCACCCCAGTTCCGCCACTGTTTTGGAAATATAACTTAGTTTATGACCATAACCTCTAGTATTTTTCTTCTACCATATGAAAATTAAGATAAAAAATATATTGACATTATTGGGTAAATGAATTTTTTAGGTCGGGTCTGGTTTTACCCGAAATTCATCTATTTTTTTATGGGTTTTTCATTTTTAGAAATCATACCTACATAATTACCCGACCTAATTTTTTATTTTTTTATTTAATTTTTTGGGTGGATTTGACTAGGTTTTCTGGGTCGACCCAACCCATGTACACCCTATTTGAAACCCAAAAGAGAAAAGAAAAAAAAAACTACGTTACATGTCGATTCTTAGGCCTGCAAATGCCAGATATATTATAAAATTAGACTTTAAAGTTCTCTAGATCGAGACTTCAAACAAACTAATTTCAAGAATCCAAGGATATGCTAAAATTTCTAGTCAGTCAGCATATGTGTTACCTTCCCGTCAAGTGTGAATAACTTGAGTATGTCAGTCTCGTTGAACGGTCTCCTGAACATGCCTAACTAGAGAAAGGATGATTTCATTGATTTTACAAGAGTAAAACTTCATTTGGGTCCCTAAAAGCGCACATCGCTATCAACCACGTCCTTGGATCAATTAAACGAACCAAAAACTCCTCCAATGTCTGTTCCGTTAGTCATACACGTCCAAAACGTTATATGAACGTTAAGTGTGATGATGTGTCTATTAATGTAGCCATGTTGGATGCTTATGTGTGACTTCCACATTGGATAGGGACGAGAATGAATGTAATATCCCTTCCATCTTTTGAAAAAAATTAACAAGCTCATATCTTAATCTTCCTTCATACCCTCCCTCTTAAAACATTCCAAGAGACAAAAATAATATCTCTAAACAACATTTTCAAGATCAACTTATACATGCTTGGAGTTAAGGCAAACAGTGATGCGTGTTTGAAGCTTGAAGGGAGCTGGAATTAATTAGGATTTGTGATTCGCGATGAAGATGGAAATGTTATGGCATCCGCAACTTGGATCAACGAAGGACAGCTTGATCCAATTATGGAAGAAGCTTTTGTCCTTTATAGATCGATGGAGCTGGCTTGGGATTGTTTTCTGCATCAGGTGGTTTTTGAAAACGATAGTGAAAAGGTTATCAAAGTGGTTGATGGAGTTTTAGATCTACCTTGAACTTACTTGGAAAATCTGATAGAGGGTATTAGAAAGATGAAAGGTTCCTTCACAGATTGTTTTTGTTATATTTTGTTAGGAGATAAGGTAACTAGGAGGCTCATTTTCTTGCCCAATTTGCCCTTCAGGAGCCGAACAAAGTTTGGATTGAGGAGTACCCTTCTCATGCCTATCTCTGTACATCTTATTTGAGTTAATAATATTCTTTTTTGTTTCAAAAGCCATGGTTGCAAGGAAAAAAAACATAGATTTGAGCATGAACAATCATGGAATTTTGAGGAAATTTAAGATTTTTTATGTTTAATATGGTTTTGGGTTGTTGGGTTATGGATTTTGAATTGATGATGAAGAAGATGAAGGGGTAAATCAATTTTGATTTTTGATTTTGAATGAGGCAGAGGTTGTGGTGAGCATGAATTCATGAGTAGTGTTGGAGAAGATGAAGAAATTGAGGGCATTGAAGAAGATGAAGGCAGAAACATAATTGTAGTCATTTTGGTCTCTCGTTTATGTGGACATTCAATGGTTTAGTCCCTTGTTAGCATGGAAGGCCAACACAACAGCTGAAGTGTTAAGTAAAAGGGACACATCAGCACCGTTAACACCAAGTTAACGTTTTGGATGCATTTGACTAACGGAACAGACATTGAGGGAGTTTTTAGTTCGTTTAATTGTTTCAGGGACGTGACTGATAGCGAGGTGCACTTTCAGGGATCCAAATGAGGGTTTACTCATTTTACAATTGTTAGTTACCCTATTGATAAGCACTTTCGATCACTCTCAACAATCACGTGAGAAAAAACATCATTCCAAGCATATCATGCTCCAAATAAAAACCCCACTTAAAAAATTATAATCTAAAAGTTTTTTTAATCGATAAATCATCACCATGACTCAAAAGAATCCATCATTAAATTTAATTTTTTTTAAGCTAGCGTCAAAACGATAACCATTATTTGAATGCTAAAACCTTAAAGTAGCATACAACAACATAATAAATGTAAAAGAAACAAAACAATGTTTCTATCAAACTAACTATATAATATAATCAATGTTGGGAAATAACAACAACCGACCTTAGCTCAGTTGGTAGAGCGGAGGACTGTAGTGGGACAACCCCAGATATCCTTAGGTCACTGGTTCGAATCCGGTAGGTCGGACTTTTTTGTCCTCTTTTATTTCCAACTCCAAAATTTATTGTCTTATCTTAAAGTTACACAAAACAAAATTCAGAAGATGAGGGACCCCTTAAGTCTTAACTATGGACCCCCTTTACTGGCATGAATGGGTATATGAATTTGCACACATGCATTAATCTATGAGTTATCATTATCAACCCTTATATACACCAAAATATAATTGTTGTTTGGCCTTTTCATCTATAGTACATTTTAATATTGATTATGACTACTCATTGAATTTATTTTTCAGTGGTCCATTTTTATATGTACCTAGATCTTTAAGACTGTAACCAACCAGTTATATAATTAGAACTACTTAAAGAATAGTTTTATGGTACGTATTTTAGAACATCCTATTAGTAGAAATTTGATTGAGTGTGTGTTTTTGTTTCATTTTTATAGAAGTCTAAATTAATTCTATACATGTTTAGATGTTATTGAATTAAAAAATGTTTACATGTTCTCAAGTAGAACTGATTATATGCTTCTATAATTGATTCTATTAGAAGTTGGAATTTTACTGTTGATTTTAACATTGAAATTATCGTTCAATCCATTTCATAGAAATGTATTTAAAACTAAATCATCTTAAGTTCAACTCATTTTTCATTTGGTAGAGGAGCCAAACAGGACATGTGTGAAGAAACAACAAACTACTATAATTTCTCACAAAACGTTACATGAAAATTCATACAATCCATTAAAAGCTAATCTTAAAGGTTATATTATTAGAACTGGGCAATACATAATAAGATAAGATATTTTTCTTACAACCACTTGTATATATACCCAAAGCTCTGAGTAGAAACAAAAGTAAAGCTGCATAAAAGGGAAAAACATTGGTAAGAGACAATTTTGTCTCATATAAAGGACAACGTACATATTTTATTTTCCTTTTTGCCTTCCATGTGATCCATCAATTTGTAGAGCTTCTTTACACATTTGTCATAAGAAAATAATTCTGAAAATGCAGAGCCGTTTTCCCTTCAAGTCAGATAAATTACAGCCTATGTCTTTCCTTGAATCCATTCTTAGGTAGACTCAAAATTGCTTCTTAAGGGATTCAAATTCTCTACCATCGTTACATTTGTATAGTCACATCGTAAATAAGTCCTATATGTTGGATCCTCGTCAGACGACTCAAATTTTCAATTTATTTTTAAATGTCTTGAAATTTGATTTTCAGATTTTAAAATATGAGTCGTCCAGATTTCAGATCGAGAAATTTAAACATATTAACTTCGCGACTGCATAGATATTTTGGCTGTAGAGAATCTAAATCCACAATTTACGACACATGTGCATCCATGCCGATATGATCCCTAATTTCGCTAGGGACCCAAGCGGTCGCAAACACACAACTATTTCCTTTCCATGTAAGAACCAACATGCTTTCTTCTCTTTTCATTCCCCATCCACTAGCATGTTCATCAAGCAAACCCTTAACTTCCAAAACAGTTTCCTCACAAAATGGAACACTAGAGTAACCAGCATTTTTCATTCTTTGTGACATTTGCATCCCTGACTCCAATCTCTCTATCCTTTGATGCCCTTCAAAGCTTATAATATTCTCAATTTTCTGTCCTATGTCAGATTCAAACTCTGTCCTTTGACAACTATCTTTAGGCAAAAAAGTGTCCAATGCATCAAAGGGTATCCATAAATGGTTAAAAGAAGCAGTAATTCTTGATGTTAAACTTGATGCACTAAGATCACAATCCTCATCAACCAATAGCACTATTTGAGGGTTAAGTCCTTTAACTAAATTCATAAAAGCATCTCTAAGTGAAATATTTCGACCCTTTCTATCATCAGATAAATAACGTAGCCAATTTTGGCAATTTATAACCAAAGCTTCATCTTCCCTAAGATTCAACAAGCTAGGATTCAAGAGACTCAACATTGATTCAAAATGAAAATTTGTTGATTCAATATTGCTCAACTCTTCAGAAGTCAATGAAACATTATCTCCAATAACATTAAACTCAAAAGGGACATCCTTAAATTTTGCAAAATTACCTAAACGTTGACCTACTTCATGTATTGATATGTTAACCAAAGGAGGAACCATAGGCCTAAAAGATGGAACTGTGATTCTAAGTGAAGGAGGACCTTCTGGTAATTTAGCCAAAGAATCTATAAAAGTAGGCCATTGCATACAAGGTGTTATGCTAAAATCTAAAATATGTACCCTTTTGAATCCCTTAACTGACTTGAAAATTTCATTGTTGGAAGCACAAAAACCAAACCTATGCCAAGGAATTAAATCAACATACCCGGCGAGTTCGGTAACGGACATCAACCTTCTTTGAATTGTATAGTTACTTCCTTTGAAATTCATTGAAGTAGGACAAATCCTTGAAGCTCTAGAGATTAATGCTCTTAGAAACCATGAAGTGAGTCTTTGGTTAGTGTCACCTAATGGTGAAGCAACGTTGTTTAAGACCCACATAACTTGTTGAGCTAAGGTTATATCATTGCTTTCCAAAGCACTTGCACAATGAAGTAAGAGCTTTTCAATACATGCTCCATCTAAGCTTCCAAGACACCCTTTAAGTGCTTCTGGTTCAGGAAGAGGAGGAGTGTTTTGGTGTGTGTTGAAGAGTGTTGGGTTTTGAAATGAAATGGATGTTGCTGCTTTTAACTCAGCTTTCATGTGGACGTGCATGGTAGAAGGGGATTGGAAAGATAAAGCTAGGGTTTATTATGTGATGAATTATGTGAGAAAAGCTATTATATTGAGATATGATATAGGGTAGAAAAGCAGCATGTAAGGGAGGTTGAACCTAGCTACTTTATGAGAATCTTGAAACCTTATTAATAGCAAAAGAAGGGGCTACAGATTCAATATAAAGCCAAATCCTAGGGTGTGTTTGGGTAAATGCAAAAGTTTATCCCAAAACAACTAGAGTCGGTGGCCATTTTGGGTATGTTTAGAGTGTGGAATCACATATAACTTTTTTTAGGGCATAAAGATATTTATACGCTAAATAAAAAAATTTGAGAAGTCTAAATTTTTGAAAGAAAAAATTGTAGGTCCAAATATTATTTTTGGTTTACAAGTTTACCAAAATATAGAGATCTTAAGTGTGTTTATCAAATACATACTTTTATTTTACACAAAATCAAACATATACTTAGTATTTGTTTGCTTGCACCGTCACAATTCAAGTTATAACTAAATATGCTACTCACTACTTAGACTTTGCCTATGTACAATCATAATTAAAAGTTGAATTATCAAGTGTTAGAGATCTCATAACTAAAATTAATTTAATTTATTATTATTTTACATTTTTCGATGAGTAACTCAATCTTTTCTAGAGGTATATTTATTCTATGGGTTTTTCTAACTTGTGCAAATTTGCACATGTTAAGAAGTTTAAAGTAGTAAGTGTATATTGGAACTTGTGCATTTTATATTAAATATATAATTTTTTTTAAAACAGTTGTAATTTTTAATAAAAAGTTGCTTCTTTTAGTATCTTAACATGTGCAATATTGCACAGGATAGCCAAACCCTTATTCTATATATAGCAATATATCAGAGTTTTGTCAATAAAAAAAAAACAATATATTAGAGTTGTGGAGTCAAAATGTTTTTGAAGCTAAAACAAATACACTCAATTGTGCTCATTGCCTTGGGTATGTGTACAAAGAGAAATATTAACAGGTGTCTTAATGACACTTGTTAAGAAGTATAAATAAAAAATTGTTTTGAAAATGATACATTCAACATATTGAAATATTAAAAAGTAATTTTTTCTATATTAAACTAATCATTTATTTATATTTTTAAATATTTAACAAATGTTCTTAAGGAATGATACTTGTTAGCAAGACTCTTAATAAACAAACCACTAAGTAGTAAGTACAATCATAATTAAAAGTTGGACATATCTAAAGGTATAAAAAACGTTTACGAGTTATATTACCGTCACAATTATACTTTCAAATCGTGTATATACAATTTCAAAATCATTTTACGATTAAATCAACATGTTTAATGAATTATTGGTAACATTGTGGGAGAAGTCACTTGAGGGTGCGATGGTCAAACATAAGACTCTATCACTCTAACCAAAAAGAATTCCCCTTCTAGATAAATATTGGAGAAGTACAAGTTCAGAATGAGCAAAACATCATTCATGCAACCCTAATTTGGCGGTTTCTTGATCTTTTATTTAATATAAGCATGGTTTGTTTTGTAGTAATTTTTGAATAGATTAATTTTGTTTTTAGTAGTAATGATTATGTTAATTACAAACTTAATTAAAACAGGAGGTAACGAATAGGTTAAAAAGGGTATACTAGCCGGCCCACTCTTGTCGAATTTGTTTTCATGAAATCAATATTTTTTCAAAACAAGATCCAAATTAAGTTTACCGTAACTAATTTGATTTTCCTGTTGCCTTCATTCCCATGCTATACGTAATAATACACATATTTAATTATATAATAACTGATAATCCAAAAAAATAATATTATATAATAACTAAGCTGTGCCATGAGATGCCAAAACTAAAGACAAATCAGAACTCTGTGTAAATTAATTATTTGGGTCACTTTTATGTACGAGCAATGATATTTGTACAATCATTTATAATTTTTTTTCTTCTTATTTGTCAAAAATGATAGAGAGAGAATAAGAGAGATAATAAGAACATAATGTGAGTATGAAAGAAAATGTCAATAAGATATTATAAAATAGTTGTACAAATATTATTTCTCTTTACATACCATTCTGGTTTTGTCCGGCATAAATAAATAAATAAATTGTCTTATTTCATCTGTTAATCGTATATAAAACTAGTCGTTGTCCAGTTTCATCCATGGATAGAGTCTTCTTTTCTCTTTGTTTTGAAGAAAACGTTTGTAGGAGTCTTGCTCTCTTTTTGTTTTGAAGAAACCCACTTGTAATAATAATAATAATAACGAGTAAAATAAGCACATATAATTAGACAAATGCACGTTGTTGAGGATTTTGTTCACGTATTCATAAATCAAATAAATAATCAATAGGTCATCCATTTGAGGTATATTGAAGTGGAAACTAATTTCAGCTTTACACATGACTTAGGAGTCAGGAATACAGCTACCGAAAAAATATATATCATTGGGAAATAAGCGTTGCTGCGATTAGCTTTTTAACGGAGTACATTACAAACACGTTAGACACGAAATTGAATGAAGTTATTTTATGGTAGCCATTCAGGGGTAAAATGGCAATGTAAAATAGATAGGGGATAGATATTAAAAGTAGTGTATTTCTTGCGTTTCCAAGGGTAAAATGGTAATACAATGGATAGGGAACAGGGACGGATCTGGACTCACGTTATGGGGAGCCAAAAAAAATTCTGCCAAATAATTAAATAATACTAATTTAATAAGAAGTTATAATAAAAATAATTGTAGCTGCCAAAATTACAAAAAAAAAATATCTATTTTTTATTTGTTGAAAATGAACTAAAATTACATAATTATTAATTGAATTGTTTATCGAAAACAAAGACAAAAAACAAAACAAAAAAACATAATTACTAATTGTTCCAATAATATGCTTTGGTCCCTCAGGTTTACCTCCGTTAATCAAATAAATCTCTGACGGTTAAGTTTAACCTCAAATATCTATGGTGAACCAACCTTAAGCGTGATCCACCATAGATCCTATTAATTTTTTAATTTAAATTGTTCAATTTTTTTTACTAAAAGAGGACCGTTAAATCATACATGCCTATTGCATCTTACGGTGAACCAACAAAATCTAACTTTATATCCCATTATTCATCTTCTTCCTTCTCCGCATTCATCACCTTCATAAAAAAAATCCAGAAAACACAAACTTAACATAAACCAATTAACCAACATAACCATCATCATCCTCATAATCTTCATACAAAAGCCCGGAAAAATTCTAGAAATTCATTTAACTTTATAATTATCTTATTCTCTTAATACATTAACATAAACAACAATAAAAAAAAACTAAATAAAGAAATCCCTTGCTTAATTAACTTCAATCTTCCACTAATAGCAAACTGAGTTGGATGAATTGCAACATTATACTTGGAATATACAACTGCAGCACCTTCCGGTTCATTAGACGATGAACTTTGTTGGAACAAACAATCTCAACAAGCCTCTCACAGAAGCTTAATCTCACAAACCCTCAATATTGTCAATCGAATCTCAGGAACTCAACCTCACCACAATGAAAACCAATCAACGATTCCCCAACAACACCCATTGGGCCAATATTTTAATGGGGTGAAATTAATACAATTGAATTTTCCGTCACAGCTGCAAAAACTCCGGCGCAACTACAGAGAATTCCGGCGTGGTGGTCGCCGGAAAATATACTCCAATCAAGCAATAAGTTTAGGGGTTTTGTTGAGGTTGTTATGGAGACGAAGATGGCTGGTTTAGTTTCTCAAAAAGAGGATCATAGTGACAAGAAATTAAGAGAGAAGGTGATGATTGGTGTTTTTCAAATCTAACCAATCTATAAAATAAATGGATGGTTTTTGAAGAGGGGGAAGAGAGGATTTCGATGGTGGCTGTGGTGTGGTGGAAGGAGATCTAATGGTGATGTTGTGGTGGCTGAAAGTTTGGGCAGTGGTGCTCAAGGAAAAAGAAGAAGTCGCACAACAACAACAACAACACATGGAATAGAATAAAGGAAAGAGTTTTAAATTTGTCTCTTATATCAAACAAAATATATTTGTATAAAAAGATTAAAAAAATATTTTATAGGGTGATAAAATAAAAAATACTTATCAAATTTTATCTGAAATTATATATGAAGTGTGTGTAAAAAAAAATTTAGGTAGTTGTGATGAATGTATGATGATGAAGATAAAGAAAAGATAGGGGAAGAAGATGAAGAAAAGAAAATAAGTTATATGTTGATGGTACATCGCAAGATATAATACACATGTGTGATCCAATGATACAATGGTCACATAGACATTTAGGGATAAACTTAACTGTGTGGGATTTATTTGACTAACAGATACAAATTTGAGGGACCAAAATATGAGTTTTATTAATTATGGGACCAAAACAAAAACTTGAAATTAATTAGAGGACCAAATGACCTATTAAGCCTTCTATATACTACATTATAATAGATGAATCAAATGTTCTAGCAAGATACACATGCATACGGAAAAAAATTAGGTGTCTTTATTGATATATGAGTAAAAATATACACTAAACTGATAAAAAAATTAAAAAATAAATAAATAGGTCTCAGCTGGTGTGGCACTTGCCACACCTGGTCTTGTTCAGGTTCATCCCTGATAGGGGATATAGATGCAATTATATAAAAGTAGTGTATTTATTGCGTTTTGTTTCCAATTTCTTTGTAAGAAACACCATTTTAGAATGTGTGCATTAAATTTAGTTTTTAAATTTGTAACAAATTGAATGCACAGACCGGTTCCTCTCACTCTTCACCTTCCTCCATGCATTCATGTTTTTTTTATCAACACTAACGTTTTGCCTTTCTTACATGACTAGCGTCCAGACGGGCACTCCCGTGCCCGTCTGTCCGCTCTTTCTACTGCGCTAACGCATGTAACTCATAAACAGTATGTTTTTCAACATTTATGTTGATTTAGTTTTATATATATATATATATATATATATATATATATATATATATATTGGAGAAAATAATTAGATTTAAAAGAATGACCAAGCTTGATCAAAAAGAGAAGTATCAAGGTTGATTAAAAAAAAAGTAAGATATGTAATTCATGCACTTCTTTGACATGGAGTTACTAAATATATATTTAGTTTTGTGATGTATGTTCATCTATCTATGGAGGATGAATATACATGAAACATGAGTGACATTTATGTGGTTGGGTTTGATGAAGACTTTAAATCATTCTCATTGCTACCACAATTTACAAAAAAAGAGTACACATATGCTCTTTTATTATTTCTCAAGCCATTTGAGTCTGCCACATAATTTAAAATTTAATAAATCAAAGGAAAACCAGTAGAAGAAATACGAACAAAACTTCGACGACACATCCAAGTCTTGCAAAGGACGAAGATATTTTAAAAAATATGAAAGAATATTTACACATTAGTCACACTACTTATTCAAATTTTGTGATTTTTTTTTATTGTAAAAGCCAATGTAACATAAAAAGTGGAATTTTAATTAAACTGGGGCATATAATTGATGTTAGTAAAATCAATTATATGCTCGTCTGTCTGCTCTTTCTACTGCGCTATAGTATATATGTACTTGACTATAAGTTTCTTTGTATATAAGCAATCACATTAGTTTTTTCTTTACCCTTTGTTTTTTATAATTTAACTTCATCTTAAATAAATATGTATGTATGTGGATGACACGAAATATGAATTCCCAGCTATAAGGTCATTATAAATAACACATGGTAAAACAAAGATAATATAACGACATACTAATATAAACACATATTAGAACATAGATGAAATGAAAGCTATAGTTGAAATCATATTAAACGGCATAAAATCAGAAGCATTAATATAGTGATTGTACTCTTATCATCTCTAATATTTCATTTGTCGTCATTGATTGCGCATGATGGGAAGGCCAAACATCAAATCAGAATCAGAAGCATGTCTCATTTCTCTGCATTTTATTTGACGCAAATGATTTTTATTAGTTGTTAATCGATAAGACTAAATTGTACATGAAAAAGGCTATAAAACATCGTTTAAAATTTAAAAAGTTGATTACCGTTTAAGAATTGTAGCTAATTCTTCGTACACCCATTTATCAATAATTTCTTGTCTTTCGAAAAACTACAAATTAATTGCAAAATGTTATATGAAATTATAATTCATGGAACATCATATAGAAGAGTAATATATAAAGATTATATATAAAAAAAAATACTTGATCAATAGAGATATCTTGTCTTAACTTCGACGTTGTAGATTGATAGCTCTCCGTTGTTATTGGATTGTGCAAATTTCTAAAATAAATAAATTATTGTTTTGTCTCAAAGATGAATTAGTGATAAATAATATATTTGATAAATAATTTTTTTATTAATGAATTCATTAAATACCTAAATTTTCTTTGAGACAAAATTTCTCTTTTCACAATATTCCACATATGTGTTTTATCTGTTATTATTGTTGAACCCCACCCAATAGAGTACACCGTTAGACGATGAATCTGTCAGGAAATTTTTTTTAAGTATCAATGAAATGATGATGAGGTTGTAATAGGTAGACATGAGTTTTGATACCTAGGCAAATACCTTGTCATCAATGTTGCACATAGAAGAAAGTGATTGCTCATCCTTCCAAATGTTCCATTTTTTCTGAAACTCTCCCTCCTGAATTAATTGAAAGGTTTGAAACATGTTATTGGCTTTCATTAGTTTTTGAAAACAACATGTTAATTTAAGATTTAAGCTACTAACATACCTGTTTTTCAAAGTACATATCAAGATGCTTTTCTTTCAATTGCTTACATAGATGGAAGATATCATTGTGTTCTAATTTTCCTGTATATGAAAATATAATAAGATAATATTATATATTGTTTAATTGAACATGATGTAATGTTTTTAGTTAATTTGTATAGATGACTTTCATACTTGTGTAAGTTAGATGTTAAACCTAAATGATAAATATCCTTGTCTGTGTTAAATGTAAATAGTAATAAATACCTATGTTTGTGAGAACAAAATTTCCTTATAAACCACATTTTTTGTGAACTCTCCGTCTTCTCCTTCCAGTTTTCCATCCTTAATCAGCACTCTTGTTGTGGCTCGAGAAACACCTCTAGATAAATCAACATACAATTGACCATGACTGAAAACATGTCGTGGAAGATAGATTCCAACTTTCGGAATTGTTTGCCCTTGTGATTTGTTTATAGTGATTGCAAAACTTAGTTTGACAGGGAATTGTTTCCTAATTAGCACAAAAGGAAGTCCTGCACCTTCAATGGTTTTAAGCTTAATTCTGGGTAAGAAAGCTCTATTTCCAGCGTTGCTTCCTGTTAGTATTTCGACATCCAATAAATTTCGGAATAAACCACGACATAGAAGTCTTGTCCCGTTACACAGTCCATATTTGGGGTCTATGTTTCGCAACAACATCAATGGAGCTCCCTTTTTTATCTTTAAAGTATGGGGTGGTAAACTTCCAGTTGCAATTGTGTTTAAGTATTCCTGTTGATATAAGTTATGCGTGTCACCTTCAACCTCGTCAAAAGAAAATAGATTATGTTCTTCTCCAGGGAACTGATCAATAATTATGTCATTCAACATTTGCACATCACGATTCTTTGGAGTGAGTATGGCTCTTTCTACCATATATTGTGCATCCCAAACATGGTTTTCTAAATGAGGAAATGTATGTTGTATGAGATTATGTATTGAACTTTCTCCCTCCCATTGTATTCCTATTTCATTGGGTACCCTAACCATATCATCTGATTTGGTAGGTTCATTGCCATCCCCAATCCACATAAGAAATTCTGCAAATTCATGATCATGCATTGATCGCATATTCTGGCGCAGATGTAGAACCCTTGTATTGGCCCACAAATTAGACCGAACGATGCATGCAGACATCATTTGCGATTTGCTTCCATTTGAAATAACTGGAAGCACTTGACGAAAATCTCCCCCCATAATAACCACTTTTCCACCAAATGGTGCATTGCTACCCATAACATCTTGTAGTGTTCGGTCTAATGCTTCTACACAATACTTGTTTATCATGGGTGCTTCATCCCAAATGATTGCAGTAGCCCTTCTCATTAGTTTCGCAAGGTCGCCTTGCTTAGGCATTGTGCATCTGGAAGATGGCTCTATCTCGAAAGGTATTCTGAATCGAGAGTGTGCAGTTCTTCCACCGGGTAATAATGTAGCAGCTATACCAGACGAAGCCGTTGCTAAGACAATCTCTCCTCTACTTCTCAAAACTGCCATTATTGCTCGATAGAGGAATGTTTTTCCTGTACCTCCGGGACCATCAACAAAAAAAAAAAACTCTTTCCTTATTGTTGATTACATTCATAATGGTGTTGAATGCTGACATTTGATCACTATTTAACTTTTTAACAGATTGAATGTCTTCATGTGGAATTTGGACTGATAACTCTTCCAAAATCATTTTTGGCACTCCATCACCTTCTGTTGTTTCGATAGTTATTGCAGGAAGATCATAGTCTTTGATAAACTTTCCGTGAAGAAGCAAGAGATCCCTCAATTCTCTCAATAACTTATTAGTTAAGTTATCTCCCACAATATTGTTTGTTAATTGATAATCTTCAACCATGTGGTGGTAAAATTCATTAAACAGACCTCTAACATCAGTCGGCTCACAAAAAATTAATATAGTGGCAAACAGCCTTCTTAAAGCATATGGCAAGCGTTGATTTGACGCGTCAACCATGCATTCTCGAATGCTATTGTCACTCTCCAAAAATCCACGACACTCTACTGACATTTTGAATGTGTGACAGAAAGTACCATTACATGTGAGAAGGTATTCCCAACTTGTTGGACCTCGCAAATGAGATAATAGGACACGTAAGTAGAATTTCTTTCCTTCTGAAGGGGAAACTGTATAGATTCGACCAATAACTTTTCGGTTATTTTTTCTTCTCTGTCATTTCTTAACCCCTTTTTTCCAACAATAATGCTCTGGAATCTCTCTGTACAATAAACTCCTAGCATATGGATCTATTTGGTTTAGTGCAAAGAATTCTGTGAGCATTGTTTTTGAATTTCGGTCATCATTCAGCACAGCAGCAATTTGTTGATGGTTATAATATCGCACTTGTTGATGATTTGGTAAGTGAATTTGTAGTCTTTCAACAGAGGGATATAACTTGTATAAAGTGAATTTAAATATTCTCCACAATGCCTCTGGAGCACAAATCCATCTTGCATCTACAAACTGCTGAATTTCATCCATATTTGTTCCTCTGTGAACTTCCATCGCGGCACGATCTGGTCCTTTGTAAACATATTTGTAGAGATATTTAATGCTTTTGATGCTACTGCATACCTCAACATTTATGTGACAGTCATACTTTAACAGCAACCATGGATTATAAGGAACCACCCATCTGTTATCTACATGAATATTTCTATTTAGAGAAACTGGTTCATTAAATTGTCTTCTGTATTGAGGATATGAGTCATTTCCTTGACGGGTCTCTTCTACAAATTCTTTTGGATATCTCTTTTTACACTGGCCATCTTTACTCATGCATGGTGAATTTTGATTAAGATGGCCGCATGGCCCATGAATCATATGTTTTAGGACTGCTTCATACAATTGTGGCTCAAATTCAACCTTTGGTATTTCTGCTCTTACCACCCTATCATAATCTTCTGGTTCCCGTAATTTATCATCGTTATCAAAGATTAACAACATATGCACATGTGGGAGACCTCGTTTCTGAAATTCAGTTACATACATATAACTTTTAACCTTTCCTAAGACACCTTTAGTGATGACATCATCCTTCAATTGCTCAAATTTAGAGCGGAATATCCTTGTTAGCAAGTCAGGACGATCTTGTGGGGTTTGATTAGGTCCAAGTTCAGAAGTGATCTCAGTCCAAGAAGGGTTACATGTCATTGTGAGGAAAATATCTGGTTTACCATCTTTAAGCACAATGGCCATACCGTCTTGGTATCTCTGTGTCATATCTCGTTTACTACCCATAAATGATGATGGCAATATTGTCCTCTGTCCGACATTTGCTATGGAAAAAAAGTTGCAATGTGTTGGTAATGGAATGTAATTTACAATATATCTATATATAACATATAAAAAAATTGTTTAATGTTATACCTGCGTTATTTTCCCCATCACGTAAGGCATCCTGCAGCCCCTGGTATACCTCAGACTGTATATTATTCTGATTTCTCCGCATCCACCTTAGTCTTCCAGTTTCTATCTTAACATAATTATCAACAACATATTGTTGTAGAAGTCGACCAGATTTTAACAATACAGATCGGTCATTTGCACGAATCTATATTCAATGAAATAATTTATTATATAGATTTTACACAAATATTTATGTAAGTATTATGGGTGTAACATATATATGTACCTGGAGCATGTAACTGTAGTATGCCCGACATGAAATCTTTGTTCCAGAAGAATTTCTTGTTTCTAGGTCCCAACCATATGTACCAAAGGGAAACAATAATGGATATTGCAATGGATCATAATATCCCATTGTTTCTTGAACCTTTTGCAGATTTCCGTCATTGCTAAAGATGTTTATATCTCGTCCACGTTCCAGTGTTACATCATCACCCCCGACAATAACTGCAGCGACTTGTGAAGCAGATGGGAGATTATATTGAGGTTGATTTGATGGGCGTTCCTTAATAAGAAGCCTACACTCATGAACATTCGGTTGAAGTGCAAGCTGTCTTAAATTATGCACAAAAGGATTGTATTGGTGTAGCATATTCTGCAATCTACGCACAACAACTTGGTTTAGTTGAGGATTTTCTATCATCCTATTTTGAAGTTCGTTGTCCGTATCATAAATGTACAATTGTAAAAATCGTGGCCTAGAACCTTGGTTTGGATGAAAACCACCTATTTTGTGGTAAATTGATCCTTGAGCACGGAATGTGTATATACCACGACTTGTAGCATGCATTGTTTCATCTATATGAACACCCAAGGAAGTGAACGACATTACATGGTTGTAACCTCTAATATTTTGTCTAAAATGTCGACCTTCAATTGTTGTGTCTGAAAATAACTGCTGCAACTCTTCGGGAGCAGCTACTTGTGTAACTTTCGCAGTTCCCTTTTTGCAGCACATATATTGGGTTTCTTTGTAAAACAATTTTGCATTGCATCGTCTACACGTATGTGGTGTAGGTAGCATAGCCTTGTTCATCATGACATTATTTTGGAAATTCCGTGCACTGTTATGTATTGCTTGAAATATACACCGTGGAACTGGATGTTAAAAGGTATATAATGTTATGATAAGAAAATATATGTAGATATGTTATTAGAGTAGAAAAAATAGATAGATAAACACATGAGTGCCCGTCATGAAGACAATTTTTTATTTGGTAAGCAGGTTATTGGCTAATATTCACTTTTAAGGTGAATTTGCGGGGTGAAGGGGATTCGAAATATGATCACTGTATATTAAAATTCATTGTTCCTATAAGTTTGGTCCACCCTCCTTTTAAAAAAATAAGTTTGGTCCACCTCTGAAACGGGTCCGTATCAGTAAATTGTTTTGAACAATGAAAATTTAATAGTATGTCTGAACAATGCTATACTACTATATTGCAAAAGAAATTTTAAAAAGTTGGAGAATTCGACGTAATAATAATTTAAAATTGTGAATTGTGGATAATAAGTATGAAATGTGAATAAGAAACATAAAAATTCATATTGTTACCTAATACTTTTTGGTAATACATAACTTTAATTGTACCTTGATTGTAATACGATGTCGTGTCATTAGGTGTGGTGTCGGAGACGACATTTGATGTTGGAGACTCTGAAAAATTATAGTGAATTCATATTAGGAGAATGTGGCTAAGAATTAGTAATTACAAAGATATATAATTACTAAATTTAAGTAAGTAATTGTTTGAAAATATCGTGCTCACCACTTGTAGTGTCATCACTATTTCTTCTACTTGGGCCCGCTTCACTGTCATGAGTTCCTTGAAAATATCCTTGAACAAAATGACGGTATATAAGTTGTAGTAGTAAGTAGAATGGTTAATTTATAAAAAAAAAGAGTAATACAATGTATTTTCTTATAAGTATTTGAAATTTAAGTAAGCTAGAAATAAATTAAGAAATAATAATTTTATGTCACTAACCATATGCGGTGTGATTGAATCGGCGACGACTACTTGGTCCAGCCTCATTATCATGAGTTCCTTGAAAATATGCTGAATCAAAATGGTGTTTGTAAGTTTTATTAGAAATTACGAAGGTTAATTTATTAAAAATGATTAGTATATTGAAAATTGTTATTAGTATTTGTAAGAAGTAAGCTTAAAATAAATTAAGGAACAATAAATTTATAGCACTAACCAGATGTAGTGTGATTGAGTCGTCGACGAATACTTGGTCCAGCCTCATTGTCATGTGTTCCTCTAACACGTAACGATGTGAAATTTAAATTTGTCAAATCATGAAATGGCATCGTGTGATCTCTGTTTGTGGCACTTGTTGTCTGAGCTTGTTTTCCCATTTCCTTTGATTGTCTATAATTTGATCGCCTTCTAGACAATTCTTGTTGTCTTTGCTCGGTGCTCATATTTTGCCTACGATTTCTTGCATTCTGAGTTCGTCTTTCCCTTTGTAGATCTCTAGACTGTTGCCCGCGATTATTCTCCATCTTATTTTGTTGTTAGTTGATCTGTGCAATTGAAAGAATGTTTTTAACATATCATTGGATGTGTCGTCGAAGTACTTGCACCCGAGAGACTCGAGAGTGCCAAGAGAAATTTATTCCGCTTCAAATCAGGTATATAGGGGACGTTAGCTAAAGTCTTGACAAGAGAACTCTGGATTAATTTAATTAATAAGAACCGGATTATTCTAGAGAGAGATATAATAAATATTATAATTGTGATTAGTGTGTGTATGTGTGTGTGAGAAGTAAATGACAAGAGAAAGGGAAGAAAGAATAACACAGGAGATTTATCCTGGTTAACAGAAATTTCTGAGTAGCACTATATGATCTTGATCACATCATATCAGTCTATTACACTATGAATTATCAACCTCTGCAAGATGATTTCAAGAGTGAGAAAAAAAATTAGATCAAATCAAAAATATGCAAAATGATATTTGAAAAAACACTTAGATCATAACACAAATATGCATATTATTAATTATTATCACATATTTAATCATATATCATTCCAACCTTTTTTCCTTCAACTTAAACATTTATTGAAAAATAACGTGTTTAATACAAACAAAATCAATCGTACAAGATACATATAAAAGTATTATTCATAGAAATAGTATTACTCAACACAAAGTATTAGACATATTAACTTAGATAAACAATATTACTCGCAGTAAGAGTAAGTACACATAAAAAGACTACTCATATTATCTCAAAACATAATAGTAAAAGTATTGATCATAGATACATATAAACAATATTATTTAAAACATCATAGTTTTTTTTAAAACGACAAAAATTTATTCAAAGCAAACTTACCACAAGAAGAGAGAAGGTTGCAGAAGAAAATACAAAGAAGCAGCTTGAAGTGAGCGCATGTTGTTGTGTGGGCTAGTGCTACAAAAACAAGTCCAAACCCAACAATACTCAACATGATGCACAGCAGCAAAATGGCAGTAGTCTACACAAGCAAAAATCACCTAACAACAGCAAAACCAACACAAACAAAGATAACAGAATCGAGAAAACAACGATCAAAACACCAACTCACTATTCTCAAAACTTCGAAGATATGTTATAGATATAATCAATATTATTCAAAACACATATATTCATTGAAACATAATTACTCAACAAATTTTTCAACTCACTGTTTTTCAAAATCGTTGCATGATTTTCTTCTTCAGCCTCCATCTCCAGTGTTTCCAAAAGCCAATGAACATAAAACAGAAATAAGTGCAAAAAAAAAAATTAAATTAGTAACAAAATTGTTTATCTTAAAGGCGATTATAAACAAACAAAAATAAATAAAAACATGGACATATATTAGCATAAACATAGAATAGCCTCAACTTTGATCTTTGATCTTAAACATGAGAAAATTCTTGAATAATCACCTGATCATTAGATAAACATATATTAGCAAGAAAAAAAGTGAGCAATAAATCTGATTTGAAGATTTATGAGCTAATACACGTGATTAGAGCATACAAACCTTTCAGATGTCTTAGAAAGTGGATTGAGAATTGAACTTATGTTACAAAAAAGAAATGAAGCTCGAAAATCTTGATTAACATTATTGATTTGTGCTTTTTGTTTGAAGTTTTCCTGAAAAATTGAAGAAAATGAACAATTTTTTGTCTTTTGATAGTGATTTGTGGGTTTTTTTAAATGATTCTGGGTGATGTTTGAAAAAAAAATGAACGATTGTGATGTTTAAAGGTCAATAGTTTCAACGTCGCGGGAGAGAAAGGGACATAAATGAGGAACTAGGGTTTCTCCACTCTTAACTCAAGGTTATATATGTGGATTGGTGGTAGACCATACTTCTTTGTAAGTTTAGGCTGGACTTTGGTCAATCCATAGTTTTGTCTGAAATACCTTTCGTTGGGGCAAGTATTCCAACTTGTAACCAACCAACACAAGCCACCGATAACCACTATAGTTAAACCATTTTACCGCATAAACCGCTCAACATAACCCGATATTGTTCGGTCCATCCGGTTTGGAGCAGTTTTTCTTTTTTTGTCCAGCCTTACTTTGATCATATTTTCATACTATTATATAAAGACAAATTACCAAAAGTCGAGGGAGAATTGGGTGAAACTGGGAGATCGTAACACAAGTTTTTTCCACACTCAGACACTAGTGAGGAGAAAGCGAAAATAAGATCCAAGGTCTCTTTCTTGAAAATAGTCAATGGAGTGTTGATGATGTTATCCTCCAAGCAAAAGCGATTAATTACTTTAAACATTTATTTGAGGTAGATCACTCCACTACTCCAAATACTCTATTGGTTAATGATATGCCTCGTTTAAGTGAGCATTGTAGAGATTCTCTTAAGACACTGGTCCTTAAGGAAGAGGTGAGGAGAGTCGTGTTTAGTATGAAGTCATATAAAGCGCTTGACTCTGATGGCTTCCAACCCATATTTTTTAAACATTTTTGGAAAAGAATTGGCGATGACATATGGCATCTTGTACGTACGGTTTTTTTTTAATATGGGTACTATTAACACTTGAATTGCAGAGACATTAACTGTCCTAATTCCCAAAGAGAGTAATCCCCAAAGGTTAAAGAATTTTAGACTCGTCAGTCTTTGTAATGTCATTTTTAAGGTGATCATAAAAGTTTTGGTTAGTCGTTTGCGACCGTTTCTTGCTGACCTGATAATCCCTCCTCAAAGTAGCTTCATCCTCGGTCGATGTGCTAATAATAATGCCATCCTAGCCTAGGAGGTTGTTCATTTTATACATCATTCTCATGCAAAAAAGGGTTATATTGCGTTCAAAATTGATCTTGAAAAGGCATATGATATGCTTAATTGGGACTACTTGGAACTCACTCTCCATGATTTTGGTCTCCCCCTGACAAACTATATCTCTAATCATGAGTTGTGTATGATCTAGCAATTTGAATGTTCTTTGCAATGGTGCCAAAACTGATCATTTTACTCCATCCAGAGGTCTACGCCAAGGTGATCCTTCACCCCCTACTTGTTTGTTCTTTATATGGAGAAATTATCTCATATTATTCAACAGAAAGTCCTAACTGGAATATGGAAACCTATACATTTATCTAAGGGTGGTCCGCAACTATCTCATATGCTTTTTGTTGATGATGTTATGTTGTTTTGTGAAGCTAATACTGATCAGGTCAAAGTAATTATGGATACCTTGATGGAATTTTGTTCAGCTTCGGGATTAAGGAATAATACCTTAAAGTCCAAAGCTATGTGTTCTAGGATGGTTCAAGGGGAAAGAAAGCGTGAGATACAAGATATTTTTTTAACTATTAAATTTATGGCAGATTTAGGACATTACCTTGGTTTTCCTCTTGTCAATAGTCGAGTTTCTTGAGATGTCTATAACGACGTTGTTGACAAAGTTTCAAAAAGACTAGCTACTTGGAAATGAAATATTTTCAAAAAAGCAAGATGAGTTTGCCTAGTGAAGTCTACCATAACAACAATTCCCTTTTATACCATGCAACTTCATTACCTTCCGACTTATATTTGCAATAGGTTACATAAGATGGAAATGAGTTTTTTATTTTGTTTTTTTGGGTGGGGGTGGGGGGATGGGTTCTCTCGAACTTAGAATCATGTTAATTGGTGTTAATTGGAATATGGTTACAACCCTTAAACGCTTTGGTGACCTAGGTATTCGTGAATCTAGACTTACTAATTTAGTCATGCTTGGTAAGTTAGTGTGGAACATGTTTCATAATAAAGATAAATTGTGGGTGAAAGTTCTTTCCCATAAATACATATGCAACACGTCTTTATGGATGAATAAGAAACATAATCAACCTTCAATCACTTGGCCCGGTATTCAACATGTTATTACCAATTTTGCTGCATGGTATAGTTTTCTTATAGGCTCCGGAGTCTCATCGATTTGAAATATTGACTGGACACAACTCAGTCCCCTTTATCAATTGGTCCCATTTGTTAACATTAGCGATTCAATTATGTGTTTGAAGGATGTGTGAGAGGATGGTAGGTGGAACTTGCAAGGTCTTGCCACTATGATATCAACCGATATTGTTGATTATATCCATCAGCTTCTGTAATAGCCTGATTTTCATCAGATTTATTTTATGTAATTTCTATATGTGTTTATATGTGCTTGTATGTGATTAATTGTCTTTGTGTGTGATTTCGTAGAATTCGGTGTTAGGGTATTTTTGTCATTTTGGACATAGAGGTATTTTGGTCATTTAGCGAGCAAGGGTAAATTATTAATTTCTTTGTGAGAGTTATTTTTAGTGTTTCAAGTGGGAACCATTATTTTTACTAAGTTACTAAGTAGGTTGTGGTAATTAGTTAGGAGCCGTTAATTATTTGTAATCTTTTTACCACGAGTGAATAGAAACTTTGTGATTAATGGATTAGAAACTTTGGTGAATTAGGCTCATTAAGTGATAAGGCTTTATAAACTCATGTTATGAGAAAATTAGGGTTACACCATTCATTCAAAAAGTTTTAGAAAGAGGAAGAGAGAGAAAGTTCAAGAGAAGAGTTAGAGAGAGGGTTTTGAAGAGAAGAGGTCTTGGGGAGCAAGAACAGGGTAGAAACTCAAAGGATTGGAGCTAAAGTGAATCACTATCTTAGATTTATGAAGAATTAAGGTAAGGGGGTTAGGTTTCATTCATAATCTCTTAGTTTAATTTCTCCTCAAATTCTATGCAAAAGTGCTTATCTGAATAAATGATTATTTTGAGTTTAATTGTTGAAATTTGTGCTCTTGTTTTAGGGATATGTTTGATTATGTGAAAGTGATGATAATTGAATTGTTGATGATGAAATTGTATGTTCGTTATATATACAAATGGTTACTTTGTGAATTATGTCCAAATTGATGAATAGTGTTATGTTGTTGTTGATTTATGGTTGAATCTATGATTAAATGTTGTTGTTGTGAGATGTTGTTGTTGTTGTTGTTGATTGAAGCTATGAGTATCCATAACCATAGAGTCTTGATGTGAACTTGTTTTGTTCTTGAGGTTTTTATGAAAAATGGACCAAATGGTGATTTTGAAATAGATTGATGTTTGATTCAAGTTTTACATGGATTTGAGTGCTCTTTTATGTTTATAAACGTTTAGACAAACTTTGGAAACAAATTTGGGCGTTGAGGAATCAAAATTGGGGTTTTTGGGTGAAAAATGGAGTTATTTCCGAGAGCAGAATTTCTGCAACCTGTCACAACTCGCCATGGCGAGCTGAAGGCGAGTGACACCTGTGTCAACTCACCATGACAAGTGATTTAGTGGCCATGGCGAGTTGCACAATGCATCAACTCATATTTTGTCGTTTTTAGGGTTTTGGGTCGATCCGGACCATTCCAAACTAATTACCCAATGTAGTTAAATGTAAATGAACTTTCTAAACCTCTGTAAACATCAAGTGAATTGAATTGGACTTAGTTTGGTGATTCACACCTCAAGCTTTTGAAAAACGCCAAAACATTGATCTTTCTGAAACTTGTTTCTCTTAAGAAAAAGGGATGAGATTAAGATTGTATATTGTAAACATGATTTCTAGAAATGGATGTGAATGATTTCATCGAGGTTTAACTTGTTTTGCTTTGAAAATGAAATTCTTTTTGAAAAATGATAAGAGAAACGAATTTTATGATTTTTATGATTTTGTCGTAATTGGCCGGTGAAACGTACATGTATACTCAACTGCACTTATATATGGTCTAAGAGTATACATAGTTGAGGCATTAATGTTGTTTTACTTGGTTTTGCTTCATTTGTCTCATTTGTTTTTAAGTTGTAAAATTATAGACGAACTATGACAAAATAACCTTTAAGGCCAAATACTTTACAAATCCTTTGTGAATATTAACCTTGAATTCTATATTTGTGTTTGTGAGCCTAGTGCCGGTGTTATATGTCGTAGTTATATTAATGAATTATAACATGATATATATATATATATATATATATATATATATGTTGTTGAGGTGTTGAACTTATACATGTTAAATGTGGAAGTCGAATGTTGTGATTCATGTATAATGTTGGAGATGTCACGATGACAAGTTGTGTGAATATATGCATTTGTGTAGAGTCATATATTCATGCATGCATACGTTTTGGTGATGGTGCTTTATGCATCGTGTTTGGTGATGGATTCTATATCCGTGTTTGGTGATAGTGTCTTGTGCATCGTAATGTGCGACAGTTGTCGTAGTTGGCGGTACCGTGTACATATAGAAGTCGCGTCTAGGAGCATAACATTCATGGCATGTGTCGTAATATTCATGATACTTGGTGTTTGGCATACTTTGTGTTTGATATGCTTGGTGCTTGACTTGATTGTTGACTTGCAAATATGTGACGTGATGAATTGTTGATGCTTATGATCATTGAATGAAGTTGACTTATCTCTTAACTTTAATTATTGAAATTTCATTTGATAATATTATATTCAATTGATTTTATTTGATTATGATTGATGTAAAGTTAACCCCAGTGGTTTTGACCGCCTACCTGTTTGTATGAATGAGTAGACAGAGTGCAGGAGTAGTTTGCTTATTTGGTGAGTCACTCGAGGATAGTGGCATCTTCCTCTATTTTCATGTTTCGATGTCTTAGATTAGGCTCTGATCTATGATGTCCGTCTTTGTGATTATTCTAGTTTGATTATTCTGAATATATTATGTTGTTGGAGATTTTGCCTTTGTCGTGTGTTGGAGATTTATTTATGGATGTATGTTGATCTTATGACATGTATACTTGATGATGTATGACTTATATCCGCTGCGACTGTTGAGAATTTTTATATGCGTGTTGTTTGAAAATTGTTGAAGACGTAACGTTTACTTATTGAATATCTGGATTATTCGCGTGTTTTATCGCTTTAATAGAAATAGGGCGTTACAGCTTCCAGCTCCTAATAACTTGGATGTACGACTTCAAGATGCGTGGACTTGGAAGCATACACAAAAAGGTGAATATACTTGCTCGAGTGGATACTATTGGCTTCTTCAACAAAATAGATATTGGAATGTGAATTGTAACATGAAATGGCTTTGGCGCCTTAAAGTACCAGCAAAACTCCAACACTTTCTATGACTTTGTTTTCATAATGTTCTCCCTATTAATGCCCATCGGCATCATTGCAACATGATAGCTTCTCCAAGATGCACTTATTGCTCTTCACCCATGCAAGATATTCTTCATTGTTTACGTGATTGTCCACACTCTAGAGAGCTTTGGCTCCGCTTGAATATGAGACGTTATGATATTTTTTTCTAAGAATTTGATGTCAAAGTTTGGCTTCATGAGATGACAAAGGGTACTTCCTCTATTTTGTTTGTTACAGGAGTATGATATGCTTGGTGTTGGAGAAACAATACTATTTTTTAGGATCAACATTGGCGTATTCAAGATGTGGTGCAAAAGACCTTTTTGTTACATGATGAATGCATTTCTTACTATCCCAATCTTGGTTTAGACCCACACTCATCGCGTCTCTTAGCTCATTGTATCCCCCCTCCAGAAGGTACACTCAAACTTAATATTGATGGTAGCTTTTTAGAAGATTTTGGTTGTTTAGGTGCTGATGGTGTTATTCACAACCACTATGGAGATTGGATAGCTGGTTTTTTTACTATGAAGTTGGAGGTGATGTGTTATTAACTGAGTTACGTGTTATCTAGATAGGTCTTGATTTTTGTAGTAAAAAAGGCTATGCCAACATTATTTGTGAGAGTGATTTTTTGGAAGTAGTTGACCTGATTATTGCTGATCGTGTTCATACCGTGCACACTTATGCTACTAACATCCTTCGTATTAGAGATGCTTTACATGGAAATGGATATACAACATTAGTGCATGTTCTTAGAGAACAAAATATGTGTGCATATTTTATGGCTAAGGAAGGATCACATCAAGGTGCTCTGCTCACGGGAACTGTTATCTGCCTGAAATGGAATCCCTCATCCTAAGATATAAGCTTGAAACTTAATTTCGACTCTCCCCCCTTTTTTCTTTTTCTCTTTGTCTCGTTACACATTACTTAAAAATATAAAGACAAATTATAACATATAAGATGATGTTGGATTTGTATCGATGAATATTTTTAAAATATCAAATTTTTATAATTTGTGCTGACACATAATTAAAAATACTAAAGATAAAATATATGCATCAACGTGTGTGCAGCATTCAAGAAGGTCACTTATTTTTCAATGGATTGAGTATTATTAACACATTGGTTATTTTTGCTATCATCAGGTTATTCGAATATGTCAACTATTTGACATGTTTGTGTTTGTCGGTGCGTCATGTGAGATGATGATATTTATAATTATTTGATTTAAAAAATCAACCATTTGACTAGTAGTCACATTCATCTTCTCGTGGTTACTATGACTCATTTGTTGTCTAAGATATTGAAAAGTAGTGTTCAAAACAAAAGGACCAATATGATTTTCTATAAATCCACACACATAACCATCTTTACTATATTTCAGGGTTGTTCCTACCAATTTATGGGTCTTAGGCCGAGGTTGAGAGAAAGACCCTTTACACAATACATCATTTTTTTTAATAAACGATAAATACGGGGGTTGACATCCCAACTATGTTGGTACAAAGTCACAATAAAACGATGTTTTGAAATTTCAGTTATGCTGACACCCCAAAATATTGGTTGTCGAATGCACATCATCGTATATATATTAATAAAAACGAATAACAACAAAAAAAAGTTGGTGGGACAAACAAAACCAAACGAACCTAAGTAAAACGGAATGTACGCATATTAAATGTATCTCAAATAAATCAGTACTAAAAAAACTAGGATATACAGACCACCATTGAGAATCTACAATTGTTTTACAAAAAAAAAAACTTCACTTTTATCCGAAAGTCATAAGATTGCATTTCTTTGTGCATTTTTAGATGCAAAATCATTTCAAATGTCATTAATTCCTCAAATATATTTATTAAAGAAATAATTATCATATCAACAACAATAAGAAAAATAGTCGATTGTTATGAATTCTCGATCAAATAATTTGTTGTAATAAACATTATGTTAATGTAAATGTATTATGAATTCTTGATCAAATAATAAAATGTGTTCAATTCATGGCAATTTGTATTATGTCTCTTTAAATTGCCACTTCCATTTATATTATTTTAATAATTTATTTCACTGTTTTGAGAGAAAAACTAGTTAATAATAATTTGGATTATAAAATCTGAAATTCACAAAATGCAAATCTTAAAATTTGATTATGATAAAATTCTCAATTTGGAGGGTGCTTGATAAGTGAGTAGGGTGAGAAGAAATTCCCAAAAAAAAAGTTGAAGGATTATTAGTGTTTGGGCCTTTATAATTAGTTTTGGAAAAGAAAAAAAGTGAAAGGTTGTTGAACTGATGAGCCTTTTTTATACACTTGACTATATATACCCCCCTAAAATGAAATCTTGCTATATACATCCTCATGTACAGGGTTGGGCCCTAGGCCGTCGCACCCCTAACCTATGACTAGGGTCAGCCTTGTGTCTTTAATGTAAAAGACGCTAGAAGGTTGTTTCCCATAATAGGAGGGTCATATCAGAGTGGTAATCCATAGGGATATACTGTGACATTTCTCTTTTGATTTGATGGACTTGTCACAGTAATCACTATCAATTTGACTGATTATATAATTCAAAGGTAATTTCCCTCGAGAAAATAGATCAACATTGTGCGGCGTGCTTACCTCTTGTTCATTCTCATTCGAATTGTTATTTTCATTTTATTTTTGTTGCCATTTCTTCTTCTTGAAGGATTATCCATTGTTATATGTTTCTTATAACTAGAAACTTGACACAAACTATCTCAAACAAATGTTCCACCATACGTGTCAATTTGTTGGGATGAAAATATTTCTTTCCAACAAATGAACTCAAAATATAAATCTATGACTCAAGTTAGATCTTTAAGAGGTTCTCAGTTGATAAGTTTAAAGACACAGGCGTATAGTTTAAGATGCAAGAAAATGTTTATGTGAATGCACAAATAAAAAGCACAAGAAAAAGAAACATATACACACAAAATATGCAAAAAGTAAAAATAAATATAAAAGGAAAACATATTATTATTATAGATAAAATTGAGTTACATACGTTGTTTGCTTCAACTTTCACTAAGATGTTTATCCTACGAGGGTGAATGTGATATCTAGTAGGCAAATTTTTATGAAACAAATTAACACCTTTGGTTCTAATATTTACAAAATAGAAATTAAACTAACTCCTAACATGCATGAATGACATGTGTCCTCTATATTCTCAAGTGCATTATTTACAAGTTTCTCTCTAAGGTTTGAATCTTTGACAGTGAAAATTCACAATTGCTTGCCTGAAAGACTTCTTGAACACACTTTAATATGACATTTTTTAGAAGTTGTGCAATTCGTATTCTCAAGTGAATATGAATATTCATATTTATATTCCTTCAATGTTTATATTCGGAATATTAATCTTCGATTTATCATATTTGAAACAAGACCATTTCTTTTAATGTTGAACTTTGAAGGAAACGAGCCTGACTCATTCGAAAAAAATAGTTTATCGAGATTTGCATATAACAAGTGCAAATTTAGAATGTAAAAACATACAGAAAAATCTAAAATGCACAAAGTAAAATGCATAGAAATAAACTGACAGAAAACATAAAGTGCAAAAGATGTATAAGTCCTTGAAATGTAAATTGCAGAAAATGTAAATGACTTGGAAAAGCAAATTGCAGAAATGTAAATGACTTTAAAAAGGCAGATGAAAACATATCAATTTCGGAAAATGTAGACGACAAAAAGATATATTGCACCAAACTAAATTTGACAAGAAAATACTCCATCCGTTTCAAAATGAGTGTCACTTTAGCCAAAAAAATGTTTAAAAATGAATGTCACTTTACATTTCCAATACAACTTTAATATTTTTCTTCCAACTTTACCCTCAATAAATACTTCAACTTTTCTCTCGCACATTTTCAATGCAATTTTAAGTTTATCTTTTTCTTGGGCATTTTAGTAAAAGTATTATGTCTAATGATTATTTTATTCCATTCCTTAATTTACGTGCAATTAGCTAAAACGACACTCATTTTGAAACAGAGAGAGTAAATGATATACTTAACCAAGTATAGATAATCGACAATTGTTTAGTATTGGTTGTGATTTCTAAAATGTATTAAATAATCTTTATTACAATGTCTTCGACCCCTATTTATAGAGAAATTCTATTACGACCAGTGACATGCATATTTGTCATGTGTTTCAGGCAAATAACCGACGTTGGTTTGTTATGCAGGGTTAACTTCTGACAGACATATTTGTTTTTACCTTTGTAATTGTTTTTATGTCAACACAATACAATGTTGAGAAAAACTTGTTCTTTCTCTTTTATTTTCTAAGTCCACGAGTTTTCTCTTGCACTCTTCATACACTTGATTATTCTTTGTATTTATTCATTTGAAATACAAATAAATTTGTTCCGCCAACACTTGCTCTAGAAAAACCTTATGATTTTGAGCATCATTTTTTTTTATATCAAGATTTGAAAATGTGCGAAAAGTTAAAAGTAAGATTAAACACAAATTAATTTTTTTTTTGGTTGGTTAGAAAAACAAAGGGGTGCATTTAGAAATTGAAATAAAATTGAATTAAAAAAAATTACAAACTTTAGAAGGCGTGTCTTTAAGTATACAATTTTAAATTTGTAACATCATAAAATATCATACTTGGTAGGGGGATAATGCATATATATGTAGGAGCCGGAGTTCGAACTCCGTACACTGACTTTTCAGTTTGATAACGTAGTTTTCACCAATCAAAATGGTTTTGGCAAATATGGAAAAATTATAAACTACAATTTTTCCCCTAAAAAGTTATAAACTATCATATTTTTAATAACATAAATATTAGGACACGTAAACGATTCTGATTGGTGACACCTCACCTGAATTACGTAGTTCTCACCAATCAAAATGATTTTGCCACGTATAGAGAAACGAGAATAAAGATAGAACCAAGTTATTTCATCTTTGCAATTGGTATTTTCATCTCTAACTAGTTCCCATTAAAAAAAAAAGATCTTGATATTGTGAGGTTTATATTGATTACACAATCATAAAGAGAAGCAGATTCTTTTGTCGATACTTTGACAAACTTGACCTGTGAAGGTGGTCATTCTTATTGCAGTGTCTCATTCAGGTTAGATATTTTATTTATCCGACTTTATTGAAGTCTGTATTCCTAGCTTAGTTAAGCATTATTTGTTTTCATTTTTCAAGTTTTGACCCTCTTGTTTTTTTTCTTACAAATCTATATCCATCCAAAATAAATCGTAAATAGATCCAAAAAAAATCATAAATCGCATAAAACAAAATATTTTTCGATGCGTTTGGATGTTATTTTGTGAAAACCGCTCAGATCTATCACTTTTTCAAAAACAAAACAACATAAATTAATTTCAATACTTTATTACAATATAATGCATTAATATATTGTTAATTGATTTTTTTATTTAAATAACACTTTTTAGTTTAATCTATATTTCTACTATTCCACACGTTTTAAACATAATCCATCATTTCCGTTCCATATTGTTATTTTTTAACATACTTTACATTATATTTTGCATAAACCTATTATTTTACATAAACCTATTATTTCACAATGTATATGTAATATTAATATAACTTTTCACAATTGTATTTTGAATATAAAAAAAATATCCAAATTAAACCGCATTTAATTAGATAAGATCAAATTTCCTTAAAAATATCATCCAAATCGAACCGATTGTGATTTTTATTTTGGATCGGATTTTTTATTATCTCAAAACCGATCTAAATCACATCGCAAGCCTCCATAGTCTCAGTTCACACACACACACACACATATTGGGTTGGTCTGGTGATATTGACTTGAGATCTGGGAGTGTGCTTCTCCTCGAGGTCTCATGTTCGATTCTTCCCGTGCTAATTTAGGTAGACTAATTTAACTTCTTTAAAATATATATATATATATATATTTTTTTTTTTTTTGAAGGTAAGAATTAATGATTAATAGATCCGGGCTTTCACTCAAAAAGAAATTTCAAAAGCATTTTTATTTATTTTCCTTAAAAAAAGCATATATATATATTTTTCTAAAATATCAAAAGGATTTTGAGTTGAATTATTGATGAAGTAGGTCAATAAACAGCCCATTAATTGGTCCATATGAATTCAATTGGACTTTTCCTATTAAGTCAAAGCCCAAATCTATAATCATTAATTATTATTACCCCTTCATAGGGGCATTTCCGTCCTTCAACTCGCCGGTAAATATTAGAAAGTGTAATAAAAAAAAGTCTCAAAAAATAAAAACCTTCGTGTTTTCGTCTTTAATCCATAGCAACAACAAGAACACAGAAAAAAACCAGAAGCGCGAAAGAGAAGAAGAAGAAGAAAAAAACACTGTTACTAATTACCCTATTTTTTCATTCATCAATTTCTCATCTCACGAGAATTTCACTCTTCTCGATCTCATTTCTTCTTCTCTCCGATCTATCTTCTCATCTCTTCCATTTTCTCGGTAATTTCTCATCTTCATCTTCTTCATATCTTCATTCCTCAATATTTTTCAATTCACCTTCTTTAAGCTTCTTACTCTTCGAATCATCAACCGTGACTTTTTTCTTCACGTAAATTTTCCATTTCTCGTTCTTCGTGTATTCTAAATTATGATTTATATGATTATATGCATTTGATTTGGTTTTGAATTTTTGATTTGTGTGTGCTAATTGTGTTTTTTGTGATGTGATTTAGGGTTTTTGAATTTGCGAGGATTAAGAAGAGGTGAAGAAGAAGAAATTGCAGCATGAGCATCAATAGCCCTGGAGAAGGGGAGAATTAGGGTTTTCTAACGTGGAATTTGTGATTTCCATGGGTGATGGAGGTGTTACATGCATGCCTTTGCAGTATATTATGGAGAAAATATCGAGTTCAGAGAAATCGCATTGCGGAGGCAGTAAGTTGGTTAATGCTGACAGGAAGAATATGAAGTCAAGGAAGAGCGAGTTAGGGTTTGATAGAGTGAATAAGAGTGGGAGTGATGTTGAGAATGGTGATAAGGTGTTGAAGGAAGAAGTGGAAGAAGGTGAATTGGTTACTAATTTTAAGTGGCCGAGAAGTGAAGTTGAGATTGAAAATGGTGAGATTGTGCCGGAAAATGTGATGTCGAGAAGAAGTGAGGTTGAGAATGGGGAGATTGTGGGGGAGAGATGGAAAACAAGGGAGTTTGAGAAATTCGAGAAGGGAGAGATTCGTTCTGGGAATTGGAGGAGGGATGATGTAGAGAGAGGGGAGATAGTGAGTGAGAAGGGTAGGAGAGGGGAGAATGAATATGGTCCGGGTTCGTGGAGAGGCGGGAAAGATGATTATGAAAAGGGGGAGTTTGTTCCGGATAGATGGTATAAAGGAGAAATGGGAGGGAAGAATGATTATGGTAATATTAGTAACCGACGAAATTACCCGGGTAAGGACAAAGGGTGGAAATTTCAACGTGAACGTACGCCACCACCTTCTTGGAGGTACACAGGGGAAGATTCTTTTCGAAAGAAAGAATTTATTAATAGAAGTGGAAATCAACATGCTAAAAATTCTTCCAGGTGGGAGAATGCGCAGCCGAGGAATGTAAGGATCGGTTCAAAGATTGTTGATGATGAGAAAAATGCATATATCAATGGTAAGGATCATACCCGAGATTACACTTCTTCTGGAAGTCGCTTGAAGAGACCCGGTAATGATTTTGATGGCTATGAACGGAAGCATTCTGCAGATTTTACAAGTTTAAAAAGTCGAAGGCTTTCTGATGATAACTATCGATGTGCTTACTCTGAAAACTATTCTCGTCGCCCTGTGGAGCAGTCTTACAGAAATAATAATTCTACTAGACTATCTGCAGAAAAGTATTCTTCTAGAAATCATGAATCTTCTTTGTCTACCAGACCTGCTTACGACAGACATGAACGCAGTCCTGTTCATTCTGAGTGGTCCCCACGTGACAGAAGCAGGTATTATGATCATAGAGAACGCACTCCTGTGCGCCGATCGCCCTTTGGTCGTGAGAGATCTCCATATAGCCGGGAAAAATCTCCACATGCACGGGAGAGGTCCCCATATATGAGGAGCTGGGACAGAAGCCGACAACATGATCATAAGTTGAGAAGTCCAGCGCGCATCGAGCAGTCGCCACAAGATCAAGGTTGGAGACAACATGATCATAAGTTAAGAAGTCCAGCACACACTGAGCACTCGCCACAGGATCCAGGTTGGCGACAGCATGATCATAAGTTGAGAAGTCCAGCGCGCTCCGAGCAGTCACCACAAGATCAAGGTTGGAGGCAGTATGATCCTAAGTTGAGAAGCCCAGCACGCACCGAGCAGTCACCACGAAATCAAGGTTGGCGACATAATGATCATAAGCTGAGAAGTCCAGCACGCACCGAGCAGTCACCTCGAGGTCAAGGTTGGCGACAGCATGATCATAAATTGAGAAGTCCGGCACACACCGAGCAGTTGCCAGATGATCAAGGTAGGCGTCGTGGTCTCAGGGATTGTACTCCAAATTTAGGAGAAGAATCTCCCCCTGATCGAACTACGAAAGATGTTCATGAAGAAACAAGTTGCAAAAACTCATCAAGTGAAAATCTTAACTTCCCAAATAGTTGCAAGAGTGATGAAGATAAGCACATTCCAAGGGAGTCAACTTGTTCGGTTACAGAATCTGAAGGTGAAAGAAACATGCAAAAGACAAATGAGTCAATCGAGAAAGATATTAGTAGTAGTCAACCCGTTGACACACAGCCGTCCTGTAGCCCAACTGTTGACCACAGAGAATCTCTGCAGTGTGAGGCACAGCCACCTCCTGATGAGCTGCTTTCAATGGAAGAAGATATGGACATTTGTGATACTCCTCCTCATGTCCCTGTGGTGACAGATTTGTCCTCAGGGAAATGGTTTTACCTTGATTATGGAGGTGTAGAAAATGGACCTACAAAATTGTGTGACATCAAGGCCCTTGTTGATGAAGGGGTACTAATGTCAGATCACTTTATCAAGCACTTGGATAGTAACAGATGGTTGACAGTTGAAAATGCAGTGTCGCCATTGGTTGCTCAGATTTTTCCGTCGGTTATGTCAGATACGATAACTCAGCTTGTAAATCCTCCAGAAGCTTCTGGAAATCTTTTGGCCGATACTGCAGATATTCAATCAGCTCCTGCGAATAATCCGGAAATACTGGGCCCCTCACCGCCACGCGGACACCTCAGCGACAATATGCTTACGTCTGAACTTTTGGACAACTTCTACATTGATGAAAGAGTTCAAAAACTGTTAGAGGGTTATGATGTCATTCCTGGAATGGAACTTGAGGCAATAAAAGGTATTTTATTTTTTCAATGTTATTCTTTTGAATCTCCTTAGAAAGTGTGAAAAATATTTTAAAACTTATTTTTTTTCCCTATTTAATCTGGATTATCTTTTCCAAACTTGGTAATTATAATTTTTTATTTGCAGAAGCATTGCAAATGAAATTTGAATATCCGAAAGAGGATGGATTAGGAGACTATGAAGGTATGTATTCTGCTGTGGTGATATTAATTGTTGGTCTTTTTGGTAATTTTGATTTTGTTTTGGTTTTTACGGTACCTGACAATATTGAGGTTGTTTTATTACCGGAGTTGTCGGTTTGCGCATTGGCAAATGGGCTCTCGTCTTGATGTTGGTAACGGTTGAGAGATTATACATGTTTGAACGTTATATGTATATAAGCATTGACTTGATTTGTACTGTAGTTTAATTCTTGGAGATAATATTAATTTAAGTATATGCACTAGGAGTTGGTTGCTGAAATCTAAATAGCTTTTGAATGGTCTATAAAACGCTTTGGTGATTATTTTTAAATATAAGGTATTTTGCATATCATTTCATGCTTTACTCAATAATCCTTTACTTTTGCAAAAAATGAAAAAAAAAAAAACTTTTCTTATGCTTGCCTGCATTTTCTAATTCTCTCCGTTAAACAAAAAGTTTACGTCAATCCAATGCTGTCATTTTATCTTTGCCATTGATATTGTGAGTTGTGATGGTCTAAAGGTTTGAATTCATTTAATATATTGGCAGCAGATTAACTGAATAAAATCATACTTCACTTTTTTTATTTAAAAGATGCAAACAAAGTGTGGTTGTAATTTACATCATATATTGAACTCAGTTGCAATTTAATTTGTCGTGTTATGCCAATGCACCCAAAACTATTTTGTTCATTATCATTTTTCTACACCTGGGGAATTTCAACAAGTAAATGGATATGCACTTAGAGTTATAGGTCTTGTGAGGTTGTGACAAAAGTGTCTGTCTCTGTTCAGGTTTTCCTTGGCATGTTTCCTGCCTTAGGGAAGATTGTGATTCAAGTACTGATTTAGCATCAAGAGATTCTGAATCTCAGTTAAGTATGTCTTGTGACAACAAGGATAATGGATTTGGCTATGGTATTCCTAAGGATTGGTTTTCCACCCTTTGGTCATGCAAAGGTGGTGACTGGAAAAGGAGCGATGATGCCCAAGATAGATTTTCTAGGAAAAAATTTGTTCTAAATAATGGTTTTCCATTGTGCCAAATGCCAAAGTCTGGATGTGAAGATCCTCGATGGCCTGAAATAGATGACTTGTATTGTCCTTCTCAAAGCAGGCTTGATCTCCCTTTGTGGGCTGTTGGTGCTGATGAGTTGGTTGATTGCAATGCTGCAAGCAGGTCAGTTCAAAGTAAGCCTCCTTCCGTCAAAGGAGTGAAAGGCAATGTTCTTTCGGTGGTAAGGATAAATGCCTGTGTTGTCAATGACCAGGGATTGTTGCTCTCTGAGTCACGCCACCAGACCCGAGGCAAGGATAGACAACATCCAAGGTCAACTCGGCCATTCACTTCAACCAGCGATAGTAAGAGATCATCAACTGAAGAAAGTTCTCAGTCAAAAGCAGTCAGTGATCAAGGTTCTTACCAAAGCATGGAGTTCATTAGTGTCCCTAAAGACCATCTCTGTACTATCCAGGAGTTGCAGCTACATTTGGGTGACTGGTATTACATTGATGCTTCTGGGCGTGAGAAAGGGCCTTCATCTTTCTCAGAGCTACAATCTTTAGTAGATCAAGGAGTTATTAAAAGGCATAGCAGTGTGTTTAGGAAGCGTGATAAACTCTGGGTTCCTATTGCCTCTGCCGCAGAAACTCTAGACGTTTGTCCCACCAGCCACCAAAAAAGCAGTTCAACATTGGGTGTATGCTCTGATCATCCATCAAAGCAAACTCAAGGTGTTTCATATGGTGAATCTTGCACAAGTTCAAGTTTGTTTAACAAGATACACCCTCAGTTTGTTGGTTTTACTCGTGGGAAGCTACATGAACTGGTCATGAAATCATATAAGAGCCGGGAGTTAGCCGCTGCTATAAACGAGGTTTTGGATCCCTGGATAAATGCAAGACAACCAAAGAAAGATATTGAGAAACAAATATATTGGAAATCAGGTAATTATTAGTCCTATATATTCCTTCCCTTCTTCTCTATCTCTTTAAATTTTGTTTTTGTCTGCTTTTTTATTTTTGGTTCAAACTTCCAAGCAATGTTTGAGGCCTTGTCTCATGCTTGTGTGGAGATTAGACTTATTCTGGCAATTTCATTCAAGTGGTCTCATTAATTTTATTGTTTATTGTGTATTGGGGCATGTAAATTTTCAGAAGGTGACACACGAGCTGCCAAAAGAGCCCGGATGCTGGTTGATGATAGTGAAGAAGACAGTGGTTTGGAAGATGGTGTTACCATCGGCAAGAATGAACCCACTTTTGAGGATCTATATGGTGATGCTACTTTTCCTGAAAAAGAAATCACTGATTCTGAAGTGGGAAGCTGGGGCTTATTGGATGGTCCGGTTTTGGCACGGATTTTCCATTTTTTGAGATCTGATTTTAAGTCCCTTGTATTTGCATCAATGACGTGCAAGCATTGGAGTGCTGCTGTAAGGTTTTACAAGGAAATTTCAATGCAGCTCAATTTGACACCCTTAGGGCATTCTTGCACTGATTCTGTGTTGTGGAACATTATGGTAGGTTTGACACACACACATATCCTTCTTTCTGATTCACATTTTTGGTATGTTTTTTATTCTTCCGCCACATGTGACTTGTTTATTTTGTCTGCAGAATGCTTATGAGAAAGACAAAATCAATTCTATAATTCTAATTGGCTGTAACAATATTACTGCCGACATGCTCGAGAAAATACTTCTTTCATTTCCTGGTTTATGTACCATAGACATTAGAGGATGCAGCCAGTTTGGAGAGCTAACTCCTAAGTTTACCAATGTGAAATGGATTAAGAGCAGAAGTTCACACATGGATGGAATTGCCGAGGAGCCTCATAAAATTAGAAGCCTTAAACATATAACAGGGCAAACATCGTCTGCTTCCAAATCTAGCAATTTAGGAATAGATGATTTTGGTCAGTTGAAAGAGTATTTTGATAGTGTGGATAAGAGAGACTCGGCAAAGCAATTATTTCGTCAAAACTTATACAAGAGGTCCAAACTATATGATGCTAGAAAGTCCTCTTCCATTCTATCCAGGGATGCTCGTACAAGACGTTGGGCAATTAAGAAGTCTGAAAGTGGTTTTAAGAGGATGGAGGAATTCCTTGCTTCAAGACTAAAGGAAATTATGAAGACAAACTCCTGTGACTTCTTTGTACCCAAGGTAACGTGATGGATTTTTTTAAATGAAATATCATGAAGATGCCTTTTGTAACTCATGATTTCTGTCTTGTTATTTTTTTATTAATAGGTTGCAGAAATTGAGGCTAAAATGAAAAGTGGCTATTACAGTAGCCGTGGATTGAGCTCTGTTAAGGAGGACATAAGTAGAATTTGCCGTGATGCAATAAAGTAAGTTCTCTTTTTTCTGTTTTTCCTTTCTTCTTGGGAGAAGGTCATTGTTCTCCTTCTCCCCTGATGCCTGGTTTATATACTGTTGTTGGACACATTGAAATGAAGATGGTAGTTCTTTATTAGTTTAGAGGACAAGGATGCAAAGACCCTATAGTTCATAATTTAGTCCGAAATCTGATTAAGTACTGTATCTTCTGGCCTTGGAGGTTCGTCCATTTGAATTTCATCTGTATGCATAAGCTGCCTCTACTTTGCAGTTATAGCTGGTTTCCATCCATGTTAAGTTTGGTGGGTTTGCATAAATCCTAGTTGTTTTTTGCATCCTGATATTATCTTCGAAATTTTATAATATATAGGTTGATGTTGCCTCGATTTTTGAATTTGTTCATTTAGCTAATGTTTCTTGGAGAATATAAAATGGGCGTGTTTCATCTCACCACTCACAACCTTGCCTCCCTGCCTTGCCCCAATATTTATGTTAAATTTTGACTCGTGTTTGCTTATTGATTATAGAGTGAAAAGTCGCGGTGATGCTAGTGACATGAATCACATTATCACATTATTTATTCAACTGGCATCACGGTTGGAAGCTAGTTCTAAAAATGTGCAAGGCAGAGATGTCCTACTGAAGTCATGGGACAATGACTCGCCAGCAATGTTCAGCTCTACTTCTTCAAAGTATAAGAAAAATAGATTAGTGAATGAAAGGAAGTACAGGAGTAATGGAAAACATAATATTTTGGATAATCTAGATTATACCTCTGATAAAGAAATTAGGAGGCGCTTGTCAAAGTTGAATAAGAAATCCATGGGTTCAGAGAGTGAAACATCTGACGATCTTGATAGGTCTTTTGAAGATGAAAAGAGTGACAGTGATACCGCAACTTCTGAGTCTGGAAGTGACCATGAAGTACGTTCAAAAATCATGACCAGAGAGCCAAGAGGGGATATATGCTTCTCACCTGAGGGGGAGTTGGATTTCATAACTGATGACCGAGAGTGGGGTGCTCGCATGACGAAAGCAAGCTTGGTTCCTCCAGTTACCAGGAAATATGAAGTCATTGATCATTATTGCATTGTAGCTGATGAGGAGGAGGTGCGAAGGAAGATGCAGGTTTCATTACCAGATGATTATGCAGAGAAGCTGAGTGCGCAAAAGAATGGCACAGAGGAGTCAGATATGGAACTTCCTGAAGTCAAAAGTTTCAAACCTAGGAAGCAGCTTGGAAATGAGGTTATTGAGCAAGAAGTTTATGGAATTGATCCTTATACGCACAACCTTTTGCTTGATTCTATGCCAGAGGAGTTAGATTGGTCTCTACAAGAGAAGCATTTGTTTATAGAAGACACGCTCCTTCAAACATTGAATAAGCATGTTAGGAGCTCTACTGGAACTGGAAATACTCCTATGAGCTACCCTTTGCAGCCTATTATTGACGATATTAAAAGATGTGCTGAAGAAGGTTGTGATGCAAGAATGCTTAGAATGTGTCAAGGTATTCTGAAGGCCATGAACAGTCGTCCAGATGACAAATATGTAGCTTATAGAAAGGTATATGTTCTTGTTATTTCTCCCATTCACCGGCATATTCTCTGTTTACTGCTTTTAAACTGTTATTTTACCCAGACTGTCTGTTGGGATGGATCATGCAGGGGCTTGGTGTTGTTTGCAACAAGGAAGAAGGCTTCTCTCAAGATGATTTTGTTGTGGAGTTTTTGGGAGAGGTAAGGCATCATATATTTTTGTGTAATTTCACCCATGTAATTTCTTTCTGGATTATTTGATGTGTAAATTATACATGTTTTGCGGTTGATTGCTCTTCCTTTGGACTAATATCAGGTTTCTGGAATAAAGTCAAATATTATCAAATATCAATCCATCTACTAGAGAGAATAAGAAACTGTGCATACATGCATACATTCTGTGTTCACTAACTTGATTAAAGTAGTTATGATCCATTCTTTTTAAAATCTAAACATTTGTTTTTTTACATATGCTGCATAATGTCAAATACTTGGGCTATAATCTATCTACAGAGAATAAGAAACTGTGAACAGGTCTAATTGTTTTGGTACTCTTTTTCATGAATAAACTAGGTGTGATCTATTCTCTACAATTCTAGACATTACTATGCTTCACATGTAAAACATATTAAGCAGGTGTTAGATCACCGGTTCTTTCTTTCAAAAAAAAAAAAAAAGATCACTGGTTTTTCTTTTCCTCAGGGATTTGGACTATTTTTTGCTTTGCCAGCCAAGGTTTTGTATTGAATGTTGTGTTTCATTCACAATGTGTTCATATAGGTGTCTGTTCTCCTGAATAGATGTGCTGTTATGGTTTAGTGTCTATAAATGAGGTGGTCCCATTAAGAAATCTTTTTTTTGACATATGTTGTGATTTGGAGGCACTGTACTTATATTAAATATATTTTTACAGGTTTATCCTGTGTGGAAGTGGTTTGAGAAACAAGATGGGATTAGATCTCTGCAAAAAGATAGTACAGATCCAGCACCAGAATTCTATAACATCTACCTTGAGAGACCAAAGGTGCCTGTCACTTTAAAATGACAAGCTTATGATGTTTAATTCCATACAGTTCACCCATCTTTTAGTTCTGCTCTTACTAATTTAGTAATTCTCATTATAGGGAGATGCTGATGGGTATGACTTGGTTGTCGTTGATGCCATGCACAAGGCTAATTACGCCAGTCGAATATGTCATTCTTGCCGACCTAATTGTGAAGCCAAGTAAGTTGTTTGATCATTCTTGCTATCTGATTGTTATAAATCTATTTTCTGACCTTTTCAGCCTTGACTAGTTCTCTTTCCTGTGGAAAAATTGGTTTGCTATTACTGACATTTTTGAGGAGCCACTAATATCCACAAAAGATTATGCACATACATTCCCCTATTACAGTCATGATTTTATTTTATTTCAGTTACCATCATGGTTAATTTTGTTGTACATTTGATATTATTATCTCCTTAGTTTTACTTCATTTTGGGAGATAGTCTTGTATAGGCACAAGCATTTAGGCACACACATAAATTAAAAAAATTGAAAGATAAATAAAATAGTCACATCAATTAATATCACTTCAATCATTTTCTTTTTAATTTTTTTTAATTATATGTGTGTGCCTAACATGTAATATTTAGTGCTGTGCCTAACCAAGTATTTCTCTCATTTTGGACGTGTCTTCACATGGCTTTCTTTTGAAAACCTGTGACTGCTTGAGGCCCATAATGATGGCATAATAAGGCTTTTAATATTATGATGGTTTATAATTATATGGTCAAATAATTGTTTTAACATGCTAAAATTTTATTTAGTTTGAGTATGTGATAGTTTCTTTTTAATTATATTATTGGTTAAGTCTACAATTATTTGCTATTCAGAACATAAATACCTGATTTTTGTACATGACCAAACTACTGGATTGAAAATAAAAAATCAATGTACATAGTTGTTGCTTCATATTCATTTATTATATATTTTTTTAATAAAAAAAACCCATTCTGTCCTGTTTCATTTGTTATTACTTTTGTTCCACAACATGCAAGTGGCCTTTAAATGCCCTTTGTCAAAAAACTTTGACTAGTTTGTTGGTAGAGCTTCCATTCTTTTTCCTCTTGTCTTTGCTGTGGCAGCAAAGATGCCAACGAATCTAATCTATCTGATGCAAATATTGTATCTGAATCTTTATAGGATTAGACACGAGTTTGAGATTTAATCAAGTGCTATTTTTTTTATATTTTATCCCAGTGTTGTTCTTAGTAATGGCTCTGATATATTTATTGATTAGCTGCTGAGGATTATATATATGGGGCATAATCCGTTTGCTACATTTTCCATTATAATATCGTTTCGGGTTATAATCTATTTTCTTTTTTGACTTGTTTTTCAGAGTTACTGCTGTTGATGGTCAGTATCAAATTGGTATTTATAGTGTTCGTAAAATTCAACATGGTGAAGAGATCACTTTTGATTACAATTCTGTTACCGAGGTTTGTCCTGTTGCCTGCTGATTTCTGTCTATTCAACGCTATGGAAGTATCTGAAGTATATCTTTGTCTAATGAGTACCTATTCTGTATTCATCTCACTGTAGAGCAAAGAAGAGTACGAAGCATCAGTTTGTCTGTGTGGAAGCCAAGTATGCAGAGGAAGCTATCTGAATCTGACTGGTGAAGGAGCTTTTCAAAAGGTTTGGATTTGAACAGAATTTTCAACTTATAAGTGCTAAGAAAATAAAAGTAGAAATGTGATATTTTGAAGCGGAAAAATACAGTTAATATTTCCATCTAAATTGTTTGGTTGCTTCATCTGTTGAGTAAAATATGTTGTCACTCCTCTCAGGTTCTGAAGGACTCGCATGGAATTCTTGATCGGCATTATTTGATGCTAGAAGCTTGTGAATCAAACATCGTGTCTGAAGAGGACTATAATGACCTTGGAAGAGCTGGGTTAGGAAGTTGTTTGCTTGGGGGCCTGCCAGATTGGCTTGTTGCCTATGCAGCTCGCCTTGTATGTGCCTTCTTCTGTGTTTTTACCAATCTTTTTTTAGTTTTTATGATTGTTGTGTATGAAATTTGGCTGACATTTCTCTTGTTGTGAAGGTGAGATTCATCAATTTTGAAAGAACTAAACTTCCTGAAGAAATTCTAAAGCATAATCTGGATGAAAAGAGAAAATATTTTTCAGATGTTCATCTTGAAGTTGAAAGGAGTGATGCCGAGGTTCAGGTGTGCTCTCTGCTCCCTTCATGTGCTTCAATATCATAAAGATAACATGCAATTTTTTGTGTTTAGAGTTTTACACTGGGTGTAATATGGCCTAAAAAAAAATATTATAAGTGGAGATTTCTTTCACCTTACAAGCTGATTTTTTAGGGTTGAGTTAGACCAAATCCAAATTGGTTGCACTTGGGTCATAATCCTGATGTCCAGTCTTGGGCACGAGGGAAGGGGTGTTTTGAGTCCCACATTGAATGTGATATAGTCTAGGCTGAAAATCCAAATTCTCATATATTGGCAGATTGAAAAATTAATTTTCCTTTAATATCTTTGTTTGACGTAGGCGGAGGGAGTATACAACCAAAGGCTTCAGAATCTTGCCGTCACTCTCGATAAGGTAAGTGTGTCTCTCTATGGTCTAATTGCCTATTCATTATTCTTTTTTATATCGTTGAAAGGAAAAAAAGTTTGGCACTTCAAATATTTTCACAAAGGAGGAATGCTAAAGGCTAGTGTTTCTATTATGGGTTTGTTAAACAAGCACCTGTCTAATACTGTTAAGGTAGGAAGGTTAAATGTAATGACAGTTTCTAGATGAACAAGAAATTTACATTTCATGCTGTATGTGCATGCACTTAACCAATATTCACTTCTGTGTATGTTGAAGCCGAGAAATTGAACTCATTTTATATAATTTTATGCCACTGCACATCAGCAATTTTCCATTTCATTTTGTAGTTTGGAGAGGATTTTAATCTTTGATGGGATATTACAGGTAAGGTATGTTATGAGATGTATTTTTGGTGATCCGCGGAAAGCACCACCTCCTCTTGAGAAGCTCAGTCCTGAAGAAGTTGTTTCGTCTCTCTGGAAAGGAGAGGGCTCATTTGTTGAGGAGCTTCTTCAGGGCATAGCTGCTCATGTGGAAGAAGACATCTTGAATGATCTCATTTCAAAAATTCATGCTCGTGATCCTTCAAGTTCGGCAGATATTCTAAAAGAGCTTCGGAAATCTCTATTATGGTAATTAATTCTTGCTTCTAGCTGGTCTGTGTGTAATTTTAACCTGGTGGAACATGCAACCTTTAAAGTTTATTCTCTCCCCCTTTCTTTATAGGTTGAGAGATGAGATCCGAAGTCTTTCTTGTACATATAAATGTCGACATGATGCTGCTGCCGACTTGCTCCATATTTATGCTTATACCAAGCACTTCTTTAGAATACAGGTATGCTTTTCCAAACACGAATTCCAAGTGGCAAAGTGCAGTGAATTTTTCTTTGCATTTTAAACTTCATATTTTAATATCTCTTGTTTCCTTTCAGGAATATCAAACGGTTACATCACCACCTGTCCATATTAGTCCACTTGACTTGGGGCCCAAGTATACTAATAAGTTGGGAGCAGAGATTCAGGAGTACCGAAAGGTATATGGTGAAAATTATTGTTTGGGGCAGCTGATTTTTTGGCATAATCAGAGTAATACAGATCCAGATCGTAGCTTGGTTAGAGCAAGCAGGGGGTGTTTGTCTTTACCAGACATCAGTTCCTTTTATGCCAAGGCTCAGAATCCATCACAGAATCGTGTTTATGGTCCAAGGACTGTCAGATCTATGCTGGCAAGAATGGTTAGTTCTTTTCAATATTATTATTATTATTATCATCATCAATGAAGTTCTTTACTTATTTCCTAAGTAGGCTGTGTTTTTGGGAAAATAACAACAAATGGGAACTGTTGTTCCATAGGATCAAATTTTCCATAAAGGGATATGGTTCCATCAATAATATGATAGAAACTGGTACCCAAAACACAAATTAATAGTAATTACTATGGATTGCCAAGAAATACGAGAGTGTTGGGTCTCTCCCTTCCAATAATTTGAGAGCTTGGCCTTTCCCTCCCATTTTCCAATCAATAACCGTCTGTCTATTCTTTTATTTTTCAGTAACTTCTCTATTTATTCCTGATACGTTTTCTGCGATTTATGTCTTTGTTGTTAGTGATGATAATCTGTTTTGTATATCCAGGAGAAGCAGCCACAGAGATCTTGGCCCAAAGACCAGATATGGTTGTTTAGAAGTTCTCCAAAATTCTTTGGCAGCCCAATGTTAGATGCTGTAATAAATAACTCTACACTGGACAGGGAGATGGTTCATTGGTTGAAGCACAGACCGGATGTTATGTGGGACCGTTAAATTCTTGTATTTTATGGAGAGGTGGATGGAGACTTCCCTGTGAAACATCTATATTATCAGATATAGAGCGGTTCATCATTCAGAGCTGCCTGCCTCTTTTAGAGTGGGGTTCTGTAATTATTAATCCAAGGCGTTTTTCCTTGTGCGTCTTTTTGGTCATTATTGTGTACAGTTTTCTTGGCCATTGAATTCTGATTCATTTGATTGTAGGGCATTGTTTACTCCTGTGTAATATGAAATGAAAGGTAGGAAGGAAAATAGAAAGGTTAATTCAAGGCCTTGCTGTGTTATCATCTAGTCTGTTAACTAGGGCAATATTTTACATGATAAAACCTGCAATGTAGTTTTCCTGATGAATGGCCTCACAATGATTACAATTATTCTGACTTGGGATTAAGCGCGTTATTATGATTGAAAGCGTGTTATTGTGGGATGTTTGCAATCTGATGCCGACATCTTTGTGCTGAGCTGTAAATTGTCTATTGGACTTGGAGGCTGGCAGGAATTTTGAGCTAATTAAAACGTTGGGTCAGGTGATATTACTTGTAATCAGTACTCCATCTGTTCATAATATTTGGTCCTTCATGGTTTGTGCACACATTAAAGAGATGATTTACATAAATTTTGACCGTTTTATTCATATTTCATTTACTAAAAGTAAAATTTACTTAATGCGGGTTTTTGTTTCTGTAAGAATACAAATGGAAAAAATATGATTAGTTGTATAGTTTTGGTTTTCTAAAAGAACTCAAGTTTTGGGACAAAAATAAGAGGTTAAAATGATCAAATATTAGGGACTGAGAAAGTAGTTGATAACCAACGTTGTGGAAGTAGAGACGGTATTACCTCTAAATTAAGCAAAGGATTACCTACGTCAATGCTTTTGGATTTCTGGAGGCCATCAAAGCATCGTTAGTAGTATAATTCAATTTAGGTACGTAACTTTCTTTTAGTATAGCAACTTTCAATAGTTTTAACGGTAAAGGAAATATAACCGAGTTTCTGATTCACTTGTGGGTTTCAAGTTGAGCCTCCACTAATATGGTCAAAATATTCTATTGGCAAGATAGATAATTTATGGGTTTTTCTATCATGTGCAAATTTGCACATGTTAAGAAGTTTAAAAGAATGGTTGTTACACCTTCATAAGTGTATGCATTAGAGATGGGTTCATAATCCCGTAAACCTAGGGGAATTTTTTTTTTACAGAATGTGAGCTGCCGAATTTAGCTGTGGTTAGTTTTTTTGCCTTTATTTTCTTACCTGGTGAATACCAACCAATTGTTGTATTAATCAAAAGAAAAAGACAGCACAGGGCAATTTTTGGTAACGCTTTTCAGTAGAAAAGATTACAAGTTTTAAACTTAACCACATATCGCAAGCTTGAAATATTTTTGGCCAGTATGTTAATAAAAACAAGTATACTTATTAGTGTTAACTAGTAGGAATGAAGGCCATATATGTATGTACTATGTGTCTGTGATATAAGATAACAAAGGTCATCTTTTAAAAAAAAGATAACAAAAGGTCATGAAAAGTGAAAACTATGAGTTTATTTTCTGAAGTTTTAAAATCATCCAAACAAAATCACAATTTTAAAGGTAATCCTAACATCAAAGTTAAAGCCAAAATTTAGCATTAATGTGTTTTTAAATATGTAGTTTTTATATAAAACATTGTTATATCAAATAAAATTCCACATTCATATTTATCATTTTGCTACATGAATATGGACGTAATATATGAATCATATAGCAACACAAATATGAATCCTAACCAACACGAAATTAGAGCCTTGGGGGTCTGCAAGAAGTCGTACAGAGTTGTAGCTAGCTAGCTGCAGTAAGTTGGAGAATATCAGAGCTTATTTGTAAGTTGTTACTTACTTTGTTACATAAAGTGAAAAATCAGAGGTCAGAGGAGACAAACCTATTTATTGCAATCAGTTGTTGATGGTGGTCGCTTATCAATCAAAAGAGATCCTTTCCCTAATTGTTGTACAAATTGTTTAGAGGTTGATCTTGGCTATTAGTATAATTGAGTGGTTCAATAATTTCTTCGTATTAATTCTACCAAACCAAATCATACTACGTAATTATACATATGTCCTAGATTTTGAGAGTTTAATTTCTCTGGAGTGTTATTATAAGTAATTTAAATTGGATGAATATTGATACACTAGACTAGTTATTAATATATGCATGTACTAATGTTTAAGGAACATCTGACACAAAATATGTCGGAGTTTGTCTGGAAATGGTAGTGGTAAGTAATTAATATATGAGGCACGACAGTAGTAATTTATAATTGCAGGTGGTTAAGGTATAGTACTCCAGATAAATACAAATGGTATTAACTAGCTAGATAGTACTATACTTACTAATGTTGTATGGTATAATATGGATGCATCATGCATGCATGGAAGAGAGAGAGAGAGTATATTTGGTTGTATTGGCCTCATGCATCATCAGATTCATTACTCTAGCTACCCGTACGTGTGAACCGCAACGCTAATACACGCGCTCACTCATTGTATTTCATGTTTCTTCAATTCATGTCCATATGACTATCCAGGGATGGATAATATATAATTTATTTTTTGTTTGATGCAATATATACTATTATTTCTTGATTTGTCCAATATATATGGTTCACGGTTTGGTTCAATTTAAAAAAAAAAAAAATCCAAAATTCAATCCAATTCGATTTTAGATGAGGTTGCGATTTTATGTTGGACGGATTTAGATGTGAACATTCCTACCAACAACAAAAGAATTTTCTATGATATAAGTATGGTAAAAATGTAAATATGATGTGAAATAATATGGGAGAGATAGTTGAATGATGGTTTATTTAGATACATATATAGATATTGTCTCCACTAGTTAAATTTTTTGGATCCGTCATCAGCTATATTTTTTGGGTCTATTTTGTCAAGAAATAACAAAAAAGACCTATTTTGTTGAATAAGTAAATAAGAGTCAAATAAGTGATTCAATTAAAGTGTCCTAGAAAAAAGAATCACCCCCAATGATCATATTATATGATTCATATATGAATGTAAAAGTATAGCCTGAGTTAACTATATATAACAATAACATGGTGATGAAATCGTGTATCTTCTTCATCAGCAGAATCATAGTGCACAAAATAAACCATGGTGATGACATGTTATATATGATGATATATGATATGAAAAAAATAAGAATAAAAGAAGGTAATTAACCTGTGTGTGATGATTCGGATGAGGGCAAAAAGAGAGAAAGGACAAAAAATACAAACATGGACCTGCACAAAACGGCTACAGCAGAAGAGACATAACAAACCGTTGTTTACTGATTGCTCACTCCCTTGCACTCACAGCTAGCTGTACGTGTGTAGTGTACAATCTCTCTCTCTCTCTCCTCTAATCTCTCGTCACCACGTGTCTCTCCTGCACCGTTATCATTTCAAAGATCACACAATGGAAAGACAGAGGCAGATGAATACTCTTGAGAATTTGATTGAAAAAGAAGATGAAATGAGTTCATAGTAGTCCAATTTATAGAACTCAATGGCCTAAACCAATTGTTTAATCAACTTCTGATTTTACTAACTAACTAATTTTAATTAATTAACCAACTAGTTCTAACAATCTCAACAATTATAACATCTCTTTTAATTGTGTGTATACAAATTTGGTGGCCATTCCTCTTTGCTAGAATGTCACTAAATTGATTATCTTGTCATGTGTTGGTACTATTACCTGATTGTTTTTCTCAAATGGTTTTCAATAACATGATACAAGCATCTTACTATTAAAAATATAAATTCAATAAAGTTAACAACTATCTTTCTTTAAATTGAAATATCATTTGGAAAAAATTAGTAGTAAACTTAATTAGTGTGTTAAAACTCGAAAATTCTTTGGTACGCTCATTCTCAAATAATAATAATAATTTAACATTTTGTTTTTTATGGATGCACATTTTGAAATGACGAATAGACGATAGTGCTATATAATCTCATCATTTCATGCAATCACACACCTTAACATTTTCAATGGATCCAAATTCACACTCAATCTTCTCCGGCGACACCACCATAGACCCAATCTTCTCCAACTTCACCCTTCAATCTCTTCTCACTCTCAACCCTTCTTACTTCTCCGACAACTTCCATCACACTTTAACCGACGATTCACCTCCTCTTCCAAACTTCCCTGAATCCATAGACCAAACACAAAACCTTTTCAACAACAACGTTAAACACTTCCTTGTTCCAAAACCTGAACACCCTTTTAACCTACCTTCATTAGAAGAATATCTTCCACTTCAACAACAACAACAACAACCCTTCAACTTCTTCCCTAAATACCTACCACCTTTTGAACCTCTCCACCGTCTTCCTCAACTCCGTTCACCGGAAACTTCCAACAGAAAACGTCTCCACTCAGAAACCACCCCATCACCATCACCACCACAAAGCAACTTAGCAAGACAAAGAAGACAAAAACTAAGCGAGAAAACACGTTGTCTTCAGAAACTAATGCCATGGGACAAGAAAATGGATCAAGCTACTCTTTATGAAGAAGCTTACAAATATGTTAAGTTTTTGCAGGCACAGTTATCTGTTCTTCAAACAATGCCTTCTTACAGTGTCGGCTACGGCGGTGGTGGAACCGCTTCTGGTGGTGTTTTTGATGACTTGGAGAAGCTGAACAGAAACCAAGCATTGCAGATTCTGGTGAACTCACCTGTTGCACAAACAAAGCTTTGTGAAAGAGGTTACTGTGTTTTCTCCATGGAACAATTCTCTTTGCTCAGAAAATTATCAGAGAAAAGACAACAACAACAGAATTTTTCTGAACATGGTTTCTTTCATTGAGGATGAGGAGTATAACATACAAAACGACACCGTTTTTATGTTTTCTGCTTAGTGCTCTCTCGACCTGTTTCTGTCAAGCGATAACTATCTCTACTGATTTTGTTTGTTTGGTATTGTGTTTTAGCTTATAGTTATGGTTTAAGCTTAATTAGTGAATGTTTATTATAGTGTTAGGAGTTTTTAATGTTTAATGTTGTTCTACGGTTATGGTACTATCTTCATTGTATTTTTGGATGTTTCACTTTAATTAGTAATATAAGCCTCAGGTTATTTAATTCCTTTTGTTTTAACTTCCAAATATCTTGGGTGTACTATCTCTTTTTAAGTTTTTTGTTTTTATTTGATGGAAATCTATTTTCCTAAGTTTAAAGCTCCCAATTTCATGATAATCAAGTGAATAAGGGAAATTTGACTAAATCTAAACAAAAAAATAAAATAAAAGAAATGAAATTTGACCTACTTATCCTTGAAAGATAAGTGATACTCTCTACAAGTGATCCTTGAAATCAAATTTGTTACCATCCTTATTTAAATTTCAAATGAAATCTTATTTGATCTTTAATAACAGTGTGTCCTGCCCATTACACAAATAAGCTCATCTAAATAGTAGCGGATAAATTTCCAAGAAATCCTATCATAGGCCCTATGAAGAACAATTTTGATAGACAATAATCCTTTTTTCTTTTCCTTTCATGCGACTCATAGAATGAATATAACTTAAGGTTGTCAAAATCGGGACTCGTAAAATCACAATCAAAATAAAAGGATTTACTCAAGGACTTTTGTAGAATCGATACAGGATAGCAAAATCGCAAATCGTAAAATTACAATCAAAATCGAGGATTCTACCAAAACAAAAATAATGTTAAATATATGTTATAAAGTCCACAAAATACATATACATAAATGACTCAGTCTAGAGGCCAAATGAAATAAGCAAAATAAAGTAGATCCATACCAAATGAAAACAGAGCTTGAAGAAATAAGCAAGATATTGATGATGTTGAAATAAGCAAACAATGGAGACAAATGAGTATGAAATTTGGGTGAAGAAGAGATGATGGATGATGGATAGAAGATAAAACAATGATGGATTGAAGGAAGGAGACAATCTAGTTAAGTTTAGTTTATTTTGAACTAGATGAACCATGTGACTAATTATGAGGAAGTGTGGTGGAAGTGAAAGATTGAACAAACATAAACTTTTGGGTATTTATATAATCGGGTCATGGATTCAAATCAGGTCATTTGACGAACCGGGTCAAAAATTGACCTTTACAAAAAAAAAAAAATCTTTCGACATCTTTTAAAATCCTGCGATTTTGATAGGATTTGTCTGTTTTTGGGATTCTGCTATGGATTTGAGTCGAGTAAAGTCGCAAAATCCTAGATTTTAGGACTTAAGTCGCGATTTTGACAACAATTAAGCAACAATAATATTATCTTGGCCAAATGCGTAATCAATCCTATAAGTTTAATGTTAACGGATTTGTCCTTTTCGTATTTTTAGATTTAAATTGATTTTTTATGTAGGTAAAGCTGAACATCTAATATCATTTAAGTCATATAGTATATGCACAATTATTCGATATTTTCCATCAAATTCATTTAAAAAGTGTTTACGTAAACGTTTATTGTTTATCCGAAAAGGGATATTATTCCCATAAATAATCACAATCACTTGCGGCCTGAATACCTTGGATTCTTTGAACCAGACGTTTTTTAGTTCTAATACATTCCCGAAATAGGACTTATTCCAAACTTTAAGCTGATGCATGGTGTGATGAGGTTATTATCCCAGTCCTTAAGATTGTCCCAAGCTTGGTAAATACACACCTTGGAAATCCTCATGCACAAGCCAAGCCACAAAAAGTAAAGTGGTCTGGTCTATTACCCTGCCGATGTTATAGTTTTTCCACATCAAAGTATTCAAATTAAATGTATTAACAGGGACCTGTACCTGTACGATACCAAATTCGTCCAACTTTTTATATGGTTTTAAGTTAAAAGTATATATAAAGTCTAGCAATTAACTGGCAATATCAAAATTCTTGCGTGAATTTTAGTGGTCTTTTTACACTTCGTCTATATACAAAAAAGAGAAGTTAAAAGCAAGTTGGTTTTGTTTGCTAGGTGATAAAATATATAAATATAAAAGGAAATAATGGAGAGATGAGTTTTGAAAGGATTAGACTTCGTTAACCACATTCATGTATCCTCGCTAGAGCTGTAAAAATGGATCGGGTCGTTCTGAACCCGACCAAAAAATGAAGAGCTTTGACATCAATTTTTTTGAATCCCAATTTTTTAGCTCGAATAAGAAAAGGGTTTGTTAGCTCGTGTAAGCCCGAACCCGTGACAGACTAGCTTGACTGGGCTCTGGATTTTGCCTAATAAAGCTTGATTTTATTTAAAATAATCGTTAATCACTCACCCACTACTACATTTTTTTTTGACAAACTATATTTTTTATTTACAAGCAATAAGACATTATGGTTTCTTTTCATAATGGTCTTATCTCTCAGAGAAACACTTGCTTGGTCACAAACATAAATATGTGTCATTTAGACGCACACACATAAAAAGGAAAAGTATTAAAGAGAAATGAATTGAAAATATATCTTTTTTAAATAATTAAATGATAAATATTTTATTAAGTGTGTGCCTAAGTAATTTTGATTTGGTGTTGTGTTCATGTAAGTATTTCTCTATCTCTCAGCTCTATCAAATAAGGTTCTGGTTAAAAAAATACAATGTGTTATCTCACTCAATAGGCTTTGTCACTTCTAAGCCAAATGTTATCATTTGTTATTTTGCATGTATCAAATAGTACATGTTAGGATAACTTTTATCATGTCTATAATATATCATGTGCATCAAACAAATGATCAAGGTTTCAAATATTTTTAATGATCCAACACTCATGAGTTTTGACGGGGTAAGAAATCTTTACATACATTTTTTTTAGGGAACATTTTTACATTCATATCAATCAAATTAAACCTATTAAATTTTTAATTATAAAGTATTTTTGGTGAGAGTTTAGTGTAACTCACGACATTAAGAACAACACACCTCACTAAATATTCTTGGGCTTTTTTATCTTGATGCCTTGGCTCGTGCTCATGTGATACCATTTCTTTTCTTTGGTTACTTGATTAATGGGAAAACAAAAAGAAAGAGAAGAGAATTTTTTCTGTCACTCTTCTCATATCGATATTTTCCTTTCTAACTATGCGAAATTTTTTCTTTGAATAAAAGGAGGGTACTAGTTTATTGTAAAAAAAATTTGTCAAATAAAAAACTTTCTTGTACAAAATTGTTTCCTAAACTAAAGCTTGATGAGGTAATAATTGTAAGATATTGGTTTTGCATGTGATTACAGCAAATAAATTATTTGTCACTCCATAAAAATATTTTTTGATTGAAACCACTCCATATATTATTGAAGTAGGAAAAAGGATATTTACATTATTTACAAATATCATTAGACCCACTTCATAGATACCTATAATCACGCTATTGTATGAGTTGGTTTATACCCTACTTTTCTTGCACCCATGTCAAAAGAATCCAAACTTAATAAAGTATAATAAAGTTTATTTTGCACAGTTTGTATAAAACAAGCTTTTCCCACCATTGTGTTAATATATATATTTGATTTCATTGCTACATCTTTTCCTCTCTTTCTTAGCTAGCACTTGGCAAAGAAAAGCATACTTGAAAGAAAGAAAGAAATTAATTCTCTGAGAAATGGCTAGAGAAGTAGGTATATTTTTATGTCTCTTGATTGTTATCATGGATGTCACAGCTGGGATTCTTGGCATCGAAGCTGAAATTGCTCAAAACAAGGTATGTTTGATACAAACCAACCAATACCATGTTTCTAATTCTATAAAACATTTAAGAAAAATGATAAAATGTGAATTACAATAAATATTGTTGGTGTTGTTCTTCGATCACAGTAGTATGTCATATGATTTCTCTTTTTAAGAAATAACATAATGATTGTACTTAATTGAAGAACAACACCAAAAATATCCATGATAATGTACATTAATTTTATCTATATATAAAGATGTAATAATTTTATTTTATTTTACAAAATCAGGTTAAACACTTGAGATTGTGGATATTTGAGTGTAGAGATCCAAGTCATAAGGCCTTCATGTTTGGATTAGCTGCATCAATACTTTTGTCTCTAGCCCATGTTATAGCCAATTTGCTAGGCGGCTGCGGTTGTTTTTGTTTTCAACAAGACATTCAAAAGTCTTCACCCAATAGGCAACTCTCAATGGCTATCCTCATTTTAACATGGTAACATATCCCTGTTTCCTCTACTTGTTTTCAACAATGTTTTAAAAATCGAATCAAACTGGACGGTTCAACTCATTAAACTATGAAACCGCACCGTCTAGGATTTGATTATTTAACTAGTTCAACCATAGTTTTGTCATGGTTTGAATTCAAACGGTTTAAAGAGGTTGAACCACGGTAAAAAGTTTCACTGATTCGATATTCGATTCGGTTTTTAAAACACTGAATTTAGAGTAAAAAATGTAACACTAATACCATAAGGAGTTGACTAAATGTACATGTATATCTATAATTAACACTTGTTTTGATTTTTATTGTTGATCAGGATTGTTCTGGCTGTTGGATTGAGCATGCTGGTGATAGGGACTAAAACAAACAACAGATCAAGTGGTACTTGTGGTTTCACAGACCATCACTTTCTATCCATTGGTGGGATTTTGTGTTTTGTCCATGGCCTATTCTGTGTTTCTTATTACGTTTCTGCCACTGCCTCTTAATTAGTGACTAAGGAAACACATAGAGTGGAGGCCACTTCTGCTCTTGCTTTTGTGCTTTAGGAGTTTGCCTTTACCTCATTTGTTGCTTTACTAAATATGTCCAAGACATTTATTTACACTACTTGTACTATGGGGTATAAAAGAAAATCCCATTTTTAAATGTTCACCAAATTATCATATCAACTAATCCACTGACATGTGTAGTGTATGTCTACAACAATTCTAATTTAGTTTCTTTATATCTTCTTTGTTCCAAAACCATTGGCCAATGAAAGATTTTAGGTTACCATAGATTATTGATCTTTCTACTTTTTTTAAAGCATTATTTTTTATTTTATTTTAATACCATGATGGACTATTTTAATTTTTCCTGTACATTATTACGTGTTAGTAATTTTCAAGGTTTGATTATTAACTAACAGTAGATATTTCCTAACAACGATCACCAAAGATTCAAAATATATCATTTCAATGAGTAACTTGTAACAACTCATAACATCTATCATATACCTTTCTAAAAAGAATTTGCAGTATCAAGATTGTTTCCTCCAAAACACTAATGATTAAATAGAGAAGAATCTTGAAAAAAAAACACTACCTCAACTACTACTGTCATGCATTCCATTGACTTCGAGATTTTGCTGATTAACTCGGATCGAAATCGACATCCATCGAATTAATTGAGGAGAAAAGAAACAACAAAAACAATCTTTCCCCTTCCTAGCATCCAATTTTTTGGGTTAGTAAGAGAACCCCTCTTGTTGTTCATACTTTGATGACATCCAGTAATTTGCATTGATCAACAAGAGTCACATAGACAGAGTACAGGTCCCTTCCGCGGCATTATAAAACATTCATTTCGGCAAAATTTTGGACCCTGCCCTCCAATTCTCCTCGACTTTAAAGGCAGCAAAATCTGCCACATGATGAACTAGAGAACGCGTTGAAAAATTAAACTCACTTGCATAACTTAATATCATGCTACGTTGGCAACCTCTCATCATCATCGTCGGATGAGGTGGAACTGAAATCGTGTATTCTTCTCTCTGCTATGGCTGGAAATACTCTCCTATGCATATCAGAAGGCGATTGTTGAGGACTATCTGGAGAGGATGCCGATGAAGGAGCCTCTTTCTTGCAAGAAGAAGAATAATCCTTCACTGCTACTCTCTTGGTTGATACTTCTATCTCTTTGCACACCTTGTCCAACATTAACAAGAAATCGCGTACAATCACAAACAAACGCAGCCCTTCATCTTTTCCTGCATTCCCATGAAAATAATCTGCAGCGCTCTTAACCTCGGTCATTATCCTCTTCTCTTCCCCTATCAACCATTTCACTTCCTCTTTTGCTTTGTCCACAAAACTTGCAAGGGAATGTTGAAACTCGCTGTCTTCTTCTAGATTTTTCAGATCAGTATTCAACAGTTCTTCAGCTTTTGCCAATGTGTGATCAAGTTTCAATACTGCAGCTGTTAGAGCATTACCATCTATTACTGCTGCATTTTTCACATCTTCTAGTTCACTGCTTAGACCTGAAATTATTTGAAGGCCAAGGCTGCGATAGTGTTCTTCTGATTCCCCGTTTGAATCATCGATAAAATCCTCGGTTTTCATGCTAGAATGGCTTTGGCTTGCTTTTGCTGTTCTTACAGCTCGTATGCCCTCTGAACGAATGATCTCTTGAACCACGAAGTGTAACAATGTGGTCTTGCCGTCTGTTCCTTTTACATCTGCAAGTTTCAAAAGTGTGTCAAGCCTAAACGCGTGAGCCCCACCACGATAGGTGCCATCATTCAATCGGTTTCCTGTCTTTAGAACTGCTTCTAATAACTTTTGGAAGAGCCGGGTTTTTCTTAGTTTGTTGCAAGATACCTGCAATTAAAATGAGATACAACAATAGCAAACATGTTATATTATTAATTTTTTATATTTAAGGTAACAAACCACTAATCATATATCTTGAATGCATAAATATCTCAAATTTGTAATAGTATAAGCAGGAGATCAGGTAAAAGGTAGAAATTGAAGTTAAGTTTTAAATCGTGGTCGCATCATTGCTCTTGAATGTTGTGGAAATTGCGATCACATACGATTGATGTGGTCGCAGTTCTTTGTATAAAACTTTTACTTACTTTGACACAAGCAAATCTACTAGACTATCATAAATAATCCTTTTATTTTTACTCATACTCAAGAACTGTAATATAGCTATAAACTAATTGTATAATATTCAAAATATTTTGGATGTTTTTTCGAAAAAGAGTCCATGAACCCAATTCTCACCTCTAATGTTGTAAAGCATTCCTTAATGCTCGAAGCCTCTTCCCGAAGTGTAAACATGAACAGTAGAGATTCAAGACGTTTAAAAGCCAGCGGTATATCAACCAATGTCTTGAGAAACCTCTCTGCAGGTCCAAGTTGAGAAACCTCACCATTGAATAACCTTAGCTTCAATTCCTCATCCGATGTTGGCGCCATCTTCAATACTGTTTGGATGAGCTCAACAGGAATCTCATTGCCTGATCGAATCAACATATTACAAATATTATTGAAAACATACACGACCTTTGATTTTGAATGCCAAAATGAATGAAGCAGAACCATTATTGAAAGAATATTAAAAACACCATTATCATTCTAAGTGCAATATATGAAAGAAACTCCAATACTATCACCAACCCCCATTGCCAAGGTAAGAGTTTATTATGTCATAAATACAGATAAAAGAAAGAACAAATGAATATTTCTTGGTATCGCAAATGTACGAATGTCAAATGAACAACATATATTGTTATGTTAAACCTTACTGATTACTTACTAGCTTTAAATAAGAGCTTTCTTAGAGTGTGAGGTTATTCTACGAAATTGGAATATAACATCTTGAACGTGTCATATAAAAGAAGTCGCTTGCAGAGAAAATCTACTTGATTGGAGTTAAAGTATCATCGACATTGTTAGTCACATTTCTTTTATGATTGAGATTAAAGTAGCCTGCGCTTTATTCTAATCGCCTAGAGAGAAAAAAAAATAACACACACAGACTCACCTTCTTTAAGGGCATCGATAACTTCTTCTGTGCTCACATTCAGAGCACGTAAAAGAATTGATAAATTCTGTGCTTTCTTAGGGTCAATAATTTGAATGTACTGGACAGAAGGATCTAAAGATGGAGAATCTTTTCTTCTTTCATTTCTGTTCTGATTGATGCAGGCAAATAAAGACTCTATCTTTTCTTCACTGAACCTGGTAAGTTGTGAAAATGTTCAGCAATCATATTGATAAGTTTTACAATTTTTCATGGAAAATTTGATTTTAACATGACTTAAATGTTTCTTACTGGAATGATCCTGCTCTGATATCATGCCAGACCATAGCTTGACCAGGATTTGCTGCAACCTTATCCCAGAAAAACGGCTTTAATTTCGCTTTTGGAGCATCAGATTCATCATCACCCTCACTAGTACGAAGTGGTCCTAGAGGTGACTTTTGGTTTCTACCTGCCATTGGTTTAGGAGGAGCAGGTGGAGGCCGAACCATTGTTGGCGGAGGTGGAGGACGAGGTGCAAGAGCAGGTGGTGGAGGCGGCGGCGGTTGAGCCTCAGGAGCTGATATTCCTGGAGGAGGATTTAATGGAGACACTGGTTCTTTTCCTTTGCCATCTGCTGATGTTATCTCAGCCAGCGAGACATTGTTATTTTCATGCTTAATGGACAAATTACTAACGGTAGAAGGATTCATTCCATAGATAATACCATGGCCATATTCTCTCATATCAGAATTCTCAGAACCAACAGACTTTTGTGAAATACCTGAAAATACAAAAGAAACATTTAGATTTCGATGTTTCACTATCATTATAGGTAAGCATAGAAAACCAAACATAGACGTACCACCAGAGAAGCCAGTTCCGCTTAATATGAGTAAAGGCCTGTCATTTTTGTCTACTTTTTTGCTCTTCCTCACCTCGCGACAGCATAACAACAAGCCTATTAAGATTATAACTCCTGATGCAGTTACAGCAACAATAATTGCTTTCCGTTGTTTGTCATCATGCGTTGGATCAAAAGTAGAATGAGAAGGAGGTGGTGGTGGTGGTGGTGATGCAAATAGAAACGAAAAATCGTCATATGAGTGCTCAGGAGTTGGAGAAGTGGCTTGTGCTGCAACATGACTTTTCGGTTTTGGTGATGATCCAGATGATGGAACAGAATCAGGGCTCGGTGGTGTCTGATTATGTTCTGACTTCGAGAGTAAATATCTATGTCCATCTGATAAACCGAAGCGTGACTCATAATGCTTCTTCAACAAATGTCCCTCCTTTTCTGAAATCGGAGGATTTATGTTTCTTATGCAATCCAGAAAGTGTTGTTTCATATGGGGAGATAAAAATTTAAATCTCTTTCTGCTCGTCTCATCCAATAGATGCAAATCAAATTCATTGATATCATTATTCCTCTTTATCATTTCTTTCCTACAATGTTTCCACACCTGCTCGGCCTGTATCAGCCATTTGAACGGATGAATTTCATCATACAACCAAATAACTACAAAACTGACATCATTGGACTAGTTCAACATGTTATTTAACTAAGTGCATGCTTGGAATCACGCCGCGTTTGACAAAATCACAATGGTGTTGTGATTTGTAGAAGTTACAAAATGTTTGTTTGGTTCTGCGGTGATAAAAAATTGATTTTGAATGTATTGATTTTAGTTAAACGTGAGTTGAATATAAAATGGTTTATGTTTGGATACATTCACGCTGAACAATAGATTTGGGTGTAAAAATGACGTTGAGTCAAAAAGCTACAAATTAGAATCAATTCAAAGAGGCAAAATCAAATCTACTTGAAGAATCCAAACATGTCAAAATCAATTTTACACCTCTAATCAATTTTGTCCCATCCAATATTGAAATCAAACATGCACAAAGGTGTAGCTTTTGGCAAAACCACGGTGGCTCAACGTGATTCCGCCATACACGCTGTGATTCAAAACATACACTAAAGTTAGTAGCTAGCTGTGCAAGATTTTTAGTTAGATTAAGATGGTCAATAATCTCAGTAAAGTGCAAGATTGAAATTACATTTCAGAATAGTTACATGGGAAATTATAGTAGTAGACTAGACAAAATAACGTAATCAAACTCATAACAATTTTGCTAAACTCGTACAAGT